>OV884032.1:8942500-11442500 GCA_930367265.1 Catocala fraxini
ACGACATGAACGACAAATACACAAAAATATTACACACGTATTAACAAAGACAAAGTTATATTCTTTGTTAATACATGTATATTTTTTTAAATAAAAATACTGGTTTTATAATAAGTACCTACAAAATTTTTACAAAACTGGTTTGGTGTCGTAAAATTCGCCAGCATCGCTGTCGTCTGATAACGTGCCCAGAAGACGGGCAGCATTGCCAGGTTGCATGGCAATGCTGATAGTGTAACCAACTGCCACGGCTGAGGTCGCGAATGCGATTCCCGCACAAGTCAAACATTTGTGTGCATGAACATGGATGTTTGTCTTGGTCTGGGTGTTTCTATATATAATATGTACGTATTTACAAAAAAAGGGATATATGTATGTTTATCCATTGTCTAGTACCCGTAGTACACACGACTACACATCAAGTTAGACAACCTATATACGCATAACTACGCTACATACAAAATAGAGAATTGTCAGCAAGGGACAGTGCATAGTAGTGTCGATGTAATGGTAAGGATAGAGCGTAACAAAAATATAATGCACTCTCTCGCACGATTCACAGCGTTCAACTTTTAATATTTCAAAGTCCAAACAATCTTGTACCTAGGTTGATGTGTCGCTGTGTGTACAAGCTCTGCTTAGTTTGGGCTAGATGGTGTTGTGTGTATGTGTAGAATACTATTATTATTATATTTTGCCTAGAGACATTGTTAGTTCTTGTCTAAAAAGGTAGATACTTGGCTACTAGTCTAGTTCAAAAATACACTGAGCGTCATACAAGCCATTTATGAGCTTAATATTTGTTAATTGTAATTACTATCATAGACAGTGTAAATTAGCTGATATCGTACATGCCAATTAATACTAATTAGATACAATCAACAAGAAGACTCAAAAGTATCTACATAATATAAGTGCACGGATGGCGTATAGGTTTAAGTGGTCGTTTCGTCACTGCCACTGCGCTGAGTGCTGTGGGTTCGATAACACGAGACAAAAACTTGCGTGGTTCATAAATTTTTGTTTCAAGTCTAGGTTTTTTTTGTGTGAGTGAGTGAGTTTCTTACAAGTTTCTTCCCATAGGCTCAACCCTTTGCCTGAACCTAGCAACGAACCTAAATGTAGGTTCGGTAACTTAGTAAACTCACTAACCTATATATTTTGATGTTCATAAGTGTTACTTTGTGACCTAAATGAATAAATGATTTATTACTTTGACTTTGTGAATGTTTGTAGAGTCCCTCGCGACACTGGATACATTCCTATTGAGGTAGTTATAATAAAAAAAAGTTATATTTAAAAAGATATAACGTCGGTCTTAATAAATATGATATAGTCTAAAAGACTATGTTATGTTTCTTTCAATATATAACTCAAAAGAGGTAGAGATCCAGGGAGTATGGTGGGTGTCGGAGACATTCCAATCACAGGTGCTCTAATTTAATGACCGTCTGTCGTGAAGTATAAGGTCTAGCGTTGTCCTGAAGCAGCAGTCGGCTACAGCAATTGACCAGGCTCGGTTACTTAACGGCTTTGTAATTGATGACAATACAGATCTGCCGTAATCGTCTGGGCAGATCTCAGAAAGCTGTAGTGTATAACACCAGCACTGGGTCCACCAAACACACACCAGTACTTTTATCTGCGTCAACTTTCGCTTGGCGCAGGATTTGACAGGTTCTCCTGGGTTTAACCATAACTGTGATGAGTATTTTCGATTTTCGTACAGGATCCATTTTTCATCACAAGTAATACCTACGATGCAAAATTTCTTTGTTATTGTGACGGTTTAGTAATGTAACGCAGCATTCAATGCGTGTTTGTTGGTGTGCTTCATTTAATTCATGCGATACCCATGAGCTTGTTCACTTTTCACAAGTGATTTAAAATTATTTTATCGCTCACACCATAGCCTGACGCTAAAACTCTGACGTAGTTAGCGATGGATTCACTTTCACGATCACCTTTATTTAATTCTTCATTGTCAACACAACACCATCTAGACCAAACTAAGCAGAGCTTGTACTATGGGTACTAGACAATGGATAAACATACATATATACTTTCTTTTTGTAAATACATACATATAATACATAGAAACACCCAGACCAAGACAAACATCCATGTTCATGCACACACATTTTTTAATTGTGCGGGTATCGAACTCGCGACCTCAGGCGTGGCAGTCAGTTATACTAACCACTACGCCATCGAGGCCGATAAATTATACGATAGATGATGCATAGAGTAATTTTAATCCCTAACGTAAGACGAGCTCGGTTGGTAGAGTGATTTGTCGAGATCGCAGGTTCAAGTCCTGCTTCATGGATTATCTTTTCCGTCTGTTACAGTTTACACCAACTAAAGTTTAGCTTAACTCTGTTTCAAGGTTTATATGTTTACTAGCGGACCTGATAGACATTGTCTTCCCCGAACGATGACTTGCAAACCGCTTACAGTGCCAACTTACAGGCAATTGTGAATCAAAGTCATCCAGGGACCCACTAAAACCCGCTCACTCATCTCTCTCAAAACTAATCGAAAGTGGCCCAGCCGATTAGGAGAAGTTCAGTGAAATAGACACGTACTGAAGAATCTATACATATAACAAAATTGTAATGGGTTGATGTCTTTAGGCATTATTTAAGTAAAACTAATGTAGGGCGAGCTATAGAACCCAAAACAATAATATTTAGAACTTCTGTCTGTCCGTCTGTCTGTATGTTTTATACGCGCATCACACAAAAGGAACTGCACGAAATTGAAGGCAATTTTCACAGTTGTCAATACAACTAGAGATGTAACTTGAAATCTGGTGCAGATTTCATCTTTATATTATAAATTGAGTATTGTGTGTATGTAGATTCTTCCTACAAGCAAAGAAAGAAAAATATTGATAGGCGAGCTTTCAAATTCCATTATTCTACGCATATGAAGTCGCGGACAAAATAAAGTTATATATTATATAAACATGATAGTATACAAACTCAGTTGTTGTTACCTTGATGTTACGAGCTAACCTAACTAATGTCAGAGATTATCAAGCAGCTTGTGGGTTTCAGTTGTATTTACTACATGTACCTATAACTCAGACTGTCAGTAACACGTGCTTACCGAATCATAAGCTTGCTTCTAGATACCTCGCTGTCCGAAATTCCATCAGGAACTTTATCTTTATCAGGAACTCAGTAGAGGATTTTAATGGAATTCACGCGTTAGAGTCGAACACAGCATCTCTTTATAGACAGTGGAGGAGAAGAACAAGGAGATAATATGCTGCTTTAGCCTAAGCAGGAAGCTAAATATAATGCAAAGAACGAATTCGTATTATTTCGTATAAACACGTGACTTTATCATTGATTACAGGATAATTGCTCGACTTCTGCTATCGAACATTAAAATCTTCTTCTTCTCTCTTAGCCTTTATTATTCCCAAGTCACTTGGGGTCGGCTTTTCTGGTCTAACCGGATTTGACTGGATATCAGTTTTTACACGGAGCGGCTGCCACCTGACCTCCGCAACCCGAAGGCTAACGATACCCTAAGGCTAGATCAGTGTCAGGATATTAGAGGGTACTGACTTTCCCAATATCGACTGCCATAGATGTTCATGGCAGCCGGGACCGACGGCTTAACGTGCTCTCCGAGGCACGGAGCAGGCGATAATTGTCAATCAATACGCACATAATTTCGAAAAGTCATATAACTTCTGAAAGTCAGAGGTGCGCGACGTGGGTTCGAACTCGAGACTCTCTGCATTGCAGTCTGTTGGTCTCCCCATTGAGCTATCGGACATTAAAATATCAAACCAAAATATTTATAATTTGTTCCTATTTGATGTTTTCAAATTATATGATTATTGGTCGACCAATATGTAAAATTATTCTATACATAATTATGTATGGAACAGCCATACCTATATATTCCCAAGGGCAGGCACCAAAGAATACCTTGAAAATTTAAAATACCAATATAAATATTACAGCATATAAAATACTATATAATATACTAGTAGTTTTCCCGCGGTTTCACCCGCGTAAGTCTCGTTCCCGTGTAAATATCGGGTTTCACCCCTTTCACCCCCTTCAGGGTAAAATTTCCAAAAATCCTCTCTTAGTGCTCCCCTACACTCTCCAAGGAACATACATGCCAAATTTCAGTTTCTTGCGTTCAGTAGTTTCGGCTGTGCGTTGTCTGTCAGTCACTCAGTAACGGAAGAGTTTTATATATATAGATATAATTAAAATATACCTAAAACATAAAAAGTAAACTAGATTAATAACGAATCGCCTAATAATATATATGCACTATAGCTTATATAGCATAAATAATATGTTGATCTGCATTAATTATTATTATAATATTATATTAAGATTTTGTATATTTTTGCAATGCCTGAAAAAATAATTAAGGTCAACTTTATTGTTTTTACTAACCTAATGTTATGAATAAGACAAGGCCTAATGTGCATTTAGTTTGAACAAACAATATGAATTTGAGAACAAAATTGGTGGCACAGCCAGAGCGGATCACGATCATTATCATTGCATACGCGAGAATGAGACAGTAGGTTATAACGCTAACGCTAAATGCTACACAAGCATTTATTGAAAACTAGCCTCACTGATATTGTAACTTTATTTTAATGAACTAAGATTAAAAGTTCAACTTGTTTTGTATACTTATCAAAATTATTGACGATGTTAATATGAACTGCAATCAAATACTCATTCACTAATATGAGTTTTATTAACTACATTCTTGCAGTCAGAGGAAAATGAAACGCAGACTTATATATAGGAACACATTTACTTACATAAGTAATAATTCTTATAAACATTAAAAAATATAAATGCTTTGAAATGGCACAATGTAATTAAAAGCGTTTTCGCCATGTGACCTGTTATAAGTAGCGACGACGTCGCAATTCAGTGTCAATTTTCTAAGAATTTAATGTTAATTTTTTTAATTTGGATTTTATTTATATACACATTCTAGTTCTTAGAATATTTTAAAACCATTTTTAAATTAGTCAAGTTAAATAATTACATTTAAAATCCTCAAAATATGACACTTAATTGCGCTGTTGCCACTTCGAGCAGGCCACATTGTGTAAATGCTCATAAACAAAATAACTGTTATTATCTATTTCTCACTAAAATACAGTTGATATATAAATTACTGTATTTCAAAATTCTAAAATAAAGTAAGTATTTCTTGTACTTATTCTGTTACATTCTCATAACGTTTATTAATATTTATACAATAATAACCATATGTCAATTATTATTGTAACATGAATTTAATTAAAACTAGTAACAATATACAATATTATACTAACAAATCATTTAAAAGTTCTTACTAAAACTTTAAAAGGTCTCATCTCTCAGATAAAGGTCACTTTGAATTTTCTCATTCAACTCGGCACGTTTTTTGCAATAATTTCTCCTTCCCAAGAACATGCAGGCTCTAGAATAAAATACCCTGACGCGGTGTATCCCAAACGATATTACTTGTACTTCTTCAAACAAGGATTGCAATCAGTAGAATTACTATGAAGGTAGGCAACGGCTTGGCTGTATATACTCCTGACACTGCTGGATAAAGAAACACTCAGGTCACATATTGAAATTAAATAATGTCCTAATCGGTTACGAATCATTTTACCCAGTCTAAACATATATGTATTTTAATAGGTTAGTACATACTGAATATGATTGTAGCTTATAATAAGTTATAACTAATTAATTAATTACCTACAAAACTAAACATATATTATTATGTTGTTGGCATCGTCATAATATTATCAGTATATTATTATAACATAACCTCTACCATTACAAACACATGCTCATGCATGTGTATGTGTAACTATGTATTCATATACATAGTTTCACGCCTATATCCCCAGAGGGACAGACAGATGAGTATACATTTTACAAGTGATAGGTTAAGCGTAAACAACTAGACTTTGGTTTATCACATTACACAGCAATAAATAAAGACATCCACCACGGAGGATTTGCTAACCACGTTTTCAACTTACTTCTAGGAGGAAGTATCTTCGGTCCGCCAGCATTTTCCTTCGGCTCAGGCATTTTAGCGTACGTCATCAATGTGTTACAATCAACGTTATTCTTTAAGAGAGCGTTTTTGGTAATAATCTCTATAGTGCATTCCATGTTTTTCGTATTAGGTGGTGATCCCTTCACGGTGAGAGGATCCAACACTGTCGAATTCGTGGTACACACTGTCACGTTTACCATTGTCGCGTTAGTTGTCATCGTAGAATTAACAGATGAACCGTTCACAGGCAATGTATTGTTAATCATCGTACTATTAGTCGTACACACTGTCTTGTTCACTTGAGTCTCTGTAGTCGGCGATAATTTCTTACTTCCTTCGGTGAAAGTTGATACAATTTCGCACGGTATCTTTAATACTTGCTCTTTGTTGTTTTCTTTAACTCTTAATAGACATTTGGCTTCGTCAGCAGGTTTGCTGTATGGGGCTGCAGAGCCGGGAGCATCGTAGCGCCGTCTATAATCGTCATCGTAATAATAGTGGTTGTGATGATGGTCGTGGGAGCGTCCAAGATTGTACAAAGTGAGTCCTGTTAAAAGATCTCCGTAACGACTACCTGAGTGTCTGTACTCGTGAACATACACATACTGCGATGGAGTGTAGTAGGATGGGACATATAATGTTGGACCATGTCCAACATTAGTGTGGTACGTATGTGTTGAATGATAATTATTACTACTATACGAAGGCTGATAGTTATTTGAACCATATGAATTAGAAGGGTATTTGTTTACATTCGATCCTGATCCAGAAAGCCCCACAGGAGGTTTCGGGTATGAATGAGTACCTCCCGAGCTGCCTGAATACGAAGGATTACTATGTGTATTCGATGATGACGATGAATACTTGTTAGAACTTGAACTGGATCCAGAAAGTCCTGACGATGACGAAGGATACTTGCTAGAACTGGAACTGGATCCAAAAAGTGACGACCAGAATCCTGATCCTGAAGACTGGCTGTTAGTACCCAAGCTTGATCCAGATAGTCCCGATCCTGATGAGGGATAGCTATTTGAACCGTAGCTTGATCCGGATAATCCTGAACTTGATTTCGGGTAGCTAGATGATCCGTAGCTTGACCCAGATAATCCTGAACTTGATTTCGGGTAGCTAGATGATCCGTAGCTTGACCCAGATAATCCTGAACTTGATTTCGGGTAACTAGATGAACCGTAGCTTAACCCAGACAATCCTGAACTTGATTTCGGGTAGCTAGATGAACCGTAGCTTGATCCAGATAGTCCTGATCCTGATGAAGGGTAGCTGTGTGAAGAAGATGAGCCCCATGATGAACTTGGTTTATAGCTGTGGCTCGAACTAGATCCCCAGCTCTTGCCCCACGAGTGTGATGAACTGCGTCCAGAGCTACGTCCTGAACTCCTTCCAAACCCTCTTCCACATTCTATATAGGTAACTGTTACACACGAAACTAAGAGGCACAACAGAAATAGTCTGCTGGCCATGTTGTAGTACGTATACACGCGAGAGCGCGGACTCGTTTGAAGCTTCGCCCGATGATTGGTTTTATTTAAAACATGTTTATGCTGGAGGTATTATGTATGTGTGCGTGTATAATGACGTCAACGCGCATTCAGGGATTCTCAAAGTACTATCTCTCTCCCTCGCGCAAATAGACGATAAGAGGAGGCTAGAGGTGAAGTAAACATGAAACTGATTCCGACATTTGTCCAACGACGATAACAGTGCACAACAAGCAATTAAGGAGAAACTGTTAATGTCGGACCGGTTTACTTATCATGTTGTTTGTTTGTGTGTGTTGTAAATGTGCGTGCGTGTGCGTCTATGGAATTGCGTTAAGGAAAACCCAGGTACTCTTTTTTTAAATATAATGCGTCATCAAATAAATACGTTATGAAATATTATAGACGGCATGTTCTATTTTTAACTTACACATTATAGATATAACAAAAAGCGATAAGATATTTATACAAAATAAAATCAAAAACTGTTGATTGCCAAAAAATATTAGTAATGTTAAATACAATACAAGGCAAGCCTGTCCTGTGGGTACCTGACGCGACAAAATTATTTTACATACATTGTTAGCACGGACAGCATCATATAGTATATCTTCGGCTTATAAATAAAAAAATAGGTGCAACAATCTTATAATTACTATAACATGCGAAGTTTATAATAGGTTTAAAGTTTTTAAAGTTTTTAATTTTCTCAAGAACATTACAGTTCACTTATGAGTATAGTACTATACATTTAGGATACTTATTAATAGAGATATAACAACAGTTCGATCGTAGGTATATGGGTAGGTAATGACTCAGAAAAGAGATGGTAGCTATTAACAGTAAAGTATATTATCTAAACTAATAGTGAAACAATATTATTATTTTCATGTTTATTTACTTTGTGAGTAGTTTGATAAAATAAGGTGTAATTTTATAAGCAGCTGTTGTGGTTTTATTCTGTTTTGGTTTTGGTTTGAAATGCATATTGTTTTTTTTATTATTATTATTATTTATTTATATTATATTTTTTCATGTACATATTGTTTTAATTTTGTTTTGAATAAAGACACACTTTCACACATTTTTATTTCATTTGGTAGTTTATTGTATCTCTTGACCCCGTCGTATAAAATATTTCTTTAACGTACTCAGTTCTTGGCATAATAAGTGTCAGTTTATGTGTGTTTCTTAGGTGGTGTGTGTATTTGCGTTTGGTAAGAGAAGTCTGCGTATGAATGTGCCCAGCTAATATTTTTTTTATTAACGTGCATATGTTTTGTTTGTAAATTTGCTCGAGGTTAAATATTTTAGTTTTTTTGTATAGTGTAGAAGTTTGTGTTAGTTTCGGATATTGGAATAGTACTTTAATAGCTTTATTTTGTGTGCGCTGTAATGGCATGATATTAGTTTTGGCGGCAAAGCCCCAAATTTCTATTAAATAGGTCAGTTTAGATTTTATGAGCGCTATATACAGCATGTATCGTGTTTTAGGTGGTATACAAGAAGACATTCTGTGTAGTGCCCCAGTGAGTTGTGTAATTTTATTTCTTACGTGTTCTATGTGGGGTCGCCATGTCAATTGATCGTCCAAAATTAAACAAAGATACCTTTCCTGGTGCGATCTGTGTAGTAGTTCGTTGTTAATACGTAGTGATATATTGTCCGGTATCGTCTTGTTTTTTGCACAAAAAATCATGTAAGAGGTTTTTTTTGCGTTTACTGTTAGCAAATTACATTGAAATCAAATGCTGTATTGGAGCAGATCTTGTTGTGCTTGCTCAACCAATTCTGTTAGGTTCTTTCCGAAGTAAAAAGACATGTATCATCAGCATATAGTGTAATCTGTCCAGTTAGATTGATATTAGTTATGTTATTAACGTAAATTAAGAATAATAATGGTCCTACCACGGATCCCTGGGGAATACCGCAGGTTATATGCTAGGGATTGCTTGTGTAGCATGGTTTGCCTATTCTTACAACTTGTGTTCGATTGTCTAGGTATGATTGAAATATGTCGTAAGCCGTTCCGGATAACCCTAAATTTTTAACTTTGCATGTAGTAAGGAATGACTCACGGTATCAAAAGCTTTCTGAAGGTCGATGAAGATACCCAAGTAAAAGCTCTTTTTATCAATTTCTGTATTTATTTTAGTCACTAAATCAATTACAGCTGATACAGTTCCGGATTTTTGACGGAAGCCGTATTGTTGTGGAGAAAGGAAATTTAAGCTCTCTAGGTGTGTCATCAGGCGTCTATATATGACACTTTCGAACACCTTTGAAATTACGGGCAATACTGAAATTGGACGATAATTTCTGGGGTCAGTTTTTAGTCCAGATTATTTTACGGAGTTATTTTTGCACATTTATTTAAACAATCTGTTATTTTTTTTACTATAAGGTCACTTATGCATATAACTGCTTTCGTGTTGATGCCGTCGATACCTATACTACATGATTTGTCTAAGATGTCTATTATATTTTTTACTTCTTTTACAGTGCAAGGTTCAAAATGCATTATTGTATGTTCGGGGTCTTCATTTAAATAAGTCATTGTTTTAATAATTTAATTTGGGTGAATTTTTGGTATTTTTTGGGTTAGTTCGGATCCAATTGATGAAAAATATATATTAAATTCCTCGCAAATATCATTGCCATTGTAGATGGTTTTGCCAGATACAACAAATGTTTGGGGAAGTGACTCGTTTTTAATTTTATTGTTAGCCAGTGTATTGATTAAGCTCCAAAGCTTTTTTGAGTCATTATTACAATTTTTAAAGGAAATATGATAAAATTCTTGTTTTGTGTTTCTAATTAGGTAATTTATGTAAGTTATTTCTTTCGGTTATAAATTAACGTTTTAATGTTTCATTCATAGGATTATCTTTATGTTATTTCCATAAATCATTTCGCTTGCATATTCGGTTTATAATGTTTTTGTTGATCCAATACTTTTGAGGTAAATTTAATATTTTTAATTTATTAATTTTATTAGATTTTATTTCTTCCAATGTATAAGATTCTAGGGTGGTGTAGTTGTGCTCTTCATTATTTAGTATATTTACCTTTATACTTTGGTATAATGCTGTATAGTTTATTGCCTCGTATGAAGTCCGTTGTAGGGGATTATGTTCGTGCTTGAGTAGTTCCACATATATTTGTTTGTGATCGGATAACGGCGAATCAATAATTGAAAGATGAAATTTTTCATTGTGGATATTTGAGCAAATATGGTTCAATATGGTTTTCGTTGTTGTTGTCTCTCGTGTGCAATAGCTGACGTCTATTTTATTTAAAATGTCATAGCCAGTTGTTTGTAATATATCTCTATAGTATAAAGTTTCTCTGGTTTCGCTCAATAAATCGATATTAAAATCGCCAAAGACGATACTTCGTTCCTTGTTTTCTAATTGCATCGCATACTTATCAAGGAAGGCATTCAAATGTCTCCTCCCGGGATTGTAAATAACACCAACTTTAATACAATATTTCCTCAAGTAAATCTATAGATAATGTTCGCCGTCATCGTAAATATTCTCCAGAACGTTATATTGAAGACTGTTATGGATAAAAATAGAAACACCTCCACCTCTTTCGTCTGGGCGATAATTGTAAATATGTCTGTAATTTGGTAAGTTGAACGATTTGGCATCTGATTAGTTTCTTATCCATGTTTCTGTTATCATTATCAAATGAGTGACACTCTGTAGGGCATTTAAAATACATTTCAATTCATCAAATTTTCCAGATTTGCACAAACTGCATATATTTTTATAATAGAAAGTTAAACTTGACTTCTGGGTGGGTAAGTCCTCATAATTATTGCATAAAGAGTAGGTATTTTCTTGACATTTTAGTGGTAGTTGAACATCTACTATTGAGCGCCGTTTTTTGGCTGTTTGGTTTTTATGATTTTAGGGACATTTTTAATATATTTTATAGTTAAATCTAATTCTCCATTTTTCTCGCGGCGACTCAACTCCTCTTTAAGATGATTCATATAATTTCTTTGAGCGGGCGTCTGATCAGAGTATAAACGTATATTACTGGAGTTTTTTATTTGGTTTTGCAGTAGGTACTTTGCAGTTTTCGCAGTGATGAAGCAGACTTTAAGTAAACGATGTTTTCCAGGCTTGTATTTGCCCAATCTAAAGATTTTAATTGGAGCTGGGCATTCATTAAAAATGGATTTAATTAACTTTTCTACTTTATTATAGTCGTGGGTATTTGTTTGCTCCGAGTTGTCACTTTCTGACTCATGTATACCCGCGATCACAATATTTTTCTGTCGCTCCGATCGTTGTTGAAGTTCTAGTATAGTGTCTTCATTACATAAAAGTATCGATTTTTCAGGTGGTTCATTGGTTTTGTTAGATTTCAATGCATGGAAATCAGTTTCTAAAGATTTAATTTGTTCCTGCATGGCTGTATGTGAACCTTTGATTTCTGATAATTCGTTACGTAATTTAATATTTTCTTGAATCAAATTTTCATTCATAGTTTTAATACATTTCATTTCCGTCTTAATGTCTGCTAGTTCTTCCCGTATCAACTGTGCAATTTGTTTATTTTGTTTTTCAGACGATTTTTCTAACAAATTAACCATATCCTAGCGGTATTTTTGAAGTTCATTATTTATGTCTATTTCCATATTGGGTAATTTTCGTTTTCTTTGACTAACAAATGCATCTTCGCGGGACACGGATGATAAGTCCGGCTCCGAACCGCTTCCGCTAATACATATGAAGTTGCAATTAAACTAAGGTATGCATGTAGTTAATGTATTCAATTATATTATGTAATTAAATATAAGTATATAAAGGAATATAATAATATATAGATATATTCCTAATAAAAATAAAGTGAAGCCTAGAAATAATCAACAAATATAACTTGTGTTACTTAAATTTGTTCCACCGTCGATAAGAAAAGACAAAGCTTCACACCTTGTAACTCGTTGTTTGATTCTCACACATGCAACAACAAGTATACAACAGATATTTTTTTATAAACAACTCCCGCATTAGTAATAAATCCTGTGGTACGGGAGACTCTACAAACATTCAAACAACGGACACAAAGAACACCCAGATTCGGAGTAGATCACACAAAGTTTCGTCCTGTGTGAGATTTGAACCCACAACACTCGGCGCAATGGCAGCGGCGATGCGGGGCGACCACTTAAACCACCTACGCCATCCGTGCAGTCTATGTCAGATGTCGGTAATGTGTCAGGATTTACTTTATTTTAAGATAAATGAACTGTACGATTAAATATGAACATGCGTTACTGCTATATTTATAACAAGCTGACCCGCGCAACTTAGTCTGCTTCATATAAGATAAGAGAATTTGCCCCGTTCTTGCAATATTTTTCATTGCTGCTCCGCTCCTATTGGTCGTAGCGTGATGTTATATAGACTATAGCCTTCCTCGATAAATGAGCTATCCAACACAAAAATAATTTTTCAATTCAAACCAGTAGTTCCTGCGATTAGCGCGTTCAAACAAACAAACAAACTCTGGAGCAAACGTATCCTATGTTCTAATGCAGCTCATGGTCGACCACAAGCGATGACGTTTTACGCGTAAACCAAACCAAACATCATAACAGACTATAATCATATTTTAGTAGAATAGATGTCAAAATAGTTCATGTTTACAATTATAACTGTAACATAACTGTGATTTCAATCGACATTCCTCTACTGTCTCCATTGTGGGGGAACAAAAATACGACTTAAAGGCGCGCGTGTAAACACTCACGCCGCCTCTCAGACCTGGTGCTGATCGGGTGCCGAGCAGGCCCACGCAGCCCACCACCCCCAGGTCAAACCTCAGGGTGGTTGGAGGTCATCTCGCGCCCTTCGGCTCCCGGTTCTGCGGTTGGGGAGAGGGTTTAAGCGCTCCCTCTCCCGCTCCGCCGCCTCCTTGATGGAAATTACTTCCTCACAAAAGGAGGCGACGGCGTTCCACCATCCCTCACTCCGGAACATAGACATGAGAAATGAGAGGGCAATCAGTCCGACTGCCGCGATCAACTCACAGCGCTGCGATGTCCAGGGGGGCAGTACACCAAAGTGTGCAGCGCCGTGTCCCCAACAAAGTCGCGGCAGTTTCCGCAGTGGTGACAACCGGGCGTCTCTTGCCGTCTTATGCGACACAGGAACAGGCCAAAGCAATCGTGGCCAGTAATTTCTATGTATAATATGCATGTATTTACAAAAAAAAAGTATTTATGTATGTTTATCCATTGTCTAGTACCATAGTACAAGCTCTGCTTAGTTTGGGCTAGATGGTGTTGTGTGTATGTGATAGAATATTATTATTATTTTTATTATTACCTGTGTCAGCCGGAAGGTGAGGGCGCCATGCCGCCTCTCCAGCAACTCCTCAAAAACGGGACTAACCGCCACTATCGTGGCGTGCCCGGTCACTGTTTTATTTCCTAACTCAACCTATTTACGTTCCTTACTCAACCGACAGCAATTATTTCATTTTCAATTCGTTATTCATTCTGTAAGTATTCCTAGCTCAACCGATTATGAAATTACCCAAAAGCTCGGTTGGGGTGACGGTATGAACAAAAAATACTGTTTTAGTAATCTATATCTATACTAATATTATAAAAAGAAAATATTTGCTAAACTGATTTAAAAAAGTTTCACCATTAGAAGCTTTATTATCCCCGAGTACCTAACATAGGCATAGGCATATTTTTTTTAAAGTACTATTTCTTGTCTAACCTAACCAACTTTTCCGAAGCCAAAGATTGTGTTGCTATCTATACTTTTTTCGATAATATTGGCCACGGGTAGAGTAAGGAACACATTTCGGTTGAATAAAGAAACTTTTTAAATAATGTTATCGGACCAGTTAGGCATAATCGAGTCAAGAAATAGGATGAAATGCCATAAAATGAATACGGAACAACCCTATTGAAAATGGAGTAGTTGCCTATGTCTGATTTAATACACGAGAGCAATTAGCAATGAAATGAAATATTTTTGTCAGTATCCAGATTGATTGTCAAATAAGGGAGTAATTAATATTTTAAATTTGTATATCAGAAAAAGTGGATCGTATTAGAGATGTCTCGATATTACTCTGGCACAGCTGCGGTTAAATAGCGATTACGTCATATTTTCTATAGTCCATCCTCTATCCGTCATTTGATAACTATTAGCCCTACTACCAGATTTGAATTGCTTGAATTACTAGACATGACGAAAGCTTATGACAAAGTGCAATTTAACATATTACTAAATAAACTGCATGGTGTAGGCATACGAGGAAACGCTCTGAAATGGTTTGCATCGTACTTAAAAGACAGGGAACAATTAGTAGAGATTGAATATTATAATAATCAAACTAAAGAAATAGTAAAAATAAGATCCAAAAATAAAGCAGTGAACCCGTCAATCCCCCAAGGAAGCGTATTAGGATGCCTTTTGTTTCTCATCTACATTAACGACCTCCCTAAAGTTATAAGCGGACCATGCGTACTATTTGCAGATGACATCTCTCTGCTCACCTCATGTCAAAACAACATAGATATAAATGACAAACTCAACTCAATTCTTTCAACAGCAAATGACTGGATGGACTGCCATAACCTGGAAATAAATTATGCTAAAACTAAATTAATGATATTTCATCCCCATCAAAAATCGGCACTAAAACTTAACTTAAATTATAAAAATACCAAAATTGAACAAGTTGAAGAGTTTACTCTCCTCGGGTTGTCCATAGATACACACATAAATTGGAAATCGCATATACAAAAAATACGAACTAAACTTTCAAAATTCTCATATGCCTTAAGCGAAGTTAAAAAAACAACCAACTTACAAACTGCCCTTGTCACATACTATGCATATGCCCAAGCGTGGCTTAGCTACGGTATTATACTATGGGGCAATAGCACAGATTCACCGACCATATTTACATTACAAAAGAAACTAATTCGAATAATAGCTAATATTGAACCGACGAACAGCTGTAAACCACATTTTCAGGAATACAAAATACTTACACTTACTAGCTTATATATATTAGAAATATGTAAATTTGTCCGGAAACACCCAGAATTTTATAGTACACGTGCAGAAAAACAAACAACTTATACTTTACGACACAAACATAGATTAAATTTACCAACATCCCGACTTAAGATACACTCGTCTAGCACTCTGGTTATGTCTATAAAAATTTATAATAAATTTATTAAAAACCGAAAGAAATTATACAGGAAAATAAAACAAATCTATTTATTAATAAATTAAAACATTTTCTACTAACTAAAAGCTACTACACGATAAAAGAATTTTTCGACGATAAAATTTAACTTATCTTTAACGTTCTAAACACAAATATTATTTAAAGATAACACTAGCAATGAATATATAATTAACAAATTATAATTAACGATAATATTAATTGCATAACAATATAAAAGTATTAACAAAAGTACACATTAATATATATTACATTGGATAGATGCATTATATTTTATATGCTTAAAACAAGTTATTTCTAATGCTATGTAGCCCTCTTCTTCTCTCCTAATTTGCTGTGCCCGAGATGGTCCATAATGACCTAATTTGTTTTATAAGTCCGTCTTTATAACATAGTGGAATGTAGAGAAATATTGAGTATTTGGTATGTATAGAATGTGATATTACTGTATCTGAAAGGTTTGTGTTTCCTCTCTCCTATGTTGTTGTGCCCGACAGGGTCCATAATGAACTGTTATATTATTTAAGTTACCACCTAAGCCTACATTGTGGAATGCAATAAACAATTGAATTGAATTGAATTGAATATTTTAGAAGATTTCAAAAATTCTTTGTACTTTAGAATGCTGCGCGTACGTTGAAATGTGCGTACAATACTGAATGTTATGACGACAGTAGACATTCAGTGCGAATAACTTTTGTTTTTGCTTTGAGGTAAACGATACTTGTGGTATTTTGTAACCGCAAATATTAAGGAAACTAACAGTACCTATAGCAACTACATTTTGTTTTGGCTATCTATTACCTACGAGACGACCTAATATGTGTTATTCTTATTATTTATTCATGTTTAAGAGATTTTATTTCATTGATGGCCATGGGCTTACGCCGAGTGTTGTGGGTTCGAGCCACGCACGAGACGAGAGTAGATCTGATGAGAAACCAGATCGCCATACCAGAAAATGAAAATGGGTTGTGTGAGAATTTCCGCACTAAGATCCAGGAGGGATATCCCACGGAATAGATAAATAAAGAGATATTCTACGAAAAAACGCACTGGATATTCTAAAAAAAAGCACATGGAAATCTCGTAGCACAAGTGTAGCATTGGGTGACCATAGCCCAAGG
Source organism: Catocala fraxini (assembly GCA_930367265.1). Lineage (NCBI taxonomy): Eukaryota > Metazoa > Arthropoda > Insecta > Lepidoptera > Erebidae > Catocala > Catocala fraxini. The sequence goes on from OV884032.1 coordinate 8,959,434, forward strand.
CCATCTTCTTAGAGTCGCACCAATGTTATATGGATGACGATAACTACCGCTTCTGGCCTTTCGCCACCCAACGTTTTTTTTTAATCGCCTCTTATCTCAAGCAGGGAAACTATTCTCTGTCATAAGCTAAAGCATAGAAGTTATGACTGCTTAGCGGCAAGTACTGGACGACCAAGTTTTTTAGTAGGAATCCATGACACTTGATTTTAAACATCATTACACAGTAAATCATGGCTTGCTCTAACAGTGAAAGAAATCGTTGTGAAGAAACCTACCTATAAAGATTTATTCTCTATCTGAGGTAAGATCAGTTGAAATTGATTATGATTTTACTAATAAATATAATTTTAACATCGGAGCTTTCTGCTACCTTCTTTAATAAAGTAAAATGGCTTTGTTTTCCAAAGAAACAACGAACACAAAAAAAATTTTTGAATTCATTTTTGTTACATTAGTTATAGATGGTAAGGTTGTTTTCCCTGCCTAAATAAAAATATAATATGCTAAAGCATATTATATTTTTATTATATATAAAAACTTAACGAAACACATTAAAATGTGTTTCGTTAAGTTGGCAGCCTTGAACGCTATCTGAAGCTAGTTTTATTGTATTTTATAAATAGCAAAACCTCCATAGGATATACTGTTTGCTTGTATGCCACCATGACGGTATAAAAATCATTAACTTTTCTTTGGCAGAAACTAAATTTGAAGCGTACGTTTCATTGTCTGGCGCATAGATGGCGTTACATCTTCAACTCCATACTTCCCAAACGTAATGCGTTCGCCTTGTAATCTCACCAGACAGCTGATAATCAGTTTCTTCATAAGACAGATAATCATTGTTAGATGGCGTTACGTGTCGTTTTTACTTGTAACCTGTTAAATCTTGGATTGCCAGGTATAATTAAAAACCTATTGTGTCGGGACGACTTTGTGCTGCTATGACTCTATAGGTGACGACCTCTTAGACATTATCCTGCCTGTTAATGCTCTAAGGGTCACAAGACGGATGAAATAAATTCTGACACTGTTTGCAAGCTTGACACTTTAATTCAAACAAAAACACCACTTGAGCTATATTAGGCCGCAACCCGAGTCGTAAATAATGTTTTTTGTAAGCGCGGCACTTCGCGCGGCTGATGACGTTATCGTTTCTACTCTCGTTTACCGCGCGCGTAAGGCTCTCAACGGGTATAGGTGTATTCCTCCCAATATGTCCATATTCATGTTATAGGAGTGGAATGTTTTGCTGTCCACCGGACATAGTGCTCACCTCTGTGATACTACTATTCTGTATGGTAAACCTAATTATACGTTGACCAATCAAATAAATATAGAACGTTCGGAGTCTAGTCTTGTTGTGTTTGCTCCTCATTGGATAATGAGAAGCAAACAACAAGACTTCAAACTACTTCGACCTCATTAATGTTGAAAATAATGAAATTATAATTTAATGGCGATTTAAAAGAGTGGCTGTGAGTTTCTTGCAGGTATCTTCTTAACTAAGATAATTATAAATTCAGTAAATTAATTTAACTCATCAAAGTTCATGAGTTTTCAGAGATTTAAAAAATTTTTACTTCGACTTGAGTATTAAATAATTATTTATATATATTATCTATATTACATACTTAAAATGAATAATTAATTATACACTTAAGGACATTGGGAGAAACGCCATCTTAATCTCTGCGTAACTAACTACTAACAATGAACTGAGACTTCGGGAGTGTAAATCTGAATAATTATAATATTCGTAAACAATGTTAAATCTATATACTAAAAGGAATTTATATTAATATTAAAAAATGTAAATAAAAACCTCACAATGGCACTTTAGCATAAACTTATGTACCTAGTCTACCCGTGTTTAAACTGACATTTATATTATGTCGAATCGGACAATAGTATTAGGATTTTCTGTAAGAGAACTCCTAGTAACTGCACAGCTCTCCGGAGCGGCGTCTTAAATTCTCCCTTTTAGTAGGCGTCGTGGTTTTATTACACCTCTGCCTACTCCTCCAGCAATATCTAACGTAATGATATGTTATGTAACCATAACATTGTTCACGGTAATATGAGTTACTTACATAGTTTCATCTTACTCATATCTGTAACATGTTAGTGAAAGTGAAAGGCGAATTTAATAGCTAGGAACATACTTATTAGCATATAAAAACAATTCTTCTATAATATATAAAATCATAATATCACGCTGACATTTCCTCAAAGGATTAAGCAAAAGCGTATAAGACTAACATTAGACAGTTATATTAAGTTATGTCTTGAATATTAAAGCCTATCCTACAATTTGTCTACAGGTACTTCTAAACTAATATTATAAAAAGGAAAGATTTGATATTTTGTTTGTATCTTATCTTATCTTATGTGGGGGCCAGTCAGTGCAGACCGGCGACACTTCGACCCAGTGGGATCTTTTGTGTCGACATTCATACATACATACACGTGACATGATAATAATAATATTCTACTACATACACAACACCATCTAGCCCAAACTAAGCAGAGCTTGTACTATGGGTACTAGACAATGGATAAACATACATATCGCACTCTTAATAAAACAGCGACTTAACTCGAAATTTGAAAGTAAGGCAATTTGAACTCTAATTGTATATGTTAAATTTTAATATTATATTTGTATTAAATCTTTGCAATAGTGTTCAAATTTGTTTAATCCAAAATACTAAGATAAGTCTCTGTTTTATTTAGGGTGCGATATATACTTTTTTTTTGTAAATACATACATATTATACATAGAAACACCCAGACCAAGACAAACATCCATGTTCATGCACACAAATGTTTGACTTGTGCGGGAATCGAACCCGCGACCTCAGGCTTGGCAGTCAGTTACACTAACCACTACGCCATCGAGGCCGACATATAGATATATAGATGTTCATGGCAGCCGGGACTGACGGCTTAAAGTGCTCTCCAAAACACAGAGTATAACTTCCGAAAGTCAGAGGTGCGCGTCGTGGATTCGAACCCTAGACCATCTGCATTGCAGTCTGTTGGTCTCCCCACTGAGCTATCACTGCTTAGTATTTACTGAGTAACCTCATTTACTTAGTAAACCCAAACATACATAAAATAGTAATTAACAACTTAATTCTTTTGGACACGTTCACCTTAAAAAATAAGCACGTTACGGTACTAGAGATAACATGAAAAGATTCAAGCACCAAACTCAAGGCCACTCTTTTCAATTGTATTAGGTACATAGTTGACACTGTTTAAACTCTGTGAAAACTTAATTTACATATATTTACTCTTTAGCGTTCCGTATGATAAATGGCAAAAACGAAAACCTTTAAATGTCCTCCTGTCTGTTTGCCCGCATGTCAGGGCCATGTTTCTCTGAAAGTCGTGTGTCCTGCGCGTGATCTCTCTGCCGCGAGTCGCATTCCTGCCCAACGGATTATGAGGCTTAGGGGACAGAGAGTACACTTGTGTTTGCACACAATGACATACTTGTGCGCTATAATATCTCTTGCATAGGTCACCAGTCTCCGTTAAGATTGGCTGCTGAGACCGAAATTCAGTCTAGAGAACATTATTCTCATATTATTGGCATTTAATATATAATTATGCAATTTGGATGTATATGATCTGCTATCCGCCTAAAGAAACAAGGAAAGTTACCTCCGTAATTATGCTAAATATGACCGTTACACTGTGGAATGCGCTCCCTCACGAAGTCAGGATGTCTACAAACCGTTACACTTTCAAGTTAAGGTACGTGTGCTCTCCTCCTCGACAGTTTATCGGATTCATCTCATTGGTAATATAATACGTATGTATGTATACATGTATCTTTATATACATATATACATACATACTGTGCACGTGGTAGAATATTATATTTAAAAAAAAAAGTTTTAATTATATATTATTATTATATATATTTGTATATATTTTATATCGCAGCTATAGCTCATTGGGGGAACCAACAGACTGCAATGCAGAAGGTCTCGAGTTCGAACCCACGTCGCGCACCCCTGACTTTCGGAAGTTATATGACTTCTCGAAATTATGTGCGTATTGATTGACAATTATCGCCTGCTCCGTGCCTCGGAGAGCACGTGAAGCCGTCGGTCCCGGGTGCCATGAACATCTATGGCAGTCGTTATTGGGAAAGTCAGTACCCTCTAATATCCTGACACTGGTCTAGCCTTAGGATATCGTTAGCCTTCGGGTTGCGGAGGTCAAGTGGCAGCCGCTCCGTGTAAAAACTGATATCCAGTCAAATCCGGTTAGACTAGAAAAGTCGACACCAGTGACTTAGGAATAATAAAGGCTAAGGTAGAAGATATTTCTATATATTTTATTTAGATTATATAATATGTTTCTTGGTATGTATGTAGTATGTAATATATACCTAATTACTATTGTGATATTCTTTCGTATATGTATATTTATGTTTCACGCTACTGTATGCACCTACTTCTTTTTATCTCTGCATCATCCTGAAGTTGACTGGTAGATACTGCCCTTGGCTTTAAGTCCGCCATTGTACTATATTGTGCATAATATAATAAAATAAAATAAAAATAAATGATGACGTAACTAAATAATTAAATTCCATTGGCAATAAATTCAATAATGTAATTACAACATTATTTAGGTCAATTGAGTATTTATTGTTACTTCTAACTGTTGAAAAATGATATAGAAGTATTTTTAAATATTTAATGCAGCTAAACATACTTTGTGTAACATATAGAATTGGTGTTGGGTTCTTTCGAAGTTATTCTCGCTTTACGTTATCTTAGTTAGATGCTGTTTTTTGTATATGTTATGGCTAATAGCCGAAGTACGGCTACACCTAGTTTTAGCCGGCTAAACTCAAAAGTAACCTAACATAACCTAACCGCATGTGGCCGGCTAAACCTGGTTGTAGCCGGCTAATCTTAAGTTTATGTTCACAACCACCTTTAGCCGTAACATATACATAGTATGTATACAAAAAACAGCATGTATGTTGTTGACATAGCGAACAGAAATAACTTTGATTTTCTCACTGGCTTTGAGAAATATAAAATACATATTGTTTTTGCTGCAAATAAATTGAGACTGTAAATATACATATGTTACATTTAAAATTTAATCCGTGAACCTTAATTTTGGCTGCGGAACCCTTTACTGTGTGTGGTACAACACGCAATTGGAACGTTTTAACTTATTGTAGCTCTGCCGTATACAGGTTGTTATATTAGGTATCATATTTTAGGTTTGGAACGTATTGCTGATATGTAGTGCAGTGAGCGAAAACACTGTTTTTGAAGGTTCACCAAAAATGTCCCTCACAATTATTGTCGTTTTTCCTTGATGATACAGAATTTTAAACACAGTTTATCATGTTTAAATTATTTAGGCTTCTTAGTTTTTTACTTGGACTTTGCTGGACATATTCAGATATTCATTACTTACAGATAATCCAAATCAAGTCTGGAGAGATCCGATGAAAAACCCACTGTATCTGCGGTTTTGAGGCAGCAACTCAATAGGTTAAGAGTTTCCTTTAGTAACAGTTTGGATTAAACGTTATTTAATGCCCAAATACCTTACAGTTACACGCTGTATTTAAAATATAGTTGGTATCAATAAATACGAGTAGATAACCATGTTAAATACATAAAATACCCACCTGTTCGTTGTTTCAGGTATATTACACCTAAATAGCAGAAACGGAGAGAACGCTACAGAAATTTTCGCCCGGAGGCATCCGTAGTCTAAACCCAAACTGACTTATGTATAATAAGCTGTAACCGCTCCTAATTTATTACCTATTGTCCACGTGTATTTTTTGGTTCCAATATTAGTCTCAGTTATAAATCCTTGAATTTTAATGTGCTTGTATATTTTTATTCTGTCAAATACCATAGACTTCGTGGATTTTATTTAAATATAATATGGTTTTCGAATTCTATGCGTTACGTAGGTAGACCGTTTTATGTTTCTTTCTTTTTCTATTTTTAAACCTGTAGTCTAGTATTAAATTCTGCGTCGCGGCAGCTACAGATACAAAGAACACCTGGACACAAAACAACTTATTTTGTAAAACATAATTTTCCCTGGGCAACTGAATATAAATACATACAGATTAAAAGAAAACAATGTTACTATGGTTGCATTCGACTATCCTAGATATCTTATAAGACCGGGAATGTTCTAAAAAAATAAAAACAGTTTTCTTTTTCTTTTACATTTTATACCAATTTCACTTCCACGTGTTAAGTATTCAGTCAAGTATTATCACACTAAGTCAAATACCAAGATAGCAACATGCATACGGTGCGCCTGATGGTAACCAAGTGACGTAGCCTAAGGAGACGATTGCAACACCAGAGCTACCACTAAAACTTGCCATTTGAAAAGGATGAAATACTTTTGTATAGTTGAGGTTCTTTCCCAGTTAGGCTGGTACAGTTAAAGTTAAATCTTAGGCTACCAAAAAATTGCACTTTGTCAAAAATGATGGATCATGGAACTAACGAAACACTCCGATAATATTAATTGTAACTAATACATAAATGTGAATGTGAGTGTGTTTGTTCATTTATTTGTTTGTTACGCTTTCGCGCCTAAACTAGTCGACCCATCATCATGAAATTTCGCATCATCAGCGGTACCCCTGACAACGTGTAATGAGAAATGTCCGTCGCTATGTCAACCTATAAACTATTTACCTTAAATTTAGGAAAAAGAAATGCAGCTGAACTTTTTATTTTTTAAAATGCCTTATGAAAAAAAATCTCTAACCTAACCAACATTTACGCGAGCGAAACCGGGCCCAAAATCTAGTAGCAAATAAATGTCCTAAAGGTATCAAAACAGTCACTAACGCTTTCTTCCTAATATTATAAATGTAAAAGTTTGCAAAGATGTCTGGATGTTTGTTTATCAATCACGCGTAACCCGTTGCATGGATTTAAAAGAAACCAGGTACACGGATATACCGACATAAGATACCTTCCATCTCGGTATGAGTTTCCGTTGGCAGCGCGAGTAAAGCCCTGGGCAATGACATACTTGTAATATTTATCATGAAACATGATTGAAATTGTAATAAAATAATTGACTTTTTGTGATACACTACAACAATAAGTATGACATCCAAAAATGTTACAATATGCGTCAAAATAATTTAATTTGGAGTTTAAATTCTTATACAATTAGTTTAGCCAAATAAACAAACTTCCAAGAGATTTTAAACGCAATTTGTTGAGTGACAAGCAAATAAGTTAAATTTGACTGGTTGATGAAAAATGCCTTTGCAACTTCAAGATTAATGACATTTGTTTAGCATAAGTAGTTTTACGGTTTACAAGATTCAGAAATGTAGAGTTTATTTTATATGTTTACTTTACTATTGCCGCATAAGTCATAAAACCGATCAATTTATATTGGCTATTAAAGTACCTGAATAAATATTATGCTACTGGTTCTATAGTTCCGATCGGCATACCTCTAACCTTATATGTCGCGGTATTAACTCTTAAGGAATCAAACATTCTTATAAATATTAAGTTATCTACGGAAACAGACTTAATAAATTAATTGCAAAATGCCAAACACGCCATATTGTTTTATATGGCAACTGCTCAATCACGTGCTGAGCGTGCCCACAACAATGAGTTGTAAATTGCAATCTAATAATCTTTTTCAACCTGCAATCACGTTTATGAAGGCGGCTTGCCATTCTGCAACGCTTTTGTAGCGACACACAGCCGTCACGACAGACGTTAGTTACAATCATGACGTCGCCACAGCAGCACATTTAAAATGTTACTCAAAGTGATCATAGTTAGCTTGTTGCATTCGATCGTGTTATGCGTTGAAAAGAACGAAAAAGATGTGAAAACCTACATGTTTCCGGTCCCTTTCGAATTGCCCTACCGGAACGAACGCGCCGACCAGTGCTGGCTTAGAATCGAAGACGTCGAATTGGTGGAAACTGTTGCGATATACTGTTATATCGCTCAAGCGTTTCTTGGCAACTATATTCACGACTACAACTCGAGAAAGATGACTGAGGATGGTGTCGACGTGAGCCTCTGGATAGAGAAACCGATCAACCACGACGAAAACATCACTCCTCCAGAAGACAATCCACATTCTATCAAAGACTGGCGTCTCACCACTGTGATGGATCCCACTACACACAGACGACTTTACGTTTCCAAAAGTGCGGACTGTAGGCTGGTTATGTACAGCAGAGAGGGAATGACTAATTATAAAGTGGACTGTGAGAAAATCCTTTACTATGTCAATGTGCGCATGAGTGGTAGTGTTGTGTTTTCCTACGGACAAAATCTTAAACTAATATTGGCGAGTCTTTTCCTCATATATGTACTACAAAATATGTAGGAATTATACATAGTTACGTATTTGTAGTAGTTATACATGTGTTATTTTTTTTATTTGCAAATGATGTAGTCACTGTTTACAAATATGTTTTGTTGATTATTTTATTTGTTGTTGTCGACATATCTTCGTACAAAATTGGAACTGTAAGACAGTGCTATCTGATACATAAAGGTCGGAATGAACAACAATTAACTCGGATTCCATTTATCGTTTTCATTGTGCTGGAGCAAATAAAATGTTTAACTGACTAGAAATGTTCATGAACAAATTGGATCTTAGTCATCTGACAATGAACAATAGGTTTTAAAATGTGATATGTACTGTAACTGACAATGATTATAATATAAGTAAGTGTTAGGTAGATAACTGTAATAAAGCATAATACAATGTGTCATACAATGAACTATTATTTTTATGAAAGTTAAGACCACCATCTTGATAATAATTTTCTACAAATGTAGTCAACTATTTTTTGTTTGATGCGTTTAGTTGTGAATCAGACTGGTAGAGTAACACATTGTTAACTGAAAATACAGTTAATTATATTAAAACTACGTTACAAAATTAAAATAAAATGTAAAACATAACGGCACGTTGTGATACTGCAAATTAAGTCATTATTTTAAAGTTTTTACTTTGTGTTCAACCATCCGAGAAGTATCAAGCTACGCACAACGACAAACCGACGAACCGTGTCCCCCCCTCTTATTTGTTTTAAAACAGCTGCTCGATTGTTCTGCGGCAAATAATATGAAACTGAAGTCGTATATTACCTATTTACTGTTTAATTAAATGTATATTCTTTTGTTTACATATCAAAATGAAGCTAGGACAGGTCTTTTGTTACAAGCATTTGAAATTATTTTATTATAGGTAGTAAGTAGTCCTAAGTGTTTCGTTTCTTTGGCAATTTAGAAATAGCACATGAGTAGATCAATATATATATAATTAATGGCAACAAATATTGTAACTTTAGTAGTTTGCGTACTCATTTATATATTTGGTGCTTATTGCTCAATCACGCCTAAACGGTTTTTAATGACATTTTGGTATGTAGTGAAGCATCTTTGTGAACTAAAGGAAATGTCTGCAAAACAGCTTGTGTAGAATATCGTGAGGAAAACTAATAAGTACCTACTGAATACACGTAGAATTACAACAATTAAGTAATTTACATATATTATGTATTTCCTCTTACACGACTGACGTTTTCTATGCAAACATTAGCGTACTTATTATAAAATTTAAGACAGTATCCAGGTTATGTCCAGAATTTAATCTTATTAAAAATATTTTAATATGATAACAAGCCGTTGAATATTTCACATCTGCGTCTTAGTATATTTAAGATTACGAGATCACGTTGAATATTAGTAATAATATCTTTATTTAGTCCGCAATTCAGTTTTCTTTTTAATCATGAATTAATACATCATCAAAACGTATCATAGGTGTGTCATATTCTACACCTAGTTAGACTCTCTTTAAGTTTTATAAAACATTGCGAGACCAAATAGTTCGCATAATCTAAACCCATCAAAAATGTGGTCTTCTAGTCTGCCTTCAAAAACATATCGTTTCTAATTAGTCAACGAAATGTTCTTAGAAATGATATTATTTTGTCTGTTTCTAGAAAAGCCAAGGTATATCTTTCCTCGTTCTTCAAGGTCAGCGTGATAAACAATTATTACCAATCATAGCAATATCAATGAATGTTTTACGGCACTCGTGATCTCGCCTTCGTGAAATCCATGACCGGTGGAAAACAATAGAAAAAGATCACTCAAATTACCTTCAAGTCTCAATTGCTTTTGTGCAGGCTATTTGTATGTAGTTAGTAACTAGTCGTTTGATAGTTAGGGCATGCTTTAAGGCCGATGTAATGGTTATTTCGCAATAGCATGTACTTATAAATGATTGTAACATTGCGATATGGACACAAGTAGGTACGTTTTCATAGATGGATTATTACTTAGATCGTTTCGTCCGTAGCTAAACCGACTCGTTTCTTAAATATAGGAACTGGATCTTATCCTCTGATTTGAAGAACTTGAAGATGCGCAATAAATATTGCGTAAGGTTTTTCTCTGTTATATGTAACAAGTATATACTATGTCGTGTACGTAATATAGGCAAATATATAGGTAAGTTGACATAATTTATTTCAGCCGTGGCACTATCCGCTATGCCTTATGTACACATAACTTGCTAATTGTATATTTATCCTCAAATATCTACAAGTAGTTTCCTCAAAGATCGTAAAAAAATATACTTCTCAGTCGGAGTTTACAGAGTCAGTAATATTATATCTCGAGATTGTATTGATGGTAAGGTGTGCATTGTTTGTACACATAAACTACTTACTTCATCTTTTCCCGGTGTCAATTGGCTCCATCGAAAACATAAACAAGATACTTTGATCACGTTCTTCAAGTAATTTAATCCGCTTTAAATCAACGTACTTAATTAAAGACTACCTCGATAGAGCACTTGCTTTACTGGTCACTTTTCCTTATGGAAAAGTGACCAGTAAACCAAGTCGATCGATAGCTACATGTCGCCAATTGTGTGATACGAAATTTTTTTTTATAAAGATGTATTTTTTGTAGATAGTTTGGAAAATAAATTAAAGTTTATATAGTTTATTTAGGCACGCAATTTTGTTAACAAGAACTGGGCTTAAAGGATCTATTTTTATATGTTACCTTAACTCAGGAATAATATAAGGGCTTAGGCAGACTTAATATAAACAAGGCCATCTGTTTAAATGTAATTTATTCCTGCATAAATTTATATATTACTTAAACAAACATTACGCCAGTAAACGTATAATGGTTAACAGCTTGTTTTTTAACTAAAAGTAAGTTATAACAAATATTTAATCGATAGGTATGTGTTCGTTACACGTACTCACATAACATTTAGCTTTGCGTGAACATTACATTCCAAATATCTACGCGTATTGTAGTAAACTCTTATTATCACAAAAATGTAATATAAGATTTTGCTCAATGACACTTTTTAGCTGCTCACGTAGGATTCCGATGTGTCGTTCCGTACTCGTAGTATTGAATCAGAAGATTTAAAAATTGCTTACTAAACCTAAGATGTCTTAGCCTTCGCTCTTTCACAACAATTTCTTTGATAGTTACTGTTAATAAAACAGCCTTGCTGCACAGACAGATGGATAATAAATTTCACTTCTAGAAGACATGTAGAGAAAAATTTTGACGTTAAGTACAATTTAAGCTATCTTTGTTTTAAATTTTATCACATTTGGTTCAGGCGAAGACATCAGTTACAATACAGATAGTGGATAGAAACTTAGATTTTATTTTAAGTATAGGACAAATAATTTATTGCAACTGTATAAGAAAATAATTCTATCACATACACAAAACACCATCTAGCCCAAACTAAGCAGAGCTTGTACTATGGGTACTAGACAATGGATAACAATACATATATACTTTTTTTTTGTAAATACCAAGACAAACATGCATGTCCATGCACACAAATGTTTGACTTGTACGGGAATCGAACCCGCGACCTCAGGTGTGGCAGTCGGTTACACTAACCACGCCATCGAGGCCGCCCAATAAAATATAATTAATTTAATTAGATCAATAAAATATATTAAGAATCTTAGAATGCTTCGATATTTTAGGAGTCAGACAATGCCAAACATTACGTAAAACCTGATTCAGTTCACTTTAAAGTCGATATATACAATACTAAAGAGCCTCTCCTATTCGTTAAAACACTGCAAAACCTATAAATATTGTTATATATTATAACAATATATAACATGTTAAATGTATAATATGTTAAATTATAAAACCGAAATTTCGTTGTCACTGTCTGAAAAGACTATTCATTATTCTTTATTATTTCAGTTAGGTAGAATGTAATCAGTATATCATACACACAATAATTATATTTTATAACAACTGTACATAATGGCAATTGTCGATTCCTATCGTGTTTTCTACGCCTACGCTCGAAATAAAAACGATATGATGATATTCGTATATACGTATATTATCGTATTGTGTTCAATCACGAAGACATTAATTTAATATGTAGTACATAGTACGTCTTAACTGTTTCAAGATAAGTTAGTCTAGCAGAAGTATGGGCTCTGAGACTATCCTACATAATTATGTCCTTTGTCGAGTGTTATATATATCAGTCCTGTATTTAAACTGAACGCTAAACTACTGATCTAGTGCCTCTTAGAAAACATCACGCTAGCCCAGTGCGGGTAAATAGACTTCACATAATTATCTCACTTTGAGAATTATGGAGAACCTCCTACAAGTATTTCACGATATTTTTCTTCACCGTTTTAGTTAGCGATAATTACATACATACATAGATTCACGCCTGTTTCCCAGAGGGGTAGGCAGAGACTACGGATTTCCATTTGCTACGATCCTGACACACTTCTCTGGCTTCATTCACTTTCATCACATTCCTCATACACGCCCGTCGGTTCAAGATGCTCTTAACCTAGCCTTTGTCCAGAACGCTGCCGATCTGATCAAGAAACGTTCGCCTAGGTCTTCCTCTTGCGACTGTTCCATTTACACTAGCCTAATAAACTTTCTTAGTCAGTCTTTCCTCGTACATTCTTTCTACATGCCCAAACCAGCTTAACATACCCTTTTCTATTCTTGTCACTATACCCACTTTCATGCCGCATCTCTCTGTAATCACACTATTCCTTATTCTATCTTTCAGAGACACTACATATATTTCTCAGCGCTCTCATTTCTACAGCATTTATTCTTCTCTCATGCTTCTTTTGCCATACCCAACTTTCACTTCCATACTTATGTATCGGCACTAATAGTCTTCTATGAACAGCCAAACGTTCCTTTTTTGGATACATTTCGACTATTCATAAAAGCGCGTAGAGCTCCATTCACTTTGTTGCCAGCAATCGTTCTCCTTTCAATATGTACCTCATGTTTACCATCAATTGTAAACAAAGTACCCAAATATACAAACTCTTTCACTTGCTCCACTTTTTCTCCATCAATCATATTATTACACATCGTCACGCACTCTTCCTTTTCAAATACCATTACTTTCGTCTTGCTTACATTTATTTTCATTTCTTTACTCTCAAAAGCGCCATGCATAATAGTTACCATCGCCTGCAACTCTTCTGCTGATGACGCAAGTATTACTTGGTCATTGGCATAAAGAAGACATTTATTTATTTATTAAGATTCACCAAAAGTTACTACAATATCACATACACATAAGACAAACATTTTGATTTTAACCAATTGTATAACTTATTACAGGTGAATTCAGCATGCATTACATTTTAAACATTACATAAATAATATGACATAAGAAACAAAGACAAATATTAAAAGTGAAGAAATATCAATATTAAAGTTAAGTTTAACAATTAAATTATATCAAAATCTAGTAAATTTTAACAATCAAATAGAAATATAAAATTAATAATGTAAATATATTGTAAATGTACTATTACTATGTGTATTACTAATAAATCAAATAAAATTAGGCATACAAATAAAAATAAAAAATAAAAATATAAAATCTATTACAATTAGAACTAATAATAAAGTGAGTAATTAAAGTTTGTCAATATTCACACGGAAATGTTATCGTAGATTTTTCTTTTAAATTTCATTAATTCGTCATCAAATATGTCTATGTCTACCGCGATTGTGGCCATGCTATTATATTGCCTCGACAATCTTGCAATGGGTGAGTATTTACCAAGATTGGTACGATGACGAGGAATATTGAAAAGAGAGCTAGGATGACGCGGGACTCTGACAAGTAACTCATTCATTATTAATCCCCATTAACAATCCTTTAAATCTTTTAAACAATTGTCCATGTAGCGGTAATTAACTATTTAATACGCTCATTACTTTACAAACACGTGCTTTGGGATCGAAGTTAAGAGCTCTGCATTACAGTTCGAAGAGCCTATGCGTGGTATTTTAGTTAGGCTATTATAATGTTTGCCTACACTATTACATGGGTAATGCCTAATGAGCCACTAAGCAGTGGCTAGTAGCTAGCAATAGTGACTATATAGTGACAATAATTATCCGTATAATAATATATGCGAATACTAACCTATCCGTTCTATAACTTTCGTGACTTTGATAACAAGATACTGTCCTCGGTCAGCCCAGTCGAACACAGCGATCTGTTGTTATAAAAGTAATCTGTTCTGATAATGATTCTTTTTAAAACATCTTTGGCAAACGAACTTTCTGCCTCTGGTGGTGGTCTGGTGGTGTGCGGTTATCACAGCATAAGATCGTTTGGAATACTAAACCTAGGTATTACATCAGCCATTGCCAACTTAGGGAAAAGCAATTAAGGGTAGGATGAAAGAAAAGAAAAGTTCACTCATTTAACTCTCTTAGATGAATGAACTTCCAGGATTCGGCATTTCTGTCAGGCAGTTTAGTGTCATGGGTTCTATATTCTCTATAGATAATATTACATCGTAATACACCCACAACCACAAATACATATAATATTTGCCTGCCTTAGTTTTCATTTTACGTATGTATCTTTCTAAATTTTTAACTATTATGAGATATAAGCGGCTGTTTTTGATGATCACTTCAAATATTTAACGCAGGTAACGTGCAAATTGCACTTCCCAGAGTTAATTTTTGTGCTTTGCGTTATTACAGATATTGCAATAGCAATAATAATACAACTAATAATAATTATGTGTGTTTCAGTTCATTACATTTTTACACTCATCGTTACCAGCTCTCAAAGACTTATTTTATATTGTTACGGATTTCAGTGATAACTAAAATACCGGATAATTCCCACAGTCGATTATTATCCACACAAAAAAATAAAATTATCTTGCTTTATAAGACAATATTAATTATTTCTTATTTTTGTATGGCTATGATTCATCCGTGATCACTAGAACTCATTAAGAAGAAATCCAGCCAAAATCTTAATACGGGTATAATATACTTTTAATGAAATACCGACTAACATTTAACCAACATCTTATTTTGGCGAGCAATATTTACCAATATACGAATATTTTCTCCAATACCAACATTGGAGATATTAAGCAAACCGAAATAATCTGGACGAATAAGCTTTCAGCACGTAACTAAGTATTTTACCATAGCTTTGTTTATCTCTGGTTCAATAAACACTCTAAGAGTCATGCAAAGATAAGCTGCAATTATTCGAGTGGATCACGGTAATTATGTATCACGATTCTACTTATACAACGAACATAAATTAGCTATTATGGCGTAATTGATTTCTAGATTCATGTGTAATTTCATTTATTAGATATGTGATGTGTGATGACATACATGACGGTATCCTGACGGTATCCTGACGGTGTCCTTAACGACTTCATTTTAATATATGCTAAGCGCCTGTCATAATAAAAAAGCAATAAGTTTATTGGCAGTTGTTTTACCATTTATCTTTAATATGTTAAAATTACATTTAGTATCCTTTTACAGTCCAGACGACCAAATTATTCACAAAATTTATGTTATTTAGATATCTACTGAGTGTAAGGGACCCTTATCTATGTAATCTATACTAATATTATAAAGCTGAAGAATTTGTTTGTTTGTTTGTTTGCTTGAACGCGCTAATCTCAGAAACTACTGGTCCGAATTGAAAAATCTTTTTAGTGTTGGATAGCCCATTTATCGAGAAAGGCTATAGGCTATATAACATTACGCTATGATCAATAGGAGCGGCGCAGCAATAAAAAATGTTGCAAATACGGGGAAATTTCTCTTATGTGAAGCAGACGCTGGTCAGCTAGTTGTATTATAAAGATAGTAAGCCACCCAGTATAATACCTAATTGTTGTACGGATGAAGGTCAATTTCATGAAATCTAGGCAACTACTTACACGCTAAAGAAGCGTATTTAGCAGGCGAACTGGTGATCATTTCTTATTCTTTAACTAAAATAGGATTTTAACATACAATTCCTTTACTTAACAGAATGTTGCTTCGTTCGGGTTTTCACTGATGAAGGTACATCTTGATACAGTACAATACACAGTCAAAAGGGCAGGTAGAAATGGAAATAAGTGAGACAGCTTATTGTCAACAAAATATGCCATACGCCTGAGGTGGCAATTTTTTTAAACGACCACTATCCCACTAGGTTTAAATATTGTGCGAACACTAAAACAAAACAAAAAAAAAACAGATTGGAACAACTATTTGTAGATCTCGAAAATTCCTATGCCGTGTTTTTTGGTCAAACCCAGTGTTGTCACTGACGCAATGACATTGGCGAGGCAATCAATTCAATTAATTACTTATTCTAGACCAATATTTTCTTATTGGAGCAACTATTTTTATTGACAACAATAAAATTAATACTATATATTAATACTATCTATACGATTTTTATATTATATAGGAACATAAAAATATGTTACACATATAAATCATATAAAACAAAATGTGAACGTAAATTTAAGTATGGTGAGCAGTGGCGTGGAAGTTATGGGGTCGATGATAAAGATAATATCGTTTTGCTACGTCATCAAAATGGCCAGAGCAAATGATGCCCCCAAATAATTCTTTAATAACATATGATGTGAAATCTTAATGCTAAAATTATAGTTCTGCCTGCTACTCATTCTATAATAATTCTAAATTAATTGGAAAAGTACAAGTAATATGTAACCTGAACTTGATTTATACTAACTCTTCTAAAGCGTTAGTTAAATAGATCAATTACTACGGAATAACTAATTGTTGTGTAAGTTACTTGGTGTAAAGTATCTAATTTATAAACAAATCTAATTCATAGACAATCAGTTGTCTATTGAACATTTCCTATAAAAACAAGCTAACAGTATCATATTTCTTAAGGAAAACTACCGGGAAAGATTTGGATGATTTTGTTTTTTTTTTGTATACCTAATCAGGTAACAGTTTCTACTGGGAACGATTGACTGCTACTGATTTTCTTACCTACCTAACAACATACGACTGTTTTATCACCGAAGGCTTAGCCAGAGGTATTCAACTTACATTTACTAGACGTGGTTACATTTAATGTTATCCAAAGAAAATAGATTAAACCTATTACACTGTACAAAACAAAATCGAATAGTGAAACATGCGGCTATTTAGAAATTTCTTACTAGAAACTCAATTACACTTATAAGTATGTAGGCACATTACAAGTATGTCACCTCGATATTTTAGATGTACTTACGACCTTAATAGTATCGACTCAATTGTGCTGAATATTATTTAATACTTTTACTTAGTCATATATTCCTGTTTACATGTGTGAATATGTGTATGCTCACACATGCTTAATATTATAATAGAAATACTCTCGAGATGATCAAATAAACAAGCATTCTGAACACGCAATCGTAGTTTCCACTACATGGATGACCAAAAATCAAACCCTGGATCCTGCTATTGGTTATATGCGTAATTCCGTCAGGCTTCACTGATTCTTTACTTTTTTGTTTTTAAATCAGCTAGGACATATTCCCATATCGCGGGGGTCGTTACAAGTATTCAAACAAAGAACACAGACTCGAAACATTACTTTATAGACCACAATTTTCTTTCTTATGTATGATTCGAACCCACAATACTCAGAACAGAGGCTATGGCCAGGCCACCAAATAAACCACTATGCGTGCAGTCCATATATTTTAAATCAATCTCTTAATATTTGCTATGATAGTAAACCCTAACTCCGTAGTATCATAATAGGTTTCACCTTGTTAAGTTAATGACGCGTGCAAATAAAATCCTAAGTAATAAAAACCCACTTGTTTGCGTATTTAAGAGTATCGGGTGATGGCCGAACAAGCGACGTTGATTGAATGAGTACGGTTTTACACATTACATGCCTATATTTACAAGAGCGATACTTTAAAAGTGTAGATGCTTTAATTACGACCATTTCTATTACCTACATAAAATCTTTGCAAATTGAACGTTTGTTGTAGTAGAGATTTATTTCTATCATGTTGTTGTTCCTGGACTTATTACTTTTTAATGTATCATAATAATAACGGGCACACATGATATTGATATCATGATAATGATAGGAACTTCAAATTTTCCAGTATAGACAGCAAAAATTATTGTAAAATTTAGTGTTTGAAAAACTTAACATTAATAAATATCTATATAATATATTTTCATTTATTAATTCGCTTTGTAGTTTGCTGTTCTGTTCTCTACATATTTCAATAATATACATGCCGTTGGCTCTAATATGTTCTCCATAATATGATCTAGCTTGCTTTATTTGATAAGTACCACAAGCAATTAATATTACATCATTTATTGTTAATCGTGGAATGTCATTTAAATTGTCAGAGCGTCGTAGTAAAATTATTAAAAAACATTCATATTGAGCGTTAACAACAAGCGAAGTGACAAGTGACAGATGAGAAAATAAGTGGTGTCAGGTCACGAAAAATATAAATAGAATATAGTGGCGCTCATTTAATCTACATAAAGGAGACTGGCGGGTTTCTTAGGAGCGTTCGGCCTGGTTACCTACACGGATCATTTTAATATTTCCTGATAGCATTATTAATTAGAAAACCATGTATGATTGTAACTTTTACCAAAAACTTGTCTGAAAGTAGATATAAGACATTAACTTATGACATTGACATAAGGTTAAGTCATGCACGAAAACTTCTAATATTGTATGTATGTATGTTAATTCACTAATATGACGTGAATATTATACTTTATTTTATTATTATATAGGTTCCAAGCCTAAGTCTCAGGTTCAACATGGTCCAGGAAGCAACTGTGCTTGTAACCTATGTTTATAGTTTAAAAACGCCCCCGGCGCGGGATCACTACGACATCGTCAGATAATGACCTACGGGTTACAAGTAACAGATTGATGCCAACTTAAAAAAAACTGTTTACTGTTTTTTAGTATGGCAACAAACATGAATTATCGATTACAGATATTAAGTGAATATTTGATTTCAAAAACCTGTGAATTGAATTTGAAATCTTATAAAATACCTCATTACCCTGGGCAATAGTTACCTCTACTTTGGGATATAAGTGATAAAGGAACCAATCTCATTAAATGTACAAAGTGGGAGTGTATCAATTATATGCAAGTATAAATTTTTCACATTCTAGCCGCTAACTTGGAAATTATATTTCTCCACTTAGACATAGACAAGTTTTCTGAAAATAGTACTGAAGAAAATAGTTAAGAGTAAATATCAACATTTTTTTCGTAAATTTTCATTTCTGTAGGTGTTCAGGCCGTAAACCGCCAGTCTCCTTTATATTTTAAATAGTTAAATGAATTTATAATGTATATAGTGTTTTTCCTGCAGAGTGCTGTCCACGGTAGGCCCACAATGGGCATTCCCCTTTGCGAAGCATTAAGTATTCACACTGATAGAACTTAGAATATTATACTCATAGCTTACTGATTTCCATCATAAGTGGCCAAGAAGAATTACCCGCATGAAAAATCTTTTGAGATTTCAAATTTCGTTCCTGTTGGATACCACCACCATTTGCATACCCCTAGATTACATTTGACTATTTAATACTTTGTAATAAAAGACAATAATAACTACAAATTGTAATTTGATTGGTTTGCATTTACGTAATTGTAAATGTCGGTCACAGCGCGACCCCGAGGGAGCTGTCCACGTCGTCGTTGGAGGCAGCAGTAATTAATCAACGTGCAAACCGACAATCTTGTACACATCAACGACTTCTGTTAAATGTTCCAACATTATTTACAAACAGTAAACCATTTAAACTTTCAAGCACTGAACTTCACGTTCATGGATATGTATGTTGTGTATTTTATAATTAAACATTGTACATACTTAAAGACATGATAAATAATGGTCAGACATAACGTATAAAAAAATAAATAATAGAATCTGTGTAACCTGCAAAGAAAACCTTTATGAAAATTTGTATCAAGTATCCATAAAATGTGGACACTGCGCGCGTCGCATACAGCTGAAGCTAATAACCTTTGATAAGAAAAGGACATTGCAAATTCGGGAGAGTGCAGGGTGCGGTAGCGAGGGGCGGGAGCGGAGGTTTTGTTTAGCTTTGGTATATGCGCAAAAGTGTCCGCACATTAAGTTTTATTGGATAACCAGTTTAGACTGATGGTGTTGTGTGTATGTGATAGAATATTATATTATTATTATAACCATAGAAATGAAATTCCTAATATCATTAAGTTTTTAAACGACTTCAAAAAAGAGGAGGTTCTCAATTCGAGAGTATGGTTATTTTTTATGTGTGTTGCCCATATCTTTTTTCTAGGTGAACCGATTCTGATGGATTACTTTTTATTTAAAAGCTGGTGCTTTAAATTTCGTCCCATTTAATTTTGATCAAGATCTGACCATTACTTTTCGAGTTATCCTTAATAATGCGTATTTGGTTGACTTTGGCTACATTGATGATGTTCAAATTTTTGGCAACAACAAAATAAACAACTATGTGTGAATAATTAAATTATTGTTATTTTTGGAGTCGGTGTCAGCCGCCTGCGTCTATGTGTGTAATCGTGCATGCCAATGTTATGATTATTATTACAAACCTACCTTGGCTGACACCGACTCCATTAATAACAATTATTTACTTTGCACAAGAATTCGCAATTATTTTTCAACTTTTTAGTGCATTTTTTGTTTTAGAATATTGGTTCTTGAAGTCGGTTTTCTATTTTGTAAAATTTTTTGTTTATTTACTTGTATACATATATTGTTTCACACCTATATCGCCTAAGTAGTAGGTAGATATATAAAACCATAGTCGGCGAAATGTGGGTGTTTATGCTTGTTGCTGTCTATCGGACGATGTTCCAGATCGTGTACTGATACGAAGAGTTTATTGACAGAAAAACCCAATTACAACTTGCTTGATCCGAGAGTCGGACCTAAGAACATTAGGTTTTGGGTTCGCATTCCCTACTGCTGGGCTTACGAGACAGTTTAGTAGTGAAGGTTGAAATATTTCTATACCTTAAAAGGTGAAATTGAAAAAATAATTATTACTCGCTTTAACGCTGAAGGAAAACAATGTAAGGAAATTTTCCAAACCACACTGGGCCAGGTGATGGATTATGGCCTAACCCTCTTCACACTAAGAGCAGGTTTGTACTCAGAAGTGGGACATCTTATATTATTACTAGCTGACCCGGCAAACGTTGTTCTGCCATATAAATTATTTCTTAGAAGTATGAAATATACTTCACGACTCATATCTACCAAACATACATAAAAAAATTCATAACAATCGGTCGAGCCGTTTCGGAGGCGTGCGACCACAAACAAACACCGTGACACGAGATTTTTATATATACTCTGGACCGCAAAGAAAAAGGATCGGTTAGAAAATGTTCAATATCTTCAAAAGTACGCGACCTAGCTTTATGAAATAAAGACTAAATTAAAGAATATTTTAATTTTCTTAAATGAAATTAAAAAAAAATGAATTCAAGCTTTTTATTTTGAATAAATGTAAAATAAATAAAAATGCGTAGATTTTCCAGTATTTTCGTAAATGTAGATTGGTTACAGATCGTTTTCTCGCATTTTAGTACTTTGTGTTGCCTCCGCGAGCTCGCTATACTGCTGTTATGCGATTTTACATACTTTCTACTGGGTTTTTTAAGGTGATGCTGCGGGATATTCTACCATTCCTCTATTAGAGCTTCTTTTATTTCACGTAGCGTTGGCGTTGGCGGCGGATTCCGCTGACGTACACGTCATCCCAGTTCATCCCATGCATGCTCAATGGGGTTTAAGTCAGAGCTGCGTGCTGGCCACTGCATGTGTGTGATACCGACTTCTTGAAAATAGGCAAACACTATCTGTGCTGTATGCGGGCGGGCATTGTCTAGCATAAAAACGGCATTCTCGCTTATGTCCACTAAAACTGGACCAATATAGTCATTCAAAATTTCAGTGACAAATCTTTCTGCAGTTAAAGTTCCATTTTCTATCGCCACAAGCTCAGTGCGGCTTTCGGAAGAAATCTCAGCCCACACGTGAACAGAGCCTCTGCCATGTGGTACTTTTTCTTCTATACAGACTTGGTTAAAGCGCTCTCCCGGTCTTCTGTATACTCTCTTCCTCCCGTCGTGCTTGTATAAACAGAATCTAGACTCGTCTGAAAACATAACTCTTGACCAGTCATTCAGAGTCCAATTCTCGTGTTCTCTACCATAACTAATATACTCAACCTTGAGTTTCTATGGTGTCTTTTTAGTTTTGGGCCATTTGCAGGTCTTAATGGCTTTAAATTTGCTTCAGCCAGACGCCACCTTACTGTATCCGTACTCAGATTGTTTCTTCCAGCTCGTAAATGATGATTTTTTACTTCAACAGCCGTAAGAAAGCGATTTTTCAAAATTGTTGACGCCATATAGCGTTCCTCCCGCGCCGTCGTGCACCATGTTCGGTTCTTGATCTTCGAGAAGAAAGAGTCACCAACAGTTCTCGTTCTCTTCAAGCATTGTCAGGATCCTGATACATCACATGGCATCACATCTTTTGGTCACAGCCAGTCACAGAACAACGGCTTTCAGGGGTAGCTTCAAATACGCCGCAACCCATTGCTGGAATGATCTTCCTCCGCCTTTGCGAAATCTGAAAACATTGCATACATTCCGTAATAAGTTTAAGATGTTTTTAATAAACAAACAAAAGTCATTGTAATTTATTGTAATTTAAATTTTACGTACCTTTATCGCAGCTAAGTACAGCAACTTGACTTACGGGTATGGTACCCTTCAAGGTGAAATATCTATCGTCTGATAATAATTGTGTAGTGTTGTTAAATTTGCGCATACGCAGCGGCCTAATGTTTTATTACGCATCCGGCTCTGTGAGACGCTTTCTTGACATTCATGACAGATGTAAATATAGCCTCTCAACTTTAAGTGGCGTTCGGAAACGCATTACATAATCATTGCACCTTTGCTTTATTCATTTTATTTTAAATATCATTATCGCATGCAGTGTTTTGTTATATTACACGATTTTTTATTTTTTATTTTTTTATAAACTACTATATATAAATAATTATATGTAATATGTGTGTGTGTGTGTGTATGTATATATATATGTGTGTGTGTATGTGTATATACATATACTTTCATGTAATATAGTATAAAAATATTGTATAAGTTATATTTATTATTTTATCCCATTTTTTGTATGTTTTATTTTTATAAGAATTGATGTGTATAAATAAATTATTATTAGTAGGCCTGCGAGAATACCAGCGTTGCAGTCTATACTGCAACAATAGCTGACGCAGTTGCCTAATTTGATCTCCATGTGCCGTTTTAGGTTAATTGTATCTATTATTATATTTTTTCTTAAATTATGTATGTATGGAGATTCAAATAAAACATTTTTTTTTCTTTCTTTCTTTCTGATACATTCTTCAGAGGTTAACGACATGATGACTTCAGAATAATAAAATTTATAAGGCAGAGACACCACATTTATAACTTTTTTATTGCAAAACTAAAACAAACGCGAGACAATAGTTTTGAATGTTTTGGTACGAAATTCAAAAAAGACTTAAATTTTAAATTTTAAACGATTTTAATTTTTCAGTTTTTTATTCAATTATCAAAAATAAATAAAATCGGTAAATATATTGTTTTATGTGGCATTTAATATTCTTTAATTTAGTCTTTATTTCATAAAGCTAGGTCAGGTACTTTTGAAGATATTGAAGATTTTCTAATCGACCCTTTTTCCTTGCAGTCCTGTGTATATAGATATTCTATTATTACTAAAAAGGTTACCTAAATAGGCTTCTCTTTACTTTTTATTTCTTTCAAATACATATGCACTGAATCATTCCGATAATCACAGCATTTTTTTTCTATAAGTGGAAATATAGCATCAATACCAATCTTCTCCTTAGCCTTTATTATTCCCAAGTCACTTGGGGTCGGCTTTTCTAGTCTAACCGGGTTTGACTGGATATCAGTTTTTACACGGAGCGGCTGCCACCTGACCTCCGGAACCCGAAGGCTAACGATACCCTAAGGCTAGACCAGTGTCAGGATATTAGAGGGTACTGACTTTCCCAATAACGACTGCCATAGATGTTCATGGCAGCCGGGACCGACGGCTTAACGTGCTCTCCGAGGCACGGAGCAGGCGATAATCGTCAATCAATACGCACATAATTTCGAAAAGTCATATGACTTCCGAAAGTCAGAGGTGCGCGACGTGGGTTTGAACCCGAGACCCTCTGCATTGCAGTCTGTTGGTCTCCCCACTGAGCTATCGCTGCACTACACATCAATACCAATACACGAGTATTATGTACTAAGTAGGCGCGTATTAATGTCGGTAGTATTACATATACTATTTCATCATCTGTTATATCGGTATTGATTTGGTCCATTTTGACTATGAAGTTTCGATGAACGACATAGGTACTTTTGTATGACATATGTATGTATATCGAAACTTTACGAAGCAAGAGAGAGCGACTTCAGATTGAGCTTCCGATGAATGTTTAAAGCCTCGGGCTCATTCAACTACACGCGCTTGTCGTTCCAAACATATTAAAAAGCTGAATATTGTTTGATTAACCGATGAACGAAAATACTGTGAGGAAATCTACTTAAAAAAGTCTGCGAGTCTATAGGACATGTAGATGTAGACAGCGTTATGCATTAAAACTTCAATTTAGCCTCTCTAAACTCATTCAATAAGTACATTTTGTAGTTATAGGTACGTATTTTTACGAAAAAGTATTGTGTTTATTTTTCAAAATAGTTTTTGAGTATATGAGTACATAATTTTATAATATAGTTACTTAATCTACTAGTCTTAATCATATTAAGAATTAAGAAGTACCAAAGAGATTTATTACTAGTATAATTTTAATGTCTTTGATAAGTACTTACGTGAAATTCTACGATGAGATGCTGTTTAATATAATTTACTTTGACCCTTTGCGCGATGATACTATTAATAAGTGAGTCTGTTTGAACTAAGTTAAGCTAGCAGGCAAGCGAAGTAACTTGTTATACACAAAACTAATAACTTGTAAATGAATTACTTCATTTGAAAACTAATAACTAGTCAAGATTCCCGCTGTTGCATCTCTGTCACTTTAATCTTTTGCAAATGTAATATTGCTCTTTTAATACATAGGCTTAGAATTTTAACGTTTGAACTTGGAACACATGCCCGTCTAAATAAAATAAATAAAAAGAAAAGAAAAAGAAGCCTAAAAAAAAGACCTACAATCAGGATATCGCAGTTAACTTTCTGTTTTTAAAACACTGGCATCTAAAAATAATTCTAAAATCGATCATTTGAATAATGGAACGCAAATGCGTTTTGCAAAGAGCTCTACACAGGACTCGCATCAGTTCATTCATACATAGAGCATAATGTATACAAGTGAAGTTCATTATTAAGTAGCCATGCCCTTACACTTGTTGACTACTTTAATGGATTAAATACTAGGAAAATGTCACGGTCAATGTCAGCAATATTAATTCTGTTTTATTGTTGTGCGACGCAATAGAGCCTTTTATACACCGCGTATTATTTTGTAATTAAGCAAATAGAATTGACCTGAGGCTTACTTTGTAATTAAGGGACGAATTGTTTCGAAATTCTTTAGATATTATTTTGTCAAATTTGCGAATGACATGGATATTTCGTTCTTTGTTACGGGCGTGTTTTGCAAACGATATGTAATGACTCGTAATATTACGCTTGTGAAGCCGGCTACCTAACTCATAGCAGCCATAACACGAGAACAATCAATCAGCTATTTAAATACTACGTGATGAGTAGTAATTTTTTTGTTTAAATTTTTCCCTGGAAAAATAAAGTTTAGGTCTATGACAGTTTCAAATTCCGTGTCACTACTAAATTCACAAGGCATAAGCTATTTCTCAAAAAAGTAGAACAGCGTCATTATCTGCGTATTGCTTAGTGTTATTATTTTTTGCCAGACACGTTCCTAACACGGTCATAGCACGGTCATGGTATGAGTCGGGGTAGTGGGCAGACTTCCTTAATCTATTAGTTCTTGGAATGCTAGACTTAATTGGAAACCTATTGTGCCTGGCTGCTGGTGTGCCACTGCGAATCAATAGGCTATTAAAAGAAAACTACATTCACGTTATAAAGTTAATAAAAAATTTATCATAATCAAAAAATAGCAGGCTTAAGTAAGTAAGAAACAAATTTTCAGTCGGAAATATTACGAAATTGTCATTACTTTAGAAACGGAATGAAAAGCATAGCGAATAGAGCAGTCTATCAATACTTAATACACTTCAAGGTATATAGTTACAATATTCTCGCACGGATACACAAATAGCGAGAAGCTGCTACAATCCTAGCTGATGGAAATACAAACAATCTATGTCTCGTGTTGATCAATGTAATTGGAGTGGAAGACACCGCCTACAAAATGTAAATAGAATCCTTTCAGCCCTCTTTACATTATTGTAGTTTACTTTGAATGTTAGTATAACAATATAAAGAGTTTGCTAACGACTATTAAAGCTTTATTTGTTTTTATCGCTTTGGTCAGTAACTTAAGTATTGCTAGCTTTCCAATTCACTTGCTTGACAGTGATATGGTTTAACAAGTCGTTAGCATAATTTGCGGCGACTCCAAGTCATAATTGGCACATTACCGTCTACCGCATACCATATGCTCACCATCTACAATTAACATAAAACATAGCTGCTAAGTTGCAAATGCTATATACAGGGTTAAATTAAGAAAATAATTAATAAACTTTTCCTGTGACTTATTTATTCCTTGCTTAAAACCTTTTTCTACCTGTTTTTACAAAATAAAGCAACCAATTTCAATGTTTATATTTTTGTTTGTATCTTCTTATAGGTATCTTCTCATTGGCTCAACCTTTTGCCTGAACCTTGCAACTAACATAAATGTAAATTCAGTAAATGTAATAAAACTCACTAACCCATTTGACGTTCATAAGTGTTACTTTGTGAGTAAATTAATAAACTAATTTTGACTTTGACTTTGCATGAATAACCACAAGAAAAATTAAGTATAAGTGCTAGAACCAAAGTTGTGAAGTGAGATATAAAAAAGTCAGAGGTAGAAAGTTAGTAGTATTTTATATATTTGTAAATGCCTCTACAAGGATAACCAGATATATTAGCAAAAATTTGTCTATACAATTCAGATCCCAAATAGTTATTCCAACTATTCCATACGCCCACATCAACACTTTTCAGTAACGCGTCATTTAATGTTTTAAGTCGTAGCCTCAGTTTAATTACATTAACCCTGTGTTGGGCCAACTGATTAAACTCCACGTCAGTCAGTGTCAGTCCAAGCCAACCTTGACGATCAGACGTAACTATGCGGCGCTGCTGTGCCAACACAAATATAAATTCAAATACAAGTCAAGCTTAAAATATATAGTACTAGTCTCTGCCTACTGTTTCCTTCACGTCAATCCGAAGTGAACGCATACTGGAATAAAAAAGTGACGTATATATGTTCTATCTAGAACTGCTTTATCTGTATGCCAAGATTCATCGAAATCCGACCAACAGCTTATGCGTTACGGAGTAACAAACATCGCAATATCTTGATCTCTGGACACACTGCCTAAATAAGTAAATATTTCAAAACTAAGTATATCTTAATTTTACTATACAGTATTATATTTTTAGAAACTGACCATCCTTAATTAGAATCATTACTGGCGGATTTTTCAGAGTAAACTTGCTTCGGGTTTGTGTTTGTGTCAGCAAATACAAACTGGAAGCGTCTTGTGTTCGATGGAGCTAACATGTCCTAGTGTACCGTGAATTCGTAACCACAAGGTAGTATAGCCCACAGTGTTATGAACCAACAATATAAACAAGATAGTTGAAATAAACTGCAACAAAAAAAAATATTTTGCTATTAAATGAGATATTCATCATCAATTAATTACAGTTTACTTCTAATAATTTAGAAATAATACCAGAGTAATGTAAGTTTTATGATTGCACAAGTAACACCCGAACGCTTTAAGCTGCAGATCACAATTAAAATGGTGCCGTTTCTGTGAGGACTCTCGATCTTGAAATATTCGCATAACTTGTGATGCTAGTCAGATGTACAAAATTTTAAAATAATGTGTACTCACTAATAGTATGTTTGGGGACGCATTAACAGACTCATTCCGTGCACCAATTAGTTTTTCAACGTTATAATTTACTCGTACGACTTGTACAAGAGAATGGAGTTATAATTATCGCAGCTTGACCGTAAATAAAAAGTCAACGTTTGCATAAGTGTCAATTTATTGTGTACAAAAACATTTATTTCACACGAGTACAACTTATCTAAATTGACTTAAATATGTTTCTGCAGACGCTTTCGTCATACATTAGCAATTCGGCAAGAATTCGTTTCTTTGCTTAAATCCTATATAAGGTCTGATAAAAATTAGACGCATTAATGGTCTGGCATTAATTGTTTGTATACATGCAGGCATAAGAAGCGTTATAATTATACTATCAAATTTAAAATTTAAATCAATAATGGTCGAATTTTGACCACAAGGCGCCCGCTACGGTCGCCATAAATGATTTAAATTTTAAATTTGATAGTTATTTAGGTTTTATTGTCTAGAACTATACCCTTATAATCACATTTAATTTAGATTTCGATCTACAGGTTAATTTACCTATAATTTTCAAACAAATAATTATTTACTTATCTATATTTTTTAATTGATGATATTCTTAAGCTTGCTGCTTTGTTTTCTTTTTCTTTATCTATATATATAAAACTCTTTCGTTACTGAGTGACTGACAGACAACGCACAGCCGAAACTACTGAACGCAACAAGCTGAAATTTGGCATGTATGTTCCTTGGAGAGTATAGGGGAGCACTAAGAGAGGATTTTTGGAAATTCCACCCCGAAGGGGGTGAAAGGGGTTAAAAACTTTTATATGAAAGTTCTACACCATTGAAGTTAGTGACTTGAAAATTTGGATTTTAGTTGTTTACGTCAAATTAATGAATACGTGTTAAGATAGAAAGCTGAAAATTGGTAAACATACTCTTTGTTGTAAATAAAAAAATATTTTTCAAGATTCCATACAAATGTTGTTTTCTTTTTATCTCGATATTCCCACGGGAACGGGACTTACACGCGTGAAACCTCGGGAAAAACTAGTTACATATAAATAGGTAAATATATTATAATATAAATAGTATATATCATTCCGATCCGCCCAAAGTTTGCCTGTAAGATGTTGCTGATATATGTATGTCATTATATATTGATATATGTAACCATAGTTACGAAGAATAGTATTACATCAGCCGAACAATGCCGAAATACTACGAACGCGATTCGACTGCGTGTGTGAAATGCATGGTTGTGTGCGTGTAGTGTTTTTTCATTAATTTAATGTATTTCTAATGTATATTTTTAAAAAAATATTAGGATTCGCCCCTCCATTTTCGTAAAATAGGGTATAAAGTTTTTGCTTCACGTATTAATATATAGATTATATTACGCATGTACACAGTTTCCTCACTCAACACCTTTGTAAACATAATTTACATTCGGTTATACGGAAAATTAATTTGCCTTAAATCATTCGCCTAAGCCATTTACGGAACGCATACTACACAAACACATTCAACTTACAGAACATTAATTGGATACTAGCTTTTTACGAAACTTCGCTGATGTATTTTCATAATAAAAGCTATACCGGTTTTAACCATCTTAAATCTAATCTTATATTTACAATTGTATTCAAATCGGCTTGTTAGTATAACCAGATTTAACCAGTGAGCACTGTTCCCGATGTGTTAACGATATTCTAGAGTTACACCTGGGTCGTAGTGCCATCTTTTAAAGCAAAATGCTAAACGTGAACAAGGTGTTGCGTTTTGTCTCGTTCTCGCGGATGCAATAATAATGCTTTGAAACATAATATGTAAGCCAGATGTCAGATATTTGAGGGTACTGATTCATCATATTTATGGATAAAGACGTTTATCACAGCTGAAAACCACGGTTTTACAAGCTTTACGAAACACGGCAAAGTGTAAAACTTTACATAGAGTTATGCATCTATTAGCCAGGCGACGGTAACGTTGGTTACTACGGAGTCTCTCGATCTACACAGTCACCTTTGCTTTAGGAATTAATTCGAGGTGTAAACCATTTCCAAGCCAAATGTCTCTTATAATTTTCTATGTACCAGACCAGTTGTGGACCGTATGAATATAATAAACGAAGATACAAAGTTACTTGAGCAGTAAAATTATTAATACGGAATTCGATCAAGCAGCTAATATTGGATATACGTATAGACGTAAAGAGTAGATACATATACAATTCGTTTCAAACTAGCAATTTAGTATATACTATTATAACAAAAGAAACTAACATTCACTAACACCAGTGGTAAGTAACTATTTAGTTTACTGTACAGTGTCTATGTATTAAAAACAAGATCCTTGTACCCAATCTGAATTGTACTTACAGAAACAAGAGATACAAATATCATCTAGTGATTTCAGTTAAATTATGACGAATACAACATATATAATATTAATAATATCAGCCCTGTATTAATAAATATATAGTTATTTAAATAAATAACATAGTTATTTAAGAAAATGTTACTAACACAATGGATCAATGTTGTCTTAAATAAAGAATTATTATTATTATTATTATTATTAAACTGTCCCACTGCTGGGCACGGGCCTCATCTCAGTGTGAGAAGGGTTAACGCATAGTCCACCACGCTGGCCCAGTGCGGGTTGACAGACTACAACACAACCAAATAATAACTAAACAAGTCCAGATAATAATGGTACTAATATTATATACTTAAAAGCTTGTTAAGTTACAAAATCACACGCAAAACATTAAATGTATAAAAAAGTTAAAATAGCAAATGAAAACCACTTTTTGTACCCTTTTCGCAATATTTCGGACAAACCAATAGAATCATTCACTCATCTGCGAACAAATCGCTTATTGGATCTAAGTCCAAAGTTCATTGAGTGCAGTGAGAGTATGAAATAAACGACGTAGATATGTGAAACGGTGCAAGAAAGATGATATAGCAAAAGCTTAACAGTTCCTATAGCGGGAAAAATTTTCTGGGACAAAAAAATCAAGGCAGCTCTTTACCTTCTCGTTCGTAAAAAGATTATAACTTTACGCCGTAGTCAACATTACTACGGATCTACCCTTATACCGATCCTGTCAAGTCTCTAATGACTTATCGGATTTTTTTTCTGGTGTTTGTCTAACAAGTCTAATTATAATAAATAATTTTCGTCGAGGTCTTGTCTTTCAAATTGTTCCATTTACTAATGAATTTTCTTTGTTAATATTTTCACAAAAAACTACACTGTCCAAAGAATCTGAACTCGGAATTCGCTTAATACCAGAGAAACAATCTACCAAATAATTACAAAATAGTAGACATTCAGTTGTGACGCACTTTAAGTCGAGATTTGTGTGACCTCTATGACCTCAACGAATCGTAAAGGTCACGGAGTCCGTAAAATTTCCGACCAAGATAACTCCCGGCCTTTGGGGAATATTGGGTGTCAACTTCTCAATTAGATTAACAGCCAATTAAACAGGATTAAAGTAAAAGAAATTTTGCCATTCCATACAGCCAGGACTATTTTATTTTTTTATTCATCTCTTTGATTTCTGATGACAATGTTAAAATTTTATTTACAATCTTAAAGAAATACAGGCCTCATTTATATATTACACAAAACATACCATTTAATGTAAAAAAACATCTGATCCTAGTTATAAAACTTCCATATTTGAAATCTGTCTAAATATTTAGTTTATAATGAATATTAAAATTATGCAAAGAAACGGGACAAAAAGAGTAACTAACTACGGTAGGCCGTGTTTAACTAATAACCTTTACTGATGAGGCATTTTGTGATGACATCTGCAACTAATCGGACAAGAACAACGTAAAAAGATCGATGGTCACTTAAGTTATATACGCACTGTATTTATCTATTCAACGTAAGTAAATAAAACAAAAGATACATTAGGTAGAGCTGGGTTCAAAACACCAATTTATGAAAATAGTGTTCTTATCTTCACAGACAGAAGCCATTTCTGGCATAAGCTGGTCATTTATTGGGACTCTAGTTCTTAATAGGAAATAAGGATCCGTCTAACTTTATACTTGCGAAGGAAATGGCAATGATTATTATATAAAGGCTCTAAATGTAAATCAGCGGTATGGAGTTAAAGAAGCTGTAAACCGATTGCCTTTTTACAGAAAAAGAATTGCGGATCGAACATAAGTATATAAAGGCAGTAAATTGGACAGTTGGACGGTCAATCTTCAACAAAAGTTTCTAACCAAAACAGATTTTTAACAAACCAAAAAGTATATGTATGTTTATCCATTGTCTAGTACCCATAGCACAAGCTCTGCTTAGTTTGGGCTAGATGGTGTGGTGTGTGTGTGGTAGAATATTGTTATTATATAAGATGCCTTTTGGTAATGTTACGCGTATCCTAAAACTATGAGCGGGCGTAAAAATAAGATCAATGAAAATATGTTAAATAATAGAAATAATGTGACGAAAACGAAGTCTAATATTATTTCTTCTTCTTAAATAAAGACAACTCCCACCGTACCGTTTAACCACTACGCCAGCCGTTCAGCCAGCATAAGTTTTAACATAGGCTATTTTAGCAGTATCAGTAAACAAACGTTATTATACGATTTATTAGTAGAAAATAAGTCAGGGTACTTAAATATTAGGCCGGAATAACAAATAAATACACGTTGGCATTTATAAAAGTTATCAAGACAGGAAAGTTTAGATAAACAAAATCAGAATAACATGCTGTAATTCAATCTTAATATTGATTCGGATTCTATACATACATATGGGCGCGAAACAAATATATTAAATGAAACTGTAATTATTTTGTATCAACTTCCGATTAAAGTGTTTGATTTGATTTTAAGTACTAGCATTAGTTTTATTTTCATATTAGTATTTGTTTTGATTTCTTTGTTTAATTTAGTTTTCACATCCTGTATTTGTTTTTGATCTTCCGGTCGATTTAAGATTACGTCATATCTACTGTATTTATTTTATTGATGTAAAATGTCGGTAATATTACGTTACATCCTATGTATTAGTTTTTGTATTGAACTTTAGTTTGTGATTTAATTTAATATATTTTCGTGTTTCCGTTTAATATTGGAAGGTCTTTATTTTGACTACGACTGTATTTGTGATTGGTTTATTGTATTTTAATAGTTCTGTTATCACTTCCGCTTTTTGTTATGTTGGACCATTACGAGAAATTAGTATAAATAGAGCTGTAATGTGACTTGTAGATTGATTCCTTGTTGGTTCATCAGTGAATAAATACCTAAAATTGGAGTAAGTTCTTTTTTTAAATCACTACTATCCTCTGAAAAGTATTTGTGCATGAATTTTGGTGCTCAGTAATCGTGACAACAACGGCGATGACGCGCTGACATACACGTTTAAACGTAAAATGATATCACACCGGCGTATGCCTGAAGATTTTGGCAGAAGTACATTTCATTTGGATACATATTTTCAAATATGTTGCCAGGTATGTTATGTGTCCTTTCTAATGGATAAAGCGTCTTATGTACGTGCCACAGTAATATACGTCGTACTTACAGTTGTATTAGGCTAGGCCAGAAGGAGAAGAGCTCTGACCATATTGGATACGTTTTGCAGAAAGGCTAGGTTAAGACTACCTTAAAGTAACGAGCGTGAACAATCTAATGAAAGTGAATAAAGGATGGAAAGGCACGCATCGTAGCAAGCGACAATCCGCAGTCTCTGTCTAACCGTCTGGGAAACAAACGTGAGTCTATGTATGTACATATGTATGTATGATCTATGAGGAAAACTAAAAGCTTCAAGAAACGTCATATACGTACACATACATTAGTAAATAACATTTATCTAAGGGTCATTTAAGAACCTAACAGACGTATTTTAGCATCTACCTAATCATCGATTTTGTTACTGTAACAAAACGTCGACGTATAAGCATTTTCAAAAAAAGGAGGGGTGTTAGAAGGCTGATACCGACTCCAAAAATAGCAATAATTGTACATTATATTATCCTAATAATTTTATTGTCTTTTAAGTAATCCACACATATATTAAGAAATTTTTGCAAACTAAGCAGAGCTTGTACTATGGGTACTAGATAATGGATAAACATGCAAATATATTTATTTTTGGTAAATACATACATATTATACATAGAAACACCCAGACTAAGACAAACATCGATGTTCATGCACACAAATGTTTGACTTGTGCGGGAATCGAACCCGCGACCTCAGGCGTAACAGTTGGTAACACTAACCACTATGCCATCGAGGCCGACAAGAGAAGATGTGTAGTTTAAGTGGGTACCTACATTCAGGCGTGGTAAATGGATTGATAGTACATTAGTAAAAAAATAAGTTGATTGTCAATCGTAGACATAAGAATATGCAATTATTGTTTTACTTTTAGAGTTCGAAAAACTCTTATACAACAGCTTTGTCCGTCCGTCTGTCTGTTATACAACTTTTAACTCAAGAACGGTAAGAGCTAGAGACTCGCGGTCTACCCCATTCGACTCAGCATAGTCGATATACCCCCGAAATGACTATGACCTTTGACCTCTGGTCACGTGGTATCACGTGACCTTTGCATATTACTTAAACCATTTTTCGAACTCTAAGATTTATAGCAATTCATTGCCGTTTCTCACTTGTTTAGTGCATTTTATGTTTTAAAATATTCTTTTATGAAGTCGTTTATCTTTTTTGTTATTTAAACAATAAGGGCTATTTTAATATCACGATAGAATGTAGAAAGATACAGAAATGCAATGGAGCATCGACAAAGTTGTAGAATCGATACTCACACTGTGTATCCCAAATAGATGAAAGTGACAATACGGAAGGCCCCGGGGGAGATGGTGAGATGAATTGGATACACTTCGCAATTGGATCTAAATTGCAGCGGATAGGCAGAAGCGAGTAACAAGTCTGATGTACCCTAATATAGGCGTTACAGTGCCTACTCTTAAACCAGTTCCAGATATTAAATGAATATTATTCTCTTCTACGTAACATTCATTCCTACGAGTTTGTAGCTTCTACAAGCGTGCAGTAAAAACAAATGGTAAAAGCTTTATGCTATGAACGTTTCTGAAATAGTTATACTTAAATTGTAGTTAGTTTACGCAAATGTTATACTAATATTCTAAACATGACAATGTGTTTATTGCTGCGATACAAAGATAGGAATAGAAATCGATTGTTCATTATTGCTATTCATTGTTTGTATGTTTGTAAAGTCGCAATACAGGAATGATTCCTAAAGCAGGAGTTTTAAGAAAGAGAAGAGAAGGAGACGTCTCCTACCCGGTACACCACTGCTTATTCCTGAACCTATACGCTGAGGTGTAATGCGGCGATAACGGCGCCCACATTATGCCACCTATGTTTGTTAGGTACTACGTATTAGAGGGCGATTTTAATGCCTAATGCCTCTACGCTTACCACCAGGGCGTGCTGTAATTTACATAATTATATTTAAATACGATTATTGAGCTGAAAGCTGCTCGTTTGTCTGTGTGCGACAGCTAGTTATACGAGATTTTTTTGTGACTATACCAAAATTCATGAATTTTCATAGGTCTCGTCGCATTTCAACACGTGTGATCGATTTAGCGGATGGAGGCGGGACATGGAACGACTGAATGTTTGACGTAGTATAGTACGATGATTGAATGATTACAACGATTGCAGTGCAATACGTGTTATTGTTATTTTTTATATGAGTGTAAGAGAATTGAAGGCATGGGTGGCGTATTTAATTGGATGACTCATCACTGCGCTGAGTCGTGTTGTGGTTTCGATCCCCGCACGGGACAAAAATTTGTGTGATCCCCAAGTTGTTGTATCGAATTTGGCTGTTCTTTGTGTACGTTATTTGACTGTTTGTAAAATCCCCTACTACAGAGCAATTATTCCTAGTGCAGGAGTTGACTATTACAAAAGAAAAGTACAAAAGATAACAAAATGTCGTGGTACAATGTGTTGATTGAATGATTACAACATTTCTTTGTTATTTTAGTGCATGGCGCATGTAAGTCTAGCAGATTTCAGTTTATGTAATTACACATACAAACAAACACACTAACTTAAAGTTCTACTAGGTTTAAAGCAAACGCTGTTTAAGTCTACATCTATCTCGTTACTTTTACTATAGACAAAGTTTAATAGAAGGCTGTTAAGATCAATTATTTGTTACTACTATTACTTTTGTATTTGAAGTTTGAATTTTTTTAGCACTTTACTCTAACGCTGCGATGAGTCTTAAATTGTACAGAATTTAACGTGATTACAATAAATTGGGTACCCTCAAATATACAACAGCTTTATTATTGAGTCGCCTTCACCCTGTTTCTAAAAGGCTAATCAACGACGTTACAATATCAAAGGATTTAATTGGCTGTTTCTATTTCTGACAGCCAATCATAGCAGTTGTTATTCTTCTTCGTTTTCTTGTAAAATAACAACTCGCACACCAGGAATAATTCCTGTGTCGACTTTACAAACATTCGAAAAGCGGACACAAAGAAATTGATGATGAAATGATTGAAATTGTACCGTGTGGTGATCGAATACACAATACCCGGCGCGGTGGCGACGCGAACACCTAAATCATTATGCCATCCATGCGTTTATGTGTTTCACCATTCGATTTTTAAATTGTCTCGTACGAATAACAGTAATTACGTAGGTACAGGTGAAAGGCACAAAGCACAGTGTAAAGCGCACAGAGCGAACTATTTCAACGGCTAAACCATCGTTGCCCCCTTAATGCTCAAAGATATAAATTTATAGACATTATAGAGACATACCATTTCGTGCCTCGTAAAGCACGTAGACGAATTTGATTGTTAAGAACATTTATGTTAATCGATATAAACAGCTAGTACTGTCAAATAATCTATAAAGAAGTAATGGATTGAATGGCTGAAGTCCATTATTTTAGATAACGGGCGTCGGAAGACAGTCATTCCACGCAAAAAGTAACTCGCACCAATTCACGGACTGCCTCTTTGGTGCTGGAGCATAAATTTGCGCTTGTACACAATCGAGAAGCTTCAGAATCAGTGTTCGGGCCAGGCAAAAATCTACTGAAATTTACAAGTAAGAAATGTTCTGTACAAGTATGATAGAGGAAATGTGCTCGATAGACGGCAATAGAAACATACTGGCAAAATATGGATATAATAAGCCTGCCAAGATATACACTTCTACAGTCTCTTTGTATGTACGTGTAATTAGGCTAGAAAGCCTACAACTACATTTAAACATTCTACAGCTTAGACGATAAAGCAACGTGAATAATACAACTAATGAGAGCCAGTAATTTTCAAAGACTTTCCCTTCTACGAATATCATACTTGAGTAACAGAATATATTTTTACTCCAAAGCCGCAAAGATATGAGATTCTCGGATCAAGTTATGAATACTCTTTACATACTTTACTGCTCCCCAAGAACCCACGCTTTATAAAGGATGAAGAATAAGCAATGTTGAAGCTTCAAGATTTAATATTGTAGCGTATGGAGGTTCACAATGCCCAGATTCTGAAGAACAACAGAATTTTATGAATTGGTAAAGTATTTTGTAGATATTTCCTTGTATAACGAAATACAAAAAAGGAGTTATAAAATTTTAAAATGAGTAATAGAAATTAAATACGCATTTTAAACTGATTTTATAGGGATCGAACACAGCACTTAGTATGTTAGCCGATTATTACATTACATATTTTATACTCCAAAATAATTTCAAGTACACATTATGAATACGTATCTATCCTTATACTAAAAAGTGCAGAAACAGCGAGTTGGTAATTTTTTTAAACCTATATTCCTCTGACCATGTAGAAATAGAGACAACATTTTTTTTACTTTGGGGACTGCTTTGACGCTTACCTCTTCGCGGGGCGACGGAGAGGTTATGTCGGACTCACCAGGGGAAATATATCCCGGTAATACCGACTAAACCTACCACAGTGTTCCTCGACATAACCAGCGTCGGCGGGGCCGCGCGAATCAATTTCGCATGTAATCGCGACCCCGCCAATGAAACGGCGGGCCCCTACACAAAACTACCCTACCAATCAAAATTAAATTTTTGCTTTACTGTCTCCTTGTGGGGGAGACAAAGACAACATAACACAGAGGCGCGCGTGGGAACACGCACGCCGCCTCTCGAATCTGGAGCTGATCGGGTGGCGGGCTGGTCCACGGAGCCCACCACCCCCAGGTCAAACCTTATGGTGGCTGGAGGTCGTCCCGCGACCACTGGCGCCCGGTTCTGCGGTTGGGGAGAGGGTTCAAGCGCTCCCTCTCCCGCTCCGCCGCCTCCTTGATGCCCATGACGCCCCTGCCCAGAGATGTGAGCAGTACTCCAAGTGCGGCCGGACCTGTACTTTGTTTACGACGTTGACTTGGTGTGAAGTACCGCCTCGCCCTGTTCAGTACACCCACATTTTTGCTCGCTAATTTAGCTTTGTCTTCAAAGTGACTCCCAAACTGGACTTTATTCAAGATTTCCACGCCGAGGATCCCAATAATTTCGGAGAAACGGAGAGTTACTCCTTGGAACTGTGGCGCCATGATAAAAGGATCCTTCTTGGCAGTGAACGCGCATACTTGTGTCTTCGAGGGGTTGAATCGAATTAAGTTCTGTTCACCCCATTCGGAGGCACGCTCAAGAGAGTCCTCGATTTCAGACACAAGTTGTGTTCGTCTTTCCTGTATCATGCTCCGAGACACATTCTGATAGCTGGTATAACGCACATCACCCGTGCTGTCATCCGCATAGCTATTTATGTTCTCAATTAACAACAAGTCATTGATATGCAGGATGAACAGCGTTGGGGAGAGCACCAAGCAATGAGGAACACCAGCGTTAATGGTTTTGGTTCCGGAGCTGCAGCCATCAACGACGACTGTAATGCTCCGACCATCCAGAAAGCTGGCAATCCATTTGCAGAGTCCCTCGGGGATTCCATAAGATGGTAGCTTCGATAGACTTACCGCCACGATCGTGGCGAGACAATACATAGTCTAACGGTCAATAAGGTAATTAAAAGAATTATAAATATAACCTTTCATAAGAGTTAACTAGTTCGAAAATATTGCCAAACGGATTTCGATAATCTAAGCTAGGTTTTATCTAATTCCGTTAGTGTGTAAAGTTTAAACTACACAAATTACATACATCCACGTTATAGTGGATGATTACCACGATATCCCAAAAAAAAGATACGTACAGGAATGGCGAAAATAGAATGAACCAAAGTTCAAAGTCACTTCGCCTTGCCCTTAGAACCTTTTCTTCAAAGGGATAATAGCTGTGACATATGTTATCGTATACACTCTGTAACAATGTAACCCGTGTGATGTATAGCGTGGACTTAGTGTTGTCACGGTAAGGGAATGTCTGGTGGGCGGACTAGCGGGGTTGTCGGCTACGATAGCCGGAGGCCTGTTACATGTGTCCACCCTTAAACTTACAGCTACAATAGATTTAGATTATGTTGTCTTAGTTTTTGTATAAAGTACTTATTTATTTATTGAATATGGGAAAACAAACAGTAGCATATTAGTAATATATACTAATGATAGTAAATGATTATTTTTACATTCTGTATGGATTTATTGTTGATGTTACATTGTAGTTTGTTTATTATTATGGTTTCGCTTTATCAGTGTTCTACATTTGAATAATTATTCGAGTTTCCAGTTCATTTAAAATAGGATATAGGCTACCGTCTCCACCCTAGTATGTACCTAAGGCAGGAATTCGACGTTCTAGGGCGGTATGAAGACTAACGCTGTTTAAGGGACCACCCTGGCAAATATCCATTGCTACGGCGTAATTATATCTCTGGTATGTCAATAGAGCGTTTCTACTGCTGCTATTGATGCTTAAATATGCATTAATAGTCTACGTATGCCGTCAATATCTTAGCATAAAAAAAGGAAACGGTTTAATTAACCAACACCAGCGCAGTACACACGCTGACTGCACACTGCGTACACAAAAGGGGTGTAAATGTAATTGGCTGGCCATTGTGACTTTTAATTGCACTATAGCAAGGTTACAGCGGAAAACAACTATACAATTTTAGATTAACTCGTAGTTAGGCGAACTAAGTGACTGGGCTTGGCTTGAGTTAAAAGTTATTCGCCGCACACCACATTACAGCACTCTATAAGCCCTGGTGTTATCTTTACTAAGCAGAAATTATAGCTGTAGACCACGACTACGTGACAGTGATACCGAGTTTAAGCTTTCATGTTGCAGATATATTTCTAGGTATATATCTACAAAAGCAGCGATAGCCTAGTGGGAAACTGTTGGACCGCCACGCAGAGGTCTCGGGTTCGATCCCAAGGCGCGCATCTTTGACTTTTCGAAGTTATGTGCGTATTAAATAGTTAATTATCGCTCGCTTTAACGGTAAAGGAAAACATCGTGAGGAAATCTGTATTTCTAAGAGTTCTCAATAATGTTCTCGAAGATATGTGAAGTTTGTCAACCCGCACTGGGCCAGCGTGGTAGACTATGGCCTAACCCTTTTCACAGTGAGAAGAGGCCCGTGCCCAGCAGTGGGACAATTTAATACAGGGCTGATATTATTATTATTATATATCTACTACATTTTCAATTTTTAATATGCAGGCCTTCTAAGCGGTTATTATTTTACTGCAAAACTAGAGTTTGCCCGCGGCTTCACTCACATAAATGTAGATAAGGTTAGGTTAGATTAGTAACAGTACCTTTTTCTAGATGAAATATGTCCCTTTCTGTTCCCCTGACAACGTACATAATCGCACCTTTGGGAACAAAGGGT
Organism: Catocala fraxini; assembly: GCA_930367265.1. NCBI lineage: Eukaryota > Metazoa > Arthropoda > Insecta > Lepidoptera > Erebidae > Catocala > Catocala fraxini. The sequence goes on from OV884032.1 coordinate 9,000,871, forward strand.
CACTTCTGCGTGTTTGCAAAAACTTGCAAAAGTGACCCTTTGTTCCCGAACAAAGGGTCACTTTTGCAAGTTTTTTATTTTAATTATATGTGAAATCTCATGACGATCAGTTGAGTAGTTCAGGTGTGAAAGTGTTACAAACAAACAAACTAACATTCGCATTTATAATATAAGTTTGAATTATGTATGTGGCTAGCCAATTAATTATGATTGGAATGACTAATGTATTCACATATTTTTGATTTGGCCGAAATATAGTTGATATCATTGAAGCCACATCTTGCTGTATTTATTTTACACTTTATTACATGGTCACGGGGAGACTCAACCATGGCTGCTGAAAAGCAACCGAAACGTCCGGGAAAGTGTAAACTTAAATATAAATAGTTTTAATAATTTAATTAGCTTAAAAAATAGTAAAGTTTAATAGTCTCTAGTAGTAGTGTAACAGTTTTAAAATTTTGTAATGAAGTGTAAAATAAATGACGCGATAAAATCCGTATATAGTAGTTTAATTTCAATGAATAACATTCGCGTAAACAGAAGACAATACTATTCTTCACCTATTAGCGTTTAGACTTATGAGCTTAGTTCCATTGGCAATACAAAATACAAGACAAAATAACAATTCAGCCATTAAAATAGCCATGTCGCACGCGACGTCGTATCTTGAGCCATTACTTAAGCGACATTTAAGTGTGATACGTATCCTTCATGAATATGCAATTAAACGCGTTTAAGGCAAACTTTGTAACATTTATGAGATTAGATGATGTAATACATCATACCATTGTAAACTATATTTAATAGACACACTAACTACTAAGGCTGTATGTTGATAGGTATACTATTTATTAAAGCACATAGGGGCTCGAGCTGATTTACCCAAGTAAATCGGGTGGACCCCTTAAGAATAAGAAGTCTTTATTTGCTATAAACAGGGTAGGTACTATATTTTTTAGTCTTAGTATATCACGACAATTTCATTAGGTAAAGACAATTTTAGTCCGCTTGTTTGCGCTAGCGATACAAGGTGAGGCAGGCGGAGAGCTAACCAACACATGACAAATGTAAAAAAACAATAGTCATATTTAAAAAGCCTAAGAAAAGCCGGGCATGCCAGACACCGTGTAATATGGCTGCACATGCAAGCAAAAAGCCTGACAGTGTCCGGCTTTATCCGGACGCTTGGCAACACTATATGAGGTTGACCTCTAACGTTTCGTGCAGTCATGTGTAGTTACCGGTTGCTACCAGGCGAAATGTGTGTATAATTGCAGACGTGGTTGTATTTCATATCCTATATAAAACGCATATATACCTAATCTTGGCAGAATTCGGCGTTCTGTGATGTTTTAAACAATTAATAAAACCTACGAAAACAACGCTACGCAACAAATCAACGCTACGTTTCAAAGCACACTAACCCTTACATTCAATTAAGCTAAAGCAAAACCCGAGTCAAATGCTCGCAAACAACATGAAAACACAAAAAGCCTTGCGAGCAGCGACCTCTGTAATAGTACATTATTATCGGTTCATTTACCCGAAAAGGGTAGGAGCAGAAGTTCCGATCTTGTTAAATTGATTTGAACGAGTAAACATTACTGGGACCCAACGAGGATGCAGGTATTACACAGATTCAAGTATGTTTAGGCTGGTGTATAGGTTATTTGTGGCGTATATGTATATACATATTTAGGTTAAGATAATCAGATTAAGTCGGATTGAGTAAATTGGTTTTAGGATTTGGCTAGATCTGATGAGACTAAAATACTAAGAATAAGTGTTACTGTTATGGATTCCTTAGGGACACTGCGTATAATGTTTAGCACAATGTCTATTGAGACGATAATAAGATCACATAGCAGAAGAAGACCAATTCAGAAGGCAAAAAATAATGATTAAAAAAGGTACATTTTCATATAGATAAAAATTTGATTATCCTTTAAAAGGCTCCAACTGCACTTATCTGGGTTAATTTAATTAAATGTCCGGCACGCCACAATGGCGGTAAGGCCCGTTTTTGAGGAGTGTCTGGAAAGGCGGCATGGCGCCCTCACCTTCCAGCTGACACAGGTAATGACTGGCCACGGTTGTTTTGGCTAGTACCTGTGTCGTATAGGCCGGCAGGAGACGCCCGGATGTCATCACTGCGGCGACTGCCGCGATGTTGTTGTGGACACGGCGCTGCACACTTTGGCGGAATGCCCCGCCTGGGCATCGCAGCGCCGTGAGTTGATCGCGGCAATCGGACTGGTTGCCCTCTCACTCCCGGCCGTGGTCAGTCTATGGTCCGGAGTGAGAGATCGTGGAACGCCGTCGCCTCCTTCTGTGAGGAAGTAATTTCCATCAAGGAGGCGGCGGAGCGGGAGAGGGAGCGCTTAAACCCTCTCCCCAACCGCAGAACCGGGCGCCGGAGGGTGCGAGATGACCTCCAGCCACCCTGAGGTTTGACCTGGGGGTGGTGGGCTGCGTGGGCCTGCTCGCCACCCGATCAGCACCAGGTCCGATAGGCGGTGTGCGTGTTCCCACGTGCGCCTCTGTATCGTGTCTTTGTCCCTCTCAGGGTGACGGCGGAGGAAGTATTTCTGTGTAGTGGCCTGCCGTTTTACGCGGCGGGCCGAAACCACGGCGGGGTCGCGATTACATGTGAAAGCGATTCGCGCGACCTCGCCGTCTATGGTTATGTCGAGGAACACCGTGGTAGGTTTAGTCGGTATTACCGGGGTATCTTTTCCCTGGTGAGCCCGACATAACCTCTCCGTCGCCCCGCGGAGAGGTATGCGTCAAAGAAGTCCCACACGTAAAAAAATAATTAAAATGTAATAATTGTATTGTTAAATTAGTAATAAGGTTTTCAATGAGCACAGTCAGTGCCGGTTTTAGAACTACTACGGACTGCCTAGTTGACCTTTCTACCGTATACGCCCACTGCCTTACCGCACACTAACTAAAAACTGTATTGAATTATCTTTTTTATTCTATATTTATTATCAGGTACTACTATCGTATTAGAGTTGGATTTCTAGTCCAACCAGTTTCAGCATAATATCAGTTTTCCAGAGAGTTACTTCTTCAGAATCCTGCCAATCTGTACTCATTAAAAGCATACCAAACTCCAAACAGATGACTAATAAAACAAATTGTGAACTTCATATGAATGCCCTGTTAGTGACATGTTAGCAATACTACCTAGTACCTACCATACTCACAAATCGATCACGGCTATCGGTCATCTAGCGATCTATGATATTGTATCTAGTAGTATTCCTGACGTATTGTGTGTGTAATAGTGTATGTATTAATGTACCTAGTAATCAGGGATATACATACATACATATCTCTTCAAAGCGCTAACCAAAACCTGTAAAATATATCTATCCTACATAAAGACTACTAAAACTTTTCCTTTTTGGCGACATCAGGGTCTATCGCCGCTGAACTAAATTGCACTACCAGTTAATCTGCTATACTAACACGAAAAGCGTTTACTCAGTAACCGGAAAATTGAACTTATCCTCAAATAAGTGTACAATATCTCCAACGCCAGCACGCAACCATAGAAGATCATTTATCATTTTCGTGTCCCCGCTTATCCCTTGTCAAGACAATGCTATACTTTTTTGTGAGCAATTGACAGTGGAGCGAATCTTAGCACAGAAAAGTTTATGGTTACTTCTTACCCTAGTAATAGTGATACGTATAATTACAATTGAAAAATATTCGAATACAGTTTGTCTTTAGAATGCATAACGCGGTATCTACTTCGCATAATCCCTTGACAACGCAAAGTATTGTACACGTATGTGTACACGTATGTACTTATGTGTAGTGCTGTCATCACAGTTGAATATATACATGAAGGAATATATTTTTATTGTATGTCTTTGAAAGTTGGTACTTACCTTATTATAAATCTGTCAGTATGCCTTTTGGTATTATATTTAAATCGCATGAACAGTTTTCGAGGCAAACGAGCTGTGTTTAGAATTTTGTATAAACCTTAGCATATTTATTAATAAATGACACAATCGACAACCGAATCTTTAAAGGAGGTTCTGTGAAGCACGGCATTTCTTTTGTTCCAATTCGCTTAGCAATCACGTAGAAAGCCTTATTTTCCTTATTGTTCGCACAAAAGTCTTTGGAATTTTATATTGCGAGCTTACATCGGAATCTATAGAACAAAATTGGTTATGGAAACCAGAAGCTAGCTATTCATAAATACATTAATATCACAGCCAACCAATAAAGTAGTTAATCAACGTCGCCGCTGTCTAGCTTATAGATAGATGACTAATATCCTTTCGTGCTTCGGCGGCCATGTAAGCCAGTCCAGTAAATATCTGCGATATATTCGATATATGGGTAATTCCGTTCGAGTGATATTCGAAAATAATTATTGTGTATGTGTAACGTACTTAGCATAGACAAGGACGCAGCGCACGTACTATATATGATATTGTTAACACATTCGAATATAATTCGAATTCAATTGTATGCAACGGTAATATCGGTTCAGTGTTCCCAAATATTCTAATACTAGCGACCCGTCCCGGCTTTGCACGGATAGTACAAAACCTTAAAAATTATACACCCAAACTTTCCTCATGAATCACTCTGTGTGTTGGTGAAAAGCGCATGCATATCCGTTCAATAGTTTTTGAGTTTATCGTGAACAGATAGACGCGGCGCGGGACTTTGTTTTATAATAAGTATGTAGTGATTTAGACTAAACTTAAAATATCTTTGTATCACTTTATAATAAATAATAATAATAATAAACATTTAATTCAGAATCATCCATATTTTGTTAGTAACAATAACTTAAAAACTATGTTAGTTATACAATTATTAAAATTAATTTATGTATCTTCCTGCTGCACCGGCCCCGCCGCTATGCCTACGGGTCCAGTGCAACAGGAAGGGACAGTCTGGCCTATCACTGATCACCTTCAGGATACTGTTGTTACTCCGGCGAATCCTTTGCATCAGAGATGCTGTCCTCTTTCGCATTACAGCTTCAAAGCTGTCTGTATGCGCCTCCGCAAACATGCCTGACGCACTACAGAATCGCCGGAGCCCCAAAAGTACCCTGAAGGCGTTATTATATTGTACTCGAAGAGCGTTGTAGGCCCTCTGAGTATATCTAACCCACAGGCTGCACGTGTAAAGAGTCTGGCAAAATGCTTTAAAAAGAGTGATTTTCACTTCTTTTGTACAACGTGCAAACCTGCGAGCTAGCATATTATATCGGACCGACAACGCTCTCCGCTCTCTCTCAATATCTTTGGGTATAGAGGTCAAATAGCCGTTCGCGACTTCTAGTTAGACTAGAAAGTGCAACCTAATACACTTGTAAATAACAATAATGATCAGCTGAATAATAAAATAGAGCCGAATACCAAGCAGTTAATTATTTTTGTCTAATATATAAAATACAATAAGTTAGTCGATTCGATCACTGTATCTGTTAGATAGATAAATCAATTGCCACTACTTGACCACATCGTGCACATTATAATTTTAATTGATATTCCATTTGTTTTGAATAAAATAAAGATACTAAATCAAATAACCACTGCTATAGTTTCATTAAGTTTGTTATTTTTACAAAATTGTTCAATTCGTTCATCATTCATGTTCGGTTTTATTAATTTAATTTACTTATATATTCAGAAAGGAATGTCCATATTATTCTTGCGTGGGAAGAAGTTTAGGTATATAAGCGCCCGAAAATCCGATCACTAATAATATGTAACGAGATTTTAAAGTTTACTAACAATTTAGGTAAATAATGACAAGAAAAAATTCTTGTGTTACAGTAGGGTTTATGTCGGTAGGTAGTGGGCTTCGAACGCATGATGTTCTTATCGTAAGTCATGTCAATACTTAATTAGATGTTCTAATATATTCTAATTAGTACACAATAAGAAAATCTTATCTTATCACCACCGAATCAGAAATATTAAATTTATAACAATATTTGTACCTGACGATTGTTGACAGATGTGCCGTATATGTATAAATATGCATTGTGTACTTTCAAAAGAATTTTTCAAACGTACCACCTAAATAGGGATACAATGAGGTTTCCAGTTAAAAGGTACTACGAGCGCATCAGCGCCATGATTCATTATAATGAGCACCATTCTTCATCTATCTGTATCTATTCACCTATCTATCAGAAATCCTTCTCATAAGATGAAAGGGGCAGAAGAAGTAATAAAATGTCGCACATGCTGTCGACTGAATTTTGAAAGCTCGGTATCGAACTTTTTGTCATATAGCGCCGACTAAACTTGCCAACCTTTTGTTAAAGAAATAAAGTATATTATTATTAGGGTTGGAAAGCTGAAATAAAAATTATTAAAAAAAATTAAGTGTTTTAAATTATAAGTACTTATTTATTTGAGCTTCAAAAGTACAATTTATAATCTGTTGTCAGTTTTGTCTCCGGGTCTAACGATGATAAGAACTTATTTTTAATTATTTTGTATGCTGTTATTTATAGAATAGCAAACAGTATTTTAAAACAGAATAAATTATAATACTACTTTTAACCGTATGGTTGGTAACCCTACTTTGAACTCATATCAATTGTTATATACATACAAACATATATACACATTTCTTTATTTATTTGTAATTTAGAGTTAAGCTGTACTTACACTAATTTCTAATATTACATATATAACCCTGTATAGAATATATAAAAGCATACCAATATGGCGTACAGTAACATCTGAAATAGGATAAAATACAATTTTCTAGTCGCCTATGTACATATATTATATTATGTAATAAATCAACTTTAATAAAAATATGACAAATGCACGAACGCGTCTATTTCTAGTGACCTTTGCTATCGAGTTCAAAGAAATCGTTTTAACATAATGTTCAGTAGTATTTCTTTAGTTCTACATCAATCGTCTGGGCTTAGAATGTATTGTTTATTTAGAATGCCAGAACAAATAAATTGACTATTTTAGCCCGCGCCTTTGTACGCCTGAAGGAGTCTGCCCACTACACCGTCTCATACCATGACCGTGCTAGGACCGTATCAGACACGAAAAGCAACACGATACGCCCTGCTATAGGAACTGCTGGTCGGTGTCGGAGCGGTCTAGTGAGCATAGTCTTATACATTTCCTTACAAAAAATATTTTTTTGCCTGACACGTTCCTAGCACGGTCATGGTATGAGACGGGGTAGTTGGCAGACTCCTTTAAGTTGACTATCTTCAAATAGAAGTAGAATAAAGAAATTCCAATTATTTGAATTAAATTACAGAACATACTATATACTCACGCCTGTCTCCCAGTATGGTAGGCAGACACGACGTATTTTCATTTATGATCATCCTGGCAAATCTTACTTTCATCATTCCCTCTCAACATATTCTGCATGCATGCTCAACGTATATACGTAACAATATGATCTGAGAACGATTGTCTTTATCAAATATTCATCATCAAGCACTGTGCGTTTTAAATAGGTAGCCAATATCCCTATCTTAGTTCTATTTGCATTAACAGCAATCCTCATCTTTCAAGCATTAGCTTGAATTGATTGGTATTTTTAACTTGCTTTTATTAGCTTAATAATGATTACTTTATTAAGAACTAGCATTTGCGCGGGACTCCGCCCGCGTGGTACCCACACTATAGCCTATGTCCTTTCCCAGGTTTTAAACTATCTTTGTTCCAAATTTCATCCAAATCGATTGAGTGGTTTTGCTGTGAAAAGGTAACAGACAGAGTTACTTTTTAATATTATAGTAAGGAAGTGAGGATGTTTCAATAGTTTTGACGAGGTAACGTAACAAACAAACAACATCAACATGTATTTCCAATAATACCTACACTTAGTTAACATAATATTGTTTCTTTACTCGTTTTTCTATAACAATTCCTGCATTAGGAATTAACCCCTGTGGACTTACTTACTTTTCGTGTGGTTAGTGGCCAACCTGTTGTCAAGAATTGTTCCAGCCGCCCGTAGGCCCCTGACATGGCTTAACGACTGCTGTCAATCTGACAACAACCGGGACCGACTTTTTACGTGCCCTCCGAAGCACGGAGACGCTCAGATGAAATACCACTAAGCGGTCACCCATCTATAGACTAAGCGCACCCAACGTTGCTTAACCTCGCTAATCGTTTACCGATCAGTAAGTGCAACTGGCTATGAGCGCCACTGTGGAGCAAAGCACTTTATATTCATAGAACAACAATAATACAACTTAAAGGACATAAAGTACGCTCAGTAACCAGAACAATTATTTATGGATAACACAACTAATTTTCACGTGTTGGACTCAGACCCCAACACTCAGCGCCGACGCAGCGGCGAAGCAACCGCCTGCCCACAACACCATCCGAGCAATCAAATATGTTATTGACCGCGATGTCTTGTATCGACCACCTTCGTTTATACGATTCGTGCACTGAAATAGTAACATTTTTGTTTATATAAAAGGCTATCATAACCATCTAGCTAATGTGTACAATAACAAAACGATGGTTTTCATTGGTTACTGTGCCAAAAATTCACGTGACATACCTACCTTAAGCCTTACAAACGCCTATTACTATACCAAATAACAATACAACAAATGAGGTAAAAGCCATTTGATGACACTAAATAGTGCCGTTTATACGATTCTTAACAGTTAGTGCACGCGTACAGAATACGTAATACTTTTCGTAAACGAAACAACATGCTAATAGACAATTCTATTCGCATTCATATGACCGCTTACAAAGTCGTCGAATAAACGTGTTATACGATGTAATGATGGCATCAATCTTCCGTATTGACTGTTCGGCCTAAAAAAACAACGTAGGAATGTGTCACTGCGATATAAAGATAATAAATAATGTGTAAACGTTTTTGTGATCTGGCTGGATTTCGGTATCTAAAGATATTATTTCACAAAGTACACAATAGCGTTGGTTTTACCATGGAATGGTAATACCAACCCGATTTAAGTGGTAGTGATCGTCATTTCTATAGTCTAGCTGACCCTCGAAATTTCGTCTGCTTCACATAATAGAATTTTGCAACATTTTCCATTGATGCTCCGCTCCTACTGGTCGTAGCGTGATGTTATATAGCCTATAGCCTCCCTCGATAAATGGGCTATCCAACACTAAAATAATTTTTCAATTCGAACTAATAGTTCCAGAGATTAGCGCGGTCAACCAAACAAACTCTTCAGGTTTATAATATTAGTATAGATAACGGTGTTACCAAAAATATATTGCATAATATAATAAAATTAACTTAACCTTATTGTTATAAACATTATGTTACTAATGTTACACTTCTTTATGAGGTTTCTAAGATTGCCGCGACTCTACCCGCATCCCGTCCAACCAATCCCTGGGGATGAATATAATGTGCTCCAAACGCACAACGGGTTAAAAAATATCCTATTTGATAGTCTAGGACATGGTCTATCTGGGTGCCAAGTTTTATTCAAATCCGGTCAGCGGTATACTTGAGTTTGGCTAAAAGAAATCCAATATACACATTAACTACATTAGTAAAATTAAAAATCCAACTGTACATTATTTAATCCACTATTCAACCGTATACTTTATTTATTTAATAGATACATTATATTACTGATTACTTATAATTACAAATTTATAAAGCTGTTCTTATTTTCAATTTAATGGGACGCGTATAAAAGGTTTATGCTACTTCTGTCTTTATTATATTTATGTGATATACGAGGACTTTTAACGCTTTAACTCAGATCTAACATAATCCTACCACTACAATCTTCAAAGCATTATTTTTGTTTATGCTTACGGTCCCCTGTTATTACGACCTAAGTGCATACAAAGAATACCAAGAGCGCTTGTAAAGTGCATATTCTTGTTATGTGAACGATGTTTAGCCTTTTACTGTTCGAGTAAAACTACTCTGTATTTCTATGCTGACTTTAATAAATTACTGACGATAACCATAAAGTCAGAGCAAAAAGAAACAGCTAGATATTTCTGTATAGTGTCTTGCATAGACTATTATGTAAAGATACTTGCTGACCCGATAGTCGTTGTCCTGTCAATATATACAAAAATACATTCCTGACATTTCACGTAATTAGATTCAATATCAAAACATCAATCATTTTTCTTAAATAACAAATTTGGCATTTCCCGCGGATTGATCGTAAATTTTTGTTCATGCAAACCTTGTCTAGACAAACACAACAAAAAACCAGCCAAATCGGTCGAGCTGTTCTTAAGTGATGCTCCGTCATACATGTGGCAATTGATTTTCATTTACATAAATGGTAATTTTTTAATTTCGTTGGTTTTTACAAAGTAAATTTAGAAAAGACCTTACATTCATGGTCCTCACAATGACAGTATCTATCCAAAACTTCAGATGGAAGATAATTCTGAGTGACATTACTCCGTTGTTCTAACAACTTCATGGTATATAGAATTTTGAACTATCAAAACATTACTTCATGTATTTTATAATACGAAAAGCAGAAAGAAGAACTGAAATATCTGCCAAAGATTTAAATAAATAATTTTTCTATCACAATAATTGGTTATAAAAATCATTGAAAACTTTATTAGTTCGTCCTTCCTCCATTGCGAATAGTTTTATTACCATCTTATAATGTAGGGAGATCAGCAAAAAACAGCGCTTATTTTTTACGTTTTTACCTTGATAATAATGTCGTCATACGAAGCGTCGAAAGCCTTATTAATAGTGTGAAGCTAACACGGTTGAGCAATAAATTAATCTCATTACGCAGTGTCCGATAGCGCAGTCAGACGGCTTAACAAGGCTTAGACCATATACCGCATAACATTTCGGCTAGATATACAATATTATTAATACGAGAATCATTGGAAATTGATCTTAAAGATGGATTTTATTGTGGGTTAGTTTTAAGTAGTTAAATTACAATATGGAACATTCGCATAAACATAAGACAATACTAAATACATAATAACTAGGCAAATGTGTGTGTAATACTACTCTTCGCCTACCCTTTCGGGGATGCAGGCATGTGACTATATACATATGTATGTCAACAACCCGGACCCGTATTTATAAACATTTATTACTATAGAACAAAGAAGACAGCCAGTATGCTATCTAATTTGTGTATAAAGTATTCTTATTCATAACCTAACATAAAAATTGGCACGATGTCAGGGGTACAGAAGAGGACAAAGGGTACCTTTAATTCAGAAAAAGGTACGGTTTCTATAGGGTAAAAATTTATTGACAAAATATACATAAATGCGAGCGAAGCCGTGGCTTAAATCTCTTCAATATGAGTGCACTACTGTACTGCGACGCACTATAGTTCGAATGCACGTGCATGAATTCGCACTAGCCTGCATTCGATCTATAGTGAGTCGCAGTACAGTTCCGTCACACTAGCGTTAATCGCACTTAAGTTTGTCGCACTCACATAGTGCACTCCTTCAATATTGTACAATTGGTGTAACATTAAAATATAATTTTACCAAGTAACCACTCGGTGTCTTTAGAGATTTTTTTGAATCGCTATTATTCTCATTGCACTACTTCAACTGAATACTTATAACAGCCAAGAAATCACGTTCCAAAGTTTGACTAGCAAATTGTCGTGATCAAAAATGGAAAAAATTCAGTTGCCAACGTACTGACTTATGCATGACTAATGTCAGGGGTAACGAAAGTCTTTGAAACAACCTTCAAGACAGCTAAATGCTTATAACTTCGGGATAAAATGGATCGGTCGGTTCAACGAAATCATTTGTACACATATTGTATTTTATGATGCCTAATATTTTATCGCACAATTGCATGGTGAATAAAAGAAACATTGAAGAAATGAAGACAATACTGAAATTGTAGCTTATTTTATTTGTATATCACGTAAAAAGTTTTAAAGGGGATTCCTACACAAATTCAAATTCACTCTAATAATGAACCTTTATATCAAAATAAGGCGGCGCATTTATTCTATAAAAAGCCGGGCAAGTGCGAGTTGGACGGGTAATAACTACGAATATCTTTATGTTAATTTGCATGGTGGCCATTTTGAAATTCACTGTCTTGGTATATTATTATTGGTTGTTGCTATAGTGGCAATAAAAATACACAATTTGTTAAAATTTTATCTCGTACTCGATTTATTACGGTTCCTAAGGTACAGCCCACTGACAAACAGACAGACATGTGGACGGATAGCGAAGGCTTAGTACCTTAAACGAAATCGACAAAACACATAGATGAAAGTAGTAGGAAGGTAATTTACAAATAACAATAAGTTTTTACTGGCTATACAAACACCTAACATAAACCGGTGTTATTAAAATGTTTACTCACAAGGGAGCAAGACAGCTATACAATCTGTATAACTACGCCCGGACGTGCGTAGTTATGTGAGAACTCACATAAAGGTAAGTTTCAGTGATACTTAGTATGATACTCTTTGATATTTAGAAGTCGAAACAAAGCTTTCTAATCATCTAATATGACCTACTCTATTATCATATTATTTTAAAGTGTAGTGTAGTGTGTTACATTCTCGGTACTGGAAACCAAAGTCAGATTTAAAATTTACTTAAAATGATTAGTCAATTTATCTAAAGGGCTAATTATTGTCATAGATGGAGCAGCGATAGCTCAGTGGGGAGACCCACAGACTGCAATGAAGAGGGTCTCGGGTTCGAACCCACGTCGCGCACCTCTGACTTTCGGAAGTTATAAGACTTTTCGATGATGATTTTTGATGACGTGCGTATTGATTGACAATAATCGCCTGCTCCATGCCTCGGAGAGCACGTAAAGCCGTCAGTCCCGGCTGCCATCAACATCTATGGCAGTCGTTATTGGGAGAGTGTCGACACAAAAGATCCCACTGGGTCGAAGTGTCGCCGGTCTGCACTGACTGACCTCCACATAAGATAAGATAAGATTGTCATAGATGACATCCCTTTGTAAACAATGCATCATGTAATAAGGCCCAAGACTGAAGTGGAACGAGACTGCCGTAGCAAACGGTACAAAATAAATTTACCAAAATTTAACTCAATACTCGAAAGTAATCATATCTGGAGTAATATTTTTTCTGTTTCACGTATAAAATAGGTATTTGTATGAAAAGGATATCATGTATTTCCCTGAAGAATAATGTAGAAGTGTGTTCACATTTAATCAATATAACAAAATCAATTTCACCAATCAATAGTAAATAATAAAATATATATAGTAAAATTGAAACTGGTCGATGTCTGTACATAGGAGATATTTATAAAAAAATATGTGAGGGCTCTTTATAAGAGGCATATAAAAACAAACAATTATTTTTAAATTTTCTCTGTCTGTCTATCTTTGTATTTCTACGTGTATAACGCAAAACCAACTGCACGAAATTTAATACGGTTTTCACAGTTGTATTGCTGGAGGTCTCACTTAAATTCTAGTGTATGTCTCATATTAATTCGCCGCCTAGAAGTCGAGTATTATGTGTGTAAATTAATGTCTTCTTATATGCAAATTACAAGAAAAATATAGATAGATATCTACTTTTAAATTCCACGTATACCAGGTCGCAGGCTAAATTTAGTCTCAATAAAACTTTTATACATCTAAATACTTGTTAATATCATTTATAATATTAATACAACAATGTAAATGTATACTTTAGTAATAAAACATAACTAATTATTATAAAGAAAATATTTACCACGTCACTAAAGTTTCGTCGGTCGGATTCAATTATAAGTTTCGTTAAGAGGAAATTAGTTATCATTTCACGCACGGCTTTGCTCTCGCCATTGGAGGGCAAGTCACGTTCTCAGCTGTTTCTCCATCACAGACACAAATAAATGAGACCATTTTGTATTTAAGATGAAAATATGGGAGAACGAATTTCTTTCAAATTGTATAACATTTTGTATAGTTGGCAACCTGTCTAGGTTTCTCCATTAATTTACCGTCATTATTTAAAAAGATACGGGCTGAAAAGAAATGTCAAAATGTTCTTTGGTGTCTTAGTATATGGATATTATCTTCATATTACCGGTGAAACTACCTTGAAAGTCGAAGATAAGTTACATTTATTTAATAGGCTACGGAGAAAATTTGTTTTCCTGGATATCTTGCGCGCTACGCGCGCAGAACCGACGTCTATTAGGACAGAAAGGTTCTGGAGTGGCGGCCACGAACCGGAAGACGCAGCAGGGATAGGTAACAAGGGGGACCGACGATCTAGTAAGGGTCGCGGGAAGTGGTTGGATGCGGGTGGCCCAAGACCGGTCTGTGTGGAAAACCTTGGGGACCTATGTCCAGCAGTGGACATCTTTCGGCTGAGATGATGTATATCTTTGGTCATAGCTGTGAGATATCTGTCGTTTTTTATATAATACTAACAGATAGCCGCGGCTTTGTTTGCTATGCTTCAAGTAGCGGCCTATATCTTTGCTCAGTTTTTACGCTTGCTGCCTGTCAAATCATATTAAAATTGGTATTAAAGTTCTCTATTCGTTAAATCTCAAAATCTTACAAAGCCTAGAACTATGCATGCCTATCTTTATATATCCATCCTAATAAGTAGGTCTAAAATGTAACTTACGAAATACAGATATGATATACGTTTAAACCTCCAGAGAAATTAATGCTTAATGCTAAATATGCACGTATAAACAAATTGTTACTTTCACATGCTTAGAATCAACAACGCAGGCGTATTTCGGTTCGATTCCCGCACAAGTCAAACATTTGTGTATATGAACATGGCTGTTTGTCTTGGTCTGGGTGTTTCTATGTATAATATGTATGTATTTAAAAAAAAAAAGTATATATGTATGTTTATCCATTGTCTAGAACCCATAGTACAAGCTCTGCTTAGTTTGTGCTAGATGGTGTTGTGTGTATGTGGTAGAATATTATATATATATATATTATTATTATATGTCTAACGAATAAACCAGGACAAACTTAGAGTCTACTAAAAAAGTTTTATCAAGCCAATAAATAGTACGCAACCACAACAGATAAGATATTGACCTCGCAAACTGTAACCAGAAACGTATAGAAGTGAGTCACGTGATGGCGGTAAACTGTTACTTACTATCTAGTTGTAAGCATTGCCTGATTCATGGTTCCATTTGTTAGTATGTTAGGCATAGCAGTGTTAACTTACCAAAAATGATGAGGAGTTGAGGAGACGTTCTGAGATGCATAATACCTTCTATTGTCATAGTTAACCTCAGTTAAGCTATATTGGAAACCAATTAATTAAAGAACATTTTACAGACTTTCCGAAGCTGCAGGCGAGTTTAAATGGGGAGTACAGTCCTGTACAGGTAAGAGGTAGGTAGATGCATAGGTAACTCACAAAAAGCGCACCTTGCTCAAACATGTTACGCTCTCCACTAAACCACTTGCCTTTGGTACAAGTGCCTTATCGCTTAGCTACTCGAAGTGTAACTTATAAAAGTAACTTATTATAACAAGGTTAATAACATTACTTCAAGTATGTACGATGTTTAATCTCCGATCACTAAACGACAATGATCAATAGTAATTTACATGTGACTAGCAACTCCGAAAGACGTTGTCCTGTCCGAATAAAATGATTGCATCGCCACCGGATCTAATTTTGAATCTAAACTGTCCTGGGACCCAATTAAACAAACATAATAAAGTGGCATGCTTGTGCAAATGTGAGTTTGTTTGTTACGCTTTCACACATAAACTACTCGACTGATCATCATGAAATGTTGAATACACTTTGTCAGGGGTAAAAAATAGGACCTTTTATCCAGAAAAAAGTACTGTTACAAACCTAACCTAACCAAACCCTACAATTGCAAAAGCGATGCCGTAGGCAAAATCTAGTATAAAAAGATAATTTGATTGCCGCTTTCTTTCAAGACTAAATGGACATTTTCGTTATCGTTTAAATATAGACAATATAAATGTAGTCTATTGTATATCCTCTCCTATTCGATTTATTCATCAATCAAAGCAAATCAAATCAATTCTCAATTCCTTCACCGAGGGTCGTCAACGCGCGAGTTATACCCCTCGTATTGTAGGCGGTATCAGCTGTGCCCTACTATGTGTACTTGCCAGCTTTCTGTATAAAAATACAAGCGAATGTGTATGCGATCTATATAGTATCAGAAGGTAGTTTCAATTTGAATTGCAAGATTAGGAGAAAACGTGCAGAGTAAGAAAGATAATTTAGATAAAATATCGTAATATCTTTATTTTTAATTTTATAATTTTTAACTTCTTACATTATCATACTACTAATCTTATAATCTCGATCTTAATTCTTTATAGTATTGAGTTTACCTAAATAAATGCACTCAATTCTATACTTATTTTGTTGAGGTCTTCTGAACGTATATTAATAATAAGATATCATTAGTGATAACTTTAAATAACTTTTTTTCAAACTACTTGTGAAGTACCCTAGAACTAGTAACAGAAATAAAAAAGCACTTCATTATCTAGTCCCGTAAACACGTAGCAGTGCTACAAAAAATTTCGTAGCCTACGTAGCAACAGTTTAATAGCGCTACGCGCTCTTAGCTTTATAGACATTTTGACACCATTCGCGATACAAGGCAACATTATAAAAAATAAACGCTAGAAATAAATCCTTTACAAAAGGTCGTGAAACACGACTAAATAAATTAAAGTCTGTAAAGTTTATTGAAGGATCAAATAGAAAGATGTCTTTTATTTTCCATCTGTAACGTTTCCTATTTATTATACACTTGGTATAAATACCATAAAGTATGCAAAATACACCAAGTATTAGAATGTAAGCATAATAATATCGCCAAATAACTATTTGTATTTTTTGTTATAATGTCTTTAAAATAAATTGTTAAGAACATTATAACATAAGTGTAAAAATTTTAATTTTCAACTATTTTAATATTGTTATAAAATTATTTATATTTACACTTTTGCCGACGTTTCGGCTAGTCTGCAGCAGCCATTGACACGACGATTACTTACACTACTTATTCAGTTACAGTAGTATTCAGCTTTTGGTGCTTTGACGCTACATAAGACTAGTCATCAGTTTATTAGAAGATTATATTTATATTGCTCCTGAAATTGAATGATTCTGAAAGCAGCGGTTTTAAGTAATGTTCGCTATGATTCTACCGAAAAGGTTGCATAAGAACTGAGAGTAACCTGCCGAAAGAATTTAAAATATTTTATCCGTTCTTAACACAGAACTTACGACGTCTAAATCGTAATTAAAAATTACAAATTGGGGTAACCCAAAAGTAGACTGCGTCATTAATTAAATATAATGACGACGGTAAATATGGAACTTATATATGAAAATAATAACATGAACTCTCGGTTTCGTACTTCGGGGAACTTTTGCTAATTCGGTCAAACGAACATTTAATTGACATGCATTCTTAGACTGTTTTATTTTGTATCTTATAGAGATTGGGAGTGTCTGCCGTAGATATTTTCGATAGACTTCACGTTCTTTCCAAGACACGTTTTGTAGATGTTAACTAAAAACTGAACAACATAAACTCGAAAATCTCAGGGTGTCGTAATATCGTGGTCTGCTACAATTTTAATACCGTCGTTCATATCAAGAGCCCTTCATTTTATGACTAAGCTGTTCACTTTCTCGGTAATAAACTGACGGTTAACGCGTTCTTATTGTGGCGCACATCCCTTAATATTTCGTAAACACGGGTCTTCAAATTGGAGCATGCTACAAGTTGCTAGTCATTGTTGCAACATACCTACCTATAAGTTATGTTTAATAATTTACTAATCACTTCTAGATTCTTATACTGTACGTACGTACTCTTGTGTCAAGTGATATAAATTGCCGTGCTTTAGGTGTTTTTGCCTTGCGTAATACTTGAATAAAGCTCATAATTAGGCGTCTTAATGTTCATGTCAGTGGTGCTTATCTTTTCTGGTATTTATATATAAATATTCTTCATGATGGCTGCCACTTTGCTAAGGAGAAAATTATTTTCCAACTCCTCTATAGTTCTGATTTAATTCATTACAGGTCCCAAGACTTCACGAGTATTTTTTATTATTTCTCCAGGCTTATTTTTTATGGTCACCACTGCTAAACCAGCATACCGTGGTGGATTAAAGGGTGAGCTCCGACGCAAAAAACAAATAACCAGCGTGTAAATCACGTGAAACTTGATAGCATAGCTGCCAAGTTTTTTGCTATACCTTTCTACTAAGTCGTCCGGATATAATAAGAATGAGGCATAATCTAGATAAACTTTAGAATAAATACAAATTATGTTACGTACGTGGTATATAGTTAACCCAGCTATGTCGAACGGGTAAACAAAGCCTCGACTGTCAGCTATTGGAATTTTGCAATATCTAGACGAGGGACAGACCTTTTTTTGTTACGGAGAGAAATTATCACACCGCGTCATCCTCTTAGTATATACCTAAAGTTAATACAATGAGTTGCATTCGTGACGCAATTTATGTACATACATAAGATTGGAGAACTATTTGATAATTTCAATTAGAGCTATATTTTCTTTCATAACATATTTTTTTAACCTATACACTGGTATAGGACGAAAGAATTGTTGTTGTCTTGCAGGTAACTGTACCTGCAAGACAACAACAATTCTTTTGTATTTGAGTCACAAATAATAAAATATTCAAACTCAGTTCAAGTCATACGTTCTATGTTAGAGTTGGTCGTTGATTATTATACAACTATAAAAAGATAGTGATTAGTTTGTAATATTTTTTGCTAAGGGCTGATTTTCAATCACTTGATAATCCTCAATAGGAGTAAATGTGGCATTTAAACAGGTTTTGTATAGCAAAACTATCAAAATTATTCTATAGGTAAGCTAATGTGCAAATAGACAATTTATAAAGTTGAACGATAGTTTATTATAGAAATGAAAAATAAATAGAGGACGGAACCATCCATATCATGTGCAATGCTAATCTGTGACATCAGCTCATCAATCAATAGCATTGCATGTGTTAGAAAGAGGCAGGGCATAGCTTTGTCTCGTCTCGAATTATTTAACTTAAAGTACATCTTTGGTCATTTTTATCATAGTGACTGACCATTGGTTCAAGCCATCGTGCGAAGCGCACATATTAATTATTCTAAAACGTATTAATCTTCGCGACCCGCCTATCGGGATTTAGATAACAATAGCTTGTACAACATCTCGAACGTATATGATGTAATAAATCGAAAAACACAGGGAATCCTGATGTTAGATTATATGTATACAGATAGAGATTTTTCTTTTATAATTTATTATTACCTATAACTAGCCTCTGTACGCGATTTCGACCGCGTGAACGCACGCAACCGACATGTATCGGTCAAAGACAAAAGTCGAGTAGCATCGTAAGGTACACATTCGCATACTGAACCGATCGAATATCCTTGTGTGTGTGATGTTTTAACGCAAACAACGAAACATTATTCAATGTAATGATAGTAGGTGAAGTTTGTCATGCGTATGTGTGCAAGGCGAGACAAAAACGAGTTCTTGTATATATAACTATAATAACTACTATCCCTTATATTCAACAACAGTCTCTCTGTTACTCCGCATTTACAATTAATGCTTAAATTTGCTTATTGTATCGCAGATTGCGATAGCGGAGCGGTCAACGAGTCTTCTCACTTTAACACTAAAATATAATGACGGTGGTTTTAATCGTGGGGTCCTCTATTTCCACATTTTATAATCAGTTTTAATAAATAATAAAATAATGCAAATTATATTTAAGAAAAACAAAGTTTATTCAATTTATAACAATAATCATTATAAAAACAAAGTCAAAATATGATTACCGAAAAATAACTTTTATTTAATTTTCCGTAAATGTTTCAATACTATATAATAAAAGAACATTTTCAGTCTTTACTATATTTTAGATTCATTTTACTTACAAATAATATTTTACAATTATAATGACAATTGAGGTTACAGCTTTTTCACAAGGAAAAGAGGGACCTTCTTCTGGACTTCTATGTTTGACGCAACTTTGTTTAATATTTAGTGTGACCACCATTGTTCTTAAAACAGCTCAAGAGACGTCTATGCATGGAGGTCACAATATTAGCACACATAGTTCGCAACGGTCTCGTCGGTATGATACCCTTTGATTCATTCACCATTCATCTTCGCTGAGTTTGGTTAGTAAGAAGCGGTCTTCCACTTCCCGCCCAACTTTTAAGGTCCCTTCTTCTTCAAATCATTTCACCTAACGACTTACAGTATTTCTCTGAAATAAAATCAAAAATCTTATGACATAATTGTTGATAGCGATTCCTTAACAGTGAAATCGTAAATCACAATACCATAACATAATATTTAAAAAATAAGTTACTCTTAGAGTTCAGTCCAGTTTCGTCGGCAATTTAAGATATATTAAGTCCATAATTATGCCAGATATTTGCCCTGGATGTAATATTTATATTAGTTTGCATTTTAAATGTAGACTTTCAGTCAAAATATTAAAATAATGATTGTAATAATAATTACACAAACGCTCGTAACAAAGTTCACCAACCAACAACATCACATAATTCTATTCAAGTGAGAAATTATTATATTTTTTTAAATCCATTCTCATCTTTTGAATAACTGCGGTTTAAATAAGTCTTAAAGTAAAGTAACAAGTCATCGATGTTTCTAATTTAAGAAAAATACAAAGAGATTATCACTTCCTGGGGATCGAACCAACAAGCGTTACATTTTAGATTGCACTATTACCAACGTAGCTACAACATCAATTACTTGTTTATTTGAAATGAATACTCACAATCATAATTAGAACAGGCGACAGTATAAGTGAGGCGGGTTTATGTGTGTGTGTGCAATGATTTTATTGAACAAGGTCGTAAGTACAAATTGTTGTGAAGCTATCGCTTTTTAAAATTGTTACTCGATTTTTGCACCTGACCGTATGTCGATCACACTATAAAACCTAGGATCATTTTAAGTTGACCAACACTTGAAAATCCACGTTTTGCGTGATAAGGCAACAAATAGACAGGCTGATAAGTATCTTTATACCGAATGTCGTTCACGGCGGCTATCTTAACGGAAATTAGGCATCTACACAGGAGATATATTATAGTGTACAAGTATTTCCGGAAACGTAACCACACGCTCTATTTTCTCACTGGCGTAGTCCGATGGGACCGCAATCCGACACGACCGGAGAGACATGAGGCGTTGGACCAACGGTGTTACGTACTTTCTGAGTAATTGCAAGGCACAGGGATGAAGCACTTTCAATAGGGCAGATTTAAAGTATATAATTTTAGCATTGCCAGTAGAATAGTTAACTCAAAGCGTTTTATTATTTAAATCAAAGCGTTTTAGATTTTTAAATCCGCTTTATATGAGTTAACGTTTTTCGAATTTTGTAGTAAGGGTAATTATCAAGTGATTGAAAATGATGAACGATACAAATTGTGACGTTACCACTGTTCAATTGCAGGCATGTGAAGGTGATAGTGAGATATCCAAACTGCGACTCAATTATTTATCCAATACATTAATGGCTGCTTTACATTTTTTATTTATTTATTAAAACTTAATAACTTGCTGCTGGCCCGACCCGGAATTTAAACCGTACAAACAAGACCAAAGAACAAGGCAAAGAATAGGCTACAATGCATATGCTAAGGAAATTTTCAACGCCTCCTAAACGTATTATATTTCTTTCTATTTTTTGTGCAAGTATCCCTACTTCTTTATTTTAATATTTAATTATGTTTATATATGTAAGTATAATTTTGTCAAAAAATATAGTTTATAATAAGACCAAGTTCACCACACAAATATATACATATGTATATTCATATTCCTTTCTTACCTGCGTCTCTAACAAGTCAAAATAGAATTAACTTTATTCATAAGCTACACTATACAATTCTTGTGAACGACCTATGCTTCTGTATATCCGTTACATATTGTAAAAGATAAGCTAGTTAGTAATAGTCATAATCAGTTATTCAAGGTCAAAGTACTGTTGTTCAAACACCGCTACATGCTGAGATTGCAATATAGACTGTAGGTATGTAACTATGCACATCTTTGCAGTCGAGCTGAAGGCAGTTCTGAATATTGTATTAGCAATGTGGTCTTGTAGTACACTTCTAGTTTAATAGGTTTAGTGTCATACTAATATAGTTTGGTACCTGTAGCCTTTTGTTGTTTTAGTTAATTATACATATATGTATATTTCTGCGACTAATTCGCTGTGTTACATTTATTGTGGAAAAAGGGCGTTAGCCCGGGCTAGACAGTTTATTTTTTGTAGTGAATATTATTTCTCACAGCACGAATTTTTGGTAGGTGTCCGATAAATTTTTCTTCGGGAATATACTAGTGTCTATTTTATTTACGCTCTATGTATTAGACAATGCATAAATTATATAAAAGAATCCCATTGAATAGCTTTTTGGGTCTTATATAGCTCTGTATTACCCGTTGTAAACTTTACAACCATTAAAGCAAAGGACCATAAAAGAAAACTCATAATTTTGAAAATATTTGTGCAATATACCGAATAAGTTTTATCAAGCGCCACTACTAAGCATCGCGTATGTCATTTCTTCATTAATTTTTAAAACCTCGTCTCTCGCACTAGAAATTATTTCTGTATCGCAGGGCACTTTACAAACATTCAAAAAACTGACACATAAATCAACCAGACTCGGAACAACTATCTGTGAATCACACAAATTTTTTGTGTGTAGACTTTACAAACATTCGAACAACGAACACAAGGAACTGTCTGGTGTCTGGGACTCGGAACAACACACAATTTTTTGGCCTATGTGGGATCGAAGCCACTTGGCGCAGTGGCAGTAGCGAGGCGACCACTTCAACCACTTCGCCATTCATGCAGTCAACAATTTGAATATATTTATAAAAGATAAAACATTATAACCGAAGCATTCTGCGTGTTCCTTGAAGATAACGAGGAAATTTATTTGTTTCTTCGACTGTTCCAATCGCATGCCATCTAATTATTAATAGCGACTCAAGCACTTAAAGCAGAGAACCATCTGTGTAGCTACTACAAAATCAAATAATAAGAAGCTTTCCCCGGATCCAATAAAGGATCAGCGACAGTGATATATGTTATTTTCTCACGTGAAACGTGCGCATTGGATGATACAGTTTAATCAATGGAGGGTGTATTGCGTTTATTTAGGTTTCGGCAATAATGCAACTTGTGCAAAGAGTCGGACGTACCGCTTTGTATTGTTGTTTGTTTGTTAACCAACAACTTTTAAACATAGAAAAGTATTTAAAATAGTATCACCTGATTCATTTACTTTACACTTCTATTTCTTTTAACTTTGATTGCAGTTAATCAAATAATGTAAGGCATCCAAATATACAGTTTCTAAGGTCCGCCCTGTCTGCGAATCCAAAATAGTTAGGTAAAGGAAATCTACCCAAAGTTTTGCTTAACTATATTTAACATCCACGTAATAAAATAATCCTATTGCATTCTTTAGAAACCAATCTTTAACTCCAAGCTAATATTTACTCGTAAAAGATTCTGCTGTTAAGATTTTAATAGACGTTTATCCGACACGACTAAGATAGCACACACTTAAGGCGGGGGCAGCTTTCTTGGGCGAGTCCGACAAACATATTAACTACAAATAGAACTTCTTATATCGGGATGACTGTAAATGAGACAGATGTAAATGTTTACGTATGTAACAACGTATGTGCGTATGTAAAGTTAAACACTTTCATTAAATAAATCGTATTACTACTACTCACGCTCAGCGCGCCTATGGTCGTTTGCAATACTAGGTCTGTCACTTGCGCATAGCCGACCCAAGGAAAAATGATTAGAGATAGGATAAAAGGAAAGGATGGGCAGAGGTAGGTATGTGAGCCTCCAGGACTCTCACGAAGCTTCTCTCTCTCTCTCCTCTCTTATTCTAACATTTTTAGTACTCCTATGATGCTGGTTTTATGTAAGATTTTTGTGTGGTTCATCGTCCAATGAGCCGGTTTATTCGAATGGTCACCACATAAGTTCAAATAAGGGCTCTTCCACTACTTGCAAGATATCGTTGTCCTGCCCAAGCGAACCAATCGCAACCTACCGGGTCCAATTTTAAATATAGATTTCGAATTTTTGTGTGTTTGAATGAATCATAAAGTGTCATCAAAATAGATCCAGATGTTTAGAAGAAGTTTAGTGACATACACATGTTACGAAGAATTACATGTTACAAAGATGATGTTTAGCTTACTCCAGTTTATATTACACAAATCTCTACACATTAGTAATAGCTATGTACATTCAACCTCTAAATCAACCGAATGATCATTAACTTACGAAATAGTAGCAATTATACTAAATAGCGGGCTTTAGCAGGCGTAATCTCCTAAAGTCTGTTGCCATATTGAAGCAATAACTATAGGCTATAAAATAATAGTGTTTATCCGCTTGACGTACATCACAGTACTGTTGTCGGCGCCAGCAGAAGGCGTAAACTTTATCATCCATTCAATACTGCTACTGATGTCATAACTACCTCCTACGTGAACCATTATTATTTACTACGACCATCATCATGATTCACGAAAGATAGTTGATGTCTGTGACATGTTGTACTTACATGATCGGTAGTGTACGTAATCATTTTTTTAAGATTCCAGTTAGTTCAGAATCATAGTCACACGCGTCCATTCAAGAAGGGGTAAGTAATGCAGTACACACACATCTTGGCAAAAAATAGAGAGCCGTTTACAGGTCATAGTTCCAAAATTTGCAAGCTGTTACTGTAAATTTCTTCATAGATAAACCCAACAATACTTTGTCCGATCTAGGAATCGAACCAATACCAGATGCACTTAATTCGCATGCACTTGCACTGCGCCACTGTAGCAATCAATTATACTATTTCTGAATCAAGTAATGTGATATGCAACACAAAAGCTAGAAGGCGAAGTAACAACTAACTGCATTATGCAATAGAATGGAATTTGACTTATTTCTACGAATACCTGGTTCTATAGCTTTAGTGCTGTTTGCATTGAATAAAAATATGTACCAAAATTAAACTATCTTTTAAGGCCAAATACGATATATTGAGTGCACGTTGGTGATGGAATAGGTAAAACGCAAGTAGTCAGATTTATTGTTAACCTCAGGATTATATCTGAAAAGTCTTTTTAAATTCTCAAGTAACCCCTAATAAGAAAATCGTAAACGGTTTATGGTAAGAACACTTAGTCCATCCACTTGATACTTTACAGGGGTACCCGAAATAATATTGTCAAAATATTAAGTAGGTAAATTAAATAAAAATAACTGAAAGCCTGATGCTGTTAAGCTTTACAGGGGCTTATTTTGTTCATAATGCCGCAAAAAGTATATAAACTCAATATTGCTGTGAACAAAGGTTTTTGCTCATTATTCGCCATTTGAGCTGACGGCGACTATTTGTTATTTTTGTTATCTTTGCCACTGACAGCCCTCTCGTTCTTCTCGGTAAATTTTTTGTCGAATTTAGGGACATCAAGGTCGTCGGATGAGAGAAGAAAGCAAATGAGATAGATGATGTATGTTGTAGTATAAGTGTTTTGTTACTCATTCTTGAGACTAATGAGAGAGATATGAGTTGAAGTGCTACGAAAGACATTTATACTAATAATATAATACAATAAAACTGATGAGATGGTTTGTTTTTTGTTTAAATGCATTGATCTCTGGAACTACCAGTCGGATTTAAAAATCTTTTTGGATTTAATAACCCAATGGAAGGGTTTTCTTTCTCAAGAATTGGGCTATTAACCTCATGCTACGAACTACGGCAGCGAAGCTGTAATCATGAATGGATTTAATCTCTCGCTTACACTAAAGGTCGTTCTCTCAAACGATGTCTTCATTAAGCCATCTTCTCGTCTTTCTCTTAAGCCACGAATCGAAAATAATACACAGATATGCGGCTCGTATTTTATTTTATAGTTACCATGCCTTTAAATTTAACAATCCCCTCATATACAAATACTGAGGAAAATCGATGCTAAGAATGTCATGTCATCATACAACACCATAACCTGTATTCAATCAAAGTAGACTGTCAGAATACCTTTTTAGTTATGTATTTGAAAACTCGCAAAGCAAAACAAATACCTATTTACAATCTGCAATTTTGACTGGCACAAATTTTATTAGGTCATACAACATGGACATAGGGACAGAATAATA
Source organism: Catocala fraxini (assembly GCA_930367265.1). Taxonomy (NCBI): domain Eukaryota; kingdom Metazoa; phylum Arthropoda; class Insecta; order Lepidoptera; family Erebidae; genus Catocala; species Catocala fraxini. The sequence goes on from OV884032.1 coordinate 9,027,136, forward strand.
ATAACTGATAAGTACCTAAATTGACTTCTAAAATATGAACCATCATATTTTAGAAGTCAATTTAGGTACTCATCTTAAATACCAATTTAGGCTGATTAGAAAATCATTACTCTCTTGCTATAAGCAGATCAATCGATCGAAAGAAATAGCAGCATGAAGCCGAAACTGTGCCTGGATGGCAATAGACATGCCAATTACGGGATACGCACGTCAGTACTAAAAATAATAGTTGACGAAGTTGAACACCTCAGTGTACCCCTTGCGCGATAGAATCGTAGTCATATGTATATGTTTATTAACTGTGCCACTGCTGTACCCCTCTTCCCAGTATGAGACGGGTTAGGTCCTAGTCCCTAGTCCCTCACGCTTGCCTATTTCGAGTTGACAGACTTCGCATATCTTTTAGAACATCTCGCAGAACCTTCCACGCAATGATTTCCTTGCTCGTTAAAACAATTGATGATTAACTATTTAGTACGCACACGACATCTGAATGTTTATTAGAATAATTGTCCATCACCAATATATCCAGTTGATTATGATTACACATTATAGCTCTATTCACCTGCAGCAATAAATTTAATAAATAATTACTATTTAAATTCCTGTTCAGCAATAAAATACATTGTCACGTAGATGTGAATGAAAAGTCTAACCTTAAGACTCAAGGAATATTATTATGGTCATAAAAATATAGTGCAAGGATACGCTGTTAAAAAAGAAAATGCCATACTAAGTAGTCGCATACAACGACGAAACAGTCGTAAGTAACCACTAATTAGAAGTATCTAATTATGTTTATGAAACACGAGGACATTTTAACTATAACTGTCACTTTGTTGGTATAACCACTACAAAATAAAACCTCTTTATAAGGCATATAAATAAAAACAAGGTTTTATCATTACTGTTAGTTAACAAAGAGTTTTGTTTCACTTGACTGCGAAATAAAAGTCAAGCTAACTCAAAAATATTGAACAAGAGATTGTTTTTGTAGACCATTTTAAGAATCCAGTAGGTCCGACATATTTTCAAATTTAGCTAAGTTGCCGCTGTTTGCAGCCGACCGCCTGATATTTACGTTTATTAAAGAACCTCTTTTGTCCACTTTACAGATAAGTGATCTACTCGCTAATCCTGAGTTAAGATTTTCTTCTGTGACAAGTGTTACTAATTTTAAAAATAATTATCTTTTTAACGCATTATCAACCGGCGGGCATGAGCCAGGTCCGTACCTGGTAACCGTTAGAGTTATAGATCAGCTGGCAGGCATAAGCCAGGTCCGTAGCTGGGGTTATATTGAAACACGTAGACTGATTCAACTGCATATATATTTACAATTTTTAAGCCTTCTTATATACCGTTTATTGTTCATGCAAGTAACGCTAGCACTAATGTGTACAATAATCATTTACACCAAGCAGCGACAAGTAAATAACATTATACAATTTTACGAGGAATTCTTGAGCGTAGTGCGTGCGTCACGACGACTATAAATACTGCCACGTATAAAAACAGAAACCAACTTCGCGCGTCGCTTAGTCTGTAAATTAGCTTCGTCGCGGCTAGGCCTATGATGCTCCGTTAGATCGCCTTCGCGCGTCGCTTGGTTTCGGCACGGCTAGACGAATGATGCTCCGTTCGATTCCAGGTTCCTCATAAACTTATATGTTGTTTGTGCGTCTATATACGCCAATCTTAATATTTAATTCTTAAATACAAAGATTCAAACAATGAAGAAACAGAACACTCAAACTCGCAACAACAATTTGAGAATGCAAATGCAACAGCGAGTCAAATCGAATGTCGGGGTGACCACTCATTGCACTATTCGTGCAGTCAAAGGTATGTCATAAAGTTGAGTCATGAAAGCAAATTCTATTGTTGTTACAAACATTGTTAGACATAAAATTCCGCACCGTGAAAATTTTCCCTTACATTTGGAATTTCATATAATATGTAACGGGTATTAACGCGATCATGCATAATGTTTACCTTTTTTATTATAAAGGTAAACATTATGCATGATCGCGTTAATACCCGTTACATATTATATATATATCATGCAACGCGAAAGTTTAAAAGTTATTATTTGGAATTTCGTTCAAATTGGGCACTACTGAGAAAGTACTTTTATCCTACAGAAGCTTGCAGCAGAGCAACCTTGTATTGTGTTCCTGCGATAAGTAAGCACACCACGCTCCTTTAGAAGCTGGTATGATTTAAGCAATCTGGCCAGCGTAGTCTTTTCATCTTATGCTCGAAGTAAAACTGTTCCTTTTTCGAAAGGTTAGCAACGCCGGGTGTGCTAGCATTGTTGTATAGGCTATTGGTTAAGATAACTTATTATCAAGCAGATAGTTTGCAATCATAAAAACATAACACCTTCATTAAAAGCTTTTGAAATACAGGCACACAACTGGTAATATTAGTTTATATGCCTAATGGTATACACACCAATCAATGTCGAATACTAAATCATAGTATCGCGTTACTTGTTATTTTTTATGTAATCGAAGCCAAAGTTAGATGCCGTTCACGCACATGTAGGTATACATATGTACGCACAAATATTGCATATAATATTTTAATCGTATCATTACTTACTAGATGCCACCCGCGGATTCGCTCGCGTGGTTTTTGCACATAATCAAAACATTGTTTATGTTCATTCCTTTCTACAAGTGACAGAATGTTTAGATTTTCATTACATGTATAGTTTAGCTCTACATATACGAGTATACTGATACATTATGCCTCTTTATACAATTAGTACATATACATATTTTATGTTGACTGACTGTACTGTTGTATTTATATTGACTGTGTGGTGTCGGCCAAATAGAATAGCACCAACCCAACTCTTCCCGTGGGTGTCGTAAAAGGCGACTAAGGGACACAAACCGGGGAGCGGGCAGCAGCGCTCCCTGCAGTACAAATCCACCATTCAACTGCGATCCCCAACCCGCATGCCCAGCGTGGGGATTATGGGCATTACCCCCAAATGATGATACACGCCAAAAGAAAATGGCCCCCAGTTCCCGGCCGCCTCGCTATTCCTGGCCATGGCAGCGGCCACGGTAACGGCGGGGCAGGGGGTGCTAAGAATCCCCGGGCTACATTAGGCTGCCATTCATTACAAAATTTGACCCTGGCTACGTTTAACGGACGCACTCTGAGGCTTGACCACCATCTAGCGCAGTTGGAAGTGGAGTTAGAGAACATTAAATGGCATATTCTGGGGTTATGTGAAGTCCGTAGAGAGGGGGAGGACACCGTAACCTTAGACTCGGGCCATCTTCTCTACTTTCGCGAGGGTGATAAAACATCCCAGGGTGGCGTAGGTTTCCTCGTCAATAAGGCCCTCTCTAACAACGTTGAAGAAATCTCCAGTGTGTCGACCAGGGTAGCGTACCTGATCCTTCGGCTGTCCAAGCGCTACAGCATGAAGGTCATACAGGTTTACGCACCGACCTCGACATACTCGGATGATGTAGTGCAGGATATGTACGAAGACATATCCAAAGCCTTGCACAACACCACTAAGGCTCACTTCAATGTTGTTATGGGGGACTTTAACGGCAAAGTGGGAACCCAGACTGGCAATGAATCCCGGATAGGCCCGCATGGTTATGGAGTTAGGAATCACAGGGGACAAATGCTTGTCAACTTCCTTGAGAAAGAGGGACTGTTCTTAATGAACTCCTTCTTTAAGAAACAGCCTCAAAGGAAGTGGACATGGCAAAGCCCCGACACTGTGACTAAAAATGAGATCGACTTCATCATGACGGATAGCAAGCACATATTCAGAGATGTCTCAGTGATCAACAGGTTCAATACCGGATCTGATCACCGACTCCTCCGAGGCTCTCTGAATATCAACTTAAAGCTTGAAAGAAACCGCCTGATGAAGTCCACGCTCCGACCTAACCCAATCCAAATCATGACGGGTACCGAGAAGTTTCAGCAGTTTCTCGGGGATAGATTTGACGCCTTGGAACCCACCGATGACGCTGACGAGACCCTACACAATCTGGTCAAAACTCTGAGGGACGAGGGCATCAAATTCTGCAGAACGCAACGGACTGGCAGGAATTCCAAACTCTCGGCTGAGACTCTCGGGTTGATGACAAAAAGACGGGAAACCACCCAAGCGACTTCGTCTGAGAGGTCAGACCTGAACAAGCAAATTGCGAAGATGGTACGGCGCGACCTTCGGAGCTCCAACACACGTCTCATTGAAGAGGCGATAGAGCGAAACCGAGGGTCCAAAGTATTCACTCAGCAGCTTGGCAGGAGCCACCTGACGAAGCTTAAAACGCACGACGGGAGGACCGTATCGTCGAAGCCGGAGATCTCCGCCGAGATAGAGAATTTCTATGGCCGATTATACGCTGCACATGCCCCTCATTCCAGACGAGACGACCACGATTCCAGAGCCACCCTGATACGCCACTACACCGACGAACTGCCAGACATCAGTCAAGACGAGATCGTGTTAGCTCTGAGTCAGCTTAAAAATGGAAAAGCCCCCGGTGAGGACGGAATAACATCAGAGCTGCTTAAAGCTGGAGGAGCACCTGTTATACAGGAATTACAGAACCTCTTCAACGCCGTCCTTCACAGTGGGAGAACTCCAAAGGCGTGGAGCGGGAGTTTGGTGGTGCTCTTTTTTAAGAAGGGTGACAAAACCCTCCTTAAAAATTACAGACCCATCTCGCTCCTGAGCCATGTCTATAAGCTGTTCTCACGAGTGGTCACGAACCGTCTCGCCAGAAGACTCGACGAGTTCCAGCCACCGGAACAGGCCGGGTTTCGAGGAGGATATGGCACCATAGACCACATTCACACAGTGAGGCAGATTATACAGAAGTCCGAAGAATATAATCGGCCCCTGTGTCTGGCCTTTGTGGACTATGAGAAGGCCTTTGACTCTGTCGAAACCTGGGCTGTTCTGGAATCCCTACAGCGATGCCAAGTAGACTATCGTTATATCGAGGTGCTGAGATGTCTGTACGAAGTCGCCACCATGAGTGTCCAAGTACAGGGCCAGCAGTCTAAACCTATCCAATTGCACAGAGGAGTGAGACAGGGGGATGTTATATCCCCGAAACTGTTCACAAGCGCGTTGGAAGATATGTTTAAGACGCTGGACTGGAAAGGAAAAGGCATTAACATAAACGGCGACTACATCTCACACCTGCGATTCGCAGATGACATAGTCTTAATGGCGGAGTCGCTAGAGGAGCTGAACCAGATGCTGGACGGCCTAGCAGCAGCCTCGCGCACGTAACAATATTTAGTAAATAAATATGGTTGCTGCAGTCATTCCCTCAAATATTTTTACTATTTATAGTCAGATTTTAAGTGTATATTTTAATATTTTATACTCAACTTACTTAATTAGTCTAATGCTCTAATAATGTAATTAAACACCTCGGTTGTAACTTGTATTGACTGTGTGTATTAATTATGTATTTCGGCTGTTATAAATGAGTTGACAAATGGAAGATAAATCTGAAAATAGACATTATATAAGCCAAATGTTTTTTGTTCTGAAATTCGACTTAATTAAGTTACTAAGAGTCTATTATTAAAATTAATCAATGACTAAACTTATCCGGCTAATAATCCTTACTAATATTATAAATTCGAAAGTAACTCTGTCTGGTCTGTCTGTTACCTTTTCATGGCTAAACCACCCAAGCGATTTCGATGAAATTTTGTACAGATATAGTTTAAAACCCAAAGAAGGACATAGGCTACTTTTTATTGATGTAGGTACCACGCGGGCGAAGCCGCGCGCTAAAACTAGTATTTTATAAATGTGAAAGTTTGTTTGTTATTCAATTACGCGTAATCCGTTAAAAGGATTTGAAGAGAAATATGCGCGGTTATAGCAATTTTGCATTTTCTTTATTCAGTACAATGAACTGTTTTGATGATTTACTGTTATGAAATTCTCAGTCTGGAAACGTGCCCAGTCGATAGCAATAGTGCAACGCTTAATAATGTGGGACCTAAAAACGTGGCTGAGGAAGTGAGGACCATACACTTCTGCCTATACCATAAGAGTAATATACATATATAATATATCAGCCCTGTATTAAACTGTCCCACTGCTGGGCACGGACGCCTTCTCAGTGTGAGGAGGATTAAGCCATAGTCCACCACGCTGGACCAGTGCAGGTTAGCAGATTTCACATATCTTCGAGAACATTATGAAGAACTCTTAGACATACAGGTTGCCCCAAGATTCACCTTCACCGTTAAAGCGAGCTATAATTAACTACCTATTAAATACGCACATTCTCGTAAATTCGAAAAGTTAGAGATGCGCTCCTTGGGATTGAACTCGAGACCTCTGGACCTCTGCCGACAGTCTCCCACTAGTAAACGAAAATATAAAGTAAGCTTTTGTAGCACCGGAATTGTAAAATTCACCGAATTATTATTATAATAATATAATAATAGTATTCTACCACATACACACAACACCATCTAGCCTAAACTAAGCAGAGCTTGTACTATGGGTACTAGACAATGGATAAACATACATATATACTATTTTTTTAATACATACATATGAAATATGTATAATAATAAACACCCAGACCAAGACAAACATCCATGTTCATGCACACAAATGCTTGACTTATGCGGGAATCGAACCCGCGACCTCAGGCGTGGCAGGCGGTTACACTAACCACTACGCCGCCGAGGCCGACTATAATTCTATTAATATATTGAAATATATTAATAGAATTATAGTTTACATTTTAAAATCTTGTTTGTTTAACATATACGTACAACCCCAAAAAAGCAGATGTATATTGCACCAAGATTTCGCCAGCTCTGTATTTAGGTCCCAAGTTACAATAGGCAATATCTATTGCTATCCATCATAGTATCGTATCCATAGTACTATGGTACACGGTAAAAAAAATCCTAAGTATCGGCATGGAGTATGCTCCATGCCGATACTTAGGATTTTCTTTTAAACACTAATAGTAGATTGCCCGCCCTTCGAATTTAACCTGGGCCTTGAAATTACAGACAAAATAAGCGCATAATTCATACCACGACACTAAAGATGCATTTAAATCTTATGACTTTAATATAATCTCTAGCTTCACTGTTACATACTGAGTCAGATCTTTAACCGAGAGCACGATATAGAAGTTAATAAAAAAAGTACCGATCTCTTTTATCTAATATCTTCAATGTCGTCTTACAACGAGTGAAGGTCATTCAGAGTCTCTTTGTGGATCAATCTCGCCATAGTGTTGGATATTAAATATATTCTGAAGCACTATGTTATTAAGTGACAGCAAATATAATAGAACAGACAAAACTCGTATTTTTTAAAACAGCTTCAAATTTGGATGCTGTATGATGATTGATGATTAATACTTTAAAAGACAAAGTGGAAGTCTAATTGGGATATCCCGCTATCTTGCCATCACGCCTGCACTGAAATAGGAATTGCGTTACAATATGTATCATGTATTATTTTGCCGTCTGTCGACAATTATATCTAACACCACAATTTTCCAGATTGATTTTGTAATTTCAGTTACAGTTTAGATTAATAAAGGAGTCATAAAGAAAACAAAAGTGTTTTTTTTTTTGGTAATCTCAATTTTAATATTTTACTTGGTATTTAATAAATACAAATATCAAGAAAATAGTCTATTATTTTTCTGCCATTTAATTTGCTGAACACTGTATTCTATGCAAACGAAATTTACCGGCTATGGGTAGCCGGGCAATTTCGTTTGCATAGAATTTTCAGATGAAGTAATATGTAGCGTATGACAAAAATATATTAAGTACGTACCTATTTTGTTATTACTTCGACTGAAGCCAAGAAAACCACTATTTTGTTAGGTAAAAGGCATGTTATAATAAATGTATATACATCTAAATAATATTATAACTGCATAGTTAAATTCCATACCTTTATTAGTCGAAGACAGTGACTATATTAAACGTTGATAGGTAAATAAAATATTTTTAATTGTACACCAATTATTGGATAGTATTTATGAGATGCTAATACAACCAATATGAAACGAGAGATTTCTTTCAGAAAGGCTCTTGTGTTATGAAATCAATTGATTCTACGTTAGTGCCATATTCACGTGAATTAAGAAATCCTAAAACCTTTGCAGTAATAAAACACGTCCCCGTGTAGACAACTGTCAACCCTCAACGAAGATCCGAGGCATAGATTACTATTGCAATTAATATCAATGTAGTGCAAAAGACATTGTTTTACAAAGATACTGAATTGACTAGTCTTATACACCGACGCAAGCACTCATAAGTAAGCACTAATTAGAAATATCTAATTATGTTTATGAAACACGAGGACATTTTTACTATTACTGTCACTTCTTTCATACAGCCACTACAAAAAAACCACTTAATAAAAAAATAAAAAATGAGGTTTCGTTGTACAAGTTTTATCATTACTGTTAGTTAACAGAGAGAGTTTTATTTTCTCTACAAAATAAAAGTGTAGCTAAACCAATTAGATTCATCGAGACAGCAACATATAAAGTTCGAAATATCTTTAGAGTTAGTAAGGGCGCCACTATCAACGGTCATTATAGAACCTCTTCTGTTACCCAGAATAAAGTAGTTTGCTCAGTAATCCTAGTAAAGTTTTTTTTCTGTGACAACGTTTACCATATTTTTATATAAATAGTTTACAAATATTCAAGGGGAGACAAATTCATGTCCCAGCATTCATTAGAACATACCTTGCGTTACTTTTTTCAAAACGTAATAATTAGCCATAAATTAAATAAAAATAAAATAATTTATGTTACATTTTGTACTACATTACTTATATAGTTTACACCTGTTTACCATCAACAGATAATCAGATATTTAAGGCCGATTTTCAATCGTCGGATACCTTTTATCTGCGGAATAAATATGGCAGGGTGACATATTTCAATACTGAAACTGTCAAAACGTCAAACGTATGACGGAGTATGCTTTATATCACGATAAAAAATCGGCCCAAAATATGGCATAATTAATCTCAATAGAAAATGATCTAATGAACACGTTACAAAATAAACGTCGTCAAATTATGTATCACGATTGAATTGTAATCATGTCTAATCTATTGCAGTGTAATCTGCCCGTACAGAGTATGCCCACTGTATGAAACCGTGTCACACGTGTATGGAAACTCTACTTAATATGCTACTATATCACGAAGGAGATATACTCAATAGTAACATTATTATCACTTTGAAAGGGTAGACTGATAACGTCTAATGTACCGGGCTTAATGACTTTTACTGATGCTATGACCTTAGCGCAAATTACTGCAATGGCTTAGTACTAAACTTAATTATATTACAGACAAAAGTAAAGAGGCAGCGCTAAAGTAGTTTTAGTGTCAGCGTTCCACCCACCATTCAAACCAGCGAGTTGGCATACCTACCGTAGTAGGCTAAGTCGGTAGGCTTCCCCCGGGTGAGGCGTAATATGTACCTTTTACACTAACAACTGTGTTGCCACAGTGACACCTTTTAAAGATATTGCATCGCGCAAAGTATATTTCTGGTAGAAACATCCATAGGTTACGGTTGTCACTCATTATTAGGCCGACCGTATGTTTATATTCCATCTTGTTTGCGTAAACCAACTTACATTACAAGCGCTATAACAAGCGTAGATATAGCTAGCAATAAAAGCATTTAATAAAAAGCACTTGAACCGCGCTACTGTAGTATATATAGGGAATTATTTGTTCTATGTACTTGACATGCCAACGATAAGCATCGCCAGAATAGTCCTCAGCAAAGAACCTCCAATGTTTAGGTAACATAACGCCATATTTAACTACACAGATTATCATTTTAATGTTTCATTGTTTACTAATATGATTTTAAACACCAAACCAATAAATCATATGGAAAGATAAATTGATAGATAGGGAATGTATGCTCTGTGCCACAGCCAAGTAAGCTAAAACTGTTCAGCTCAGGACATGATGCAATATTGTGTCCATCAGCACTAAAACGTGTAATACCTACGAACTAAGGCTAACGACTCTATATCTCCGCAGCCTGCCTGATGCTACGTAAATGCTTCGCTGGAGACGCCGAAACTTTTTTTAAATTATAGCTAAGTTCTTTAACATCACTTCCATACAGTACTGCGTCACCAGCAAAAGAAACAAATAGCACGACTCCCTCTCCTTGGAACATAAAGCCTCTTGTGGAGACTGGAAATTTTGTTCACCGCAGAAACAATAAAGTTATTTTGCCAGTTGCCTGCGATCTTCAGTAGATTAGATGAGAATTGATTCTTCAAATTATACAATTTCGATTTTAAAGATCAGTAGTAGGATCACATTTTACCTCTGAAATTTTTCAGATAGCCATATATAATATAATAACAATTTTAATTAAAATACGGCCACGGTAGCACACCGGTATTTAGCCCCGCTTTCCGGCAGATACATCAACACAAAAATGTGTTACCAAATATTCAAACGCACGTCAACTGCTGTGATTGACTGATTGAATTAGCAACGGTCAATCACAAGTCATTGATTGGTCTTTCTAAAAACGGGCAGAACTATACCTGTTTTAGTAGTAGTTATTTTTATCTGTGTAATGATAAAATAAATGATTGGGTCAATGAACACAGATTTTGCTCGACTCTACTATATTTTGAGCCGGTCACGCTGACACTCCAGTGAAGCGTAAAACTGATAGCTTACCCGTATTGTCCAAAGCCATCTAAAAGTTATGTAACCTTGATTAATACATTGCGTTATTTATCGGTGTAATTTAGTTCCCATGATGTGCTATCTGTCAGATAGGAACTAATTATGTATTATCCAATAGTGATTCAATGTAAGCCTGCGATAAAAGCCTGCTCATGTCATCCTCTTACCCTGGTCCCATGTTTGTCCCGTTCATTAATTATAAATGAATTTAGCTCTAGTCTAGTGGATTGGCTGGCGATATCGTCGTACGTGTTTATACTATTGAAATGTAAGGCTGAGGGGTATTGTACCCGCGTTTCGACAGCTATACTAGAACGCTAGCTTATTATCGTTTACCAAGCACAATTCTACACGCCATACTGCTGTTAACAATTTTCTCATTAAACGCGGGTTCAAAACCAGTAGTTTCAAGGTAAGGTTCAAAGTAATTTCAAGGTCGCTGTGACTATGATTCTGGTATAAAGCAGATATTAAATGGTATAAACTGTAAATAAAGATCAAGTCATTATAATTGTCGCTGTAGTATATTATGAAAAAGTTATGGCACTTCTGCATATAATCTGATCATCTTAATAATTAGATATAGCAGGTGCTAATTATAGGCAGAGACTACGGTTCCACTTCTACGCTACGATCCTGGGGTATGTTTGCTTAAATCGCTCTCATAACATTTCTTCACAGGCACTCGTCGGCCAAGATATTCTTAACCCCTTACTTCTCCAGAATAACACGTTTTCATTTAATTTCTATAAGGAATGAGAAGTTTGACATGAAAGTAGATTAAAGCCGATTATATGTTTAAAATATGCGCATTTAAAAATAAAGCAATCGTTTAACATGTGCCGTCCTATAATAAATCACGCAGTACGCCCACGATTCTCAGCTTACGCATTCGAGATATTTTCAACCATTACAGAAATAAAAGTTTGAGTGTAAATCAAACCTTTTTTATTTATTATAGCAATAAAAAGGACCCTTGTCTGCGCATAAGCGTAAATTTTAGGCAAACTATTTGACCTATTCTGTATAAACACTAGAAATAATTCCTATATCACAATAACTTTTACAATCATAGACACAATATAACCTGGGTGTTCTTTGTATTTAGGTGTTGACGGAGGAGCTATTTCTGGATCTCACCAACTTTGTATCGTGTAGGATACAAACAGGCATCACTAGTCACGACGCAATAGCAATGGCGGGGCATCCATTTAAAACAACTTCGCGTTGCGTACCCTGCACGAATGGTGTAAATAGTTTATTTATTACCCAAATATCATAAAATATGTGATCTATAGTTTAGGGTCTTATCATAATCCCAGCCAAAAGTCGTCCACTGCTGGACATAGGCTTCCCCAAGGTTTTTCAGAGACCGGTCTCGGGCCACCCGCATTCAACGGCTTCTCGCAACCCTTACCAGATCGTCGGTCCACCTTGTACCTTAACACCTTTTGTATTATTTATTTAAAATGTTTATAACTAGTCCTCTGCGTTACAGGGATCTTGCGGCTGCACGCTTTTAAAAGTGCTAATAATGAAACCTATTCATAGTTATGTATTGACATATTTTTGTATGTATCATGCTGTGATGCACCATCCAATTCAGTCCATCTAACAATGTACCTGCAAGATTTCGCAATCAGCGATTAAACAGCCTTTATATTACTCATTTTAGTGGTAATGTACACAATTATTGCATCACATTGGTGTGTTATAAAGCGTTATCTACCAATTTATCTATCCAATGAAGGATTTAATGAGGCTTTGACGAACAAAATCATATTAGTAATACAGCCATACATGTATTTAGTATATATTGTATCTACCTACATATATTGTAATGGGAAACAAATGAAGCCATATTTAAGCAAAGGTTGAATAAGTTATTAAATGAGAAATGTTACTATAGTGTCACAGACTTCTTGTCAGATAAATTTTAATCGTTTTATAAATATAATTTTGACATTTTAATTTAATTATTTTTACTTTTTATATTTAATTTAATTATGCCATTTAGTAAATACTGTAATATATATACTGCCTAACATTATTATTTTCTATTATTTGACATTTCTATATTTCGCAATTTGACACTATTAATAATATTTTCGACATTAATACTAATTATTTAACCTTGTGACGTTAATTTTGATTATTATTTTATATTGTATCAACCAATTTTATATGCACACTATGTTTGTTATTTATAAGTACCTACCTATACCTATTACAATGCTTATATTTACAATGCTTTTAATGGATTAGATACACAATTATGATTTTGATGTTGCATGCACTTAAATATATAATATTTGCACACTTCTTTTGAGGTTATAATTCAGCATGTTCTATATTATATACCTACCTTTTTTTTTTTTTTTTTTTTAACGCTGGGAAATGTGCAAGTCACATTCCCCATCGCCGGTTTTGGGGCGGGCGATGGGGATATGTCGGGATCCAGCCCATATGTTTGGGCTGAACCGACTAAAACCACCGCGGTGTTCCTCACACCTTTATGGCGGGGTCGCGCGGATCGCTCTCGCATTCGAATCGCGACCCCGCCAAAGGTTTGACCCGCCGATGGACGTGGCGGGTCCCACAAAACTTTATACACATAATTGGGGGACCTGGTCCCCGACCGACAACATAGCGGGGGGACCTAGTCCCCTTTCCGACATCGAGAGGCGTGCGTGGAACACGAACGCCGCCTACTCGGACCTGCGCTGATCGGGCGGTGGACGGCCCCAATAGGTCCACCGCCCGCAGGCTTCTACTCAGGGTGGCTGGAGGTCGTCTCGCGCCCTCCTGCGCCCGGCTCTGCGGTTAGGGAGAGGGATTGAGCGTTCCCTCTCCCTCTCCGCCGCCTCCTTCACTGACATCACCTCCTCACAGAAGGAGGCGACGGCATTCCAAAACCTCTCGCTCGAGATCATGGACAGAACCATAGCCTCGAGCGAGAGGACGACTCTACCGACTGCCACGTGCATGACACGGCGTTGCGTGGCCCAAGCAGGGCAAGCCACCAATGTGTGCAACGCCGTGTCCTCAACAACGACGCGGCAGTCGCCGCAGTGATGACAACCGGGCGTCTCCTGTTTGCCTATTCGACACAGATACCGACCGAAACAACCGTGGTCGGTCAGCACCTGCGTCAGGCGAAACGTGAGGGCGCCATGACGCCTCTCCAGCCACTCTCTAAGTACGGGTCTTACCGCCACGATTGTGGCGTGCCCGGATATTATATACCTACCTACCTACTATGTACCAACTTTATATATCTGCGTTATGCAAATAAATGTTTGATTTGAGTTGATTTGATTTGAACAAGTTAAAAAGTTATTTTGAGTTACTCAAGCGCGAAATAACGTGTGGCGTGTTTTAACAGAACAATGAATTCGCTGACCGTTAACGTAACTTATGCAAACACAGTTAATAATTTTGCAAGCAATATTGATTTTTAACTATACATATAAAGATCTCGAGAAGAATCATGAAGCTTTTTATATACTACCAGCCAGATTAGGCTAGTAGAAATTGCATAATTCGTCAACATTCATGATTAAGTATATATATTGTTATTTTATAAGATCTAGCCTTTTTTGTTTGTTTGTTTGTAAGGATTTAACTCAAAACCTACTCAACCGATTTAAAAAAATCTTTCGCTAGTAGAAAGCTATATTATCACTGAGTAACATAGGCTATATTTTACGCGAGCGAAGCCGCGAGAAAAAGCTAGTTATCAATAATATATTCTTAGTTTGAGAAGGGTTGGACCATAGTTCTTTCCGCACGATGTTTTCCTTTACCGTTAAAGCGAACAATAATTAGTTATTTAATACACACATATCTTCGAAAAGTCAGAGGTGCGTGCCTTGGGATCGAACTGGAGACCTCTACGTGGCAGTCCAACAGTCTCTCATTAGACTATCACTACTCGTCTCGATACACACAAACAGCTACAGTAACTTAAATCAGGAACAACCCGAAATTTTCGTCAGCTATTTCTGTCATCAATAAAATAAACCAAGTTTCCGCTCAAATGTTAAGTTAACATAAACAGGAACCAAATGTTCGTAGGAGTATTTGTATTACAAATCAGAAATATCTATGTTTGTATTTTAACAATAAATTCTTGTAAAATGGTTGAATGACGGCATTCTGTTGAAACTCAACATAAATATAAACAATATCTACTTATAATAGTTCTATTTCTTTATGATATAATGTTTTAAGAGCCATCTTGTAAAGCATCATTGAAATGTCTGACGTCTTTTTTTAGATTTAAGAATTCACGTATGAGGAGGACTAGACACAGAGCAGTCTTATTTTATAGTAGTTTAAATGATGAGACACTTGATACGTCATGACAACTTTATGAAAACCACCTTAGAAGAGAAAATAGAAGGAAGGAGAGGAAGGGCAGACTAAGGAGAAGTTACATAGATCAGTCAGTAAGTCATGTTGTACCAAGACGTCAAAGTAATGGCACAGAAGAGAGAGACATGGATGAGACTCCACAGATAAGAGAACTTTGCTAAACAATCAAATTGTTCATTGTATATCCAGCTTATATTATTATACTGATTAAATTTTTAATTAAGATAACTCGCCAAACGTGTTAACGACGAACTAAAATCTTTACGAAAAGAAAATGTAAGTAACAATTACAAACTGCCAGTTTCAGTACCCGGTTCCAGCAAATGTATACACTACGTATATATAATACATACGTAGCATTGCGTTGATATCAAGAAATTTTCCGTCCTAGCGGTGTCTAGAATTATAAAAATGGTAATTTACAGGCTTCATCATTCATACATGAGATCTGATTAGTACTGGCGTATCTACACTAATATTATAAAGCTGGAGAGTTTGTTTGTTTGGTTAATCTCATGAACTACTGATTCGAATTGAAAAATATTTTAGTGTTAGAAAGCCTATTTATTAAGAATGGTTATAGGCTATATAACATCACGCTACGACCCACGGGGGCGGCGCAGTAATCATAAACGCGAGTAAAACCGCGGGCACAGCTAGTTATGGATATGGCACACCCCGGCTAAAACGTTCCCCTGTCTTTCAGTTGTAGTAATAATTTCTATTAGAAATCATTACTACAACTGAAAAGGCCTTACTTATAAGAGTATATTATTATTGGTATCTTTTATACTTTATTTTAGAACATAATATTTGGTTGTACCTACCTACATACGTGATTTATGGTGTAGATACTAAAATTATTGATATACACACCAATCAATATCGTGCACTAAATCGTTGTATCGCGTTACTTGTTATTTTTATGAATTTTATGTAATCGGAACCACGGATAATTGGACGCCAGCGTACGTCATCGTTCATGCAAATGTAAAAAAGGAAAGTAGTTTTGTTATTTATTATATTTATTTGAAAGAGTTTGAATGAGTATTTATTTGGATTACAAAACAAGTTGCAATCATAAAAAATAGTAGTAATATACAGTAGAGCCATAGATCTAATTCACGCAATAAAACTGTTCAAAATAGAGTTTTGATGAACGTTAAATGCATGCCGAAACGTGGGAGAGCTACGCTTTGGAACGAATGGGCCGGCTCGACCGGAGTGATACCACGGCCTCCGAGAAAACCGGCTTGCGTTGTGTTTCATCGAGTGAGTGAGGGTACCGGAGGTTCAACCCCCTCCCCCCTCTTCTGAGGGAGTGGGGGGTCAAATTTAAAAGGCGTACAAGCACTTATGACTCCTCTGGTGTTGCGGGTGTCCATGGCCGGCAGTAATCGCTTACTATCAGGCGATACGTCTGCTCGTTTGCTGTCTACACCATTAAAAAAAAGACACACTGCAATTTTTTTTATTAATTTAAATTTTATTTTGTCAGTTCTCCATTTGGGATAATTATGATACTGAGACTAGATAGGAACTATTAGTTGAACAATTTTTATTACAGAGGGTCACTGTAGCTCTAACGAGACTATATATACACTATTATTGAATATTCAGAACAGTTTCTCTTACGATACTGAGCCAGGTCATGCAATACTTTAAACTTTGCTCTTAATATAAATGTAATGAGAGAGAATAAAGCAATACTTGTATATCGTAGCAAGTGGAAATCGTTTGCTGCTGTCACCTCTTCGTAATAAGAGTTGCAAAATATTTTATTGATAATGATTATTTCGTACATTAATAGGTAAGTGACGTGACTTTAACATGTATTATTCGTTTTGTCTTATTACAGACATAAAGTGTCGAAAAAATAAATATCGTGTTATTTTGCAACATACCCGTATTTTCTTAAGACTGCGCCGAGCGAAATGTGCCAAAACAGGCGGTCACAGTTAAGTGAATAAAATCAACACTTTTTGTTTAATACAAATATAAAATATACATTTACCATAACAATGAATGTGTTTACAATTGCTCCGTGTAAAAAACTTAAAATAATTAATATTGTCGTCTACAAAACTACGTGAATTTGCACGAAAAATTAAAAAAAGTAAGCTCGTGTTACGTGATTTTTAGATTATAAGAGTAGAAATCTATACTATTTCACAGCTTAAACGAAACATAAATCGTTATATTACAATTTGTCCGTCCCAAATATTTAAGTTATTGGTTGACAATAAAGATACATATTTATCAAAAATGCACTTTAACTCCTCCATACAATTTTACTATAGCGACCGCGCGCCGATTTGAATATGCGCCGCACGAGCTCTGTCATTATCTGTCTTACGCTCGGCGCAGTCTTAACATCCCATAAATAATTATGAGTGTAGTGACTGCAGGATTAGGTACCCAACATTAATTTCAATTTCATTTAATTTTCATTTAATTTCATTTATTTCGTAAACACAGGGTACATAAAGTAGATGTTATGATGATAAATAAGATCCAAGCTGAGTTCCGCCAAAAAGCATACAAAATATCAAAAAAAATCTTCAAAACTAGGCAATCACAATAATTATTAATTTAGATAACATGTCAAATTATAATAGAGTAAAATGTGAAAGAAAAGAATACAAAATAAAAACAATAATGTCACCAATTCAACAATACAGCAATAATCAAATTCATTCAGTAGGCATGTCACATAAGATAACGAAAAACGATTCTATTTAGTTAATGCATGAATAAAAACAATCAAAATTTCTCATTTAAATATTCGTCAACAGAATAATACACCTTGTTAACTAATAATTTGAATAAATTCCTTTTAAATTCGTTAATGTTCTTACATGAGATGACTTCTCCTGGTAACTTATTGTAAAGTTTTTGAGCCATTGCATAAAAGCTTTTACTATGAAAGTTTGTTTTTGTTGCCAACACCTGTAACTTATTCGAGCGCCGTTTACTTTCTACAAATCTATATAAATTCATGTTTTGCTTTATAAAAATACAGGCTTCATAAATATAAAGTGACGGTAAGGTTAATATATTTAGTTTTTGAAAATGTGGCTTGCATGATTCTCTTTGTTTTATTTTAGAAATAGCTCGGATACATTTTTTCTGTGCAACAAGTACTTCTTGAACCTTAGGTGCATTACCCCAAAATATGAGGCCATACCGCAAAGTTGAGGCGACATGACCATGATATGCTTCTAGTAGGGTGGTCTTATTGGCAATTTTACCCAGCATATAGAGAGCATATGAAAATCTACTAAGTTTTCCACAAACACTTTCAATTTGAGTTCTCCATGTCATGTCATTGTCTATATGTAGTCCAAGAAATTTCGTTACACTAGCTTCAAGTATTTCATTCCCCTTATAGTGAAATTGAAACTGTGATTGTTCTTTTTGCCTAATTTTAAAATTCATAACTTTAGTTTTGGTTAGATTTATTTTAAGGTTACTTGCATTTAACCACTCGATAATAGGAATAAGGCTATTGTTTATTTTCGCTTCTATTTCTTTTGTAGTGCCAGAGTCATAAATAACAGTGCTGTCGTCGGCAAATAGTGACATTTGATGTTCGATAACTTGAGGAAAGTCATTAATATAGCAAATAAAAAGTAACGGTCCCAACACAGAACCCTGCGGCACACCACATGGCAGTATTCTAGAGCTAGAGCAGTAAACTAGCTCGGTTTTGATCTTTATATTAACTCTGTTAATTTGTGTAATTTGACTTCTATTTTCCAAATATGATTTTATCAGATTAAGCACATTGCCTCTGATACCATATCTTTCGAGCTTAGTTAATAGTATTTTATGGTCTACATAGTCAAATGCCCTAGTCATGTCCATAAACATCGCCATCACCGGTCTTCTGTTATCCATATTATGATGAATTTTTTCCAAAAAGTTATAAATAGCCATATTAATGGTTCTATTTTTTCTGAAGCCCATCTGTTCCTTGCAAAAAACATTATTATTTTCTAAATAGCTGTTAATACTATTGTATAAGATCTTCTCAGAAATTTTAGAAAATATCGGTATAAGTGCAACTGGCCTATAATTGGTAACTTGTGTATTGTCGTCTTTTTTGTGTAATGGCTTTATTATTGAAATCTTCAACCTATCGGGAAAAATGCCTTTCTGAATACATTTGTTTATAATGTCACTTAATATGGGTGCTATGATATGAGCAACTGACTTGACTACTCCTGTGCTAATATCATCATAGCCTGTACTGTTGGTGTTTTTAAGAGAATTTATTATTGTAATTATATCTTTAGGTACGGTTGGTGACATAAACATGGATTTATACGATCCTGACATGCCAAAAATGTTTGACTTTGAATAATTAGCATTCATTTGAACTGAAGATATGAAATAGTCATTAAATTGTTGTGCTATCTCTTTGGGTTCTGTTATACAATTGCCATTTACATTAATCGCATTTATATTAGATTTAGGAATGTTTGACTTTATAGATTCAATAACTCTCCAAGTTGCCTTCGACTTGTTGGAGCTTGTTCCAATAAAATAAGAATTCTGTGCTTTCTGTGTTAGTTTGACAACATTTTGATATCTTTTCGAGAAAGTTTTGAATGCCACTTTAGAGTCATTGTCTCGAGTTAATCTACTACTACTACTATTACAAATAATTGTATTTATTGCATATCATACTTTAAGCGCAGTAAGAATTTTATATGTTTTTATACACACTTTAGGTATATACAGTTGTCTGTTTAATTATTCTAATGTTATAATAAGGTAATTTGAAATTTCGGTTGTAACTTGTACTATCCATGTGTCACCTGACAGGCAGATTAATGAGTTCAGCTGTTAGGAATGAAACGGCAGATGGAAGATAAATCTTAATATAATTTATTAGCTAATCTTGTTGTCAAATTAGCATTGAGTCACTCACTGGTATTCTATTATTAACAGTTAGTTAGATAATTATTAAAACTAGCTATTAACTGAGAGATTGTTCGTTTTTATTTAAAGTACCTATTACGTTTTCTTTTATAGTTTGGTAGTTACAAAGGTGTCATACGGTTCACCTGATAGTAAGCAGTAACCTAAAAGCGACCGTTCATAGGTAGACACATAGGTATCATGGGTACGGTATGGCTACCGCGTGGCGGTCAAAATCATTTCGTCTTG
This sequence comes from Catocala fraxini, assembly GCA_930367265.1. Lineage (NCBI taxonomy): Eukaryota > Metazoa > Arthropoda > Insecta > Lepidoptera > Erebidae > Catocala > Catocala fraxini. The sequence goes on from OV884032.1 coordinate 9,047,450, forward strand.
TCACCAACGCAATAGGTACAGCGCCTCCTCTGCTAACAAAAAACCTCTTCAACATGGAACATGGAATAGGATCCGAACTGATGCTGTGGTTAGTAGGGACTAACTACAGCATCAGTTCGGCTCCTATTGTCTGTACTCTCCCAGTCAGGCTGCTTTACTTATAATAAAATCTCAAGTTTAAATGAAACGAAGATTCTGGTAGCACAGCAGTTCGATGGCCTGGGCAATTAAGTTCTTCCATCAATAATTTCTCAGTAGCAACACGAAGTTTGGAACTATGCCTGATAGACGGCTATAGGCACGTCGCCTATTACTTGGAACCTAAACCGATTACTTGCAGATTGAAGGTGTAGTAGAAGTTAGGATAGGCGTAGGCCTATCCCTACGGAAAAATAAAGGAGGATATGATATGATAGATATAAGTAGGATATGAAGCGATGACCTACCTATCCGTTTCTTTCTTCGTATGTCAAGAATTCCATACCAAATATCATTAAAACCTTGTACTTGATATGCTTAAAAATACATGCACACCGTAGCCGCACTAGATCCAGCTGTATATTAGCATGAAATGATTGCTTTCTGACGTCAGGTTTTGAATTATAATATTGTAAGATGTCATAGGTATTGATAAACGGCTTCAATAGAAGTAGATTCGTAGTAGTTCGTAGATTCTATGCTTTTTAAGAATACTTAGATATTGTTCGATACGCGAGGTAAAATTTCCGAAGACTATTCGCAATTGGCAGCTGCGTCAAGAACATCTTGAGCTTACAGTCATAAATGAGCTTACTATTTTTAGTTATCTAAATACAGGTGGCAAAAAAGAGGTCAGAAAGCATAGATAACTTCGCCCATAATATTAAAGGATGCCATAGTCAGGTAAACGACCTATCTATCTCAGACCATACTGCACAAATATTAAAACGCCTAGTTAGAAACAAATGCTTACTGAAATTCTGGTATTTTGAAAAACGGCATTTCTCTTTTGAAAATAGAAGTAATATCAAAAATTACTTGTCTCAAGTTAGTCTCTCTGACGTACTAGTAGAGCAAAAACCTAATAAGGCATTTAATGTTTTTTATGATATTTCAAGCTTCTTTACGATTTATGTTTTCCTGTAGTAAAGATGAAACGATTCTCAAACAATAGAGTTAGTTGGATGACGAAAGGATTAAACCTTTGCAGCGCAAGAAAACGTAAAAAGTTTTGGCAATTTAAAAAGGCACCAACTGAAACCAATAAAAGAAAATTCAAAACCTATTCAGAGCGACTAAAGAACACAAAAATGTAAAAATGACCACTACATTCAATTCTCCTCAAACAAATCAAAAGCGACATGGCACATTATAAATAGTACACAAGAAATGCCTAGGATATGTAGTATTAATGTTGATAATAAAACAATAAACGACCCTAAGTGTATATGTAATGCATTTAATAATCACTATATTGACATGATAAATAATCATAATTTATATAAATGTAAAATTAAATCAAATAATTATAACAGTAATTCAATGTTTATGGCTCCTGTAACTCATTAAGAAATATTTAATATTATCAAAATATTAAAAAACACCAACAGTGCTGGATACGATGGCGTTTTAACATCAGTGATAAAAGATGTAGGCAGTATTATTAGTTAAATTTTATCTCATTTAACATGTGCAATGAAAATGGTATATTTCCAGATGCATTGAAAACGACCATTGTAAAGCCTATGTTTAAGGCAGGAGATAAACTGGACATTGACAATTAGTCGCCAACATTTTGAACGAGTTATTTATAACAATAACTATTATTACATGAAAAAAGAAAAGTATTAGTACCAGAGCTGAATAATTTAAAAATTAATTTAGTCAAATTAAAATATTTGATTTTAGACAAAGAACGAGCAAAACATATAATAAATTAGACATTAATTATGAGGGTCATACATTTGAGAGAGCGAAACTCACTCACACTCACTAAATTTCTAAGTTTAAAAATAGATCACAAACTGAACAGGAAAGCAGATATAGAGCATGTTTGTACTAAAGTGAGTCGTTACTCCTATGGACTGTATAAGCTAAGAAACATTGCAAATACAACTACACTGATAACAGCTTATCATGGCATTGTCATATCGACTTTGCGGTATAGTATCATATTCTGGGGCAACTCAACTGACTGCCATCTAGCGTTTAAGCTACAGACGCGATGCATTAGGACTATATATAATAATAAAGTGCCCGAAAGTTGCAAGCTCTACTTTATAGAAAATAATTTACTGACTTTGTCTTGCATTTACATTTATGAGTGTGCCTTGTTTGTAAAGCAAAATATAGAATTATTTTAACATAGAGCAAGGGCTCGCCATGCTGATAAGCTATGCGTAGTAGCAAGTAAAACGGCTTTTGATGCACAAGAGCTTTTTTTGTATTGCACCACACATATATAATAAACTACCAAAACATATAAAGAATATTGTAAATATACAACTATTTAAAAGGCGTCTTCAAAAACTGCTTATAGTCAAATGCTATTATTTCCTTCGAGAGTTCTTAGAGAACAAGTATATAGAAAATAGCTAGAAGTCTGCCAAATTTAATTATTTTTTTATTTACGTGCTGTGACATTTTGTTATAATTGAATGACAGAATATAATTTTATTTTATAATTGTATGACATTTTAACTTATTATTATTATCACATGACATTATTTTGAAATTTTAAGAAATTATTATGACAGCCTGACATTAAGTATTAATGTATTGCTATTTTTAGATATGTAGTACTATTTTTAATGTTAATTACAATGTCTTTTCTCTCTTTTTTTTCCTTTGCATGCTTGATGGTTGAATATGGTGAGAGACCAATAATTATTTTAGCTAATAAGATCTGCAAATGTATACCCATATTCGCAAATGAATAAATGAATTATGAATTATAAAGCCTCTGCCTAATTCTTCCCTCATATGATTGTTGACCATAGGCATATTATAAAATTGCATTTGTATGCAGGCGCAATGCTACAATATTTCTTTGGTCTCCATCATATACAAGATAAGAAAGCCATTCCTTGAACTTCCTGAACAAAACCGCCAGATTCATTGTCAATTGGTATCAATGAGACCTGACTGACCTTAGATCAATTTAATACAAACAGCAAAGTTAACTAAATCGCTTCACAATGACATACCTACAGATTTAATCCTTTACAACGCTACTTTTATTACGATTGTATTCTTTCTGTGACACTCGTTCAATATGGATGAAAAGCCAGTGATGTTTACGTTTCAAGTACTGTTTAAACACTTATACCATATAATTATGAAATCCCATTGACAGCAAGAATAGCTGGTGGTTTAAGGGATTACCTTGCTGTTACTACACTGAGAGTCAGAGATTTGAATCCTACACACGGGGCAAGAAATTTTGTAATGTACAAATGGTTCTTCCGAGTATGGGTGTTCTTTGTATACATTGTTTGAAGGTTTGTAAAGTACCCCGTGATACTATATAATTAATGCTAGTGCGGAATCTGATATGTTTTTAAAGAAAAAGAGCGAAAGAAACTTTCTATTCCAAGTTATGTTATGTACGTTTTAAATAGTTAGTTATTGTTCGCTGTGACCGTGGAGGAAAATATCGTGAAGAAACTTGCATATCTAAATGCGGTGGCCTTACATTGCTCGTACTAAGAAAAGGCACGTGCCTAGCGGCGGGACAGTTTATATAGAAAGCTGAAACCTATTATTATAATGCAACTGGAAAACCAGCCAAATAAACTACAGAATAATAAAAATACCACTTCTAATTTCTGAAAATGGCATTAATATGCTTAAGTTTATGAACTAGTGCCACACAAACATGCTGTACTGAGTACCATTGTCAATACAAATATACTTATTATTTAAGCAAGGCCAGATTACATAATAGAAGGGAATGCAACAAACTATGTGACGACCGTCACATGTTTCAATACGCAATTCCAAGCTGCCCTTCCAGGAATAAGCAATTACTTCAATTCCACCAAGTATAGTCCTCTGTTCAACATTACGACCCGGGCATGACCTCTGTATGACACATTTTTTGTCTTTTATAAGCCATTTAATGAATTGTAGGCTAATAAAATCGCTAATGTCTAGTCAAACATTTCGAATGTGGATACAAGTTGTTTGGCTAGACAAACATGAAAATGTATACATATAGAAGCCTCTAAACGAGCTTATATATCTGCAATATAGTGGCCGGCAAGGTTGCCAGCAATACCACGATTATTAAGCAAAACCTGGCAATGTATATAACCGCTATATAGACAATTGCCAGACAATTATGTGTGGCAACACCGACGCGGCGACGCAAGATGCCCGGCCTATGGTTAAATATATTGCAGCCACATATAACAGTAAAGATATTGCCCATTTAAAAGCCCCTTATATAAAAGTAAAAATAATATACATATCTATACTGTAAATAGTTATAACTATGTATTTAGCTTGTGTAGTTTGACCAAAACCCATCGAGTTGTGTGAAAGGCAACCTAGGTAACTGACCTTAATAAAAATATTCAATTTTGTTTTTAGCTCTGGGATATAAATGATAAATATAGAACATTTGCGAAGAGTATAATTATAATCAGCCCATCCTGAACATTTGTTTATGCTTTTACATACACGTTGAGAATTTCATATTAATACATCACAACCAAATAGAGCAATTCTTCACGGACCAGATCAAATTTGCTCCTCATACAAGTCCATAATATAAGATTCTGATATTTAGGTTAAATATACACATTTGATGTACAGTGAGCAACATAAATCGATACACACTTGCTAGATTTTGATCTGCTGTCTTGCAAGATTATAACCAAAAAATAATTTTATAGCAGTCATAGTTAAAACATAGATAATTGAATCGCCATTTAAGGGGACACCGCGAAAATTATCGTTTAGAATAGCTCCGCCCACATCCCCCCCAATGACACTCATTGTGTATCAATCCTTAAATAGCGGTCATAAGATCTAAAATTGCGATGCGCCCGCAATGATCGAAAACGCTTAGAAATTGTTAAAAAAACTTAAAATATTATTTAAAAATGATTGGTTTTAGTTATGGAAATAATGAGCTAGCAAATCACTAATATTGATGTTACGAATATATTTGAGTAATTCCTAAGCATAATGAAAGTGTAACTTCCTTGTAATTTCAAAAATAGTAATTTTTCAGAAGTGTTTTCGAAAATAATTATGATCGAGCCAAAATCACAATATCGTGTTTTTGAGCTAGGAAATTCTAGTTAAAGACATCAATTTACCTATATCAAAATTCTAGACTAATTGGTCTTCTCATAGTCCTATACTATTCGATGAAAGTTAGTGCATTTTTTCAGTGTGTCCTCTTAAGAACACTGACTAGTAAAATAGATTTTTTATTCATAAAATACTTTAACAAATTTGTTGAATGTTTGGCTACTTCAGTTGCTGACTATACTTAATATTTATGGAATGTAGATATTATATTATTGGTCTCTAAAAATAATTCTGATATCGGTTATAGGTTCCGAATCTAACAGGCGAGCGACACAACGATCAAAAATAAAATTATATGAATATAATATGTACCTATATTTTTATATATTTGCTCGTGAATCGGTGTGCCAGGATGTTAAAGGAAAGCCGCGTAACGCTATTTTAAGATAAACATAAATTCGTACACACTTCGTTGTTATGTCACAGACCAAGTTACAAGAAAATATTGTGTTGCGTCAATCAACAGTCTACATGTTCAATATGTTCATATACCTACGCTTCGTGAGGCTGCCGCCATGAGTTCTAGTCCCAGTGAAGTAAGGAGTTATTTCTGCCGATTTTTTTTCTGGACCCTCTTTATTTTGTACTGTTTTGGACATTTTCTTACTTTTTGGAAGTTCTTTTTTTTCTTTTTGGTCATTTCTGTGTTTTTCTGAAGTATTTTGTAAAAGGATTGGGTTTTTTTTAAACTTTGACTTAAAGCACAAGTGACGTTCTATTTCCCATATTTGGTGTCCTATTGTCGATTACTGACTGTATGATGCGCTCCCCACCGAAGAGTTCACCATCTACTCGAACGTTATTGGAAACGTGTTCGGAACCTGATCTCTCTCGAGCAGCCTCTGTTTCCGAAACAAATATTTATGAGCCTGCCAATATAACAACGAGACAGTGCAATAAGCGCTTCGGAGATGACGACGGCTGCACGGAATCAGATAAATTGGATGATATGATAATATGTTAATATCTTGGAAGGCTGATCAAGAAGTTATTCTTAATAGATTATTTGAAGAGGTGGTAATACTTAAACAACAGAACCTGCAGATCCAAAATACTAACTTGGAGATAGAGAAATCTACGCAATTCTTTAATACTAGTTGTGAAGAAATGAAAACTCGTCTTGAGACATTAGAAAGCGAACACAAAAAACATGTTAAACGCTTACAAGACATAGATAACCGTTGTGATGATAGAAGGTGGCTAAACTTGAAGCGAAAATCGATTCACATAAACAGCAGGCACGTCAAGCCAACATCGAAATCTGTAATTTGCCTAAAAAGCGCAGTGAAAATCTAATATGCATCATGGAGGTAATAAGAAACGCTATTAATTCACCTGTATTTCTAAATGATATTGTATCCATACACAGAGTTCCTCATGCGCAACATAATGACAATAAGCCGAAAATTATAATTGTTTGAAGTCAGATCAAATAGAAATCTCAGACAGTACAATATCGATATATTTAAACGAACACCTGACCTTAAAGAATAAGGCCTTATTTCGTGAAACCAAAAAAGTCTAAGTTTAAATACACTGGACCGCAAAGAAAAAGGATCGGTTAGAAAATCTTCAATATCTTCAAAAGTACCTGACCTAGCTTTATGAAATAAAGACTAAATTAAAGAATATTTAATGCCACATAAAATAATATATAAAACGTTCTTATTTATTTTTGATAATTGAATAAAAACTGAAACTGTAAAATAATGGTCGTTTTTATATTCAATACCAAAAAATTAAAATCAATTGTTTCGCGTTTGTTTTAGTTTTGCAATAAAAAAGTTATAAATATGATGTCTCTGCCTTATACATTTTATTACTCTGTTATCATCATGTCGTTAACCTCTGAAGAATGTACCAGGATCCTGACAATACTTGAAGATGGGCACAGTTAGCGAAATACAGCAATAATTAGCGATAACTGTTGGTGTGATTATTTCTACTGTTCAGCGAGTAAAAATATAAATCATAAGTGTTCCCGGGTAAGTTGACCAAACGTTGCAGTTGTATTTTCGCTGATGTTGCTGTGGGTACGCGTTTGTAAGCTTGTGTGTGTGCGTTCGTTTCCGTGTATTGTGTTTATTTATTATTGCTTGTCAAAATGATTACACTACGACTGATAGTAAGCAATTGTGTAGTCCACGAGCAGAGCCCTCCACACCACGTCTTCTCATGAAGTGGTGCCGAGGTCTTTTCTTTGACGACCCGTGGAGATGCTTTTTCGCGACCCCTTGCCTTCAATGGGTCCTTACCCAGGATCGAAGGAAGATGTAAACACGTGCTTTGGCAGAGACTTCATGTTGTGTACTCGTATGTTTATAAGCTGGTCGTATGTTTATGAGCTGGTCTTATGTTTATGAGCTGGTCGTCTGTATATTTTTATTCTATACATAGAATAGCAAATAGCTATCTATTTGTCAGTCATAATTATGTTATGATGATTTGTTGTATAATATTTGTCTGGCGCAATATTATTCTCTGCCTAGTCTTTCGAGGATATTCAGGTGATGAGGTGGTAAGAGATTAAATGTATATTTTATTTGGATATTAGCTAATACCGATTTTGTAATAATTGGTTAACATTTTCGGTGTTTTTACCAACTCACCATATTTTCATCGCAATTCGTTGAATACTATAGGAAAATATAAATTGCAAGCAAACTGACATTCAGTTTTAGATATAGGTATATGCGTTTATTTGATTTGTGAATTAGTTGTGGCGAAAACAACAGGAAGGAATTGAGAGGGTTTTCTGGCATTTTATATATTGTGGTGAGTGAGTAAAATGGATTGTTGTATTATTATTCGCCTTTATCCCTAAAGAGTAGGCACAGTCGGATTGAACTCACATTTCGTCAGCTTTGGCTTTAGGTATGTAAAAGAGCGAGGTTATTGATCCCTACCAGACGCCGTAGTGCTACTGAATTTCTTTTGACTGAAAATGTCAAAAGCTTTTCCTCCGACCCGAGAATCCAGCTCTATACCTAACAGGCATCGCCCACCCGATAGGTTTTTATACTCTATAAGTTTTTGAGATTTCTAGACAAATACATGCGATAATAATGAACAAATGTGAGAATAAGTACAAATACAACTGAAAGCCAGGTAATCGATCCCCAGACATCATGCACAATAGTCGCATTCACTACTGCTGCGCAATACATACTTTCTTACAGTCATACAGTTTATCTTTATTTTATTTATTTATTTAGGTTTACCAGCTATTACTACCGTGATACAAAAAAATCAATTTATATGTACATATTCCATGCTAACTGTACAATCTTCACAGGTAAACACCACATGCAATTAACAACTTATTTAAATTACGGCCTCGATGGCGTAGTGGCTAATGTAACCGACTGCCACGCCTGAGGTCGCGGGTTCGATTCCCGCACAAGCCATACATTTTGTGTGCATGAACATGGATGTTTGTCTTGGTCTGGGTGTTTATATGTATATTATGTATGTATTAATAAAAAAAAGTATATATTATATTGTGTTTACATAGTACCCATAGTACAAGCTCTGCTTAGTTTGGGCTAGATGGTATTGTGTGTATGTGATAGAATATTATTATTATTATTATTATTATTATTATTATTATTATTAACTTTTTACATTATATAAGTTAAAAAGTATTAAAATGTATACATATAAAGACTTAGAAAAAAACAGTTAAAACTACTTATATAAAACTATATACATAGATATCATGCAACAAAAGATAGGATGAAAGCATGTAACTACACTTTAAGTTCAAATTTTTTTTTAACATTTTCTTTAGTTGTCCTTTTTATTTGGCTGATGAATTAATTTAGGGAGTCAAAATGGATGTCACTGTATTCATTCTGTAGATTTGTTAAACAGCGAATACATACATTCAGTTTACAATAGTAGGTAGGTATATTAGGTTATAATTCCTGTAGATTAACTATACAAGTACTGAGTAATCACAATTGGTTGGGAAAACCAAGGAGAAAACACAAAGACGGCAAACAGGCAATAGATAAAATCACACACATAGACTCACGCCTGTCTTGGTTTCCCTAAGGGGTAAGCAGACCCATCGCACAACCACAATTCATTAGCAGAGCGATCCCTCGTGATAAAAGTTAAAATATAGTCATCTACCGCCATTATTTCTAGATTCTGATTTTCTACTTAAAATTTGATAAGAGCCAGCCCGATAAAAGTTTGCCCAAATCGCGAATAGAACGAAATAACACTACCTAATCCGGTAATTGAAGCCGGTACTTGAACCATGCGGCAAACAGTATCAACGAACGCTGTATACCTTCTTCCAATTAATTGTTTGTATTGCTATCTACATGTATATAGGTACACAGTGTATTATGGTCTCGGGAATTCCCAACACTGTCGTTAGTTAATAACATGTAGGTATGTTGGTTTATCACAAATCAACACAATAACTGGATAAGCCATTGGAAGTGGAACAACAGCTTCATGCACATTGAACAACCTAATAATTAATAACCTAGTATCCCGATTCATAAAGTATAGGCAATGGAAAAATTATGCATTTACGAAAAAAATTGCAGAACCTTCCTATATGAACGATAAATTAACAATCGTATTTTATTTATATATGTATGTTTATCCATTGTCTAGTACCCATAGTACAAGCTCTACTTAGTTTGGGCTAGATAGTGTTTTGTGTATGTGATAGAATATTATTATTGTTATATGTCTTTCTTGTTATCATTTATTACTTGGAAACATAAATACGGATGTTGCTTAAGGTGATTGACAATTATTGGCCTTGAAGATAAATATATGACTCGGCGACCCAGATTTAGGCGATTTACAGTAAAGAGTATTGGATTAAATAAACTGGTTGCTGAAATTTCACAGATAATTGAAAATCAATTGTGCTGCTGCAGTATAAGTCGTTAAATAGTTCTAATTAGGTAGTTCATTATTCTTTCTTTCTATTTCTCTAGTCCATTATTTTTACCTCGTTTATCGCGGACTGGATATATAGCATCGTGCTACAAGCTAACGTAGCGAAGCAGTAATAATAATTATAAATTTGGGTTATATTATATAACGGTACTATTCAATAGTAGTAAAGAATTTCTTGTTTGTCTGTATTTTTATTCAAATTTTCTATATATCTTGGTGTCTAATGGGAAAGAACACTAACAAAAGTACACATAAAACAATGCACTTATAATGTCCTTATAACAAACTACTGCATTGCTTAGGGTAGCTGTTACACACCTTTGTACGTTTATTGACATAAAACAACATTTTCAAAAAACCGCTGCATTTCCTCACTCGACGATTTGCATATCAGAGGATTTCACAATCGCACTGTAACTGACTTGCTTTATATTTCATGTCATATGTTATGTATGTTTTTTTGTTGTTGTTTTGTTTTATATTTTTTTATATTTTAGTAGTTTTATCTTATCTAAATTTGTAATATCATAATAACTGTGTGCTTCAGTGGTAAATGTTGTGTATACCTGTAATTGGCATATGTATCAGACCTTTTCCATGTACCTTTTATTTTGATTTTAAAATATGTATGCTGTTGGTGTACCTAATAAAAAAAAAAAAAAAATAACAAATATTTTTAAACAGAATTGAATTGGAATAACGACATTGTGTCATGACAAAAAGGACATGCAATAAAGATGTACTTATTTATGAACACTTTCCGTAACCTGATTAAAGCAACGTTTTTAAAAAGACTTCATTATTTTTGAATTGCCACACAACGCTACTTTTCACAGTATGTTTTATTTGGGTGCTTCATTTCGGAGAGCGGAATATCATGATTGCATCGAATAATTTTTATTGGTTACCAAATAATGGAAGAAAGAATGAAAGAACAACTTAGCCGAATCACTAGCAATTTGACAAAAAGTTTCATCAAATGCAATTTGGCTAATATTGTGTATCAGTTTGTAGTTTGGGATTAAATAACAAAGAAATTGCTATTCTTTATTTTAAAGGTATTGCAAGATTCTCGTAGAGCTGAGATTTCTCTCGACTGGGGAAGTATCGCGGTCCTATAGAAAAGCGATGTTCAACAGCATCATAGTGCGCTTCTGCAGTAAGTAGAATAGCCGGGTTCCTTAAAGAGGCGATCGCTGGTGCTGTATCGCGTTTTGCGCGCTCACGCATGAATCCTATTAATAGGCCGGCAACGGATAAACCACCTATTGTTGTAAACGTCCATAAGCTACGATAACCTCTAAGTATCACACGAACAGTATTCTATTCTACCGTAATAGTAAAAAAAAATGTTTAACTACTTCAAGTAGTTGAATCATTACATGGCCTAATCCTTCTCACACTGAGAAGACAATGATGGGCCCAGCAGTATGACAATTTATATACATTGCTGATATTATTATATTATTTATATTAAGAAGATGCCACACAAGCAAGATGCAGTCGGATCAATGTCGTCCTTAAGCAATTTGGTCATACCCATTAGATTGTTTACTAAATAAAAATATCATAATACTTTGATATGATTATCTATCTTCATAACCATCTTTCATGTGACATAACCGGTCACAACCTTCAACAGCGAGTACGCTATAATTTAAATTAATAAAAGAAGTAGCGAGCTCTACCATCTCATTTCGTCAATGTCACCTTACGACGAGTGGAGGTCATTTGAAACAGTTTGTGGGTCAGATGTTTAATTTCCTTTCAAACAGTTTAAAATAAGATGCAGAATTACGGAGAAATGGACCATTGTAACACTTTGTTTATCCTCTTTTTATTATATATGTAAAAGCTTGTGAAGATATTGGTTGCTTGCTAATCAATCACGCGAATGAATTAAAGAATACCGATGAAGAAAATTTGTTAAGACTTGGAACATAGCGTACTTTTTATATCGGATTTCGTTACCGTGAAGGCAATGATTTATTTTCATACTTACTTATAAAAATGTGTTTAGTTAACTGACTCAATATGGACTTGCACGCCAGATAACCTAAAGATTTAGAATTTACAATCCACGGTTTAAAGTAACAATTTATTTTTCGCTAGTAGTATTTAAATACATACGTATATGTATTGACTCTGGGCAAAAATTAGTACTGCAATTTAAAAACACAGATCGTAATACGCTTAGTTAGACACCATCAAACAGTCAATTTGCCTAAAATTGTCTTTTTGACTCAACAAAAGAGTTATATATTTATGTAGATGTTCGCAAATTGGATCTTATTACGTGGATGTGTTAATATCTACTTAATCTTCGTTTGCGTAGTAACATAGATCTATATTGTTTATATTTTATACAATTAAACATTACTACATAGAGGAAATTTGTTTTAAATCCTCTGATGCCAAGAAAATACATTTTAAACTGTCGTAAAATGACACAGTTCTAAATACGTTTCATGGTGAATTCACACGGTTCTGGTCAGCCATCGTGCACCGGAGCAATCGATGGCCGTTAAATATCACATCAAATAAATCCAAGGGAAATACTTTGAACTTTATGTTTCCACGACTGAGTTTTATACGTTACTTCTAATTTGATAAAAGCGCACAAATCGAAACTGTGAAATATTTCAGATGGCATTCTGTTGTAAATGTAAACATAAAATATATACGTGTTAATAACCGAAATACAAACTAAAGAATTGGCCATCGTATAAAAAAATATATTTGTGATTTTTAATAACAGTTTTATATTATTACTACGAGAGCCTTCAGAGCTATACTTACAAATCAAAAATATCTTTTAGAGATCAGAGGCAAAACTTACTTATTTATTCTTAACTCCCATCGACGGGTCAAAATAGATACGGATTTATTACAATTTAAATAGAAATATGTATACATAAAATCTATAAAGTTATATGTACCAGTTTAAATGCTATTGTATGAAGTAAGGTTCATAGAATGACATGCAAAACTGTCAAACTGCTAGCGTTTCTGTTACGTGTATACATTTCATATAAAAACGAATGCTATATAACATAGTATTCTAATAAAGCCATACAATATTGACATAGATTTTAATAGCTGGATCTATTTGGAAATATGAAATAACATACACAACCTATACATTTTATTTTATTTATAAAACATTAATATAAAATTTCTGAACTGGCTACAATTTGGCATGGTACGCATATGCAACGAAGTACGCATGCAGGCTTTTTATCCTTATATTAATATATGAACATTACATAGTCTTTGGAACTGGTTAGTTATGTGATATGAGTCTAAGTCAAAATTACTATTATATACTACACACATTCAATTGATCTATAGATTATATTATAAATGCACCTTACACTGGTACTGGCCTACACTAAAACTTGTATCTACGGTTATAAAAACGTCTATGAATTTTACTATAAAATTTGGCACGTATTATAATACTGGGAGCGCTGTGACATCATAATAATTCGCAACGAGATATTAAATTTAATAACCGCATCTACAGCTTACAGTTAACACTATAAAACAAATAATACGCTATTCTAATAATTACTATAATATCCCGGAGCAGGCACATCTCTCAAGGGAGCCAATTCCTTGACACTCTCTTTCTTTTTCTTATTAAAGCACTGACAACACAAATGAATAATGATTACAGCTCCAAGCAGCGATGGCAACCAAACGTACACCGGTACTCCAATCGGCTTCACTGTATTCGCATATTCTTTCAACAACGCGCACGGTACATGATGTGGAAGGGATTTGTACGTTGTCAAATTATGCCACAAAACGCACTCCTGTGCCGAATTTACTTCTAAAGGATCACCCACAGTCCCTAAATATGACTTTACGTCAATTTTCGACGAAGTTATGTCAATCGATGCAGATTTGTTCGTCGGCGCAGACTGTATGAACGATGATATCATAAAGCACGGGAACTCAGTCTCTTCAAAGTGCGACCGCTCGATGATCTGAAGGGAACACTTCTCTTGAGGTTGCGCTGAGTAGCGCAGGTTAGGATGGTATCCTACTTCGACTGTTCGTCCAAGGTTGTATAATGCGAGGCCGGTGAGTAACTGGTTGTACCTGCTATCGGAATCCTTGTAGACGTACACGTAGGTGGGTAGGTGTTGTCTGTACACAGGATAAGTATCGGGGCCCGTGCAGTAGCGACAAGTGTACATGAGCTGTCGCGGCGGATGGTATGTGTAGTGGGCGTGGCTAGTGCTTACGTGCTGTGATCCATAAGAGTGACCTGGATGACTGCCGTGTCCACCGTGCGATCCCCCATGTGATCCTCCGTGTGCACCTCTAGCAACTACACAAACGGTAACTAATGCGCTGTAAACAAATATTGCTTGGATGATCTCCATAGTGTAACGTTGAGGGCGCGTTTCGACGCACGACTGCCGGATTTGAGAAGATGAGGACGCTTGGCGCCAGTGCATAGTGGCTGGCGCCAGTCTGTCGCCCCATGCGAATAAAACAGGGGTGAAAATACATGAATGAATTGTAGAAAATGCGTCTGTCAATGTCCTTTTGGAAAATTATTGAGTATATCATGTTATAGACAAACATGTGTAAAGATTTACGTTAGACGAAAAATTTTTTATGCCTAGAACAACCGTTAGGATAAAGGAAATCTATCGCCACTTTAAACAAAATCAAAAAAGATTGAATATCTTATATAAACTGAATGGTCTATATGATAGTAAATAGACAAGGAATTAAGAATTATAGGTATAAGTACATATTATACCATAACACCGAAAGGACGCAATGGGGAACAACGTAATTTTGTAACATCTCATAGTTTAAAGTGAAATTGTTTGTTTTCTTTTTTAGATAGGTATATCTAGAAAAGAAAACTCACAGAATTATAGTTACCACTATTAAGTACCATTGAAATGATAACCGATGTTTCGGGACAGTCACAAGTTACTACAACCGTAACGCTGTCGGCCCAGGTTGATGAGATCGATCCGAAGCCATCTTCATTTTAGATTTTGCGGTAGTATAACATTTTTATATATATTGTAGCCACAGCTGAAATTTCAAAATCATGTTGTAAAGCATTGTCCATAATGGTTCCCTTTTTATTCGCATAAAATTATATGACATAATTTAACATGGCATCCTTTTACTTAACCTAATAATAGTTACGCACAATATTCATTTGGCATAACTATTTAGGCAGAATTTTTTTAAACATAATTATTATTATTATTATTATTGTCGGCCTCGATGGCGTAGTGGTTAATGTAACCGACTGGCACGCCTGAGGTCGCGGGTTCGATTGCCGCACAAGTCAAACATTTGTGTGCATGAACATGGATGTTTGTCTTGGTCTGGGTGTTTCTATGTATAATATGTATGTATTTACTAAAAAAAAGTATATAAGTATGTTTATCCATTGTCTAGTACCCATTGTCAAGCTCTGCTTAGTTTGGGCTAGACGGTGTTGTGTGTATGTGGTAGAATATTATTATTATTATTATTATTATTGATAAGCATACTATTATAAAGCATAAATTTGAAGATTTGTAAATTTTGTGTTTGTATTGAATAAAATACTTTGCGTATATAAAATAAACATATTGGCGGCTTAGGGCTGGTCCTAGGCGCCGCACCCTAACCTATTGTTACACTATGGTACCCAAGTTATATGTATATGCCTTAAAACTTCATGCCAATCAAAATTAGGACAAAAGCATTAGTCTAAATGATATTTATGCCTACTGAAATAGTATGCCAAGAAAAATGATGTTAAAGTATCAAAATGACAAAAAAAATGCCAAGCTCGTTATGCCAAATAAAATTAGGACAAAAAAATTAGTCGAAACTAAGGGATCCCGCCACGCCACTTCCACTATCCAGAGTGTTGTGGGTTCGATACCTGCACGGGACAAAACATTTTGTTATCCACACTAGTAATTTCGGGTCTAGGTGTTCTTTGTGTTCGCGGGGGACTGTGGCACAGGTATTAGTCTTGGTAAAGAAAGGAAGAATTCTAACCCAAAAAAATGTTGACCCATCAGATTTATGAGTTAATTCGAAATAACCGTAGGTAACTTTTGAGAGTGCTGATGACATGTTCGAATTTGTTGAGAATTGGCGGCGAAAGGAAGTAATTAATTCAGGTCATTTCTTGATATGCAAAAAAGTATACATAATAATTATTACTTTTACGACTCTCTGAAATATGCGATCAAACTTTAGTGACTCTGATAAAGGATTTTGCCAAAAATCTAACGGACATTGCAATGGATGACAAGCATTCCCTAGTTATAAATAATGATGACATATCTGTTTATTAACCCCTCCGGCTAAGGTCAAACGTTTGTATTAGAAGAAATAGGCTCACAAGAATATTGCAAATTTGTGGTTCGACGTTCGAACTTCACTAATTCACCTCTCAATCGCAAATCAAAGACTGCCATCGCGTTTGTAATAAGAAATGTAGTCCACTTAAAAACAAATAAGTATTAAATTAAAACAGACGGATGGATGACTCTCATAACACAGAAATTTCCTAGCATGGGGGGTCATAGATCAATTAATACCTGTAAATATTGTCTAAAGTGCAGCACTATTGTATCATAAATCTGTCTGCCAAGTTTCATCCCAATTATTATATGAATCCTTGTTTGTTTGTTTAATAATGACCATATACTTCAAAGATTTAAACTACTACCAAAGTGTCCACACTAAACACGTTAGTTGGAGAACAATAGTGTAATTTTTTTAAGCTCTGCCATGAAAATCGTCGTCAATATCATTGGATAATTTACTATATTCGTAATTCAGATCTGAATTACGTATATAGTAATATGTCATGTTGGCATTGTATTTCAGACTGGTTTCAGATGACAACTTACCATTCAGAAAGGTGACCATATTTAAACGTAGTACGCTACATCTATAATTTAAATAATTATTGTAAACTTATCAGATGATATTGTTTTTCTCGCGAGTGTCTGAAAAATCCAGGCAAAACCTACGTTGCAATCACTGTCGGTAATGTTCTGCCGGCAGATCATATCGCCCGTAGCGGCGAAGCGACCCGATACATCACGAAAATACACGATTGCAAGCATGGCGCCTCTTTGAATGCACGAGTAAACATAAAAATGTATGTAGTTATTTAGATAACCTGCTATTGCCCTATGTATTAATCAAACTAATTAATTTTCTAGTCCTGCATATCATTAATACACCTGTAAGTACTTAGATAATCGTTTTGTCTCTTGAACTTGAACTTTTTATATCAATGTTATTGTGTTAAATTGACAACCACCTAGTTAATTAATGCTCTGTACTGCGGATGATTTTACAAACATAACACAACAGACGTAAAGAATCAGAGTGAGAACTACAATTTAGAGCACACGTATTTATTGCCCTGTGTGGATATCAAACCAGCAAAACTTACGTAGGTAAATGAAAATTGACAAGAATAGTTAATTATATATCTACTAAATACATTGTACCTATGAGTTAAACTCGTTTTTTTATAAATTTACTAAACGTCTTGATATTAAGCATAATAATTTTGTAATTGATGCTTCTTGTATTTAATTGACTACACTGTAGGTAAAATAACATATACAACATGTGAACTTGCGTTTACTTAGAGATAATTTCTATAAAACAGTGAACAGTATTTCTATTGAGATATACTGCATATTTTATAAAATTCTGTCATATTAAGAGTTTTAATATTGAAATACATAAACATTACAATTGACAACATTTAATATAAATCTGTAACACAGTACAGATAATATCCACGACATTGAAAATACACAATATTTTTCAAAAACAAGCACAATCACAATAATTTACTACATATGAATATTATGCTTACAACAGCGAGTGATACCATATCAGCTGATCGGAATATTTTTAATGTTCTATTGCGTTGTAGTCCTTCGTAGTATCGACGTCATTCAACTCAGCATGTTCCATATTTATTTCTTGAAACCGAAAATACAGGCAAACGCATACAATTATCGTCATAAAGATAGCACACACCATAGTGACAGATATAGTCGGCGGCGAAACATTAGCCGGGCCTGTGTTACTCGTAAATGTTGCAACATGTTTTGCTGCCCTTAATCCGTGTAAAGTGCTTTTGATTGAGGACCTTCCGCGACCACGACCGCCCCCTCCACGTCCTTTGGCAAGCACACAAGCATTTACCACGATTACGTTGGTTAGAATTGCGTGAATGAGCTTCATAGTGACTAAAGCACGGACGCCGGTGTGTAACTGCCGGCTATAGTTCGTAGCCCGCAGGCGCCAATATGACATATAGCATTTAGTAACTAGGTATATAGGCGTTCCCGGTGCAACGCGACGTTGCAAGTGAGACAACGGACGTACCATTTCACATTTTGTAGGATCGCCAAGGTCTAGAATGGACAAGTGTATCGTGGGCTAAAAGTGCGTTGGTGTACAACTATAGTTCAACATTACAGTTGTAGTTCTACACAACACATGGAATAAAAAACAAAATTAATATTTAATTTAATCCAAAATCATTGGACTTAAGATAAGATGATAATATTATTAATTTCGTAATTTCGATGAGATTGATGATTGATTTCGTCCTATAGATGCTCGTTTAAACAACAAGCCGAAAAATATTTACGCTGGGGTCCCTGCTTAACCATGAAAAGAAACAGTAAACAAAAAAAAAATAATTTGACGATATCTTGCAAACTGTAAATATTACAAGAACATAGTCACGATTATTTCTAAAAAAAATTAATATATACTACCTTCATAACATTTTTATTTGTCCATCAATGATGAAAAATAAAACAGCTACTACGAACACGACCATATACTATCTTTTCTACTTATAAAGGCTTATAAAGGTATCGATTTTAATTCCCAGGCTGGCCAAAACAAACTTATATGCCTGTAGACGGCACATGAAGCCACATTTCCTAAGCGCCTTTTTAAAAAAACAAACCTTTACCTAAACCATCAATCAAGTTCCACCCACAACATCAATCGAAATTGCGTCGAAACTTACGCCATTGTACCGTCAAGACGAAAACAACATAACAGTAGCACCTAAATATCGAACGAAGATTAATATGACAGATCATGAAGTGATCGCTCGCATGGCAGTCATGAATTCATCATCTAGTGTGTATCCACGCACCGCGATGATTACCGCGGCGAGTGACCAACGATCGCGACCGCCTCCGCACAAAGCGACCTCTTCCTGCCAGATAGCGAGATGAACAATTTCCTGAGTATTGTGCACAGCCATTGAGCCACGTCTGAGGTACACGTAGCATCACACTACCTAATAAATATATACTGCCACATATATTTCATAGTGTATTTGATCTAAGAATACGACTCTGCTTACTTGAAATAGAATAGTTGTAACTCAGTTGCGTGTTTCTTTTTTCCTTACGAAAACGGCAGGGTTTCTAAAGCATCAGATATATGATCGCCACGGTGTTGATTTAGTCCTTCTGCGGGTATACACAATACAAGATCAGCATAAGAATGATGCGCATAGTGGTCAAATAAAAAGCTTTCTTTAGTATGGGTATACATACTTCTGTCAACACGATCGGATGGACAAGACCGTATTGGTTGTCACTTAAAAAATAGTTTCATATCGTCTTACATGGGAATTACATAGGAAGACTGCGTACATTTCATATCAAATTATTCACATTCTTGTATCCTAAACTTATAAAATGACTGCACAGGTGGCGTAATGGTTTAAGTTGTCGACTCTACAACTGTTAATGCGCCTAGTATTTTGGGTTCGACAACATAGGACAAACATTGTGTGATCCACTTTAATATAATAGTTTTAGCAAGTCTTAGACTTTCTTTGTTGTTTAAATTTTTGTAAAGACGACGTATGAACTAGTGTGGGAGTTAGATGTTTATTTAATGTTATAACTATAAATGCAGCCGGCGTAAGAATTGTAATATCATTTTTACTCGTCAACAATCCATTACACACTCAATGTGCGTAATTTCCGCCTAAACATAGATTCAAAAACACATTTATTTTTCAAATCGAGCACTGACCGTAACACTACAGAAATATATTATGATTATCTAGATTTATACATCAAACAATATATTTTTAACTGGCAAGTGTTAACAATCGTTAATCGTTTATTTTTGGATAATCTCTTTTAGACGACGACGTACCTGTTTTTCAGATGAATAAATGTGTAGAAATGGATATGTAGGTTAACGCAGAACATGAAGCAAAAACTTTGTACCCCTTAATACGAAAATTGCGCGGACGGAGGAGTATGAAATTTGGCACAGTTAAAGTTTATATGGAGAAAGAGAGGCGAATCCTAATATTTATATAAAATAAGCATTAGAAATACATTCTTCTCCCTAGCCCTTATTATTTCCAAGTCACTTAGGGTTGGTCTTTCTAGTCTAACCGGATTTGACTGGATATCAGTTTTTACACGGAGTGGCTGCCACCTGACTTTCGCAACCCGAAGGCTAACGATACCCTAAGGCTAGACCAGTGTCAGGATATTAGAGGATATTGACTTTCCCAATAAATCCAGCTGTAGTTGTGGCTAGACTTCATGATACTTTGAGCTCATTCTGCGTAAATAGAAACACCAATGATTAAATTATGTTCGGGTACTTTGAAATAACTAAACTGGAACATTGAGACAATTAGCATCTTAGTCTCCCCGTGACCATGGCTGCTGAAAAGCAACCGAAACGTCGAGGAAAGTGTAAACATAAATATAAATAGTTTTAATTATAATTTAATTAGCTTAAAATTAGTAAAGTTTAATAGTAGTAGTGTAACAGTTTTCAAAATTATGTAATAGAGTGTCAAATAAACAACGCGATAAAATCCGTATATAGTAGTTTAATTTCAATGAATAATATTCGCGTAAACAGAAGACAATATTAAATAAACGATAATATAAAAGGATACTCGTTGTTATTAACACTTTATAAAAAAACTCGGTGGAAAAAAGGAATTGTACCTAGAACGCCTGCTCTACTCAAAATTCCTGTATCGCGATCATGACAAACACAACAGCAGCGGACACAAAATACACCCAGACTCGAAGCAACTATTTGTAAATCACACAATTTTTTTAACCTGTGAGGGGTTTGAACTCGGAACACTCGGTGCCATGGCAACGGCTAGGCGACTGCTATAGCCGCTATGCCACCCGTACAGTCTACTGTATGTCGTTTGCCGGTACCTCTATGTCGGTTTTCCAGGCTCTTTTAAGAGGCGCCGTACTCCGATATTGTCCTTTGCCCCTTACGGATTCGTCGACTATAGATATGTACTCCTTAAGTGGTATAAAAATTATATGCGGCGTAGTATATAAATGTCCAATACAATAAAATCCAACTACCAATAACTATAGTACTAATAAAACAGAAAAATAGTTCTTAAAAATTTACTTGGCACCCTTTATCAACAAAAATGTTACAAATATATCAATTAATACACTAAATGGACATTGACACTATCAAGTGGGCGAATTCAATTAGGAAAATAGGCCGAACTAGCCAAGATATATATCACGGAACAGTGAAAACGAAGAAGGTGGCATACAGTTGACTAGCGCGTGACGCAATTCTGGACGCTTAACCAATATAATATATAATTTAATACAAATGGTGCAATAAGTGTACATTTAAGTAATATATTTATCGGAATCTTAATATTTTTCATTACAGTACACCATACTATTTAACGACGAGACAGAATAAACAATAACTTGCTTCATTTTCACTGAACATATTGTGTTACCACAAATATTTATCCGCGACTTTAGTACGGTTTTTAATAGTGGAACGACCACGGGGCTTAAAGTATCTCCATAGCATATTTTATTATTTTATTGAAATCCATTCAGTGATTTAACCGTAAAAGAAAGAGTTGTTTTCTCATTTACTTATAGAAAATATTAATATGGATGCAAAATATTTTAAATAATGATAACTTATGCTTTTTAACAAAAGGGATTAATTTGATTAATAATATCAGCCCTGTATGAAACTGAGCCTCTGCTGGGCACGGGCCTCTTCTCAGTATCAGAAGGATTAGGCCATAGTCCACCACCCAGGTAGTGCGAGTTAGCAGACTTTACATAACTTCAAGAACATTATGGTGAAGTCTCAGACATACAGGTTTCCTGACGATGCTTTCCTTCTCCATTAAAGCGAGCGATAATTAGTTTTAGTTAATTTTATTAAATTAACAAAATCAAAATAACACCATATAACAATTTTACTTGCTTATTTAGGTGACATTAGTTCCGATATGAATTAAGCTTAATGGTATTCCTCGAAATGTTTTCTTACTATTCTATGTAAGTTATTGTGTGATATCTTTGAACTCTTTGAGGGTGGGGCATGAAGCTCATATTCCCCTGTTCGTTGAAATAAATGACACTAACCTAAAGCTTATCACGCCTAATAATGGCACAATTATAACGCGTGCTAGGTATCGAGTTCGGTTGAAGGAGGTTTGAAGGACAAAGGATTATAATCCTCGCGTGAAGGTCACAGTGTCGATGACTGTTATTACCACATGAAGGTTTTATTACGTAATTTAAACCCTTGTTGCTTACATGATCCTGTAGATATCGTAAAACTTATCTCTAGCTATACTTTACTCTATAGTAGATTCTTTTGACAATAATATACACCAATATACTCTTCAAAAGTCGATGGTGGGTAACTGGTTATATTTATATTTTATTGTAGTTGAATCTGAGAAGCCAGAATTAACCATTCATAAATAAATGAGAAAGAGCACAGCACAAGCTTCGGTCAGATAGAGAACACTAGATAATTAACTTAGCATTGTGATCCTAGAATTTTTAATAAGTCAGCGCCATCTATTTGCCTCATTTTCGAAAATAATACTGTTGCTTTTAAGTTTTATGGTATTTCATTCGATTATTTTATTTATTTATTTATAGACAACAACAAAGCATACACTAATTACAAACATTGTGATAACACATAAATACGGATGCATTACGTAGTGCTGCCTTAGTTACAGGCGGCCACGGCGTGCATTAACAATAATAAAAATATATATACTTATGTTCGTTTGAGAAGTTACGATAAAGAGTCATTACTTACATTGAACAAAATACAAACAAATAATGGCATTATAATAGAAAAGAAACTAATAATAATCATTACAAATTGCATGCATATAAATTATATTAAAAAAGGCAATTAATATGAATATTTCTTTAAGATAATAAGGCAGTTCTGCTCAGAAAGTTCTAGGCACGTAAATTCAAGATTTTCAATCATTGTTCGTTTTGGAATAATAGACAGGTGATCCTGGTGTGTGTCTCTTACCGCGCGCTGGTCTCTTATCGCAAGCAATGATGCGGCCGTTTTTTAATAGGTTTGGCCTGTCCTGTATATACACAAGCCCTGGTTTTACCAGAGTCCATAGTTTACAGCAATATATTTCCCATGAAGTGTACAGTAGCCTTCTTTGTCACTGTAGTAGTATAAAGACAAACATACATGGGTATAAGTAACCTCAATTTTATTTATGTTTTATTTATTTAAACAGTGTTTTGATCTTTTATTAACGTTGTGCCAAAATTAGTACATACCCTACCCTCCCCATTTATTTTATAGGACACTAGTAGTTTTCCCGCGATTTCACCCGCGTAAGTCCCGTTCCCGTGTGAATATCGAATGAATATAAATTCCCCCCTTCAGGGTGGAATTTCCAAAAATCCTCTCTTAGTGCTCCCCTACACTCTCCAAGGAACATACATGCCATATTTCAGTTTCTTGCGTTCAGTATATTCGGCTGTGCGTTGTCTGTCAGTCACTCAGTAATCGAAAAGTTTTATATATATAGATTTATACTGTCTTCATTTGCAATTTAACGTGATAGCACAAATGAAGGCATCATTGCAACGCAATCAGCGACACATTTTGGACTAGTAAAATTGTGTGACCGCAATGATACTTGCTTAAATCTTATTTGTTAAAAATGTATCTCTTTTCCTAATGTAAGGTTGATTAGATAAGTTTACGTGTTTCTGTAGGTTCAATACTTTATCACAAACATTTGACTTAAACGATCTGTTATTGCTGTGTTAGAAATAGTAATAACTCGTAAGAAAATCTTATAAATTGAAAATTATAATTTAAAAATGGATGTAAATACTTTACAACTTTAGGCTTAAAGTGTTTCTATCTGATTTTATGACCACAAATTACTGTTACTCCTACTCTGTATAAATTGATGGTCGAAAGTTGATCCTCATTGGTAAACCCTAGTCACCAGCATTAAAAACGGAAAATTACATCTATTTGTAATACTGGTATCTCTGGTATGCGACCCTAACTTCTCTAGCCTTTGATGCCGATAATCTCATCCACGGTATACATTTCCTACTTTGCCTATGTTAATTAAGGAAGCTCTGTTTCTTGTGTGGGCCTGTATTAATTGGGAAAACTACAAAGCAGGGATATCATCACATATTATATAAAAAATATTAATTAATAAAATAATAATTATTGTAGGTTCACATTGAGCTTGTTACAATATGTATATATTCTTATTTGTGATACATTTGACTAAATGTTTAATGCCTAATCTACATTAATATTAGGTAAAGTACTGTTGTCTTAGATAAGTAACTAGGCAGGCTATGCCTAGGAGTTACAGTTATTAAATAATACAACATTCGTTACATGATTATAGATTATAGTAAATCTACTCGTGAGTAGAATATTAAAAAGGACCGTTAATCGTCCTGAATCGTTATATAAAGTAGCGGTCTAACATATTTATGATATTTATGGTGCTATCCACACATTATGACTAAGTACCGCAGCGCGTGATAGCAGTACTATTTAATAATAACAATTTTGACTGATCTTGAATCGCGAAATTGCAGTTTTCACGATGATACATAGTATTTGCCGAAAGCAATTCTTTTTTCTAAAGTCTTCACCCGCAATAGGAATAAATTCTGTGTCGCTGATAACTTTACAAACAATTAAACTACGGACACAAACCCAGACTCGTGACAACCATTTGTGGATCACACAAATTTTTGTCCCGTGAGGGGATCGAACCCACAACACTCGATGGTACGGCAGTCGCGAGGCGACCACTTACACCACTAACCCATCCGTGCAGTCGATGTCTGTCAGCCCGCGACACACTATAAGAGTGTGTAGTTCTCGTTAAACACCGTCTAAGTTATAAATAAAGTATCACTAGCATCGAACACATATTAGTACTACGTAAATGTCGCTAACTAATACTCAGCTACCTCTGAAATGAATATATCTCGAGATATTGATCAATGATTAACTATTGATTAACAGCGCACCGATGTTACTAAAATAATTTTTGAACTAACACTGAATCCTGAGTAGCATTCATAATAATAATAATAATAATAATAATATTCTATCACATACACACAACACCATCTAGCCCAAACTAAGCAGAGCTTGTACTATGGGTACTAGACAATGGATAAACATACATATATACTTTTTTTTTTGTAAATACATGCTTATTATACATAGAAACACCCAGACCAAGACAAACATCCATGTTCATGCACACAAATGTTTGACTTGTGCGGGAATCGAACCCGCGACCTCAGGGCGTGGCAGTCGGTTACACTAACCACTACGCCACCGAGGTACGATTTTTCTGATTAGTCACTAAACAATAATTAACTGCCTCTTAAATATTTGAAATTAGTTTTTAAGTAAAGCTGTAGAAGTGTAGATGTTTCATTCCTTTACCAAATGTTTTTGCGAAAATAATATTTTGCAACCAGGAAGGAACGATATCGCATACCTATATATCTTAATTTTACAACAGCATAGATAACTATATCTACATATTACGTTGATAACGTTGTCGAGCATCAATATAACAATTTCGGTTGGCTACTAATTTATTACTGCTCAATAAAAGGGTGGAAACAAACAAACACTTCAGTACCCACCTACGATCTTCTACGAGGGATTATGATGGCGCCAAGCAATCAATCAAACAACCATCATAATAGTTATACCGTTTATTTATTAGCCTTCTATTAAGAAAAATAATTAATTCTAAATACCTATGTTAGAGAAATAAATTATTTGGTAAAATTAATAATTATGTGTAATTAGTAAACGTTCTAGTGATTTTTGACGATATTTTTCATTTAATGACGTCCTGTAAAACAAATACATCCCAACACTAGGCTACTGAGTCGTAGGTGCTCTTCGTGGACAAAAATGTAAAAATAAATTTGATTCCACGAAGAGCATCTACCAAAAATATTGATGGGTGCTTTTCGTAGACTAGGCTAGTTGCTGTTCGCGCAGGCCCGGGGCGCCTCGTCCAGCGTCTTTCTTCTGTGGGTCCGGACTTAGCGACAACCAGTATGGTTTCCGCTGCGGGCGCTCCACAATCGACGCAATCCTGCGAGCGAGGAGCCTGGCGTAGGATGCGGTGTCCCGGGGCGAGGTCGTCTTCGCGGTGTCTTTGGACATCGCGAATGCCTTCAATACCTTGCCCTGGAGATGTATTAGGGAGGCACTCATTTTTCATCGAGTGCCGTCCTACCTCTGCCACATTGTCGGGGCATATCTATCGGAGAGGGTAGTAGTCTACCCGGGTCACGACGGCTGAAGTCGGAGAGAGATATCGTGCGGTGTTCCACAGGGATCGGTTCTGGATCCGCTCCTGTGAAACATCGGTTACGACTGGGTGCTGCGAGGTGCACTCCTCCGTGGCGTCGGCGTCATTTGTTACGCCGACGACACTGGCGTACTGGCCATACTGACGACCTCTGGGGTCGCACAAGTCGTCAATCGTATCCGACGGTTGGGCCTCGAGGTGGCCCTGTCCAAGTCCGAGGCCGTTTGTTTCCACGGCCCTCGGCAACGGCCACCTCCAGGGGCGCATATCATGGTAGAAGGGGTCCGCATCGGCGTCGAGCCAACCCTAAAGTATCTAGGTCTCTTGCTCGACAGCCGGTGGGACTTTAGAGCTGGGAGGGGCAAATACCTCCTACCGGGGGCTCTACGAGGAGGTCGTGCGATCCATGGCCCTCTACGGGGCCCCAGTTTGGGAGGACAACCTGACGGTCCGAAACATTTCGGCGCTTCGTCGCCGGAACGATGCCATGGGTCCTGGAAGCGGCGCTCATGTCGTCGCTCTATCGTTGGCGCCAGCAGGCGCTAGATCGGGGCGAAGGACCTGTTCTTTCCGCTGTCGAGGCAACAAGGTCTGAGCTTCGCCAGGTCCTAGTGGAGAAGTGGAAAGGGCGACTTGTACACCCCAGTGATCGTGGCGGTAAGTCCCGTGTTAGAGGAGTGGCTGGAGAAGGGGCATAGCGCCCTCACCTTCCGGCTGACACGGGTAATGACTGGCCACGGTTGTTTTGGCCAGTTACTGTATCGTATAGGCCGGCAAGAGACGCCCGGTTGTCACCACTGCGGCGACTGCCACGTCGTTGTTGTGGACACGGCGCTGCACACATTGACGGTTTGCCCCGCCTGGGCATCGCAGCACTGTAAGTTGATCGCGGCAGTCGGATTTGTTGCTCTCTCGCTCCCAGCCGTAGTTCAGTCTATGATCCGGAGTGAGAAGTCGTGGAACGCCGTCGCCTCCTTCTGTGAGGAAGTGATTTCCATCAAGAAGGCGGCGGAGCGGGAGAGGGATCGCTTAAACCCTCTCTCCAACCACAGAACCGGGCGCCGGAGGGCGTGAGATGACCTCCAGCCATCCTGAGGTTTGACCTGGGGGTGGTAGGTTTTGTGGGTCTGCCCGCCATCTGATCAGCACCAGGTCCGAGAGGTGGCGTGCATGCTACCACGCGCGCCTCTGTGTCGAATCCGTCTCCCCTCTAGTGGGTGACAGTAGGGTTTTATGAATGAGAAGTGCCAAAGGGTAGGTCTCTTCTTCTAGTGGCCTGCCATTTTATACGGCGGCGCATGGCCGAAACGCTGGAGAGTCCGCGACCGCATGTGCAAGTGATTTGCACGGCCCCGTCGATAGCGGTTTTGTCGAGGGACACTGTGGTAGGTTTAGTCGGTATCCCGGGAGGTCCATTATCGTCATTTGAACATATTTTTTTTATCCCGGTTAGTCCGACATAACCCCTCTGCCCGCCCCCGCGGAGGTGTATGCGTCAATGCATTGCAAAAAGTTTAAAAAATAGGCTCCATTCGGCCGGGTGCCCTAAGTGGACTACCTCAAATAAATAGGTACAGAAAAATCACGATAACCTAATCCTAATTCTTATCATAAACATCCTTCGAGAACAGTATGTGTTTTTAATTTAATTTATTTGTTATTATTATTTATTTATTTATTTTATTTTATTTGGATTATTTGTTTTTTATGTATTTTGTATTATTTTAAGATTATTTGTACATATTTTTACATGTTAAAATCAAGAAAACAACTATTGATACCAAATAAATAATGTCCGATCCTAAATATGCACTGCAAACCAATCCATTAACATGATTAATTGACAAAGCAGATTATGTAAATGTATATGTTATGTGTTCTTAAGTAAATTATGGTATGCCCTTCTACAGTAGCTGCTGTTCGTTATGACACTTACGTTAACATGTGCCTCTCATAACCTATCTACTTTTATTGACCAAAAGACAAACACGTGCGGGTTTTACTGTCTCGTTAATTAATAGTTAGAATAAATCATCTTTCAAGTTTTGGAGAACAAAATATTATATAGAGGACGGTAGTCTAAATAAAAACAAATAGATTTTCTCTGAGAACAATACAAACTGGGCAATGTATTGTAACAACGATGCGATATAACATTATATTTAAAGATAGCTGAGTCCCGCAGAATCATCCGCGTTTATGATTACATTTCTTACGAAACGAGCGACGAGGCTCGTAGCGTAATTTAATATATCCTATGCTACTTCCGGATAAAGTAACTCCCTAATGGTAAAAGAATTATTAAAATCGGTCCAGTAGTTTTTGGGTTCATTGATTACAAACAAAAATATACACATAAATAATCAATCTTTTAGTGTAGACCAAATTAATTAAACTTTTACGTTACATTCTCAACCTCAAATTGTGACTATACTAATTAATTGGTAATGTCATGAGTAGTGCAGTAGGTGGACTCTCCTTTTAAATTGAGCTCAGTACCTATAACAAAATATCGCATGTATATATCGAATGAGGTCATTTACTCGTGGGAAGACTCCCTTGACATATTCACAATTTCGTGCCCATCTAACAACATCTCGAGAGCATGCCACCTCGTGACCTTTACCTAGATTGAATAATACAAATAGATCCATATGTGCGAATGATATAAACCATTACTGATCTATTTTTCTGAGGTATCGATTCTTACCCCATTAATCTTATTTATCTACGATAAACAATAGTTACGAATTGTTAAACAGTAAATCTTATGATTTGTATTAGGCATACCTATTTACACTGAAAGATACACAAACAAAAAAATGTAACTTCGGTAAATTGACAAATCAATAAATTTTGACGACATAGACTAAAAGTCTGACGATTATAAACTTTGACGTCTGTAATCGTGTAACTTTGGGATCTAAAAGAATTATTTTGACTATGACAATGCTCAATGGAATTGCGTACAAAAGGTCATAGGTGCAAATGCCACCCACTGCACAGCAGAGCGACGCTAACCCACTCATAACACTTTAGCTGGAGGGATTAACGAAAATACTAGTAACCGAAATTGCTATCCTAGCATGTTGGTTTGATCTCTACAAAGTCTATTAGACATTTTAGACTTTAATGTTAGTACTAAGAAGTAGTTATACTAATGTAGTAGTAAAATATGATTTTTAAGAACATTTTTGCCAAATCTTTAATCCTAGCATTGTCAATTTTCGGTATGTACATTATTCAATCTGAGCCATCAAAAGTAACATCACTCCCTTCACTGTAGTTGGCTATAAATACTGTCCTGCTTAAGCTATACCCGTTTTAGTGCAATCTCAAAAACAGTATGGGATACAGTAAATCGCCTTGGTCACGAATTGATTTGACTCAACAGAAAATTTCTAAGTAAATTGTGCAGACCAAGACATCAGAATAGACTAAGATATAACCTTAGATTACTAATTTCCATTTACAAAAAAACTTGCCTTGGTAACGGTGTTGGGTTTTGGAAATGCTTTAAATTTTAAACAATACCTCCTAGCTATCAAGAATTCAACTCAATTCATAATGGATACTGAAAACCTTTATTTATCACACCATAAGTCCACACCTTTTAAGTAATTTATTACTGGACTAGGTGTGTAAGTTAATGTAATAATGATATAATCACATTGTGTCCTCACTGTGGTAAATTGAGAGATAAAGTTTATTATTATATTAACGTCTAATGTAACTAATAATAATATACACGAGGAAGTCTGTCTCTTAGAATATTTACGCTCTGTCGTCTGTCTATTACGGTTTCACGCCTTCTAAACATTTTCATTTTAATTTTTTCATATAGTAACTTTAAATCAAAGAATGGACATCGGCTTCTTTAGGTTGCGAACGAAATTTCACCTTACAGTCATTGAAATAGAAAATAGGTAGGTCTTTCGTTCAATTACTATTTTGTTAAACATAGTTTGGGCTATGTCATCAGGGCTAACTATCCATGATTACACTGATCACCTAGAATACACGACACGAAATCTACTGCAACTGTATCCCGTAGACTACTACTTGCTCCTCGTAAACATGTAATTAAAAAATATACGAATATTAGTGTTGCTATAAATGGCTCAACCGGAAAGTACTAGTCTCACACAGAATATCTACAAGTAGTATTCATCCTCTTGGTCAGTGAGGATTCAAGAACAGATCGATCAACCGATTGATTCAATCCCTTTTCCTTGTATCTTTACACTACCATCATCTTAGGCGGCATACTTACTATCAAACAGCCCATGCACATGTTTGGCTCTACGTGATTTACTACAGACAGCCGCTTGGTTGTATTTCCTTGCCAGTGCTTGCAAACATCCATATCCATCAGGGGCATCTACCGTCTACTATCAGCTGAACCGCTAGATCGTCTGTCTCTAACATCAATAAAAAGAAACCCACTTGCAACGATGACTATCTACATCAGCATACATAGTATATCTTTTTGAACTTTTAAGAGCATGATACTATACTATACTATCCCGGTTATACTATATATACTACCATCTTAGGTCAGGAAACGAGAAACTAAATAAAAACCACAGGAACGTCATCAACAATGTTTAATTATAACCTGATCTGACCACAGGACGCCCAGTCGAAGGCTAGTATGGATAGTCTATAAAACAGTTATAGCTTATTGTATGCATAAGATACCAAATCATATACGTGTGCAGATGACGACTAATCGTTTAGTACAAGGCCTATATACATGACTGCATAATCAAATACATGTAACCGCTAAAGATAAATTGAGTATTGATATTTACATAAGTAAAGATGTTCCCGCCTTGCCTTAAGTTGGTAGATTGTGAAGAAAGTCATATTATTACCAACTATCGGTTGGCTGCCAAAAATATCTACGTCCTATATCTAGACTAGATAAGTATGCGAAGTCAATACCCCTTATCTCTACGAATGAAGCCTTACTGCTTGTGTGAAGCACTTAATTAATTGTTATTGTCTGTGCTAAAACGAGACAACACGTTTTTAGCTTTAAAAGAAGTAATGGTGATATGGCCTCTGATATAACTTTACAATAAGATAATTACACTTTTTGTGACATTTGCATTTATTGCTAGCCTTGTAATAAGTTAAAATATTCTTCACTCGTAGTGAAACCCAATACTTATTTAAAATACATAATTATAAATAATATATATTTATTGGTAAAACGCCCAATTCGTGGTACCGAATCGATAGACATATTTTTATGTGTCAACTGATTTGCATGCAACATCTAATGTAAAACTAAGCTTATATCGATTAAACACATTTAAATTGATTCAACCGCGTATATCAATAGCAGGCACGCAAATAGAAAGAACAAAAAATCTGATTACCATTTTATTTAATAATTACCTATAGATTTCTCTTGGGATTGGATATTGGATATTGGCTAGCAGCGATAGCTCAGAGGGGAGACCAACAGACTGCA
Source organism: Catocala fraxini (assembly GCA_930367265.1). Taxonomy (NCBI): domain Eukaryota; kingdom Metazoa; phylum Arthropoda; class Insecta; order Lepidoptera; family Erebidae; genus Catocala; species Catocala fraxini. The sequence continues at coordinate 9,079,879 of OV884032.1, forward strand.
ATGCAGAAGGTCTCGGGTTCAAACCCACGTCGCGCACCTCTGACTTTCGGAAGTTATATGACTTTTCGAAATTATGTGCGTATTGATTGACAATTATCGCCTGCCCCATGCCTCGGAGACCACGTTAAGTCGTTGGTCCCGGCTGCCATGAACATCTATGGCAGTCGTTATTGGGAAAGTCAGTACCCTCTAATATCCTGACACTGGTCTAGCCTTAGGGTATCGTTAGCCTTCGGGTTGCGGTGGTCAGGTGGCAGCCGCTCCGTGTAAAAACTGATATGCAGTCAAATCCGGTTAGACCAGAAAAGCCGACCCCAAGTGACTTGGGAATAATAAAGGCTAAGAGAGAAGAAGAAGATTTTTCTTGGGACCCGGAGTCCATCAGAATAATTTCAGAAAGTAAAACCGTACAATACACTATTTCTGTGTCTTAAAATATATCTAAGAATACAGTAGACATCTTGCATCATACGTGTCTAGTGTCTGCTAAGCCGTCAGCTCAATCAACTGCAATCACTAAATCGTCGCTATTACAGCTCCTTTACGTAGGGGTACGACGAACTATGAAGTGGTTCAATCCAACAATTCCTGCTTATGAGCACGTATTTGTACTCGTATGTATAAAAACAGCTTCAATGAATTACCTAATATTGTCTTACATTTACACGAATGTTATACATTAAAATTAAACTAGTTTATTCGAATTTACCGCGTTGTTTATTTTAAGACACTACTATTACATAATTTTAAAACTATTAAGGTCTACTATTTGTCTCTCCGTGACCATACCTGCTGTAAAGCAACCGCAACATCAGGGAAAGTGTAAACCTAAATCTAGATAATTGAATGATTTAAATAGCTTCAACAGAAGTAAAAAAGTCTTGAATAGTTTAAAATTATGTAATAATAGTCTTTTAAAATAAACAACGCAATAAAAACCGTATAAAGTAGTTTAATTTCAAGGTTCAATGAAGTTACGTACATCAATATATTTTAACATTGCGTTCTCATTTCCAGAAAACTATCTGCTATTTTCAATACGTTAAAAATAATCGACGATTCATGTTTCTTGTAAGTTTATGTTTACTCAGGTTTTCGTATTACTAAATTCGTATTTACATAAATGACCTTTCCTAAAATAAAACAGATATAACTCGATAAAATAATATGTATAGTACATTATGTCAATGACATTTTAGTTATCAAATTTTTTTGACGGATTTCTTTTTCTTAGATAAAGTTTCAATTCTTATGAAACATATTAGGGAACTAAGGGATTGGATGAGAACCGGCATTTACGACTTTATTCTGAAGGTATAAGGATAAAACTACTAGGTATAGTGGATTGAAATTTTCTTAAAATATTACGAAAATATTTTTATTTCTTCTTCCTAGCTTTTATTATTCCCAAGTCACTTGGGATCGGCTTTTCTGATCTAACCGGATTTGACTGGATATTAGTTTTTACAAAGAGCGGCTGCCACCTGACCTCCGCAACCCGAAGGCTAACGATACTCTAAGGCTAGACCAGTATCAGGATATTATAGCGCACTGACTTCCCAATAACGACTGCCATAGATGTTCATGGCAGCCGGGACCGACGGCTTAACGTGCTCTCCGAGGCACGATTTTACGAAAATATTTTTATAGTTCTACTGTAAAATCTTCGATTCTCAGGGTTTCTATCGATGAAGGTTAGGGTTATATGAATCCACAGACTTACATATTAGGTATATTACACATTTGTGTGTTGAACGGCATTTGTTCCTTAAAAGGTTTAACTATCAAAACTGTAAAACATTTTAAAGTACCTACATATAAAATTGATATAACAAAAGATTCATAGTAAATAAATATATTATTATGAAATTACAGATTATATATAAAACATTTGCTGTATCATGCAATTGTTTTCTAAGCAATACCGTGTTTAGCCACCACACCTGAAAAATTTAATAAACTGCAATCAATAGACTTTGGTTAATACAATGATAATATTTTAGAAATTCAAACCTACGAAAATAAATTCTAAATGTTTTCCTTTCATATCTATATCTTTTTCGGAAGTCAAGCGGGATTTTAACTCAATTATCATTTAAATATTTTTAATTTATTTTGGTTTATTAATCGTAACATAGTAGTGAAAACAACAATCATAATTTACAACTTAACTAATATTAACAAAACTAACCACTTATAAATAGAACAAAATGAAGAGTAACAAAATATGGCACTGTAAAAATTAATAAAAAAGGATGGCCGGTTTAGGCAGCGTCGTAAAATTCCTCAGCATCGCTGTCGACCGGGAGTGTGCCCAGAAGACTGGCAGCATTGCCACGCTGAATGGCAATGCTGATTCTTTGAGCCAAAAAAAGTCCAGCTTTCTGGTCACGCGAAGCGTCGATTAGCCGCTTAGATATATCTCTAAAAAGCGCACGAGCGCCCGGACCCCATGAACCCAGCGTCTCTACCCCAAACGGCTCGAAAACGTAATTACCAATTAAATTACTGTATTTACGCCGTTTGAGGTTTTCCGCCGCTACAGCAGCAGCACTGGCACAGCTCACCGTGCTCGGAAGATGTGATGGCGCAAGGGTGTCGACGCATGTGGCATCCCACACCAAAGGCCTACCCATTTTCCAAGGTAACAAAGACATACCATCAGGTCTCTTCCCATCGTCACGTACCAAGCCTATGGGTTCTAATACTGCTGGTACGCCGGCGGTGATAAGAGCACGACGGATAATGTCATTTAGCTGAGCGTGTCGTGAAATACGGCCAGCGCTTCTGCTGCAAGACAGCCCATGGTGTCCGAAGCTGTCGACGGCTTCTCCGCAATGACAGCGATGTGGAGAAACACAAGGGGTACCTAAACGAAGACAGGTGGCGAGGCGGAATGTTGTATCGTCCAAAATTGTACCTGTGTTGGACGATGGAAGTGCTTGAAGCCATAAACCAGATTCCCATTCTCCCACAGCCAGCAAACGTGCGCGCTCTGCAACACTTACAGATGTAGTAAAAAGATTTTCTCTTACCGTGTTGCATAGCGGCCTATCCCACTGCCTTTGGGAGAATGGGTTGGTAGGCAAATCAGTATTTGGGCAAGCCATTTTCCAGGCGTTCACGGCGTCGGTCTTACATAACACTTACTTCATTTTTTTAAATTAGTTATATATGAATTTATATCATCATCACTTTTTTAGAAGGGTTACAAAAAAGTATGGGTAAAGTTTCTGGAATAAAAATAAAGTGGAAGATTAAACATGTCTACTACATAAGGTGGTAGAGCAGGTGGGTAAATGGTTTGTAAGTCTTCTGTTCTTTGTCTAATCTGTCTAATAGCACTAACTGGAACATAAAAATGGTGCAGTTTGAAATACATATTACAAAACATGATGGTGTAAAAGTAACAAAATATTTTGTATTTTTTATGTTATAGGCTGCAAACTAGCAGATGGATCGCCTGATGGTAAGTGATTACCACCGCCCATGGAAACACGCAACACCAGAGGAGTCGCAAGTGCGTCTCTGCCTAATTCTTTCTTAAATAATGATATCTTATACCAAGTACGTATTTTTATAAAGTTAGGATAAGGTACTTGTACCCAATATGATAAGTCCTGCATAAGCTGTTCCACGGCTGAGCTTTAGCTCGTCGAACAGTTTAACAATAATTTTGTCTCAGTGATAAGATGATTGACAAACTGGCACGAGCAGTTTTTAGTTACTAAATTATTAAGAAATACAGAACATTACATACTTACTTCATATTTATAGAAAACAATGTTGAATTAAGTATATATGTACATATGAAAATAGCCACCAGAACGAGTATTTCTAATGTTATGAATACCTACAAAATATTATCGTGTATAACGCTTCTAAAAAACTTTCACGTCGTCGTATCAGCCGATTCAAGAGTCAACGTACTCTTCAGAGATATAACAGATAACCTAGATAGTAACCGATATAGCACCCCGGTCAAGTTTTCCAACAGAAATTATAAGAAGAACCACAGCTGTACATGTGCTAACGAAACATGCATATGGTCAACGGCAACTACGCTATTAAAAAACTGCCACTAAAAAGAGATCTTTTAATATATTTCCTTTTTAAATTTGAGTGTAGTTTATAGGTAAGAGCACTAGTATTTAATTCCATTATAAATATAAATGAATTACTAGAGGAAAAGGCAATGAAGAAGCAATCTTGTACTCCAAGAATTGTAAAATTACATTTGGCAGCTTTTCTACTCAGATTTGAATTCATTCGTAAGAGCAGGACGTCATATTACGTACTACTAAACTACTATGCATCCATGATATTAAGAGGTACTTAAGTATTAAAAAGAGGGTCTAGTCTGGGAAAACACATTCACACAAACACAAATAATAATTTTGTTGATCAAGGGCTTACCTTGATCAATTAAATTATTAAAGTTGAGTAACGTTTATGTGCTTTCCTGATTAGGCACTAGTACTAATACTTAATTACCTCTTAATATTTGAGTGTGGTTTATAAGTAAGGCTGCAGAGTGCTTAATTGATTCTGACTTCAGTTCAGAACCTCTGACACTAATTACCTTGTAATGAAAAATAGTTTGTTCAGTAAAATTAAATGCTCATAAGGATATATAACAATGTTCGTAGTACCTACTTAACTATCCTGTTTGTACGAACATCCATTGTCGAACAGCAGCAAACAGCAATAAATTATGCCCAATATCCGATGCATCATTTTACGTGATTGAATAGACCTATTTCTACCATATAGTTTGAAAATCAGATATCTTTATTTTTTTACTCGTCTAACAAAATATTTATCTCGCGCCTAACTATATTGTTATACGACACCAGATTCTGCTCGCGACTTTGCAAGCGTGAATCTCACGGGACCGCATAACGGGATAAAAATATCCTATGTCATATTAATCCAGGACATGTTCTATCTGAGTGCCAAGTTTCATCTAAATCTGTTCAACGATTTACGCGTGATTCAGTTACAAACATACATCTTCATAAATTTATCACGTCTAATATATCATTAAACTGAAGAGATTGTTGCTTCTATGAAAATGCTAATCTTTGCAACAATCAGCCTGATAAAAAAATATATTTAGAATTATAATTAAAATTGTATGGCTCACTAGATGTTTCTCATCAATATAGATCATATAAAAAATAATCTATCCCACGAGAACGGTACTTCTTTTCCTGGATAAAAGGTACCCTATGTCCTTATCTATATCCCTGACAACGTGTACGCGGAAGGAATTTCATGATGGTTGGTCAAGTTGTAAAGGTGTGAAAGCGTAACAAACAAACAAACTCACATTCGCATTTATTACATTAGTTAGTTTAATATTAGTTTTAGATTATCTAACATCACGACCTTGTTTTCTACGACCCTTAGGAACGGGGCGAATGAAACCTCGGAGCACAGCTAGTTTATTATCAGAATCAGAAATTTTATTTGCTAAGAAAGCAGGTAACATATTGATGGTGAAATTGGTATTACATAGAAGAATTACATAAAAGTATATTAGTATGATTGACAGAAGTACTAGTACAGTATTATACTATCTGTAGCAGAGGTCACGAGGTGTCCTCAACTGATTTCTTACAGGCGTTTAGGGGCCTACGCACAAGATTTGATGGACACAAAGTATCCAGTCATGAACACGATCCTCAGTAATGAGGTTCGGACTGAAGATAGATCCGAATACGATTAGGAGTTAATGATGTAATCTATTTTAGACGACAAAAATTAACATTTCTTTTTGTCTTTGTGATATGTGTATGTTTACGACTGAATTAAATTAAGCACTAACACGCTTGTTGAAAGCCTAACTAAGGCTTGAACTAGGCCGCAAAAAGGAAGAAACTGATACTTACTCTGTATCAGCCAGATACAAATAATTTATATGTAGTATTTTTTCTTAGGTCGTAAACGAACTCATTAATAAATCATTTAGGCAAATACAGTTTGAAAGCAGTTTTACATACATATATTCGTTTCGAATAAATAGAGATGACAATACATAGAAATGAGTCTCTATGTATTGTCTTGTCGTGTGTTCGGGACTTCCCTGGTTCGACTCTTGAGCCGGGCAAAATACTATTAGGTTTTCTGGTTAGGCAATACTCACTAACAGCATAGAGTCTGGTAGTGTGCCTGGTAAATGGCAATAGGCCATGAAAGATATAAGATCTAAAAACATAGCTGGCAATATGTAGACCTAATAAGCCTCTGTCTACCTGTAAGGTACCGGAGCTCCTTACACAGATGATATGATATATGATATGATAATAATTGAATTGATATGTATATGATAAGTTAGGAGTGTCAAATAAAACCGCTCTGTTTGATTGACAAATGGACACTAAATTTATTGATGAGAGTAATTATGAAATTAGGTAAATCGGCGCGGCGCAGCGCGCAGCGTCAGCTGTTTTAGAATTGCTAATTGTGCGGTTCACCGTACACTACCTCTCCAGGATATAAAAGCGTGAATAGTATACGTAATTAGTACATTAATAGGAACGACGAAAATAGATATATATATGTATTCTCGTCGTTTCTGGTACATGTCATATGCAGGTTACCAACTTAATCAAACGTAGACTAAAGAATGGAAACCTAACATGTGTTTTATCAGCTACATCACGCAATCACCTTCGCTACTGACGTCATAAACTCGTCATCCTCATAAACACGTAGAACATACACACACATAAAAAAATAGTTTATGATTAACACGATCTAATATAGACAATAACATAACATTCTCAATGCATTTTCGGGAGACTTAATGCTCTGCATTCAAACAGGACTGCATACAATATCTAGGAATGGATTAATTGTATGCAACCCTTTGCGAAGATGGCTACACAGATTGCGTAATAGTTTAAGTAATCGCCTCGCCTCTGCCAATAAGCCAAGTGTTCTGGGTTCGATCCCCACACGGGACAAAGTGTGATTCGCAAATTGTTTTCCGAAGTCTGGGCTTTGCGTCCGTTCTATGAAAGTTTATGAAGTACCTCGAAAGTAGTAGAGACTCGCTGATTTCAGCATGAATGGCTCGACCGGGGAAGGACTACCCTCTCACAGAATATCGACGTGAAATAGCAGTATGCCTACTGTTGTGTTTCGTTCGGTGAGTGAGAGTGCCGGAGACCTAATCACCCTCTTTCCCCCTTCCCGCTCCTTCTTCTTCCCAATTCTTTTCCTAAAGGGTCGGCAACGCACAAGTGATGCCGCTGGGGTTGCAGGCGTCTATAGGCTACGGTGACCACTTACCATCAGTTGGGCCGTATGCTAGTTTGCCACCTTAGGTGTATAAAAAAAAATCTCGCGTCACAGGAATTATTCCCAGTGCGATAAAATGCATCATATTTCAAAAGATAAATTTTTAAACAAGCGAATGTTTTATGCGATCTGAATATCATACCCCAAGTAAAAGGCCTACCACAAAAGATTTTGCTACTAGAAGCATGTACCTAAGTAGTGAAAATGCGTAGCAGGGACACGGTCTCCGACAAAGATTGTCAAGTGAAATATCTTATGTTTCATATTCTCCTTAATCTCAGTTCACAGTGCATGCTAGCTTCATTTCAAAGTAAGGCCTGCAAATAAAACGATACCTGTCGCGTAATAAGGACGTTACTTTATCTTCTTACAAAATTGCATGTCAACTAGACGAGCTCCCGCACGTTTCCCTCACGCGATGCAGTCTCACTTTCAGTGCTAAGAATATTCATTAGCCAATAAAATACAAGAAGAAAAACATATTATTTATTTAGCTACTCAACGATGTGCTTAAAAAATGAGTGCATTTCGAATTGAACGCAACGTTCCGATTGTTTTGTTTAGAAAATAAAATCATGACGTATTTTTTAAATCTAATTTATGTTCAGTCAATTCGAATTTAGAAATGTTTGTTTTACTTTCGATCACTGATATTTGAAAACAGAAAATAAGCGGATATATTACAAGCTCATGAAAAGTAAAGACATTTTTCTATAGTTCTCAAAACAAAATTGATTTAACAATATGCCTTGCAAAATATTGAAAGCGTAATTGTTTGAATGAGATGGCTAATCTCTTTCACATATGCTCTCCATATCTATTACAATATTTATTAGTTTAAGTTGTTAACACAAGTGCAGATATTAAAAATCTGCATAATACCTATCTTGGTAAAATCATTGCTTTTAATCCCTTTTTACGTAGAATTTGCAAGTTCTCATTATTAGTTTTATGGTAACTATGGTAACTATGGTAGTAGCAATGTACTGACCATATAACTCTAATAAAGAAACCTATGGTATAAAGTTTTTATTGCCGCGTATTGCCACGTATCCTATCTTATCATTATGAACGTAGGCATAATTAAGTGCCGATACGATAATACGGCCTGAGTACGTTGATTTATATCAATTTTAGGAAGCTGTTATGAATGCGTGCCAAATGCATGATCAACGTTAATATTTTCTCTTTTTATGCGTGATGTCTGCCTTCATCATTTTCCCGTAGGTAAACACATAATAACTTTTATGAAACACTTTTAAAGTATAAATGAAATATTCGCCCATGGTAATATTATACATAATGCGAAAATAACTGCCTTGAACATTGCCGCAGCTAAAATACTAAGCCGATTTGTATGAAATTTGGTACGTAGAGAGTTTATTTGACATTATTGATAGCTTAATAATTGAGGAAGAGCACTGGCTACTTATAAAGACGTCTTATGCATGGCAATAGAATAAATTTAATATCCATAAATAGTAGGTGCCTATAAATACTAAAAAGCTTTAGCAGAAGCGCAGATAATCATATGCAGAAATGTTATATCTATTACTGCTACAATATTCACATCCTATTTAGGTACGTTTAAAGGATGAGCAATTTGTCTGTTGATCTATGCTTATAATAAATAGTAGCCGTCACGATCAAAGACTTCTAATTTGATATAGAATACTATTATTTCATTCAGAAATATCGCTGCATGCCTAAGCTGTTCAAAACACTCGAACATCAATCAAGATTTGTTTAGAAATACTAGAAAAATGCGCCGCTGAAATACTAAGATAAATAAATTGCCTCAATCGAAGAATTATTTACACAACACAAATAAAACTAACGTTAGAATCTGTACGAATAAATAAAATCACTTCTGCTCATATTGCAAAATTCTGCCCTTATTCTAGACTAGCTGTTACCTCAGCTTTGTTGGTATTTTTGTAAAATATCGTGTGTCCTTCGTCAAGGTTAAAGCTATCTCCGCCCTAAAATTCATTACATCGGTTTAATCATTTCCGCAGTGAAACTTAACAGACAGACAATTTTCCTTTTGCCTTTTGTATAATATCAGCATGAAGGTATGAATTGTCATGCGACTGCAGCGATTGCCGGATAGTTCTTTGAAGATGATGGAGGATGCCCGAACATAATTGATTGCACATTAACAGCTACACATAGTCAGTTACGTACGATGCTCTTGTAAGGATCAGAATACTGATTGCTATTGTATTGAAACGATTAGCTTCAAGTGCTTAGCAATAAAAGAGCCTATAAAGCCACCTCTACCATACCCAGATGATCTTAAGATTATCATCATCACTCGCGGCAGTTATAGCACAAAAAATTATAATACTTACCGATAGCGGTCTTGGTGCGGACATTTCTGGAGTAACACATCGGATGCAGGATCGCCCAATATCGGTCCACGGACACACCAACCAAACAGAAGATACTTATTGTACACAGCATCACTAACAAAGACACTGTGAACAAACACGCGTGCAGGTTCTTCGGCAAGCCCACTGAGGCTAGGATAGCGAACGGTATACCTAGCAAACCAACCAGCAAGTCTGCAGCCGCCAAAGACACGATGTAATAGTTCGTACGGCGTCGTAATCTACGTTCACGGCGGAACACATATATCACCATAGCGTTCCCCACAACCGCTACTATTGACACTAAGATCTCAAAAGTTGTGTACGTCGCATGAAGTTCAGGTGTGGGAGTGCGGTGAGGTGCTGAGGCCACCGTCGACGCCTCAAACACCATATCTTCAGTCGTAGTATCCGTCATTTTACCAGCTGCCGTTTCGAGAACAACCTCTTTCATAGTTCAACTGACGTCCCATCAAGAATAGCGGCACAATTTTCGAATTATCTCGCAGTTTAACACTTTGAGGGAATGCATCTGGAGATGGCATAATTGCAGCAACTTTATCTAAACTTAAATGAAATAAATTCATATTGTTGTCAGAGGCGCGTACGTGTCAAATGCCTGATACCTAGGTGTTAACTGTTTGAGTTTAAAACTATTAACAGTTGTCTGCATTCGGATCACGAGCGTTCGTGGCCAAGGCGCGCGTGTCCCGCCCGCGAGACGTACCTCCCATCACTGCGGGCGCGAATTGGCGCGAAACCGCAGCGTCGACGTCCGGCGTCCCGACGCCCTACGCCGACGCGCTTAGCACTTGTTGCGACTCACGACCGCCACCGCTTACCCTTGAAACGGGAGTCGAGTTCACGATACTCAAGTGACAACCAGGATTCAAATAATTGCTCATTAAATTGTATTACATATGACTTTGGTTCTAAATTTCGAGCAATTTGTGGTTTATAAGCCTGTTCGCTAACGAGTAGCTATAATAATATGCCTCAGGCCATAAGTTTCTATCTGGTTTGTTCCGCATTTGCCCCTACATTACGTCCCACATTCCAAAATGTACCTTATTCGCTTTTAAAATTATTCCTTTTTCGCCCTACATTTTTGTAGGTACACATGGTTAACAAAACAAAACATGGTTTAAAATTATTTTAATTCTTTCGTTGTCAGGCTCGTGATGTCATGCAATCATAAGCCCAAAGTTTTACTGAGAGATCAACGAGGTATTTTAAAATATCTTTCGGCTGACGGTACAACAAAAATCCATACAAAAAAAACAGGGACGGAAAAGGAACATAATCTGGGACGAAGGAGTAATTACATTAAGAAATTAATATTCATTTAAATTTAGGGGCAGCATATAAGGAACATTTCTGGGACGAATGCGTATTTCTTCGCTTGGCACGAAACATGAGGGACGAATACGGAACAAACCCTGTATCTAGATGTAAAACATGTTCCTGTTACAAATACAAAATAATTTGTTATAAAGTAAGAAAATCCACATAGATATCTATTATTGAATGGAACGATAATTATTGTTTCTTTTTAAATCCGTATAATTATGTTAAGTATATGTTTCTTTTTATATACATATGTTTGTATTCTGTATAAAAGCGTAAAGCGTAACGTAATTTAGTTTTAGGGATATGTTGTTATATACTTTGGGGTAGTGTAATGTCCAATTTACAGCTTTGAAAAACCGGCGCGCACTACGTAAACCATGAAATTCTGCAATTGTTTAGTAGTTGCTACTGCACACTAGCTAGCCAGCTAGCTCAACAGAAAAACATACCTATCACTCACAACACTTTTATTAGCTATATGGATTTATCTCCCACATTCGAGGCTACGTGCTTTGTACAGCATACTATGACAGAAAAGTACTTTTTAAACCTTCTGTAGTGTCAATTCTGATTTGAGGCAAAAGCCGCAAACCTTTTGCCTCAACAATGGCCTAACGGATTATTATGATCGTAGGCTTCCTCCTCGTAGGCTGCCTCGATCACGCGGAGTAGTGTGACTGCTGTGCATGAGATCTTGGGTTCGAAATCCGGGTCGAATCAAAGAGTTACTAGGTTTTCTACTAGATCTTTTAAAAAGTATTGCTAGCAATACTTTTTCATACGAATAATACGTGGACAGCTAGAACTTTTTCTGACACAAACAGGGGAGGTTCTATTATACCTAACAATAGCCCGGTACACAAGCATTCGACTAATATCAAGCGGATGGAGAGTATCAAAAATTGCATTTGGCTACATACCTACTTTGTGTAATGCTATCACAGCAATTCGATTCTCTTGATCACCCCATTTCATTTTATTATAACAAAAGTATTTAACACCGATTAGCGCGAAAATGAGAAAACACAATGAATATACATATAACATTGACAGATTCCAAATTCAAATGTATTATTACGTTTTTTTTAATTATTGTAACAGCAACACAACAATTTTTGGCTAGACTATATATAATTCTAGGTTGCTTTGTAGTTTCCCGAGCGAGCTGGCTCTTTCATACCAGCAACATGAAAAATGATATACCACGGTGGTGGCGAAGCACTTCACTGAAATTTAGCAATACAAACGATCGGAATAATTTGCCATGACACGATTCAACAACCCTTTTGTGGTGCCTATTTGGATTTTATTTCAATGCTAATATAATCTGCCTCGGTATGGCACAACAGTAAAGAATACGACTGCTGTGTTTTAGGTCTTGGGTTCGATTCTCAGATTGAGCAAATTGGTACAGGGCTTTTCTGACAACAAATTCGTAACAAGGATTCGGGAACTGTATACAACAGATAGCATTTTAGGGTTTCTTCTTTAATGTGTGTATAGGTACATCTCTGCATATTGTTACGTGCTGGGTTCAACGGATAAGAATGTAAACAATATTACCGACTAAAACACATTTTATTCTAACACACAATTAAATTTAAAACACAACAAACACTATACTACCCTTTTCCTGACTATAACTGCTTCAAACACTGTGGTATTCCGTTCGCGCCGATCTAGGTATATTTAACCGCTTACGATTGTAAACTGACTCGGCGAACGCTGACCTTCCCCTTTTATACGCGGTTAAAGCGTTTCTGGAGTTTTCTAGAAACGTCATACCCGGTATGTAAACAGTACGAAGATTCGAGAATGTGTCAGCGTTTTCTCTACTCTTCGCGTATCGACAAACTACGCAGTTCCGTAAGACGTCAATAGATGGCGCTGTAATAAATTAGACTGAACTGCCGAGTCTTCCCCACAATGCCGAGAGATGGCACTCGGTGTAACAATATTATAGGTACATATGTACATATATGAGGATGTAGGTGTATAATGTATGGCGTGAGACATTATTACAAATCTCTTTTTTGCTTTGGATTGACGACTTCCTCACTAAGTTTGACTTGTATCGCGGGGAACTTGAAAACATTCAAACAACGGTCGCAAGGTACACCTGGGTATACTTATGTTCGTTCCGAGTCTAGACTCAGTAGGTACAAACAATTTGTGGATCATACAATATTTTGTCCCGTGTGGGAATCGAACCCATAACATTCGGCTCAGTGGCAAGGGCGAGATGACTACACCATCAGTGCAGTGCATATATTGAATAATACATACATGCATAAAATATCTAGTTGTAATCATTGGATTGCCTCGCTAACTCGTGACATAAGTTTATTGCCGATCGTGAGGCCCCATGCCGAATAAACTATTAGTAGCAAAATATAGAAATGCGCCTCTCGATATTCCCTTATTAGAAAAGACTTCAAACGTAGCGATGTGGTATTAATATGATTTTGTACAGAATAGGACATAAGGTTTTATCCAGTAAAAAGGAACTGTTCCCGAGGAATAGAAATTTATTGACAAAATCTTAGCAGGGTAAGTTCAGGTCTGCAGTTGATAGTCGATGTGCACTTGTTCTATGTATAAACATTCGAATTAATCGTAGTACTATGTACGCGTTAGCTGAATCCATTTTAACAAATTAATTGGTTTACGACGATTATTGGTTGATAGTGATATTCGATTATTAGATACCAAAATAATTTAAGGTTTAACGCAATCGCCAATTACTCGATGACTCGATGGCGTAGTGGTTAGTGTAACCGACTGCCACGCCTGAGGTCGTGGGTTCGATTCCCGCACAAGTCTAACATTTGTGTGCATGAACATGGATGTTTGTCTTGGTCTGGGTGTTTCTATGTATAATATGTATGTATTTACAAAAATAAAAGTATATATGTATGTTTATCCATTGTCTAGTACCCATAATACAAGCTCTGCTTAGTTTGGGCTAGATGGTGTTGTGTGTATGTGATAGAATATTATATTATATTAGAATATTATATTATATCCTATATTTCTACGAAGTAAGAACAAAAGCACATCACCTAATTAAATTATATAATCTGTATTGCACAAGCTGAGGTTCTTTTTAGGGTTCCTTACCGAAATGGTAAAGACCAACACTAAAACGAACATCCAAAGTCGGTTTGTCAGTTTGTCTTTACAAACTTATGTTCCGACTTTGGGTGTCCGTGCATTCATCTGTCTGTCTGTCACAGTTGCCTATCTCAGAACTATTAATGCTGGCTTAAAATATGAAATTGTTATAAATTCTGTTTGACCAACTTTATAGCAAATTAATAAATAAGTAAATACTACGTCATAAGGGGTATTACATAAAAAGGGTATAGGTAGGTACTAGCACATTATAAAATATATTTTATAATATTTGCCGCAGCTTTCAGTGAAAATCCATCAAAATATATTATTTTCTAATATAAGGGTCCCCCTTATCTCGAAAATTCACCAAGTGAAATATATAAAACAATAAGAGTTGATGAAAGTTTAGGTAAAGATTACAAGGAAAAATGCTATCTATCTGTAACTAAAAATTTTTGAGAAATCTGAAAATGGCAGCATTAAATATAATTTTTTATGCGGTCGGTATCGAGCAGCACGAATTAATAAATTTAAATACAGAACTCTACCCAGACTTCCGGCTCAGGCAGTGTTTAGGTTTATCTATTAAAGAAATGATTAGTATGTAGCAAAACGGAGTCTAGATATGTGCGCGGTAGACAGTAGTGAAGGTGAAATACAAGGTGTCTGTACCAAGATGAGCGCTCAGTTTGGCACAGCCGCCAATTCCCCTTGTATCTTTTAAACGGACGGTCCGACCAAATCTGCTACTTGACGACAAATTTCGAATAATTCTCTACGTTAACGGATTTCCGGTTTTCGATGGTGGCTGTGCCAAGCTGAGCCATAGGTACGACGAAAAATTTCTATTATATATTGTTTACTAAATAAATAGTTACATACTAGAGCAATATATAGTTTATTGTATTGCTTTGTTTGTCATCTCTATATATTAGAGAACGAATATGGTCTAGAAGCAGTAACTGAATGATTTCTATGTATCATTTGTTCATTCAATAAGTCAAGTAAGAAAACAATACTATATACATATATTTAACTATCTGTGAGACCGATGGACTGCCACGCAGACATGTTAAAATCAAACTCAAGGCCCACATCTCTGACTTTTCGAAGTTATGTGCGGTGAAGGTAAACGTCGTGACGAATCCTGCACGTCTGAGGGTTCTCCGTAATATTCCCGAAGATATGTGAAGTCTACCAAACCGTACAGGGCTAGCGAGGTGTACTATAGCCTAAGCCTAACCCTTTCTCCCAGCAGTGGGACAGTTTAATACAGGACTGATATTATTATTATTAACAGACCACGATGTACACGATGTATAGCAATTATATGCAAATATGCAATATTTTTTAATACGCTGTCAATACCGGTAATGCACAAGAGACGACCGGCGCTGCTCATACGGTATCTCACGTATAGTCAAGGAGTATTGGTACAATGCATCTGGTCAATGTACAATTAGGCGCGCATCTTATCTGCCTCCATTTGGGATGAATACTAATGACATTATCTTGTGTTTCTTCAGCAATATTTTTATAGGTAGGTATGTATTATCTGAACCACTACACCATACTGTATTGCATGTGATAAAATCAGCACCATTCATATATAAGCCAAATCCACAGTGGAATGTTTATAACAAGAATCCAGTATTATCTCTATAATATGCATATAAATAGACAGTAATTTACACCCAAGCAACTATTATGTATATTACACAATATGTTAGAGAAATAAACACAATAACATGGTATTTTTACCAAAAATTATAAAGCTAAATCATACATTCAAATAATTATTTATATCAGTTCTAATTATTATGTATGTATCCACAAATTACTTTGAATTTGACAAGATTGTTTTAAACATTTTTCTATGAATTTGACATAACTAAAGCTAATTAAGATAAAAGAGTTAGCTAAATAAAATAAGTACACAAGTATTTGATGACATAGGAAACCAGAAATTTAATTATTATTTACATTATAATATAAATTATTAATATACATATGTCAACAAAAAGTTAATGGAGCACAAAAGTCTTCAACATGGTTTCATTTTAAGATAATTATTATATAAATAGAACACAATGCTTATGGCAACAAACTTTCCTTTACTCACTGGATATGTAATCGTTGCACAAGATGTATTGGAATACCAATATTTAGTAGTGATTTACTGTCCACCTGATCTAAATTAGGATGGAAGTTCAACATAGCCTCCCAGCATATCTCACTCAACTTTGGTATACATAACCACACTTTATACAATATGTTATTCCTACTAGTTGCATCATCTTTCGGTTCAATACCACCAAACACATACATACAGCCATATGAAGTAACAGCCGATGAGTGAAAATATAATGGATGCGGTAACACTGTCTTGCGCATTAGTGTCCATTGTAAGTCCGAGATATTTAACTTCCATATGTCTTCAAATACAGATTGTCCATCTGAGCCACCTGCCACAAACACTTGAGCTCCCTCTGGTGTGTCTATCTGAACTGCACTATGGCACTTCCTAGGTAATGGGGACACGGTGACTTGTTCACTATCGTCAGCTTTAGGTACTAATAAACTCCAATTTTTTGTTTCAAAGTCAAACATTGGTATCTCCATCAGTTCAAATGCCCATTCTCCAGTTCCTCCTCCAATTATGTACAATTTATTGCTCACTTGTGCAATTTCATGTCTGTATCTGCCATATGGCTCACCTTCCTGTCCTGTACCCACAAAAACTGGTTCCCAAACCAGTGTTCGTAGATCTAATCTGTAATATCAATATTCTCATGTCAACATAAAATTATTCCTAATACAATATTTTAAAACTATATGTTATGGTGAAAGGTCTGAGTAGCTTATTGGTTTAAGTATTGCACATACAAAGAAGAGGTAGTTAGTTCAATTTCCAATCAATTTGTGTTAGGAATAAGTAGATGTTAGTCACTACCCATTCCTAACACAGTATATAGAGATAAACTGCAAAATCAGCATTTTTTTAAGTTTAACTCAAATTTTCAATGCATGATAAGGTACTGATGACAATAGAGAGATCTCTTGTTAGAAAATAAAAATAACAGTGTTGCAGCAATGACAAGTCTATAATTCTGAAATACAAATAATCAAGTAAACAAAAACTGTACCTATAAATATCACAGTTATATGCAAATCCATTAGTACCACCCACTGTATAAAAACATCCATCATGACACAATATAGCTTGGCCATACTGGCCAGGTGGTCTAGTACCAGTCACTTCCAGGACTTGCAGTCTGGCATCCTCGTTACATGTTCGCCACACAATCACATCATTACTACATCTGTTACCAAACGGCGCACCTGTACCCCCGAATATCTAAAACAAACAATACATGTAACATATGTTTAACAATAGAAAAATTAAAAAAACAACAACTATGACGACACAAACCATTAAATAGCGGCCGTTCATACACATAGCGTTGGAGGCTAATTCCTCCGGCATGTTTTCGATGACCCTGTGTTGTTTCCATTTACGACTAGCTATTGAAAAACTCCACAGCTCTTTAAATAATGGCCGTGCCGGTGTCCATGTCGGATTATCTCTCCGAATATTTGTCAAAGGTAGAGACGGGTTATAACCGCCAAAACAGTATATATTAGCATCATCACAAGATATCCTGTGTCCGCTTCTAGGTCTAGGACTTTCAAAACCCCGACATTTAACTTCAGTAACCTTAAAGGGCTCAAAAATGTAATCTTTTCTTCGAGAAGTCATAACTTTTATTAATAAAGCTTATAACTGAATACAAAATCAGGAAGAAACAGATATATTTAAATAGATCCCATCTATCTTTGAATAGTACACTCCACAACACAGTAATTCCAACCAACATGCGCTGTGAAATTGACAACTGTCAGCTGGTTTGACATTTAGATTATTACTGAGTTTTGCTAAATAGGTATAGGTACCCGTGTATGTTAGCTTTGACGTAATTATGAGAGTGTGCCAGTGTACAAAGACTGAAATACTATTACGCAGGAATTGTATCAATTGAAAAAAAAATCACGTTACTTTGTAGCTTGTAACTGCCTTCAAATGTATATGAAGTTTTATTAGTATCCCGTAAGTTATTAACAAATTATGGTGTTTAGTTCTCCACGTTCACGGTCCCAATGCGCGCGGAATTATTTGGCCACCGATAACCCTGTATGTAGATATATAAACTGAATGTTAGATCACTAATTAGTTGGTTAGCTCAGTTTTATACTTGTAAAATTTCAGCGTAGTACATACAAGAATTAACGAAATATTAAAATAAAGGCCTAAAGACCGTGGTAATCCGACCGTGTTTAGGTGGTTACAAAAAAGCGACCACGTAGTACATTATGCAATTTTTGTAAATATGTAGGGTAGTGTTACACTTTTAGTACAGATGTGTACACAAGTGTTAAAAAAGGACATATTTCTTAAAAAAGCATATTGACAGGAAAAATAATCATTTCAGTAGAACTTTTCAAATATTAATTAAAATTAAAAACAATCACAGATAAAAATTATATATAGCAATTCTGCTTTTATGGCATTTTTACATTATTTTTTAAATGAATGATTTTAGTTTTAGTTAATGTCAACCGGGGCAATTGCGTCTTTGGGGCAATAGCGTTTATTTGAGATAATAATTCGCATCCTTAATAAAACAGAGACTTATCTCAGTATTTTTGATTAAACAAATTTGAACTCTATTGAAAAGATTTAACACAAATATAATATTAGAATTTAACATATACAATTAGAGTTCAAATTGGCTTACTTTCAAATTTCGAGTTAAGTCGCTGTTTTATCAAGAATGCGATATATACCCGAAATATAACAACTACTACAGTGCGTTTCAAATACGAAGGCCCATTTGACAGATGATCGTTGAACAGCGATAGTGAAGAGACCGTTTCAATCAACACATCACAAAATCGATTACCGATTAACTTTCCAAATAAACTGTGATCGTAGGTTTAGAATCGAAACAAAAATGGTAGGAGCAGAAAACCAAAAAAGGAGTCCATCTAAGTTTGACATATCGAAAGAATAAAAAAGTTACAGTTATATATAACGTATATAGTCGGGGTGGGTCAGTACAATGATAAGAGCTTTGTTTCATACTATAAACTTGTATATTTGAGACACACACATAACATATTACAAGAGCAAACTTATATTGTCCGCCATACTTGAGTAATAATCCCCTTACTCTCTCTTAAACACTATTGGTCGCTGCAAAGCGCATGCGCGGGAGTGCGTTTGGATACGCACCCGCGAGTTTGCGAGTAACGCGTAAGCGCCTTGCCACGGCCGGTACGGCTAGGGAGTTGTCGACGTTCGGATACACATACATCCGCTACACGTATTTAATTGTAAAAATAATCTGGACTTAACCTTGATTAATTCCTAGTATCACATACTTACTCTATACATACATACCATATAAGGGTGAAATAAATGTGGTATAACAAATTTTGATTTTCATTTTTTTTTTTGTGAAATTTTTATTGAAGTTTCGCATGTATAAGGCGGTTATAAGGCCTGTCGTACTATATGGAACTGAGTGTTGGGCTACTAAGAAGATGGATGAGAAACGATTGCATGTAGCAGAGATGAGAATGTTACAATGGATGTGTGGAGTGACGAGAATGGACAGAATTAGGAATGAATACGTAAGAGGTAGTCTGAAAGTGGTGCCCATAGATGAGTAGGTGAAAGGAAATTGTTTGGCTTGGTATGGACATGTTATGCGAAGAGATGATACGTATGTAGGTAAGCAAGTGATGGATATGAGGGTAGAGGGACGAAAAGGGAGAGGAAGGCCAAGGAAATTATGGATGGACTGTGTGAGGATGGATATGAAAGGAAAAGGGGTAAATGATCAGATGATGGGTGACAGAGAAGTATAGAAGCGAAGGACATACTGCGCCGACCCCAAATAAATTGGGACCAGGGCAAGAGAATGATGAACAAATTTTGATTTTCAAGACGACTACTCTTTAAAAAGTATGGGATATTTAAACCATACGTCCAATATCGCAATATCCTCAAATCCATTTTTTGATATAGAAAATATATTAAGTGTTTGCAGAATAGGATTTAAGGTATGTACGTTGCAATGTAATAATAATTAATACCAAATACAAATTTACAAAAGTATTTCTCGGACAATTGTTTTTACCTAAGTAATTAGTTCGATTTTATCTGATTCATATTGTCGCGTCACTACGACTGAAAGTAAAAAAAATACCCTAGTGCGTAACCATGGTATTGTAGTAAAATGTTACTTTATTTTGATGTTTATATTATTTAAGACTAATATCAATAGAAATTATTAGTTGATTATGTTTGTGGAACAATTAAGAAATTATAGCCACGATGGGGCTAACATATTACTCTGTAATAAAAGCCTCTATACTTCACAAAAGATAGCTTGATCTCTGCGACATATGTCAAACTGACATTCCTAGGGTTGTCAGGATATAAAAAATTGTCGATAGAAATTATCGACGTTTCTTACTATTATACGTCGTACGTACGTCCTATGCCAAGAGCATCTACAACTCTATCACATACTTTCTCTACGGGTAATAGCGACTCGCCATTTTGGTTCTCTCGCTCAAAATATTCACGTAAGCGAATCACAAACTCACGACTTTGACTGTTCAAAACAGTTTTCTTCGTTCTCTTTGGCATTAGTAATGAGAATGGAAAACACGTAGCGTATACAAGACGTCGGCACTCGTACTGAGGAGAGTGGAGGTTCATATCAAACAAGCTGGCGGCGTGTCTTTTTTTGAGTTTATGGCCTGGTAACACGGCCTTTGAGCCAAACGCGCGTGTCTTTTCCCAAAACTGAAAAACTATATGTTTATATATATAGTGCTTATACTTTTTTTATTTTAAGGTTTTAGGGTCCTTTTAAATTATGTTTTTGATGTTTTGTAACCTTTTGTCTTCTTTGTGTACATTTATGTGCTATTAATATTAATTCAATAGTCAGGGCCCAGCTGAAAACCAGTGCTGTGCATGAGCGCAGCAAATACTGAGCTGGAGCCCTTTGTTATGCATGTACCTATGCCAATTTATATTTATTTTGTATGTGTAACCTTGTAAATGCTGTCTTAATTCTATAAATATGTATTTTTTGTATATTTGTGTAACGAAAATAAATGGTTTAAATGGTTTTAAATAAAACCCAAGGATGGGACGTTGACGGATGGAATATTACATGAGTAGGTGAGAAATTGGATTTTATTTACTCACTATTATTTTAGATCAAGTATGTACACATGTAAATAATGTTATGATATTAAAATATACAATAAAATTAAAAGATATATTAATTTTTAATTAAGTTTTATTTAAAATATCGATAGTTTATAGTCTGTGGTCACGATGATTCATCGCCCATCACTAATTAGGTTAGCATGCCCATAAAGTATGACATTGACAGATACTGTCTGTACTATTATGAAATTCAGGACTTCATAGGCGTGATTTTACTGACAGCTGTCGCAGAGATCAAACTATCTTTTATGAAGTATAAATACATAAATAAAGGAAAGAAATTGACCTAAATATGTTATTATAAATAAACATTGAACATATTTAATTAACGTACGTCAATCAACACCTTTATTTTATGATTTAAATTTATCATTAAATCAGTATTTTTAACATCACACACAGGTTATCGATCTACCATTTTATTTTAAATATGGTCACTAGATGGCACTTCTATGTGTTTATACAAATCTACATAACACATCAAAGATAACACATTATGTTTGATATGTTTCGTTAGGCACAGGATCGCGCGCGCCGGGCGCGGTCTCGGGGTAAGGAGGGTAGGCCTCGCCCACCCCCGCGCTACAAGGCCAAATATGAAACAATGTTTCCTATTATACTTCGAAAAATGAATGTTTTTAAGCAATAAATAAAAGAATTCGTCCTGTTTTTTGCGTCTAACTGTTGTCGAAGTCACGTGACGATATTATTACATCACATTTCGTATCGAATATTATCACATTTTACTTAGATGATATTGTAATAAATATTCAAATGTAATAGTAATATTAAATGAGATAAAAAAATTGTTAAACGTCGCCGCAATATCCTCATAATAATTATTTAGACATTCTTTAAATAAAAACATACCACATCGTGAATAGCGTTTTATAGGTTTAGGATTAGTAATATCGCATTATCATGTAATAATAATGTGATTTTTATTCACTTAAATAATGAAGTACCACAATATTCATTAAGTACCTACCTATCTATTGTTACGTAACTTTAAATTCTTAGGGAAATAAATCGTTTATATAAATATAATAGTAAAAGAATACAATTCTCAAAAAATGATGAGATAATTAAAAAATTACTGGCATGTCAATTAATTAAGGTACACCACACTGACTCAGTTATTTTTTTAACTATTAATACATTTTTTACAGGGAGTTTATCAAGCAGGCAAGCGGCGCTACGCCCGCGGCCACCTGCGCGCTCACAGACGAATATTCACGAAGCTGACCGGAATAAGCCGAATGCTGCAGGACATTATTCGGACATGCGTATGATTTAATTTCAAGTATGGTGTAAAATCGTAATGGTTTAATTCCTTACACCGGGTGCTTATAGAAGTGCCGAGTGTTATAGGTTTGATTTTCACACAGAAATAACTTTTGATTAACATATTTCTGTGTAGAGTCTGCTCCACGGCATAAGGGTATGCCTATGAATCCTTTTGAATAAAGTGCTAACTATTTTAATTTTTGATAGTTAAATTCAAAACAATCTTTGTGATGTATTTTATAAATAATCATGAAATTTAAACAGAGACTAAATATTTGGCATTTAATAGTTGATTTCAAAAATATTAATGCAATATTTCACATTATTTAATATTTATTATTATATTTGAATATAGATAACTAAAGATAAAAAATAAGCCGATTCGAAGAGCATTACGTTTTTATAGCTAGACTGATAATGTAAAAATGATTGTTGTGAACCTTGAGTTCTATAACCTAAGAATATACCTACTTAGTACTTTCCTAATTTTTAAAAGATACAAATTATTAAAACTGACAACTTAATCATTCGTCACACAGTAACACCTCTATTCGAGTAACTCTCGGTTCTTATATTCAAGCAACAATGAGTTTTAGCTGCGGAAAGTTTAATATTAACATGTCATGTTATAGAATACTAGATGCACCCGCGGTTTCAGGTTAAACGACTTTAAACCTATTCTATACGGTCGGGTGAAACACCCAACCACCGTGACCTTACTTGAGTCAACCAAACTGCTCGGCGGTTCTACACTATCGCGTGGTTGGTAACAACTTTAGTTCTAACGTGAGCGGCGAGCAGTACGCACGTCGGTAGCTCTTTCAAATACGCAAAACAGTACCTACCCAAACTGTCTATCTACCTAATAAAAAGATTGTCTATAAAAACCATAATTTAATAAATACCTACTTACATAATCTATTATGTAGGTACTATATAATAATATTACTTTTACTTACCTTCGTCGCTTTCCTTTTGTAAGCGGTATGCATTTATGCTCTATACGTTTTTTTTGTGTGCATCAGAATGGCGGGTGTAATGTTACGAATCAGCATGAAATAAGAATGTATAAAATCTACCTTGAATCTACCTATAAAGAAAGCAATTCTACCTTCAAATTCCGCTTTATTAATTCCTTAGATTTGATTTTTGTTTGTAGTATTGTAAGGTGGTATACAGGTAGATTTATTTATAGCCTAGTGATAAATTGTTGGACTGCCACGCAGAGGTCTCGAGTTCGAACCCAAGGCGCGCATCACTGACTTTTCGAAGTTATATTATTATGTGTATTTAATAGTTAATTATCGCTTACTCTAAGGGTGAAGGAAAACATCGTGAGGAAACCTGCATGTCTAAGAGTTCTCCATAATGTTCTCGAAGATATGTTAAGTCTGCCAACCCGCACTAGACCAGCGTGGTGGACTATGGCCTAACTCTTCTTACAATGAGAAGAGGCAGGAGGCAGGCAGGACAGTTTAATACAGGGCTGATATTATTTATAATCATGAGAACTTAAGTCCCACAAACAGGGAAGATCTTTGTAGAGTTCTAAAAACTCTGACAATGTTGCACGCTCGCTCGCCATAGCACGTCCACTTCGCGCGACGCCTCGATCAAAATGAATATGCGCGGTCGGGCAGCAAGCTTCCACACGTTTGGTTTGTCAACACAACGCCCTCTATTCGCCCTTTGTTGCGAGCGCAGCGCTGGCAATTAAGGTCATTTGGATATCAACTCAATTTGGTTGACCAACCAGCGACCACATGGTCAATTTTGGGGTATTAGTTGCATCTTTAAACGCCTTCTACACGATCGGGTCAGCCACCCAATTCAACCAAGGCCACGTCGGATTTGGTTGAGTTCACGCCAAAATTGATCGTGTGGTCGCTGGTTGACCTGACGTCAGGTTGGCCCTCACTTTCTTTTTGAGCGTTCTCTGAACTCAAAGAGGTAGAATTGCTTTCTTTATAGGTAGATTTAGGTAGATTCAAGGTAGATTTGTTACATTCTTATTTCATGCTGATTCGTAACATTACACCCGCCATTCTGATGCACACAAAAAATTGTATAGAACACAAATGCGTACCGCTTACAAAAGAAAAGCGAAGAAGGTAAGTAAAATTAATGTTATTATGTAGTACCTACATAATAGATTATGTAAGTAGGTATTTATTAAATGAAGGTTTTATAGGCAATCTTTTTATTAGGTAGATAGACAGTATGGGTACTGTTTTACGTATTTGAAAGGGGTGCCATCGACGTGCGTATTGCTCGCCGCTCACGTTAGAACTGAAGTTGTTTTCAACCACGCGATGGTGTAGAACCGCCGAGCAGTTTAATTGACTCAAGTAAGGTCACGGTAGTTGGGCGTTTGACGATACCGTGTAGAATAGATTTTACAATGACGTTTCGGTTGGTTTTCAGTCATCGGCGTACATCCAGAATTATTTTCAAAGGATACCTACTTAATTATGATTCTAGCTGCAGGCCAATGACTAAGCTTAAGTCTAAGCCCTAAACAGCTCTGGCCTACAGACAACCCCAGAATTTGAGTTGAAAATCGAACAAACCAGACAATTCTGGAGTTAGCTCCATCTGGCCAAGGAAGTTTACACGCCAATGAGTAATTTTCAAAGTACCCGAACATCAATCGCAATCGCATAAGTACATATTAATTAATAATAACTTTTAAACTTTCGCGTTGCATGATATATAATATATAATATGTAACGGGTATTAACGCGATCATGCATAATGTTTACCTTTTTTATGCTTGACGTTTCGACCAGGTTACACCGGCCGTGGTCACAAGCTGACTGGTGCTGCGATGTCATGTCTCCGTTTGTGAGGCAGAAGAATCTTGATTCACCCTCACTTTTGGCATATTTTTATTTGTCCATGTACCGTCACAAACTACACTCACGGTATCCCTATTACGTATGCTAGCCGTTGTGTCCGTATTCTGTGAATTACCTGACTGTGCAAAACAGCGAAGTTGCGTATTATTAATCACGGGATTCCACGTCGCGGATAATTTGAAACCATCTTCCCTATTGAAGTTTCTATATTTTTTGATTTCAATAGCTTCTCGCACTACTCTTGGATAAAAGTGGCGATCGGTGGAGAGGACTTCCGGACGATGAAATTCAATCCAATGATTAGTACCTGATTCCAGTATATGTTCTGCAATTGCTGATTTGCTAGTCTGCCGGTTCTTCACAGCGGCACGCATGATCGCGTTAATACCCGTTACATATTATATACATATTAATTAATACGTTAATTTTAACGTTTAACGTTAATACTTTATAACGCTTTCATTAAAATATATAAGTTAAAAAAATATACAAGATCAAATTTTGACAGAACATAATATATTTACGAAAAGCCGACCGAGCGAATGAGAATCACTAAATCAAAGTGTGGTGATGTGATCGTAAGCATACCGGCACACAAAATTATAGGTAGTTTTATTTTCAAGGTTGCTCACATTGCATCGGCTCGTTCAAATAAGTATATTATCTAGGTAGGTTAGGCTAGGTAGGTAGGTTATATTACTATTTTATCCGTGGTAAACAGTGAAGTACCTGTTTTACTGTCACAACGCCATCTCTTATGAGCTGGTATCAAAAAGGATTCGGTATGTGTACTTACGGCAGGTAGATGGCATCAGTAGCGCTAGTTTTTTTACTGCCAGTAGTGTACAATGATAGGTAACAAAATAGCAAGTCGAATAGCTCGAGTTAGGAGTGTCCAAGATTGTTGTATGGGATTGAGTATCTGTACTAGTATAGTATTATATTATCTGTGGTTTTAGTAAAGAATAAAAGGCTTCTGGCGTTTCTTAATATAATAAAGGAACTAGAGAAGCGTTTCCTGGCGTTTATATAATAAGAGAAAGGTATTTTAAAACTACAAAATCAGTTTCAATTTTATTTCACCAAAAATCTTGTCAATACAATGACGGGCAAAGCTTTATATCATGCCATTACATGGAGAACAAAGCTACTAGTATATTAAAATATAACACTGCATAATTAATACAATCTACAATCACTATTCTCACTATGTTTTAAATGAAACTTTTTAAGTTCTTCTATATGAAACTTATTTTTACTATAATAGGTGTAGTTAGATAACATAATACATCAATTTTGCCCTACAATGTAATACATCAATAAACATGTACAATTTTGAGGTAAATATTTAAGTATTAGAATTCCTTTTACCAGTTATCAAATGCAATCAACTAAGAATAAATTCAGTAACAAAATTAAATTAACAAATTAAATAAGAAAATCACATTGCAAGTTAAGCGGCGCGTTGCATGCCGGTGGCGAATAAAACCTTTTGTTTGGACTTCTTGTTTTTCTTGCCGGAAGGAGATGACGCGGCATGCAGGGCGGCCTCTATGGCGTCACTCAGCACGAGTGCGCGCGGCGCCGACGTCTCGGCCTCGGCCTCGGCCTCGGCCGCCGCGGCTGGCGCCGGCGTTGCTGCCTTGTGGCGCACACGCCAGGTGCCGCTTGTGCTCGCCATCTGTGACAAATTCGACATATAGCCATCGATACAAAAATACCTAAATAGATGTAAAACGTCAGTCAAAGAAAATATACATTTAACACAATATGTTTAGTAAACTTGTATGTATGTAGTAGGTGCAGATCATATTACCCTATACCAGCTTCTGGACTACTTAGAATACTGTGAGAGCAGCGATAGCTCAGTGGGGAGACCAACAGACTGCCATGCAGAGGGTCTCGGGTTCGAACCCACGTCGCGCACCTCTGAATTTCGGAATTTGTACGACTTTTCGAAATTATGTGCATATTGATTGACAATTATCGCCTGCTCCGTGCCTCGGAGAGTACGTTAAGCCGTCGGTCCCGGCTGCCATGAACATCTATGGCAGTCGTTATTGGGAGTGTCGACACAAAAGACCCCACTAGATCGAAGTGTTGTCGCCAGTCTGCACTGACTGGCCCCCACATAAAATAAGATAGAATTCTGTACCTTTAGTGAAAAGTGATACATGTTGACTTATATCAGTCTAAATATTTTTACAATTTGTTAAACAGTAAAAAATTTGCTGTCCCTCTAAGGAGAAAATTGAGCAAAATAATTTTGGTCTAAAATGCTTTAACTAAGGTTTATCATATATAAAACATTTATCAATGTGTATTATATATTATAATACATATTGATTAATATCAAAGTGAACTGAACAAATATTTTTATTTCTTTAATGTATATTAATACATACATACATACATACATAGATTCACGCCTGTTTCCCAGAGGGGTAGGCAGAGACTACGGATTTCCATTTGCTACGATCCTGACACACTTCTCTGGCTTCATTCACTTTCATCACATTCCTCATACACGCCCGTCGGTTCAAGGTGCTCTTAACCTGGCCTTTGTCCAGAACGCCTCCGATCTGATCAAGAAACGTTCGCCTAGGTCTTCCTCTTGCGACTGTTCCATTCACACTAGCCTTATAAACTTTCTTAGTCAGTCTTTCCTCGTCCATTCTTTCTACATGCCCAAACCAGCTTAACATACCCTTTTCTATTCTTGTCACTATATCAACTTTCATGCCGCATCTCTCTCTAATCACACTATTCCTTATTCTATCTTTCAGAGTCACACCACATATATTTCTCAGCGCTCTCATTTCTACAGCATTTATTCTGCTCTCATGCTTCTTTTGCCATACCCAACTTTCACTTCCATACATAAGTGTGGGCACTAATAGTCCTCTATGAACAGCCAAACGTGCCTTTTCGGAAACATTTCGACTGTTCATAAAAGCGCGTAGAGCTCCATTCACTTTGTTTCCCGCAATCGTTCTCCTTTCAATATCTCCCTCATGTTTACCATCCCTTGTAAACAAAGTACCCAAATATACAAACTCTTTCACTTGCTCCACTTTTTCTCCATCAATCATAATATTACACATCGTCACGCACTCTTCCTTTTCAAATACCATTACTTTCGTCTTGCTTACATTTATTTTCATTCCTTTACTCTCAAAAGCACCATGCATAATAGTTACCATCGCCTGCAACTCTTCTGCCGATGACGCAAGTATTACTTGGTCATCGGCATAAAGAAGACATTTGACAAGTAACTCATTCATTCTTAATCCCCATTCACAATCTTTTAAATCTTTTAAACAATTGTCCATGTATAGGTTAAACAGCCAAGGCGACGCTACACATCCTTGTCTAACACCTTTTTCGATGCTAAACCATTCTGTGTAGGTCCCATTTATCCTAACACAAGCTCTGGAATCATCATAAAGAGATTTCAGAGCTCGCGTGAGGGTGCTATTCACTCCATACATGGACAATACCGACCAAAGTTCATTCCTCACCACTTTATCATAAGCCTTTTCCAGATCCACGAATGCGCAATAGACCTTTTGACCTTTGGCCAAAACTCTCTCGGCTATGCACCGTAAGGAAAAGACCTGATCCGTACATCCCATACCCTTTCGAAATCCCGTTTGTGCATCCCATATTTTCTCGTCGGTTACTTTCACAACCCTTTCAATTAACACTTTCGCATATAATTTACCGACGACGCTGAGCAAGCTAATGCCTCTATAGCTTTTGCAATCTTGCTGTGAACCTTTTCCCTTGTATAAAGGTACTATGACGGCCTTGCACCAATCACTTGGTACATGGCCGGTATTCCAGCACAAATTAAAAAGGCGGCACAACTGAGTTGCTATGAGACCCTGTCCAGCTGTTAGCATTTCGACTGTAATCCTATCATACCCACCAGCCTTGCCTAATTTCATGCTTTTCAAAGCTTTCATTATTTCATCCATATTAATAGGGCTTTCATCATTACTACTATCATTATCATTCATTTCGAAACTTTGCCCTTGCCATTCCTCTCTTTCAAATAAACTTTCAAAATATTCCTTCCATCGCTTCAGTACGCTCTTTTGTTCATTCAGTAAACTTCCATTCTTATCTCTGATTAATTTCAGCTCTGTGGTTACGGTTTTACCTCGAACCGAGCGAATGGATTTCCAGAAGAACTTAGCGTTGGTCCGGAAATCTTCAGATAATCTTCTATCAAACTCGTCTTTCAATTCCTCTTTTTTCCTTTTAATTACATCTTTCACTACCTTATTCATTCTTATAAACTTATTTCTAGCTTCATTCACATCCTCATTCGTTGCTTCTTGTATTCTTTCATTGGCTCTGACAGATAGCCAGTCCAACCATGCCTGCTTCTTCTCACGTACTACCCCTTCCACATCTTTATCCCACCACGCATTCTTCGGTTTTATCATTTTCCTCTTCTTGCTCACACCGCATACTTCTGACGCTACAACAACCACATCATGCTTAAACGACTGCCATAATTCTTCCATATCATCAATGTCACAAAACCTTTCAAATTTTTTTCTCAATTGACTTTTATACTCGACTTTCAGTACTTCATCTTGCAAATTTTCTACTTTTATTCGTTCTTGGGCACTTGTTCGGGTAGGTATACGGTGTCGCCATCCTTTGAAGAGGCCACGTATCCGGCTCATAACCAAAAAATGGTCAGTATGGACACCAATACCTCTATATACCCGAGTGTCTAGGACATTCTTTCTTAATCTTTCATCCATCCAAATGTAAGTAACTCCTATTACGCGATCTAAATATTTAAACGTAAATTAGTACAAACTGATATAATTACACTGTTATTATTAAACTTTTATCATTAAACTTTTATTAGTATTCCTATTCATCTTTGTGAAAACCGGTACAATTATACTTACATCATAAAAAATGTAGACTTTATTATAAAAATAAATGTGTATAATAATGCAACTCTCATGTATTATATACATTATTTTTTCAAATCAAATTCGTTGTGATATATGGTTCTGATTTAATCTGTATCAATACTAACCTACTTTTGGATAGTGTTTAATGATATAAATATATTTAAATAAAAATCATCAATTTTAATTTAAGTTACATAACCCATAAAATAAGTGTAGTGTGATATATGTATGTAAGTTGTCGACAGTACGGCAACCAGTGAATCGAAACTTCTTCGCGCAGAGTAAGATGCTTTTATATTGGCAATTAGAACGAGTGGGTGTCGAAAAAGTAAGACTTACTTACGACTGCATTTAAACTGGTGCGTCGTGGATTTTATAGCAAATCGATGCGTAAAGTAACTGATATCGTTTTACATAAATTACGTTGCATTTGTTGCGACGATTAATATCTTGTAATATGATTTATTTATTCATAACTTAATTTTTTACAATTTGATGAGGTATTTTATGTACCATATAGATTATTTAACTTTAGAATCTATCTGGATAGCTTTCTTTCCTAAACAATGAATTGCGACGATAGCATTCTCGTTATACATTTGTCAGTGGCAAATTCGTATTTAATATTTAAAACAATACCAGGTTTTATTTTTAACTAACTATAAATTAAATAAATATGTTCTTTGTATTTTTAAAACATACATAAGAATATTTTTCAATCTTAAAAGATATTCTTATTTATTTAAAAACATATTCTGGTAATTTCTTTTAGATTGCTTTCAAAGAATTGCTGTTATTTTATGCGGGTGCCTATGCTTCTCTTGGTTTGACCAACGTATGAGTGACCACAGTCATAATCTCTTTTATAGGCCCCTGCATCTTGTAAAGGTTGGCAATTGACGGATGGTAAACAAAAAGGGCTATATAATTTATTGTATGAAAAATGCTACTACTCTGTCAAGGACTTCCTAAATGACACGTTTTGTTAATTCTTTAAGTTATGCTTTAGTTTTGGTGTTATAAATGTAATTTAGGCTTAGATTTGTTTCACTTGTGTGTTTATGTTTTGATTTTAATTTTTGTCACTGATTGTACTGACAAAACACAGCTATGCACTATACCTACTTCCGCTTGTTTTTGTAATATTTTTTTATAGGTCTGTGATAAACTAATAAAAATAATTTAAATTTCAATAAACACCAACAAAGAGAGCTTTAACCAACACATACTTCAACAACGATAAGAACATTTTTCAAAAGAACACTGATTCCTACCAAGAATGCTTCGCAAGGCTATTGAAATCAAAAACAGAATAATAATTATAGTGTTCGACCGAAACTAGTTTTTACGGCCGAAACCGAAACCGAAATGTGAAATTTAAATGTTTAAGCTATAATCATAATAATTTTTATGGCCCGATTATTATCAGTATTTATAGTTAAACAATCTAATATTATAAGTAAGAAACAATAATTTATCAACATTTTCGCCTCGCAATTATAATTTATAATTTTATTTATGCATTCAATAATATTACATGGGTATACATTTTTGTTATTAGTCTAAAATAATATTATACTACAATAAATTATAATTATCCTTAATCTGGTATATGTTTTACATATACTTTCATCGGTATACACATACATACATATGTATCGGTATACAATAAAATTGTTTTCGATGGTCCAACCCATTAGGTAATGCAGTAAGATATGATTGACTGACATAGTGACAGGTATACTTGTATAATGCCCGTTTTCACCAACAGGGGCCTAAGCTCCACCTAAGTAGGTGTCTTTTAAGTTAGGGCCATCCCTTAATCGAATACTTACCTAAATTCAATTTCACCAAACTAGGTATCACCTACGAAGGAATTCCTTAAGCAAGTGACAGTTAACTTTTTCTAAAGTCACGTTTCTGACATCGATGTTTTATCGATAAGATGAAAATTTCTATATTTCTTTTCAAATGAATGGTATTAACATAAACAATATAGTATTATTAATATATTGGAAAACAATATTTTTTTTGCATTTACTAACTAATAACTTTATTCTGTTTAATTTTAAAATAAATATATTTTCGGTGCATGCGTATAGGCTGTAAGACCCGTGTTCCTTTGCTTTTTTTGGCAAATGAACGAGAAACCTTATGTCATTTATTAACATACGTCGTTGTGTGATTATTTGGAACTCCAATTCGTGTTAATTAAAGCTTACATCTTTTGTTATCTTTCAATTCTAAAAGATGCTCAATTTTCTAATAAATATAGAACACTCTGTTTAGATAACCTATATCTTATGGAAAAAGTCGACATCGTCCTATTTATCGAAGTGGGCCTTCGTTGACACGGTCAATGCGTGATCTTTTTACTATTTGCTGAATGTTCTCTAGAGTCTCTATAAAGTGCCCTAAATCATTTTCCATGATAGGAAACACTCGTATGTCGCATATGAATAAACAATATCCTGTTACCTAAGCATAAGAGTAGTTTAAGGAGCCAACAATCGGGCCCTTAAATATAAGAGCTGCTTTAGAGACTTAAGTGACACCTAAACGTTGGTGAAAACGAATTTTTTGTTAGAGCTTCCCTAATAGCTACTAAGGGATACTTATCTGTTGGTGAAAACGGGCATTAGTAATTTCAAGTTAGCGGCTAAATTGATTATTCTGTCTTAATAAATTTGACCAGCAGCACAAAATATTAGTTCACTGAAAACGGTTGTCGGTGGAGCCGACAAGAAATTCAGTGCAACCTTTCTCAAAGACAGAAATGGACTAGTATCCCAGTAAGAATAAAAATCTGCGATTCTTTGTTATCTTGGCTCTGATAAGTAATAGCTATATAGTATATATAATATATAGGTATCAGTTAGCATTAATAACAAAGTTATACTTACCGAAAATATATAATAGATGCCAAACCTTTATTGTTAGTACGTAACGTACGAAGACCTACGCATTAAATTAATTGAATTTCGTTATTCATTCGGAGGCCTGGTGGCAGCCGCTCCGTGTATAAACTGATGTCCAGTCAAATCCGGTTAGACTAGTAAAGCCGATCCCAAGTGACTTGGGAATAATAAAGGCTACGGAGAAAAAGACTCGCAATTTCACAAGAAACAAATCAAACTACCGCAAAGTTCGCGGCGCAAACACATACAAGATATGATACGACTATGACGCGGCAAAATGACACTTCGTCGCTCGCAGCTTAGTGCACCGAACATTTCCGATCGCAGTGCGAAATCTGCCGAACTTAGTTTCGGTTTCGGTCATAGTTTCGGCTGGATAGCTGCCGAAACCAAAACTAAGCCGAAACTAATTTTTTTGCCGAAACTAGGCCGAAACCGAAATCGAACGTTCTGTCGGACACTAAATAATTAGGATAGTTAGTAGAAGAATAGTTACGATGGTAGGAATGTACAAGCTTGGGATCCAGTAATTCAAATAGTCTAACCCAAGAAGAAGCAAAACAGCTAGACTTCATGATACTTTGCGCTCGTTCTGCGTAAATAGAAACACCAATGATTAAATTATGTTTGGTTACTTTGCATAAACTACATTGCAGAACATTGAAACAACTACCATCTTAGCCACCCCGTGAACATGACTGCTGAAAAGCAACCGAAACGTCGGGGAAAGTGTAAAGTCAAATATAAATAGTTAATTTAATTAACTTAAAATGTAGTTAACTTTAATAGTAAATGTTTATTTAAACGCCATAAAATCCATATAAAGTAGTTTAGTTTCAATTACCGGTATTATTTATTTGATTTCGTATACTAATAATTTAATTACCGTTTATTCCTCAAGCAATAATGAAAACTCGCATTACTAAAATTATGAAGTTTTGAAAAAAGAGCGTGAATGTAATGTGAAGAAATTAGTGAAAGTCAAAGTCAAAATAGAAGAATAACAATAATAAAATAGAAGAAAATAACCATAATAGAGGAAGAGAATCAAGATTAAAGAGAAAATGGACAAAATAATAAGCGTGATTAAAGAAGGCGATCAGTATAGGCAGCTAATAAAAAAAAAGCAAGTGTGATGCAGAAAGTATATTAAGTAGAATGGAAAGTAAGCATTTTAGAGGAAGAGGACCAGAATGAGCAGAGGATGGCAGTGAAATTAAGCGCAATAGAAAAAGAGGATCAAGATAAACAAAATATTGAACAAAATTTAAGCATAATAAGCAGTACAGCATCTAAAACTGAATTGCCAATAAGACCTGATTGATTAGTTTTTAGAATATGCTTCTTTATTACGTATATACAAAAAAGAACACTGATTTCATAAGAATACCATTATATGTTAAGAAAAGTTTAATTTGGATAGTTTAATTTACTATGGCGGCTATTTATAAACAATAAAAAGTTGTTTTATTTCTCAAATGAAAATCCACTTACAAAATTCTTCTAGTTAAGACTTTAAAGTATAAACCTCCAAAAATACGAATCATAGATATTTTAACACTAAACCAATATACGACGTGTAAAATGTGGTTCATGTAATTTTAAATTAATTGACACATAAAACAACGTTAATATTCGTTCTGTAAATTAATACAACTTGATTTATTTTTAAATAATAAAAAATCTATATAAATTAATACATTTATTCTTACATTGAAAAATGTTCAAAGATAATGTTTATCACTGAAATTAATCAGTTTTTATTTTAGTGAAGTAGAAAAAGAGTAAGAATTTTTTAAAACTCCATCATTAAATATCTCAAAATCATGATTTTCAAGTTATATCACTTCTCACTGAACATACAGAATTAATTCCTGATAAAAAAACTGAATGATTGAAGTGTAGCCCAGGTACACACCCAGCATATATGGGTTTAAAATATGGGTTGAGTCAAGCCAAAAAATGGATCAGAAGCGATTGTTGGCGCTAGTTCATATTACTAGAAGGCATGTTTTTACACTAGACAATGAAGCATATATTTACCTTGGCAAATGAAGGTCCAGAAGGCGGCGAGCCTACACTAGTGGACGGGCTGGATAATTCGAATGCTGATAGTGGACCAGGTTCCAAAGGTGGGCTGGAATACGATGGAGGAGCAGGTGGAAATAATACTTCGGAAGAGAAATCTGGTTTTGGCGGGCCCTCCATAGCTCGACGATAAGCGCGCTCACGACGTCTCTCATCGCGTTCGTGACGCGCCCGCAGCCTGGCGCGACGATCTAATTCCTCTGTAAAAGTACAGTAACAGTGTTTATATTATAAACTTACAACATTACAAACACATATGTTTATTTTTTATTTAAGCAATGTAATATAGATTTAATCAATATTTTATTATTTTATTTAACCACATTCAAATGTTATCTAAATCAGGCACAATATACCTATCTGCTAGTAGCAAATAGTAATTCTGTCTAAGATTGATAAATTTGATAATTCTCATTTCCTACAATAATAATACCAAGTAGTAATAATCACCTGTGAAATTCTCCAATGCCATGTCACTGACATAAGGTGGTTGCAAGTCCAATTCAACGATATCGTACGCGCAATAGAGAGGTAAGTGGGCAGTACAAGGCATGTGCTTCCTTGCCTAAAATCAAACAAATACAACATTATAAACAAATAAATTTAAAAACTAATAAGTACAGTAGCAATATTATTTATTTGACAGTACTCACTTGTTCGCTCAGTGAAAAAGTCTCGCGATGTAATACACGCCCATGTATTACTTGCGGCGCAGCAGCTAAAGCGCCCCAAGACGCGTTCAATATACGCACATTCAAACTGTTCAGAAATATTTGCTGGCCATCATCAGCTGACAACAGAAAATACACAAATTATAAAAATCATAACCACATAACAAGATTTCTTACAGCAAGAAGTCTACTAACCTTGATAAAAGTAAAAGTATTTGGTTTGGTTAAGTTTATCCGCATCTGTGACTGCATTGTCATTGATATGTTTAGGTTCAGGAGGTGGACTGTCAGTTAGAGGAAAATCTTCTGGCTGTATATTATCTAATTCAAATGATGGTGCCTCAGGATTCAAATTAGAATCAACTGGATTATCAACACCTAAATCCAGTTCTTCCATTTGATTATTAACAATCTCGACACAAGCTGCCCCTTCCTCATTGACATCAAACCAGTCTAGTTTGTTTTGGTTTATTTCCTGTTTCTCATACACAATAGCAATTTCTTCAGCTTCTTCCTCAGCAACCTTCACATCAATTTTAACAGCAATATTTTCTTCTTTCCGCTTAAGCATTTCTAATGCCTGTTCCATGAACACAATTTCTGTAGTATCAATTTCAGCCAGTATTTGTTTTTCTATTTCATCCCTTTCCCTGTGTATTATATCATGAATCTGTAAAATTACAAAATGTCTATTAGTAGGTTCAAGTTCAACTGGTATAATTTTGTGTCATGAAACAGATGTATAGTTTACCTGTTGCTTACTAGCAGAGAAGAGCTTACAAAAAGGCGCGTTGTGAATATTTTCTAGAGGCAAGATGGGATTGGCTGCATCAGTTAAAAGTCCGCGAGTAGGCGCCACCTCCACTGTAGTGGAACCTCGCAGACGACGAACAAGGCGCATTGTTACCTACAATAATAGCAATTATACAGATGTCAATACACAAATTTTAATATATTTCATACAAAGAAACTAAGGAGCTAGCCAATAAAAAGATATAAAATGAAAAGTAAATTCAATAAAGAAATGTTTAATTCTAACACTCAAGACTTCAGAGATACACTAATTTATTTATTTTATTAGGGAAAACAAATTCACACAAGTGCCTTAGATGCAACAATGTTAATGTAAAGTATGTTGGTAAATGGTCACGACATTATCCACACCTTATTTGTCTACTGATGTCCAATTTTAGGTTGGGAATCGAAAATTGTCATTTAAACCAGATTTCGGTTAACTAACGTTGTCGTCGTGCTTACAGGTAGTGATTACATACACACCTCTTCAGCAGGGGAGGCCCACTGCACAATCCTAGTAGGTTTCATATTGTTAACGTGCAAAGGACTGGCGCAGACAGGGCAGGGCGGCGGCTGCTTGTCGTGTGCCGCGGCGTAGTGCAGCACGCAGGGCCAGCAGTACACGTGCCCGCACAGGCCAGCGCGCCCAGCCGTCGGGTGACCCAGACATATGGGGCACTCCGACCGTCCCGTACCTCGCACCACCTGGACAAAAATTATTTAAATATTATATTATTAAAGTCATTTCAGTAAATATTAACAATGATTCTATCCAAGATATCAAGAGGTACCTACAGCTATAAAAACATGAAGCATATTGACTGGAGAAGTAGGTACCTCCACCCATGCAAAAGATTGCAAGAACTAAACAGTTCCCTAGAAAATGCCCCCAATTCAAAATCTTAATAAATCAATTCATATGTAGGTAAAACTTATAATTAAAACTTGTTTCAATTGATGATGCAACAATAGAACTTTTATTGTATAATGCAACTACATTGTGAACTTAGTTAGATTTTTTGTCTGCAACTGCCAGATAAAACAAATTAACTAAATAAATATGGCAAATATAAAATTACAATACACTCTATTACACTAGGTAGACATTATGTACATTACTGTGCGAGACAACCTAGTCAAATCTTGGCAAGGTAACTTTTGGTTACAACTTTGGGTAACATTACTATACAAGACAAATCAAAATATTTTAAATGGTCCCTACAATTATACAGCTAGCGGAGAATGAAACGTGGAGGGGATAGCCTCGCATAAGTACTGTCGCGTACGCAATTGTTATCTCTACAAATTGATTACAATAATCCTTACTAATAAAGAACGTGTTTTGTTTGCCCTTCTTTGATATCTAAGCTAGTTCGTTTAAACTAGTCTCATCACTAGTATGGGGAGGCAGAAATAAGATTTATAAAACGTTGTCAATTTTTATTAAAAAAACATTAATCTGAATCTGATAGGGGTGTGCTGCCTTCCACTAAACTGCCGTACGCCTGGCCCGTACAAAGCCTTTTTCTTGATGAGGGATGCTCAGGGCTGCGTCAGTCATCGTTATCATTAGCATCGTCACTATCAGAATCGTCAGTTATCTACGGAACTGTCATCATTGACGCAAATAACAAATTCAAAGCAAGTCTACAACATGGTCACTCTTTGCATAATTATTGTTCTTCAATATCCTTCACATTCCTGCATAACTTGTCCCAATTATGGTCACCCATTTGTGAAACTTTTTGTTTAATATGCTCTATACATATAAAGTATAAGTAATTAATTACATTTTTGTTTGCTACATATTGCTTGATTGCAGACCATGCCGTTTCAATGGGTTTAAGGTCTGGGTGGTACGGCAGTAGTCTTAGCACTAGATGATTTTCTTCTGCTGACCTCTGTCTATGTAAAATGTTTTAAATCTTTCCTTGTTAGCTTTTATTAAATCGTACAAGTCGGGCTTTAGTAATAATAATAATAATAAATTTACACCCAAATCAGCCATTGAAAGAATTTCAGTTAAGAGGGAAAAAGGGGTAGAGGCCTTACTGACCTTAAATTATTATTGGAAGGACAGATTCAAAATCTCAGAGACTTTTTCTATACCAAATCTGCAACTAGTGATATTCATTTATCCACAGTTAGAATAGATAAGAACTTCAGTCCGCTAAATTTGCACCATAAAAAAATTGTGTATCATGTACAGGGTAAAACAGACAATTAGCGTTCCAAAGAAGTACATGGCAGACATTTACTTGACCTAGAACAGCCGCACATAGAGATAGAAGCCTCAAACAAGTGGCTAAAATTAGGTTCGCTATTCCCTGAGACCGAAGGTTTTATGCTTGCCATCCAGGACCAAGTTATTAACACCAAAAACTACAGAAAGTTTATTCTAAAAGATCCTAACACTCAAAATGACAAATGCAGGAAATGCCATCGCTTATCCGAAACCATTCAACATACAACCAGCGCTTGCCCAAACTTAGCTCAAACCGACTATACCCACAGAAAAAATCAAATCACTCACATCATTCACCAAAAACTATCCATTAAACACAATCTCATAACAAACAAAGCAGTACCATACTACCAATATGTTCCAAGACCGGTGCTGGAGAATCAACATCACAAAATATATTTTGATAGAGCCATCTTAACTGATAAAACTGTACATTATAATAGACCGGATATAACACTAATAGACAAGTTAAATCAACACGCATACTTAATTGATATAGCTGTCCCTAACACACACAACTTACAAAAAACAATAACTGAAAAAATACATAAATACACTAGAGTTAAAAGAAGAAATAATAAGAATCTGGAAATTGAATAGAGTGTATATTGTTCCTCTGATTCTGTCTAGACAGCTTCATCATTATCTACAACAACTAGAACTACAATCTAATGTATACATGACTATGCAAAAAGCATCCATACTAAACACCTGCCGAATCGTCCGAATGTTTTTGCAGGAAGATATAGGCCCCTTAAACGAATCTTTCTAATGAACTCCACTTGGTGTAAACCTGTGGTTTTTATTTATTGACTGAAATAACTACACATTTCGAGAAAAACAAATATAAAATAACAATAATAATAATAATAACTTTATTTGTACCAAAAATAAAAACAAATCATACAAAATAATTTACACTTAGACACATAAAACAGCTAAATTGTACATCATTAGTTTAGCTTTAGCAGCTAGGTCGCAAACCTGTGTTACAGCTGCTATGCCTCCCTTCTTACAAACTAATTATAAACTAACTAATAAGTACAATGTATTCAGCTTAATAACTAAGAAAAATAACCATTCACATAATATGACCTAAATCCAAAACATATATAACAATCGGGTAGTTATACATAAAATTATAATAACAATATTACTAAATGATAATAACGATACAATTTAGAGCACGACAATGGTAATAACAATACAACTCACTCCCCCGAGATACCTTATTTTCGACTTCTGCACTACCTGTACCTTGGTCGTAATTTTCTTAACCCTATGAGTGCTTGCTAGCTGAATGATGATGTATTTATTTTACATTATATTAATTCATGAGTAGTCTGTATTTCCTAAACTCACATAGGTGTTTTATCTTTAGGAAATACAGATGCACCTATGGATATGCAGGGATCTGACTCTTTGGAGTTACCAATGGATCAAATAAATTTTTAAAGATAAATCAAAATTTTTGATTTATAATAGAGATCATTTACATTCATTCATTACCAACAAATAGTTTTCAATATATGTACTTCAACAAAATATTGTGGTTGCCATGACAATGAAAACATAAGTGATGCATCTGTCTTTGAAGGATAGAATAATAGAGTGCTGTGCCATGTCATCTGTATAATTACTGTCTCTCTTCAGTGTGATTAATTAAAAATTCACTTCAATCTAATAAAATAAATAAATGAATATAAAATAATACTTACAATTTCTTCAATTTGCTCCCATTTAATTGGCACATCAGGGTCCAATAAGTTTGCCTTATAATCTCCATCTTCCTTCACCACAAACTGGCAACTTTAAAAATACATATTATTACAATATTGCATCGGCATGTCTGATCCATACAAAGATACTTAGTCATATATGTACAAAGAAATCCAACAGGATTTTATTTGAAGATTTATTTTATATGTTACATTAGAATTTATCAAATAAAATAAATGTTCTTTTACTTATTAGGTTAGAAATAGATAATGCAGAGAATATTATCAATTCATGAGAGTAGAGTAGAGTGTAGATTAATAAAATTTCAGTAGTCATAAATAAGTTACTTACTAAGCCCTAAGATAGAGATCATTCTCATGATGTAATGGCACCCGATGCTGCTGCACATTACGACGAGATTGCGGACCCCTATGCTCTGGGACCCCACGAGTGGGATACATAAAGTTCAGCAAATGATTCAAGTTTTGCTTTTTACTTCCGGGCACATAGACAGAGCCAATATCTGGCTCATCATCTTCTTCTATCCTGTAATTACAAAACATTTTTTTTTGTTTATATACAAATATAGTAGATTTTTATTATTATACAAGTTGATGAATCACCATTCAAGTATAACATTCCTTATTTCTTAAACCACTTATAAATGGTTTTTTGGTATGTCTATATTATAACAGTAGCCATCAAGCTCAGGGCTCTTAATTTTGTATAGATCTTATATAAGATATTATAGGACATTGCTGCTACTGAATGTTTGTATACTTTAAAAGAAAATAAATTTTAACCTAGAAACACAGTCTATGTATTAATAAGATTTCATTCTACCTAGATAAACCAAGGTACACATAATACCTGGTGTTCGGCGCTCCACCCATAGGGAAACTGGGAGGACCGCGAGCGCGTGG
This sequence comes from Catocala fraxini, assembly GCA_930367265.1. Classification (NCBI taxonomy): domain Eukaryota; kingdom Metazoa; phylum Arthropoda; class Insecta; order Lepidoptera; family Erebidae; genus Catocala; species Catocala fraxini. The sequence continues at coordinate 9,121,785 of OV884032.1, forward strand.
TCTCCTGTCAACCTGTCCCCTGCCTCTCTGTGGTGGTCCATTCTTGCGGTTAGGGTCATTCTTGGGAGCACTGCCCGGTCCTTCACGTTTCTTATTATTTCGTGGCCAAGGTTTGTACGTCAATTCTAAAATAAGAGAAAGCTGCAAGATACTATTTTGAAATAAAGATATGACAGCGACTATGTACCGAGGTTAGTCTAAAACGAATGCAACCTATGCAGAGATGGCGCTGAATAGCAACATTGATTCAATGTTTTTGTTTTTTTTTATGCAAGAGATCATGTGATCGTAAAATACAAACAAACGTACAATCATCGTCAAACGCCTACATAAGTACTGGAAAATATTCTTTTAACACGTAATACGTATGATTAGGACAGACAGAAGTGACATGACCTTTTTTATACCTACCAGTATTTTTCTTACAGTCGATGGCGGATGCCCTCGACTGTGGCTGAGATGCTCGGTTCAAAGATTTCTTGTCCATTCTGGATTCCTCCAACATCCACAAAAGCAGCTGAGCGGGAGACTCCGCGAGGAGATAACGATATTACGTGCAAGGCCGACATTTTAGAAAGCCATGTTTATAATATAAAATAAAGAAAAATATATTTTCTTATACAAATAATCTTTACCAAGCGGTAAATACACGAACACTTAACTTTGAACACAAAAAAGGGAGTATAACTACTCCCTTTCGTCGACAACGACGAAAACGTTAGAGCCAAAAATTCTATCTAGCTCGCCACAAATATGGCGACCGACGACGAACCGGCAGCCAGCCGATAATTCAGAAGCGCACTTCCGTTGAGTAATTATCTGCAAATCACTAATGAAGTAAATAAAAATTGCAAATGAACTTCTGACGTTGTACTTTTTAGGAAATTTATTTTTAATTTAAAAAAGATGTCAAACAAGTAATTTATACGTATAAAGTAATTTTCATGACTTAATGTTTTTATTTTAGAATGTCAATTTGCATCAAAAAATCTCCTTTTTGTTTTATATCTTCGTATAAATCTAGATATTTTATACTTAAAATAATTACTAAAACAAAACAATTCATTTCATGAATTAAATTTACTACCATTAAGGAATTTGTTGCAGCAAGATATAATAATCATAAATAGTGTTGAAAAGACGGCTACTCAAACTGATGAATAAAAATAATAATAGAATTGGCGCCAAATGCAAATGTGCCGGCTGAGCATTTGTTGATGCTTTGCAAAGAAAATATTTCAAACGTCATGAAAAGTGCAAATTTACCAAAAGAAAAGGCTTTTGAGCCTAATGAAGGTGCTCACCAACCACCGGTATGTATTTAGACATATATAACGAGTACATAAATACACTTGACCAAAATCTATTCAAAAAGTAGGTATACTAAGACTACTACATATTTCGATGATTTGGGTATACAAATACCCAAGATTTTGATATTTCCTTACATTAAATATCATAATATGCATTATTAATTTCATCATCGACTATTTCTTTAATCTGTAACAAACTACATACTACCCGTATATGAATATAAGTAAATCATTTTTTACTAATACCTACAACATCAAATATTATTACGTTCTAGCTACAAAAAAACATGCCTCCATTCACGGAACAAAATGCTTCTAAAAAGATCACTTTTGCGAAGAACGTCGATTTATCAGAAAAAACGTTTTCACAAACTAGCAGGTAACTTGAAAACTTATTTATGTATTGTTATAGATAAGTGCAATAGGTTCTTATAATTCACTCTTCGCTTAGAAATTTTGTACAATATTACCAAATATCAAAATTTATTAGGAAAATAATAGACTTATTTTTAATGTGAGAGCTATTTAAATCTTCAGACCTCCGTTATTTGCTTTATAGTTTTACTTGTAGGATGTTGAAATTGCTCGAACCTAATCGCATATTATGTGCACTTGAGGATCATGGCGACTGTTTTCTTTTGTATTCCTTATCTTGTAAGTTCTGGTTCATATAAGTCTAAAACTGATGCTTGCACATGTAGAATGTGATTATAATTAATAAAGTAAAAATGTAATCCAGGATGGTAGAAAAGTATCGTACAACCGTTGGCAACAGCCAAATCTTCCAAAAACGGTATGATAGTAAGTATAATAGGCGTGGCGAGTTATTTTAATATATATTACATTTTTATCAATGCCAAGAAGTGACCGCTGGACGCTCGTTTAGAACAAGTAGGTACGAAAAAACTTGCCGATGTTTTATACTAGTTTTTGCTCGCGGTTTAGCTCGCGTAAATGGAGAGTTAGGTTAGTAACAGTATTTTTTTCTGGATGAACGGTTCTCTATGACCTTTTCTGTTCCTCTGACAACGTGTATGCGAAATTTCATGATGATCGGTTGAGTAGTTAAGGCGTGAAAGCGTAACAAACAAACAAACTCACATTCGCATTTATAATATTAGTAAGGATATGTCGGTACACATACCTATACATAGGTACTACAGCTATACCTAACAACTCATGATCTATCTTCAGGTTTCGTATGGCTATGACTTAGGTGCTTATTCAAAACATACCTTTAAGTCATATTGTTCGATATGTATTCATTCCATACAGGCAAACAGTTTGATCATCCCTTGTAAATATATGTGCAAGAATCTATGTAGGTTATTTATTTTACTCTTAAACGATACTCCATAAACACAAAGCATGTATCGTACACTCAAATAATTTTATACCTACAAAATAAATAATTAGTAGGCAGAAAATATCATGATTTCCTTTTGTTACGAATCCTGATCAGTAGACGTACCTACCACTATATCTAACAGCGATACCTATAATTGTAATCTTGCATAACAAGAGAAATAAACAATGTTATACATGGTATATATATCTAACCGTCTCCTTCTACATACATACATACATAGATTCACGCCTGTTTCCCAGAAGGGTAGGCAGAGACTACGGATATCCATTTGCTAAGATCCTGACACACTTCTCTGGTCATTCACTTTCATTACATTTCTCATACACGTCATACACGCCCGTCGTTTCAAGGTGCTCTTAACCTGGCCTTTGTCCAGAACGCCTCCGATCTGATCAAGAAACGTTCGCCTAGGTCTTCCTCTTGCGACTGTTCCATCCACACTAGCCTTATAAACTTTCTTAGTCAGTCTTTTCTCGTCCATTCTTTCTACATGCCCAAACCAGCTTAACATACCCTTTTCTATTCTTGTCACTATATCCTTCTACAATACTTCTTCAAGAGACGGTGTTATGTCCACAGGTATTTCTCCATAACTTTTTTAATTACATCAGAAAACAACCGCCGAGATATCAGAAGAACATAAGAAATTTCCGTGGACACTTGTAAACTTTATTATTTTTCCTGTAGTCTATCAAGTCTTAGAATATTAGACAAAATTAAAAATCTATTTTATCTGGCTACCGGTATGGCCGTCTCAATAGCTTAAATATTTCAAATATAATATTCAACAGCTCCTACAAGGACGTACTCAGCCAGCCTCCGTCCAGTCTCGCTCATGGTCAGAAACTATTGTGGCTGCAGAAGCGTCGTACAGCCGGCCTGTGGGCGCAATGCAATGATTGCGATCGCTGGAGATACCTTCCCAATATTATCGACCGCCATGAACTGCCCGCGAAATGGTATTGCTCTATGAATCCAGGTAATTAATGAACCTTTATGACCGTGAGATTTATAAAACAAGTTCTAAGTCTTTCTAAAATACAGTTGTCGGTCGTAGTCTAAAATGTACTATGTCGTATAAGAGTACAGCGCATCCATTACTGACCGTGCATACATTTCTAGAAATTCAACTGGCAAGTCATTTTATTCAAGCCGGTATAGAAGAGCCGAATCGCTCGGGCAAGTATTCTGTTACAGGCATTTGGCATAAGTGTAGTAAAAAGACTATTAGTATTAGTATTTTTACTAACACTGTTACTACTTTTCGCTCGGTATAATAAAACATAATGTTTTATTTACCATGATGTTAATAACCTCGCTGTTTAAAATCATAATAAGGCTGATGAAACAAAAAAATATTTACCACTCCTAACTTTACCTATTACGTATTTTTCAGACCTCGAATTTGCAAGTTGCTCAGTTCCCGAAGCTTCTTTGCGTCTCCATGATGAAGAAGATTTGATCCACAGCGAGTATACAGCAGGATCTTTGGTATGGGCGCGGCTGGCTGGCTGGCCCTGGTGGCCCGCCATGGTAGACGACTGTCCCGATGCTGAGCAGTTCTATTGGCTTGATGGATTTTCCGATATACCCGTAACTCAACACATTCTTTAAAAAAAACTTGTATAATAACCAGCTTAGGGTAGTAAATGCGCCCGTACAGCTAATGAAAGGGTTAATCTATGTGATATTATGACAATGGAATGTTAAACTTTAGTAACTAGTAGATAAATTATAAAATATATCTGTCTTTTCCACTTCAGTAGCGTAGCGGCAGTGAATGCGACTGCTAAGCATGAGGTCTCAGACTCGAATTCCGGATCAGGCAAAGTTTTATTGGGTTTTTCTATCGAGACATTTTCAGTAGAAGCACGGTGTCTGTATCCGTACTTGGCAAACGGAAATAAGTTAGCATCCTATTACTTAGGACCTAAACTTGCAACTGCAATACCTAGTCGGGTAATATACCTACCTCTTAGGGGGATATGACAAATTGATTTTAGAAAGGCATCAAATAAGATAAATTTATTGTTTATTTGTATAATTATATTTCTTTATTTATTTTGCAGACGCACTACAATGTTGTATTCTTCGACAACATGGACGTTACTCGAGCGTGGATTGCTCCTGAGAACTTAAAGCCATACGCACCTAACAAAAATATGTTTAAACATGTATTAAAAAACAAAAAGTTTAACACTCGTGTTAGAGCAGCCGTATCTCAAGCAGATGAAGCCGACAGTATGACGCTTTCAAAACGCTTACAAAAGTTTAGTTTCCTAAGTAGACATAAGGGAAAAATTAATAGTCCTAAGAAACTTAATAAAAATGATTTAATAAAATACCAAAGACGATTTAAGAAGAAATTTAATATTGAGTTTCCAATCGAAGATACAGATTCTGACGAGGATATTGACAATGAGGGCTTAGCAAGAAACAAGAATGTAATTATACTAGGAACTCCAAAAAGAGCTAGAAGAGAAAAAGACCAAGCTTCGAAAATGAGAAAGATAGAAAATGCTGGCAATGACGTAACACCTGATAATGAAAAGAAACATACGAATTCTCTCCCTGAAGTCCAAAATTCAAAAGATCCTGTATCTGTGGTTAACACTGATAAACCTAATTCTATGGTGGCTCAAGTGGGCAGTACAGAAGCCACTACTATTGATAATGGTACAAAGTAATTCTTTATTATGTTCCTCGCGAGTCGCGACTCTGAACTTGACCGCTGTGCAATCATTATAAATAAAAATATATATTTGCCTGATTCGAATCACGTTGACGCGCTGTGCGCAAAACATATTATCTGTATGTCTATAATTTTACTTTTTATAATTTCAGATACATCTACTACATATTTACCGGAAGGTCTCTCTGAAAAGCAAGATTTCAGTATCAGGCTTGAAACACCAAATAGTGACGACTTTGATTTCTAAGAATAGGTACCTACTAATTTTCACAATGAGTGCGAGCGTTGTATTTCTTTAGAATTATATTATTTAAGTAAAATATGGCATTTTATTATACAGCATTTTCCCATTAAAATATATCTATAGCACTCAATGGTTTCATAATATAACTCTACAAAAACATTACTGTACTTGCAGTAGGTATTCAATATGGATCACATACTGAAAGTAGATATTACTAGTCAAAAGAAGTTCTACGTTCAGTCATTGTTTAGACGCGAATAGAAATAAAAGGCAAACCGCCACAAAAGCAGGTTCACGATATAGGTAATTCAGCTTAGAATGCAACATAGATATATTGCCATGGTCTAGAAATGTTACTATGTCAATGGGTACAGGCCAATTTGTGTGAGGTTGAACTTACACCTTGTACTTTAACGTATGTACTAAGAAACAAATTCTATTCAAAGAGCCTTTTTTTTAACTTAAGCTTTGCTTCAGCAGAAAACATAGTTACAGAAATAATTATTAATCCTAATTATGTTTTCTGAAAGAAAGAACACCCTCGAGCTTGTCAAATAAGTCTTAGTTTAAATAAATGTAAATTAAAAAAAAATTGTATTATACATATAAAGCAAGATAATAAATAATATTCCGTGCCTGCACTAAATATTTCGTGGAAGAGCCGCAGCCGAGGAATCAAAGAGCCGCATGCGGCTCGCGAGCCGCGGGTTGCCGACCACTGCCCTAGCTGGATTGTTTAATAAAGATATTATTATTAGTAATTACTTAGGTAGCGACTATGTAAATAAATAACACTGTAATTATAACATTCAGTACAAATTCAAATTCTTTACTCACCACAATAAATCTATTAAAAAAAGACAAAGGGTTTGTATGTAGTGTCAATCAACAAAGGTCCGTACTCATCGGTCGGATATGCGTATGGCTTGGTGATACTCGTCAACGGAAAATTCCCGAGCACGGTATCTAGTCTTATGCAGAAGGCCCTGATTATTGTGGAAAAATGGTGCAGTAGTAACCATATATCGATCAACCCAGGGAAAACTACTGTCGTGCCGTTTACTAGGAAGAGGGATTTGACAGGGTTAAGAACTCTCTCCAATTATGGTACGCAGCTACAATGGTCCACGGACGTGAAGTATCTAGGCATGACCTTTGATAAAAAACTAACGTGAAAACCTCATGTAGACAAAGCCATAGAGAAGGCCCAGCGGGTCTTCGGCATGATTCGTTGTACTTATGGGAAGACCTGGGTGCTGAAGCCCAAGATCATCAAGTGGCTATACACAATGATGGTAAGACCCATACTTACGTATGGAAGCATTGTCTGGTGGCCAAGGCAACTTGCAACATGCAGGAAAGCGCTGCCGAAGGTGCAGCGATTGGCTTGCATGGCTATAACAGGGGCGTTCCCGACTACGCCAACGGCAGCGTTAAAAGTCCTGCTGCTTTAACGCCGCTATACAATGTTGTGGAGTTAGAAGCGTTAAAGGCGCTACATCGACTATCTGTGCATGGGCTGTGGAGCGTCAACATGCCGGAAACTCGACACACAAAATTGGAGATTTCGATGGATCTCAAAGGATTATGAGCATGGGATGCGACAAAATGCAACCAATGCACATATTCAAAAAGAATTTTGAAATAAAGGTCCCCACGAGGGACGAATGGAGACAAGGTCTACAATCCCCTGACAAGAGTTGTCTCATCTGGTACACTGATGGTTACAAAATGGAAACAAGATCAGCCGCTGGTATTTATGCCAACGACTGCAAGGTGAGCCAAAGCATGGGCAAATATGCAACGGTCTTCCAAACGGAAACCTATGCTATAATTGCTTGCGCTCAGGAGAATATTAACAATAATGTCAAGGACTGGACTGTTTATATTCTCAGTGACAGTCAAGCTGCTCTCAAGGCTCTAAGCTCCTGCAGGGTGGACTCCGGACTGGTCCTGAACTGTGTTATGGCCCTCAACAAACTTGGCAGGAAGAATACAGTCAGAATAGTGTGGGTTCCGGGGCATACAGGGTTGCAGGGCAATGAGGAGGCTGATGAATTAGCCAGAAAGGGCTCGGAGCAACCGTTTGTGGGCCCCGAGCCAATAGTAGGACTCTCTGAGAGCACTGTCAAGTCAGCTTTGAATGCACATGGCAATGATAAATACAGGCTAGAGTGGATGGCCCTCAAGGGTCTGGAACACTCCAAAAAATTCATTGCAAACAGAGCCACGGGCTTCACCCGGAAGCTCTGTGGGTACAACAAGGGCCAAATAACCATTTTGGCACTAACAACTTCCTGTGCAGGTTGGGATTGGCAAACAATCTGATATGCTGAGCCTGTGATAAACAGGACGAGTCCATATCGCACCTATTGTGTGAATGTGACGCGTTGGCTGGATTGAGAATGTGTCTGATAGGATAAGCATATCCAAACCTTGACGACTTCAGGCTTTTCACTCTGAAGCATCGCAATCGGCGGTTCCGTCTAATAGTTTACACCGCCATCTATTGACATCTTACGGAACTGCGTAGTACGGTACTAGAATCTTAGAGAGAATGCTGGTACTTTCTCGAATCATCGTGCTGTTTACACGCCGAGTACGGCGTTGCTGGAAAGCTCTAGAAGCGCTTTACCCGCGTATAAATAGGGCGCACGCGCACCGCCGAGTCAGTTTACAATTGTAAGCGATCAAGTGTCACCACCGACTGCGCTTGATGCAATAAGGAGATAGCTAAAGGATAGATCTTGGGGCCGACACAAAAGATCCCACTGCGCCGAAGTGTCGCCGGTCTGCACTGACTGGCCTCCGTATTTAAGATAAGATGTAGGGTCAATGCTTTTATTTTATGCTACTACGGTGTCTCCCCTAAAATAAAATGCACCATAATATAAGCTTTTCTGGAGAGTCCATTGCCACCCACTACAATAATAAATCATACTTGGCCAACTTGGCTAAAGCTACATCTCTAGTATAGCATAGACAAATAATTAATGAAAGGAATGATAATAGAACTTGCTATAGACCAAGGTTGCCAACCATACGAGGTTCCTCGTACAAATACGAGATTTACGGTATCCGTACGAGGTACGAGGACACTGTCAGTCTCGTACACTTTATGTACGAGATTTTGATATAGTGAAAATAATAACACGATTTCACATTGCATGCAACATTTTGTAGCATAAATGGGAGGCAATAATACGCAGACAATAGTACCTACGATGCCAACATTAAAGATTATTTTTAATACAACGTGATGTTTTTTAAGTAGAATACTTGCAATTGATTATTTCATAATGTTAGTCGTTCTAAATTCAATCGTTTGATATGTACATTTTTTAGTTTTATCTCACTTTAGATGCATTAATGAATGTACGAGGTTTGAGATCCAAAATACGAAGTTTTTGTCTGCTTCCGTACAATCCGTACGAGGAATAAAGTTCTACGGTTGGCAACCCTGCTGCCCTGCTATAGACTACATGAAGAATTTGGTTTCATCGACGATCGTCAAACTTCAAATAATTTTTTATAAGGCAGCAGTCGGCGTGCTTGTGAATAAATATTCTTATTGAAAATTAAACCATAATTGGCGAACTTCGGTGATTTAATTTTAGGCCATACCTGCAGCATTTGCTGGGTAAATTTGTAAATAATGGCTACCATATCATTTGCTAAAAGTTTGGTTAACCCAGGTACGATATGAGGGCATTGGTAAATTAGATTATGATATTTTTTTATGTTTAGACACTAATGTATATTTTTTATTGTTTTATAATTGCCGTAACCATCTATTAGAATCTTGAAACATAATTATTACAATTTTTATACTGAGCAGGCAATACACTGTTATCAGAAGATTATGTAAAAGCAGGTCGCAGTGAGGCTGCATTAGTATAAGCAATCGATATCACTATTAACTTTATAAGAATAAAATTTGCCCTATAAATATTTGTCTTGGTATTCCATAGGATTATTTTACCAGAAAATTCTATGAAATATTTTGAGGTTAAGTTATTGATTTCTCATAATATACTCTTATACATCCTTACCTAATGTTTTCAGCTGTTAAATTACTGCTAAAGCAAAGTCATTGTACACACATCAGAAACACAACTGTGCCAGGATTAACTCCATTGAGCATTATACTGAGAAGGAATTATGCAGAAAAGCAAGTGTTTGAGCGAACAAAACCCCATTGCAATGTTGGTACTATCGGACATGTCGACCACGGAAAGACTACACTTACAGCAGCAATTACGAAAGGTACGATAAAATCAATGTGTTGCATACTCATAAGAAAGTAGGAAATATAATTTTCTAATTTAGTAACCTTGTAGTTGTTACAGAAAAAGTCCTAACTTTTATATTCAATGTTCTGACATTTGACTGCAATGATGAAGTCATCTGGGATTTAAAGACTACCATTAATAATAATAATAATAATAATAATAATTTATTTGCATAAAACATGTTATTTGGTGGTTTTAAAATATTATATATAGTATAAGCATGTTTTGCTAGATTATAGCATACAACATTTTAATTATGTGTAAAAAACCATTAAATTTTTTATCCAAATATTCTTTTACATTGTAAAAGTTGGATAATCTTAGCCAAGTATATGTCATATATACAATCATGTGTGTAGGTCTAAATGTGGTGAGTCCATTAAGGTGTCGGCCAGCGGCGACGCACTGTTTGGTCTGACCGACCAACCGCAATATGGGGTCACGTGATAATGCCTGCGTAATTACGCCCCCATTACGGAGCTGCATGCACAAACACCGCACTTCTTGTTACACAAACCTTTTCTTAAAAAATCTGAAGTCTAGCTTCTTAAAGTGATTCGGTAGTTTATTATAGATATGCACACACATAGCAAGGCAGCTTTTGTTGTACTTCGTTAGTCTCGGTATGTCACTTAAAATCGATTTAAAAGGATCTCGTCTATTTCTAGAATGTACCTCATCTGCTGTTTTAAGCAACTCTTTGTTCTTATATACAAACATGCATATTTCGTAAATATATAAAGACGGTAAAAGTCAAACAATCCAAGCTTTTGAAATATTAGCTTACATGACCAGTTCGGCTGAAGGCATTTTATTGCTTGTATGCACTTTTTTTGGGCAACATATGCTCTATTGAACTCAGTACTGTTAACCCATATTAAAAGTCCGTATCGGAGCAGCGATTCTACATAGGCGTGACATGATGTAACAGCAGTTTCAATGCTTGTGACATTTTTTATTTGCTTTACCGCATAAACAAATTTATTGATTCTATTAGTAACATTATCTAAATGTCTTCGTCTATCATTACTCCTAGAAACTTTGTATGTGCAACCTGTTTGATATTGTTTACGTTAAGGTGGATATTATGTTTATTATTATGTGATTTATTAAATTGTATGTAAATTTATCTAAATTAATTTATAAATCATTTATCTCTAGCAAATTCAATAGTGTGTTAATTGTATTATTAATGTGAGATTCATGATCTTTAATTGTATTATTTTTTTATCAGATTCTGAACCCGAATATCTATATAAAATAGGTACTTGAAATTTGACATAGTTATCCAATAAAAACTTAATGTGTTGACACTTACAGCTGTGTTACAAACAATGATGAATGATGTCGGCCTCGATGGCGTAGTGGTTAGTGTAACTGACTGCCACGCCTGAGGTCGCGGGTTCGATTCCCGCGCAAGTCAAACATTTGTGTGCATGAACATGGATGTTTGTCTTGGTCTGGGTGTTTCTATGTATAATATGTATGTATTTACAAAAAAAAAAGTATCTATGTATGTTTATCCATTGTCTAGAACCCATAGTACAAGCTCTGCTTAGTTTGGGCTAGATGGTGTTGTGTGTATGTGGTAGAATATTATTAATATTATTATTATTATTATAATGAGCCGATTGGCCGTGCGACCTTGGTAATGCCCGTTATTTCACGAAACGACTCAGTACAGCAACCAAAACCTCCGCCCCCGCCCCCCGCACTGTCCTTCTCTTATCAAAGGTCATTAGCTCAGTCATTCAGTAGCGCGGTGCGCACAGCTGTGTGCGACCCGCGCAGTGTCCACATTTTATGGATATTTCAAACAAATTTTCATAAAGGTTTTCTTTAATTATTTCACAAATTAATTATTTTTTTTATATATCCGTTACGGCTGACCATAAATTATCATGTCCTTAAGTACGTACAATGTTTAACGAGTCATCCTGTATAGAAAAGAAATAATATAGGGCCCAACACACTGCCCTGTGGTACACCGCATTTAATTTGTCTATATGCCGATGAGTATGGTATTAAGTCTTTATTGTCATCTAATTTATTGTTGTCTATTACGTAGATAGTTAAATTAAATAGTTAGATAATAATTCTGCAACCATTATTTAGGGTTGCTTGGTTGGTTTACATCATGTATGCAAATTCATTTCATATATCTCTTTTATTATGAATTATAGTTTATCTTATTTATCTTCATAATTTTACCTGTATTCCTTTACAAGGTAAGTGTCTCCTATCTAATAAGAATACGACCTTGTAAACTAACTAAGTATGAATTATTATTGCCACATTAAAATTTGTATCATTTTCAAATTACAGTATTAGCAGATCTCGACTTAGCCCAATCAAAAGGTTATGCAGACATTGACAATGCACCAGAAGAGAAAGCCCGTGGTATTACAATTAATGTGGCTCATGTGGAATATCAAACAGAAGCCAGACATTATGGCCACACAGATTGTCCTGGACATGCTGATTATATTAAGGTAAATTTAAATTATTTTACCTTAAGCTTAGATTAACTTTTTATATATACCAATAACACTTATTTTGCCAATTTGTGAAATGTTTTAGTGTTTATTGACACAATGCATATTAGTTGACTACAAATAGTATGTTTAAAATACATTTGCATTCAAGTTGCAGTTTTAACAATAAAACATCAAATTCAAAATAATATGTAAATTTGAAATATACATGTGAGATGTCAGACCCTTCAGGAATATACACTGAATGAAAAGTATTTATTCCTTAAGGGTCTCGCAATTAGACATATCACATCATGGATAAATAACCACCTATAGTATAAAATTCTTTCATGTAATAAGGTGCAAGCTTATTGCTGTCTACTAAGAAAAGTTCCATATTCTTTGCCTAACTGAATCAAACCTGAAACCTAATGTAGAGCAATTATGTTCAATACTACTGAGACAGATTTGATATAATAATAAATTAAATCCTATATTGCAAATACTGAGATAAAAAAATTATGCTTCTAAAAATGTATGTGTTAATTGTACTGTATTGAGTAAACAATTGCCTTGCATTATTTACAGAACATGATCACAGGCACAGCCCAGATGGATGGTGCCATCCTTGTAGTGGCAGCCACAGATGGTGTGATGCCACAGACAAGAGAGCACTTAATTCTTGCCAAACAGATTGGCATTAAACATGTGGTAGTGTTCATCAACAAAGTAGACGCTGCTGACCAAGAAATGGTGGAGTTAGTAGAAATGGAAATCAGGGAGCTTATGACTGAAATGGGCTATGATGGTGACAAAATACCAGTAGTTAAAGGTATGAGGCTTTCATTTTATGCTTATGTTTCAATAAACGCCTTAAATAAACATGTTTTAAATTCTTCAATGACACATCACTGGAACACTATATTATTTACTTTGCCTTATTTGAGGCTTTAAATGTATCACTTTATTATTATCTATTACATCATAATTACAAATTTAAAAAATCTTTTTCTGCTTTGAAAGGCAGGTCACCACAGAATTTAGGTAACGGTCGCCATAAGCATATAAGCAATTGGAATTGGCTGACTGATTTAGTCACAGCTAATCAAATCATTTGACATGAGTTTTGTTGTCATGCAATGTTAATTAGCCTTTCAGAAACAGTAAGAATATTTATATTATATTCCAGGATCTGCACTGTGCGCATTGGAAGGCAAGAGCCCCGAAATCGGTTCTGATGCTATCACCCAACTACTTAAGGAAGTAGATTCATTCATCCCGACACCTATCCGTGAATTAGAGAAACCATTCCTCCTGCCTGTTGAGTCTGTCCACTCCATTCCTGGCCGTGGTACTGTTGTCACAGGTCGTTTGCACAGAGGTTTGTACAATTTAAATATTAATTTATAAATACACAGTAATTAAGTAATAGCTGTATTATTTTTACCAAGTCACATATTAGTAAATAAGCAATTGACATGCTTGATGCGCAAGAATGATAAAACAACGAAGTTTTAAATTCTAACAAAATAATAAGTTTGTTTTAATTATAGGTGTCCTAAAGAAAGGCACTGAGTGTGAAATAGTTGGACACGGAAAAGTTATGAAAACCACAGTAACCGGCGTTGAGATGTTCCACAAGACCTTGGATGAGGCTCAAGCTGGCGACCAGCTAGGTGCTCTGGTCAGAGCTGTAAAACGTGAGCAGATCAAACGTGGTATGGTCATGGCCAAGCCTGGAACAGTAAAGGCCCACGACAATGTTGAAGCTGCTGTGTACATCCTAAGCAAAGAGGAGGGCGGTCGCCAAAAGCCTTTCACATCATTTATTCAATTACAAATGTTCTCTATGACTTGGGATTGTGCCACTCAAGTAACAATTCCTGACAAAGAGATGGTTATGCCTGGAGAAGATGCTTCGTAAGTATATATATACAATCTAAAAAGAAGCACTATTAATATTTTAAATTGGCTTACAAGTTTTACAATACATATTCTTTTTAATTCAGGTTGCGCTTACGTCTGTTAAAGCCCATGGTATGCGAAACTGGCCAAAGGTTTACTTTGCGTTTGGGAGATTTGACCCTTGGTACAGGCGTTATTACCAAAATCAATAATAACTTAAATGAAGAAGACCGGCTGAAGCTTTTGGAAGGCAAGAAGGCCCGAGAGAAGGCGTCCGCCAAGAACTAAATATTTATAGATTTTAAATAAAATTGTAAGCTTAGGGATGTAGTTCAAGTTATTGTATTATGCATTTAACAATGTAAAAATTCAAATAAAAATTAACAGTCAATTTTTTTTGTTAATAAGACATATCCTGATATGATTTGTGAAATTACTGAAAATTGCTGGCACTACTTGTTTCTTACAGACAGGCTTTTATTACAAATCTATGGTATGCTACGAATCGTATTCTTGTTCGGGTTGACAACAATCAGCAATTATACTCCCTCATAAATCGAAAATAGGTACATGTAGGTATAGTGTGAGTCTTGCTTGGCTACCATCCAGTTTTGTTTTGTCTGCGTGGTCTACTATACACAAGCGATAGGTACTTATCGGTCGATGACGACGCTATGTCTCATGTGTTCCGTTAACGGTGGATATTTCAAACCCTATGACATTTTATTAATGACTCGGCGTTTAGGACGGCTTCTAAGCCTAGGTATACTAATTGTTGAGTTTATATTTCCTCGTTAGTACTTTGGCTAAGGTTTGTGGCTAATCGTAAGGTCCTGGATTGCCTTAGGCTTTTTCTGTCAACATATTTCCATAATACCTATGTAGCATTTTTGTGCTTAGTAGGTAGGTATGTGGTACCTTAGAACAGCTGCTAAAATGAGAGTGCACGTCTGCCTATTCTCTTTACGGGAATTATAGGCGTGAGCGTCTTTTATAATTTGGTAATATGTATGATTAATTTCGAAAACACGTGATTTATGTGAGTTACCCATACACCTTTGGAAGGCTAAAACTAATCTATAATAGGTATAAAGCTGAGTTTGTTTATTTAGTTGAACACGCTAATCTCAGGAACTACATAATGGTTCGAGTTGAAAATTATTTGTTGGATAGCTTATTTATCGAGGAAGGCTATAATATTACGCTACGACCCACAGGGGCGGCACAGTAATAAACGCGGGCACAGCTAGTGTATAATATATATAGAAGTTTAGTACAGTTTTGTAATTACATAATATATAAAGGTTAGATCACGTCATAAGTCACAATTTTTTTTTAGCTTAGCCTGAATCACCTGTAGTATATACAGTAATGATTGTTCTTGTCAGCAGTCTTGTTCTTGTCAATTAGACAAACTATTCCTAAATATATATACAATATGTATGCTCTTTCAATTATTTTAGCCCAGGAAATAAAATCTTAGTACATAAATAAAAGGCAACTTTATTTTCTTACTTTATTTCAAAAATTATCACCACAATTTATAGTGAAATATTGTCAGTCATGTGTATGATAACAAATTATTACAATACTCAATGGTTATGTATATGCCACTGGATAACAGTCAGGCATAAATTAAAGTAAATGTACTATTTTGGGAAGTTACATTATACATCATGAGATAACAATTATATGCAGGTTTACTGACAAAGTGAGATCCTACATTTACAATAAATAATGGAACCAGCTCTTTGGGTACAAGATGCCTCATGTGATACTGAATATTATACTAAAACATCAAAGTCCAGTAAAAGAGCTCTCTAATTACTTCAATACAGTGCCGTAAAAAACAAATATAATTCAAAAACTCTTTGACATACAAATTAATTAAAGCAACAACAGAAATGATGTTTTAATAAGTTAAGTGTCAATTTTATACCAACTCCTTGATCACTCAGAACATAATGGAATGAAATTTTAAATTGATACATTGTGTACATGGTCGCACAATCAATGCAACAGCACTGAAATTTTATTGAATTTTTGTTGTATTTACAAGTCTTCATCTTCCTCAGGCAGTGCTGTGTCCTGGGCTTCTTTGAGATCCTTTTCGATTTGGTTCTGCCATTGTGGATCCATTGTAACTTCTGGTGGCAGAAGAGCAGGCATAGCAACAAACTCTAGATTGCCATCACCAATCAATTTCCTAGCTAACCACAAGAATGGCTTTTCAAAGTTGTAGTTTGACTTGGCTGAGATGTCATAGTACTGAAAGTAAAGGATTCACATTAATATACATTGGAAACATGATAAGTAGCTTGTTTGGTGTACTGTGAGTGTTGCTATGTTATTGTTTGAATCACATGGCAAATGTAATAAGTACAAGATTTATGCTCACCTGTAAGTTCTTTTTCCTGTGGAACACAATTGTTTTCGCCTTGACTTTCCTGTCCTTGATGTCTACTTTGTTACCGCACAAAACGATAGGAATGCCTTCACAAACTCGCACTAAGTCTCTATGCCAATGCGGGACGTTTTTGTAGGTGACACGAGAGGTTACGTCGAACATGATGATGGCACATTGACCTTGGATATAGTAGCCATCTCTCAATCCTCCAAACTTCTCTTGGCCAGCAGTGTCCCACACGTTAAATCTGATAGGCCCACGGTTTGTATGGAACACCAACGGATGCACTTCCACACCGAGTGTCGCAACGTATTTTTTCTCGAACTCTCCAGTCAAATGTCGTTTGACAAATGTAGTTTTGCCTGTACCTCCATCTCCTACCAGCACGCATTTGAATGTGGGCATATCATCTGCCATTGTATTAGTTTATTACTTCTAATCCTGAAAAATAAATAGTTAAGTTATGTTAGCAAAAACTGACAAAGGCTCCATGACGTAGTTATCTTTGGCGCAACAACTAGAATAATTGATGATCTATGTACCGATTAAATAATGGAAAAGCAATAGCCGAGGATTCTTTGACGAAGAATTAAACAAATTCACTCGCTGTATAAATCTGACAACTTAAATTTACTCTAACTTTTCACCGAATGGCGCTTAACTGGCCTCACAGGAATTTAGCTCTATCGTACCGAACATTAACACGAATAACACAAAAACTACGCACGCTGCAATGTAAATATAGTTTTAAATGAAAAGTCTACAAAGCATAGAATCAAATTATACAAAATATAAGCACTAGTTACCGAGATTGTATAAGAAAACCGAGATTAAACTTGTCGCAGCTAAAAGTCGTTACGGCTCACAATGGCGTCACTTGACTAAACGGAAGATTTCGTTGACAACGACAGGCGCATTGACTTTAATAGTCAACTGACTGCCTCTAAAAGCGATATATTTTAAATATTTTTAGTGTTTATTTATTATTTTATAGTATATATAAAATAAAATAAAGAAAAAAATTTTTACCGTATTAATACGTACAGAATTTTGTAGATTAAGATAAAGTAATAAGAAAATCGCCAAATTGATTATTAGCGCCAATAACTGTTTTGCCGACAGACCGGTTGACGTCACATACTGTATCGAACAGTCGCGCCATCTACAACTTTGCAAAATTCTCACAGTACATGAGACAGGTAGTGAAGTTTTGTTCGTTTCGTGTGTATCGATTTTTTGAGTGAAGTGAACGTAGTGTTCGTGTCCTTTAGTTTAGTGACGTTTGTTAGAAAAATATCTGTGAATGGGATTGTGTAACGAGATAAAACGTTTACTTGGTGTGTGATTCTCTATAAAGGATGACGAAGGACAGGTTAGCGGCGCTCCAAGCGGTAAGTTAGTTTTTCTTATTTTCTCATCGCTTCTATAACCAAAGGCTTCAAATGATGACCTCGAATTCATACAAAATAGCATTGGGAACGTATGTCATATCAGTCAGATGTGATGTGGATCTTGGTCTTGGTGAACAAGAAGTAAAAAATCACTTTTAGGGAAGCTACTTCCACTGGTGTTCTTTATTCTTGTCGCCCCACCCCGGACTTGACACTGCTGAATGATAGCTGTCATTGAAGCGAGACAATTTGTTGCGTTCCGCAATTTCTGCAAGTACCTACTGTATCTGCATTAGTTCATTGGATTATTTTTCGATGATAGTAGTACAAGTAAACTTAGAGCTGGATAACCTCACTGAAAAGGCTATGTAACTACTCCGGCCCATAGAACTCATCCAAATTTACGAGACTACTCTTATTAATTTGATTTCTATTGGTTGTATCAATCAGTTGACTAATTTCTTATTGGATAATTTACAATACTTTCTTTCCCATGCATTTTGTCTTGTTCCTATATGCTGTATAGGTAATAAATTGTTCTATTAGAAATAAAAGTAGAAAACATATTAAAACGTATATGTTAAAATCAATCAGAAAGTTCATTGCAATATTGTATATGAGTTACAAATCCTGTAAATAAATTTTTTGCCAATTAGTAAAGTTATCAAATTATTAAATATAATTTTATGTTATGTATATTTTATGCTAAGCTCGTTCAATTAATAATACCATTATCAGGAAAATAATGATAATTGAATGTCATCCTTAGATCATTACTGAAACAAAAGGTACAATACTTCCTGTACTGTAGTGATCAATGATCATGCAACATCATTAGTATTGCATTAAATTCAGGTAATCTGAGAATTGGTTTTAGCACAATATAGAAAGATGAATCATTTAGCAATGACCAATTCAACTCAAATTTTTAAGATATGTAAATTAATCTAAGTTTTATACCTATGTCTATATTAAATAATCTATAGTTTTGTCTATCCGGTTACTTAAAACTGCTTCCACGATTCACTTATAATGTCCATTTCATGCCCCAGCATCCCATAATAGCCTCCAATATAGTTTTAGTAATTAATATCCCATATGTACCAAATAAGAACATTTTGATAAAACAATGACATCATCATAATATTGTTAATCATAAAATTACAGCAGTACATATCAATATAATATATTAATATGTAGTATATTCAAAGTTGATAGGCTATTGAAATTCAAGTACGCATTGGAATTTTGAATACCAATTTGATTCATAGAATCCATAACATGCCTATTCTATATCAGATTAAGATATTCAAGTACGCATTGGAATTTTGAATACCAATTTGATTCATAGAATCCATAACATGCCTATTCTATATCAGATTAAGATCGGGCAAACCCGAAAACACGAATTAGTTTAGGTCCAAAAAAAAAGGAAAAATTAAAAGTAGTAAGTAAAAACAAAAGAATTTTGAAGAAATCCGGGATTGTACCTTACGCCGCGAAATTAAATTCGCGGCAAAAATGTTGGAGGTAAAACAGATCTCTGCAGGAAAAGGTTCAAATTTCTTACAATTTAAAAAATTGTACTCTTGTAGGTAGTTCGTTAAAATATAAACATATTAATACCGGTGTCTAGAATTGTGATCGGGAGACGGAAATAGGCTCGCCTTCCATTACGTGAGACCTGAATATATTTACCGATGGGTATGAATTATGATACAGCCTATTCCCAAACTCTTTGAGTCTCGCAGATAATCGATGACGATCGCATAAAACAATAAGAATCTATTACCATAAATCACTTGACAAAATATTCTCATCGATCCTACTGCTACTATCTACAAAATTCGAAACGTGGATCGTCGAGAACATAATAGAATGCGACTAGTGTCGTAAGAAGAAAATAGTCAACAAATATTTGTACCACTGTCGATAGTCAATAGAAACAGAGTGCACTTACGTACTGTATAAGAAATATTTAAGCTTCAAAGGCGTAAGCAAACACTTGCTCGATTGTCGATATAAGATCTGTCTCATCTAAAGTTTGATAGCATAAGACTATCAGACCAATAAATGACAGGAGAAGGACGGGAACTGGTACTATTCGGTGAACCGCAATAGGTCTTTGTAACCCTTATCGTAGAACACAAGAATAGTTGGTGGCAGATTGTTTGCATACACTTCTGCCTAACTCTTCTGATAAACGTTATGTTCATAAAAGTCTCTGTAAACAATATATTCACACGAACATTGTATTGTGAATAAAATAATCACGTACAGCGGTCAACTCTGTACATACCTTTTTCGTTATCGGTTATCAGTTGTTTTCTGTTATATTATTCAACTTTTGAATCATAATATTTTATAAAATAACGTATTGTTAGAGTTCTATTTATATATAGTAAACGTGGAATGACTATAATTTATTACCACCATATCTCACGCGTACGAAAACGGAACGCGAAACATGACAATAATGAGGTATTTCTTGCAACAAGGTAGGTGTACACTAGTGCCTGTTTGTGTTACATGGCGTGACGCCCACATCGCGTGCACTAAAAGATTAGATTATTTTCATTTTACCGGCTTATCGCAGGTTATGTCATTGAATATTGACTTTTTTCAACAAAAGCAAGATCCGAATTCACGGTCTGTAATGTTTGTCGCCGAACAGTTAACTGTGTTGGTTGGCGCCGTTATCAGCTGACGATGTCGGCATCCGGCTGGCGACCTTCACGAAACTTAGTCATACAAACAGCCGTCAGATTTACATCATCAATCATGGCATTCAGTTTCCAGATCGTACACATACAACAGTTTAAACGTACTAATTAACGTATTACCTAGTTTGCCTTCAAAACTAGTTCATTTTGATTACGAGCTCATATATAAGATGCCTTAAAATATTGCTGTACAATTAGTTATAGTTTAGATTTCAAGGTATTAACACTTATTAACGTTAAAGTTTAGTAGTTAAAGAATTTATTACATTTAGGTAAGTTGTTGCAGGTTTTTTAAAAGGGATCCCATAGGGCTGTTTGCAGTTCTTACATTAGAATATACCGCCCAAAAACGCACTTGTTTGTTAACTGGAACTCCGTTGTAATGTCTGTTTTAGTATTACTATAAGTATAATCCCTAAAAAACGTCACTTGTCTAATATGGACCCAGTGTCGCTAAAGATTTCATGATGATTTGATTGAGTTACAAACATTTAAATAACGGCTACTAAGAACATCTAAAATATGTGCTAAAATATTACAAACAGCACGTATTATTTAATTATTTATCTATTATATCGCAGCCTCTAATTATTTTCCTAGGTAAAGTTGCAGCGCGATATTTTAGTCATACCTAGCCAAATATCACGACTTATATAGGCTGCAGAATTTAAAAAAAATGATGTAAAGGTATATAAAAGGACAATGTGAGTCTTTTGACCGGATCAGAACATCAGCACAAAAGTCGGATTAAGAGTAGTAACTACTGAGGGTAATGACAATGCCTGAAGAATAAAATAAGCAAGAGAGATATTATGTTGGTATCGTAGCAAATGGAAATCCATAATCTCTGCCTATACTTCCAAGGAACAGGTTTGAGTCTGTATGTATGTACCTACTATGTAGGCTTACTAAACGTATTTTGGAAGGTTTAAATACACCTTTAACTCGCCGGTTTTCAAACAATAAATCATACGTGCTTTCATTAGAATAATGTAAGACATAATATACAGCTACATAAATGTAAACAGCACTAAAATAACGTTCTACTATGTAAAACACAAATTTGAAATCCTTGACGTACAAGGTTCTATTGATTGTAGTAGCTATGGCGACTTTGTCATATGCACTTGCAACATCTGATTCACTATATGCGTAGCGTCTATTTTTAGCTTCCGTCTCGTGCTGAATGAATGAATCTTCTTTTGAATTGAACCTTTTCGCCAGCGTTTGACTACACTATGTAATCAAATAAGATTTTATATCACCTCATTCTCTACGTGCGAATTGTCATTCACGTGTTTCATTACGCCGCCGTGAGTTTGGTTGTTCCCCCTTTTAGACGTAATTATGCTGGCAATGTAATACATAGTTTACGTTTATGAAGTGAAATAACATAAAAATATAGCTTGTACACAGTCATGTAGTTCGGTGATTTCGTGCGCGAAAACTGTAATATTCAATTTACTTTTACGGTCGTAGCAGTTTTGCATTCCGTGCACACGTTTTGCGTTGTTCAACCATGGACTTAGTGCAACGTCGGAGTCTAGTCGACGACGTATTATTTGTGTTAATGTTCCTGGCGACTTTCCAAATAAAGCCTCCACTCGGCGACCCGTTTGAGGTCGCTGGGACTTTACTGTATGCCAAATTATCCCATTCAGATATATTGATACCGAGACCGTCGTCGGGTTTTGGAATATGATTTGCTATCTACCGTATTCTACGTCAAACCAGATTTATTGATATTGATTGGTTTGAATTAAAACTTTTGTACTGTAACATGAATCAACGTAAGAATTATTATTCAAAGTCCTTTATAGTAAGTAGGAATGTTCATAGTTCTAGAACGCTTTGAATGTTGTTGTCTCGAAGCACATGCCTAGTACTGCGACAGTTTATATACAGCGAATTTTTCCCTAAGTTTTTAATAACACCCAAATCACTACTTTGGTTAATTACCTCATCGAATCGTATGGAAAGATACGGCGATGTTCATCCAGTTATGCAAACTGGTATTAAGAATACAGATAAATTATTAGTGTACAATAATTATGTCAAAGAATATAAAATAAGCCTTTGGGTAGTGCACTCAAAAACTCGAGAAGCTTTCACAGGGTTTGATAATGTTTCCTTCTTACGCATTGACTGAACGCAACAATGGCATTGCGCTTACTATTGTATTCTACTAGAAAATGTCATTACAAGGCACATTTTATATGACCAAGAGCCAATTAACAATCTTTAGATAGCCTACGTGAGGAAACTTTTTAGATTTTCTATACAGGAACGGTCTACCGGCAAATACATTCCTTAGTTAAAGTTTATATGGTTGTTGAAGTCCTAAAAAGTACGCTGTACTATTAGCTATATATAATATTTGGCTGTACCACCATCTCTTATAGCATTGTCATTGCATGTGGCAGAACCAGACAAAACTATACTCTCTGTAACGCGGTCTCATTCTTGCGAGTACAATGAATGTTCTGCCTGTTTCCATTCACAGTTTACTATAGGTCTCCATCAAATATCTACTATCATTCGTCAAAAATCTATTGACCTAGTGGTATCTTATCTTATCTTATGTGGGGGCCAGTCAGTGCAAACCGGCGACACTTCGACCCAGTGGGATCTTTTGTGTCGACACTCTCCCAATAACGACTGCCATAGATGTTCATGGCAGCCGGGACCGACAACTTAACGTGCTCTCCGAGGCACGGAGCAGGCGATAATTGTCAATCAATACGCACATAATTTCGAAAAGTCATATATCTTCCGAAAGTCAGAAGTGTGCGACGTGGGTTCGAACCCGAGACCCTCTGCATTGCAGTTTGTTGGTCTCCCCACTGAGCTATCGCTGCTCGACCTAGTGGTAAAAAGTAAAAGCGATTTTATGAATTTTCACTCTCATCTTTTATACGCATGCTATTAAATCAACCCTGTATATAAAACTGTCTCAGTACTAGGCACGGCCTCTTCGCAGTCTGAGAAGGGTTAGGCCATAGTCTACCACGCAGGTCCAGTGCGGGTTGGCAGACTTCATATATCTTTGAGAATTTTATGTGGGTCTCTTTGATACGTAGGTTTCCTCACGATGTATTCCTTCACCCTTAAAATGCTATACCATAATGTAAAATGACTGTATTTTTACGCTCTGTGCACCAAATACCTACTTATATTTACATACAGTCGACTCTCGATAATTTGACCTTCGTTATTTTGAATCACTCGATAAACATAGAATTTTTTTTCCGGTCCCTTGAAAAATATTCGACAAATTGAATAAAATCAATGTTAAATGGTACCCTCGATAATTTGAAGTTGAAAGAATAGTATCTTGCTCGCCAACATGCGATAATTTGAAGTCCGGGCTTCCCTACTCTCTATTATTTGAAGCGTTTATCATGCGCAGACCTGTCGTTTGTTTACAATTTATATACATGTACAAACGATCTATCGAAAATTCTTTGGATAATGATAGACTGAAGTCGCTCACTCAAAATTATAATTGTATTATTGTATTTAATTGTTAAGACATAATAATAATATAGAAATAAGAAATCAGGAATTCTAATTAAACTTTTATTTACTTGAGCCCCCTCCCTCTCGTGGTTATTTAAACACTTGTTATTTCGATCGAGAGTCGACTGTATATGTATTCATTCGCAAAGATACAGTAGCATTGCTTGTATATTAATACTTGAACATAAATCATTGTAGACCTTTTCAAGCATATTGGGCGCACGGACGAGTGTTAGATTTGACTTTTGATTTGGCGCAAATATACATTTGGATGTATATATGCCTTCTCAAAATATTTTCACAATGTCAAATCTAAAACTCGTCCGTGTAGTACAAAAAGTCAAAATTTATAAAAAATCGATTGCCCGGAGGCCACACAGTGGTCAAATTTCGACCATTGGGCGACCAATAGTAAAAATAAATATTGATAGGATTTAAAACATCCGGTGTCAATTGACACTGGCTTATTCTAAATCAAAGTATTAGTTTAAGTTTAAAGATATTAATTTTAATTAAAACTAACACTTTGATTACACATTTCATAAAATGACATGACAATGGTATCTTTTGATTAAAACGGTTTAAGATATATATGATTCACACAATAAAATCGTAATACACAGACATTTTATCTGCTTGTCTAGGTGTGGCAATATGAATAATGACTGAACTAATTTAGATGTAATTTTTAGTTATGTATTGAGATAAGCTTGACTGTAGTGTTTGAGTCATTTAATTCGGTTGACAATTAAAAAGATATATTTAGAATAAATGCGTGTTAATAGGTAGATGATTTAACGCATGTTCGCACGTACGTCAAGGACACAGCTACTAATGCATACAAAAGTTCCAATGTTATGTTAGATATTATAAAATAGTAGACTGATGGCTAATACATATATACAAACATACCTAGGTACACACCTGATTCCCGGACCGCTAAGCAGAGTCAACGTAATTCCATTTACTACAAATCTTTCATAACTGCCTTGCTATATTTACTCTCATTGCATAACTACAAATATATATGTACTTATAACAGCAAAATAAAATATTCTTCCAGATTGCTACCACTTTTCAATTGGGAACTTGGCAATACTGTAGTGAGAAAGCTGCTCTTCTGAATTTGAATTTAAAACTTCTTAGTCGGAAAATGCACAATTGTCAAGTGAATGTACATGTCTAGAATATTTTATGACTGTCTCAGAATAGTTTATATACAAATTCCATCAAAAGCTTCGTATTCTATAAATTCATTGAGTTAGTGTATCGGAAACGCATACTTCCAAATGGCTGGGAATGGCTGTGATATGTCTCGCTCCACGTTACATGTGCATTTCCTGTGCTCCCGTTTTGGAACGAGTTGCCGTCGAAACATAAATCAAACGTGCTGGTATGCATTGCATATAGACAAACATACTTTTTAATTGGTATTTGCTGGATTTTCAAGTACCTATTCTTGTACAATTATTGTTATAGTCACATAAATGGGATATTTTTTTTATCTTTCTTATATTATGTTTTATTCTAGCTTGTATTATGGTACATACAACGTATTTATATGACGTTTCTGCTCATTAAAACTTATAAATACCAGCATTAATATAAACTCTTGTATCTCACAGACATTCAAACAATGGATACAAAGAACACCCAGTCTCGGAACATTTGTAGATACACAAGTTTATGTCCCGTAGGGATCGAACCCATAACACTCAACGCAGCGTACTGGCGAGGTGACTAAAACTACGGTCAGATTACGGACTACTCGTGCAGTTAACTCAATATATTATGATGGTCGTAAGCTGCTCAGGTTTCAGGACAAAGACTTAAGCTTAACTTCACTGATATTTCCTTTCCACTACACTTGTTCTATAGGTTTATATTTTTATCCTTTATAGAACTAAGACTCGTCTCTATTCTATTCGACCAGCTGTGGCATTCTCACGTTTCGTTAAAAACGTTTATCCTGGAATACATTCTTTCATTTTTGATATTGATAGTGATATTTTTATAGTCTCTTAGCCAGACAAAGCTTCTTACAATAATATGCTGTGAAACGCATTTTAAAACATTTCACGCAGTCCAAATAATATATTTGTCGAATCGATATATAAAAAAATAAACGTACTCATGAATCATTAATAATATTTTACATTTCAATACAATAATAATCTTAGAGTATACATACTCTAAGGTAATAATATATTGATGCCATTTATCAATATTATTACTAACTAGCTGTGCTCGTAAAACATGCAAACATGACATGGATTAACTGCGAAGTTGAACGGACTCTAAAATAAAAATAAATACGATAAGAAAATGACTTAGGTACCTATTCACGACTATCGATTTCAATGTAACATCATGAGATGTTAACTCTCGCTTATCTCCATAATTCACCGAAATCGACATCCAAATTGGTTCGGCCATTATAAAAATTGATCTGCCAGACTAACAGACGACAAGACTGTTTACAATTTTATTACACGTATAAATTTGGTGTAGAATTTTATTTTACTTGACGTCTAGTAAAAGTTCTTATCAAATATACTGTTAGAAATATAGTAAACCGCAATGATGTAGGCGTAGCGTCCGTTCACTCTGTAGCTTAGCAGATAAATTGTCAGTCACCTCCGCCTATGTCTATCCCTCGGGGCTTGATTCTAAATATAGTTTAATGCCGTATCGAATATGTGACCGTTACGAACAACTACGAGTATTTTTTCATCTTTCTTAGTCTTTGACTGCGATAACAATAGATTTAAGATTAGAAAACAATAGTAAACACCGAAACTATAAGTGTAATCCGCACAGCTCGTTCTGGAACAAAACGTGACGTAACACAAGATTAATAAAGCTTTCGACACACGTAATATAATGTGACCCTTGTTTCAGAATGTATGTTGCGCGTTAAATAGTTTAGCACATCGAGATAGGCTATATGATAGGATTTCTGTAGTAATTTAGTGTAAACAGTGCGTCCTTGCCTGGGGGATGTCGGCGGCTGAATTTGGCTTTGTAACATGGGTTGAATGCTGGAACAAGACGCGCCTACCCTGTTATCGGTTAAATTATCTTGCAGCTGGAAAGCCGTGACTAATGTGTGATTGTTTAGCTTAGGGCGCCTGTTCCTGGCGTAATGAGGGGATTTCCCCTTATTAGTCATTGTTTGAGCTACGCCTTTGTCTTTTTCTTTGTATTGTCCTATTTAAATCTAACCTAACCTTCTTGAAATCGGTATAATGTACTAAATATATATAACGAGAAAGGAGAAGGAAAGTTCTGGGCCCAACAGTTAACTAGTTGAAATGTGTATGTAAAATACATTATATTTTTGTGATTGAAATCACAAAATATAGCAGCATTTTTCTATCTAGAAAATGAGAAATTAACAATTAAGTAAAGAATCGTTTAGCACTCATTCGGTTTTCTAGTCATCGAGATAAAAAAAATCGGTTAAATGCTATAAAATGTAATGAAATTGACTAAATAGTTTTTCTGAATCGATTATATATCGTGAATCTAAATTTTTGTTTTTTACTTCTGTTAATACTGATCATCAATTGACAGATGTCAGGTGTGT
This sequence comes from Catocala fraxini, assembly GCA_930367265.1. Taxonomy (NCBI): domain Eukaryota; kingdom Metazoa; phylum Arthropoda; class Insecta; order Lepidoptera; family Erebidae; genus Catocala; species Catocala fraxini. Next base: position 9,149,703 of record OV884032.1, read on the forward strand.
CAGAATTCAAAACAAACGGTCGTTTGTTTTTGTTCAGAGTGCACTACATTTATTGATTATTCTCAATGTTTGATAATTGCGGCTTTATAACGGACTGTACGACGGATTGCTACTTTGGATTATCTGGCTCACTATTTTGGACGACCGATTACGCTTATCGATTGGATATTCATGACATGGATCGTTGTGGTAATTGTGCTAATTCTATTGGCAGAAGAATCTTGAATGACGAGGCCATATTATTATTTATTATAATCGTTTATTTAAAACAAATACCATTTTCAACTTATATATGGGATGATGATAGCTGAATATATACTGCAGTGCGGCGGCAAACAGAATAGTACAATTGCAAACAATACTGAATACGGTTTGCTGTAATATTTTTTAACGTTTCTGGGAGTGTAGACATTCCCAAACATTTACATTTATGACTTTTATAATTTATAACTCGACTTCTAGGCATAAGACTTTTAAAATAATTATAAAGTAACCTATAGAAAACTTCCCTAATGAGCCATAACCTCACATTTACCATATTTTTTATTTTCATATATCTTGATTCGTGGATATCCAAATTTTACCAAATTTTCAGTGAAGACTTGTGATTATATAATGTTTTGAATAAGGCTACTTTGATTGAGTTAACACGTGGGCCCAGGCATGTATAGAGAGCTTTATTTTTCCTTTAAACATGATTTAGTGGCCTTTTCCGTTGGTAGAGTATCCAATGTAAAAGGGTTTCAAGTTACTTCTTTAAAATTTCTATCTACCGTCAGGGAATTTCGTGGAAATATAACAGGTAGAAAATAATATTCACCTTATAATGTATAATTGAATAGGTATATTTTGACCAACTGAAATAACAAGGGTTAAAAACATCGATAGAATAAACACAGTCATATACGTGAACATAAGTAGATTAATCTCGAATTACGAAGTCGAGAAGTTCATTAGTTTATGTTTTGTTAAATATTTCGCTAATGTTTGGAGTAGTTGTGAAATACAGCGGTCAGTGAAGTGACTACAACAAAGGCTACTCTCTATATGTATGTAGGGTGAGTTTTGAGGATTCAGAAGACGTGTGGCGAGCGAGGACCCTTCCCGGCTCATTTGTCGCCAGTGATACAGAGCTCCGGATACTGTTTCGAATTGAGTTACGTGATATCCTGAGCCCAAATTCATTATTTTGTCGCTCTATTTCGCTGTTCTGTTTTGCTTTATATGTATGTAGTTATAAATACATCTTTTTGTATTAATATATATCAAGATTTCTTTTAAATTTGCTCCGTCTCTATTTTGGTTGCGTTCAATCTGATATTTTTATCGGAAGGTATAGAATTGTGTTATTCATTTTTAATGAAATAACGTGATTTTACTGTGAACTTCAAATAATAAGATATTTTTGTTCGTCTTATAAAAACTTACGAGGTTAAATAAAACGAACGCATTAAAAAGGTTTTCGTTTTTGTGCTTTAGTTGAATTTCATATTGATAATACGCGTATTTTTACAACTTAAAGTTATAAAGTAGTTGAACTCTAGTATGTTTTACCACATAAACTTACCAATAATGCTTGTGATAGCAGTAATAGAAGTTAGACAGGCCAACATTTCGTATTGATTAATTTATGGGGACTAATAGGACACCTATCTAGTAGAAGACTATATTATATCTCCTTATCTTGGTAAACGACGTTGAAAATGTAAAATATTAGCATTTCAACTTGTTGGCAACTTGTTACATGAATAATCGTATCTTATAACAAATTTTCATCAATTTGTTCGGTGAATAGCCGCATATTTTTAAGAACATGAATATATTCTCCAGACATTAGACGACATCTTTATTCTTGTTGATAATATTCAGCAAGTCGAGACAAGTTAAACATCGACAAAATGTAAGCTTTTATTGTATTACACAACTCAACAGCGCCAGCCCGCTTCACTTTTATCTATTAAGGGTTTGAAACTAGAACAGTGACCTCATACAAATGGGCTGTATAAAATAAATAGAAACTATATAAGTTGAAATATGATACTTACAAGATCATTTTGTGCTAAAGAGAATTAAATATTCAGTTTCATGACTGTTATTATCATCGAAAGTTCTAGTATCAATTTAATTTTGAATATGTTTTAAGCATTTTACATTTTACGCGTATTATGGCAATATCGAGAATCGTACCTACATATATACAAAAGAGGTAAGCGTGATGTCGTATCTAATTACCGACCAATATCAATTCTGTCTGCTCTTTCTAAGGTCTTTGAGTCTCTAGTGTACAAAATATTTTACAATCATGTCAAGAACTGCTTGTCTATTAACCAAAATGGTTTCGTTGCTAAAAAATCCACCAACACTAACCTTGTAAATTTTATATCTCATATATCAGCTGCCATCGACCATGGCTTACAGGTCGATGCCATATATACTGACTTCACATGCGCATTTGACAAAGTGAGCCATGAGATAATTTTACGAAAATTGCATTCTTTTGGAATCACTCAGAATACTCATAATTGGTGTAAGTCATATCTAGACACAATAACGTCTTCTGTTGTAGTTGATGGAGCGCAGCCGTCTGTGTTTTTCGCAACGTCGGGTGTATGTCAAGGTTCAATCTTAGAACCTTTATTTTTTAAATTTGTTTATCAACGATATATCAGATATCGCCATAAACTCAAATCCTTTTCTCTTTGCTGACCACCTGAAGCTTTGTCTCGTAATACGCAATGAGTCCGACGTGCAGGCACTCCAGTCAGACATTGATAATTTGAGTACATGGTATGATAGAAATAAAATGCACCTTAACTGTGCCAAATGCAATCACATTAAAGTCACGTGCAAGAAAAATAAAATCTAGAGGGATTTTATTTTTCTATAATAAAAAAGGTCTATAATATAAAAGGCGTTAATCTCACCGAAGTCACCACCATTCGTGATCTTGGAGTCCACATAGACACTGATCTACGCTTCATTAAACGCATGGATGAAATACTCTCTACAGCTAATAGGTCTCTTGGATTTATATTAAGGAACTCTAAATGAATAGAAATAAGAATTTAAAATGCCATCAACTACAGTCTTGCTTTACAATAGTTTAGTACGCAGCAAGCTAGAGTATTGTAGAACGGTGTGGAACCCATCTTACCAGACACATATAAATAGATTAGAAAGAATACAAAAGACACTACTACGTAATCTAGCATTTAGAACTAGAATATCACGATCCGTTAATTCATATAATGATAGACTCCGCCACTTCAATATGATCTCACTCTAATCTCACCGAACTATTGCAGATCTAATATTTCTATACAAATTATTAAATAACTTTATAGACTGCCTAGACCTACTAGCAAAGATAAACATTAATGTTCTGTCAAGACCTCTCAGGCTAGGGGCTACGATAAGTACTTCTAGGGGCTACGAAGCTACGAGTAGATCGTTACGATTGCGAATCGTCGCGATCTACTCGTAGCCCCTAGACATCGCACCAATCTGGGTAAACACGCTCCAATTGCCAGACTCACATCGACTTATAATCGTGTCGGGTATTTCGACAGATATAGACGTCTTCGGCAATGGTTGAGAGAAATTAAAAAATAAACTGTATGATCAGTTAAGGATTAGTTCTTAGACAGATGTTTATAGTTCCTATTTTCTATATTTTGCCTTATGTTCTGTTTTTATTTAGAGTTTATTTTAGTTAAATTTCTATTATATATTTTTATTTTTTTTATTAACGTTCAGTTTTATATTAACTGTGTTTTGTTGAATTTGTATTTGTATTCGTGTCAATTTACCAAACTGTTTAATTACTTATAAAAACATTTTTTGTAAACAATGTGAAATGATGATGTACTCACGACGTGTTCTCCTGCAATTGAAGGCAGTTTGAAGGCAAAGCACAAATTTTCAAACAACTTTTTGTAATTATTGCATGTACTGTGTATCCTTTGTTGGAATTCCTAAGAATAAATAAGTAAATATTATACGACTTACACTTCTGTTATCGGTACAACACATTGTAATCATACAATGAGTTCTATTTAAAGAGTTACAAAGTATGCTGCTATTTGTATCCATTAAATGTAGAGGCTAACGTTAACCGTTTGTCTCCCCTTTGGTCGTTTCCTTCCTAACCTTTCGGGTACTAACAAACATCGTTCATTATAATCAAGCTTTACTGCGGAAATAGCCTAATAACCGGGCAAACACCGAAATCATTTTGAACGTATTAATTAGGCTATTGTTAATTTGCGTAATAGCCGGCTAATATACGTACTTAATATAAAATTTGGAATCGTATTTTATCGTCGTGTTGTGTTACGCTAACATAATATTATAACGATAAAATATTTCAACGATACTACAAAGAAAATTTTCCAACGAGATGTAGACAAGTGACATTTAACATTTGAACAACACTTCTATTTCTACAAATACATTTCGATACCAGTTGAAACGAAATATATATGCGGCCAACTGACGAGCGCTCTCGGAAGTGTCAAGGCACTAGGGGCGCAAGGGGGTGGTTACGTAAGGTCTGCCGCAACGCTCCTCGCCTACCGACTCTGGCGACCGTCAATGCACGTCGTGACGCCTTTTGTTGTCGCTCACACGCTTACTTGCAGTTTAGCTCAGCATTTTTATTGGGCTACGACGTCCCGCTTATTCGTCACTGCAATGAAGTTTTTATTACACCGGCTTGCGCCCGTTAACAATTTTGTACGTGCTCCTCTATGTAAAGTACGGTACATTACTTTTGTATACGATATACAATTTAAATGAGAGTTTTGTGTTGAGATTAGAAAAGTTGCATTCTTATTTACCGTTGTCGACTAAATTGCTTTTGAAAATATCAATGTTACCGATAAGGGTAATAATCCATTGTCTACCGACCCGGCCAAATGGTTTTCAAAAGTTTTATACTTATTTTCCCTAAGGAACAGCTTTACGCAATATTCCTAGATATAAGTTAAGGGTCGTAAATAAGCATGAGGCGGCGTCAGCGACGGGGCAGGCTCTCCAAAGGCTTTATGACCGACCGCTGTAAACTCGTGGGTTGCGTGAAACCGCAGCTTTTGATTTGTGACCTTGTATAAATTAGGTCACCACTTAATGTTGCCAATACCAACAATATTTTAATTAAGTATATATTTAAAATACGCTTATGTAAACACGATATTTTTTAATTAAGTCTGTAATTTTTCCGTCCGCTGTTTACAAATCGGAAAGCCTTTTATACATTGTGAACTACATTAAATTTTTATTTGCCTTTCAAAGTTATAAGACATACTTAATGATATTCTATTATTCACAACGACCTGTTATGTTATCATTAAAATCGATTGGAGACACAAATACCCTAATTGAACGCCATCATTTATTATTGAAAGAATAATTTCTACGGGTTTATGAAGCTCCATCGAAAATACTGATTACTAGTCTTAAGTGAAGGAATGAAAACGATAATGGGATAAGTTTCCGATTCAACAAATTGATTTCTTGTTCGACTTCAATCGGAATACGGAGAAATATCGCCAAAGTAATTACGTCATATTAAAGTTCATGCTGATATACAATTGGCAATAGTGAAGTTAGCGGTAATGTAGGAACGCGTACCTATAAATCTGCACTTAGACGACATTTGTCTTATATAGACTACTTTATTGTCCGTTGCGTGGGGCAATATAAATGTTATAGCTCATTGAAGGCCTCGGTCATCTTGTACGAAATTTCGGCTGTTGGTTTGCCATTTCACGCAACTCGTGTTCGAGATCGTAACTTTCGTTCTTAAAACGTAGATCACCGACCTGGCCTGGTACATTATGAGATCAATCCATTTTGTTTCTATATTGTATGTTTGCAAAGGTAGAATATTTTTGTACATTGCTCCTTCTATGCTTTCTGAAATAAAATTATTTTGAATATTTGACCTGCTTAACGGTAAACCACCCAACCGCAACTGTTGTGCAAACGCTGTTTGTTTCTGAAGTGTAGAGTAGGGACACCATTAGAGAAACTCGTGGTGCGTACTTTTGTTACAAGGTAAATGAAGCGATTTTCCGCCCAAGGTTTGGGCTCTGTGAAGAAACTCTTAGGCATCATTTTCTTGTGTTCATCTTTGTCTCCATCTATTGTTTATCTCTTTAAGCCTGGCGATAATATGTATAGTAAATGCATATTGTTAGATGTTTCTCTCACAACTGGAATTATGAATAAGCTATTTATATTCTTTATCGTCAATGCGTGCCATAAAAGTATTTTGATGTTTTCAATGTAGTTTAGATACCTATGACAATCGACAAAAAAAGCGCTATTCAACCTCAATTTATTGTTCGTGATGATAAACGAGAAGGAAAGAATCGTGCAATATCACTGAAACAATTCAAGTAGAGAAAATTAGTTGAGAGGAGATATAAATGTGCCCGGCTGCAACGACTGGTTCGGGTTGCCGCGTCGTGTTCCCAGACTGTTTCAAGTGGAAAAACTTGTTAATGCCGCGATTTTGCGTCGCCTCAGGGTAAGCTTATTCCCTTAGCTCACAGAACTTACGCCTTAGTGGTAATAATCTTTACCCGGTTTAGTAAAATGATAAAAAACTTGAAGTATTATATAAATTATCACTTTATTATTTGAGTAAGCTGTTTTTTATCGAGCGCCATGCAGTAAAGTCTCAAATAGAGTTAGCGCAGATTTAAATCTTTTTCTTGATTAAAGGTTAATGTGAATAATATTTGATAAATATAATTAATCGAGCTTTCGATTAACTTTTATCATTATAGAATATTATTATGTTATATTATCATAGTTTATATCGCTATCACACTGTTAATCAGTCTATTAAAGAATTTCGACGGATGACACAGGTACCGGCCAATCAATCGGATAGCCGGTATTGCTAATTTAGATTGCGTGAGAATTTTAACTGTAAATAACTTCAACATTACACTATGTCGTCGACCCTTATTGTAGGAATAAAATGAAAATGCTTTTTAATAATTACTTTGTTTCCACAAACCCTTATTATTTGTCGACATCATAAAAATAGTCGGGCATTCTCCATGACTAGTTATGTGTACAACGCCGCTAAAATTAATTGCATCGTCGAGATTCTCAAGAGGCCACAAATAGGACGGGTCAAAAAGTTGTAAGTGGTGACGAGCGATCTAGATGCCTCGCCACGCGTCCGCGCCGACGTAATTATGTGCCGAGATTTAGGGATGCCGGGCTCGAATTGACCCAGATCTATATAATCCCCTCGACGACTGCTACACTATCGGGGATTGTTTTTATCTTGTTACATGCGTTGCCCCTTTTCTCTATTGATATGACAAGATTTTAGATATTTCTAGAAATGGAACTTATCTCAAGTAGATTACCCAAATCTGTAGCATGAACATTAATTACATCTTTCATCATAACAGATCAAAATCTCTGTTCTCATTTATGATGAAAATCTGCTACGCAGTGCTGTTTGAGATCGCTGCAATATCAGCTGAATAAGCCTTATTGAAATATCGATTCCGCTAGGCACAGCCATTGTCTTATTTTATTATTCTGTTCTTGTCTACTTCATTATTATATTATTTACTAAAAAAATATTTATTTTGTGAACCCCAGAGGAGGAAAGCGTTATCTTGTTGAAATTTATATAAATTAACCTTGAATCCAATTTACCGTGTACTGAGTTTTAGAAAGAACAGTGTTATCCTTGGGCGGGGTCTAGACGGACGAGACGGGAGGGTAGTTGAGTTGAAGGCCAAGATTTTCGTTACGTAAGCTTGTTTAACTTTAAATAGGTGCTATGTAAACTCGTAATCATAAAATCACGTTAATTTGCACGTTATAAAGGTGCGATGTATCGTATTTGACAAATTAGGACACTCAATTCATCACGCGATGTACACGGCATTGCATAAAATCGCCGTGTCGTCCGCTCAAATAAATGAAAATACACATTTTGGTTTCTGGTGAACCCGGGTTCTGGTACAACGTCGGCTTGACGCTGTTTAATTAAACTTTGTTAATATTTAAACGCGAACGACCACAATTAACTGATTAAACTTTTAAATATTTTATCTAAACGTGATGTGGAATTTTCTGCTGAATTGTTCTTTTGGTGGATATTTGGATTACTGTTTCATTGAATGGTGTTTTACAACTACTTACAAACGTTCTACTTTCAATTGAGTTCATTAGTTTTAGTTTTTAGTTTAGTTCTTGTTCAGTGGCTAATCGGTTAATATGTAGTAACGGAAAATAAAGATCACTGTTTGGTAGAAATGTTAACTCCGTGACGTGCTTAGTACAGTGTGACTCCATTACCAATAGATAGTACTAGGCAAAAAGACAAAGAGTCATGTTTTAAACGAAGGAGAAACGATAAAGTATTTCACCTAATTAGTTTTTGGTACATATCGTAGTTCAAAAATGAAAAACGCCAATGCTAGCAAGCGACGCGACGGGTTAAACTCATCGGTGCGCAAGGATAAAATTAAATCGAAATAGTTTGTATAATATAAATAGCTTAAATTGAAGTAAACAGTATGTATGTATGTATGTATGTATCTTATGTGGGAGCCAGTCAGTGCAGACCGGCGACACTTCGACCCAGTGGGATCTTTTGAGTCGACACTCTCCCAATAAGGACTGCCATAGATGTTCATGGCAGCCGGGACCGACGGCTTAACGTGCTCTCCGAGGCACGGAGCACGCGATAATTGTCAATCAATACGCACATAATTCCGAAAGTCAGGGGTGGGCGACGTGGGTTCGAACCCGAAGCCCTCTGCATTGCAGTCTGTTGGTCTCCCCACTGAGCTGTCACTGCTCAGTAAACAGTAACTAGTCTTCTTCTTCTTCTTCTTCTTTTTGTGTGGTTAGTGGCCAACCTGTTGTCAAGAGTTCAAACCGCCCGTAGGCCTCTGACATGGCTTAACGACTGCTGTCAATTTGGCAACAACTGGGGCCTACTTTTTATGTGCCCTCGGAAGCACGGAGACGCTCAGATAAAATACCACTAAGCGGTAACCCATCTATAGACTGACCGCACCCAACGTTGCTTAATCTCACTAATCGTTTACCGGTCAGTGAGTGCAACTGGCTATGAGCGCCTCACAGTAACTAGTAAAAGTGTTTAACAATAGTAGTTAGTAGAACAACGCGATAAAATCCGTATAAAGTTTGTTTAATTTCAAAAAGCTACTAGTTCATTTAACACATTGCGAACTGAGAAGTAGAATTTGCAGAGAATGAGACACACAGTGATTTGTAGAAATGAACCGCACATAAAATGAGCTTACAATAATGATCTGTGGACTATTTAATTATTTGCAATTTTACTAAATGTTAGTTGTTAAATGTTATGCTATTAGACATTTAGTTAATTAAATCTATCGTCGTGACTTTTAAGGCCACGTAAAATATATTGTTTAAATATAATATAAGCCTGGATAATGTAAAACAAAATACATGTCAAGCTTTATTTGAATGAACTCTTACCTGTGCCGTACGTTGAAAACGTAGAATGCATTGCTAGCGCACGTATTTTCTTCTTATTTCAAGCCCGGCTCTTTAAGCGGGGTGTATAAAAGTATCACTTAAGTAAGGCCGTCAAAGTAAGGACTACCGGGCCACTTTCACAATGTCAGTAAAGGAGAGAGATGGTCCTTTACATAGATTACTATTAGGCGTAGTAGAAATGTTATAAGAGGCAGAGACATAACCTGACTACAATATTAAATAAAATTGATCACGTGCACTTCACCGGCCGCCGAGCGCAATATTGACAGTTGCTGGTTTGAAGCCTGACAAAAAAGAAACAAGTGTCACTAAGAGTGAATGTGAACTTAATTGTGTAAATGAGGAGAATGAATTGAAAGGCAAACGTTTTCTAAATAAGTCAGAGATGATTTGAAGAAAAGGTAGGTAATAGTACCGACCCTGAACCGATTAGCGTATATGATGTAATACAAATGTTATTCGATTTAATGAACCAATAGAGGCATCTCAGAATTGTAATCAGTATAAATCCATAATCCCTACCAAGCCTACAGGAAAGAGCCGTAAGTCTATATTAAATACAGCACTAATTTCAATACAACCTTCTCTGCATGCAGATTTTCCAATTTGCTGAAAGTAACAGGAAAATTTAAACCCATGAATATATTCAGTTAGCAAAAATAAAAATGATCGCGAGACCGACCTATGTTAGGAAGGCAATACAGCTGACGTTATCAGATCTGGTTCGATTGAAATACGTGACGTGACTGCCAATTCGCTGCCTCCACACTCCACGACACGAAAATAGTACGAACTGTATGCGACCTTAATTAAACATTGCTTGTTTGATTTATGTAGTGAAGAGACACTTTGTTTCTTTTACAAAATATACTCTTTGATTTTACAACTATTTGATAGATGAAACAGCGACCCTTGACGTTGAGTTGCGTGCCGGATCCTCTATAGCATGCTATACTCAGCCAAATTTGCCATTATATTTTTATTAGTTTGCTTGGCCAAGTGCTCCACTAAAAGCAAAACGTTTGTAACAAAAACAGCTGTCATTCTACAATTTTCTCACATAGTAACAGGTTTTCTAAGATAGCTTATTAAAATTTAGTTAGAATTTCGATCGATATCAAATATAATTTGCTAGGTCTGGGCCTAAGTAGTTTATTGCTACTTAAGGCGGTCGGTTCAGACCTTTGTCTGGGCGAGCGGGTGGCGACCATGACCGCGTCATCGCGTCGGCTTGAAATTAACTCACTGCCTGCTTACTGTTTCCACCCGGCTGGGATAGGCTCTTTTATACGCTGTGAAGTCGGATCTCTCCTACCTTTGTTCTATGTATTCATTATGTCTTATGAAGCGCTTCGTGCGCATTTTCACTTTAATTAATTCTTAGTTCTTATTCTCCAGAGATGATGTCATTTCGATGGCGTAATATCTAAATATAAATGCTTATGTAAATTTAGTTTTTGTCGATATCTAACGGTTGTTCCCATGAGAGATGAGAATATAGAATCGTGTACGAGTGCTGTATTCCATTTGATATCTTATCTTATGACCTGAGGACGAAATGTATGATAATATTTCACTAGAATCGTGAGATGTCATGTTGATAAGTGTAAATAAGTCTGTAGTTAACGTATTATAGCTACAGTGACGTTATTTCTATCAAAATATTATATTGTTTTGTTTGCATTGCGGAATAATAATGATATAAGCTGTTCAACGGTATTTAGCCGAAAGTCTGCGTTAGAAACGAGGGTTCATAATCATTATAAACAATTGCCCGTATCCTACGCTATTAAATCAGGATAACGAGCGCAGCAAATGTGTACAATTACGTTTTGTATCGTAAATACAAATCCTCTTTATGCCCCTGTGCGTATGAACTCGCGCAGTACCTGTAGGTGTCGCGCCTTGTAAATTATTACACAGAGTTAACTCGTACACGTGTTGACACCTCGCCTGTCAAAGGTCATGTATAAAAATACTTCAGCTACAACTTTTATTCAAAGAGTGAGTTAAATGTCACGTCGCTGGATATAATATTGATAATCCTCAAGGATTGCACGTTTAGGGCGAGTAGAATATTACTATACCGTGACAAATATTAATGCGTGGTTCGTAGACCTCAGAATGCTTCGCAAGTGATCTGCAACTCTACTGTAAACGTATTTGAAAAAAAGAAAACTATTTTTATTTGCATCCTCTTTCCACAATATAATAATTTTAGTATTTAAAAATAAGCGTTTTTTTACACATACTTAATATGACCATGATCGATGCAAGTCGGTCGAAACGTCGGGCAATAAATAGGTATACTATATTACATTTTAAATAATTATCAACGCGATTAAGACCCGTTGTCTAATATTATATTAAGTAACCACACTACATGAAGTATTGCCCGCAATAAATAACGACCGCCATTATTTATTATTACAACCAGTACGAATATTAAAGCAACAAAGAAAATATAAACGACATTCAGGGAAGTAGGTACCTAACGTACGTAAAACGAATGTGGCTTAAGTAAAATTAAACTTCGATTGGATTAAAGAAGTTCAAAATTCAAACGTTTATTATGTCTTAAACACACGCCACATTTAAGTATGTATACGTTTTATCGTACAAAAGAGAATCAAGTTCCCGGCCCACCGCCCACTAAACGCTGAAAACTCATTTCCTTCTTTGGAGTCCTACGATTTGTGCGAGAAACGAGATGACATAACCAGCAATGCGTATTAAAGTGTGGTTACAAATTTCCGTATATTGTTATCAATATGCCGATATGAAAGCAATTTCTGAACGGTTTATGAAATATAAAAAATCAAGTAAACGGTCAACTTTTTTGGTTGCCTCTAACTCGTCTTAAAATATTAAGTTTAAGACTGGTTAGTACACATATCTGTGTACTTCCACGCTTATCAGTGGTATAAGAGTTCATGACAGTATTTAGACTTAACCTAACGCGCCTAAGACACGATGTTAACTGTCCTTTCTCAAACAAAAAGTTATTTAACATGAAAATTACTGTGTTAGTTTTTCTACCATAGCACCGAAAACGTAGTGGTCACTGATATGGTTATTAGGATCTTATGGTAGACAATTGCACTAGCGCTTACACCAAGGCATTGCACCAGTGAGCTCGTCATAACAGATAATAAATGACTTAGATTAATTTATGATTAAGAGTAAATGTACACGAAGACTACAGCACGTTGCTAGCGGTTATTTTTCACAGCTTTCACTTTTTTCATAAAGCGATTATCTTGTATCGTTTACAATGAAACGTTGATAATTAGGTGTCTTAATGGAAGCCATTGTTGTAACGAGCGTCTAAATTAATGTTCGTTGTCGTCGCGGCAGGCCGTGTCACACTGACCTATATCGAGCATCGATGTCAACCGTGACTCTCACCGCTACTCCACAAATTCATATTCTCTATCATAAAACCGTGAATTTATGCTTTATTCATAACAAAATTGATTGTCGATTAAACAAACAGTTTCGGCTGAAAAGGCATTTTATGGTAAACGATTAAATAGATTTAATGGTAATCACTGCACGTGTAGATTATATCTGTAATAAATAATTTGGATCGATTACAGACATTGGTATTTGGAATCCATTTTACACTTCATTACCTTTGTGATAATATAATAAGCACCGTTTTGAACGATTCACTTTGAGTGAATTTGTTGGAGCAAAGCCTAATTGGATTTATCCATAGAACAATAAAACCTTATTTCTATTGTCAATTCGCGTATAAAATCGTTGCCTAGTATTAAACTGAGATAAAAGACGTCATTGTTCACGTGACTATCAAAAGCAGAGTTCAATGTTGCTTCATGTTTTTATTATTTTTCTTGACTTGTACGTATTTACATAATGTAGGTATATTTAGTTCTTTATCAAATTTCAGATTATTGAATAATGTGATTAAATAACATTATGAAGTAAAAATATATGTTGTAACGAAAAAGATATGCTACCACCGACGGGTTTTTAATTGTTTTAAATTTTATTTGGACATATTGAACTTGCGATCTATATAGTAGTAAGTTCGGACCTCATCAATTTCAGTACTGATGTGAATCTTACCCTAACAGAAGCATTATATCTAAGCTGGATGGATATACAAGAATGCTATTAATTAGTAACACAAGATACCGGTTATCTAAGAAACATACATATGCGGCAAGTGTCTGCGCGACAACGCGATAGTAAACGTTTCTCTGTCTAAAATTTGAAACCGACTGAAATAAGAATCCCACAAAGATTAAAGCTGATACCTACCTACAGAACCCGCCTGCATCATTTCAAAATGCTGACATTATCTGCACGCAGAGATGTAGCCGATGCAAAATTTTTGTACAAACTATTAAGAAATCAAATCGATTGCCCCAATTTACTAAGCCTTGTTAGATTCCATGCTCCATCCAGATATCCTAGAAATATTATTACACCGCTATGTCCACCTCTGCGGAGGTCTGTGTTAGGCGCAAACTCACCCATGCCTGTGTTATGCAAGATGCTTAACCGCTGCAGTGATTTGCTTGATATAAACCAAGACAGTTTTAATAAATTTTATAAAATTATTTTGAATCATTCACCTGTAAATATCTGAACTTAATTTTTTATACTTGAATAATTTTTTGTAGTCTATTTAACTTAATTTAATGTAATATTATTTTATTTAATGTAATATAACTTAATTTAATCCATTATTATTTAATTATACATTGCTGCTCGATTTGCTTATTTCAATTATGATTTTCTAAGATATTTTATTTTTATTATATTATTATTATTTACTGATGTTTCCAATTGAATTGTATAATCTATTGCCAACTGAATTACTTATAATTTATTTTTGCTTGAATTCATTACGTGAATATGTCTACTATGTCTGTGTCGTTTAATTTAATATAATATTTAATGTTACAATAATTACTTATCTAATCTTAAAATAGTCAATTTATCATAGCCGTTGTTTTTTGTGCATGCGGTGTTAACCTTTAAGTAATTGTTACACTTTTAAAAGTATATTAGCCTATTGTATTATAAGTTAATGTTATGTGTGTAAACAATTGTTGGTTAACCTAAATAAATAAAATAAAAAAATAAATGCATAAAAAAATTATTTAGAGATATGTCGCTATCGAATCAATTAGATTGCATTAATCTCAGCTTACCACGTCGAACAAAGGAGCATACTGCGTAAATAAATCTCATGCCTATCTACCACTAATATGATATGTAATTAAATAGATCTGGTAGTGCGCGTAAAACTCACCCAATGTTTTCAGTTACGGGCCCGTTCGCCCCTTAAGGTTCGCCCCCTAGTAGGTATTTGTTAGGTTTCTTCTTAAAATCCATCCAAAAATAGAAGCCCCGCCTAGCGGGGCTCCTATTTTCCTTTTTCCTCTTTCTATGAAAGAGGCGAAAGTCAAAGGGCGCACGGGCTCGTAGCCATATTTTCCTTAGAATCCACCCTATACTGTGGTTATTATTTTAGGTAATGTTTCCAACAATAACATGGCCTGTTATGTTTCTACGGATGCAGTATCCCCGTGAGACGTTCTAAACACGCATCGGCAGCATAGGTAGGCCTTTCGGCTACGCCAACCGTCCGTACAAATTGAATAATGGCTAGGTCGCCTCAACTAAGTGGATTCTATTTTCCTTTACGTGTACAGTCCAATGTCGACCCTTGCTTACGTCACGACTTACTAAATCCACCACGTTTTAGCCCGCCTCATTCATTTATTATTACTTTGGTTTTGTATTTCAACGCTTCATACATAATTTCATTACTGACGTATATAATCATATGTGCTGTTGTATGTGCCGCCTGGTTTATCTCATGATAAATTAACACCAGCTGTCGGATCGCGGCCCCAGTTAGAATACTAAGAATCTCTATGTATAATCGATAATGATGCGGATTCTGTTGTTACGTCTCTTTCTAATAATGGCCATAGAAAAAGGATAATCCTATTACTACTAAAGTGAAGCGATGATGAGTGCGAATATGGCAATGATTTGGCGATATATTGGTAACTGATAGCCCTTGTTCGGGCAGCTGTCTACAAAACAATGGATTGTATATGATCGCCACTGCCGTTGCTACTGCTGTACGCAATGTGATCCTTTCAGTTCAGACTTTATATTACTTTTCGTTCACATAAATTGGGTCGTCCTCTTTATTAATTATACTTCTATAGTTTTACGTTAAGAACAAAGGCATGGAGTTATTTAACAGCTCCAATATAATTTGACGTTGTCTTATTATGACTGGTACTAGATTAATATTAGATATTTGAGGTATAACAATAGATCGAAACGAAGATCTCTATTGTTTTATAGTGAAATGAAAATGATTTCAGTAAAATAAACTAAGCATATTGCGACAAAGCCACTTGCAAATCATACTTCTAGTAGTAAACCTAAATATAAATAAGCGTGTACTGCGTTCGGTGGCATGTTGCACACCCATCAAGCTGAATATGAATTGCGGTACTACTTAGATATATGGAGTGTTAAGCATTTAACACACCAGCAAGCTACTAATTATTTTTCCGTATTCCGCAAGTTTAATTACGCAATTAATCATGTTTAATTTGCGTTTTACCAGACACGAAAATTAAACAAATTTCAGGTTGTAAGCGACTTATCTTCGAGTTTTGCTCTAGCGATCGATTCAGGCCTTCTATTACATTTGCGGATGTTAGTAAGGGGCAGCGACCTAGCAAAAGTATTTGCTATAATCTTCTATATTACCCGATTCATCGTTAGTGAGACGTTCAATATTTTCGGCCACGTTTCCAATGTCATTTCGGCGTTAATTGTATCTTATTAGCAGTTTCAGCTGCCAGTGGTTATTCGCTCTATATATCGTACTATTTAGTTGTAATCGTACCTACAATTTGACTGTTCAAATCATGATCCGATAAATGTTTTGTAATATTCTCCTCGTGACGATATTCTGCATCGTATCCGTGATATAAGTTTGATTAATGTTAGTAAAAGGCTTAAACACAATAATGTGCTAAATAAACGATCGATAAATACGGAATAATATTTGTGTATACGTAAGAAAATGCTACGATCAACTTTTTTAATATTTGTCTTTTTGTCTTGCAGGCGCAAAGCGACGATGACGACGTCGGGCCCGACGATGTCAACGTCGCTGTCGAAGGAGGCTTTATGGATGAATTCTTTAGTGAGGTAAGTCTACACTTTTAAGGAATCTGGCACAAACCTTCCACAAGAGTCAACTCGACTGCTGGCATCTTCCGGCTGAGCTAAATTTACTCTCAGAACTTACTGATAACTAACCGAACGACACCATTAGATATTTAGTTGTTCTTAATTAATTTATTATTGTATACCTCAATAAAATGACAGTCGAAAATATTGTTTTGAGTTAAAATGCGTACATATAGGATCCTATGACCATCGAACCCAATTGATTGATTACTAATTCACCGTTAGGTATTCGGCCTTTTGGAGCCAGACTGTTTAATTTTAGTCACAGCTCTTGTAACCACACGTTTGACCAGCCCAGTTCTATTTAATTATGAACATAAGACACCTACGTATTTTTATCTAATAGCAACATCACAAACGTGAGTAATCAACTTAATAGCCTTTAATTAACCCTGGACTGGTGCTCTACTACTGGGTATGTAATACGTTTTTTATTTGTTTTTATTATATTTTATTCACGTTTGGAAATGCGCCTGATGCATACCCCCTCGCCACAAGGGGAGGCGAGAGGGTTATGTCCGGCTCTCCCGTACTTCGGGCCTTCGGACCAAAACGCCACGGTGTGCCTACTCGCTGCCTTGTATAGTGGATGGGCCGTAAAACATTATATTCTGTAGGCTTTGTTAATTATAATAGTAGCGTAAATTCCTAAGCTTACTTAGTTTACGTAGACCTTTTTATTTGTTTAAACAGTTTAGAGGACAAAGACCCTTATTAAGTAAGTTGTAAAGCCAAATTAAGTGACTTAGAACTTATAAGTTCATAACTTTGCGGTTCATTTCAAAACCACTTACCATTTCCTAAGTAGACAAATTTGTAAGTTACTTTAGATGGCTTATGAACGTTTACTTTATTCTACGCAGTATTCGATTTTAATTACGAAGAATATGATACGTATTTAAGTCAATTATGTTACTTTAAAGCCTATAGGTTTTGTTTATTATCACAGAATACAAATAATAATAATTATAAACAAACACATGTAATTAAATAATAAAATTAATTAAAAAACTGTAGAATTTGCATTACGAATAGTTTTAACATAAATTATATTGACTTAGAATTTATATTGTTCGTAATCCAAAGAATTCGATTTAAAAATATAATAACAGAGCAATAACCTGACAATTCTGCAAAATTCAGTATCAGAGGAATTTATCATCATGAGGTCATAGGAAGCGAAGATTATGAATTTGTACACGATTCCATTTAAGACATGATACGACTAGACGTGTAATGTTAGGATATTATTACTTAATCTAAAGGCATATGAGTCACACATGACTTCATTATGAGAAAGATATACACGGTTGCGTCGTTTTTGTCGCTTCCACCGCACTGGTAATCAACGCATAATGAACCCGTCAGACGATGACTCATCTTCACTACGTCTGCTGCTTATATTGCCGTTTGAGCACTTTCTTCCACCTCAACTTTGCCCAATTATTCTTCTTGACAGACAGACTCCTTTCAAGGAACAGCCTTATGTTATAAAACATGTAAAAAGAAAAGCTTATTCCTTTTCTCGTAGCGAGATTTATCGCCGGATTTAGCGCCAGCGAGGTGGATTAAATATTCTAGTGTGATAAGGATTGTGTTTTCCTTTTGCTTGCGTCTGTGAATATTAAATTGGTTAAAGTCATCGTATGTCTGATTCTTTTATACGGTAAATACTGAAATTCCATTTTTAAGCTCTGCACACACGGTAAATTCTGTCCGAGTTTTCCAATCACCATAGTTGAACAAAAGTTTCAGCTCGTTCCTGTCTATTGTTTTCGTTGTGTACGATGTGCGAGCGAGCGCTGCCTCTCTTTGTTGTACTTATCTACTACTATTGCGATATTGCGTGGCGTCACAGGTATTTAATTATAGCTACCCTCGCTTCCATTCCTTACTTCAAAAAGAAACGGCCCCTGTCAAGGCATTTTCCTTCCAAATCTTGTGTGTGTACCTTTCTCCTTTGTATGTAGGTACATTTTATACATGTCGAAGTAAACATACGCTTTCACCAGTAATGACGTAATGATATCAGAATATTTTTGAAATCACACAGAGCGATATTCTTGTATAATCGGTGAGGCCAGGTTTGCTTGAACGAATCTATAAATAAATCCTTACAAATATCTGGTTTTGTATATGTGGTCTGAATGCTGAATGAGATTATTCTGCTCTCAAACATTGTCCCGGTTGATAGCTACTTGGTATACATATCTGCTTATCTTCAATCTGAAAGTATGATATAATGATACATACTTATATAGATGACTGTTACCGAAACAGCAAGTTTAAAATTGCTTTACTTATTATTAAGAAAACTTCTGATAACGTTACTTAAATACCAGTATCTCAAATATTTGACACTTGCTAAATCCGAGTCAAATAGAAGTCAATGTATATTTGATGCCAACAGATAAGGATAACTTATATCCCTACCGCTATGATTCATGTTAACCATGCTCATGAGTCAATGCATGACTCTCGGGAGAAACCCACGACACCATGTTTTGGAGCAAGCAATATTTTAAATCACATCTAAATTTCGGCAGAGAATACAGTTCTTATAGGATTTTTATAAGCTGGTAGCTCTATCCAACAATCGATAGTCATCTCTGTCAGCCATTCATCCAATTAACAATTTCTTAAAAACTTCCACCAACAATGGCACAAACGACCCAGAAGTATACTTAAACTTAGATATAGAAAGATAGATTTTTTTTTTTTTATTCTGGCACACTAAAGTGCTCACCCAAAACATGAAGAAATACAATAAAAATAAAGAAATACAAAATAAAAAGCAGAACAATATGTAATAAAACAAAATAAATAAAACAAATACTAATCACTATAATTTCATTTCGTTTCTACTCACTGGCAACACCACACCTTCCGCTTAACTTAACAGAAACTATAGATTATATGACGAAAACTGCCTCCCATCAAGTCAAGGCTAGTATTGTCAGTGAGCAGGCGAGATATATACAGTGGTGGACATATAATTAGAAACACTTGCGACGTATTTCACATTATACAAGGCACATTTCCGTAAAAATGTTGTTTTTGGAAATAAAACAACAAAATGCATAGAATACGTTCAACAACTTTTAATTCATTAAAAAACAAATGAATATCTGAGTTTACAACTACCATTTAGATATTTAGTTACGTACCAACAACTAAGCGATATTTGCAGTACCACCCGTCATGGACAAGTAATTAGAAACAATAAAGAAATGAGGTAAAATCAAAGTTATTAACGTGTTAACGTCATCAATTTCAAATTATTTATGTTAAATTAGCACAAATTTTAAATAGGATTTTAATCGGTACTATTTGCAGGCCAGTCTAACATGTTAACACGTTGCTCACTAAGAAAGGATTTAACACTGTGGGTCGTGTGTTTTGGGTCGTTATCGTTATCGTGGTCGTTATCGTGCTGAAAGATCCAGGTTACAGGCAAATGGTCGTCAGTGTAGGGAATCATTGTCTCTTCTAAGTTGTTTTTGTATTGAAATTTATTTATTTATTTTTAAAACTTACAACTATCATTACAGGTAACCCAACCCAACCCAATTCGATAGTGCGCTACATCTTAATAATATACATAAAAAAAATTAACATAAAACTCAACTAAGTAACTAAAAGAAACAAAAATAGAACTAAAATAAAAACAAAAATACTAATAAACTTTTAACTTATAACTACTTACAATACTAGGAACAAAAATAGGACACTGTGTAAATAGTAATTTTTTTTGATCCATTATACCTTCAATCTTACGGACGGGTCCAACTCCGCAACCAGATAAACATCCCCATACTTTACGTTACCACCGCCGTGTTTGACTATACTTCTCGTGTATGTATAATCAAAAGCATGGTTTATTGGACGTGTAACGTAGCGTTTGCCGTCTAAATTCACCATATTTATTTTTGTTTCATCCGAGAATAACACTTTTTCCCATTCTCGTACGGTCCAGTTAAGATATTTCTTTGCAAATAATAATCGCTTCTCTCGGTGTTGCTTGGTAAGAAGCGGTACCTTTCGAGAAACCCTCCCGAACAATTTAGCTTCCACTAATCTGCGGCGTACCAGTTTCGAGGAAATGTTCCTTGAGTCATCAGGTGAAAAAACTTCATTTCTAATCTCGTTGGAGCCTTTAAACGGGTTTTGTTTAGCTACACGTATTATTTGCAAATCTTTCCGGGGAGACGTTTTCCTTGGACAAGCCTTTCTAACAACACTTTTAGTAGTTCCGTTTCTTTTATAATGAGCAATATAGCGTTGAAAACTTTCTTCACAGAACATTCTAGATGATTAGCAATTTTTCTATAAGTCCACTTTCAAACTAAATGTAATTTAACAATTAATTGCCTAGTTGACTCGTCACAACTTTTATTTTTACCCATTTTTAACAAAACTTATTATTCACGTAATATCAAATTGACGTTTAATTGCCGCCGAAACTACAGAAAAAGCGTAGAAAGAGGTTTAATTTTTAAATTAAAAAAATGGTACGATCCATGGATTCTGTTTCTAATTAGTTGTCCAAGCGGCCAGTAATAGAAATTCAACTATCATTTATATTTAAACTCTTTTAATAATTAAAGATAGAACAGATTTCTTTTTAAATATTTTATCAGTTTTTAACTCATTGGCTATATTCTGGCATAGTTAATAGTGATTTAATCTATATATTATATTTAATTATATATTTTTTACTCATAACGATAGTTCATTCTGTGTTTACCTAAGTTTTATGTACTGTTTCTAATTATATGTCTACCACTGTATATATACATATAGTACAGTACAGGCGATATACACATATAGTATCCTGTTATGGGGAAATAGTTATAAGTATAACATTAACTCAGCATTTGTAATACAGAAAAGGGTGATAAGAACTATGTTACGTATTGATCAAATCGCATCATGCAGAAACCACTTTAAAGAGCTCAACATATTAACATTTTGGTGCTCCTGACTAATTTGATTAACAAGTAAGAAACGGCAGTGAATTGCCGTCAATCTTAGAGATAAAAAAATGGTTCAAGCAATATGCAAATGTCACGTGATACCACGTGATCTTGAGGTCAAAGGTCATAGTCATTTCAGGGGTATATGGACTATGCTGACTCGAATGGCGTTGACCGCGAATCTCTAGTTCTTACGCTTCTTGAGTTGAAAGTTGTATAACAGACAAACGGACGGACGGACAAAGCTATAATTATATAAGAGTTATTTCGAACTCTAAAAATATGGATAAGCTTGAAACCAAAGAACAAAGAAACATTAGGGAAAAAGTACTAGGAAAGATTTGACTAGCATCGTTCAGCTTAAATTAAACGTCGTGCTGCACAGTTCTGCAGTCCAAGCATCTTTAATACTCTGCCAGTGGAGATGAAAGGTATTTACTGCGTAGATTTAAAAATAAGCTTAGGGCATTTCTTTTGGAAAAGAGCTCCTACAGCATAGAGGAGTTTCGAAAGGAAAACATGTTTAATATATAATGTTTATCTTGGTTTTATCATAATTTATTTTATCATTCATCACTTTCTTTTATATATCCATGCTGACATTAATAATTACTTTAACTGATGACATAAAATAATACGAATTAGTGAAATTCCATATTACTCCTATAATAATTTGTTATTTATATTGAATTCCATTTTGAGTTAATTGTATGTTTTTAATATTATTTGTATATGTACCTACAAATTTGTACGGAACCCTCGGTGGGCGAGTCCGACTCGCAATTGACCGGTTTTTTTTTGTATTGAATAAATGACTAATAAATTTTAAGACCGAACATAATTATTATATCCATTACGTTTCTAGCTAAGCAAGAGTGACAAGTGAATAAGATGAAGCGGTGGTGTGTCTTGCCTTTTCTAATGAATTTAAAGCACGACACAATCAAAACAGAAAGCGTTATCTCAGCTTGCGAGCTAGATTCTATTGCAGTGCTATGTGTATTGGCAAAATGATCACTGCGGCAACTACCAATATACTGCGTCGGGTTTGCATAGAAAATAACAAATCGTGTGATCCTCGTTCATTCCGTCCCTGACTGTATTTCGTTTTCATGATTTCAATGTATGTTCAGGACTTATTACCTAGTTAGGTGTAGTAGGAGTGTAGTAGGAGTTGTTTTTATGAATATAACAATAACTAAACTTGCAAGGCTGTTTTTGATTCTATTAATATTTATGGTAGAAACGCCTAAACATACAGTGCCATTATGGTCGACGTTATAACACATGCGCAGGCTTATGAAATAATAATACGTATTTATTATAAGGGTTGCTGACGAAACAAACATGTTTTAACAGCATAGAGTCATCCCTACCCTTAATTATTTGAAAAACAAAAAGCTTTAATGTTCTTAAATCCTTCTAGTATATGTGTTCTCCTAGAAAAGAGTTTGTAGTCTTGCAAAACAAGATTGCCTCTTTGGTCCCGTGGCGGAAGTGCCGCGCGTATCACAACTGTCGATCGTGAGATGATTTCAAGGATGAGTTTCTGTCAGAGAATTCTTAGGTACAGCACAGTGCCGGAAAGCCGTTTCAGACGCAGTGCTGAAACTAAGACTTTTAAGTAGGGTGGGTTCGTTCACGTATTGTAATGTGAAACCTAAAACATGCTCGATAAAAAGTAGCTAATACTTTAGTTGGCCACTTCAAGGATACCTTTAGTATTATGCCTATATACAACCATGGTTAACATGTAATAGCAATATAAACTCAAGTGCGAGTGCTCGATTTAACCATTCGCGTGTTCTAAGCATGACCCACCACGTATAGGTGTGTTGTAAGACGTCAATAAACTTATTTTACGACGTCCCTTACTACAACATTATCGCCTTTATACACTCAGTACTGTAAACCTATTTGTATTATCATTTCGCAATAATTACTCAGGCCAATTTTCACGATTAAGAGTCTGTAAGCTTTTGTTTAATTTCCTTACACTTTAACCCTTTTCGTTGGCGGTGCTGTAGCTAATCCTGAAATACGGTTTAACATGCAAAAGCCGTATTTTCACGGTTACCTAATGCCCAGTCAACTGGTTAATTGGCACGATCGGACGGTGAATGCGAAATTCAGTTATTGTATCGATTTTTAGATAGGCAGTATTTTATGTGTATGCCTCTTTGGTTCTGTGTTATAAGTGGTAGCGCATGCATAACTAACGATCGTTTGGGATCATATTTGATTCCCATCTCAAGCTAAATATTATTCTGATTTTCGGTCAGAAAATTCTCAATAGCAGCACGCATTACAGTTGTGCCTATAGACCGTAATAGGCAATATTAATTAAGACTAAAGGAGTCTGCCCACTACACCGTCTCATACCATGACCGTGCTAGGAACGTATCAGACACGAAAAGCAACACGATACGCCCTGCTATAGGAACTGCTGGTCGGTGACGGAACGGTCTAGTGAGCATAGTCTTATACATTTCCTTACAAAGAATATTTTTTTGCCTGACACGTTCTTAGCACGGTCATGGTATGAGACGGGGTAGTGGGCAGACTCCTTAAAATTAAATAAAAGGAACAAACAAAGCTCAAAAGTTACATAAATTGGTAAGTTATTATACTGAGGGCTATTGTATTATAAGGTACATGTAGTTATAAATTGTGGCCCTATCGCAATACAAGCACAGAGATATTATGTAAGACCTATACTCCATTTGGTTAGGTATTTAACTAAAGGTAAACAATCTTGATGTGTCTTTTTATCTAAAAATCAGTTTGAGAAATAAATTGCTGCTAAAGATCAATATAAATACAACAATAACCATGACTAAATCAATTAAACCGTTAGTTTAAGCAGTAGTTTACTTGTTTAATATGTGTATGTGTAAAAAGTCACATCAAGATTGTTTACCTTTAGTTAAATAACTAACCAAATGGAGTATAGGCATTTGGAATTATTTTGTGTCGCATATTTTAGAGTTCGAAAAATCTCTTATACAACAGCTTTGTCCGACCGTCCGTACGTCCGTCTGTTAAACAACTTTCAAATCAAGAACCGTAAGAGCTAGAGACACGCGGTCAACGCCATTCGACTCAGCATAGCTGTTATACCCACGAAATGACTATGACCTTGACCTCTGACCTTTGCATATTACCTACTTGAACCATTTTTTTGAACTCTAAGATTTACTTGTTCTCACTTGTTTTATATTGCGATATATATATTTTAGTATTAAGTATCAGTGTAATTTGCATAGTAATCATTTGAGCATTTGAGTATTTACAGAGTCGCACGCTTATATCTCCGAAAGGGTAGGCAACGTTTTAAATTCCCTAATTGTGCGAGTTGTGGTATTAATATCACGTTATAGGGGCTAGCCTATTGCCTTCTACCAGGCACTATTGTGTGCACTGTGAATTTCTTAAGAAATATACAAAATAACACTGCTGCATCAGTGCTGCACATCTTGCATTTGTATTTACTACTGCTGCGACACCGAGGCAACCGAGCACATATTTTTTTAAATAGATAGCTTCTTTGCTGAGTCGCGGCGGACTTTACAAACATTGGACCGACTGACACAAAAGTAACGAAGAAACAACTATTTGCTAAACATATTGTCTCGTATACATCTGTGTTTGTTCATTGCCATATAGCAATATTGACCTTTAATCAATCACAGAGAAAGTCAAAGATTGAACGGAGGCTTCGAGAGAGATATTACATCTCGGCTCATCTCACGAAATAGGTTGAAGTTGAAATTGAACTCTAGCATTCACTAGTTGGAGGTGGCACGTTAAGAAGAATTAATCACATTGCGATATTATCGTGATCTCTGTCTAGACTGTGTGACGTAGTTGCCATTTATTATAGTTAAGATAAAAGTTCAATTTCTACAAGATTTTGAAGAAAGTGTTGATGTGAAAGTAATGTCTAATTCACGATTTTTATGAATTATATGAATATTGACGTACATCGTAAACTAAACTTGTAAGGTAGCGCTCTGCAGTGGAATAGTTCTTGCAACTCACGAAGGCGAGTGGGCTTTATTTGTGGTAAACGCGTATATGAATGTGTGTGTGTGTGTAAGTGTCGCTCGCAAAGTCGCAACTGACCGCTCTGTCAAACACGCACACTAGCGCACTGTGCATGTACACGTTCAACTACAAGTGAAGTCCGCTCGCCTTCGTGAGTTGCAAGAACTGTACTTGTTCAAAAATATTTGCGTCATCTGACGTTCGCAATAAGTTTTGATTTTTAGTATTCCTAACTTGCATAGTAGTATCGTAGTAAAAACAAAACACGTCAAGTCAAAAACAAAAAATAGACGCCTCACTCAATCGTCACTCGTTGCCAACTAAAAAAGGAATTGCTGTGTTGCCATGCAAGGGCTAAAAGACTTCAAAACCCACTGCTGATAGCAGAGCGCTTTGTTAAGGGGCCATAAGCACTAAATCCGGCCAAGGCACGTTATATTTTTTGTCCTCATTAAAAAGTATTCATTATTTTGTTTTGAAATTTGGAAGCTTTTTTAACCAGTATACCGCTTTATACAAATATTGTTATCAAAACACGATTAATAAAATTTCGCGCGACTGAAATTGGCTGTGAAGTTACCTCTAAAATTTAATTGCCAAACCTACTCTGTTTTACAATATAGAAATGTACAAATTTCACAATAAAAACCTATATATAATTATACATTGAAGCTATTTAATTACACAGAAATATGTTGCGTAAATACTTTATTTATTATGTGACTGTCTTTTAAAACGTTTACTTCAGAGGATGGAATATCATGAATAAAACGCTTATTTTATGCCTGGAAGATGACTAGCCTCTTCTAACGGTGAAGAGATATATTTAAAGGAAAACTGCATGTCTGAGATTTCACTGAGCTATTTCAAAGGTGTGTGAAGTTTGTTAACCGGTTCTTGCTGTTTCATCCATTCTGAATTCAAGCACATGCCCAGCGGTGGATAAGTTTATACAACAGGGTTTAATTATACATGTATCATATTCTATTTAGATAATTTTCTCGCCGTTGATTCTTAACAGTTTCCCAAGAGAATCAACTGTTTGAACAGTTCACCCTCGTTGTAAGTTAAGCAACAGCGGGTATTATCGATAATTACATATCTTCTACTTATTATGCGATAAAAAGTATTGATATTAATGTTTTATCTCGTAATCGATACCGATTTTCCTGAGACTTTTGCAAAATAAAAGCAAGTTTAAACTAAGTGCTGTTTATAGGATGTCACATGTAAGCATGCTATTTATAACCAACATTGTAGTTGTTACCCACTACGTTGTATCCGTTTTATAAATTAGTTTATGACAGGAATGGTGAGCCTTTATGTATGAAAAATAAAAAGAAAAATTTTTGTCTGATGATGATGATTATGATAATGATATGATGTTTGCAAATCCATAACAGAGTTGGCGAGATCTCGGTATGTCGTCACCTTTAAACTGCTAAAATAGAGCGCTGCTGGTGCAACAACCCCTTCGATGCCCTTTTGTGTCCTCTGGTCCCCTTCTCTATTACTTCATTGATGGCAACGCGAGTAGTGTCCCCTCAGTCTTACTTCATGGTAAGCAATAAAGACTAGCTTATCTATCACCTATAATAAATTGAAACGAAAATCACGAAGCATAATATTTTACCAATGAACCGTCAAATAAATTACCTTTTCGTGAAACATGACTTGGGTAGAATTTATTGTTCGATAGTCAAAGATTAGGTCAAGTTAATGAAGCCTTTGATCGACCATAAATCGAATAAGTAAGGGACTCAAGACACCTGATCACCTTGGGGAGTCTGAGAGCACGTAAACATGTTACTAAGCGCCGACCTACGGGGCTCTCAAGAAATCAGCGGTGACGTCAAACTGAGTATTGAAGCAACTCAACCACCAATGCCAAAGGGATTGGTGTTATAGTGAAATTTTATAGAAATATACTGAATTATACTTCACATGAACATATTTTTATTTTCTGTATCACTTTGCGTTCATAAATAGGTAAGTGTGACTTTGTGACACAAATTAACAAACGGTTTTTGCATTGGTTTTATTTAGACTATCCACACTTGTTAAAGTATTTAAATGCGTGCGATGTCGAGTACAATCCCTATGTCAACCAAGTGTTATTGAGATTTTCTATTAAGCAATTTTTAGTATCAAGTATAAAAATGCTCCCGGTCGAGGACAGGCTCGCCCGCTATCAAGTTGGACTTATAAGAATCCGAAATGGAGGCAAGTGGAGTATAATACATTCAATATATACCTCGCTTACTTTTGGGTTCTAAACAGGCGTCAGTGTATGTTTTTACAGCATAGCACTAGCTTAATCGAATCCAAAATAAAATAAAAAAATTATCTATTGGTTTGATAGACTACCGCTATTTCAAAATGTTAAATGTCAAATGTTAGATACATATCCACACATAACATATGTGCCTTAAAATTATAGTACCATAATAACAATTTTATTTTAGTTTCCCCCAGAATTTATAAGTGATGAAACTTGTGTGAAAGTTACAGCTGAGTTAGTGCCTACTTACAAGCACACTCATAAAAGTTGTCGGTTACTTTTCGGAAACAGGACTTTTGTCTTGTTATTACGTTGCTACGCAAAAAAAGAAACTTTTCCCCCTGTTTTCTTTGATGTAATTCGTGAGGGTAAACTACATTGCCGGTTAAATGGCGTGAGCATGACCGATCGTAGTCTCAAGTTCGATATCTGAGTCGGAGAAATGTTATTGTCTTTTTATCCAAATCAGTAACACTATGGAGTCTGAAAAGTAAAGTTATTTGTCGCATAACGGGCACAAATCCTAAGTTCTTGGTTAGTTCTAGTTGCTAAGTAATAGTTAGCTAGGTTAAGATCCTACGTAATAACGGAGAATTTAATTATAACTAGCAACCTACGGGAATGTTGCGCTTATGCTTTAAGGAATATAAATAGATACGAGTATCTCAAGACGAATTATATCTAAGCGTTTTCTGACTAGATCGGAGACATTCTCGAGATAGGGTAAAATTGCCAAGCCGTAGAGATTCCCTTCCGGCGGCTTACTTGCTTGCAAAAACTACTCTCCATACGCCTCCAGAAATAGCGTGACGAGTTCAATTATAGTCACATATATAGTAAATATCCCAAGACATGTAACTATCTTATCGAAGGATACTTGCTAGTGTAATTCGTACAGCAACGACTTCAAGCAGTGGCAGTACTAGTTGTTTAAAACCTACCGAGCTACTTGGCAAAATAAATGTTATGTCACATCTGCCTGAGCCTTCGTGGATATGCAAACGTGAAGCCACGCTAGGAAAATAGGCAATTTAATTCGCATAGCTACGTTGTTGAGCGGTGGCAGTACAGACGTCGCTTACATAATCTCGGTTAATCCGGAACCCACAAACATGACCCGCCTCAACGGCTACCTACCTACCTTCATAAATAAATTTACGTCTATGGTATTACAAATCCGTTGGGCGTTTGTGTACATTGGACATATTTATGCAAAAATATATTTCGATAGGCGCGATAAAAACTCAGATATGTTATTATCCGTTTATGTTATGAAAATACTTCGAAAAGGTTCTTCCAGTAAATATTATATTGTGAGTAATAATGCTCTAATCTTGGTTTGTATCGTTCTCCGGCATTTGGTGGGACAATTTTTGCGCGTAAATATGGTAATGTAAAGTGCCTAGTTGGTATATTTTAGATACAGTAGGGCACAGTGGTCTAAAATTGTAACGTCTTCCGACTACTGCTGTTTTTTTTTGTATAGATTTATTATACAAGGTAAATGATTGAAATACGTTTAAATATTGTTGCTGATAAGTATAACACACCTGAACAACAACGGAGTTTTTGTTACATATTGTATATCAGTTAGGCATTAAGAAACCGATACATTTTGACGTTACTCAAGTAATAACAGAGTCTTACCTGGTAGTTTTATTGCATTTTAATTTATTAGAAATATTTAGATTGTATGTGTCATTTAAACAGAAAGAAACCGCAGCTATATCACTGCGTGACTCACATGTGTTTAACGTACATGTTAGTTTTAAGTTAAATTACTATAAAAACTTATACATTTAGGTCACAAACTAAGAATAATGGGTGTCCTAGTTACGATCAAGTTGCAGTTGCCAAATTTGCAAAGCAGGGTTTTATGCTTTTATAGTCTTTATGAGAAAATCGTTGGCCAAAAACTCGACTAGTATAATAAATCGTACCCGTTAGTGGTTCTAAATAGCGAGAACGATATCCTATCGTGTTAATGCGGTTAGTTACCTGATTTCGGTTTGCAGGCTAGACTGGATTAGGTACCGGTATATTTGCATACCAAATTGAATCAATACTTGAATTACTATAAAGGCATAATACCCAAACACACTTAAACACTGTTAAATAATCTTATATTAATCCTCCAAATCTCATTACATTATTGAAGTAGGCTTAGGTAAGTAATTATAGATCAATCATCATTTCAGTTTAATAATTACTCCTCTGATAATTAACAAAAGATTTAATTTCATATAATTTACTAAATTAACAATTAAGTACCAAAGTAGCCTGACGATACAGTTAATTTTAGCTGCATGGGTTAGCAAAAATACCAGTAATTTGCAAGCCAACTAGCTATTTAACTTTAAAAAGAACATTGTGCTTTATGGAAGTAGTATTACCTTTTCTTTTAGTTTTGAAAATATACTACCTATTGCACTGCATTTATATGACATTAGACTAATCTAGATTAAAATCCCAGTACTTTAGAATACTGAATTCAAACGCGTCTAAGCACGATAGTGGCAGCGCTGTTTAGACGACCCGTATGTAACTTCTATGCCAGTCAGTTTTAGGAACCAGTACCGTCACATAATCAGGCAACTAGTTAAGCTCTAGAACATCCACATCCTTTAGGATTGATGATTGGATGTAATCACATGACATTAGTTCTGTATAAACTAATATTTCGACACTAACTGTCCCTTGCAGTTTCACCCACGTTTATGATTACTGGTCCTCTTCCGTGGTTTGTAGCTTGCTGTTCAACTCACAATCTGCCCCAAGAATTGGGCTATCCAATGCAAAAAATATTTCAAATCAGACTCTTAGTTAGAGGTACCTATTTAGTTTAAATAAAAGAGCAGCGATAGCTCAGTGGGGAGACCAACAGACTGCAATGCAGAGGGTCTCGGGTTCGAACCCACGTCGCGCACCTCTGACTTTCGGGAGTTATATGACTTTTCGAAATTATGTGCGTATTGATTGACAATTATCGCCTGCTCCGTGCCTCGGAGAGCACGTTAAGCCGTCGGTCCCGGCTGCCATGAACATCTATGGCAGTCGTTATTAGGAAAGTCAGTACCCTCTAATATTCTGACACTGGTCTAGCCTTAGGGTATCGTTAGCCTTCGGGTTGCGGAGGTCAGGTGGCAGCCGCTCCGTGTAAAAACTGATATCCAGTCAAATCCGGTTAGACTAGAAAAGCTGACCCCAAGTGACTTGGGAATAATAAAGGCTAAGAGAGAAGAAGATTTAGTTTAAATAAAACAAACAAATACTTCGGTTTTAGTATATTAGTATAGATATCGGGCTAAAGAACCAACACTTGGAAATAATAAGCTAAGCCCAGTAACATGCTAAGGGTACTAGAATAAGGCAAGTTATGGCAATAAATAAAGTTAAATCCATCATGTTCTTTCTTTATTCTTTAATTTCACTTGCATGTCATCGATGAGCTCAACAAAACACATACGCCAGTCTTAGGTTGTATATAAACCATTATACATTCTGGATCGAGTAGTTTAGTAATGCAAGCCGGGCTTTTAGGCTAATACGAAGTCGCTGAACACTCACCACTGCCAAAGGCTGAGACGTCAAATAATCTTGAATTATGCAAATAATATACAAATCTTTTATACAATAAACCCTGTAGGTATAATAATAATTAATTCGTCCTTTCAGTTTAGTTTAGGGTCTACGGCAACAGTTTAACATGAATGAAATATTAGTTAGATAATAAAAGGTATTCGATATTTAACAACGTTGTGGTCCGTTTTAATCTAATTCTCTTAGTTAAATATTCACGTTTGAATAGCATAATAAATGTACGGTGGCTTGTGGTACTACATACCTATAAATCTGAAAATATCGTTCTGTATTGTTTATAAAATACAAGTTTTAGATTAGGATTAATCCCTGTAATGTAGGGTTTGGCTGCACGGATGGCGTAGTGGTTTTAGTGGTCGCCTCGCCACTGCCAACGCGCCAAGTGTTTTGGGTTCGTACAAAAATTTGTGTGACCCACAAATAGTTGTACCGAGTCTGGGTGTTCTTTGTGTCCGTTGTTTGAATGTTTGTAAAGTTCCCCACGATACAGGAATAATTATTTTAAGGCAACTACTTAGCCATTGCACCATTCGTGCAGTCAAATACAGGTAGTATAATATAATTTTAATCGATTTTAAAATTGTTGAGATGAATATGAATCCTCCTGAAAACGCTTTTGTTCTGCACCGTAGCGATCATAATTGCTGAAATGTGTGGGTAAAATATACAGGCTGTGGCGTAAATAATGGATAACCATATAATGGATAATAAATAAGGAATAATGGATTATATCACCATATGCTCATGGATGACCAAATTATTGATAATTTTGATATTTTTAATAAAAATCGTACTTACTCATACAAAATCAGCTGCCATTTTTACAATTGGCGACATTTTATCGTTCTGTTTTTTTTAATGATACTCCTGAATACTGGTATCATCAGACCAGTATCAAGTTTTTTTGTTACAATCTAAGACAACTTGGCAAAAAATACTAATTCTCAAATTTTTACATGTTTTCTAAGGAACTAGTATTTTTGGGCACCTGTATCGAAAAAATGTCCATGGGCATATGGTGATATAAGTGATATGATAATCTGGCCAGTCGACATTTTCAGAGGTATCCATTATTTACACCACAACCTGTATAGAAATATAAGGTAAGCAGAGGCTTACACTTGGGAACAGAGGCGCGAGACTATTCATGTTTATATTTTTCCCACGTACGTGCAGACGGCATTAAACTATGTGCCACGATGTAGCCTAAACGCTCTGACTTTCCCTTTTTAATAAGATTTAAACATAATGTTATTATTACGGTGGACAAGAGCTTGGCTGTATAAACCGGTAGCATTGCCAAAGTCCATAAGCGGTCACCACTTACCGATGGCTGCTATCTAGTAAGCCACTAGTGACAACAAAAGTTCTTTACTCCGTACTACTGCAATGAACTGATTCAATTACTTGATTGTACAAACCGTCATTTAATCCGCTTAATTGTAATTAAAACCAACTGAAACTCAAATTAAATGTCGCCATTAAATAAATTGCATTTAAACTCTAATGGAAGGTTATTGATGATTAAACCACATATAACTATTCAAATTCTATTACGCCATGTGTGAATTTGATCACAACTGATTTTCAACGTTAGAATATTAGGTTTAATGGACATTTCTATGTTGGATATGGCACACAAATGTTTACAGCAATGAATTCTAATAACATCTAGCTATTGAAATAAAACATAACATACATTACGAATTCCGTATATTAGCTTTCTATTTTATATACATACTTAGCCTTACGCGTGTATGTATGTTTAAAAAGATTAAATAGAGATGTATCCTAAGTAATATTATAAATGCAAATGTGGGTTAAGTTTTTTTGTTTGATACGCTCCCACGCCTTGATTACTCGACCGATCATCATGAAATTTCGCATTAAAAGTACTGTTTTCGAATGAGCGAGCAAAAGCTAGTCACATAATATGTCACCAAATATAAGTCCTACTTAAAAGCATGTCAGTTTTAGACTTAGTGATGCTACGGATATAACTTGGCAAGAAAAGCGAATAATACTACTTGACTCGGAGCCAACAACAGTAAACCCGTCAGTTACAGTCAAAACCCAAGCCCACAGAAAGACAAAAATAATATTTTTGCAGCAGTGAATTGTAATTACACATTGTGTTTTTGAAATAAAATAACAACGGTTATGCACGAAACAACGTGTTGTATAAGTACACGTTGTTCCGTGCATTAGCGTTTTAGAGTTCGAAAAATTCTTATACAACAGCATTGTCCGTCCGTCTGTCTGTTATACAACTTTCAACTCAAGAACCGTAAGAACTAGAGACTCGCAATCAACGCCATTCGACTCAGCGTAGTCAATATACCCCTGACATGACTATGACCTTTGACCTCTGAGCTAACGTGGTATCACGTGACCTTTGCATATTACTTGAACCATTTTTTCGAACTCTTAGATTTACGGCAATTCATTGCCGTTTCTCACTTGTTTATTTTAACCAAGGAAAATGTTGTTGCAGTTATGCGTCAAAGAGAAAAGTACCGTATGTACGTTTGTATTTCAAAGAGAGTTGTATGAGAACTAAATACAACAGCACAGATGTCGCAGCCGTTTCAGTGATCACCTCGCCTGTAACAAGTTTGTGTGATCCACAAATAGTTGTTCTGAGTTTGGGTGCTCTTGTTTTGATTGTTTCAATGTTTGTGAAGCTGCCGCGATACACGGGTTGTATGATGAGAATTGCCTTTACAAATACTTACGTGGCTTCAACTTGTTATCGGTTTTAGTGTTTAGAATAAAATGGTATGTGTCGCACGTAATTACAGCAATATTACAAGAGGACGTACCTTTTGACTGTTAGTTGTTGGATAATATTGGTACAAAGAAGTATCAAATAAGGCGTTAAAAAGTACGGACAAAAATTAAGTGACATCTTTGAGTACCTACATACCTAGTTTATAAAGTACTAGCTTTTGCGCGCGGCTACGCCCGCGTGGTATCTACATCAATAAA
This sequence comes from Catocala fraxini, assembly GCA_930367265.1. NCBI lineage: Eukaryota > Metazoa > Arthropoda > Insecta > Lepidoptera > Erebidae > Catocala > Catocala fraxini. The sequence continues at coordinate 9,184,392 of OV884032.1, forward strand.
AAGTAGTGTATGTCCTTCGTCAGGTTTTAAACTATATCTGTATTCTGTACCAAATTTCATCTAAATCAGTTCAGTGGTTTAGCCGTGGAAAGGTAACAGACAGACAGAGTTACTTTCGAATTTATAATATTAGTAAGGAAGTAAGGACTAGCTATCCCGTGCGGTTTTACCCAAGTTTATGATGACTGCTTCGCTCCCGTGGCTCGTAGCGTGCTGTTAGTCTATATTACTTCTGGATAAAGTAGCTTTGTTATGGTAAAATAATATAAAAAAATTGTTACTGTAGTTTTTGAGTTTATTCATTACAAACAAACATACATAAAATACAAACTTTTCCTCTTTAAATATAAGTACTTTCATAATAAATCAATTGTTTAATCTTAGGTATACTTAAATACTAATTTACCTACATGAATACAAATTTACTAAAAAGCAGTGTGTACAGGCTATTTTTATAAATTAAACTACTTCACTTGTATTTAAGATTCTGTACGCGCAGTACGTATTTTCTATGGCAGTATAAGTATATTCCCTAGCTTAATGTGCTAAATATGACAATATATCAAGCCATTTCTTAGGGCTTGAATAGCCATATAACCAATGATATTTGGTTTAATATCGTTTGATATTGAAACAAATATCAAATGTGTCATCCATTTAGGTCACACAGTAAGAAATTATGAACGTCAAAACTACGATCAAGTTACAGTTGCCAAATTTGCCCAGCATGGAGACATAAGTCTTTAAGACGTTGGCAAGAAACTCAAGGACTATAATAAATCCTCTATCTGCTAGTAAGCCGATGCAACCGTGGCGCTATAAAACTGCTAAAGAACTATCATTTAAATAATAAATCATAATTATTATGGCGTAGCGGTCAGTGGTGTAAACGAGAGGACTGTTTTTACATTTATATAAGTTTGTTTTATATATCCGTAACTTCAGGGAAATTGTTTAATTTTTTGTGAGTTTGTTTTAAGGATTTAACTCAAAAACTACTAAACTGATTTAAAAAAACATTGGAAACCTATACTATCGCCGAGTAACATAGGCTATATTTTATTATAAATTTATATTTGAAAAAAAGTACATTTACTAACATAACCTAAACTACTTTTATGTGAGCGAATCCGCAGGCAAAAGCTAGTAGTATAATTATAATATCAGCCCAGTAGGTATATAAACTATCCCATATGTGCTGGGCATGGGCCTTTTGTCTTTTTATGAAGGGTTAGGTCATAGTCTATCAGGCTGGCAGAGGCTGGGTTGGTAGAAACCCATACTGGGGTAGAATTTGTGGAAATACGGTCTTTGCGTGTGCAATGTGTTGCAAATGCAATGTTCCATCAAAATCACTTTAGTGGCTATACGTAATTCAGTACTAAACTTTCAAAAATCGGAATATCTTGCGTGATAAATCGTAATCCAGATAATGGTGTGCTAAGTTTTATGGTAAAACTTAGCACCTGTTCAACGGATTGAGTAACAGTCATATAAACATCTATACAAACTTTCACATTTGAAATATTACTAGTATAATATTCAACACGTGTCAAAATATTCTTACTGCGCAGTCCCTAGGGAAATTTACTATAACGCTGAAAATAGCAGTCGCCTAGGTCTAAACGTGAAACTTAGGTTGACCAGGTACTTCAAATAGAAATCTTTTACAAGCTTCATGCATAGTCCAACCAAGATTGATCCTACTGTACTAACAACAAAGAAAATTTCAACGATACCGTTGAAATTTTCTTTACCTATGTAAAATAAAAAATATTTTACATAGGAATATCTTGTTAACGTACAAGGTATGTTAACAGTAAACTGTTCGTTCGGTTGAGCCTATTTAAGCCCGTCTAAAGGCACATGATGCTTTTGAATGCAATTGACTAAGGCCTAATAAAGGTAAAACATCTGCGGGTCTACCGTGAAAATGTTTTTACGCAATGACGTGCCGAAACGAATTACGAACGAAATAATAAGCATATACCTACCATGAAAACATTTCGGATTTTTTAGGACGTACAAATGTCATACGACGATATTCGTGACGTATGTCGGCGCGAATGATGTTTCATGGTAAGAATAAGCACAAACGAACGTACTCAATTGCGTATAACGCATTTCACGGTAGACCCCCTGATTCGCTCGGGTAAAGTTTCTAATGTTTAAGCAAAGATTCAGGACTGAATAGTAAGCGTTATTAGCGACTAATTCGGTACATACAGTAAAATAAGCGATATGTGTAAATAAAAGCTAATGATAATTACAACTTGTGCGTTAGTGTAAGTGTCTCGCAAAAATAATTTGCGTAAAACTTATTAATAGGTACACGTTGCTTCTGATCTTAAGTAGAACTTATGCTTCAAATCACGATCATGTATAAAAGGATTGTATGTATGTACCGTCGTGCTCAATCCACCGTTTGGTGTTAGGTTTCATCCCTGACACCGGTGGACGGAGCAAGTGCAAGTTGTTATCTTTAAGTTGTGGTGCTCGCGAAAATAGAACTCTCGCCCGACTTTAAAATATTACCACTAAACATATTGTACTGAATAAGATTCAAGAAATTTACGCTCATTTAGAACTGACGAAAACAATTAAGCTCAATTAAACGCTTAGCGCAAGAGCATCCAAATTTTAATGTCCACCGCCATCTAAAGAAACTGGCACCATAAAGACAAGAATGGAAACTGCTACACTCGCTCTCTCAGTGTAAGTGATTACTTAAGTTATGGACGGACTCGCATGGTTGTATTTGCACAAATTATGTTGCCCTTCGTATCCAAAATAAACATGTTGACCCGAAACTTCTTGACTTGAAAAATGAACCCTGGCTGAAATGTCGTTACGGATAATTTACTTGTGACATAAAAGGATAACGTAAAAGAAACGGTCGGTCTGCCTAAGCAATTTCCTCAAAATTAGTGACTAACATGGTGTACACGAGACCCTTCAAAAAACATTGAGTTTTTCAAAGGGTTCAAATTTTCTCTTCAGGTAGTCGCAGTATATATTTTGAGTTATAACTTAGTTTTGTTTAACAAATCTTACCTAATACATAGCTGTACTTGTTTTACGTAAATTAAACAAATGTACATACCTACTTATATAAGTAGGTATGTACATTTGTCTAATTCATTGTTTATCTATTCCAGTTAGCTCCTTAACAGTTTTATGTATGTGTTTCTCAGATACATTTATACCTATAGAATTAAAAACGGTAACTTATCTATTACGAACAATTTCTGATCTCTAGTAGTAATATCATGACTGACATAACTACTTTTCGAAGCGTTTGTTAAAATACTACGGTAGTACGATAAATACAGACTGAATGATTTGTAAAACGTTCTCTTATGCTCTGAACTAACAGACATATTTTCATTGAAATTAAACTACTATATACGGATTTTAATTTCAATGAATAACATTCGCGTAAACAGAAGACAATATTAGACATATTTTTGTAGTAACTCACGCACTCTTTTCGTTAAATCATCGATTTCTGTAGACCAGTTTATTCGCGAACTATATAATTTCTGTCGTACGGTACTTCACAAACACTCAAACAACAGACACTCAGAACACCCAAAATCGAAAGAACTTCTTTTCTTGCATCTGCACCCCGGACCTCGGTATCGAGTGGACGTGTGAAAAATAAGTATTTCTATGTACAAAAATAGGAGTGCATAAGTAGTGACGAGCTTTCCTCCACAGTCGCTACATCAAGCTCCACCCGTCCTGAAGTGTGCTACAGCGAAAACCCGCCCACGGGTGAGAGAGACAAATCTATTTCTTTAACTAAATCGCAGGCGCAAGTACCAGGCAAACAGAATTGACAAGCACTACAAGAACACTAATTGAGAAACCTGAGATCAGCTTTATTCCCTGTCCATTTCTCAAATGGATTCATATCTCCTACGCCTGAAGCCGGCAACCTATTTTTTAGGTATACAGCCGTATAAACTGCCTCAGCCCAGAAATTCTTATTTAAATCAGCCTCAAAGAGCAAACATTTTGCACGTTCAACCAGAGTCCTATTGAACCTCTCGCGTAGACCATTTTGTTCCGGACTGTAAGGATTTGTTTTCTAATGGACAATACCTGATGCCTTCAAGAATGTTTCCATCTGTTGTGAGCAATATTCTCCTCCGTTATCTGTTCTAAGACTTTTAACTTTGTTTCCAGTTTGTTTTTCAACCATACTCAGAAATTCTTTGAAAAACAATACCACTTGATTTTTCTCTTTTAAAATATAAACAAATGCCATTGGGCTAGCATCATCCACAAAAAGAAGCAAATACTTTACTCCGCCGATGGATTTTGTCGCCATAGGTCCACACAAATCTGAGTGCACAATTTCTAACAATGTTTGAAGATGGGAATGGTAAACGAACTTGTTTTGCTTCATAACACACCTCACAGTTGACTAATGTTATGTCAGCCTTTTCTTTGTAGGTGACTCCCTCTACAGCTACATAATTAATGTTTTCCAGGTCACAGCTGTTGATATGTGCCAGTCTTCTATGCCATCGCCTGGCATCTGTGTTGTGAACTGCTGTTGCTGCAAGAAACTTCTCTGACTTCACTGTGTTTAAATTGTACACTCCATTATGTAGATTTGCTATTCCTATTAGCACATTCTATTGGTTACGGATATAACAAGCATTTTTATTAAATGATACTTTGTTTCCTTTTTCTATCAACTGATAGCAGATTTGTAGTGAGGTTAGGAATGCACAAAATGTTTCGCACCGGTATGTGAAACTGAGAATCTTTCACACACGTCGTAATCTGCGTATCGCTTGTACACAAAGCTGGCATGGACATTTTATTTGCGACAACTATCTCTTTTATTTCGTGTACTCGAATTTCAACCAAATATTCTCGTTTCGCCGTCATATGAGTACTTGCGCCACTGTCTATGTACCAATCATCGGTGCAGAATTCTCCATTCAGGAAAGCTACACTAAGGCACCTGCTTCTTTTATTTTATTAGCTTTAGAATTAGTAATATTAGTTTTTAAAAGTATGTTTACAAAATACTAACTTAATTATATTTAAAAAAAGTTAGTTTGCAAAATTAAAACATGATAGTATACACGCAGCACAAAACAAAACTATTTAAATTCAAAAATACTTTTGTTTAGACAGTATTTGCTCAAGTGTCTTCTCCGGTTGTTTTACAATGGGACCGTCTCGGCCCGGGGCGTACCGGAATAACAATTTTTTCAATGTGGGTGCGTGCCGGCCTGGGGCATACCGGAATGGGACCATAACGGCCGGACCCCACGTAATAATGCTTAGAGCTGTCAAACTACTTTAGGTATTGTATTCCTTTTTTTTTTCTTATTTTCACTTATTCTTTTTATGTTATTTTACTCTCAAAATTGTAACCTGGGAAGAGGCGAGGTAGCATCAACACAAATATTTTGATAACATACTGGGGCAGCCTCATCATACTGTAATCAAAACTATGAGATCCAATAAAAACATATTTATTTTACAACACTTAGCGCAGTGGCAGTAGCGAAGCGACCTCTCAAAGCAATAGGCCATCCGTGATGTCAATTAAATTCAAATCCTGTGTGTAAATGTGAAACGATCGTGTGTGAGCCTTCCTGCTAACGACATTTTTGTCCACCACGAGAGGGGCTACACGTGCTTCCTGTACTATCTATTGATTTTGAGAGTGGTGGTGACTTTGTCAGACATCTTGGAGCACGTCTGGTCTCTTATTATACTCGGATATTGGACAAAGGCTCTCTATATTCTTTAATATCGGTACAAGGGCCGTATACTATAATCTTACGATCTTAAACAATATTTCGTTAGTAGAATAGGGAACATAAATATAGGCCGAGATGTTCAGTGAATAAATAAGTACGTACATTAGGTATTAAGAATGCAGGGTCGTTTCTTGAACACATAAATCATTCAGTATAATGGCACAATTATGTTTATTGCTTGGATGTAGATATTATTATGTAGAATTGTTATCGACTATGTAAGAATAGTTGTGGTATCCTAATACTTAAACGTGAAAGTTTACGTAACTGCTTGTAATTGATCTAAACCTACGGATCGGCTCTTGTAAAATACCTGTTACGGATAGTAGCTATAGGAACTGCTTCATAGTAAAATGCAGCCTTTAGTATATTTTCACAACGTAAGTACGTAGCTACATTCAATAGCTATAGTTGTTGGAGTGTGTGACGTCTGTCAACACACACTCGATGCCCACTAGTGGGATAATTAGTAGATAATCATGACGCTATAGCACTAAAATAGAACACGAGGTCAACCAGACCTGCACTACAGATAGCCTGGAAAATTGTCTTGATAATAATATAGCAGGATTATACAGTAATTGCTACTGCTACGTTATCTACTCGAGCTTAATAGGTCATGCCTGCAGCTAATTGACGATCGCGTACACTTGAGCAGCCAAGTAAATTAGCCGCAAATTCCCACATTAAGCAAAACAAAGGGCTGAAATATTACTGCAATCGATACCATCGTGTACAGTGTTGCTACTTAAACTAAATGGTGGGTACGAAGCCTATTGTTGTATTCATGTGTGCATATGCAGTCGTAATAAAATTGCGTTCTAACCATACTCTGAGAATACAACTATTTCAGTAAGAGCCAGCTGTTTCCATATAATTAAGTTATTCAAATGAGATCATCTTCAAAACGAATTTAATTCCGAATATACAGAAGTGCTTGCTAAGGATGTCCGTAAAATAAATGATAATTAGTAGCTAATCCTGTAAAAAATGGTTGACGTTTTTCCGTAACTACCCTAAATGAGACAGTAGACTGCCCTAGGGAGATATCTAATTTTCTTTCTCTTCTCAACTTTTCTCTTTAATACAACATACAATAAAAAAAAAACGACTCGCCTGCAGTTTTCTTTCGTGACGTGAATTTTTCACGCGTTTTCATATCATTCACAACACACCACACACAACAGTGTGTCATAAATATTCAGCTTGTGCTTGGTATTCATCATAATCGTGCAATTCATTTACATGTTATTATGTGTGTAAGAAATGTGTGTTGGTCGCCGCCGTACTCGGATGAGCTATGGGTCTTCGACGTCTAGAGTTTGTCGTGTGTTCATTACGTAATAAACGCATTAACACACATGCATTTATAATAACGTTCTGTCTTTTCAGTACTAAGAGGTTTTCAACCTGTGTCGGGACATTACCCTAAAGCATGACAAGTATTTTCGATTAACGATAAAACATCAAGAACTGCGGTCTATTCTATATCGAAAGCATCGAATTTCGTTGAAAGATAAAATTTATAGATTTGTTTGTGGAAGGAGAATAAACGTATTCGAGTTCGGCACTTAATATTTGGAACTTTTACGTTTCGGTGTACCTTATAGAATAAACTAAATTTAAGTTAGCTGTTATGACTAGCTAAAAGCTAACACAAAGTTAGTGTTATGATGTCTAACACGCTTATTTACAGTTCTGCTAAGTGGCACACTAATGTGTAACAACCTTTATACTAATACAAAAGCGAGTTGGAGGCTGCGTTGTTCCATTTGCAACTCCATTTCAACTTACGTACCTATTTCTAACAGTTAGTCTGCCGCAGAATTAATGGATCACGTTTTTATTGTCGACGGCAGCCTTTTTTACTTCGCGAACCGAATCGAAAGTAGAAAGTGAAATATTCAACCAATAATGAATCGGATTATATTAATACCATTGAATATTTAATTCTGAATCATATCCTCGAACATAATTTCGAAATATTATTCCATGTTTCGTACTTTATCGCTCACCAGTATACGTATTTAATTTTTTGTAATTTTATATCCATGTATACAGCTTCCCTTTTAATAGAAATGTCACATTATTTCAATAACAGCCTCATTTTCATAAAAATCAATGATTTTATGTCAATTTATAGTGCCGCCAGCGGTTTAATGGGTTCATAACTACTGTAGTCTAGACGACTGTCGTTATTCTAACGGTGCAAGCAGTGCAATTTTATGAAACGTCACAATGGTATCGTAGACTAATCGTTAAACTCTAATATCGAATACCGGCCGGACGATATCGGTAATCGCAGTAATCTGATTAATTGATGACTCACGATGTGAAGTGTCGCACGAACCGAGTGCGGAATTCTCCTATCAATTTAGCCACATAACCGACCCTGAACTTTCAGTTATCGATATGTCTACCTCTAATAACCGATACGAATAAATTAATCGAACTGTCTTATTTAGAAATATATGAGCAACTTCCACTTGTTTCAATTCTTTTTGAATAATTTATTCTATTCAACACAATAACTTATCAGACTTTTCCGGTGATTCATTGCTGCCTATTGTATTTGTGATTGAATCTTGATAAAATATTTTCTCGATGACTGACTTCACGGACTTCAACTCTTTCTTGGTTAGGGAAAAATGTAAAGCATACATGCATTATTTATATTAACCAAATGCAGTTTCACTAAATCGGAGCGTTTGTTCTGCGGTTGGACTATAGCCAGTGATCCCTTAAGCCAAATTTAACAACGAGCAGAGCCTCGGTTGCTATCTCAAACGGTTAGTGGAAACCCACTGCAGTCGGCAACTAAATTTAATCTTGTATTCGTTACATTTGTACTTTGTTTATTGTTTAAGGACGACACCGCGACAGACGGGTTCGTTCTCCAAATAAATGAGAGTAACTTAACGTGGCCTTTATTCTTTTACGTTTCCTTTACCTTTTATTCTTGTTTAATGAAGGAAAAAGTGGCGCCATGTAATGTAGGTCAGCTAATTACAGGACTTGTACTGCCGCTCTGTCGTAAAAACCACTTATTTTACTTTAAATACAAAGTCGGTATTATCCCTCCTCAAATGAAAAACAATATTTTGGTAGTTAAACAAAAAAAGAGGTTTTTATTAGATCCACTTTGTGAAATATTGTTCAGAACAGAATGTTAGATATTTAAAACACATACTTTGAAGGATTTTTACAATCTGTTTCGCACAATATTTCAATATTTTTCACATTGTGCATATTTACTTCACTTAAAACGTTCATATACTGATCTGAAATTGATTACCTCTGAAATAATTACCCAACATGGCATATCTGACCCAATTGTTTGTTGACGAAAAGGACCTCGTTTCGAAGAAGATTTGCGGTTGACAGGTCTTAGGTACCTATCACAATGACGAGGGGCAAGTTGGACAACCAACTGATGAAAATTTCTAACAATTCACTTTGTCTCTTGAATAGTAACTTCTAACTGGAACCTCAAAACTTTGACGTCATGGAAACAGGCGAAAAATAAAATGATTACGATTTCTCAACTTGAATGTACAAAACACATAATATATTCAGAGAATAGTAGGTTAGGTTTGGGTGTATCAGCTGGCTTGTTGCCAGCAGTGGCCGCCGCCGTCCCGGCTAGACTTAGAGACGTTCTTTGCCCCGATATAGAGATAAACGGCGAACAGCACTGCTTCAGAAAAATAGCCCCATTCAACTCGACGAGTAATTAACTTTGTGCTAAAAGATTGCTAGTCAGCCGACGCTGGAAGAATTAATGAGCCAACGTAACACTTTTAGGGTATGACATTTTAAAATATGACTTTTGACGCATGATGATTTTATGCCAATAAGAGATTTTCCAGCTGTCAAGGTAGGCGTTCAAAGCGATCGTATGTATTTGGCTTTTACATAAAATTGTGTGTGTATGTATTCGCCCACATGAGATAAAGATAAATTGATGCATCGTACTAATGCTGAATAAAAGGAGATAGATTTAAGAGCCATTTTCTGACATTTATTACAATGTAAACATGGTCTTCATTCATAAGACACATATCTTAACCTTTTGAACGCCACGCCATAACGGCACCTCCATGTCCTGTACGCCAAGCCCGAAAATCGATATATTATATATTGTTTTTTATGATCAAATATTTCAATAACTAATAACAATTTTGTTTGCTGTATACAATTAAGTAATAATTGGGGATTCAATTTTTAAGTTGTATCACTATAACACAGAAAACTAATGATTTAATATGTTTATTTTTATTTTTCTGTGAACCGACAAAAAACAGTTTTGTCGAGTATAGACGACGTTGGCGCACAGGGCACGCTTGCGCATGTCGAGTATAGACGACGTTGGCGTTCAAAAGGTTAAATAGTATTATAGCCTTCAATAACAAGATGTCAGTGAAAGGTATACTTACTTGTATTGTATAAAGAACTCGACGGCACTGATTACTGTCATTGTAAAGAGTAAAGGTTTTGCATCGCGGGTAATTTGCCATGTCGCTATACATCAGTACAACAATTCTTGTACAAACAATAAAACAATGCGGGTCAAATGTTTTGTTTTGCAGTGTGACGATTCTCTGCAGGATATCCGGAATGAACTCGCGATGAATTTAATCGAGATCACGATCCTCACCTTTATCCTTACAAATAATAAAATAAAAAAGTATCTCTCTAATTTATTCTGGACGTGTTTCATTGTACCCCTGGGGAGCCGCAAGAAACAGCTATAACCTTATATAACATCAAATGCGGTCGAAATCACCTTGGATTTACTATTATAACTTTTTTAATATGTATAAATCTTTTAAGTAGGCTAAGCTCGGGGCTAAGTTAATGTGCTTATTTTATTTTCAGGTGGAAGAGATACGAGAGATGATAGACAAGATTCAGGCCAACGTCGAAGAAGTTAAGAAGAAGCACAGTGCCATTTTATCAGCACCGCAATCAGATGAAAGTGAGTATTATGGATGTTGTTGCTAAAACAATTTTACAGAAGAAAAATAAATTAGAAATGTTGTTGCATTTGTGACTGAAGTGTTAATGGATACTGTTTTATTCGAGCTGTAGTTAAGATTATTGTAGCAGTAAAACTTAAACAGTGTATACAGCTTATTTAGGATCCTAGTGGAAATAGTGTAGCCAATGCAACTAACTAATGAAGGAATCTACCGGGAGCAGTCGATAGCTGTTAGTGCATCATGGAATGAAAATTATGATTTCTGTTTTTAGACGGAAGCTTTTTACGATTAATGGCGATCTGCCGCGAAATACATTCTTGTAAAAGCTTGGTGACTTTATATAGCATGGATTATCATGTATGTTAAATATAAAATAAATCTTTACACAGGATACAAACGAAAACTTGCTACGATGTAGAATGTAGATAATGGAAAGATAACTAAGCGTTCTTAACGAGTTTTAGATAATAACAAATTGGCAGCCCACGTGTGTGTCCACACAGCGTTAAAATATACTCTTTAAACGTTATTATTTGCTCTGGTTCCACAGAACCTATTCTATCAAAATAAACTCTACTCCTCCGCATTCCTAAGAATAGTATTCAATGGAACTGCGGTACATTTATTGCGTGATCATTGAACGCTGTTATTAGGCACCAATTATTATTGGGGGTTTCCAAAAACCGCCCACGCGTGTATTCTGGAGTTTGTTGTCTAAAAATAACTGATATTCCATGGATGCCATACTATTGGGTTATCAATATTGATGTAAGTATTGCGGCGTGGGACGCACGTAGCTTACTCGCAGAAAACCCACACACTAATTGAAAGGGCGTAGTTGATGGCATTTACGTAGACGTGGGGGTTCTGTCTGGCTCCTATTCATGGGGATGCTCAATACTATACCAAACTGTCTTTTTTAATTATTTTTCGCTGTTATTGTTCGGTTATATGGCTAGAGGCAACATAATATAATAGGACATCTAAATCGCAATAAGCTTATCAACATTGTACAAATGTTTATATTTTATCCTGTTTCTTTTCATATGTATACGATACCCTGTTATCGATATTATATGTAATCGTATATAATATTAATGACACATGTTTACTGTTGCTAGATTTAGTTTTGAAAATGTGTTTTTTGTAAATACACGTTAGTAGGTACTAGGTACAATAGAACTGAAAAATTATTTAAATTGACCAATTCGTGCCAGAAATACTATTGTTAATATTTGAGCTCACAAATGTTTTCTTGATATAAATAGCGGTTGTAGGAATGATTAGCTTTGTTGATTTTGTCGCAAGATTAGCTCGAATTCATTCCGATGACGTCAAACCCAACACTTTCTCTTTTTACCCTGTTCATGTTTTCTGATTACTTAACCAGAATTCCTTCGCTTTTGCAAAACATTTCACGCAAAAAATCAATACATTATTTAAGTGATTTCCTATATAATATACATAATAATTATGTATTTAATGTCGTAGTTAACCGGACCGATTCGGCTGTATAGTTGTGTTTAATTATTGGGGACATTAAGTTACTACCAAGCAATAGTAATTGAATGTCTCATAGCTGGACACTATCCGCGGCATTTGAATTTAAAAACTATTCGCTTTTTAAGGAATGATAACTTTAAACAAGAATGTGTTACTCTTGCAATGTTCTCGACAATCACACTAAAGATTTAAAATATGCAATTCGTGACATGCCTATGCAACGTTTTAAGGATGTTATGAAAGTCAATTGTAAGGATGAATCCCCATAAAAATAAACACAATATTAAAACACAAAATTATTATTGCTATTTATCGAGTTTGCATATAGGAATAACACCACCCACATTCATTAATTTTACCTACATTTAATTAACCTCACATATGGACATCGAAAATAATTAGCGACATACGAATATTGAAAACGATTAACAGTCTATAACCAAATAATTTAAAACCTCTACACTCACGTTTATAGTACTTACTTTCTAGTTGTTACCCTAAATAACATTTAGGATGCTATTATTTAAATAGCTTTGATGAATACTGTTTTGGCTATGATAAAATAAATTAGACTGTAAATTTGGGTAATATTTCGACACAGTTAGCATTAAATACGTGTGCCGTATATCCAACAATTCAAATAGATATTTTGAAAGGAACCCAATATGCTATATTTACTGTACATATTTAATAGCTCTATAAAAGTCATAATAAAGTATTAAAACCATTGAAACGCAAAAATTTACTAGCGGCATTATTATTTTAAGAGGTGTTATAACACGGCTGCTTTATTAGGTGCACAGTCGAGAGTGTACAACAAGGGTCCCTCAACAGGAGCGTCACGAATAGCCACGAATGCCTCGATTAGCCATTGACCCGACCTAAATAGCCTCGAATAAGCCATCGCTGCTGTCGTTAATATCGAACAAGCTCACGATAATGTTTTATACGTTATTGTAATAAAAGAGCTCAATTTGTACCCTTAAAACTTGGTAATGAGACCATTTCACTCAACTTATTCAATGTAAATGATTCATTTTAACAAATATTTTACAACTGTCTCCATTATCGTTCTTATGATCTTTATAACGAAGCTTTTACATCGTTAAGGTCTTTCAAATCTTTGTAACATACTGGCACTATACAAACATTGTGTCACAAGAATTTTTCACATATTCCCGTGGGAGCGTATGTTGCTCCATTTATTTCGCTTCATGCGAGTCACCGGCAACCTGTTCCTTTTTATCTACACCCACGCAAAAATGTTAAAATATTCATAGGAAAATTCTATTCACAACAAAATACGAAATATGCTAATATTGCAATAAATATGCTTCTAAAAAGGTGCTTATTCAAATATAGGAATAGCTTTCATTGCTCTCTATTCTGAAACTTTGTTGAGAATGTAGCTGTCGGCGAAAGAAAGGAGCGAACAAGTTAAGATTGATGGCTAGCGATGAATGAATTGTATGTTCAGTCAATGAAGTCCATCTCCGAAGTTAGACACGGCTACCTACAGCTGTTTGATACGATGTGTTGAATGCCGTGCTTTATCATTTTAAATGTAACCGTCAGAAGTCGTTTAATGGAAGGCTACTGCTGTTCATGACGTCTTTTGACAAGGAATCCTTAGTAACCGCACAGAGTCTGGATCTGTGCCCAGGAGGCGTATATTGAAAAGCTACTTCAGTACGCCCCCACTGAACTGAATTAGCATTTTCTAACGATAAACACCCATAACACGCGTAAATGCTGCTCCAATACGTCTCAGAGGGTGATGTTCTGCAGTAGGTACTGCCGCGGCAGCGGCCGGCGAGTGCTAGAAATTGATTTACACAAACAAACAAACTAAAATTATCTCATCCTTCCTCCTGATATTCCCTTGTCATTACAACAATTGAGAAGGCTACAGAAACGTAAATTACCTGGGACCTAAAACATAAACATACATATATCCCGAAGGTGTATGCAAGGTTTATATATTGGTGAATATTAATTAGGTATACTTGATAATAATACTAAATATAGTAGGTACTCATTTCTATCTTAATAAAGTCGATAATGAATTAAACTTATCATGTTTTGAAAAAGCGATACAATAGAAGGGATCAACTTCAACATGAAACGAAGAGTCACGAGATTGGTTTTCTTTTGAGGATCACTTTCTTGCGTTGACTACACGAGGTCGGCCAGGTAAATTATTTCAATGAAATTCTTTACTGAACGTAAAGGAATTTTAGAGATAAAGCAGTGTATAAAATTGTTTTCGTAACTAGGAATGCACGCTTTCACAACTTAAAAAACTATTGTTGACCTTATTTATGTTTACACCCAATTTCGTAGTGAAATCACGTACTAACTCGACAAGGTTAAAGTCATTCTTGCGTCTCACTGCCCTGTTTCTAATTTACGGAAATTTGTGATCTCATTTGTTTCAATTGCTTACAATATTTTTACTCAAATGTGTATATTTTATGACGTTAATAGCTTCTTCTGTGCTTCTATAGCCCGTGACTTCGCTTGCGTGACTGAATACCGGAAGAAACGGGATAAAAGTCCTTTAATTGTATCTAGGACATAGTCTATTTGTGGTAAAACTTTGAATCCATCCAAAGCCGTTCAACGTCTTACATATGTTTCAGTAAGAGTAATTCACTCATTTTCACATCATCGTTCAATAATAATATATATATATGTGCACGTCAAAAGATTTGAGTTCATTTAGCACCGTATAGAAAAGACAGACCGCAAAATAACGGAATAAACCCTTCTATGCCCAATTCAAAATCTTTTAGGAAGAGAAACGTAAAAAACTCCAGCGAATACTTGGTGTAATAAAGACATAGTAAACTCGTCTACTAATATTCACAAAAGTGCTAAAGCGCCGCCGAAATGACCCGAATTTAGAGCTTGAAAGGGATTCGAGCTCGGGTGTTAACTTTTAGAATATAACACTAGGCACCGGCAGGTGATAATACCCCACAAGGGATTGCGCTCTGAAACAGCACCGGCGCGGGAAGTGCTCTTCGCACGCGACAATTTGTATATTACTCTATATATCAAGTTTATTCAGCTATGCTGAAAACTGAAATTTCAAAAGGGCAACAGATAGGTTTTTTCACCGCTATTTGCAATTCAGTCGAGCACTTGCGTTTGTACACACGTAATAGTTTATGCAAATTGGTTACGAGTTGCACTAAACCCGTTGCCGCGAGAGTTGTCAGTATACATTGGGAGCATACAAAATCGGTTTTACAAAACTATTGTTTCAGCAGTAATCGATTAGAGACCGTTTCGGTAAATATTCAATCTGTCCGTCGCCTCGTGCCAGGAAGTGCAATTTCCGGGACGCGATACACAGGAAAAGTCGTTACGGTGATGCTAGGGGAAATCGTTCCCGATACTGTGTTCGAGATATTGCACACTATAAATGTGATGCAAGCTCGCAAAATTAAGCGTGAAATTATTCTTAAACTATGGTTTTAAAGCGTTGCTAATATCCCGATCAGGAGACAATTGAAAAGGGAAGCAGGATTTTTTATTCTGGCGGAATGAGCGACATTCTGCAAAAGCCAAGCTTGAAGTATTCTGAACCGACAAACGTTAATAATAAATACGATGAGAGTGGATAAAGCAAAAGAGGAAGTTGCAATCGTAGTAGGTCCATAATCTCTGCTTATTTCGTTGAGTAAAATATGTAAGAGACCATTGTGTTGTTTGTGGTTTTTGGGCGCTAAAAGATTCACGTGGGCAATTATATTAACTAGCACTTATAACAAACATAATAAGTTTAATTTATTAACAAAAGAAGCAATTTGGTTGACCATTCTCTGAACATTTTGGTAATGAGAAGTTTTTGCACAGCGCTGTTAAATCTCGTCCGTACACAATACTTCGTAGACGGCTCACTTATCTGAAGTACTTGCTATTATACAGCTAATTGTATTGCTCCTCTAAGCGCCCTATTACGCGTACCTCTCGTCGGGTTTAAGATGATTACCTCTGAGAGAGATGCGCTCATGTATACGATATGATTTTATCGTTGATATCCTCCAATTTTTTGTCGATTTGTTTATTGTATCACATAAAGGACAGACCCATTGGAGACGAGACAATATTATTAGCATCCGCTTCGAATGAAGAATTGAATATACGAATACAACATACGCAACGGCGAAGTGTTTTTAGCTTTAATTTTCAGAAATAAAATACTCTCAGTTGTTTTGTTTACTATGTATAGAGAAATAATTTTATTTAAAGTTTCGAGGAAAACGTGCCCTCTTCTCAAGTATCTGTGTTTGAGGAATGCCTGAGTTCGAAGCAACTATACTGTCTGTATCTATAATGTTGCTATACAATATGTTTTTGCTCACAATATCATAGTATATAGCGAAAACAATAAAGAAATTAAGCCGTACTGAGGTACAACATAATTTCTTTACTGATTTCCGTAATATCAATCATAGTTGAAATCCTAGCTCCTGCTGAGGTTTAAACTAAGATTAATAGTGCAGGCAGGTTTAAACTGTTTAGATGTCATAATTGATTTTCAAAAGTTTGCAGCATAAATTATTTTGTTGTTTTTCTGTGGTGAGTGATGAGAGAAGAATTCAAAACTGCTTATGGCAACAGTATAATGTCAACAGCTGTCTCCTTTCGCTTGTGTTGGTTAAGACTCAGCCTTTTTGCTGGGTGGACAATTCACGAATGAGCATGACGCTATCATCCTAAGGCTTCAATGTCAATTTACCATTAGACGTATGCTTATATATAGTTGTATCAACTTGACGATATTTTAAATATGGAAAACGATTAAATAAAAAAAAACTTCGTACCTTGAACTATAATATTGTCTTCTATTTACGCGAATATTATTCATTGAAACTGAAATTTCAATGAACCTTGAACTATTATAACTGTAAAAATAAGCTTAGTGCCCGCCGACTTCAGAATTCAGCGTTTAAAGAGATTGAGCGAATAGTCGAATGCCGATGATTTTATGGCTACTTCCTAATATAACGAAACGATTCGGTTTAGTATGAAAAGCAACAGGCGTAACTCAATATCGTTTCTATTTGACAGCCATATTATAAATTGTCTATACAATATATTTATAGGCCGTTAGCAACAAGTTATTAGTAATTTGTCTAACACGTCTATAACTGGAATACTGACTTGACATAGGCGCTTTTCCATAACGACTTGTGTGACGTACTTAATATAGAAACCCGGCTTAAGTGGTGATCTCGACGCTACCACTAGACCGAGTGCGGACTCGAATGCCATATCTATGTATAAGACAAAATTGGCATGATCCAATATTTTTTTGATGAAAGGCATTCGTTGTTTCTACTCATTTAATATTTGTGAAGTACTTCTACACAGTACGACTTTACCTATTTCGGCTAATAATTGATTAAAAAAAGGGCATTTTAGTAAAACTAGAACAAAATATGTATACAACTATATATACTCTTTATTATTTTTTATATATTTTAGAGCTTAGCACTTTTCAAAATGTTAACTGTTAAGTAATGCATGTGGTGTTATCCAATAAATGATTGTTACACTTGTAAATGTACGTATTTAATAAATAATTATGTAATGTGTTGTGTAAACAATAGTAGGATAACCTAATTAAATAAATTAATAAAATACTCTTTAGTACGCAAGCTTAGTCGTGAATGCCAAATAAAAATACATAAACATATTTCTCCTTTTTCTTTCGCGCTGTTGGCTACTGGCTAATTGGCGGCTGAATGGAATTAAACTCTATAAATATCGTCAATATCGTAAATTAGTTATAGGTCAAGAGGATGCCTCCAAACGACCTTTTATCTGTTGCGTAGGACGATAATAGCTTGATGGCATAGCAACACTCCCTATACTCTTACTATAATAAGAAAATATAAAGGTTTCTTGTATTTGAACGTATACGGTAATATGCTCATTCGCTTAATAGCAGAGATGTAACTGTAAAACGCCTCTGCCTAAAACATTCAGTTCAGAATTGCATTATTAATCTTCAAAACTCAGGCATTTCTCAGTTACGGGGTTTGGAATTGTGCTCGGTAGGCGGCAATAACTTTGCGCTTTATTACATGAGACCCGAATACAGTTGATGAAATGTAGTTGTAATACACCTTTGCCTTTGCATTTTATAACGTTATTTTATTTGAGTCAATGCACAATACGAAAATTCGTATAAAATATGGTTCGTTAGAGCGAATTCGATTACTGAACCTACAATTAGCGCTCCCACGCGATACAGTTCGCTCTCATAATTGTATTATATGCATATTTCATACATACAAGAATAGACATTTATTTTATCGATTACTTTAGTGCAGTAGTTTTAAATCAGTTATGTCATAGATTAGCTACGATAGGATCGAATTCCTAAAATAATTTCGCTCAGAATGGAATTTGGGCCTTGGGACGTCCACTCAACCTGCAGAAGATGGTAGCCAAACAGCATCGAGTTCTGTACCTGCAGTAAGTAGGGTTGCCAGGCTCCTTAAACAGATACTCTGATGATTATAGTCCTTGGCGCTATAAGTACAGCCTTTTGGAAGGTCGGCAATGCGCGAGTTGTAAGCCTGTTATAGCCTTGCACCGTAGTTAAATAAAAAAAAACATTGTGAACTGTCTAGATCGCTAGTTAAGATTAACGTGTTATAAACTATTTACTACTTAGAAAGTTTAATCTCTCTTGGTGATTTTAAATGCAATTGTATATGTGCAAAATTGTGATATACCGATATGCAGAGTTTTGTAGAGTCATTAATAATTGTAAGATACAAAGGTCGAATAATTATGTATCTTCACAATACTTACAAAATGTTTCTCAAGACCAGAGGTAGATATTTGAATAGTTTTCTTTACGTCCCGTGATTGAATATTCACTAAGCTTCTTGTAATAGAGTTATTCCAAGAGGCTTTACGAGACATTACATCTGTGTTACAACATTACTTTAATCATAACTTGTGTTATTTTACAGAAACAAAGCATGAACTAGAAGATCTCATGGCTGACGTTAAGAAAACTGCCAACAAAGTCAGAGGAAAGTTAAAACGTAAGTGAACATGACTCCTAAACTTTCAACATTATTGCTCTTTTCTCATATTTTATTACAAACCACCACTAAGTTTATATTGGATGTCGACTATGTTCGTAAGTACATATACAAATAGATTTTAATAGTAACAGAAATAAAGGAAGACAGACCAAATTTCAAATACTCCTACGGATTGAGTACATCGCAGTGTTTTACCTTACTTACGCTGTAATTATTTCCAGAGGCGTTTAGCGTCAAATTTACCTGTTAATAACAGATAAGTGAGTTGACCATATAAAGTTGGATATATTGTAACAAACAGCACCCATCTTCAGAAATAATAATACTACTACTGCTACTTCAATGCAGGTAGTTACGATGTTTTCCTTCATCGTTAAACTGAGAGATAATACACACAATAACGAAAAGTTAGATTTGCATGTCGTGGTACTCGAGACTTGACTTCGCCGGTCGTCTTATCGTCTCAATTTATTAATTTTATTTTCGCCCTTAAATCCACAGACATAGAACAGAATATCGAGCAAGAAGAGCACTCGAATAAATCATCGGCTGATCTGAGGATAAGAAAGACACAGCACTCGACCCTGTCGCGTAAGTTCGTCGAGGTGATGACGGAGTACAATCGCACGCAGACGGATTACCGGGATCGTTGCAAGAACAGGATACAGCGGCAGTTGGAGATCACGGGTCGCGCCACCACCGACGATGAGCTCGAGGAGATGTTGGAGCAAGGAAACTCTGCAGTATTCACACAGGGGGTCAGTATACAGTGGTATTTATTTAGACCTGTAGCGCAATTGTCTTTAAGTATCGGGTTTATCAAGAAACTTTCAGCTGCGTTAATACCTTCACGGTACCAAACAACGGCATTGCGAGGCAACCATCTTATTGAAATCTTAAACATGCTGATTCGAAAGAGGCCGTAAAGTAAATATTACAGCGTAATATCTTATGTTATGTATCCAGAGCTCCTTAAAGAATCACTGTGTTGCCATCGAGACCGTTTAATGATGAGCGGTTGTATATATGTTGTATATTGTCGGTTAATAGAAGAAGAATTTTGTCGTGAGGTTTCAAATCCATTGCTTGGGTTTACGCTATTGTAGTTTCTATCAAAATATAGCTATAACAGCTCGCAGTTCACAACTTTTACCAATAGAGAGCAAAATATCTTTGTTGAAATAAGTATATAATATACGTGTACTAAATCTTTATTTGGCCAGCACGAGGTATACCTGTGTCTAACTTTTAATAGATAGAAAGTTGTGATATAAAATCGGCAAACAGCCTACAGTTTCAGTTCAAGAAACTGCCTACATTTTTAAATTCATTATAGGAAGAGAATCGTTGCAATTTTTACCGGTGACCTCGGCTATCTATAATACGACATCACGACTTTTCAAGGTCTCAAGTTCAAGTGCTGCATCGTGTCTATAACATTTTCCTTTCTATAATTTATGATGGTAGCATTTTGGTAATGCTAATATTAACTTTTTATCCATGAATATTAATTGCTGGAAGATTATTATAAACATTTTTTTGTACAAGATACGATCATAAAAGTTAATAATGTCCAGTTAAAGTACTCATTAATCTATTACATAGCAATGAATATTATCTTGTTACTAAACTTAATTACCGTTAATCGAATAGCCTGAAACCAACTGTAAGGTCAAAGGCGAATGAAGTTATAACATTAGTCTTAGAAGCTATCACTGATTATATATCAGTACAACTTTTTATTTTATGTAGGCATGTATAGAAGTTGTGTCTTTGAAGAGTATATGTGATTACTGTTACATTTGATTATTGAAAAATTAGATTTCGGACAAAATTTATGTTGAGCTTTATCGCCTTCTAGGCAATTTTGATGGTTTAACAAGTTATTAGACTGTTACTTTTACAATTTTGGTTCTGAAAATTAGAAGCTTACAATGGACACAGGCAAAAGTACAAAATTCACCTTGAAAATATGTTCCTTTCTTTCGTCTATTACGACCGCTTTAGCGCGCGTAGAACAATACAGCGCTACTAGCTTGTGACGTCATAAGTTAGTAACTTCGCTCTAGTTAACAGTGGTATAGAATCACTGCACTTCGGTCTATTCCGTAAAAGGCATATAACATGGCCACTCCTACTCCATCGTAGATACCCAAATATTAATAACTAACCAATAATAATTATTCTATAACTACCCTCTAATAAATTCACTCACTCATTGTCAATTATTATACTAAGATTTTTCTTTATTCTCATAGGTATTCTTAATATTTACATTAGTGTCAAATATTGGAAATTGTGTTTTCCAGTGAATCATTACTATCATTAGATACTAGTATACCAGGGTGTATAGTAAGTATCACGCTTATAGAATATTCATATCCTTCAATTGGATTTCTTCGTATTGTAGGCGTAGTACGTCGCAACGTAGAAAATATATATTTATTCTCTTCTATGAATATGGGTATCAATACACGAATGGTAACTTATTCATACATATTATCATGAAACGTTGTCTACCACGAAGTTCATTATGCAATTTCATTAAACTGGTGCAATGTCAACACTTCACAGCTTAGGCAACAAAGCGGTAATTAAACAATCGATAAGCATGCATTGCGGGGAATTATAAAAATCAATATTATACCGTATTATGTATGTGTGATGTAATAATTTTTACACTGTTTTACTTATTGGGTTTCCCGCACGTTTGTTGTTTATCTGATTAATCTAAATATGATTGACATGTTTTTTCAATTTGTACTTTGTAGAACAAAGAGTTGAGTTATGAGTTAATGACATATTTAAATAATATTTTAGATTTTAAGTATATATAGCGATAATCCAATTGTAAACGCTTCTGACAATTATCATATTTTAATTTTAACTATTGTTATATTTTAATAGGGTACAAAATGAAAATAAATAGGTGACAATAAGTGGATACTTAATTTTATATTACTCTGCCTATCTCTCCGTCAAATACAATACATACGTGTTTACATCTGTATAATTCCATATGTGTGTATGTATATTTTGTCTACATTTACCTCATCGAGATTAGTGTAAATTTAATGTTTTGGACACATTGTCGGCCTCGATAGTGTAGTGAGTGGTTAGTGTAATCGACTGCCACGCCTGAGGTCGCGCGTTCGATTCCCGCACTAGTCAAACATTTGTGTGCATGAACGTAGATGGTTGTCTTGGTCTGAGTGTTTCTATGTAAAATATGTATGTATTTACAAAAAGAAAAGTATACAGGGTTACAGGAAAAGTCGTGCTAGATCCGTTAAGGGCGTGGAGTGCCCATCATTTCTGACTTATTTTACTATGAAACACCCTATCCTAAACTTAACCCTTTTCGAGATATTTGACTTTTAATTTTTTTATTGAAAATTGCCGATTTTTAGGCTACTAAATTTAATTTTGTTTATTTTGTGTGTCTTATTATTATTATTATTGCATTTTTACATGTGTAATAAGATGCTTTAAGACGTCAATCATTAAAATAGTGCATAAATTAATTGAAAAGGCCGTAGTAGACAAGTGAAAGTTAAGAAATAAAAAAAAATATTAGAAAGTTTATTTTTCTCTAAGGGATATCTAAAAAAAATAGTATCACAGTTGGTCGGCAGATGTGTTTTAAAATATCTACGTTTCATCAGCTATCTAACGAGGTATAACAATCTAGGAATTGTAATACATTTCATGGAAAAAATGTAGTTGGGACGCTCCAGGTAGCAGTTCTAACGGTCCCGCGCCTATTGTCCTTCAAGTTAAGACGCACCGTGCGAGCGAGACAAGTGACGATTTATGTAGGTGCGAATGAAACAAAAATATTGTATAGACCGGTAAGGGCTGGGAATACTACACGGGATATTGTTTTCGTTGTCAGTCTGCTTTTGTGCTTCGTACATAGTAGATGTGATATCGTTTTGCTCTTTTTCTCGACTTGGCTGTGATTCTGGACTATTTCTTGTGATTTGTGACTACTGTGCTTGTTAACCGGACTCGGATTTGTACTTGTGATACGGAAGTGTTGAAGATGACGTCCTACACACCTGAGGAATATGCTGATATGCTTATTTGTTACGGATACTGCGATTGTGTGTCTGCGCAAGCTCGCAACGAATACATAACTCGATTCCCTGGTCGTCGAGTGCCGGATGTGGCCGTTTTTGACAGAGTTTATCGAAGAGTTCGAGAAACTGGCTCTGTTTTGAGACGAAATACAGACATGGGAAGACCAAGAATTGATGACGACGAAGAACAGGACAATGAAATAGTGCAACGCTTTCGAACGGATCCGACTACTTCCACTAATATTGTTGCCCGTGATCTGGGACTTTCGCAATGGAGAGTGTGGTTTACAGTGCATACTGCTGGCCTATACCCGTACCATTACACGCCGGTACACACTATTGAAGAAGAAGACCCCGCGAGAAGGTTGGACTTCTGCAGATTTATGCTAAATGCTGACGTAGAAGACCCAGATGTTCTAAGAAATATCTTGTGGACAGATGAATCCAAATTTGATAAAGATGGCATAACTAACTATCACAACGCAATGGGCGTTGTGATAGTTAGTTATGCCATCTTTATGGGCCCCAAAAGAACTAAGGAATCCCAATAAAAAAAGAGTGAAGGGGTCCCAACGAAGATTCAGCGTGAATGTGTGGATGGGCATTATCTCCAATCATTTGATTGGACCTTACTTTCTCCCGGACAATCTAAATGGGGAAAGTTACGAAAACTTTTTGAGAGGAGACTTGAGTGATTTGCTAGATGATCTGCCACTCAACTTGATCAGGGACATGTGGTTCCAACATTATGGCTGCCCTGCCCATTTCAGGAGAAGTGTCAGAGACTGGCTGGACACAAATTATCCTAACAAATGGATAGGACGAGGTGGGCCGTTGCCATGGCCAGCAAGAAGTCCGGACCTAACCCCCATGGATTTTCATGTGTGGGGGCTCATGAAAAGTCTTGTATACAGCAAGCCAAATCCAGTTTCGTCTGTGGAAGAATTAAGAGAAAGGATTGTGGATGCAGCAAATCAAATGAGGACAACGTTGACCACTGGAGTAGTGAAGACTGGTCTCCGTAGAAGGATGCGACAATGTATTAGAAACAGAGGTGCCCATGTTGAACATGAACTGTAGAGTAAGAAAAAAATGTGTGAAAACTGATTTAATAAATGACATTTCATGCTTACCTGTTGTTTTATTTTACTTTTTAGGGCTAAGTATTAATTTTCTGCTCCACTGTCACCTATGAAACTAAGTTTTTTTCATTGCATTTAAATAAAACCCTAGATTGTTAAACCTCGTTAGATAGCTGATAAAACGTAGATATTTTAAAACACATCTGCCGAACAACTGTCATAATATTTTTTTTAGATATCCCTTAGAGAAAAAGAAACTTTCTAATATTTTTTTTAATTTCTTAACTTTCACTTATCTACTACGGCCTATTCAATTAATTTATGCACTATTTTAATGATTGACGTCTTAAAACATCTTATTACACATGTAAAAATGCAATAATAATTATAATAAGACACACAAAATAAACAAAATTAAATTTAGTAGCCTAAAAATCGGCAATTTTCAATAAAAAAATTAAAAATCGAATATCTCGAAAAGGGTTAAGTTTAGGATAGGTTGTTTCATAGTGAAATAAGTCAGAAATGATGGGTACTCCACGCCCTTAACGGATCTAGCACGACTTTTCCTGTAACCCTGTATATGTATGTTTATCCATTGTCTAGTACCCATAGTACAAGCTCTGCTTAGTTTAGCCTAGATGGTGTTGTGTGTATGTGATAGAATATTATATATATAATAAATAGAATTATTTAATTTATTATACAGAATACTTCTCAGCATCCATAACGCACATGATTGCGAATGCTTTATAAAACCCTTAACAAAGTAGTTTAATATAATAAACCATTCTAAACATACCTATAATGCTATTAAAAATCAGGACTAATACCAATGTAACCTGCATAACTTTATGTCGAATGATTGTAACCTATGTTATTTTATTTTTTTTATAAATTTTGTTATATAGTTAATTGACGTGTCCAAGAATTGTATGGACATTTTTATGGAAATAAATATTTTTGACTTTGACTATGAATATTACAATCATTCAATATGTATCCACATGTCCTTCAGAACTGAAGAAACGAGTACTACTGTCACCCGTCAAATCTTAACCGTAATGTTAATCGTTCACTATAACTGTTCCAGATAATAATGGAGACCCAGCAAGCGAAGCAGACGCTGGCTGACATCGAAGCGCGGCACGCCGACATCATAAAGCTCGAGACGTCGATCCGCGAACTGCACGACATGTTCATGGACATGGCGATGCTTGTCGAGAGCCAGGTCACCACAAAACTAGTTACACCATACTTTAGAACCCGTAGCTTATTCTTCTTCCAACTCCTTGTATACACGTCTAGTTAAATTCGGTGTGGATTCCAAGACAGTTTAACTTTCTTCTAGACATCACGACTGTGAATACTCGGTGTTTGTTATAATCACCACAGCTGATGAACCTGACTATACAGGTGATCCAGTATTTAAAGTGATTGAAATATAAATGGGACAATCCCCAAAAAGAAAAGACCGTACCTAATTTAAAGCGGTGGGAGTGCACGTGGGACGAGTCCCACAAAAAGAACCTATAGGTAAATTTATATACCAGTCTTCCAATTAACGTGATAAATTCATAAGTGGGGTTGGTAATCGATTTTCCTGTTGAGGTCACTGATTTTGGAGATTTAATGTTTGTCTTGGCATCATGACAACATATACTTACATAAATAGCTACGGATTGCTTAACTTAAAATTTAATTCCTAAAGCTTTAAAGTCTGACCTGGCTGTAATTAACCGGTCGTATACCGCCGGCTCGCATACCAGCCGGCAGATTTGTACCCGTCGTAGGCCGGTGGCTCGCATGCGAGCCACCAAATTGGCGCCAAAACGCCGCGCGCCGCCTTCGCTTTAGCTTAAGCTAACGTAAAACCAATTTGGTGGCTCGCATGCGAGCCACCGGCCTACGACGGGTACAAATCTGCCGGCTGGTATGCGAGCCGGCGGTATACGACCGGTTAAAACATATACCTACATACACTACAAGCTATTTAAATTGTTCTGGTCAATGGTCTTAATGGAACTTGATAGTTTGCTCATAAGATCGTAGAGCTCAACAACAATTAGATTATGCTTGACGTCAGTATAATTCAGATAAGTTATTATGAAACCTTATAGTAATGTCTCGGCCTTATAGCTAGGCATTCTCAATTTGAACATCAGAAGAAATAAACTAGATTCCAATGTAATTGGGGATAGTTGTCATAAAATTTATACTTACACGTAGTATTTGACAAAAGATGTTTAAAGTATTCTAGGTCTCACCATATGTTTTGAACGGCAAATAAGATTAAAGTAGACCCAAACCAGATTGGTAAAAGGTAACAAAAAATAAAGGCAGCAGGCCGCAGGGGCAATTTTATTTATTCTGATAACAAGTCTATAAGCCACTATTCTTACTGGATTGTAGACTTTTGTAATAGTTGGACTACAATGTAAAAGTAACAAAGAAGAATGCTTCTAAAAATCCAATATCAAAAACGATGTACAATTATATAATCTTGTAGCAAGCCACATGGGCTATGTAATTGTGCTGTTAACAAGTCTATGAGCTGATATTCTTACTGGATGTTGGACACCTAATAGGGTTAGAATTCGACTTCGAACAGGTTCAAAACAAGAAAGAAGAATGCTTTTTAGAATCTAATATAAATACGCTGATCCGTTCGTAGCAAGTAACGAAATAGTAAGTAGTGCATGGTAGCTAGTGCATGTAGTAGAAGAGAAAAACTAAACTGGTTGTTATGGATACAGGGAGAGATGATCGACCGCATTGAGTATCATGTAGAACACGCTGTGGACTATGTCCAAACTGCCACACAAGACACTAAGAAGGCCCTAAAATATCAGAGCAAAGCCCGACGGGTGAGTCATCATTTCAATGTGATATCATTCTTTACTAATCTATTTTTGTTTTGTTTCTACCCCCATCCGCCTCGTGCCCGTCCCGTTCCTGCGACCACCTGTACCATGTTATGTTTCGTTGTGAATGGTGTTGATTCGTTGAACCTTGCATTTTGTTAACGACGATACGGTGATTGGTTCACACTTGTGTTTGTGTTGTCATACCTTCCTTACATGTACCTACACGATCTCGCTTTTACTGTTGTGTTCTTACGGCTCAACTAACATACGGTTGAAATGGGCTTCTAATCATAACCTCTCGATTCTGTGTATCACTAATTTATAACTTCATTGGTGTGTGCGTAATTTGCCTTCTGTATATGGTGTTGTTTGTTATATAATAACTGTAACTAACATATATGTAATACTACTAATAATGAACATGTTATTATGTAACAAGTGTTTGGTGTATCGTAAATAATGATTGTCATATAATAAATAATACATATCGTGCAATAACTAGGTTAACACTGAATGTCATATACATTGTAACACGTGTGTGTCCGTTTGTGCTTATATTTAAACATATATTCAACTTCGTCTATAGGATTACTGTGGTAACATTATCTTGGGGTGTATATATGATCTGTCCTAATCTATTAACGTTTTACTTCAGCGCTTTGGTCGGTTCCTGTAACACGATAATTACTTATTGGGGTTTGTGTAAACCGTATGAACCAATCGGCCGTTCGCCGCGGTACGTGTCCCTCCCCTCCCAGCGCCGTTACCTTAGGCCAGCAGGGCGAGCTGATAGATCGCATCGAGTACCATGTGACGCAAGCCACCGACTACGTGGACTACGGCCGCGGAGAGATAGGCAAGGCCCGCGAGTACATGATTAAAGCTCGGAAGGTAATGCATGACATCAAAGACTCACGGCTCAGCCGTACCTGTTACTAAACTATCAATACCTCTCTACTACATATCTTATGGATCTATGGGGCGAGGGGCTACTTAATAATCACTGCTCTTGACTGAGGCAGGATTCGATATCTATAATTGTATAAATACGGCTGTTAATCATGAAAATTTTCTTTTCAAGTTAATGCTTTCAGGTATAACGCATTAGGCTACCTCCAAGAACCTTCTATTTAAACGCATGCAGCATGATTTTTTTAAGATGGTCGCGTATAATTTATTATTTAACAACGAATTTATAGATTAATGCGTTTAAAGACAATTTTTTAAAGCAAAGTGAAATATCTCGATCTAATTATATTTTCTTAATTACGAAACAAATTCGGTCAAACTGTCAACAAACTAGCTATACTAAGAAGATTTATGTTTTTTTTTATTCGAAGCGCAATAAAAATTTATATTTGTGTTTATTTTAATGAAGAAACATCCAAACTGCATGTATTGTGATGGTTGAATTTTGTAGAGGAGATTGGGCTACAAAGTAAATATAACTGCAGCGCTAATCGATGGCTACTGCCTTATTATAAAATTTGGACTAAAGATTAAGATGCAAATATTATTTAACTACTCTTAGTCTGCTATAATAATACTATATATGTATAATAAACCCTCGAATATATTATTTTTTAACCCAGTCTCCCCTACGTATGTATGTTCAAATCGTCGCACGGTACAAGAACACCTTTATGTACATCAATAGATATGCGCTAGTTTGTCCAATAAGCTTTGAACGTGATTCGTTTGTTTGCACAGTTTTAACCGAATATGCTTTTGGTATATTCAGTTATTTTATTTTCGTTCCCTTATAGTAGAATTTTATGTAAATTATATTAGCAGTAAAATCTTATCTAAATGTGCGGTTATATAAAGTTGAATGCTATCATACATATAAAGAAGACCCTAAATTAATGTTCTTTTATAAACAGTAATAAAATCTACTAGTACCACATTAAACGAAGTTCGGTCGCCGGTCTATTAATAAAAGGAATCGTTTTAATAGCCTATAATAAAAGGCGTAACTCAATTCCGCTTTTATTTATCACGTCATATGAATGATGACTCTATACATCTCGACTAGACTTGATAAATTCATACCTACTAAACTTAACTGAAGAGTTTGTATGTGTTAACTTGCTAATCTTGGTAAATACTAGTTCGTTATGAAAATACTTTAGTGTTAGGTAGATCTTTTATTAAGAACGGTTAGTAAGTAGGCTAAATAACATCACGCTATGACTCAAAGGAGGATAGCAGTGACCATAAACGTTATTCAACGCAGATGGAAGCTGCGGAGTATAACCAAAATAACTATGCAATTTTTATGATATCAGCCCCGTATTAAATTGTCCCATTGCTGGGCACGGATCTCAGTGTGAGAAGGGTTAGGCCATAGTCCACCACGCTGGCCCAAGATGGATTGGCAGACTATGAAATTTTTACGAACTGCTATTCGTACCGAACCAGCTATCAAGAAACCATTGGTTTACTTTTATAAAGAAACTACCGCGTTATTAAAACGATAAGATTTTGCATAAGATGTGTCATCGCATTACTCACTGCGAGTGATGAAATAATCCTATGATAGCCTGTAATTATAATAAGTATGATTACACATTTTGTTAAATGAAATGTTCTAGGCATCGGTAATCGAACTTCTGATTAATGTATTTCATGGCTGAAGAGCATTTAGGACCTGCATAACCTATAAAGGAACGAAATCTTTAAGCTGCATTGCACAAGTATAGTTTCCAGCTTTAACTAAATGTATGGAAAACCGTCGTGGTTTCGCTGAATAAGGTCGAATACATACGTATATATATGTTTGCTTTTGTGATACAATATATCTACGAACAAAAGCATTTCGTGTTGTAATAATAAAAAATAAGTGTATGCTATCCGGCCTTAATCGTTTCGGTGATGGCATGTCTTTATGTGCAATTATGCATCTCGTGCTTTTGGTGGTTGTAGTGACTATGGTCTTTGGCTACAAGCCATATTTCATCTGGTAAGTTAAATGAACTTCTGTTAAGTAAGCTTTGAAGCTGAAAGTCAATATTGGTGGAAAATTTGACATTTTATGAAGCTTCTAAATTATATATTATTTTGTTAAAACTTTGCTCAGCTTTACCAATCGATTTTTAAGTCATTGGCAGTCATCGATTAGCCAGAAACCTGACATAATTGAAAAGCATTGTGTCTGGAAGCCGCGGTCTGAGCATTGGCCAAGAGATACAACACTATGACCAAAGAAAATATTAACTTTGATTTTATTCAAAGGCACTTAATTTTGAATATGGAAGTTAGAATTGAATTAATATTTAAATTTCAGATTGGCAAAATGTAAATGTGGCCAAGTATAAATCCTATACTATTTCTCTATGTAGAAAATTACAATGACATAGAAATCGCTCAGTGATAAGCGTTATACGATTAAAAGCCACATGCATGACTAACATGCATGCCACTACTTGATATAGATTAATATTATTCAAATAATGAATATCATGTTTTTATTTTTTCGACATAGGCGGTATTCGGTATCATTATATTTTATGTTAAGACAAACAGTGTTTTATGTTCAGATAAACTTTTTTAGCGTTTTAAAGTGATGTATTTTATTATCAATCATAAATTGTTTTTATACAATGCCAGTCATATTTAAATTTCAAAAGTACGATTTTTGGAATTTGGCATTTCTTGATTATTGTTGAAGTTTTATTATGCGTGCCGATATCAACTTTAATATAACGAAGTATACTTTAAGATGTTGTACAAGTGTGTGAAGTGCCTTACGCCTCATTTGAAGGTTGTAACCATATAATTGTTGGCCGATCTCATGCGGTTCCTGATCTTCTTTAAGATGCGCTTAGGTGCCTACCCTCAAACGTAAATGTCGAGTTCAGGCCTGCTAGTTATTTTTCAAAAGACCCTATATAACGCGGTTATAATATTCAGCTCAGCAGATATTTGACTGGACTGACGGTATCTGTCATTTCACTTTTTTATTTAGTGCCAGTAACTGCCGCGTCTCGTTTTCGTAATTATCTTTATAATTTGTCTATTTCTCAAGTGTCAATGTCAGCATTTTCCGAGGTAACGTCGTCTCTCTTATTGGCAAAATCTCATTAGATGCCCTATCTAGTTAGCCTGGTGCTGCAAATATTTATACGCTACCAGTTACACCTCTCCAGACTATTAGATCTTTATCGCTCCGCAAGCTGTGCCATGTCATGTTCCTATGTTTTCCTACTCCGCAGACCTTATGTATCGAAATATACTAACACAATGTAATGGTGGAACTACACTGCTATGAATCTGCAAAGATTAGGAACGTTTTCTTCTCATTCCAGGCAGACTTTGTTCCGTCTAAATCACCATCGCCCACTCCGAAGCAGACACAGCATAAGCCGACTATAACTAAGAGAATATGGCGCAAATTACGACACAAGTGATCACTTCCCACGCACAGGCCTGCACGAATCAAAATGCACTAATCCATACTTTTAGACGAATTAATCCTAAGCACGAAATACCAAAAATCCGTCCAGATTATTACTTGATTGGGCTCTTATTATCTTGAAGAGTGGGATGGGTAGCAATTGACCAAAGTCGTTAAATTTGAATTTGTAATCTTTATGCATTTTCCAGATCAAAGAATTGGTCATGTGCTCGGCTGTTATGTGTAAATCGAGTTTTGAATATGATAATTCACGTTACGACTGATACTTCCTAAAAATATTAGAAAATGTTTTTTAGATATGTCTCTGCAGCAAAGTTTGTAAAAGATTAAAGATATAAATCTTCAAAGACATTTCAAAGACAAATAAACCCCACTACTAATATTTTAAATGCGAAGATTAGGCTCCATTAATTATTTAAATTTGACCTTACAGTACTTTTACTGAGTTGACTTCCATGCTATATTGTTACTTTATGGCGAAAGGATTACTAGCCGTTTGCATTAGATACCACTAGTGTTCCATCTCTCGCAACTAAACTGGTATCCTAATGTTCGGAGTTGGCTGACATCAGTGGAAAGGGAGGTATACTAAACCACGACATTTCGACCGCAATACAGTACCTTATCTATTGGGTTATAGCCCCATAATATACTTAAAACATCACTTTAAAATGTTTGGAAAGTATATACTGTCAATTCCGGATTGTCGAGGATTTAAAACTGTACAGAAGACTTATTATATATTATGACTATACTTTGTTTATTTATTTCAAAATTGATAAGTAGGTAATTCATTTATAGAATGTTAATTGGCATGATATAAATATTGTAAAATATCACATTAATACGTTTCTTGCAATATAGTCGACAAAATAATAGTGAAAAATGTCATAGCTTTCGCAATTAAAAATGTATTTGGCCAGTTTTTATATTTTCGATTACTTAGATGTTACTGTAAAAAAAAAAACTATATTTTGTCGACTATGGTTAAAATGTATAACGGGTAATTATGGTCACGTTTAAGAGTTCCGTATTCCCGATAAGTAATCTTGTCAGGTCAAACAAATCAAAACACAATAATCTCGTATTATTTAAATTTGATAAGTTGCTATTAAGATAACTTTAGATTATTAGTTTCGATATCTATGATCTTATTAATATAATCGATTACTTATGATTAATTTATGCCAGCTGTTTGATGATATCGCTTCGGTTACAAGACTATTAATTTAACGAGCTTGATATGAAACTCTTGAATACGACCATGCCGTTACTCGTTGTACAAGACCTATACTCCATTTGGTTAGGTACTTAACTAAAGGTAAACAATATTGATGTGACTTTTTACACATACACATATTAGACTAACAAACTACTGCAACTAACGGTTCAATTGATTTAGTAATCGTTATTGTTGTATTTACATTTATCTTTAGCAGCATTTTATTTGTAAACTGAGTTTTTAGATAAAAAGTCACATCAAGATTGTTTACCTTTAGTTAAGTACCGAACCAAATGTAGTATAGATACTGATAGCAGCGATTTTATTTTCGTTTTGTTTTTCCTTTGTCATTGCAGAAAAAAATCTTCATCATAATATGCCTGTCTGTTACGCTGGTAATATTAATAATAGTGCTCGCGATCGTGCTGAGTTAAACTTCGTGCGAGGAGAGCCGGCGTGTGACGTCACAACGACCTGCCACACGCCACCCATGGACAATGTGTATGAAATCAGTTGGTTTGTGAGCACAAGCATCCCACATTGATATTCGTTGTATACCATTGATTTGAATGTAGACTGTAGCTACATTTGTTTAACACACGATATATCTGAATGTATTGCTTGCAAATATTTAAATATTGCAAACGTTATTGTTTTATGTCACAACTGATGCATGGTTGTAGCAAGTGTATTGCGTTACGAAGTTAGTTGTTCAAGAGGGTTGTGTTATGATTCTTTGTTCGAAGTTTATAAGATCTCTCTGTTGTATCACGGCATCAAACATTCATAGAAAGACTAACTTTAAAAGTATCATTGCCAGATACAGAACGAAAGCTCAAGCTCAAGTAGCGCCACCTATAACGAGTTCCATTTAAGTTTTGTTGATATTTTATAACACAGCCTTTTTGTTGAATACTTATCGAGTATAGATAAGTATAATCAAACAGGAATATAAACTAATTCTTAAACCGTCTTGGTAGATGGAGTTTGAAGACAATATGTGTAAAGTGCAATAAGAACCGATTGTGCTTTAGAATATGTAAGTTATTTAATATTAAATATTAGCTTTTGCTGGTATTACCAGGCTGTCTTTATATCATACGAGCATATTTAATCATCTTTGATTGTAAATATACACTCAACTTTCAAATTTATTAGTAAAAAAATCATCACAATTTATAAGCGGACACTATTTTCGAATTGCACAAATGTATGTATGTTACTACCTACTATATTTTCTGCCTAACTATTTAGGAACTATTATTAATACTGATTTATAATAAAAATAATATCATATTTGATAGCTTTACGCGGTTTGTTAACTACTTATTAAAGTTTATATAATGCCGTTCATTGATGAATATATTATAATACTTGTTAGCTTTTTCCTGTAATTATTATTAGCCGGTTCGCAGTTTTTAATATACTATTTACTTTAAACATTTTATTGTACATTGCTATGAAGTATTATCAAGGCGCATCCGTGATCTTGTTATCTTTGAGTATTCAGAACAATTCGATCAATTTAAAGAATACTTTTTTGACATTTATAGTACAAGTAATTTGAATCAGAGACACCACGTTTATACGATTATCAGTCAATATCAAAGATACAGTGACCAGTATTCTATCCTAGTTTAAGTACGTCCTAGTATTTCGGGGAGGCTAAATTGTTGATATATTATTTAAAACTTTTTGGTGAATTCTACCCAGATGTATTGCTGAAGTGTTCATTGTTGTGTTCGGTTTGTAACATTCGGTACGGATTGTTTAGTTCAAATATATTTAAATAATTTGATTTTCTGTGTTCGGTTTTTTTGCAAGACCTCAAGTATGTAACGACAATGAATATGGCAACTGATTATCATTTTACTTGTGTGTACTATTGCATTTAATACTAGCATTTTGTTTTCACAAAATATACAAATGAATAAAATATATAACTGGTAATAATAATATTGTTATTGGTAAAATGTTTGTGTGTAACGTTCTAGCACAAATACGACAACTGTGATCAATTCTTCTTATAGTTGAATACGCTGATATATTGTAGAACAATTTCGCCGATTAGTTTCACGTCGACTTAGCTTGTGCACTTATTTATTTAATCAAAAGACTGTGAAATATAATTTAATGCCATTTTCATTATTATTGAAGATTAATTTACTTAATATGTCGAGACCTTAATAGAAGTTATGATTTATTTGTTAAAATATCTTAAGTAGTCTAACGCCCCAGACCACGACAAAGGGCGTGTTACAAAGTTGTTTATTAATTATGTTATCTTAAAACTACTCATGTTGTAAATATGTTTATAATTTCGAAAATTACATTTATATTTATTATTTCGATTATTTTTTTTATTTTAAACCTATTATTTGAGACTATTTTCTAAGTATAAATGTAAGGCAAATGACGCACACACCCATATCTAATGAACGGAAGCCTCAACAACTGAGTTACAGTATTGTTTTATCGTAACCATGGTATTAATGTGTAATAAGAGATTGAAGGGTCTCGCCCGAGTGGTTTACTCGGGGCAAGTCTAAAGCGTACTGTTGCATGCCCACCACTCGACATTCGCCGCCACAGAAGAAGATCATGATCCTAGTGTGTCTGCTCATACTGGGCATCGTCATCGTGAGCTACGTGTCCAGCTATTTCGTTTGAGCGGCGCACACTCATACATCGATCGCCAAATGCTCAAAGGTAACTTGTAAGTGCGCGGCGAGCGGCCGGGACTGCGCGCGAGCGAGCACTGCGCTCGGCGCACGGCGTTCGGCGAACAACGCTCGCGCTCGCAGTCCACGCCCGCTCGCTGGACATAGCTAGCTACTAATGTTTGTTGTGTTTGTCCACTGCAGAAGAAGATAATGATAATGCTGTGCCTGCTCGTGCTCGGACTCATTGCGACTGGCTACGTCTATAACACATTCTTCTAAACAGTCGATGGGGGCAGGTTTGATGCGAAACATTATCGACTTTATAGATCGCATCCCTAGTTAGACTTTTGATAATCGAGAATGTAGATTTTTTCATTCGAGAAAGCCATATTTTAATATTTATCGCAGAATCAGTATTCATTGCATTCGAAACAAAAATCAGATTATTTCGTATGGTACTTGGGGTGTTAAATTTGCATGAGTCAGTTCCACAAAATTTGATTAGGATACATTATTACACATAATACACATAATATATTGTATGAATTATATTTTGCCAGTAGGTTTAAGTGCTAATCTTGGCTGTGATATTAACATACGCTGCTAGTTGAGGATATAACTGATGCCTTATTATTTTTATACCATCAGGATACAGAATCATTACAATTATACATTTTTAAACTAAACCTTTTTGATACCTTGCCTATAATTTTTTCAATTAGTTAATGTACTAAATATGTTCAGTTTGAAACTCCTTTAACAGAAAGATTTGTATATCCTGAAACTGCTTGTTTGCTTATTTTTATTTTCACTTATGAACATCAGTACATAATATATATAATAATTATTATAAGTATTTTGTACCTATGCACCTTTTATACTTTCGCACCTTTATTATGTTGTTATTTACTCCCGTTTAGGTTTTACAAACTAAATATTTTATATACTCGATCAAAAGGCTTAATTACACATAGATATTATAACATAAGTATCTAGGTATATAGAAACTACGCAGTAGGTATGTATATTGAACACATAATCAGTGAAATATAAATTAGGTAGTTGTAATATTGATTACACACAGGCAATTGTAACGAGAACGCTTTTGCATGCAGAAATATAAAGAATTTATATGTACATTTTATAGAGATTTAAGTATTTTGATTAACTCTGACTCCTGTGGCGCAGCTGTAGTTAATACAACTGCAGGTCTCGGGTTCGATTCCTCGGTCGTGCAAAGTGTTATTGTGTTTATCTATCAAGTAATTATTATTTTTTAGTAGAAAGACGACTATAGGGTCGCTCTCCTAGAACTTGAGATCTAAAATCTGTGATACACCATTGCTTTCCCCTTAGGGGATATTATAGGCTTACGAATACCTAAGTATGTATTTTGTAAAACTATATTAAGATAATGAAGTAATGTCTTTGTTAAAAAAATAATTATGATACACTCATAGAAAGATATGTTTATAGAAGTAATCCTCGAGATCTCAGTTTTATGTATTTTATGTCATTTGTAAGAGAGTAGTATTAAGCTTAACTAAATATCGCCAAAATAGTATTTGTTCATGAAGTTTTATAATGATAATTAGAAAATTCTCTGACAAATATACTTAGGTTATTCTTAATTAGTCTTAAAAATTAAAGTAATTATCTTGTTTAAGATTTTTACATAGAATATTATTGATAACTTGTTTGATAAAATGTAATACAAATAAAAATGTTTCCAGGACCGTCATGCAAAGAATAATCATCGCGCATATCTCGGTGCCTGCATCTCGCCTGGCAACAATCAACATTCTGCAGCAGTGCGAATCATCACCAACATTTATAAACACTCCCTATTTGTTGTTAGAAGTTCGTATGTAACATTCAAACTATATTCAATTACTCATAATTGTGAGACACGCCATAGAAGCGAATGTTCGACGAATATATATCGTTGTTTACAATAACTGGCCGTAATACCACACCATAACCGCTGGCTCTAATACCGATTCTCATAACGATCACACAAATCAATAATTATTTATTTATGACAAATGAAAATAATAATAATTTAGTGCGCAATAATCAAATATACATATTGTTAGGTGATACGTACATTATATAACTAGTATCTACACGCATAACAGTATTTAGAGTCTTGTTATTCTCTGTTCCCACTACAATATCCCATAATAAATATATATTTTAAAATATTCGCCAGTGAAAATTGTGCAAATCATTAATGTCAAGATTTTATAATTATCACATATTGGTTGCCAAGACGCCATGTGTGAATATAGTTTATACTTTATATGTATAAGTAAAGTGATACAAAGATTTGACAGATATCCTCCTTCATGTAAACAGTAAGTCTCAAATAATTTCTGTTTAATCGTGAATAGTTTAACCACGTTGATAGGTTAGAGGAATGGTGGAGTGAAACACCCGTACGCTCTCATCAAAATGGACAATGTTACGAGAATACGTTAGTTCGGTATGTGTATCAGTATTGGGGCGTACGGGTTAGGTGCGATATCATTAGGTTCTACCTCACCATTTAGATGAATTACCTTCGCGTTCGCGCAAGTGACCACCGGCACTTGCGATCTGTTGGCGCGAGAGGGTCGTGCGGCGCGAGGCTCGCTCGGGACTACTCGAGAGTGCTCGGGAGTACTCGCGACAGTTCGGCACTCGCCGTCGCCCGCCGCTCGCGCGTACTGCATATCGCGCCGTAGCAATAATAAAGTTCGATTACAATTGTAAAATTGTTTAAAACTTTCGAATGTGTGATAGTAGATGCAGTTGTTGTTTAGTTAACTTTATAATAATAATGAATTGTTATTGTGAATGTAACTTTTAATAAACAGTAAGAGTACTTTGAACTTTCAAGATAATACATAGTATAAACGACTCATTGAAAATTTTGGCGCTTTTCGATCAAATTTATAGTTGAGTGAAATATAAATTTTATTTAATACCATAAGACGCCCTTCGTTGTACAGTAATACATAATGTAGCTGTTTTAGCTAGGATAACTTTTTTAATAAATTTGAAGTACAGTCTTCAGCAATATAAGAATAGTTATCGAGCAGTATTTTCCGTTTGTAATATTAAATTGTCGTAGAGAAAGTCACTTGAAAATTTAAGCACCAACATGTATTAGCAATTTCCTATAAGAAGATATATGATTAAACGATCGTCGTGCAGGATGAGTCTGTAGTCGTATATATGGCATATTGTGAATTATTGTGTCTCGAGCGGCGCGCGAGTGGATAACGGCACTAAGTCCCCATCCTGCCGCCGCGTCGACGCGTCGTCACGGCGCCGTGTCGTGTGCCCTGTCCCCGGCTCGCGTGCGCTCGCTCTCCTAGTCTGCAGTCGAATATTTAAGAACATGAAGCAATGTTAATTTTAACATTTATAGCATAATTAGATTTTTATCCTTAAGAGTAGGATTTCATCTAGTTGCCTTCGTAACAGTAGAGAAATTAGGTGATACCTTTTCTCTGAGTAGCTTCATTATAAAGTCATCGAGGTCAGCCGCGTTTCTCCACTAGCCAGTCAATTGTGTCGCTTGTCTTCCCGCGCGTCGCGCGTCGCGCCGACGCCGCCGCATACCACTCGTACACCGCGTACGCGACTTGTACCGACATCGCGCTGACACCAGCTAGTTGCATCTAATCTCATCGTATCTCTAGTGTAAGTATTATATAATTGGTCTCGAAGCGAGACTGCGTACCTGACACCAATGTAACGTTAATGGTAGTGACGGACACCGGGAACATTTCGCACAAGTGACACGCGCTCCCGCGCTCGGAGCACGAAGCGTTTCGTCCGCCGCGCGGTCCCGCCACCGCGTATCGCGGCGAAACCTTTCGTATCCAATCCTAATTTGTAAAAATAAATCGTTAGAGTAGGTATAACCGAACTTCTAGTCAGCTTTTAATAATCTCTATTATTCTAATAATATCAATCGTAATATTGCAATTGTATCTTCTGTTACTAGTGTACATATAAGTGATGTTCTCGTGTTCAAATATCGGGCGCGGGCCGCGCACCTAGCCGGCCCCGCGACGCTCCCGGCACGCGCGCGCACTCACGTGCACGCGACGCGTCGCCGGCACGTACGTTCTAACAAATCTCAATATTATCGTAAAGCATAGATATTTTCATAATCAATAGTATGCATATTGTTGATTGGATTGCTAATTTTGTATAAGTACGTACACAATTAGTATAGTTTATATACTTATGTGTCAATTCTCATAGCGTTTTATTACATAACAGACGATAGCTAGTAAGTGTTAAACGTAATCCAAAATGATTGCAGTGCTGTTTATTAAGCTTATTAAACAATTTAAGTTTAATATATTATATGAATGAGTTATGACTCACTCATTTTCTTCACTCTTGACTGTCTCTGTAATTGTATCACAATAAAATAACACCATATAAACAATAGTACATATGATATGTATCGTATCTAACTCGTTGATACCTGTAGCTCTGATTATATATAAAACTATCACTTCACGGTTCAAAGTTATGCTTGGTAAGAATTTGTGAAACAACGAACATTTAAATGTAACTGTAAGATCCCGAAGATCATGTCATAAACTTCAAAACACCATTATATCGCCTCAAGTCTCGACTATATACTTTTACCACATAGATCTAATACTAATTATTTATTGACGAAATTGTATATCGTCTGTGTCATGTGAATATTATTCCTGCAAATTGTTAGATATTGAAACTTAATACTGGGTACCGTACTACCGATGTTGTAGACTACCGGCAAGGCATGTCATTACATACATACAACGGCTTAGTTTAATTAAAGCTAGCGTGTAGTCTTTTTGATGCTCTTTTTCAATCGTCATATGACTTGTCTAAAGAATAACTTGAGTCGTAATACTTCAAGATTTCATAATATACTTACTCATATGCTAATAGAATACCAACCGCTATATAATCATCAACATAATTAAGCTAACAAGTGTATTATCATGGCTGCTTTCTCTCATACAAATTGTAATATAGCCTACCTATATTTCAAGCTCTTGGTATTGAAATATCTACGTACTTTACAAGTACACGCGATTTGATCGCATTCTGCCGGTAGTGTATGGTAGGGTACCCTAATATGAGACCATGATGCGAATACCGTAAACTCACTAACGTTAAAAAACGATGCGGTTTGTCAGTAGAGTCGCTAGACTTCAATTTGTAGTTAAATGTTCGTAATTATCAAATTTCCACAATTGTGCTTTATTCTTTCTGGATCTTTGATGTTGCTTGGCGTTGAATGATGTGAAACATTATTATAAAATATTGTATTAGAGTTTATAATTTATTTTAAATCATGTTATTTTCATATTTAGTTTAGACAAAAATGTTAAAATAGTTTAGTACCGTTTTACGGATGTTTCTTGTACCTATATAAGTATTTCAGAATTTATATTAAAGTTGTATTCCCTATGACAAAATTATCTCATAATCTTCTTGTAAAGGAACACTGAATACCTAACATTGTTATAATTACAAACTTACGAATTAACAGTGAATTTCTGGACACATGTATAATTCAAGTTAGATTGGTTTTATAGTCATATTATTCTGTATGTAGGTTATCAATCTGAAATTCTCTCATAATTATAAAATAAACGGTGTTTTCTGCTGTATTTCTGGTTTTACTGATATTTTACTACATTGAAGAAAAGGCAGTAGCTCTACGATTAATGTATGGCACTTCTAAACAAGAGATCGTGAATTTAAGCTCGATCTGATATATTGCTGATGCAAAAACAAGTTCTTTAGC
Source organism: Catocala fraxini (assembly GCA_930367265.1). NCBI lineage: Eukaryota > Metazoa > Arthropoda > Insecta > Lepidoptera > Erebidae > Catocala > Catocala fraxini. The sequence continues at coordinate 9,225,893 of OV884032.1, forward strand.
AATTTAAAAGATAAAGTAATGTTTTTAAAATCTACTTTTAATTTTTACTGCTACCGTAGGATCACACAAATAATGGATTTCGTGGGATTTGAACCCAACACACTGAGTGATTCTGTCTGGCCGCGCCACAATTAACTAGGTACTCAGATGTCTTGTTGCTATATAACAATACTGGCTTATAGTTACTATAAAATTGACAATGCCTGAGAAGATGAATAAATATTTTACTTCATAAGTGGATCTGCCGCAAAGTATCCTTACCAGCCGAGATCCTACGAGAAGTACCTAGGCAGATATGTTATATATCCTCGCAAATATAATTCTAAATAAAACTGCCATTCATTTACATTTTGTACAAGAAATATGACAATAATTCAATATAGCCTGTAAGATATTACTTGAAGCTTATGGTCCGCCTGCGGTGCATACTCTGGAGCTCGCATTGTAATATCAAAAGGCATTTTAAAATCTATTATAGTATACATATCATTAATCTTTATAATAAATTATTATAATTCTTCTGTACGAATAGGTATGTTTTATCGCCTATTCCCAGTAGTCCTACCGGATAGTTGTTTGAGTTGTTTAGATTCTCAATGAAACCGCTAGGTGGCGCAGCGGTCGAATTGCTAGGTAATATTCAGGCAGGACGTCTTTCGGGTCTGCTGGTATACCTATGTTTTACATTAAACAAATCAGTAACTTTCTTAAAAATGCAATCATTACATAATATAACACAGGCGCATGTATATCTGCAAAGGGGCTCGCGGCAGAGGTGTGATACACTCATATTTTACCACCTATATTAGTACCTACTGTATAGCCTATCTCTTCTCACGCTGGGAGGAGGCCCGTGCCCAGCAGTGGGACAGTTTAATACAGGGCTGATATTATTATTATTATTATGTTAGTACCACGTATTGAGCAGCGTTTTGCCCGACATAAAGATCGAATTAGGACCGCGTGATCAACCCAAACAAGCGTAAACTTCTGAAAATGTATAAGTACATAATAATTATTCATTACAATGGTCAATAAAAGCGTGACCTAGCAGCGACTGACAATATTAGAAAAAATTATCCTTTCGATCTTGTTAGTACCTACCTATACTCCATTTGGTTAGGTACTTAACTAAAGGTAAACAATCTTGATGTGTCTTTTTATCTAAAAACTCAGTTTAAAAATAAAATGCTGCTAAAGATCAATGTAAATACCATAGTTAAACCGTTAGTTTAACCAGTAGTTTATTTGTTTAATATGTGTTTGTGTAAAAAGTCACATCATGATTGTTTACCTTTAGTTAAGTCCCTAACCAAATTGAGTATAGGTAAGTTTTTGCAGTTTATAGGCTTCTGAGAGTAAAATTAAATGCTCCATTCAGTAAATATAACCATACAATGATAACACATTAGATACCTAAGTACCTACAGTGAAAAAAATGTGTCTGAGCCTCTAGGTCCGAAAGTTGATATAATATCACATATTATCACTAGCTTTTACTTTGCCAAAATGTGAATCCAGGCCTCCTAAGGATAACAATATAAAAAATGTTGACCGAATGCTAAGTTAACTATATTAGCAGCCAAATATTTCTTCCAAAATTACATCCATACATTTTGATGATAATGAAATCGGAAAGATCTTATATGAATCAGCATTTTGACCAAAATTTAGGAAATTAAAACCATAGTAGATTATGGAAGATTTCAACGAGAAGTGAAGAGGAAAACTACTGTAAAGAGTGTTTAGTATGTTTGAGACAAAGATTCAAAATCTTAGATACGTCCCCGTTTATAATGGTACTCTGTGGATACGTCGCACAATGTTTAAATATTTCTGGACGTTACGGTGTCATGTGACAAGCAATGCAAACATGACATCTGATTTATAAATACCAAATAAAATACAGTAAATATTAAAGAGCTCAATAATTTAAAAAAATATATATTGCTCTTGTTATCTATCTAATATATGACCTCACTCTTTTTGGTATGATCACTGTGCAAAACAGACTGTACGGTGAGGGCACATCTATGATATAAATATTTGGTATGGGTATGAGTATTTTATTCTAATCAACAGCCTGACATATATCGAGAACACTAGGCTAGCACATGTGGACCTGTTAGTCTATATCTTTAAGAATAATATGACTCTTAATTATTTTCTCTACGCATGGAGAAATATTGTTAATATTTTTATTAATTATTAATATTGGCAACATTACAAAAACTATTACTGTTCATGCGCGGCAGCAGGTATTTCTCTGTCTATAAGTTTCTTGTGTACGAGTAGATACAGAGCAATGAGCATACATACTTAGATGCTGTTTATGATCCAACTGATAACAATCTACTAATATCATGAGTATGTTTAAAATTAGTAGGATTGCATCTAATATTGTAAGTTACAGATATTGAATGATTGCTACTCAAATTACTCAATCTCACGTAAACTTTGACTCTCGCGACAGATTTGGGTAAAACTTGGCACATAGATAGACTTTGTCCTGAATGAGACTCGCACTATGAATCTCGGGTGAGATGCGTGCGAGCAAATCCATCCAGCCATAGTATAAGAAAACGAAAAAATGCCGGCTATATTTTTATAAATATATAATATATACACACGCACACACACACACACGTACACACACACACACACACACACACACACACACACACACACACACACACACACACACACACACGCACGCACACACACGCACACACACTAGAACTATTGCATGTTTTAATTTGTTTAATTAAATTAAGTTTAATTTTCTTTTCTTATTAATTCAATTTAAATTTAACAATCTTTTATGTAAGTACATCATAAAATAGTTATGTAATCATTTGTACAACAATATAAAAAATTTGAACTGATGAGTGTAGTAGGGGAGGGCGCTGGTGTCTGTAACACAGTTCTCACTAGCTCAGACGCCATCGTTTAACTCTATCTTTATAAGTATCTTAATCTAATATTATGAAAGGTCTTGCTACATTAAGATAGAATAGCTGTAACGCATTTTGGAAAATAAAGATTTATTATTATTATTATTATTATTATTATTATAAATAAGTTCAATGGTAGAATCACACTATTTCTTTTCTGAGTAACCAGTGTCAACGGACGTAATTTATTCGAAAGACCAACCATCATGGGTAATTCTTTCGGCAAGATGAAGATCAGCATATTTTAGTTCGGTTCTTTTAAAACTTGGCAAATTTAGAGATGCGTCATGGGACACATCACTTAATTTGCCAAATTTTAAGCTGTCAACTGTCAATGTCCAAATTAATGTGTCAATTGTCAAACCAAATGTCTTAGGTTGTAGTGAGCCTAGACGAATCATATCTAGGTTCTTGTTTGCGCTATTGATGTATATATTGACAAATAAATACGGTTTTGATATTATAACAACTAGCAACAATAGTTACTAAATAACCAAAATGAATGCACCGCCAACATTCGAATCATTCCTTTTATACGACGGGGAGAAAAAGTAAGTTACGCGTTTGAACCAACCTATCAAATTGTTTACCAATAAAATAGGTATCTAAAGATCAAAACTGTAATTATTGTTTCCCAGGGTACAGAAAGAAGAAGATACGAAAGTAACTAATGCAGCTATATTTACCGTTAATAAAGAAGATCATACACTAGGAAACATGATTAGACAGTACGTGTATTGATACTTATTTTTTTAAATATTATTGTAATAATATCAGCTCTGTATTTAACTGTCCTTAACCCTTTTCACACTGAAAAGAAGCCTGTCCCACTGCTGGGCACAGGTTTCTTCTCAGTGTGGAAAGGGTTAGGCCATAGTCCACCACTCTGGCCCAGTGTGGGTTGGCAGACTTCACATATCTTTGGGAATATTATTGAGAACTCTAACTTGCAGGTTTCCTCACGATGTTTTCCTTCACTGCTAAGGCAAGCGATAATTAACTATTCAATATAAACATAACTTTGAAAAGTTAGAGATTGCACCTTGGTATTGAACTCGAGACCTCGGCATGGCAATCCAACAGTTTCCCACTAGGCTATTATTATATGGTACATATTTACCTACTGCATTATGTATGTTTCAGTCAACTGCTTAAAGACCCAAAAGTGCTGTTTGCTGGTTATAAAGTGCCACATCCCTTGGAACACAAGTTTGTGCTGCGCATCCAAACTACTTCTGATTACACTCCACAAGAAGCATTTATGAATGCCATTACTGATCTGACCTCTGAATTGTCACTCTTTGAGGAAAGATTTAAGGTATGTGATTATGGTCTTTCATTCTATATTGCAAACAAAGTTAAATCCTTGTATTTGTTTCTAATATGTTCATACTTACATTATCTTCCCTGAAATTCCCACACCTGCAAATCTCGTCATTTTGCTTATATTAGTAGGATATTAGTATGCCTACAGATACAATGTCTTTACTATTGTTATTTACATAATTTTGTTTATCCTTTTGCCAGACTTGGTCTCAATACTCAATAAAAATTTCAATACCCATTATTATAATTTTTTATTGTTGAATTTATCTATTAGGTATATCAAATGTGACTGTGAGACAAGAATAGGCTTGATATATATTATGTTGGTTTTAAAACAACATGTGCGATTTTGTGTACTAAATGTAATTATTTTCCATACATACATATGCTCTATGAAATAATACAAATATTATTTATTTTCAGGAGGCGATAAAAGAAAAGAAGGATGGATTGGACTAAATAGAAGTATATTTGTGTTTAAAGATAAGATAATAAATAAGTTACATATTTTTTATAATAAAATTATTGTATGATTAATTGCTATCTTCTTATTTTTGTGTAACTGATGTAACCTGTAATGATTGTGAACTGTATGTTAAACAATTACCAAAGTTTATAATAGTCCAGCAGCCACCACCTGTTTTTTTTAATGAGTAATAACAGGCTGAATCTTCGTAAACAGGTTTGGTTCGACGAGACGCTCAAGGTTTTCCTATGAAAATTCTCGATAGAGGTAGCTAATGTAGAGAGCAAGTATAAAACATGTCGATTCGGTGGGTGTCGAAAATGTCTGAATAACAGTATTTTTTTCGTATATTGAGGTAATCGGACGATAAACTTGGAAAAACAATTGTCCTACAGAATGGATGGTTTGACTGAAGCGTCTTACACTCCGAATATATCCAAATAACGAGGTCATCAAAATTATTGATAACAAACTGAATTTTTGTATGCAGCTTCATAAATATTTGTACAATCAAATGGCCACATAGTCCTACAAATGTAGTGGTATGGTTTTCCAATCCTACGTTTAGAAGTTGTCCATTCCACGGTAAGAGATTTTTAATTAATAACAACTGAATTCAAATTTTTCCCTATCGCGAATAAAGTGTAGAACACAATTTTAAACACAAAAAATGGTATGTATTTCCAGGAATAGATATATTTCGTTCAATACTCATTCAACGCATTTCTTGTAGTTTGGTGTTTAGAGTAAATCGCTAACATGAGACACGTGTTAGGACACAGCTACAAGAGATGGGCCAAGCCAAACCAAAAATTGTCCCTCGACATCAACGAAATTCATGCCAATCTTGGAGAACAGTTATCACGGTCGCTAGCTATATGTCACATTTTTACTGGGAACGACTACAACCCTGCTTTCTACCGGAAAGGAAAGAAGAGGAATATGAATATTCTTAAAAACAAAACTAGTGGCTTTTGTTCAACTGCACAGCGGGCGTGCCGAGTTAGCAATATCGAGTGAGGTAGGTATTCGAGGTTCTTGAAGAGTATGTGTGCAGATTGTATTCATGAAAGACCAAAAATGACATCAACAAAGGACGGTACGAAATGTTTAAAAAGTCTACAAATGCAACAATCAAGACGAGAGGATGGTAAAAAAAATGTTGGATACGATTCTATACTCAGTTCTACCGCCAACCAAACCACTACATTTGTAGGACTATGTGGATAGCCACATAGTCCTACAAATGTAGTGTATTTGTACAATCAAATAGTTGATTGTACAAATATTCATTAAGCTGCATACAAAAATTCAGCTTGCTTTCAATAATTTTGATGACTCCGTTATTTGGACATATTCGCAGTGTAGAACGCTCTAGTCAAACTGTCCATTCTGTAGGACAATTGTTGTTCCGAGTTTACCTCAATATTCGAAAAAAAACTTATTGTATTCAGATAATTTCGACACCCCACCGAATCAACATGTTTTATACCTTTTTTTTCAAAGGAAAACCTTGGGCGTCTCTTCGATCCGAACCTGCTCACGAAGATTCAGCCTGTTATTACTCACTAAAAAAACAGGCGGTGGCTGCTGGACTAGTAGTATTGTTCATACTGTCTTGCTGTTTGCTTCGATGGCAATCTAACCTCTGACCTAGTTGTGACCCTAGGTCAGAGGAATAATTTTAATTCATCAAATCCAAAGGAGGAACTATCTGTATACTATATTTATTGTGAATAAAGGTAGGATTGATTGTAAAGGCATGATTGTATTTATGTAGCGACACTATAATTATGTGGCTACATATATACCAATGTTGAATATATTTGTAGCCAGTAACATTACATATCAACATTTATAACATACGGGTAAAATTCTATATAATCTTTAATGTTGTTATTGTATTGCAAATATTAATCCTACACATGGCAAACTTGATGATTATGAGTTCTGCCAGTGTCCACAAATGCCAGCATTATGTGTGTGATATCACATCAGTATATATGGATATTACGTACATAAAAGCAGGTGTTTTAGGTGGCCACCACAGGGGATATTTGAGTGTGGAGACCAAGAAGAGAAAACCGCAGTGTGGATCACTGCCTGCTAGAATATTAGACAAGCTTTTAGTCAAATTACAAAATATGGCATTGACTCGAATCGCTGTTGTAGTCTTTAGTGGCGATCTATGTCTACCCCTGTCGTATTACTCAAATTTGAAATATGATACTGTTTATGCAATATTGCTTGTCATATTATGATCATGATGATATCTCATAATCATCTTGTTACTGTGGTGAGTACATATAAATTTGTCATTTTGAGACAAGGATAAAATAAAAACACAATAATTTCAATTTAATTTATTATTATAAAACCGTAATATTTTGAGTTTATTTATTTTTATCAGTTAAAATAGGTTGTAATAAAGTCATTGTAGATAGTAGAATCATGATTGTGATGTTAGACCGATTTGTGCCAGACAGAGTTTTCTCAATATGCATTATGTCCAGATAATGCATACGAAAAGTGTACTACCATTCACCTAATTATGAATAAAATATCATGCAATGATTACTTACTGTTAAAAAAGATCAATGGTACTTATTTACAAATATTTTCTTAACACATTAATTACTATAAAACAACTGATACCATGCCAATGGTAAACAATAATAAATAATAGCCAACTAAAACGAGTAACAACAAGAACGGTAACATTAAAACTAATCCGTCAATAAATACGCTAATTAGAAGGTTTCTTCTTCATCACAGTTCTCCGTTGCGTGGCCGAATACTGGAACAAAAGGTGAATACGATATTATTACGTAATTAATGCTGGCATTGTGCCAGTTCACACTGTGAAGTATTTAATGGCGATAACGACCATGTACAACTGCTCATAGCTCTTGTCAGTTTTAAATTAAAAAGTTTTAGACGTACTATAATTACGGTATCGAACGAATGGGGTGCGTTACAAAAGAGTTTATCGCCAAAACTTTTTGCCGCTGGCTTTTAAAATGTTAAATTATTTGTCTGTCCAGCCCTGATATCCACTGACGACTAAATTATGGTATCAAAGTATAGGACTACTGAACATATTATATACACTGCACGTCCACCATGGCGTAGTGGTTTAAGTGGTCGCCTCGTGACTGCCACTGCGCCGAGTGTTGTGGGTTCGAATCCCACACAGGTCAAAAATTTGTGTGATCCACAAATTGTTGTTCTTAGTCTGGGTTCTTTGTGTCCGTTATTTGAGAGTTTGCAAAGTCTCCCGCGACACAGAATCAATTCCTTGTGAAGGAGAAGCCTTCTTAAAAAAAAAGGAAAGAAGTATTGTAGATAGTGGGAACAAGTTGCCCAATGATAATTTAGGAAGTGACAAAAAGTTGTCTATTGTTTTTGTAATATACGGGATTTAGATAAGGTACCTTCACAAATGTCGCAGTAGGGTCTGGGCGCGGGCGGCGCGCGGCGCTCGGCGCGGGCGGCGGGCGCGTCGGGCTCGGCGCTCTGGCGCGGGCACTCGTCCGTGTCGTGCGCGTCGAACACGTCGCAGATGTCGCAGAACAGCCGCGGCGCCACCGCGCGGGCCTTGCGCCCGTTGCTACGCAGACAAACAAATTCATTACTTCTTTTACAGAGTAAAAAAAAAGGAGGAGCACAATTCGACGGTACGGTACATTTTTTTTTGTGTTACGTCAGAACTTTTTGTGAAGTAAAGTGAATCGAAATAAATTTGTCATTTTGAGACAAGGAATAAAATGAAAACATCGTCAATGTAGTCGAAGTCAACCAAATACGAATTATTAAGGATAACTCAAAATCTGTTGGTAAGATTTTGATCAAATTTAAAATAAGAACATGTACATGTTCCCATGTCTAGCTGAAGTCGATTTTCTTTTTTGTTATTTTTTTTTGGTTGTCTTTGATAATACAGTTGTGGACATATAATTAGAAACATTTGCGACGTATTTCACATTATACAAGGCACATTGCCGTAAAACTTTTGTTTTTGGAAATAAAACAACAAAATGCATAGAATACGTTCAACAACTTATAATTCTCTAACTTATAAACTACCATTTAGATATTTAGTTTTGTACAAACAACTAAACGACATTTGCAGTACCATCCGTCATGGACAAGTAATTAGAAACAATAAAGAAATGAGATTAAAATCAAAATTATTAACGTGTTGACGTCATTGATTTTAAATTATTTATGTAAAATTATGTTAGGCTTACTAAATTTCTTAAAAATTAAAATTTTGTTACATAGCCCTTGTCATTAATGACGGCTCTGCAACGACGTGGCATTGATTCAAGTAATTTCATACATTTATCGAGTGGGTTCGAGTTCCATGCTTCAACAAAGGCTTCGAAAAAGTTAAGTTAAAAGTTAATTTTGACTGGAATTACGTTTAACGGAGACTTTTTTTACGACGCACCACAAATTTTCAATAGGATTTAAATCGGGACTATTTGCAGGCCAGTCTAACATGGTAACACGTTGCTCACTAAGAATGGATTTAACACTGCGGGTCGTGTGTTTTGGGTTGTTATCGTGCTGAAAGATCCAGGTCACAGGCAAATGGTCGTTGGTGTAGGGAATCATTATCGCTTCTAAGATGTTTTTGTATTGAAATTGATCCATTATACCTTCAATCTTACGGACGAGTCCAACTCCGCAACCAGAAAAACATCCCCATACTTTAATGTTACCACCGCCGTGTTTGACTATGCTTCTCGTGTATGTATAATCAAAAGCATGGTTTATTGGACGTCTAACGTAGCGTTTGCCGTCTGAATTCACCATATTTATTTTTGTTTCATCCGAGAATAACACTTTTTCCCATTCTCGTACGGTCCAGTTAAGATATTTCTTTGCAAATAATAATCGCTTCTCTCGGTGTTGCTTGGTAAGAAGCGGTACCTTTCGAGAAACCCTCCCGAACAATTTAACTTCCACTAATCTGCGGCGTACCAGTTTCAAGGAAATGTTCCTTGAGTCATCAGGTGGAAAAACTTCATTTCTAATCTCGTTGGAGCCTTTAAACGGGTTTTGTATAGCTACATGTATTATTTGCAAATCTTCCCGGTGAGACCTTTTTCTTGGACGAGCCTTTCTAACAACACTTTTAGTAGTTCCGTTTCTTTTATAATGAGCAATAGCGTTGAAAACTTTCTTCACAGAACATTGTAGCTATGATTACCAATTCTTCTCTAAGTCCACTTTCGATCTAAATAATAATAATATAATATTCTACCACATACACACAACACCATCTAGCCCAAACTAAGCAGAGCTTGTACTATGGGTACTAGACAATGGATAAACATACATATATACTTTTTTTTTTGTAAATACATACATATTATACATAGAAACACCCAGACCAAAACAAACATCCATGTTCATGCACACAAATGTTTGACTTGTGCGGGAATCGAACCCGCGACCTCAGGCGTGGCAGTCGGTTACACTAACCACTACGCCATCAAGTCGTCAATGTAAATGTTAAATGTAATTTAACAATTAATTGCCTAGTTGACTCGTCACAATTCTTATTTTTACCCATTTTTAACAAAACTTATTATTCACGTAATTCCAAATTGACGTTTAATTGCCGCCGAAACTACAGAAAAAGCGTAGAAAGGGGTTTAATTTTTAAATTTAAAAATCGAACTAACTGAATATATATAGAACATAAAGATAGAACAGATTCCTTTTTTTAAATATTTGTTAGTTTTTAACTCATTGGCTATATTCTGGCATAGTTAATAGTGCTTTAATCTATATATTTTTTACTCATAACGATAATTTATTCTGTGTTTACCTAAGTTTTATGTACTGTTTCTAATTATATGTCCACCACTGTATATATATAATTTGTTATATAACTTCTTTGTGATTGTTTGAAATTAACCTGTCGAGTCTTCGAATAAACAGACATATTTAAAAACCTATAGTGTCTAGCTGTTGTTGTGCCGCTGCGACTCAAAAAGTTAAATACAAGATTATTTTCAGCGTACACCAGGAGCAGAGCAGGCAAAGCATTTTCTGAGACTACTGAAAAATGAATCTTATAACAATTCCTTACATTGCAAAATTAAATATACGTCCAAACTTGATACTAGAGCATGCTCGAGCTTGCAAGATGCGTGTTCGAGTATGCGTTAGTTATACAGGCGCGAGCGCGCTGGAGTCGCCGCGCGCCGCCCGCGCTCAGTATTGCCACAGAGAGAAAACTGTCTGGACGTGTGTTTACTACCTACGGCGGCGCGCCCGGCGTCATTTAGAAATCATGGATCATGACGTCTTATTTTATTTACATTTTCTTCATTTTCCTCTTCTTCTGCCAAAAGGACGATAATTACTAAGTCCCAATCAACCATATTGAACACGTCTGCCAACGTCAGATTTTGGCATCAAACTGGTCATGCACGCCCGCCTGGCAGCCCAGAGCATTTTCAACAGAGCTTGCTCACGAAGGGGCGAGCATGCCGTCTGCATGGTCGAGCAGTCAAAACTTTGCTTGACCATGCGTGAGCATTTTGCAGTTCCGGTGTGCGCTGACCCTAACGTTTAAGATGCAGTAAGTAATACAGCACGATTAGACTATAAGCTAAAATAAGTTCCTGTACAACAGATGTGGGTCACTATACCAGCTAGCTATAGACATATTTTTTTTATACTGCCTAAAACACAGTGACATTGTCTTCATCATCTTATGCTCATCATAATCTCTATAGTAGGCGACTTTTAAAGAGTCTTTTGAATGGAGCTATTTAGAAGAAGATATTCATGGGCGTGTTGAAGAAACATTCTGTCGGCCCCTCATTCGGCAGAGAAACGTTTGTCGGAAGATTCAGAATCGAAGAATGTACTTACAAAATAGGTGCCTCATTAGCGACTGAACTACCCTCCAGCGCCTGTACTCTCGCCATTAGCTGCTCATTCTTGCGCCGCATGTCCACTATCACCGAGTTTAGGAAGCTCACTTGACCGTCTATTATCTCTGTATCGTCTGTAATCCTAGACAAAAAGATATAATTGATTAAAATTCCTATTCGCTTGATTCTCATGACCGATTCTTGCATTTTAAAATAATAATGTGCTAGTTAGTTTTCAAAACGATGCCGACTCGAATGAGATAAGACACAGTAGCAAGGTTTGTAATCGATTTAATAAATACAGTCAAACATTACAGCTAGTTCAAGCAATGTTTTCTTTACTAATACGTGTAGTTTTGTATCAGGTATAAAATATTTGGGATTTATAAACCCATTAAATTCGTTCAAAGATGAGATTAAAATTCATTTAACAAGTTTTACGCAGTTTTTCTGTACAGTGTGCACCAACAAAATTATCCAAATCAATGAATGTAACACCATTAGTAATGGTTTTACACTTTTTATGTGAATTAGCACCTCGATTACCTAAAAGCTTTTTGTCAAAGGTGTGAGTTTGAGTATTTGGTTTGTTTAAGAACATGGATTTGACTGACTTGGATACATGTTAAGATCTAATTCAATTTTATTAGCTTTTACTAATATTTAATATTATCGTCAGGGGCGTCGACTTCATATAAACTTCGGAGAGGATTCATTTCATTCGTTGGATCATATAAACTATTATCTTTGTAAATATTATTAATATGAAATGGCCTATACCATTTCATATTAATAATATTTCGTCGTTAAAAATAAAAGAATATAATTAAGTAACCATAATTTTCCGTGGAATAGTAAAGAAAACTGTCGAATAAGCCACTGTCCATTAACCAGGGACATTGGATAAAAAATTGGAGAAGGCTGTCCTACCAAGAATGTCATTGGACGGGGCTAGGACACACCCAGACTACGGAGTTAACGTCAGTGAGTATAGTAGGTTTTACATTAAATCCTTATTGAACTTTAAATGCGTTACATGACATACTTAGTAAGGCACGGGCCTCGGGTTTATATGTCGTGAGTCAAATGAAAGTTATATACATACTTATGTGACGCAGTATCGCCTTGTCCCAACACTCCCATCGCGTTGTTATTATCATTTTTGTCCAGTATACCTGGAACTTTCGAGTTGATCTCTTTTTGTAGGAGAAGCTTTTCTCGCTCCGATATTTCTACTTTGGCTTTTTGATTCTGTAAAGAACAATATATATGTATTAGGTTCAGTACTAAGGTTATAAAAAATAATATATATTTTGATATATATAATAATTGTATACTACCTTTATTTCTTCGTGCAATTTGTTTATCATTTCTTCCTTTTGTCTTAAATCTTTAACCTTATTTTCTATGTCAGCTTTAAGATTTTTCAATAACGTCTCATTCTTAGCTACTATCTCTGCTGAATACTGTTTGGCAGCTTGCAGTTCCATAGTTAGTTTCTCTAACTGTTTATCCTTCTCCACGTCACTACTTTGTTGAACTGCAACTAATTCAAGTTTCTGTGACAGTTCTAATATTTTCTTTTCAGCCTCCGATAATTTTTCTAGTAATTGATTCTGTTTTTCTATTTCAGCTGCTACTTTCGCCTTAGACTCTTTAGAATCCTTATCATACTCATTTAACGATTTCTTTAGTTCATGTTTGGCGCGCTTGCTATCTTTTTTATATTCATCGAACTGAGCTTGCAACTGTTTGTTCAAATCCTCATAATTAAGTTTTTGAGCGTCGTTAATACTGGTCAATTGTTTGATATCATTCTCCGATTTTTCTAAAAGTGTTTTTAATTCTGTTACTTGTTCTTTTGCAGTTGCCCTTTCGTTTTCAATGTTATCTAAATGTTGTTTAAGTTTTCCTACTTCTTCCTTATATTGTTTATCAGATTTTTCGAAAGTCTCTTTTAAAATGTTCAGCTCTTCTTTAGACTGCTTAAATTCTTCAAGTTCTTTGACTTTGTCTTCTACTTCCTTTTGTAAAGCTTCTAGTCTTGCATTTTGAGATTCTATAACCTGTGCATTCTGTTCATGTACTCTACTGTTATTTTCACGATGAAGCGTCGACATCTCTTGTAACGCTTCGTGGGTACCAGATTCTAAGGCAGCATTCGTGCGAGCTATATGCGTCTCCCTTTCTTGTATTATGTTCTCCTTATTTAATATATCCTGCTTTAATTGAGCTACCTCGGTTACTAATTTTTGTAAATCAGTCTCGTGTTTCTCATTTTGAGATTTTAGTAAATTATTTTTTTCTTCTAATGACTTAGTTAGTTCATTTAGTTTGGCTAATGTCTCACTGCACTTAGTTTCCAAGGTTTCTTTTTCTTGAACTAAAACAGACAATTCCTTTCTTACATTATCTAATTGACTAAGTTGTTCCTTTAATGCACCTTCTTCCACAGAAGAGTTCGCTATGAGACTTTCATATCTTTGTTTCATTTCTGTCGTTTCTAGGGCAGCGTTGTTGAGTTTTTCTTCTAGCACTTTTTTACTTTCTGTTGCTTTATTCAGTTCTTCATTAATTTGTATAATTTGACGATCTTTCTCTCTAACAATTTCGATATTCGATTTCAAATCGACTTCTAGCATTTCGAGTTTAAGTGTAAGATCTTTAAAGCTGTTTTGTTTTTCTTGCAAAAGTTCTTTTAATTTATCCTCTTCCGATTTATGCTGACTGGTTTCTTCGGTAACAGAGGATAATTGATTTTGTAATTGCAATATTTCTTTTTCATGTTGAACTTTTTGATTATTTAACTGGGCAGTTATGTCGTTCAACACTTTTTGCAATGAGTCTTCATGTTTCCTTGCTTCTTCAAGTTTGTTGTTTAAGTCATTTTGCGCCTCAGTCAACTGGTCTACCTTTTCCATAAGCTTAACTTCTGATGTTGCTCCTTCTGCTTTTAAAATTGATATTTCTTCTTTGTACTTGTCAATGTCGACTTCTAATTTCTTGCAAACGGACTCATGTTCATTATTCATCTCTTGCTCCTTTACTTTTAATGCTTCAATCTCTTTCTTTAATATCGTGTTTTCATCAATAAATTTGTCATTATCAGATTGAAGATTCCTAAGACGATTATTTATGTCAGTGCTCTGAGTTTCAAATTCTTTTACCTTACTGTCAGCCTCTTTTAGCTTTTCAATATTCTGATTTAACGATTCTACTAATTGTCCGCGTTCCACAGAAAAGTCTTCTTGAATTTGGAATAATTTCTGTTTTAATTCCTGTTCTGTACGAGCGTAATTATTAGCTATCTCTCGGTGCTTGTCTTTAAGATCTTGGAGTTCCTTTTCGGTTTCCTTTAGGTGTTGTGACAATTTCATAAACTGTTCATTCGAATCCGTTGTCTGACCAGTTAGATTTAAATACTCAGATTCGACTTTTTCTTTAGAATTTTGAAGTTCGGCGCACTTCTCGTTGACACTTTCAAATTGCCGTTTACATTCTCCAATTTCTAATTCCATTGTAGCTATTTTAGCTTTAAGTTCATTATTATTTTGTGATAAATCGTGAACGGATTGTTTTAGTTTTTCATTTTCTTCTTTGAGTTGTTTTAATTCGTCTACATTAATGATGTATTGGGAATTTAGTGCCTCAAATTCGACCTTGCTCTGATCTAAGGTTTGTTTGTGACCTTCAATTTCTTTTAAGAGCTGCTCTATTTTAGTGTTTCGTTCATCAATTTCTTTCTTATGTTCTTCAGCAATTTTACTGTGCTTAATATTGAAGTTAGCCGTTGCTTGTTCAAAGTCATCTTTGAGTTTTATTATTTCTTTATCTCTTTCGTGAATGGTTTGTTTAAATTCAGCAACAATTTTATCGGACGAATTTGTTGAAGTATTTAGTTCCGAGAGTAACTTTTCATATTCTTTATTCTTCGTACTTAAACTCTGTTGTAATTCCAACATTTCTGTTTTATTTTTGTCATTTTGTTGTGAAACATCAGTTAACAAGCCTTCGTACTCGTTGACTTTGTTATTGTATTCTTCTTTAATACGATTAATTTCATCCTGTAGAGTTTTGAACGCCGTTTCTTGTTTTTTCTTATTGTCTTCCAACTGTTCCAAATCTAACACTTTAGCACTAAGTTCCATCCTCAGCTTCGTGATTTCTTTGTTGAGGTTCAGTTCATGCTCTTTGCTCACACCGATTACTGAAAAATATAATAAGATAGATATATAACTAGACTATAGTTCATTAATTATTTGCAAAACAATAATATAAAATGAACAAAACAGTTATATTATATATATATTTTCTAAAATCGATATATTAATGTTCATAATATGGCAACAAATGCAACAATGTCCGGGCTTAAGATATTAAAAAAGTAAAACAAAATGGAGGCCATATCAATCCCTAAATTATGACTTTCCACATGAGCAACACTGCGGGTGGAAACTTGATTTGGTAGTTTTATTGACTTGGAATGTTGTGAAATATAACTCAGTTATGCAATTCCTTGCTCTCAAATGTATAGTGGTATTAAAAATATGACTTTTGTACATACAACTGATGATTTTTTAACATCTAAGATAAAGTTAAAAGCAAGAGTATGTGTAAAGTAAAGTAAGGTAAAGTAAAGAGTAAGTATGTGTTTTTAAAAGAGCATTTTCTAAAAATCTCAGCGCTTTTTGTAAATTATATTTATTTTCTTTAAAGTATTTATTATAACCTATATAACGAGGTAACTTTCATCTCGACTCAAAAAATATTTATACCTATATAAACCGATACTGGAATCCATACAAGCCAGAGCATTCTCCTTTACGAATATATTTTTACCATACCTTTATTAAGCTCTAGAGTTTTGTCGTCTACAGCAGCTTGCAGTTGATTTAACTTAGTATTAAGATCTATAATAATTTGGCTATTTTCCTTGTTAGATCTTTCTATGTTCTGTTTTTCAGAATCCAACTTCGACTCTGCCAGGTGCAATTTAGCTGTTAATACAGATACTTGAGTTTCGAATTCAGTCTGTGCGATGGCCATTTTCGTTTTAGCTTCGTTTAAAGCCTTTTCTGATTCGCATTTGACTCGTGCAAGCTCGTCCGACATGCTTTTACCTAATGAATCTTTTTCGTTCTCTTTTTCTTTAAGGAGAGCGTAAGCTTCATCTAATAGTTTTTGCAGCTCGGATGATAAAGCTGAAATACAAAAACAAAAACATGTAGAAAATGTTATTATATTTAGAATTGCAGCTAGATATAAATTGGACACTTATTATATAATTCTATTGTATTGTATTTATATCGCAGAGCCTAGAACTCAAAGAGTGTAATAACATTTGGCCACGGTTAGATGCAGATGAGGGATCTTCATACAACTTTGAGATCTGAAGATCATAAAAGTCTTTATTGTAGCAGTAGGTCTACCATGAAAATGACTGCCCGAAATTTCGAGCCAAACTAAAACACTTACAACTAAGTTTCTTCTGATTTCGTTCTCTCAAAATGGCATTACTGGGTTTTACTTCATGAAAGGGTTTAAGACAATTAAAAGGCTACGTGCCGAAATTCAGAACGAATTTAGGAATAAATCTGATTCACAGTACGAATAGTTGGCTCGAAACTTCAGCATTCACGTCTCATGGTAGGCCATTAGGACTTAAAAACCTATAAAAAATCAAATAAGAATAATATACTAACTGTGTGCGGCGTTAAGTTCCTCTTTATGGTTTTCTGCTGCGGCCGCAGCCTCCGCGTCCCGCTGTTCCTCTATCACACGCATGGCAGCGGCGTTCGCTTCAGCGCGAGTTTTTTGTAGATCTAACTCCACGTCTAGCTGGCGGATGAGCTTGTCGCGGCGATCTAGCTCTTGCTGATGGGACAATTGAATATTAGTAACAGTTATAGACTGACTAGAAACTGCCTAAACTTACAAAAGAAATCGGCTGTGAGAATAAAATCACACAAGGCGCATTATATAATATAATGAGGCTAAATGTATATAAAATATGTAGCGTATACTAGACTATAAAAGTTAGATCTTAGCTGTCCCGACAAGTTTTGAATGACCCAATAACTCTTTAAATATAAGTTTAAGTTCAAAGCGATCGATATTGTGCTATATGCCGGCAACTAATGTTCCCGATTGACTGGTAAAGCAGCAGAGTGCCGTTTAATGTCTTGTCACTCTTGCAGAGAGTTGGAGAAGAATGTTTAGAAATATAAATTAATGCACTTACCTCCATAGCTTCTTTATATCTCTGTAACGGAAAATATTTTATTATCTATACTAATATTATAAAGCTGAAGAATTTGTTTGTTTGTTTGGTTGAATGCGCTAATCTCAGGAACTACTGGTTCGAATTGAAAAATTATTTTAGTGTTAGATAGCCCATTTATCAAGAAAGGCTATAGGCTATATAACATCACGCTAAGACCAATAGGAGCGGAGCAGCAATAAAAATTTTGCACAGACGGGGAAATTCTCTTGTCTTATATGAAGCAGACGAAGTTGCGCGGGTCAGCTAGTAATTTATATTTTTACAGAAATCATTGCAAAATATTTAATGTAAGTATGTCATAAACAAAATTATATTAGATATTTTTGTTTTGTTGGAATATTTATGGCATCTTAAAATAAAAACATATTTTATTTTAAGATGCCATAACTATTCAATTTCTTAAAATTAAGTATTATAATAATTAAAATCATGCAAACTTACGTTATAATCTTCTCTGTTAATATTCTCTTCTTCATTTCTGAACATAAGATCTTCAACTTTCTGCTTTTCATCTTCTAGTAGCTTACTGATCTTGTCCAGTTCAGCTTTAAGCTTAGAATTTTCCGTGGAAGCCTGGCAGCAAAAAACACAAATTTACTATCAAGATATTCGGAATATACATTATCCAGACTAACAAAAAGTTTCAATAGCTCTCTCGATTAAAGAAGAAAATGTAGATCAAATCATATATGATATAACCATTAAGTAGAGCAAGTTTCATCGCACAAAAAAAGGATTATGCAAACTGTGTTGGATGTGACTGAATGTTATGAAAAGAAAGTGTGACGCTCTTAGCCGTAAGGCCAGGAGCGAGGACGAGCGTGTCCGCAATTTAACAACTAATAGGGTGTCGTTTCGTGTCGATCAGTTTACGAGCGACCCGAATTAATAAAATCGAACTCTGCCAAACATTGCAGTTTTGCAGAGTATACATTTAAGAACAATTAACTTTTTATTTTACTTGTATGATCAGTTTATACGGTCTTACTCATTTGTCTCTTCTAGTCTCATTGATTTAATATATTTACTGTATGTATCTCTAAAAATACTAATATAAAAAAATATTGTATATAAACCAATATTTCATTATTACCTAAACTCACGCGCAAGTTAAATTATTATAAAAGCCCGATCAGATTTAAAGATTATGATTATATTTTCGACTACCGTAAGTAACGAGACCTTAAGGTACTTCAACTTTGCGCTCCTCCGTGGCGTCAGCGTCATTTGTTAAGCCGACGATACACTAGTCACGGCGAGGGGTAAGTCGCACCGGGCGGTGGCCATATTGGCGACCGCTGGGGTCGCACAAGTCGTTAATCGTATCCGGCGATTGGGCCTCGAGGTGGCCCTGTCTAAGTCCGAGGCCGTTTGTTTTCACGGCCCTCGGAACCGGCCACCCCCAAGGGGCCCATATCATGGTAGGAGGGGTCCGCATCGGCGTCAAGTCAACCCTAAAGTATCTCTTGCTGGACAGCCGGTGGGACTTTAGAGCTCATTTTAGTCGTTTGGCCCTCCTTCTTAGGAGCGCTGCAGGTGCGCTTGCGCGCCTGCTGCCCAACCTTCAACCCAACCACCTCCTGCCGAAGGCTCTACGAGGAAGTCGTGCGGTCCATGGCCCTGTACGGGGCCCCAATTTGGGCGGACAGCGGACAGGACCTGATGGCCCGTAACATTCCGGCGCTTCGTGCGCCACAGCGCGCTTTGACCGTCAGGTTGATAAATGGATACCGCACGATCTCGTTCGAGGCAGCGAGCCTCTTCGCCGGATCGATGCCCTGGAACCTGGAAGCGGCGCTTCTGGCGTCACTCTTTCACTGGCGCCGGAAGGCGCTGGCTCGAGCGAAGGACTTACTCTTCCCGCTCTGGAGGCGGTAAGGTCCGAGCTCCACCAGGTCCTAGTGGAGAAATGTAAGGAACGACTTGTGCACCCTAGTGCCGGGCACGCCACGATCGTGGCGGTAAGTGCCGTCTTTGAGGAGTGGCTGGAGAGGCGGCATGGCGTCCTCACCTTTTGGCTGACACAGGTAATGACTGGCCACGGTTGCTTTGGCCAGTTCCTGTGTCGCATAGGCCGGCAAGAGACGCCTGGTTGTCACCATTGCGGTGACGGCCGCGACATAGTTCAGGACACAGCGCTGCACACTTTGGCGGAATGTCACGTCTAGACATCGCAACGCCGTGAGTTGATCGCGGCAGTTGGTATGGCTGCCCTCTCGCTCCCGGCCGTGATTTAATCTATGGTCCGGAGTGAGAGGTCGTGGAACGCCGCCGCCTCCTGTGAGGAAGTTATGTCGATCAAGGAGGCGGCGGAGCGGGAGAGAGAGCGCTTATACCCTCTCCCCAACGGCAGAACCGGGCGCCGGAGGGCACGTGATGACCTCCAGCCATTCTGAGGTTTGACCTGGGGGTGGTGGGCTTCGTGGGCCTGCCCGCCACCCAATCAGCACCAGGTCCGAGAGGCAGCGTGCGTGTTCCCACGTGCGCCTGTGGCGTCCTCTCCTTAAGGGGGGACAGTAGGGCTTAAAAGTAGTGGTGCAGTCCTGTTGTTTATTGGCCTGCCGTTTCATACGGCGGGCCGAAACCTCGGCGGGGTCGCGACTGCATATGAAAGTGATTCGCGCGGCCCTGCCGATTGCCGTTTTGTCGAGGAACACCGTGGTAGGTTTAGTCGATATTACCGGGAGGTCCATTATTATTATCATTACCATCTCTCTTTTACCCTGGTGAGTCCAACATAACCCCTCCACCCGCCCCCGCGGAGAGGTAGGCGGCAATGCATACCACCAAGCAAAAAAAAAAACAAAAAAAGTTTCAACTAGTAGATAAGTAAATAAAATTCTCCAACCCGCTCTTCTAGGCTATGTACAAACCTTCAAAAAGTGATTACTAGGTACTTGATCCTTTATGCTCGTACAAAGTTGATTCAAGCGATAAAAGCGTTTTATATGCGAATAACAGAATTTAGGTATCCCGGTTACACTTAGAAAGTTTTTATGGACGTAGCGTTGAGATTCTTTTGCACTGACATATTTACAGTTCGAATTCTTATTTTAGTAATATCTAAGTATGTAGTAGTAGACTTAACGAACTGGTGCATTACACTTGTCTCGTATATTATATGGAACCAAGCGAAACACCTTTTGGCGGTTTTTCGCTAGGTTGTAACATAAATACCTATACACCTCTCAGAGAGTTCCCCTATGCAGAATTTAATTAATCGTGAGTGGCGCTAAACCATTGTAAATGAATGGTCGAAATAAACGCTTTTATAAATTACACGCGCGCAGTACTGGCAACTGTGTTATATTCATAGTCCACGGCGCCGACGCTTCTTCGAAGAAAAATACGTTGGATTTAGATATTTTGCTATACCTTTCTTGATCTTGATCTTTAAGAGAGATTGATCTTTAAGATCGCTTATTTTTAGAATGACATAAAAGGTAACGTAAGCCCTATAAAGGCTGACGTAAGTGGTTCCTTTGCCTAAACATAGTTAGACAATTTATCGTACTTTTATTATCTACTCAAACCCGGATTCCAGAATTAAAATATATTTTAAGCCAACGAGGCAATGACGTCAATAATTCGGTATTTACCGTTTCAGTCCATTGAACTTCGCATAAAGCGAATTGTTTTTCTGCCAAACATGTATCCAAAGGTATTGGTTTTTATTAAACGTTGTATTTATTATAATTGCTGTTTTTGTATTGGTACAAAAGGCATTTATGTTAATTTCAATGCGTATTCATTTCTTAAATATTATTTTTGTTTTAAAAACGTTTTGTTTACATGTATAAATATCTAAGTAGGTATGCAGAAACATTATAACCGCATCGATATATTTTAAAACTTTACATATATAACTATACATATAATAATAATAATAATAATAATATATACCTACTAGTGTTCGCCCAGTGGTTGAAATTCGACAATATATCGGCAAAAAATTATGAATAAATTGTTTCCATATTATTTCGATAACACTAAAGCTAGTCAATAGCTACCAAGCAAAACAAAAAAAAGAAAATAGGTTGGCAAACCGAAGAAACAAATATTGTACTGTTTTGTCGTTGTCGTATAGGTTTATAGATAATAAACTAATGTTTCGCACCAGAAAACCTAATGAACACATCGCTTCAGGTCCTATTTTGAATTCCTTTTGTGCTACGGCTTCAGAGATAGATAATATATTCTAACAATGAATATTGTAACGGATACTACTCACAATTCAAAACAGATAATGGAAAACTTATTTCCTAGAACAATGACATTTTTGTCAAGGTGAACTAGTTTTTATGATACAGATAAGGCTATGTTTCAGTAGATGGTATTTCAGCTGGCTATCATTAGCATTTAAGGATGGTTACGCAAACTTAAAATATTTTTGACACGGTTATTGTCTATTTTTCTATATAATAATATAGGAAAATATACTATAACCGAGACTATATATATATATATGAGTATACGAGAATAATATCACCAGAAAGAACGCAGGGACGAGGGTTTTGAAACAAGAAAGTAATGTTTTGCTATTGCTTATTTGAAATTATATTTTAAGCTAACAGAACCGACAGACGTTGTCCTGCAGGAACGATCCTATCGCAGCAACACATATCGGATTAAGTGAGAATCTCAACCATCCAGAGACCTACACTAATGCACACAAAAAATCTCATCTAAATCGGTCCAGTTATTTAGGAGAACTTCAGTCTCATATAGACGTAGAGAAAAAAAAATAACCACCTGTGTAGCCTCCTTCTTGAGCTGTGTGAGTGCACTTTCAGCGCGGTCTGCCTGCAACGATATCTTCGCCATTTCAGCTCGTTCTAGCTCTCGCTCGCGCATCAGTCGCTCCAAATGTTGTTGTTTCTCTCGCAGGAGCTCCTGTTATTTGTAAAATTATCGATTAGTTTACTCAGTACATAATGAAAACCCCATACAAACAGCGAGTTCTATAGAGTATCTTCGGCTTACCTTACATAAATGTCTAAGTATAAAACTTTAAAAAAAAGTTGATAGAAACTAATTAAAACATATTCCGACAAACACACCAAACATATTAAATGCAAATAATTAATAACTTTTATTTACATAATTATCAAAATTGACTAAACTTAAGACTACACAAATGTTCATGATATAATTACATCAGATTTTTAAAACAATACTGAAGTCATTATAGTTCATACGAAACGCCGTCATCTCTTGGTGACTGGTCTGTGGTTACATTCTTCTCGTGACGCCTCGCTGCCCTTGACTGATACTCTGAAAAGGATTCAAGTAAACAACAGACAAATGAACTCATTACCTACTTTATAGTTTTTTTGCGCTAGTTAGTTAAGCAAAGTAAGCTTGACTGTTAAAACTAGACCGATACAAACAAGACATACAAACATTTTTTTGTATGTCTGTGCTTTTGAGTACCTTGATCATGCTGAACCTATTTGGATGTGATACTTATTCAGTATGTATTGAGATTGTTTTGTTAAAATCGGTTGCAAAAAGCATTAGGCTACGTAGATAGTACCATTTGTAATAGCGGGCACAGCTTTTATTACTAATATTTATAAGAAAAACGTACTCCAAGCGCCATTATCCCAAAAAAAACAACAATAGACAACAGATTTTAATTGCGTTGATTTTTATTCAAAGGTAATAGGTACGTACCTAATTATATTTCGACGTTTTAATAGACTTTCATCGGTCTTGGTCACGGATTGACCCGAGTAAGATCCGTTGTCTAATATTATATTAAGCACTAGCTATTACCCGCGAGTTCGAACGCGTGGAATTTAAGAAAAATGTTTTAATTAGCCTAAGATACTTCTTATAACATCAGTTATCTGCCAGTGAAAGACGCGTCAACATCGGTCCAGCCGTTTCAAAAATTAGCCGGAACAAACAGACAGAGCCAAAAAATAGTTTTTTGATGTAAGTACCATATATAGTTTGATATGCATTTAGTAAAAAGCTGTTATTTTGATATAACAATTAAAAACTTCAATTTTATTTATTTGTATAGATGAGTGTGTAAGTCTAGATACGTTGATTTTATTATATTTATAAGAGGTAGGCATACACATATCTACCTATTGTGTAATAGGGCAAAGGGGGTGTTCCTGATGTAGCTCGGGGGCAAAACGTTGCAAGTAATTTGCCGCTACAGTTACCTTAATTGCGTTGTTAGGGCAATGTAAGCACAAACCGATATAATAACCCCTTTAACGTCCCTTATACAAAGACTACTGTGCTCTGTAAAAGATTTCATCTCGATCTCAAATGTCATTTTGACAGAAACTGTATTTTCAATTATTTAAGATTACCTACTAAGAATGGTGCTATAGAATACTACTAAAGACTAAACTCGTGTTTTGATTGTTATAAGAAGCGACTGTTTTGGTATTTCTTATAATCATGAACCTACTAAGGTTAATGGTCGTTAGATGCTTATCAATCCATACTTTGGTCCTTACAATCGAGCTTCAGATGAGTTGGCGTTTGATGTTGGTTTAACCAAATGAATTTTCGAATACGTGCTCAAAACCTTCGGGTTATAGTTGTATTATTATACTTTCCTCTCCACGTGATTATAAAATCAAAATGATAATCGCCATACCTATATACACTACATAATATACACGTCAAATAACATCGTACCTAATTATTATTAAAATAAAACAGAATCACAATGTATGATGAATGTACTCAAAATACAACATGGCAAGAACTTATATTCAAAGCACGCAATTCTGAAAACCTTGCGTTTTGAGTTACGACATATTTCTTATTAAAAAGACAACGCTTCCATTAGTGGTAACACCGATTTGTGTCGCGTGGGACTTCTAAAATTTATTCTTAACACGCATAGAGTACACCTATACTCAGAATAATTATTTGTAGATCACACAAATAATTGTTCAAATGAGATTCGAACCCTCGACATCAATGCGGCGCGGCGAGGCGGCGGCTTACCCGCTGTACCATTACATTATTCAATTAACCTATGTTGCAAACTAATACTTGCCAATATTGCTATTATAGTATGGAATGACAATGAAATAATATTAAGATTTTTCATTAGACACGACTGCGATGGAAGATGCTGCCCTGTCTCATCTTTCAATGTACATATAACGTAGTAACGCTTTGTTAAGTTACATAAATTCTAATAAAAATTGCTAACTAATATTATAAATGCGAAAGTGGGTTTGCTTGTTTGTTACGATTGCACGCCCTAAATACTCGACCGATTATCATGAAATTTCGTGTACATGTCGTCAGGGGTACAGAAAAGGACATAGGGCACCTTTCATTTAGAAAAATACTGTTTTCGAGGGATAGAAAATTGACATATTTAAGCTTCATTTACGCAAGCGAAGCCACGGGCAAAATCTAGAGTACAGCTAAATAAAAGTCAAAATATTGACTTAGTCATTAATATGATTGCGATAATTTATCGCAATCTAATTCTCAGTATTAGAAGAATAACTAGTTATTCTTTATATACTTATGTATTTATATATACGTATGTTGTTAAATGTAAGTCGTAACGTTTATGTACGTGTATCGACGAGTGTATTGTAAACTGAAGTGTGACCTTGACGACGATTCAGTTTATTATCAGTTCAATACATTTTATTTAGCAGACAATTTGCAAAGTTGGACAGAAACTACACAAAATGTATGTACTATATTGACTAAATCGGTACAACAAAACTGCGGACGCAGTAAGTAGGTACCTAGTGTCTTATCAATCTATGGACGGAGGCATGCAACTACTATCGTGGGTTCATACCCATACAGACGAAACAAAGAACCTACTAGTTTTAGGGTACCTAGTTGGCAGACTCTATACTCCATTCGGTTAGGTACTTAACTAAAAGTAAACAATCTTGATGTGTCTTTTTATCTAAAAACTCAGTTTAAAATTAAAATGCTGCTAAAGATCGATGTAAATACAACAATAACGATTACTAAATCAATTGAACTGTTAGTTTAAGCAGTAGTTTATTTGTTTAATATGTGTTTGTGTAAAAAGTCACATCAAGATTGTTTACCTTTAGTTAAGTACCTAACCAAATGCAGTATAAATGTGTAGTGATCATAGTAGGTATGATTCGTTTCTGCCTACCGTCAAACAAAAAAATCTTGATGATACTGTCTGTAAGTATATATACAATATTAGTACATACTTTAACCACAATCTATTTTCGTGCACGAACAATATAATAACATGTTTTTCTAGAAATATCTACAATTGCGTCACTCCCTTACAAGGCCGGCTGTGCTAAGTGTTAGGTACTCTCTTGAGGCTGTGGGTGATGGTGATCACTAGCATGACCTAACCCCACGTAGGCAGTGCGACTCATGTCCACTGCCTTCGTTTATATTAATGATCATAATTTATGCGTCTATCATTCACTAAATTGCCGTTTACGTTTCTCCTTGTAAGCAAAGCAATAAACTCGTGCATGTTACGAGCTATTTTATGTTCGGACAAATGTTGTATGTCAGAATTAAAATCTTTATTGACGATTGCAGCAATTGCCATTAAATATCTTTTTACCATTTTATCGATACCTACATCGAGCACAAAAATTCGAATGGAAATTGGTAGTCCGCTCTCGAGAAAATCAAGTTGTCGGCTGAGGAAATTGGGAAATGATTTCACATTTTTCGAATAAGACCTACAGCCTTGGCCAAAAGTATTAGGCACCCCCAATATAGTTATCACACACTTGTGCTATTTGAACAATTAAACAATATTCTATAGAACTGCGATACCGGTGTCATAAAACACTATTTAAGACAATAGGCGGCATTTTTTAAACAGTCGTAAAACATCTGGTGCGTCAACAATAAAATTTTATTTTTTCCAAAATTTATTTTTAATGTTTCGTCAGTTACCATTTGGAAGTCTTAGTGTAAAGACAGTGCATTTGTGGTTTTGTGAATTAATTGAGAAGAAATTCATTTGAAAATGCCAAAACGAAACGAAATTAGTATTGAAAATCGTGTAAAAATTCAACTTTTACATGAGCAAGGCAAGACTCAAAAAGAAATCGCGAAGTTGGTGAAATGTTCGCGATGCGCCGTTCAATCTGCTATCAAACGTTTTGTTGAGACTGGCTCTCATGCAAATAAACCAAGAACAGGCCGAAAACGCGTGACTACTAGCCGTCAGGACAGAAAACTTATCCGAGAGTCTGTGAAAGATAGAAAAAAAACTTCTTCGGAACTTGCTGTGGCTTTAACTGAAGAGACTGGACATCCCATAAGCGCACGAACTGCAAGACGAAGGCTAGTAGAAGCCGGCTTAAAAGGTTGCAAAGCTAGGAAGAAGCCGTGGCTATCAGCAGACAATAAAAAAAAAACGACTTGATTGGGCTCTGAGACACCAACATTTCACAGAAGAGGATTGGTCTAATGTGCTGTGGTCTGACGAATCAAACTTTGAGGTAAGTTTTTTAGTGAAGTCTATACCACAATTACAACGATCATTGTTGTGTTTGTCTTCAAACTCAAATGTTATAAAAGTTTGTAATGTGTGCTTTTTTTTGGAATCTACAGGTATTTGGAGCACCAGGTGTGACGTTTGTGAGGCGACGCAAAGGCGAAGAATATCACCCAGATTGCGTAGTACCAACCATAAAACACGGCGGAGGCAGTGTAATGATTTGGGGTTGCATGGCTGCGGATGGAGTCGGCAAAATGTTTGTTTGCAAAGGTCGCATGAACAGTGAAAAATACATTAATATACTGGAAACTGCTCTCGTACCTTCGCTTTCGTGTATTTTTGGTGACACTAACTTAAATGGTGTGAAATTACAACATGACAATGCTCCGTGTCACAAGTCAGCTACTACGATGCGCTGGTTTACTGAAAATTGTATTGATCTGTTAGATTGGCCTGCCCAGTCCCCGGATCTAAATCCTATTGAACATTTGTGGAGTATTTTGAAGAGAAAAATAAAAGAGCACTCGATAACATCAAAAACTGCTTTAAAAAACGCGTTAGTGCAAGAATGGGATGCAATTTCTCCAGAGGAATGTGCGAAACTTGTACGTAGTATGCCCCAAAGAGTTGCTGCTGTCATAAAATCAAAGGGTGGCCCAACAAAATATTGATGTTTTTACAATATTCTAATGGAAATAAAGTACTTTAATCATTATAATTAGTTTTATTTCTCTCTAAGCCTGAAATATGCAGTAATTTATAGGGTGCCTAATACTTTTGGCCAAGGCTGTATGTTACCTGTAGCGATGCTATCTTTGTAGAACTAGCGGCCATAGCCATACGCGGGCGTGATGCTATGCGTTTCGTAAATTGGCATAGCTATGTTGATTCAGAATGAATATTTATAAGGGCCTATTAAGGACACCTAACTAGTACAAGACCTAAAGTTGGGTAGGTAATTACTCAGTAATCATGTTCTTAGTAGGTATTAGTCTTGAACAAATAATGACGTGATCTATTCTTCACATTGTGGACGCGAGTACTACGCCTATTTGGAATAATTCATCGTAGTCGCACGACCTCGAAATGATACAGGGGTTGTCCCTAGAGGCAGATTTGTTATGTTAGATGCTGGAGTGAGCATAGCCTCTGGCCATGTAATATTAATATGGGTTCCTCCGTCATCTATGCGAAAAGCTACTGAAATATATCGTAGGCTATTCTGTATAAAAGATGACGCAGTAGCTATATAAATAAGGCGTTCAAAGGATTATTTAATGTGGACGATGTCCTTCTAAAACTTATTGAGTAGCGAGTAATAGCTTCATGGGTAGTCTTGACCGACAGCAAATCGATTTTCTGGCTGATGAGTTTTGTGTAGCTTGCCTATACTACGCGTTTAGTCGTTATATGTATAATTAAAAAGCTTACTAGTTATATTTGATATTATTAATTTAAAAAATCAAATGACTAGTTTAAAACACAGCTCTTTATTTATGTGGTACAGCTAGCCCTAATGTTCGTTTATACTAAAGGTATTATTATGTAGATGCACACTTATTACCGAGTATTGATCCACATGCAAGTGTTCTAAGTGATCTTCTGTTACAATTGCCTACAGTTTATTTTAATCGGACAAACCGTTTACCTAAATATATTGTTACTAAAAACAGTTTAAAATATACCTTAATCCGTATTTAAAGCATTGTAATTCTTGCAACTTGCAACTTTGTGAGATAAATAAGGTACCTAAATACCTGGCTATATCTAAATAGCTGAGAAGATAATAACTAGCATTAACTCTTAGTACCTAAAATATCACGTAATAGTTATATGTTCTAGCTGAGAGGATTTTCGTAGCAACAGGCTTTTAAGCAAATTGGATGTTTTACGGATATTGCCAATACTTGGCGGACAGACTTTTGACCTTTATGGATTTAGAAACATGTATTGAGCATTAGATAGAGTTTTAACCTATCAACGAATAGGTAGAATACTGTCATAGTTGGACGGTGTACGGGTCTATTAATTTGTGTCCCTTTGAGGCAACTACAGAATGTTTTATAACACAATCAGACATACCTGAATCTCTATACATATACATATAATCCCCTCGTTGTACTTACAATGGATCAAACTGTTCATGTAAGTATGTATTACGTTATTTCGGTTAGTTACGTGTAACTATCAAGCATAGAATATGCCTTGACACGCGATCGACAGCAAAAAGTTTGTGGAGAGTACATTTGCACCGTAGTGAGTCTGAATGTAAAAAAACATCAAGATATAATGTTATTTACCACAAGATAATAATATCATTACCTACGCATTTATATCTCTGAGAGGTTAGGAAGAGGTCTTATACCCACATCTTGCTTTTGTTCATGTGTTAAATTTGTGGGGAGGGGGGAGGGGCCCGTGGTCTTAACCAGGCTCATGGGTCTGGACTCATTGACTATACTTTGCTGTCAGAAAATAACAAGATCATAGTGTCGACCTGGGTCTCGTCTTTCGACGAATGTTCATAATAGCATTTGCTATTATTAATCTGGGAATACAATTCGAAAAATATTTTCAAAACTGATTAATAGTTGTAAGAATACCGCAATAAATTCACGTAAAGTAGAAATTAATACAGTAACAGATGACGTCAAGCGCATGAAAGTCAGAAGAAGTATTTATCAATATTGCAGAAACCCCAACTGAAGCTCGTCCAAGCATCAAATATAAATACTTACTAAATACTTATTTACACACAACCATTACCGGCACCATATTTGCATACAAAGATATTTATACAATATACATATTATGCCTTACAACCACACCTCCATTCATGCAATCAATGGACTCGTGAATGAATACGAGACCGAGCTTTAATTCAATAAACAGTATGTTTTCTTCCACGTCCGTCATAACAAGGTTTCAGAACACTATTACTCGAAATTGATGACGTAATAGCGATACAAACTATTGAATTAGTCGTACTCGCGTCAAATGAATAACGTCGTAACTCAATATACAACATTTATAGGAAAGCGAATAATTTAATAATAATGGCGTTTTATACACTGAATATATTTTGAATGTTTCAAGCAAACATTGAAACTAACGATGTAATTGTCTGCTTATATTATATTTAATGTGATTTTAAAATTCTTTCTTTATTATGGAACTTTAAAATAACTATAAAAATATTACGTGTAAAGAGCGTTGTGTGAGTGTGTCCTTCAGGTTGCTTTTCGCAAAGCATTGTTTATGAGTTACAAGTGCAGACACGATTTATCAAAATAACTGTTCCAATTATAGTATAATAACAGTACTGATAAGCTATTAAAAATCAAGTGATCATAAAAATTCTACAGGTATCGATATCAGAATAATATAAGAGCCCATACGAATTAACAATCGTTAAACGTTTCAAGTATAACTTCGTGTCTCGTTAAAATAAGTCAAAGTTGACAAAATAAGTCATCATAATACTATAAAATAATTTACGAGTAGCGGGCCCCGTAATCTGATTCAGTTGTTTCGTGCCTTATATATCACGTATCGGACGGAATATCAAATTACTTTTACGCAAATACGCGCAGTCAAGGACAGACGGGTTGAAGAAGAAAGGGTTAACAGCTAAAGCAAATGTTTCATATCAATTTCGAGTCGATCTCAAATCGTGCATGCCTCCACTCAAGCCGTACACCCAAACAATGTTAGGAAGAGCGATGCACATCTCACGTTTATCTCAAAAGCAGCAGTTTGTATTTCAAATAATTTAAACATGGAATCGTGTTGTTGAATTATAAACTATGGCAATGGAAATCGGCTTTCAGCCAAAGAAAAGTAGGTTTTAGCTGTTCAAAGCTATGCAGCAGTTTAGAACAACTCCATGTTTTAGATGAGTGTTGTAAGTATAGGCGAGCTCTTCTTGTCATTGTCAAGTGCACGTATAATATAGTACAGCAAGTTATCGATGCAATAAAACAACGTTAAATAAATCTTAATTATTTATTATCACCAAACACGAGGGATAATGCAAGGTAGGACAATAATACACAATGATTGTAGTACACTTTATTATAACTATCCTGCGAAATTAATCACTACTCATTCTCATTATTACAATTAGAAACTAATCTATATCTATGTTACTCTAATAGTAGTAGAGATTTTAATAACTAGTTATGTAACAATAATAATAATATTATTAAAAAGTGAAAACCTAACTAAATAGCAATGGAATGCTTGTGTTCAAATGAGTCTTTATATTATGAATATTCATCAATACTTACAGGTACTGGTCAGTATTAAAAGCTAAAATAAAAAGACAATAAAATGCATCTAAAACATAAATAATAAAACTCAAGACTTTTCATGATCTTTTTTTTTAAATTACGTAAGCAAAGAAGTATCACAGTTGTGCCTTTGATAAAAATGTATTTATATTTGACAGGTATCTATTTATATTACAGTAATAGGCTTATTGGTGTGTTGTCGGAACATGATTGTCATAAAATTAAATATGTGTGTTTGTACTTTGAAGAGCGGTATAATTGACAAATATTGTCTCTCAATATGATATACTATGTGTACCCTGTTAAAGAACAGGACGGCTTGAAAATTAACTTCATAATGTTAGGAGTTTAGTTTGTAAGTATACAAAATTCAATATCAGAAAACACAAATAAATTACAGTTACGTACATTCGTTGTCGTTTTAGTACAAAGAAAATCAATTTTAAATTAAGTTGCTCAAACAAAATACTCAAAACAATGGGAGTCCCGTATCGCCGGCGGTACGGTTGGTGAACACTGACTTCACACATGTGGCGAACTTCAAAACAACTTAAGACGGCGACACAGTCTTGCGACGTGTAACTGTCTTAAGGTTTTTATAAGTTTTGATGTTTGGCTCATGTGTGTTGTGTGTGTGGGCAGCCTACCGCGCGGCGATAGTGGGGTACTGTACCTGGAGAGCGTTCTTCGCGGACACCGGGGTGGAGGAAGCTCTGGGACCACCAAATCGCTGCCGCCGTGCCGTTAGTGACAGTGCGAATGCGCAACAAACATGAGGGAAAACAACACGCGTTAACGCACTCAACTTCCACTGCATGGTGACGTCATACTGATGTAAACCATACAACTTGAAGCCAATTAGTTGTTATGCTTTCAAATTATTCCTTATTAAATACAATGAGGCTCTAGAAAATTGTAAAGTCAATTTATATTGCCCCAATTACATCAATTTGAATGGCATCTATCAGTACTACTTGAAACGTGTAAGCGTCATTAACCATTTCTTTGGTGTTTGCACCATGGAGTGGAATATCAAATACGATAGATGGTGTGTCTCGACACACCAACTGTCGTACAGCAAATTAAAAGAAGCCACTATAAACTAAAACTAATGATTAATATGTACGTATTTTTTTTACTAATGAATGTGCCAGTATATCGATTATAGAGGATATAACGTAATATACATAGTATACATGTATAGAGTGGAGGTGACGGTATGTCACAAATAAACGCCTATATCTCCCTAAAGGTGTACCGAGAGGTGTAGTATTACACCTTCTTTATGCCAGTTATGTTAAAGACCGATATCACATGCAGAAAGACTTCTGTCATTTGGCAATGACATTTAACAACTATTTTTGCGACGCAGCCATCGAACTTGGTTACTGTTACTATTTAGCTACCAGAAAAGCCATTAAATTACACCACTCATACACATACCACAGTATAAATTTAGTAAAACGAAATAAAAACAGTCATTTTATTACGAAAAGTCGGTAACTGCTAAAAATCGTCAATCAGTCAGGGACCGGTACCCTCAAGAATGAATCATATTTACACACGTAAAATAGAGTACCTAAATTAATCTAACAAAAAAATTATTATAAATAGCATAAATGGTGTCAGGAATGCGATATCTTAATATAATTATGATAATGATTTCATGGCAAACCATCATCTCCACATTGTATATGAGATAATAAGGTATAAGATATTAAAAGTTTTCTACGAGACTACTTAAAAAGTTTCAGTGTACAAGACTATGAAGATAAGGATGTAGAATATTCTTCTAAAGATATTTTTGGATAAATAAGTCTTTATAAATATTAACGGAGGTTTATATTATAAAGGCCTCATAATGCCTTCGGCCTTATTATAAAACGCGGTCTAAATATAGCGCTCGGTTTCCCTATACAAAATTAGTCAAAATTATTGCGTATTCTAAACAAAATATGTCAAAATACTAAAGCTATTCAGAGATAAAATAACAAAAAATTGTCGCG
The DNA here is from genome assembly GCA_930367265.1 of Catocala fraxini. Taxonomy (NCBI): domain Eukaryota; kingdom Metazoa; phylum Arthropoda; class Insecta; order Lepidoptera; family Erebidae; genus Catocala; species Catocala fraxini. The sequence continues at coordinate 9,259,585 of OV884032.1, forward strand.
TGTCATTCAATGTCAAATCCTAAATTCATTTAACGTTTCAAAAGAATATTTTGTTTATATTTTTGTTAACTACTTGGCTTTTTATGATATCTGGTTTTATTAAAATACTTCGTTTTATAATAAAGCCGGTTATGTTCAAATAAAAGGCACGAGAATGGACAAAGATTAGTGAGCACATATGCAAAGTAAAACTGTTAATTCCCACACTACGGAGTTTTATCGTATAACGCGGTCCTATATGGCAGGACATCTTAAAAATAATATCACAGTCGGAAAACATATATGTATTTAGAAAATACGATATGACTATTGCAGTCTTTCGAAAACTATACCGAACTAAATATGGATATACTAGAAGCCAAATGAGATGAATCACTACTTCCAAATGTGTTTGTTCTCGACTCACTGCTTTATTAAGCGAACAAAGATTCTAGAAACTTAAGTACCAACAATGAATAGAGAACAAAAATAAAAAATAACGAAAATAATAGTTAAAAAAAAATTAAACACAAGGGCCAAACCAAGGAGTGCCAGCTACAGACCATAAATAAACTCAAACCAATTCTCATGCAAAAATAAGCAATTTCTAAATGAATAGATACCATCGCTTTTGCATGTCATACTTTATACTTTATCTTGATCAGGTTCAAATATTGTACAGTTAGTTAGACGCAATATTTTCAATTTGCTTCACTATCATTTCACTTTAAGTGTACCCTTGCCTACCTGTTCGGCGATCCAATTTGGTAGCGGCAAGGCGATTTTATGAAAACTAGATTTGTTCAGTTGAGGGTGCCGACCATTATGCAATTGATATATAAAATTAATAATATATGATATAACTAATATTTGAATTTTAGAAAAGTGCATGAGATTATAGGAACTCTTAATATTAGCTCATGCCAAACCATTACCTAGTCGGTACAAAAACTACTGCTCACAAAATTAAATTTAAATAAAAAACAGTGTAGGTACTCAATAATGATCGTCGAGGACTTAAGTATCTTTTTCATATAAATATATCATAAGACATTCAGATATAGACCACATATGGGTATGTGAACTGAAATGGTGACACGCAAGAGAAATGGTAACTTTTCCCGAAGCCTGAGAAGTGTGTGCGCGACGGCGGCATCTCCACGAATATGTCCGTAGCTGCGGCGACCCCGCGGCTGGCCCTCGTCACGGCGGCCGGCCGGCCTCCCCACCGCACCACCTCGCCGCCCCCGCCCCTTGAGCCCCTAGAACCTCGCGAAACCGTACCGCTCGCGCTGCTGCCGCTCGACTCACTGCGCCGTGATCGATCTGAACTACTCTGGAAGCTTAGTACGCTTTCTGAGCACCGCCAGGACTTAGGAAGAGTCTCACTTGCCCATCGTCGAGGATTCAGCTCTTTACATTTGTCGTCTGATCGAAATATTATGTCATAATAGACTCGCGGCTGCGGCAGAGCAATGATGGCGCAGCGGTCGTGTTCGACGTGTTTGACGAGGAGCGTCTTGTCGAGTAGGCTGGGAGCGCTGCGGTGCGGCCTCGCACGGGCCGGGGGCGGCGGTGAGCGCGGCGAGCGGGGCTCGGCCGACCGTGCGCGGGGCTAGCCTACCTGAGCGCCCAGCGACGTCACCCCAAGCCTCACCCCCACGCGGGACGACGCGATAGACGTGCCCAGTGATGTCAAGGACTCCCGTGAATTGGAGCGCCTCAGTGGTGTAGTCCGTCCATTGCTGTGGATGGCGCACGCACCCGGCTTGCGGTTCGACGGCGATCTCGATACCTTCGATACAGGCGCGAACAGACCGAAGCGCGGTGAGCAGTCGAAATACCTGGGAATAATGATGTGTGGCATAGATTTTGACTGCAACCTTTTAATTTGTCTTAACGATATGTATCTAGACCAATTTATACCTCTTTCCGTCTACGGAGCCATCATTTTTTCCAAGGGGATCATCGAGTTCTACACCTGCCCAGACACCAGTTGCAAAATCAGTGACACCGACGTATCGCAGTGTGCCAGCTTTGCTCCCGCGACTACTAGAAACGATCACTCGATCTCCTACGCGGACTTCTCCATTGGTAGTTGTTGATATTGAAGCGTCTGAAGAATGCATATCAAGTTAAAAGGATTTCTTACATGGAAGCTATGGTACATATACACGTTGACGAGGGGATAATTGCTTACTCATTTTACTGCTGACGATGCTGCGTACGCTGCCATTCGGTGAGTGTGCGCGTCTGAGCCTGGTGCCTGAAGGCGGGCGTTCGAAGACGCTACCTGCGTCTGAGATCGGAGATGCATCGTGTGGTGCGTGTGTTATTAGCGGGACACGCGTCAAGCGAGTTAAGCGGGAGAAGACACCTCGTTTTTCTGGGCACTGGAAATAGCGTACTCCAGCTACTGACCCGTCATTTTTGCCTGAAACATTCGTTTGGAGTTAGAATAAAACTCCAGTATGGAATGCCGCTATTTTCGAGTTAAATTTATAAACATACCAATAGGGTCATCAAGAACGATACCAGCCCACTCTCCGGGAGCGAACTGTGTCTCGCCAATGTATGCAATTTGGCCGGGTTTGGTGCCACCCACCCAAACTCGTTCGCCAATAATGAAGCTGTCTGTGTCCTCTGTTAATATAACACTATGATCTGGAATAATACGACAAAATGCATTAAAATCTATTCCTTAGACAACTTTGTAACTCCTGGAAGAAGAATCTTTTACCATTAGATATTTTCACTTGAAAATCATTATATAGTTTTAATACAGTACGATTATTAAAGAGAAAACAAAAATTATCGAAAGTTTTGTATAACAAGAACTGAATTATAGCTTCTTGAATATGTATGTCACTCGTTCCTATTCTACGCACGGTTTATAACGTGCATATGAGCTGGACAAGTACCGTTGTATGCAAGTGCATGGCCATTGAAGTGAACGCAACCTCATTTAGCATATCTTACTTAAAATTACGGATCCTTGCATACATACAAGAACAAACTGCATTTGACTTTGGCGACAGCAACTACTTCTGTAAAGAAATCTCAAAAGAAACTCATGCTACAACCTCGCAAATTAGCGCAAACACCATAACAAAGCACATAAAATGTTCGCAACATCCAAAGAGCATGTGATGGGTGCGACCTATGGTGCATGGTTTGCTATAATAGTCTATAGTGAAACATAGAAGTACTGGACCGAAATTAGCTCTACGACAATTTTATTGTTATATAACTGACGAATAAATTGTGCGCGATCTGTGACGTCAGCTCAGTTAGCGTTTAACAGTCGTGAGAATGTTACGAGGAGAGTATTGTCGTAGAAATAATTTCGGCAGGAAAAAGCGTGCCAGTTACCTGATGACCTCCTGAGGCCAGCCTCGCTGAGGCGCCGCGGGTACTTCTCCCACAGAGCGTCCATGGAGGTGACACTGAACGTGCTGCTGGCTGCGATCACACACAAGCGACACACACATACACATTAGCCACGAACTAGACAAAGTAACACCACCTACTTTACACGTGATTTCGTAAACCTTATCTGATTTTGTGAGTATTTTGACTTTTATTACTCAAGATGTGGGTTACATTAATCAAAAACAGAATATCTACACTTTATGACGTTCATTTCCGTTGTACATTGTTGATAGCCTTTTCTTATGCAACTCAGAAATAAATGTCCCATTTGTGCAAGCAGACTCTGTGAATTGTGTGTCTAGTCTGAATATAATTTGGTTATGTCAATTTGTACACTTGTCTACGACATAATTGAAGTAGAATAACATAAACAGAACTGAACTGAAGGCTGTACATATTCCATTAACACCAACATTCATGCCATAGTCCTCATTATGTAATTAATTTTGTTTCTTTGTAAGTGTGAGACAAGTTGGGAGTAAAAAAGCCAAACAATAGATTAGAATAATTATGAATCGATCCCGAGACAATGTCACTAATTGTCGTAGGCGAGCGGTCGGACCGACTCTTTGTTGACAGACACGCAACCAGCAACCAATGCAATGCAGGGTATTTCAATCGCGGAAATTTGAATTGTTAATGGCCGATCAACCTGACTTATCGCATTTCATATTATACTGGTTATTAAATCATTAGTAGCTTGCCGATATTAGCTATCATTGTACCACGATACCTTTATATTAACATTATTACTTCGTTTTGTCATGCACGAGCAATGCCTGTATTTATAGTAGATAGCCTATTTTTAAATCTACGAATACAATAAATGGAATAAATTATGCTGTTATAGTCTCTAATCGTTATATCAAAATACTCGTACTAAGTTTGTAACTGTTACTTCATCTCAAGCATTCACTGCTACTAAACGTTCCATAGCTCTAAGGGCCCATCACCACATGACACAGCCGATTATTTACTGCGCATGCCTTCACCAGAATGTTGATTACGATATCGTTAGTAGTAAGAGACCGACTTACTAGATGCCTTGCGGTGTGATCGTGGTCTTTCCGGCAGACTGCTGGACACCTCGTCTTCCTCAGCTTCAATTAAGTCTGCTCCAAATGGTCCAGAGAGAAGAGTGACAACATAATGAATAAGTGACATTATTAAACACTATGTACAGTTAGAGACGATAATGGGAAGTGATGATATTCGTGAACAGTGCGTGCTCAAGTTCATACACGAGAAGCTTGGATCATGCACATTTACTGCGCTCATGCGATCATAATTAATAATACAAATCTTTTTGTGTTGTAGCCTCTAACACATGCAAGCACTTACCGGATAAATGTTTTCTCGAAGAATCGTCGCTGAGCTTCCTTAGCGTGTCCGTGGAGCTGCCGTCTATGACAACAAAAAACAAAGACACATAAAGCAAAAAATGATACATGCCGACAAAAAATATTTTGATGATATAGAATTGTTTGGAGACAGATGACGGAATTACGCTTACATGATTGTGTACATTGCACTCAACATGAATACAAGAAAATGGTGACATTTTGGTAATGTTTTATGATGTAGATATGGTAAACATCATATAGGCAGAGTTATAACATGTTATTATGGCATTCGAGCGTGTAGTACACCCACTTGTAAACAAACACAAGGTACAACTGGCACGTCCACACGTTTGAGTAGGCTCGTCAACTAAGGTGGGTGATAATATTTTAACTTTAAAGTAGTTTACTTAAGAATATTTGATAGTAAATCAATTTGTAACGCTCAATTAGTAGTATTGATAAAACTGGTATGAATTATGAATTGATTATTATCAAATTATTTTTGCAATACTGACGATTAGATGTCGAAAAGCGGTAATTATTCTCAAGAGGTTGATCGCGACACTTAACTAGCACTGATCAGAGCTTCGCTAAGACACGTGTGAAGCCGGCCGACTAATTCTCGCGAGTGTCCGGCATTGATCGTCCAAAGCCGATTAATCATCAGAAGCAATTGCGCAGTGGCCCGGCCTTGGGGTGCGCGTGGGCAGGACATCATAACTAAGACAACCGGCTCATCTCCTAACACCACTAACAAGGAAGCGTCAAAAACACAATTTCGAAAACTATCATCATTTAAGATTTGCACAATACTTTCTCATAATGACATATGCCATTTTCTACGATAATTTATAACTGTTAAATTAAAACAATAATAGATTTTCGTGTACACTGTAATTTGCAGCAATTTATTACCGATTACGATATAATCAATAACAGTAATCAAACGGCCGTAATTAAAATATGCATAGAATGCAAAATCACGCACCTGTTATTAAACTTGTAGTTTTTCCGCGTAGGAGTTCTGCATTTGATTGCTCATGTTATATGGACTATCTTCAGGACCCGAGTAGATAGGGTTTAGGGGGGAGAACTACGAGGGTTTCGGGGGGAGAACTATGGGTCTCCCCCTTAGGATCAGGGTACTACGGGGTCAGGCCAGCCTACTGCGCCTCAAAAGGCGTGTTCTATCGGCCGCTGACTAGAGTGCGCGGTGCCTGACATTGAGGTTGGACTCGTAGAGGCTATGTGGGTAGCCGCAGAAGACATGTTTGTTGCTCGGCAAGCACGTGGCGTTCGAGCGCTGGACTCATGCGCGGCTAGTGCGAACCAGTCAGTCGCGCGAGGCACGGAGCTGTCTTTAGCGAAATGGCAGTGTGGTTTCACTGCCACAACGCATCTCGGGCGCTTGCCTGCTCAGTAAGAGTCATAGGTGACTCGGGCAATACCCGTCTTGTAGGCCAGAAAGGGCAGACGTATGGATGCACGTCGTGAAGTGAGCGTGCCTTATAGCTGCGGCACCATACTGGAAATATGGGAAGCGACTTCTCCGTCGGCCTCAGCGAGGACATCGTTAGCAACTCTCAGAGTTCGCGAGTGGTGAGGCTTTATTGCTCCGGCACCTGTTTGGACAATAGGTAGTGCCACTTGGGCACGAGGTAGCTCGCTAACAAGAACCAGAACCACTCAGGATTTGGGATTTTGGATTGGGGACAAGGTCTCAGGTTCTTTTTAGATTTGGGGACTAGACCTGTCTATAACTAGTCCCTGAAGGTGCTTTCGGGCACTGGAAGGTACAGCGGCTCTCACTATATATCGGAAGGTTGGTGAGTAGGAACGCTATATCATAAAATTGAGTAGTCGTAGAGGAAGGGTCTGTTCATGCTATATGACAACGTCATTGCTAATGATTTTCAAATTGAGCACATTGTTAATATAAAACAACGTGTCATAGTCAATTAGATTTTGTCGTGAGACAAATTATAGGCGGCGTATAGTGCACTGCAGACGCTCATAAATAATGGAACTCTAATCGACTACTCGACTAGGGGCTTCGTTTGATTACATTCACAGTTGCAAGTTTTCCCATTATTACAGGGAATTTCAAAGGCAGTCTATGTATTATTCACGAATATTTACTTCATTTTCTCTAGAGGTATTGCAGGAGGTAGCTACGAAATTCTATTATTTAAAAATAATAGGTATTTCCGACGCTGCCTGTGCCATTGCGGTGACTTAACTGCTAAAATTGTTAATCAAACTTATCTTAAATCCGCAGCGTGAAAATTCAAAGTTTGGAGTTAGTTAGTAGATGTTTATTTGATTCATATTTTGATTATTATCGTATCGTTTGACGCAGTTATGAATTTTATTAAGGATTGTTCGGGTAACATAATTTCGACAGTGATAATAAATAAAACGAAGATAAAGAAATCGAGATTGCACTTCGTTTCGTTCAGTTTAGAGGGTTTACCTCACTAATAAAACGGAAATTTTCTTTCGACCTTTTGGCAAATGCTTTCCAAAATTGAGTACCTATTAAGTACAAGAAATCTCTAAAATACAAATGAAAGAAGCTCTTTCAGAAATACCAGATTTGTTATTTATTAATGTTTTCATTAAAGATTACTAGCAATTTGGGTTTCAAATTATTACTATTCTTGTTAACCCCTCCAGCTAAACTAGAATGCTTGTATTAGGAGAGGGTTCACGTCAGTAGTGCAATGGCTGGGATTTAAGACTGCGCCGAGCGTAACACAGATAATGACAGAGCTCGTTTGGCACATAATCAAATCGGCGCGCGGCTGCCATAGTAAAATTGTATGGTGGATTTGAAGTGCTTTTTTGATAAATATGTATCTTTATTTTCAACCAATAACAAAAAAAACTATTTACGTTTCGTTTAACCTGTCAAATAGGATAGATTTCTACTGTTATAATCTAAAAATCATGTAACACGGGCTTACGTTTATGCATTTTTCGTGCAAATTTACGTAATTTTGTAGGCGAAAATATTAATTATTTTAAGTTTTTTAAACGAAGTTATTGTAAACACATTCATTGTTATGGTAAATGTATATTTTATATTTGTATTAAACTAAAAGTGTTGATTTTATTTACTTAACTGTAACCGCCTGTTTTGGCACATTTCGCTCGGCGCAGTCTTAAAGACTATACATACAGTTTTATTATAAACAAGCAAATTATGTGTCGAAAATATCGACAGGTTTTATCGTGAGTGGATGCGGAAACATCAAGCTTTGAGTACTTGTCCATACGTTATTTCGAAATAAATAAAATTTAATTGACAACATTAACATAACAAGTAGGATATTCTCGTGTTTGTCGGGCAAACTGCGGACTTGTATTGTCATGTAAAGGAGCTCATTTGTCATCATTATTGAACACATTCCATACTTTGACAATGGGGATTGAGGTCCAAGTGGCAAGGACATTCGGCTTAAAACAGCACGGCGTCATAATAGACAAGAAAATAACTTACAGTTATAATATAGGTAGGTACTCGGCAAGTTACATAGAGGTAGATTACACCCTCGTATATGACGAATCAATTGTCGTCTAATAAAAAAAAAGGTACTATCCCAAATTCCCTGTAGAGTTGAGTTGACTACGCCCTGGGAGCGCTTACAGGGAGCCACAATTTAAATCTCACAATCGACAATTCTGTATTTCATTCATCCTTACAGCACTAAACTGACAAGGCAATCATATAATTTGTGGATGAATTTAATTCGACATTATTCGGCGACAATATGATTGAGATCCTGTTCTCACCACATTGCCGAGTCCAGTGATTCATCGTCCTGGATCCGGGTGTTGTTCAATTAGGAACACGCGGTTACGAATACAAATAAAATAATTTGACAAGTGTATCGTGTGTACTCGAGGCATCACCAGGATGAGTTGGCAACTCGTCCTTATGACCGGAGCAAACCAACATAGCATAATTTGTTATAGAAGATAATTATTGGGCCAAGAAACACCTACCTATTTTATTGTCAGAAAAGATAACAGCTTGCCGCAGTATATTTAAAAGTGACATAATAGTTAGTACTACAGCAGGTGTTGTGCTGTGACAAACTTTAATCCCACGCTAATGTTCTTGTTCTCCCGACATATTCCCCTGCGGGGGCGACCTAGTCTAGTTTCAATCCCCTTTAGTGAATCATGTAATTTACTTAAAGGTGGTCATGACTACACGAAAACGTCTTTTTAATATTTTGTAACGTTTAATATTTTAAGAACGCTATAACTATCGCCTAATCCGACTAACAGGCACAGTACGGACGAGTAACACACATAATTAATATTGCAGATTTAGGACACTCACGAGCCTTGAACGACAATGAATTGCTTTACAATCCTAGGTAGAAGACGCACGGTTTATGTTATAGCATTATGTAATATAGCAGAAACGGGTTATGCTGCATCTGACAACCGGTCCTTGCATGCACTTATGCGATCTTTGACCCCTACTGAGTTACTGGTCTCAAGAGAATTTATTATATAGGAATCCATTAACATGGAAGCTTATTGAGAAAGTGTCTTCCTTAAAGTAATCAGTAAATTGATTAAGAATTTCCAGGGAAATAAACCGATTCGAAACGCTAGCTATCGTTCTCGCATTATGTGTACTTTCCGAGCTATTCAGTAAATCGCCTTTAGGAATGAACTCGAGTATATGTTTAGCTATCGAGAAATATTAGATATCAAATAAAATCGATGGATATCTTAATTATCGCGTGGTTCTAAATGGGCCGGCAGATACGCAATAGGAAAATATTCGATAACTATAATCCGTACAAAACATCACATTATTATGATGTAACTGCTATAATAAGCACTGGTCATTATTTGTCCATTTTATTAACACACACTAGCAAACGTATTACTCGGTAACAAACCGCGGCTAAAGAATTTTTCAAGTATGACATTGCTTTTTGGTCAAGTTCAAGTTGATGTACTTGTGTAGATAAAAACAAACAGGCTAGAAAACAAATATTTAAACAATGTTGTGTACATTTTGTAATCTTATGTGTATGTTTCGCTTATTGTGTTCGGATAAATAGATAAAGGGAATTAAATAACGATGTTTGCTTTTGTTGTACTGTACGGTTTCGAAAAGAAATAGCAGTTTATACAGACATACGTTCACGCTTATTTCCCGGAGATTTCAAATTTCCATTTGCTATGTTCTAGACAAAAGAAATACATACTATGCTTGGTTTATGCCTATCACATTCTTCATGCATGCTCGTTGGCTTACTGCACTCCAAGCCTCTAACCAGAATGTTTCTCATTTGGTTAGAGGGCCATTCTGACCAAAAGAGAATTAAGTCTTAAGAATAACAATCCAGTGCGACATTTGTACTAGATGTATAATGAAAAAAGGTTTATAATAGCGAAAGGTTGCCGGCTGTTAACAATCACTACAAATATACTTTACGTAAGCTAGACAGGATATGAAATAGTTGAAAGACTTAGGTTTTCCTTAATTCACCAGTCAGGCAACAAATTAAAATGTAGTTATGTCATCAGCTTGCTCCAATTAATCCGGTTGTGTAGGTATCACACTTTCCCGTGGAATAGGCACTAATTCGTCAATTAAGGACAATTTTGCGGTCAGCTCTCATAGTGGACTCATCTCGCAATTGATGCAACAAGCTCAAACTGCAGGACCGATGCAATTCTCAACGGCAATTACATAGTTTAGTTAATAGTACAAGTGAATCTGGCGTCGTTAAAGATTTTACGATAATTGATATGGATTACAAGTAACGTGCCGTGTCAGTTCGCGTCAGAAACAACTTTTTCAATACGACTGAATCAATTTGTATGATGAACAAGATATTCATTTTTATATCTCACGCACAGTTTAACACTTGTTGCGTGATGAGCGCGTTTCACTTGTCAAAATACTCGATTTCGACAATCCACCACATTCAGAAAACTTGGATCAAGTATCTGTTGATGAAAACGAACGCCATTTCAAGGTTAATTATGTTGATGAAACGAGAAAATGATATTGATATAGTTCACTAAACTTTGAAACAAAAATACCCGGTTCGACCGAGTTGGCCGGTAGATTGCTACCGGGATCCCAGCTATGTATAACAACAAGACAAGAAATGGCAACCAGATCGTATCGTGATGTCAATACACGTCGATGAATCATCGATTTCATATTTTAAGCAATTAATTGTTGTAACATTATCATTTAACTGAAATATTTATGGGTTCTGAGACAATATGTGAAAAAAAAAGTGATTGCGTGTATATTTATTGATACGTGAGTCACTAACACGTATGGAGACAATGTTGATGTTGCCTTATAATAACACCAGGCCACATATAATAACAAGACGCATAAACAGAAAGATGCGCTACGCCAATTTGTATTCCCGGCAAATGACAATGAAGACTGATCATGCCATATAAGGTATATATTTAAACCAAAAACAATATTTTACAAACTAAAAGAGGAATTCGCTGTAACGTCTGACCAAAATAACTGATAAGTAATGTCAGTCAGCGCCACCGTCTTTAATACCGAACTGAAACTGTTGGAAGATTTATTAGCCATTGTTTAAGTCTTAATTCAAAGTAATGATGACAAGTACGCCACCAATATGGTCAGAACATTTCTAATATAGGTAGTGAGATAGTGAAATTGTATCGAACAGGATCCACGGATAGAGAGCAAAGATACTGAATGTAAATCTATTGTTTACGTAGAATCAACGTTTGAGGCTGTTATGGTTGATTAGATTTAACTGGCCGTTCGTTTGTAGGTCTTATCTATTGAATAGATCGATAGCCATTACAAATAATTAAGTCCCATAACAATGAATAATTCAGCATTAAAGATTGATCGAAACCGCCGCCCTAGAGGTGCGTATATGGAATGAAATTGTTTCAACAATCTGGACACGTCCGCTCTTGCAACGATAATGGGCCGTAATGAGCCACACAACCGCACACCTGGCATGCTAATTGTGGATCGTCACACACGTTAAACGATAATAATTAATCCGAAAGAGTAGTAAGTGGTGTCTAATAATAAATACGTAGCGACACAATGAGCCTTTCGCTCCAAATGTAAAATTTAAATTTGTGGAAAGTTGATTTCGCGAAAAGGCAATTTAAAACATTGATGGCTTAAATACTACGTGATCTAAATATAGTACCAGGCTAAAGAGCAAGGCAGAGCTAGTCGTCGCTTCAAAGAAATAATTTTAGGAAACATACAGCACATAATGATAAAATGCGGATAATTACTACTACCTGCTGAATTTATAACTATGCTGGTAGTAATAATAATTAATATTGGATGTCACAATAGACAATTTAATTACGAATGTCAAACCTTATCTTTGAATAGCGCTGAACTTTTTTTTAAGAAGACTGTAGGGCAATTTCTTCTTAGCTAGTTAAACCTTAATAGAAGATTAAATCTGGCTTTTAAGTTTGGTAGGGTTCTTGTATAGAAAATATTACTACTGCTCAAATAAGAAAGATAGGACACAAAATAAAAATTAATTATTGCACAAAATCACGCCGTAAAGTTGAAAGCCTTTGCTTCCAAACACAGTACGTAGAAACAGAATATAGCAAGGCTATAATGAAATTTCCCGCATCACCTTACTTTGGGATAGTGTTGCGAACGGAATCAATTCCGACGGTGTATTGCTACTTCTGATAACTGTCTCTAGTTATAAGCAAACGTCGTTGTGTATAGAATGAGAAGAATAAACAAGTGGTGGAAAACCGGTTATTAGCGACAAAAGTTACGAATATTATACGATCGGCACATACATTTGGAACATTTACAAGTATAGACACCACTGAGTATTCGTTACTATTGCTAAAGTTAGCAAAATATAAATGTGATAATGATAATAAATAAAATGAAATACGATTTTTTATATATTTTTATCTAGATATATCGAAATACGAACTATTAACATTATTTTATATATGATATGATATATTGAGAAAAGAATGAACATTTTTTATTTTCCTATAAATAGCACCAAGATTTTAGCTTAATGTATTGTTAATATGATAATATTCCAATTAGCGGCATTATAATATCATTACTACGTTTAATATCTGTAATACAATTGGCATTGGCATTACGAGAAGCGAAACAGTTAGGTGTGGGCCTAGAGCCTAGTCACGAAGTTCTCACGACTACAGATATACCGCTTCGATCGTTATCTGCGCCAATGATAAATGCATCAAATAACGCAAAGCTTGCAGGGCGCTGGAATAAATTATCTTTATTTACTGTACGTGTTTCAAAGGCTGAAAATTCTATCCATTTAGCCATTGATATTTGGATCGTAGGTAAGGCGCGATACTATGCCTTGTACGTCGAATTTGTATTGAATTATCATAAAGTTATGGTATTTATTAACATACAACCGCTAATGACTACTATTTAGGTAGCTAGTCAAAGCATTCGACGATACGATGAATTTCTAAACAAAGCGTAGGATGATGACATCAACTTTGTGTATAATAAACATCTCTTGTCAGATTGTGGGGCAAACCCTTTAGCCGTAGCTAAACCGTCGTTAGCACATATGTGTACAGTGAGTAAACAAGGTGAATCAGAGGTGTTGCTACACGCCTGTGGTATGGCTACATGGAATTGGACTCAGTCTCAGTGGCCAACTGTGTACACAGAATTGCTTGATGATGTAGCATAAGTTATATGACAATAAAACAATTGTTTTGATATAACATCGATAAAATGCAAAATTGTATCATAAAACCGACACAGATTTTATCAGAAAAGAGTTAGCATGGCGCAAACATTTAGCAAGTCCTTAAGAGGAATATCACGAGAGATAGCAAATTGGACTTCCCAAACACCTGTCGCCTTGAACTTGAGTGCGACTGAATTGCTCATCTGACGTAAGTGCTTTGTCAATAGAGCAATTTACACCGTCGTACTTAGTACTTACATAAATGTGCCGCCTACACTATGAATAGATAATTGATTACAGAAATCATAGTACGAATTAGATATTCACAACTTATGTTAAAATAGAGTTGTCGAAAACATTGTCTTGTCATTGAAAACATGAATGTAAAATACATGTACGAAAATATTATTGATGATTAAGAATCGAGATAGCTATGAGCGAAATGTCAGATTTCAGTGAAATAGAAAGATGTTTGTATTTATTTCGAGTAAATAATTCAAACAAGCAACTACAACAATGGATAGTGCGGTTGATATGATTTCTTGTTTGGTATAAATACAGTCTATAATTTGCGGAGGAGTATTGTCGCAGCTATAAATGGTTGATAATTCGTGCTAAGGTGAACTTGTGCGTTAAACGTTCGATGGAATATTTAACAAGACGCCTCTGCTGTTTTATCAGTTACTTTATAATAGTTGTTTGACACTCCATTAGCTGTCATGTAATGTTTCTTCTATTGAAATAACATTATAGACACAAACGCTGTTTACCAATTATATTAAGAACCTATTATAAAGACCAATGAACTAAAGCAATGCCAGATGTTTATTCCTATGCTGCATGCAATCTGCATTAAATTTATTACCTACTGAAGTTATATTTTCAGATGGAAGTAATTATGTAACAAGTACTGGTAGTCCAAATAAATTACTGTCTATAGTGCGAGCAGATAAAAATACAATTCAACATTAATCATTTAATCTAGATATTAGTCTGTTATTGTGTTAATTACATTACCTAATAAAGCATGAAGTCTGACGAGAAAACGGGCTCCTCTATAGCAGTATCCCATATTGATAAATAGATTATGCCGATTTATCATTAGGCTATGATTTACACAAACTGCGTAGCATAGGAGAAGGCCTGCTGGTCTCTTAAGTTCAGAAAAACCATTACTATTTATAAGAATAGAAATACATAGGTCAAGTGACCGTTCAAAGTAAGACATTTTGTAAGGTAAATCTCAATTACTTTATTGTAATCTCGGAGGCATTTGAATAATTATGGATATTTTTTCTATTCACACGTCTTATAATTCAGTGATTTATTGCTAATGAATCCTTGAAGCGATTATTTTAAGAACCTTTGCCATGCGTCATATGCAACTAATTATCGTTGGAAATTATACCTACCACACGTAAGTAAAACATTAAGTTATTTTTACACTAGAAGTAATTATAAATATCACCGAGTTGGACGTGTTTTGATTTATATTCTAGGTAGCCTATTAGTAGTTTTGACCTTTACTCACGAATTTTGGTTTAAAAACAAAACGGAGATCAGACTGGTTTAGATTATTCAAGAATGATGTCATTTATTAAATAAAAAATAAAATGTAGATTAACACGACACAAAACATCAGCTAGATTTTGATCTTACTTTATCACAATGTAATATCGGTTTACGTACCAGACAATTTTTTAACACATATTAAATAGTACAGTCGTTACCACAGAATAGTCCAGTGTTATTAAAATAATAGTTACGATAGCGGAAAGAAACATCCGTTAGGAGACGGCGACGGAACAAATAAAATTGCAAATAAAAGCAGTACTTAAAGTTGTTGGAAAATCCTGGATGAGAGACAATTCACAAAAAGTTACATCTCTTTAGAGAACACATAAAGCGGTAGTTAGTCCCGACTATCATGAACTTGAACGAACTGAAAGTTGATATCGGCAGTAATTCTCACAGCAATCTTATTATATCGACAATCCTTTAGTTTGTTTCTAATACAATTATTTTGAACAGAATGAAATGCTCTATAATTATGTTAGAATCAGGCCGTCGGGCAATTTGACATGCGAAACGTTGTAAATTGACGCTCATTTTGTGACCCTACGTATTTCTTTATGAACAACAAAATTAAAAGTAGAACTTTCAAATTGCTAATATTTAAATAAATTTTCTAGAATAACTTATTAACAACGAGCGTTCAAGGTCATTATAAAAACGGATTCTATCTAGTTGTTTCAGGTGTTTTTACACTTTGCCTTCATGTACAATTACGTTTATAATTACTTTTTTTTAATCAAGGACATGGCATGCAATTACTCAGCTTCCCGTAATCTTTATCATCCCAAGATAAGAAAATCGGCTAATGGTTATAGGGACAGAGACGGAACACTAATAAATCTTTGTAGATAAAGTGCTCTAGTTCCTTAGCTATTAGGTTATCGGCGAAACTCATGCTGTGTAAGCTGACATAAAGGGAAAGCTTACTAAATTATTAATAAAAGACACCGGTCGATATTTTTACCCCGTATTGAATGGAGAAATGCAATAGCATGGAAAGGGGGAATGGGGATAAGAGGGAACTCCCTATAGGCGGGTTAGTCTAGACGTGTCGGCGCCGATGTCGACAACTATAAATAAGCGGAACCTCTCCAACCTACTCTATAAAAGCACAGAGCTGTAAGGCGTATCTAGAAATATACTCAAATGTAGCCATATTTGGCAGACCTCCAGCTCTAACCGCCATTTAAAACTTATACAATACACATTAAGTATATGTACACCGGCGCCATTTGTAAGATTTTCTTAATTATTGCCACGTAAACCGTCGTTAAATAATAAACAATGGCATATAAATAAGTATACCGATGTAATAACTTGAGGTTTAAGCGGCGAGTATTCGCTAAAGGAGTGTCTACTAGCAAGCCTACATCACCAATCCTTTATGATCTCAGCCTTATTGTGCTGCGCAAAAACATATTTTGCAGCGCTCTTTATACACATTGCATACAAAGGCACGTCACGTGTTTAATGTTTACTACAGATTTGAAAATAAATCGATAGATAGAATAATAAGAAAATGCAATAACGCCAGACCAACACACTCTCCCAATCTAATCTCTAAGTTTAGTGCACAAAACGTGCTTGCTCCATATTTGTACCTAATAATAAATATATTTTAATTGGTACTCAACTAACAATAATTGATAAAATAATCTACCACTTCAATTCTATCAATCTAAATTAGACGAAATTTCGCAACGAGTAATAACACTCATAAAGAATCGGCCGCCTCTAAATAATGTTTCTTAATAATATCAAGTGGCGCCGCGATCAGCAAAAAACCTGGTCAAGTGATTGACGCGCAGTCTGAGGTAATTGAAAATAATGAACATTAAATTACGTAAAGCATGTTGGTACCATACAAGAGATTGCCGCGTGAGATGCATCCCGTCACAAACAATAAGATCTATCCGTGTTACATGGTAACGATGACATGGTAAGAACGGGACATCCTGCCGTGTCTCTTGTAACATATTTAGATACAGGACATGGCCTTGTACGCGCGTAATTACTTATTATCCCGCTGATATAACATGATATAACAGACCGCGATCTACCGGGCTATTCATTATTTGCTATACGTGTGGGCGCGACACCTCCGGGCCGGCCATTTACGATTAAGCTTACATCTCAATTTTATTATAAAAATATCATGTAAGACAACCCGATTGACGATTGATTACCGAGACATGTTTGGCTCGGTCTGATACGCTCGAGAAGAATCGCTATCGCGAAATCGAAACCATGGTTCAAGGCGGCACCTGTACTAGCTGAGTTATTGCGATGACAATACAATACATTAAAGGATTTAATGACCAAGTAAAAATAAGGAAAATACCTGTAGCCTCGAACATTCAAGAACCTACACGAGATGTACGTCTATTTGTTGTGCAAGGAAATCACGTAAACTGCGTGCAGGTCGCACCTGACCCGCAGTTCGCTACGGTTGACCGACAACAATGCTTGCTCGTGTAATTGAGCGATTCCAACGCGAAGAGCACATCTCCGATAAGGATAAGAGACAGGAAGTTGACAGGGTAACTATTTCATTTACCTTTACGTTTAATAACATGACAGTAATATGCTATCGCATATAGGAAACGTGACCAGAGCACTATATTGGTCATTTGTCAAATGACGAGATTTCTTAGAAAGATAACAATGGTAATAAAATAATATAAAAATAGATAAATAACTATATAAGAACATGTATTGCTATTATATAATATAATTAACAGATGACGACTGTTTTAATTAACGCCAACATCAGAATGGAAATAGAAATACTTGTAGCTGATTAACATTGATTATTACACAGCGTACCTGCCTTTAGAATTTCAGTGTCCGTTAAGGAAGCTGACCTTGAATACTTGGTAACATTTTTATTGCACAACGGGTACAATGTTTTAATGGGCGATAGCCACATTGACTGTATCGTTCAGTAGTATGGACTTGTAATATTTAACGACAAACATTACGTGTGACACGCCACCGTAGAATAGAAAATGATAAAGAAACAATATTATTACGCAACTATTAACTAGCCCGTAGAATAAATAGACAATGAACATACTGAATAGAACATAACGTTTGCACATTTCGCTTTGAACTTGAATAACAAAAGCAAACATGACAACTGACATTTTTTTAGAGGAATGAGATGTAATTTGTTCAACATATAACGCGAATGAGATAAGGATATCCTTTTTGCGAAGCCAAAATTATTTTAATTGTTGTATTCTATGTTGCGGTTTGTGTTGTTAATAGGTTTGCTGATATGATTTGTATGAGGGACTGACGAGGCCAGGGTGCAGTTATGGTTTGCGATGTGGCATGTCAACTAGTTAAGCCAAACAAGGTTAAGTGCGAGCGACAACGCAATAGTAAAATCATTAAATGAGTTAGAACTATAAGTGCATAGGACCGGCGGTCATGGTAAACGTCTAACAATAAATGAACGCTTAGGAAACGAATGTCGACCACCAACGTCGACTTGATCAAAGGCTTCAGACTATTAAAAGTAAATTTTTATTCAGGTAAAGCCTTGTTTGTTAAACTAACAACTTATAATAATTGAAGACGATTATATAAAACAGCAAGAGGTAAGTCACTTAGCGACGAGTTAAATGTAAGTGCTTCGAGGTTGACTAGGAGGTATTTCACAGCCATGGCGGCGCTGCAAGGGTAAGTAAGGGAGGTAGGGTGAGGGAGGCATACGGACACGCCTCTTAAGCCACACAGTTTATGCCCAAAAATGTTTAAACATTACGCAATTGTACTAACTACGCCGTATGCCTGGAGGATCAAATGACTGTATGAGTTAACGAATTTCGACGAAAAATTATGCTTGTTTTAATATTTCATAAAATCTTGATACAGGTAAAATGGTTTGCGTTTGTGAATATATGCATATCCTCCTTATAAATGTACTGTATTTCAAAAAAGTCATCTGGGAGCGGTGTTTAGTCGACTAACACTTTTTTTTTTAATTTAACCACGCAATTGCGTGCGTTGATTAAATTATACTGTTATAAATATAATGTCTACGTTAGATGTAGTTTAGTGACTGAAGCCTACTACGGACAGTACGGTTAAGCAGTAAAATCATAATATTTAAAAGCAGATAAAACCAGAAAAACTAACAAAATAAACTGTAACAAGAAATATTTAAATAGTTGATATCAACAAGGATAACAGAGAAATCGAGAAAGTTCTCAACTATATGAGGTTTAAGACTATAAGTATAGTCAAATACCGTAATAATGTGCATGTAAATAGCCACATTAGCGTTAGCGTAAAGGTTTCTATTTTCTAAATATAAATGTTAGAATTTAATATACTGTCACAGACACGTGAGAGAAGTAGAATAACAACTACAAAACAATAATCCATGAGATCATACCGAGAGTCACGAATCACGAGTTTGTTTATATTTTAATGCTAAAACCGCAACTGGTTTCCACCTAACACACGTTGTTAACAATATGATCCTTGTTTAGATTCTAAAACCTAATGTATACGACAATAATTCGATAATATTTAGATACGTCTTTAATATGCGAATTGTGGACTATCGTAACTGACACAAACTGGTTTTAGATATTCCTGTTTCTGCAGAATGCCAGATCTTTGACTCGGTTTATAAATAATTCTGATACGATAAAGATTGTCTGCACGGCAAGCCTTTATAATCACTGCAGTCCGGTTTATCTGTAACGGTCGGTCAGGCATTGGACTCCACAATATGTGGAATTTGAATTGTCTGATATCCCGGGCTAGAATCAGCACTATTTCTGGACTGTTCAGACTGTTTAGGTAGAAATGACTCACAGGCTGAGAAAGCTACAATGCACAGTACCCTTATAAGCAAGGTTCTTAGTGAACATGTTATGGCTTGTGCACTATAAGTTATTATAATTTCTAAACACTTAGCACCTGCCTATTAGCGCAATTTAACGGTTCACGATTCCACACAACTAGGAATAGATAAGAATTTGAAATTGCACACAGCTCGTGCGCACGACATATTATATTTGCATGAAATATTCGTAAAGTTGAAATAGCAAATGACAAGGAAAAATAACGCGATACCGAAAAAAAAACAAACATTGATAATATCGGGAAGTTACACAGTCAATGATATCATTTATTATTAAGTATGTTTTAAAATAGTTAAATATTCACCATGTATTTTTAATAAAAATAATGCACAATTTATTTATAGTCATAATTTATCAATAGTTAAACTAGTTTTATGGGATTATTATGTAAGTTTAAGTGAACTTTTGGCCTATGTTCGCGAGGTGCGTTACTGTAAAATCTAGACTCACCAGAAAAACTAATTTTGGTTTCGACCGGCATCTTTCAATTTTCAGGATGCGGTTTAATTTAAGAAAATTCTTCAATACTTCTCGGCGATGTGGTGGCGAAGCGATTGAGATTTTTGAATTCGTGTATCCTGCGCGATGCAGATGCGCGGTAGGTGTGTGGGAACGCGCGATAGAGTCGGTCGTCGAGTGTGCACTGGCGACCGGCGCCCGGCTACGTCGCGCTGCCGCGCCGCCGCCGCCCTCGCGCTCATACCAACCTTTACGTTACTTTGTTTTGTTTTCCCGGCGCGCACCCAACACCCTCGGTGCGGGGCGGGCCGTTTCAGCCTTAAACAAGCCACTTTATTTCTATTATTTTATGTAATTGTGGGCTACTCAAGTTCACCTAACGAGTTAGAGTACTCACAACCAAGGAAAGATACAGTAAAATGTACTAACAATTTAAGTATACAATATTATTATGCGGGTATTCCAAGGCTAACATTTTTAACATAATTTTATTAGCTTGGTATGTATCTATGAATCTATGTATCTGTGAATCTATGTATTTATGAATCTATGTAACAGAATCTTTGAACATGATTTTCACCCCTTTCAAACCGACGGATTGATTTGAAACTTTGCACATTTATCGAGGACCGATGACAATACGACAAACTAGACAAAAAAATTGTTAAAAAAACTAAAAAACGCTTTAAAAAGTAGAAAATAATTTAATAAAATAAATGTAGAAAATAAATGAAAAAATCGCGGGGTGCTTTCTTAGATATTTTGAAAACACCCACCCCACGCTTTTTGACATTAAAATTATTAAATTATTTTCTACCTTTAAAAGCCTGATATTTAAATTTTTTAACTAGTAAGTATGTTTTTTTCTACTACACTTTGGTAATGTGCCATTCGAACAGGATAAGTTGTCTTCATCTAATCAAGGGCGTGTTCGTAAAAGGAAGTATTTTAACTTAAATAATACAGATCAGTGTTTTGCATAGGTACTTTCAAGAGTTACCTTGAAATTTGCCTTTCTCCTTAAAAATGTTTTTATGTCCTCTACAATAAATCGTGGTTCTCCTTCTCCCTTTAGTTTGGGTTAAGTGTGTAGTGACTATCATTATTTACTATCGTTACTATTAAAAGGTTTATCCGACACGACTCTTATAATATCACTTGTTGCATGAAGCGTTTGAAAAATCTAAGGCTACAACTTATACGTTATTTTAAATTCCAAACTTGAGTTGATACATTTAGTAAGGGCAATACTGCGAGTGCATCGACGACGTAGCTTCGTTTTCGTGACCCCTGTGATCGATCGCTTTATTAAAATCACCCATTCTATCGACTAAAATAATACTGCTTTGGCGACGTTTCGTTTATTCTTTGCACAAAGTTGCGATTTATATTTCAGTTAAAGGTTATCATTAGCCGCTATTAGTGTCTATAAGTAAACCGTTTGATCGCTGCAACCATCTTTCGTAAAGGCCGACCGGCGATACTAAAATTAGAAGATCCCCTTTGACCCTTAAGTCCATTAAACTTATGGCTATGCTGGTCTATAATAGTGTAGTGAATGTATGATCTACGAGCTCTGGCTTAAAAAAAACATGTAATCTTTAGAAATTGATTAAAGACATTCTAATTATTTTTATAAGGCATAGCAGTTAGTTATGTCAAAAGTAATATTAGAGATTTATTTCGTTATTACACGCAATAAAACTGTGTCTTGTGCAATAATAAAATGATTCAATAACTTTCTTTGATGGTTAATAGAGGAACACCGCTAATAATTGATGCATAGCAATGAAAATATTTCATTACTCTGATGAACAATTAATTCCGTTTTCTTCTCCCCTAGGGCCGCTTCACTGATTGTCCCCGGGAGAATATTGATTTTACCTTATGAATTTTACCTTACGAGAATGTGGGCTGAAATTAATTTTGGTATTCGAAAGGCAATATGTTGGTAGTTCAAATACCATAGCATATTGGAGACTTGAGAGATTACTTTTAAGCTAAGGAGACTTTAGTACATACAAAGTGTCTGTACATAGTTAAAATCTGACATGCACCAATTCTGTTTAAATGTAATTTTATTATTGCTATAGTGTGACCTTAACAAAGTTTATAAGAAAACGGTTTCCCCTTAAATGTACCTAATATTAGAGCTACAATCGAAATGGCGACAAAATTTACGTAGGCAACAAATGAAACAAATATCTTTAAAATATCAAATATCTTTATAATTTTACTATACAGTATTAGTTAGAAAGCGCCAGAAGTGTTTTAGTAGCCGATTATATTTTTCGATGAAGGCATATCATGACTCGACGGGACCCCATAGATGTTGATTGGACTATAAATTTATAATAAAAATTTGACATGTCATAACGAGCAACCGACTGGAGAGAGGCTGCTGCTTTATTTATGCATAAACATAATGAGAGGAAAACTAGGCTTAAAAATTATCAACAAAAATAGATGTTACATATTAATAAACCCAACACTATTGTAATCATAATCAGTAATACCAATGATAAAACATCCCATAAAATTACAAAACATAATATTTAGCACGAAATAGCCTATACTCATTTTATTTTATCATACATAGGCAGTAAAATAATAAAATAGAGGAAACAATGAAATTATTTGTGTTTTCTATAAATAGTGATAAGATAAATAGAGAATTATCGCTAAGGTACGATAAGCCGAGTGCGCCGCGAGACTTACTCATCGTTCAACAAGAACAAGGACCTCTTTATACAAAACAACATTTCATTTGACAGTGTTGGTCATCTTCCATTAAATAATCGTAGTATATAGATAATGCTAAATTCAAAGGCTATGTGACACTAGACATCCATCGTGACTATAAGAAACATGAAGGTTATACCGGCCACGACGTATAAGCAGGTCAAAGAAAGCGATCGAGGTTGAGTGATTCACTTATATTAGTGTGTCTTGATAGCCATGTTTTGAGACTGATTTTCCTTTCGATTAGTTATGAGCTAACCTAGTGTCAGACAGAAGGACGAACCAGCGGTTTAAAACCTTTGATTTCAAAACTAGAGTTGAATTGATCATTTATTTTGATTTCCATAACAGCCGAGGAGGTTAATTCACTCCAAGGAATTAGTGTATGCCCTGTTTTTTTTAGGCTTCTATCAAGAATTATTAGATCTAAGACAAGGCAATTCAAATAAAGCTAATGACATGTCTGCCGTCAATGCATGAATCAGTCTACCAATTTCTAACCGGTCAAAGAAAGTATCCAAGTTAAGCCTGACGGAAAACACATTTCAGACACGTTTGTGGTCGTGAGACACTTGTCCGAAGAGACAATTGATTGTACTGATTCAGTAAACACAACATTCCTTTCACTACAAGTGACCCGACAATAAACTAATTTACCGTCAGAAAGTGAGCATGGACAAGGCAGAGGGAACGATGAACGACGCCATGTTTTAGAGCGGTCAGCAGCGAGCTTATGCAACAGTAGACAATAAAGTTTATGCTTCCTTTCACCATGATTGTGAATACCAATAATAAGTACCCGTACAATGCGTCAGTGCGTCTATGATTATATACCACGGTATTACAAGCAAGCCTAATAAATAAATTTGATTAACTTTGCGTGGATACTTATCGTGACTATCTTCTTAGACCACTGGAAGAATTATTATCGTTTGCGTAATTGCTGAAGTTGAATTGAAGGAGTGCACGTGAATTCCCAATAGCAGTGTGATGGTTAGAACGGCAAATCGCTGGCTAATGGTAAAATACCACATCAACTGGGTACTGGCATACTTGGGTCCGATCATCATCCATTTCAATACCAAAGTGGACACATGCTTAACACAAGCTTTAGCTGCTTTTCTGGTTAACAAGATTACTAATATTGTGTAACTAGAATTTCTCATAATCTTTATTTAAAAGAAGATGAAATACTGCATACATTTCAGAGCTCATGCATGATGTTATGATTATATTAGATATGATACGAATATATTAGACAGTTTCAAAAGTTCGCTCGTCGATAGAGTCTCTGCGGTTTTATCCAGTATTTTAATAAACTGATCATACAAAAAGTATAGAGTACTTCTTGTAAGATCAGTTTATAAAAAAATACTTTGTTATTTTCGTAACTATCGCCTGTCGGTAACTTGAAGTCGATAAAAACTTGTTTGTACCAAGTTTTAAATTAAATAGTGGATGATACGTCCTGATCTGGAAAGTTTTAGTTGTGTTATAGATACCCGCAGTATATACTCCATCTTTCATAAATTTAGTTTGGTATTGCTTTAAGCCGGTTTCTTAAGCCTAATTAATGGTAACTATTCCTGACATGGATAAGTAATATCACTTAAATGTTTCACTGCTAGATACCACACGGACATAACGCAATTTTTACAAAATTTTTGTAACCTTGTCGATTAGTTATACACATAAAAATGCATGTCTAAAAGTTACCTCACGATACATTTCTTCAACGTTAAAGCAAGCGATAATGTAATTAACTGTTTAACACACAATACAACATAACTTCAAAGAACCAAAGATAGGTACATACATGAACTAGATACCTCTGACGTAGAAGTGCAACGATCTCTACCACGCACTCCTTATTATTCGGAAATCACTCGAAGTAAAATTGTTTTTTCTCGACAGAAGGTGCCGATTTTATCGCATAACCATAAGGCACGAATTGGCTTAAGATAATGCTGACTCAGCGCTTGTGAACCCGAGCTATTCGCCCCTTGAGGCACGCGAGGGCCTTTGAATTATCCGTTCGAGCTTGGGACGACATCACTCGACAATTCCAAGCCACGTGAATATTTTATCGCTCGCAGTTTCTTATTTATGAGTCTCTTTGATTGCACATGTTATTCATAGCTCTTTACATTTAATGATCATGTTTATGTGGCCACGTAATTGTAATGTTAAGATATATTTTACGATACTAGTATCATTCAGGATAATTGCTGCAGCCTCAAAGGACGTTTATTAACAAAATCTTTTGGACCACGACGTCACAGATATACCACCATAAAAAAAACCTATCTATAGCGATTAGGCTAACATGTTGTTACCACATCTCCGTCTCGCCAAATGTGTTTCAGTTAATAATATAATAGGCAAACCTTCTCTTTACGTCGAGCTCCAGCTCCTTCTATGACTAGGAATGCCTGAAAGCAAAAATAATAACGCTTTGCATGACCTGACTATCGTACCTAGAATCGAACTATTGTCAACTGCATGTATCATGCGCTATTTGACACAACGAAGATGATATAAAATATTTTGTGTTTGTCTGTACACAATAAAAAATATATTCTCACTAAGTTTGTAATCTGATTCTGTTTCAGACATGTCACGCAAGAATAATAACAGCTATTTCGGTATAAGTGATCTGATTGTTTCGTAATTGACAAATAAATTGTATCACTTCGAACAATATTGAATTTTCACGTGAAAGAAGTCGCGGGATCGATTTTTAATCATGAGATTAATTTTAAAAAGAGTTTTGATCGTTTTTGTGTATAAATTCTCTCAAATATTTTCCTTATTTTATAGCTTAACTAAAGTTTTAGACAGCTCTGACTATTGAATAATCAGCTTGCATTGTCGAAATAACGTTACTTCAACTTTTTGTAATGATGGTTGCCGTAATAGGAATAATTGATGCGAGATGGATGACTTTTCGAATATTGAAATAAGAACAGTTCGGCCACATTCAGATTAGCAAGCTGCGAATCACACTTTTTGCCCCGCCTGGAGATCTGTGTTAGTAAAAGTTACCACTGAAACCATTGCGCCATCCGACTATATTTATACGAAATAAATAAAGCATCACACGGGTAGATACGTTCAATGAACTAATTGCAAATTACGTGATTTAATAAGCTAACTAGGTGATACAAAACATCACGAACGAATAAAAACATCCGGCTAAAAACGTACGAAGCGAATATTTTAAAATTAAACGTTCAATTCGTTGTGCTTGGTGCAATACGTCGTCAGCTCCGAAGTCACAGAATAGTGAAAACAAAGTATGTGACATGCAGCTATTATGCGCGTGTTACTATTATGCGCAAATGACCATAACATAAACCAAAAAGATTTATGCAATCTAGATGCAAATAGGGTATTCAAAATTTAAAAATGGAATGAAATTTTGAATTTCATTAAAAATAATGCCATGTTGTAGCGAATAACAGACCTGATATAGCAAATAGTTTAAATAAGAGTAGTCATATGCATGATGTTGCAGGTTTGATTACCGAGCCGGGATCAGTGTTATTGAGACTTGCTGTCAAAGAATTTTCTGTTGCTGGACCTATCCTGGAACTGGTCCCGGTAGATGATTAAAGGATTTGCCATATTACGTGGGGCCTTAAAACCGTAGTTGGCAAAATGTGGTTGTCATGCACTTCAGCCACGATGTTTTAGATTACCAAATATAAAGCTGACAAGAAATTTGATTTTACTTACAGAAAAGTAAAATGTACGCCACGTTTATTTAAATGTCCTCTTATAAATAAAGGTAAACGCTATTGCTAATGGATTGGTTTTTCATTATTCCGTGTCAGATCTCCGAAGGATTATGTGAGCTTAGTAATCGATGACAAATATTATGTTATGAAGTATTGACTTTAAACAGCGGGCTTTGACCGATAGATTGGAATCCAAACAGTGCGCGAACCACGGGCCGAGTTTACAGCGGAAAGCACGTAGCACTCATATTCCATACCATATCAAGACTAATTTATAACCCGTTGAAAATGCCACTGTTTAAAACTATAGCAAAGAATTTAAGACTTTATCGACCAATGAAATATTAGTAAACACTTCCAAAAGCAATTAAAAGAAACCCTTCATGTACTTAACATTGCATGTCATCATATAAGTATGTGGTTTATCACACACGCATCTCATAAGCTATTTATTTATAGGGATTTTCTAAGGCTTGTTAGGTGTTACAGCTGAGAGAAAACCAAAATAACCCATTGTCAACCAACTCGAGAGAGTTCGCGATCAGCAGTAGGTACAGGGACAAATATGTAACTAGTTAGATGAGGTAATTTATAAATATTTAATTAAATCATACGAATATTAGGATAAGCAGCATTTCCACAGTTTGTGAAGTTAAACATTCAACTCGGCAGTAGTTCTGACAAGTTAATCTACAATTGGCTGTAACAATACCAAAATAAACAATAACACGAAACCTTCACGGAGTTGACTCAGAAATTTGGTATTCAAAAAGAAAGGTTTTAATTTGACGTGAAACAGCAACCGAAAATAAAGAAATATAGCTAAGCTGAGAAAGTTTCGACACAAGTTGTGAAAAGCCTGACAAATAAGAAATAAAAGACATTGCGTACTTATTTTATGAATTATTACATCTATAAAACATACGTTACGGACAATTAACACGATGCATGATAAGTTGGGAAAACCGCTCAGTATGGCGTAATTGAGTAATAATTCATCAATCAATCATTCAGTAGCGGTGCATAAATTAACTGCGTGACGTCGTATTTTCTTCATGTTTAATAACAATTAAAACAAAATAATATTTACGTTAATAGAAGTACACAGATGATCTATAAACGAAATAAAATATAAGTTATTACAGCAAAAAAGTTATATACATAGTCGGTTATAAGTTCTGTCACACAATAAAAACTTTTGAATTTAAAATGCTGGCCACAAAATATTTATTGAATTCGAATTTTGAATTTTTCATATATATAAAAACGTGTACGTTTTAGAATTTTACTAATTTTAAATATGGAGTGGACACTTAAAGAACACTGTGTTGCGGTTATTCCGTTGCATCGTTGCGGTTAAGCGCCAATTCTGATTATTGACATACTGAAAAATTTGAATATAATCAAAAGATTCGTTTATCGTACCATCAAACGATACAATGAAGACTCTAGTGTAGATGACAGGTCAAGAAGTGGTCACCCTCACTCTGTTAGGACTCCAGCAGTGATAAAAGCTGTGAAGGCGCGAATTCAAGGAAATCCCATATATAAACAAAAACTTTTGGCCCTTCAGATGGGTTTAAGCAGAACCATGGTGAAAAGGGTGTTAAATGAAGACTTAGGGCTTCGGGCATATCGAAGAAAAATAGGACATCGCTTGGACGCTCGTTTAATGGACCTGCGGTTGAAGAGATGTCGTGCTTTGTTGAAGCGGTTCGCGGCAAACAAGCATCGGGAAATTCTTTTTTCGGATGAATACATTTTTAATGTGGAAGAGAGCTACAACAAACAAAATGATAAGGTATACGCACACAGCAGTGAAGAAGCGAGCAACCGTGTTCCGCGTGTCCAACGAGGCCATTTTCCATCCTCACTCATGGTTTGGTTGGGAGTCTCTTATTGGGGCTTAACCGAGGTACATTTTTGTAAGAAAGGCGTAAAAACGAATGCAGTTGTGTATCAAAATACAGTCCTCACGAACCTTGTGGAAGCTGTTTCTCATACCATGTTCAATAACAGGCGCTAGGTATTCCAACAAGATTCTGCACCAGCTCATAGAGCGAAAAGCACTCAAGAGTAACTGGCGGCGCGCGAAATTGAATTCATCCGGCACGAAGACAAGCCCTCCTCCAGTCCAGATTTGAGTCCGTTAGATTACAAGATATGGCAACACTTAGAGGAAAAGGCCTGCTCAACGCGTCATCCTGATTTGGAGTCACTCAAGGCATCCTTGATTAAGGCAGCCGCCGAAATTGACGTGGACCTCGTTCGTGCTGCGATAGACGACTGGCCGCGTAGGTTGAAGGCCTGTATTCAAAATCGATGGGGGGTCATTTTAAATAAACTTTATTAGCATAAGAATCTGTGTTTTATTAAGTTCATTTTGGTATATCAATTTTTACATCAATAATAAGCATGTCTCAATTATTTCATATTAAACATGTGACAGAGCTTATGACCTGACTATGTAATATATATATATTTATATAGTTATATATAACCACAGAAGAATTCCCATAATGCTGTTTAAACGATGATTTGGAACATAGCTATGAGAAAACTGTCAGAAATTATTCTGCAGAAATAGAACTATAGACTTCAGAGAAATAATAAATGTGTGAATGTAGCTTTCTCATAAAATTCGCAACATAATATAGAAAACAGACTCATCTATGTCATTAGGGTTTGCCTAACTAGTTTTAAACTCTAACTGTGGTTCTTAGTCAGGACTTTGTCGAGAGCCGAACTATCAAGGTAGGTTTCGAAACTAATCGGACCGACTCAAACTTTATGTTTTGCAGATTGAATTATTATTGCCGAATACTCAATATGTCAAAAATTAAGTCAGTCATCGGTAATTTTGTATTTTAACATCCGATCATATTGATTTTTATAAAGGTGAAGTATGATGGGTCTGCCAAAATGTATTAATGAATGTTAAAATATGTATTGAAATGGGTTTCCTTTTTACTTTATATTTCTAATTGGTGGGTTGAAAACCATTAGATGCATGGTTTACGGCATTATGAATTTAAAATCATGAGCCAAGTCATTTGGAAGCAGCCATCGCAATAGCAGATCGTTCTCTATTTTTTTAACCGCAAGTTTATTTACCGTTATAAGAGGACGTAGATTTAGTAAACTTAACTTTGAATTGGATACTATTTACTAATTAGAAAAAAAAAGGGTAATTATATATTTCATTCCAACAATTCTTATCGAATCATTCGTAATTTCACAAGCGCAAATGAAAAATAACGAGATCGTGTTACCGTGGGACTGTACTGCGAATTTGGCACGTTTTCGGCGTCGTACAATGGAGTACAACATTTACAGATATCCTGTTCCATGTCACGTGTACAGACCTTGTACAAAAATACCACGACAGCAATTCTGTTGTTTTGACAGGTACTAAAAAATATTTTCCTTATTAGCTACTTAATTCGATTATGTAGAAATAAGCGTCGCTGACGGTTTCATAAATACTTGTAGAACTTGTGGTATAATTCCCCGTCTACCAATAACGTAGACATTATTAAGCCTAGGCTTTAGCCTTACTGCCGGGTTAAGCAAAACAGTTTAGAGCTTTGAGCCTACCCTTGGTAATAGAGATTCTTATCAACTCGTTTGATAGTACGAGCGAAATTTCCGTCCTTAATAAAAGATTTCGTATCTCATTGTGGTACGAAAGGAAACAATGTTCTGCTATAGAAAAACGCTAAACAAATATCAAGCGGGGTATCTAATTTTGTTAAGTGGTTTTGCTAAAATTCCTATTCTATTGTCTGTCTAAAGACTGTAAAGTTTGCGACAGTTTCAAATCGCAGTAAAGCAATCAAGTTAATGGGAATTCCTATCCTTAATTCATAAAGAAAGTCCTGTAATACGTGTATATATTGTAAAACAGAGCCCTCCATTCAAGGAACACATATTTAAAACAGAACTGACAGAATTGATTTATTTTCTAAAGGAGATCGGTACAAAACATTGGCCATTAGAAGCCGTTCGAACATGAGCTATATTTATTGGTATCGTTTCCTGCATTAAGTATTCACTCTATTCAGCAATTCTGCATAGATCAATAATTCCAAAGTGTTGACGTCTAACAGGGTACTTTCCAATTCAACCTATTTGTTCACGTTCTGTCTGAAAATATCTTGAAGCAATAGATGACATGGATAGGAAAATTATGCGCATATAGATGTGTACGATCTGAATATATACGTAGTTATTGTTGTGACGATTTTCCACACCTGCGCGTCTGCGCGTCGCGTCGCGTCGTGGCTAAGGCCGGCAGACCGGAACACTTTCCAGTAATGATTTCAACATGCTCGAGTTACAGGAATATCGGATCACCTGCGGGCAACACCCGCTCGCAAGTCGCAACACACCAGGATGTTGCCAACACGTACGTAGAATTAACTTACATCAGTTAAATAACGGATACAACTAGATTGCGCTGATATTGAGAAACTTTTACACGTAACAAATTACTGCGCACAATTTAAAAAAAAACGTAGTGAAGCGTAAAATCAACTGTTGGGCCACGTGCGTTTATTGATTACAAAAGATACTTCTGAAGTCAGATAAGACTTTTTGCTTGGCTGGCGCATTTGTTTGTGGGCGAGGTGAATATTTAACCGCACTGTCATTGCGCCGGATGGTGCGGCGTTTGTGTAATCCACGGATAATTGTTCCGAGTAGGTTTTATGTCCGTTACTTAAATGTTTGTGAAGTCCCCCGCGATAAAAAGGTAGGGTTGTCAGATCGGTAGTCGAAACAGTACGGAGAAAAATGTTGAGATATATCTGGCGAATAATACCTATCCACAATTTTATTGTGACCTACAAACCAAATAATGCGCGGATTTTTGATATTGCCACATATTTTTCTCAATAAAATAAAATACCTGCTAAGAAAATTGTTGGTAGGTATTCTATCATACAAAAAGTCATACGAATCGACTAATCCCGCTGATCTGACAAGATAGGGATTATGCCTAATAATATAATATAATATAATATAATATTCTACCACATACACACAACACCATCTAGTCCAAACTAAGCAGAGCTTGTACTACGGGTACTAGACAATGGATAAACATACATATATACTTTTTTTTGTATATATATATATATATATACTTATTATATATAAAAACACCCAGACCAAACATCCATGTTCATGCACACAAATGTTTGACTTGTGCGCTAAACGAACCCGCGACATCAGGCGTAGCAGGCGGTTACACTAACCACTACGCCATCGAGGCCGACTAACGCAAAAGTTGTCTTAAAACATGTACATATTTATTCGAGCCAGCATCCACTCGGCCAATTTTAGCTAGTGTACGTTACATAGAATGTTATGTAGGATTGAGTATGATATCACTGGCGGACATGAATAATGCAACAAAGGCCTTGAATTGCTAAGATCAATTAATGTCACAATTTTCTATACACGACGTTATTCTCTTCGAGATATTCTCTTCGAGAATATTTTGTATTGAATAAATATTATATCCTCACGCTTATTATAACGAAAGGTTAGGTAGTGGTGAATTACATTTAGATTTTGCCACGTGATGCTGTCGACCGAGCATGTTTCTAGAATTTATGCTGTTAGTTGGTCTTTGCGGATAGAAAACCCAACAACCCGACTTAGGAATTAACCCTAGGACCTTATGACGAGATGCAAATATAAACGTTAACTTATGCCACTGAAAAACGAGGCTGCTGATAAAAGCTATACAATGTAAATTTTAGAGCAATTAATTAAAAAGAAAAGAATTCTCAGTACCAGCGGGGAGTTAGTAACTGTCCAAGAGAAGACTACCTGCCAACTTAAAAATCTGGCGATATGTGAGTGTAATACACTTCGGTTATGTATACAACCATTATGACATATTATATAATTATTTCCCGGTATATGTTGCACAATCATACCGATTGTGCAACATATAAATTCAATGTATCTAATGTTCGACATCACCCTTGGCGTGTTGAGTATTCGTTTGAAGCGAACATTTTGTGGCTCTAGTTAGGCAATAAACAGTCTAATTGTGTCACTGTCACAAAATCATTGTTACGTATTTTAGCATGAAATCTGTTCTAATCTCCATTGTGACTAAACAAAACCCGCTTCTAATTATATTGTTTAATAGCTATTATTTCACATAATTATACGTACCTATATTCTGGTACATTCGTATTATAATGAGAATATCTATAATTAATTTGTTACGGCTACTATGAGAGAATATACTCAAATATTCGACATTGAATAGGACAAAGCTGTTATAAATGGTAATAAAGCAATTTTAGCATTTATGTAATACTAGTTGCTACACGATGCTATGTTCACTTCCGCTTTTTAATAGAAGTTAGTGTCGTTCCCCGGCTTTCAACCTATCTGTAAACCACTTTTTATCACAATCAGTTTAGAGATTACGAGGTGAAAACGCAAAACGTATTCAGCAAAACTAGTCCTGACTGAAAATCGTTAGCCTACTGCCTCCGTGACGCAGCAGTAGTGAATCCGATTGCAAGAGGCCTCGAATTCGATTACCGGGTCGGGCTAAGTGATATAAGTCCTGTTACTAAAAATTCTATGTCAGAGAACACCATTCACTGACAAAAAAAATTGAGTAGCAGCACAGAGGCTGTGATTAAGCCCGAGAGACGCAAAAAGATTCGTCTTCGGTAACTTGGGTCCTAAAACATAGTTGGCGGAAAGTGAGTCCAATACATCTCTGCTTATCCCTTTGGGGACAGGTGTGAAAATAAAAATGTAGTTATTTTGGCATTTAAAATAAATAAGAAGTAATGATTTATAGATTTTTACAAAGTACAATTGGAAACTTGATAACACTTATGATGCGTTTGTGCACTTTACAGCGTACGTGTCTGTCTAAATACTTACCGCCCTCTATCGGTGGAAAGCGGAGGCGCACATGTTACGCCATCTAACGGTAGAAAATTGAAGACTTGGGTCAACTAAAGACAATTATACTATTATCAGTATGACGATATTAAATATAAAAAAGATAGCAATTATTCAGGCTTTTTGGAGAGTTAATAAATACACTTTAGTGTTTTAGTTCCATATTAACAAAAAAACTATAATAATTAAATACATTATTAGGTAAGCCTATTTAAAACGTTATTAAATCTTTTTCCTTTTTCCTCTGAATATGAAAAAGGATACACCAGAATACCGGCATGTAGAGCAAAGACTGACAGAATTTGCACATTTTCCATAACACTAAGATGAACTCTGAAACTGATAAAGATTCCTCCTAATGTCTTCTTTCATAATTACGATTTTTTTTTTCTAGCTATTTAGTAGCACTAATATATCACTAACATTAGTTCTGTATTATCTCTACTTCCCAACGGCATAGAAGAATAGTCATATAAACAACAGAAATCCCATGATATATTTCACAATTTGTGTAAACGCTGTGGCGAAATGAGCTGTTATGGAGCTCGAAAGTGATGAGTTAAATACAACGTGTGAACAGTAGACGTGTGATCTTTAAACCTAACGTCACAAAACACGTAACACGTGACCGTTGAGTGTATTTTGTTTATTAGAGAACAACAGCACCACGACAATGAGAATGATTCGAGTAATCATTTAATTCAATTTTTTTTAAGATCACTTCCTCTCTACGTTTTGGCTCTGTTTCGCAGGTAACTTAAATAGAGAACAAAAACACAAACATTTAAACAAAGAACACCCAGACTCGGAACATCAATTTTTTAATTACATATACTCTTGTAGGCAGTGGCACTACCGAGGCTACCACTAAAACCACAACACCATCCATCAATCAACTGATAATTATCATTTAAATAAGATTTAGGTGCATGATAATTTCGTTTGTGTCAGAAATTAAAGACTTGAGTAAAATAAGAACTAAATGACTTAAGTATTATACATATTACAATTTAATATTACATCATCGTTATAAAAACAATTGAATGTATGGCGCCGTAAACAACTATTCTATTATGAGCAAATTATAAACTACATCCTAACTTAATTAAGTAATAAATTTAATATTATTATATGACTTGTAATACAGTACAAAATAGAGATTTCTCCCGGTTTCTGAAGGGACACAAAAGTTTGGTAACAGACGGTCAAACGCATGTCACCTCCTGTGATTGGCTGACTGAATTAGCAAAAACCAATCAAATCACTTGACATATGTTTGATTTTGATCTGTCAATGTCTTTTAAAAACCGGGTGCTAAACTCTGACTGTTCTTGCAGTAAACAGACGTGATATATATACAGATAGCTGTGCTGATAGTAATATTATAAGATTATCCGTTTAAAGCGCTATTATATTATTTAAATCAATATTTTTATACTATTTATTGAGGAACTCCAACAAGAATACACAGATGATTATTATTAAAGTAAGAGTGTTCCGTCAATTACAGGCGACCAAAGGATGCACGATATTAGTACTGAAAAATTAATGGGACTTGATATGTGTAAAATATAAATAGATTTTTTATCTGTTGTACCTAATCGGTCTGGGCACAATATGAATGCTCTGGCTTTGATTATAATTTATCTACGTGCCTATTGGATGTTGTATTTGGTAGTACGTAATTTTAATGATATTATGTATTTGATTGGCAACTCTTGAATATTGGTTGTGTCAAATACATAGCTGACATTTAAAGTAAATGTCAGACTAAAGTGTTTCACTCATAGAATGTTTGTGCTCAAGGCAATACACTTGCAGATTCAATATAGCTGTGATTACACGCAATGCAACCGAAGATCTAGAGAACCTTGTTATTGTAGATGGAAGTACAAATCTGTTTTAAAATAAGGCAAGTCAAAAATTAGGTTTTTAGAGTTCGAAAAACTCTTATACAACAGCTTTGTCCGTCCGTCCGTCTGTCTGTTATACAACTTTCAACTTAAGAACCGTGAGAGCTAGAGACTCGCGGTCAATGCCATTCGACTCAGCATAGTTGATATACGCCCGAAATGACTATGACCTTTGACCTCTGAGTGACCTTTGCATATTACTTGAACCATTTTTTCGAACTCTAAGATTTACGGCAATTCATTGCCGATTCTCACTTGTAGTATTGATAGTAGTGAAATCTATCTTGTTCTCGCTTCACTCTTCATAACATAGTGTTGAAGTATTTACCAAAACAGAAGAAAGGCATTATAATAGTGATAGTGTAATACTATGACTAATTAACTGCACTGATGGCGTACTGCTACAAGTGGTCGTCTCGCCACTGTCAATGCGCTGGGTGCCGTGCGTTTAATTCGACGAGTCAAATATTAGTGTTATACACTAATTGTTGTGCCGAGTGTGTTTGAATGCGCTCACACAGATACACAAACATCAGGTAGGCACACCTGTATTCATTCTCACATTTTGAAGATTTACATTGTTATTATAGTCGCATGAGAACAAAAACCATTCAATCTGAAAGGAAGACTTATAAAACTGTTTTCATTAACTGGTCTAATTTTTTTAATATAAGTAATTAAGTACTATTTAATAACTAAGGCAATAAAATGTTCTTTTCCGTGTTATGTCATTACAACCAAAATATTAATTGAGTCATTTTTCACTATCAACATCTAGGGAGAGTTACGTCAGTTAAGGCCAGTCTAGTCTAAAATTAATTCCTAGTGTAAATATAGACTGGACACAATAAACCAATTATTATAACTGTCCGAACGATCTTGAAAATAGATTGTTTGTGTGAGCTAAATACCGTGGTATGCAAATAAATAGAGTAGTAGCAAGAATTATGAAGTATATCGGTTGCTTACGATCAATGCGGCGTCGCTTTATGAATCTTGATTACGACATCCGTGCGGGTGATATTAATCGATATAGGTTATAAATTAGTGCGGTTAAATACATTCTAATTTCGGTTTTAGGTGTACTCTAATGTTGTTTATTTTTTATTTATAACAGAGTTTAGTGGCATTTACAATAGCATAAAAAGATAGTGGTCTCTTTTTTATGACAATGAGAAAGTTGATTTTGAGCATATTGCGTAAGACATTATA
Source organism: Catocala fraxini (assembly GCA_930367265.1). Taxonomy (NCBI): domain Eukaryota; kingdom Metazoa; phylum Arthropoda; class Insecta; order Lepidoptera; family Erebidae; genus Catocala; species Catocala fraxini. The sequence goes on from OV884032.1 coordinate 9,296,543, forward strand.
TTTATTATAGTGTAAAATCATTTTACGACTCAACTAACTTGTTTCAGAAGTGAAGTTTTATCTTTATTTACGAAGATCACTCTGGCACTAGGAATATTTTCTGACACAAACATATGTATAATAAATACAAAGAAAACTCAGTTCTAGAGTTCAAGTGGTTATGGTTTATCTTAACTATTGAGTTACGGAATTTTCACACACAACCTGCATTTTTTTTAATATTGTCATTATTACTTATCATCCAGTGAAAGAAATATTTTTTGATAATAACCGGTAACGGTTGCATTATAAGATGTTTTTGTAACATTCCTTTAAAGAAAAACTGCACAGCTGTAACCAGTTTAATCGTGTTTTGGGCGAATAGTCTCATAATATTCTGAGCACGATTTTATCAGTCGTTGAGAAAGTTTATTAGACACAACAACACACTCACTTATTACATAAACAACAACCGCCTAACATGAAAAAACTATGACATGATTTACGTTTTAGTCTTGACATGCTTTAACCAAAAGTTTTTTATGAAACTATCATATTTGCATAATAAATAACTTTGATTGCTAGCCAAATGGGAAGCCGTAAAAGGACAAACTTTTACGAATAAAAAAATATATTTTCATCACGCACTCTCGTTACGTAAATGGAGGCTTTGGCACTGAACTGTCAGTCATGGCAATTGATTGATGCGGCACCTTGAACAATAGGCCGAGTTTAGAAAGCATTAAGTCCACGCCAGACTTTACAGAAGATCGGTCACCAAACTTCCGTTATAGTTAATCGGCAAAGCGAACGAGCCACGATATAATTTCTGACAACGGACCGTAATTCTACGATTGATTTGTGTAAGAAAGGTCAGTGGACAATCTGATACATGACGGTGCCAATTTTACGCAGCGGGAATCTCAGACCACAGAAGAAGACAGACTGCCAGAATAAATAAAAAATCGAATGATTTCTAGAGGTCTATCGTTCGAGAAATGTGAACAAGAAATAGTACATGTTTGGCGTTAGATGAACGAAGGATAATCTAACGTGGACTTTATAGACTACGAGATTACAATGTATACATTTATATCAACTGTCACACTCAGTGATAAAAATATCTGGCTGTTAGTTATTCCTAAGTAGAGCTCGAAGGATAGATCGACTGTCGTTTTAAGTCTTACAAACAACAACAGTTAAATGCAAGGCAAAAAATCAGCAGCGGAACTGGTGTGGTAAATCAGTAGCGTAACTTCTGCCGAATATGGAAGTAGTCTTTTCTGACAAACCACAAAGCAAAATGTCACTCGTTAACTTTTACCGAAATGTTGACCGCTCGATGTTATCTTCGACACAAATACAAAGTCTATTTTGAAACACTGTCAAGATTAGATAGATAATCTTGAACTGTAATTGAAAGACATAACATTGTTTTCTACATATATATATGTGACGCTGTACCAGAGCACACTTCAAACATCTTAATCTGGCGTGGTAAACATAGTTACGCTAACATTGAATTTACAGAAGGAAACAAAATGACAAGTCATTTCGAACATGGTGTATTTCTATGTGGTATACTTATATTTTCTGTTACAGCTAAGAAATCTCAGGATATATTTTGCCTTTTGTGTCATAAAGTAGATACTTTCTCGGCCGTCACGGAAGCGGTGATGGGCGTAGGAGTTCGAGACCTTTTGCAACAAAGCCCGCTGGAAACATCGCTTCTTAGTTGGTAAGTATAGTATATATGTGGGCACGGCCATCTTAGTTCGGTCATTGGTTTAATTAAATACGTAAGACACAGTATTGTTTTACTCGACGCCGACGGGAGAATATCATACAAATCTAGCTTAAAGTAGATTACTAATCCAGTTTTAGGTGCCGTTGCATCAACGCGTTTACGACTTTTAGTTTGCTATTATGCATAAGCAGTCGGTGAATTGACTATTTAAACGGAAACTTAAAAAAATCCCGCTGACGAAAAGAATATATATTCTGGTACACACTTTGTTTAAATTACTTTGAATGTTAAGTATTGACTATATAAGTAATTATTTTGCAGTAATTGCGATTACGATAACATGTATGGTTGTTTCGATGAAATATATGTATGTATATCGGGATATTTTTACCAGTCTGCGTTCACTAAAACTTACTATTATTGTGAATCAATAATTCAGAAATTACGGGTCCGCGTTTGAGTTCCTAATGATTTCAGGAACTATTTATCTCTTTTTAGTCAATTTAGGTCTAAATTATCCACATAGAATTGTATGATATTACTGTAAGTACAACTGTTTCTGTTGATCATAAAATCTTTCAGATACAAATACCTACTCAAAAACATTACCCAAACCTGTAACCAAACCCATCATGTTTATACCGGTATTGCTTCCGGTTATGTCATCAAATTAACGTGGGCATATATTGTTAAAAAACGGCCCAAAAATTAACATATTCACAAAGAATTAGAATCCACCTACATGTCACATTAGTTTTGTATTATTCATAGTTACAATAAACAGATTAAAATACATATATTAAAGCTCACCGCTCGTTGATCTTAATAAGTATACATAGTAAGGCGACCCATCGCCTACCAGTGCTATAGCAAACCGTTAACCTCAGTTAACTATAACAGCTTGTGCGGAATAATAAACAAGCTCAGACTGCGTCTAATTCCCAGATCGGCAGTTCAGCAAATAAATAAACGCTGTTTCTAATTAATCGCCACTTCCTTAAATTGTAGCCCGATAAGTAGAATTCCATTTCAAAACAGGTAATTAAAATAAACAAATTGGCAATAGAAATCGTCTATCAAAGTAACGAGCCGGCTGCGGGTGACAAATAAGGTCGTTGAAGTAACGGGTCTTGAAAGGAGACCTTTGCCTTTGAAGCCAAACTAATTTAAGATTACAGTATCTCTTGGCCTTCTAAGTGATTTATTCGATGTGTATATAAGTGATTGTAGAGAATTTGTACACATGTAAAAGGTTTCTAAGCGTAAACGAACACGCGCGGTGCACAGAGTGGTGAGTCGAGTGTAAATTTTTATGAAGCCGGATATTTATCGCGACGCATCAAAGTGCCGACCTATGGAACGTGTGGTACACGTTCCAAAGGTCAGCCCTTTACTCCCTATAGGCCAAATATCAGTAAGACTTGCACCGTGATGTACGACCAAGAGCGTATTTGGTCGGTTCAGTTGCAACAGATACCGATATTTTGCTTAGATCATTGCACAACGGACACAGTTCCAGGCTACATGCTAGTACTAATAATTGCTTAACAGAAAAACTGCGTAACATCTCATCTAAATCATGTCGCATCGCTCGGCTATAACTTTAGCGCTCACACACTTCTGTCACTGGATTAACGAGCCAAATCCGTTTATTGCAATAGGAGCAAAATGATCTATCCTAATGTAATGGGTGTATCGACCACTAAAAAAGAGTTGAAAACATTACAAAATTTTGAACAAAGGTTCCATGCAAAATAATGGGCGTACACATAAAGGTCGTTGGAATGGTCCGTCCTCTTAGGTATAGCTGCGATCGATACTCTAGAGGCGACCGTCGTGAGCTACGATCTAATTGACGAGAAACCACGTAATGTGGAAAGAAGTGGATTTCGTAATAGCGGCTAAGAAACTTAACTTAGGTTTCTGAGACAAAGGAGTGAGTAACTCATTTACACTAGGCTATCCCCGCCAGCATTACAAACTTATTAGATTAGCGGCGTCCGCCGGAACACTAACGTAATCAACATGTTATGAGTTCACTGATTGTGCTGAGGCGGGTAATAAGGAACCTGGACCCACGAGTCCTTTGTGTAAGACTTTATCTTTAAATGCCAATTTCCGTAGTTTTACCAGGTACGAAGGTTGTGTTTGTATAATTATCATATTATTTACTTAATTTGTTGTAGACGGAAACGGAATACGATAAAATAATCAATTATTTTAAGTAGTTACATCATCCTTGGTGAAAATTAGCTTCGAGGTACATTATAAATTAATTGTCAAGTCAGATCAGCGACGTTCGGTCCAGTTTGTTATCCTTCAGCAATACAAAAGGATGCAGTTGCGCTTCTGATCAAAGCGAGTTTAAGGTGCTCTCTGAAGTGGATGCTTGACAGATGCATAATGTAGTGCGTCTGCGTATCTTCTCATAAATTGACTAACTAATGCTATACAACCCTTTCGCTCTGTCGACGCAGATCTGCGGGTCGATAAGCCGCTGATACTTTCTATGCATTCCTTTTACTCACAGATTAGCGTGGAAGCAGATTACTAAGTACTTTTGTATATTTATGGCAGGCCTAGTTGTCGTTGAGAAATGGCATCCTTTTGGCTATTCACTGCGTAAATGTTTTCAGCTCGTGAAAGATCATTTCATATCCGTCTTGAGTATTATGGAAATCGTATGAAACGGATTTGAATGTTTCACCTTGAATACTTTAATAGAGTAGAGTATAACAAAGCGTCAGGTGAACAGCGGCGGCTGCGCAGTGTGCAGGCGCACGTCACGCACGCCAGCGGAGAAAGTGAACTAACTACACGGACAATAGAGACTGACAAATTGTAAGAACCAAACAAACAAAACATGAAAACGCTATTCTTGAACACGATGCTATAACATTTGTTCGCAGCCGTGTGATGAAACAACCATCCTTGACATGTAGGAATTGTAATAAAAACGATATTGTTTGCCACTTAATTAAGGTTTTTGCGTATTTATTAACAATTTACGAATTATTTTATTTATATGCCATTTGTTAAGAGATTGATGCACCTTATAAATCGCACTTTAAAACCAGTAGTTAGTAAGCTTATTACCAGTCAGTGTTGTCAGTTGTTTAGGCAAATAACAATAAGAAAGAGTAAATAACGCAAACCAGGTAGTTCGTAAAGCATATAAGCTTCCTCGTAGAGATAAAAGTAACGGCATCCAAAGGTATAAACTGAATAGACAGTAATATGAAGGTCGTATTGAGAACCGGTACAGTTTTAATGCTATAACAGGAATTATTTTTTGCCAATGTCTAGTTGGTATAGCGTTGTAAAAACAATAAACACTGACGTTTACTTTTAAAACTGGATCATGATGTTTTTTGTGAGAGATACTGACATATGACTAACGGTGAAGCTGTTACGTACTGAAAGTATGTCACGGTTAATATCAAATGTGATATCTGATAATAAAGAAACATTTAAGATATATAATGTATTTTGTTACGTTTAATGTTTCTGCACAATAATATTAATGCCAGTAAAAACTATTTTCAATTAATTTAAAGATCATTTGGTTGATTCAATTTTAGGACTTGCTTATTAGTTTGGTTTAACAGGCAGTTAATTGAATACACGACTATTTAAACGGAATTCAAGTTGATAGCAGCAAGCATTTAATACGGCATCGTTTTGCGCAAACGTGCCTAATTTATACTTTTATAGTGATTAGTAACCCACTAATGCGTAATCGATGTTCAATACGAATTTCAACATTGCTAAAGTGAATTTGAATTAAGAGCTATTCAAATGTTTGACAGTTCATCGACATGACCAAAAATGAATATTCATCGTTTTTTTTAGTTATATGTTTATTTTGTTAAAGACTATTTGATTAATCTCTATGGAGTTATGTATAAATGGAGCTGTCCAAATATATTTTAGTTCGTTTACAAGAGTCCTTGTAAGTCGATGTATGTTGCATATCGTCTAAGTATCAAAAGATCAAGTTGAGTTTTAAAAAGCTTACTCATGCACATTGAAGTGAAAACTATGATTGCTGCTACGAATCGGACAACGATGATTGGTGGTGCGAGTCACGAGCCGGCGCAAATCGACCATCGGACACAGCATCGGAGAAACTCTTCGACAACTGTATTATAACACGAAATTATACTTACTAAACAATAAAACCAAAACATTTTCACTTTCATTCGGATCGTTCTTTTTGACAACTCTTTTTATTAATGAATACAAACATAACGACTAATTTGAGAAGTTGATCGACGATGTTGTGATTGCTAATTTAAAATCGTTAATCGTAACGATGACGACCTCTCTTCATGATTTAGAAAACTGGTTTTTATTTTGTTCAAGGCCGTGCGATTTTGACGAGCATTCTCGATTATCCGGTGATACTAGTCACCAGAGGTCACGCTTGAGCATCTCATCGATATAATAAGCAACGATGACCTAACGCAATACTTATTATTCAAGAAACCGGAGCCGCGGACTTTCCTTATCTCGAATATAAATTTTGTTTTACTTCATAAAACTATTAGCACTGATAATATTGTGTTACACGACTTACATGTTGCTGATAATAATGACAAGCGGTGTCAATGGATAAGGGTTTAAAACGATATTGCTGTAAGATATAATCATACTTCATACCACGTAAGCAAAATTAATAATACAATTTTTATATTGTATTCTAGTGTAGGACTTGGTTTATTTTCGGTAATAAACGTGGTCATGTTTATCGACTAGCTAATCGAATTTAAATGATAGTTTAGAAATAACACTCTTAGGTCTTAATGTATTCGGAAGCGAAAACCATGTTAAAGTGTTCTCCTCGTGAAATGTAATGCGAAAAATTTATAATATGTTTTATCTATTGTGATCTGTATTGCACTTTGCACAAATACGGCAGTTATAATATAACTCAATAAAGTCGACACACGCGCAGTCCATACTGCGTCGTATTATCGTTATAATATGCGTCTGCAGTAAGTGGGGCAGCTACATTGCAACATGAACATCAAGTAAAAGTCTACAATATTACAAATTTGTATAAAGCATACATCTTACATTAAAAGTCCTTTGATACCTAATGATTAATTATCTCAGAGTAGATGATTATGACACATGCAAAAATGTGTAGCTTGTAAAACAGGATGTAAGAATATTGGCAATAAATTAGCCATTACCTAATAACCTTGTGCTTCTTTAAACCTCATTAGATTTAATAGGATCGTCCAATCAAATATGTGGAGTCAAATTGTAAGTGGCAACTCAAAATACATTACCTTCAAACTCTGCCTTTATGATGTATGAAAACATTGAACATTGCAAAACTATAGAAAAGAAATTCAGCAGAGGCAGTACCTACCTAATAATAATTTGATTTGTTGATACACAACCTAATGAATGAATTTGTCAATTGCAGTTTGTAGTAAAAGCAATCATTGTGCTTCTATTGTACTTTCTCTTATTCTTATTTATTTACTAATCATAATAACTGCATTAGTTAGCAAGTTTAAAGAATTAGGATCAGGATTATAAATTGTAAGGTACTCACCAGTTCTGGGAGAGATTGGCACTGCAGGCTTTGGTGCAGAGTTTGAGCAGAGCCGACCAATCTTGTTGGGTGGCTTCAAGCCAGATGGTTTTGGCAATGATGATGGTCTTGTGGAGTCAGTTGGCTTAGTAACTGTGGAGGTTGGTGTGCTGGCAAGTGATGCATTGTCTGAAGACGTGGATGACGGTGGTGCAGGGGGAGTGGACGCCGCGTCAGGCGACAAGGTCTCTTGAATTTCACTCATTTTTTTCACTTATATAAAACACTCAGAACTGACACTTTCTAAGTCTAGCTACATTTTATTCTGAAAACGATTTTCTTTATAGAAATAACCGTCCACTACGAATCTTAAATCATCGTGCGACTAATATACTAAAAATACCGCGAGTTCCCGCGCAATATGACGACACGCAATCTGGATCACGGCCAGTAAGTAAGTAAATAATGATAAACAAAAATATCGCGAAGTAATGACCCGTATTTATAAATAATAAGCTTAGAATATAAAATAACACGTGTAAATAATAACACTATCTATCAGTATTACAATAAATTCTAAGTGTTAGATTACTAGACCACGTTACAGAGAGGAACTAAGCAAGCGTGTTATCTAAAAAAAATATGTAACGGCATACCTTGAAGAAATGGAGCACGAAAAGTGCTACCTGTAAGGCAAAGAAAAACTCGCGAGATTTTTACCGCTCGACGGGACCAGCTGAGCTTGACCGTTGACGTTATCACTGCCACTACACACACATTATCTAATTATATATTTATCAAACCAATAGTCATATTTTTAATGTTTAAAACACAAATGTTCCAGTAATTACACTGCACAAATGGGATAAAAATTAAGCAAGCTGCTAGCTATCAATAGAAAACAATTGCAGCAATACAATCATAAAACTCACGTCCTCCCTTTGCGTTTCAAACTTCAAAGTTACGTTTAATTCGTTACCACTTTTATAGTGTTTTGCATATACGTTTTTGCATATTATGCATTGTTATAATACGTTTAGTAATATTAAGTTATTATTCGAAGGTGCAAAAGAATATAATATGAAGTTTTTATTTCAAATAGATTATGAAATCCTATAAAAATAAATGATCTGATATATGCTTTAATATTTAATCAAATATCTGTCAAATATTGAAATATTGGTTTTCAACACATTTAAAAAGAAGTTACATTGTGACTAAAATATTTATATTAACATTCATGATACATTACTAGAATAAATGCAAATAATGCTGAATAAATAATTAAAGATGTATATTGTATGTCATTATCGAAAGATTACACTAGGTAGTAGCTGCATTCTCCAGCGACGAAAATAATTTAACGAGCCAGAAATTAGATTGACCAACACAGACTGTCTTAGAAATTAGATGCCATATCAAAGATATTGCCATATAGGCATATAATCATATTGGAAGCATGTTGCAATATTAAATATCTGCAATGTGGAGTAAATTGAAACTAAAATCAGTAAGATAACATATTTATAACAGTTTGACACCAAATAGAGGATGAGCTGGTGGAAAAAGCGACCAAAAGACTAGTATTCACGAGCAAAATATTTTTTTTGAGTTTTGACTCTCTGTAGATTTGACTGGAGAGTTGAGAATGTCAAAGTCAATTTTGGTCAATTTGTAATTTTGTATTCTCGTTCGTCGTCATCGAGCAGATGCTGGATAAAATTTATATTTCTATAATGTGTGTGAATAAATGATGTAATAATATTCAAAAGTAAGAAAACAAGATGAAACTTGTTTTTAAAAATATTGAGAAGGATGGCTGCGGGTAAGTTTACTAAACTATTCATTTCAGAATTCAGATGTTTTAACCGCCTGGCGGTCTGACATGTTTTTCCCAGAAAGACCGAGTAGTTTAGCTTTTTATCAACTCTTCAGTATAAAATGAATCTGATAAAAACTTGCTTTACGTATTTAAATGATGCGTTGATATGCACCTAAATCTGTTTATTAAAACTAGACTTTCGGAGGCATTTTAAGATCTTAGAGTGATATTTCAACCTATAAAAACATATTGTCTGACTTTCAGGAGTATTGGCCTTATCCCTGAGGAGCCAGAGGATATGTGGCACGCCTACAACCTTATCGCTCAGGGTGATGCGGTGACGGCGTCCACAGTGCGCAAAGTTCAGACAGAATCATCCACAGGCTCGTCAACCAGTAGCAGAGTGAGGACTACACTCACTATCACTGTAGAAAATATTGATTTTGATACACAAGCATGTGTACTAAGATTAAAAGGTCGAAACATTGTGGAGAATCAGTATGTGAAGGTGAATATTTAGTTTATAATAATTAAGATTATTTGCATCAATCTTTAATCATCATCATCATCATCATCATCATCATCATCATCATTTCAACCTATTGCAGTCCACTGCTGGACATAAGCCTCCCCCAGGGTGCGCCACAAGGCCCGATCTCCCGTTTTCGCCATCCAGTCACCTCCAGCCACCTTTTTCAGATCATCGGTCCATCTGGCCGGAGGACGTTTTTAATAACACCTATTAATTATTATTCTATAGTTACTTCTGGGGAACATGTTTTCCATAATATTATTGATATAAAAGTCATAAATTTTTATGATGAATACTGTATTCAATTAATAATAGTAACTGTTTGAAAGCTGTGTCTGGCCTACAACAATGGCTTTGAAACAGTTTTGAGTGATCTGGATTATCTGCTATATTCTCCCCTGTGACTTGCATGCATATTATTATGATTTTGTAATTTGTTTTAATGTATAACATTTACATAAACATAAGGCATTACATATGGTTTTGCTTATTTTATACTCAACAATAATCATTATTATCCCTTTTGATTTCTGGTGATAGGGTCACTACTAAATTGATATAATTTTTTAACATGCAATCAGTTAATGTTGAGAAGCACACCTATTTTATATGTATATACATAAATATGGTTAGAATTTTTTCTATATCTTTAGTTCCCCTGAATTACCAACTGGCTCAGACCACTATATACATTTAATACAGTGCAACTTCTATTAAGCATTTTGCTGAGTATGTTCAATGTACTGTTGACCCACATGTTCGCATATGAGCCACTGGCAAAGGACAGGTTAAAATATTGTAATTATTTCAGATGGGAGCATATCACACATTGGACTTGGAATTGAACCGAAAGTTTACACTACAGAAGACACTATGGGATTCTGTAGCCTTGGAAAGAGTGGATATGGCATGTGACCCAGCTGTCAATGCTGATGTTGCTGCTGTTGTGATGCAGGAAGGCTTGGCACATGTTTGTCTGATCACACCTTCCATGACATTAGTCAGATCCAAAATTGATATAACTATTCCAAGAAAGCGAAAAGGCTTTGTGCAACAACATGAAAAGGTATACATAAATATTTTTTGTGATTATAATATCTATTCTAAAGAATAACTTGTTAGAAATATTTAGTAATACATTAATCACTTGGCCAGTGCTTAGGTCTCAGAGGCCCGACACAATGCTTTTTCTGTTATGTCAGAACCACAGATTTGTACTTCATTTTTGTTAGTTTGGACTATTTCATAATATTATCATCATATAATATATTCTGTGTTAATTAATACATAATTTAATTTTTTTATTAACCTCTAGTATAAACTAAACAAAAGTTGTAGATCACTTCATCCAACCATCATCATCATCTCAGCCAAAAGACGTACTCTGCTGGACATAGGCCTCCCCCAAGGTTTTCCACACAGACCGGTCTTGGAACCATAACTTTTTCATCCAACCATATCTTCTGTTAATATGTAAGCTATTATTTTATAGATTATCTTATTGGCCAATTTCTTTATATTATAATTATATTTCAGGGCCTTAATAAGTTCTATGAAGCTGTGATGCAAGGTATTCTACGGCATATTGACTTCAGTATTGTCAAATGTGTGATCATTGCTTCACCAGGTTTTGTTAAAGATCAGTTCCTAGAATATATGATGCAACAGGCAATCAAAACAGATAACAAGTTGCTCATTGAAAACAAAAGCAAGTTCTTGCTGGTTAAAGCCTCATCAGGCTTCAAACACTCACTAAAAGGTTTGTCTTAAACAATTATTTTGACCATTATAGTTTGTGGATAGTCGGTTGCTTTTATAACAAGGTGAGCATGGAGCATATAAGAATAAAAGACTTTAGCCGGTCTATTGTTGAAATGAGGCATAATGGAAAACCTATTATATCTGGCTGCTGGTGTGCCATTTAGATTCAATAGGTTAACAGCAACATTTTCAGTTGTGTGTATATCTGAATATTTTTATAAATCACTCATTAATCTATTATTATCATCTGCACCTATCAAGAATGTGATTACAAGTTATATAATAATGTGGTGTTATTTGTATCTGCTATATTAGTTATATCATAATTGATGTGTTTATGTATTGTGATGAGGGTTATTATAGTGTCAGGTAATCAGGTCAGTATCAGGCTATAAAACGCAGCCAGAAAAAGTTACTAAGTAACAAATATAAGTCTAATAAAATATTATTTTAAATTTAACTTATTTAAAAAGAAATAATAAAATTAATAGATTGTCCACTATACTACCATTTGTCTTAAGAGGCAAGATTAATCATATCCTAATCAATATCTTGGTATGTTTAAAACTTTCTTTATATATTTTATTACAGAGGTGTTGCAAGAGCCAGCAGTGATTGCGAAGATCTCAGACACTAAGGCTGCTAGTGAAGTGAAGTTATTAGAGAGTTTTTACACGATGTTGCAGCTTGAACCTGCGAAGGCATTCTATGGCAAGAAGCACGTCGAACGCGCAAATGAGGCGCTTGCTATCGAGACTTTGATGATCTCCGATAAATTATTTAGGTAGCTCTCCATTTTAATTACCTTTAAAATCTATGTTATTTATCTAATGTTCTTATGTACAATAACTCCAACGATTTAAAAACCAACTCTGTGAGATCTAGGCTCAGATATACTAAAAATCTTACACAATGTTGATATCATATGTAGATTATGCAATGGTTTAACTGATAAGTTGATAACTTAACCTACTAGTGGCTAGTGCGTGGTATGTTCGATGCTCACATCTAAGAAAAAGATTATGATATACAAATGTTTTGAATTTAAGTGTTTTTGGTCAGAATGTTTATATAGTTTCCTGCAACAGAGAGATCGTCTTTAATGCGGGAGTTGTCCATACTCCATTTACAAAGAAAATATCTGTTGTTCCTTTAATGGCCAGTAAACATTTTGGTCCAGTGAATAAACTTTGTAGAATTTTATTCACTGAACTTTGCAGAAAGAAAAAAAAGAAGCAACATTTTCAGTTTAATCGAAATTATCTGATATAGATAATGTCGCCATGTGGCAGCATAGGAACTGTCTAATTCGGTTGAGACCTGGTTTTTTAATGAAAGGAATATGGCCTCCTATTTAAGGTAGGCAAATATCTCGTTATAATTTAAGGAAACAATGTGGCGAATGTTAGCTGCACATAGATATGACAGGATAGATTACAGACAATTATGTCGGTAATATCGATAGTCTAGTTATGCTTACGTCACTTGTGTAACGAGTTATTCTAAAGCCACATTACATTGCAATCAAAAAGAATCAAATCCGAGCGAACATTTTGTTCTGAGTATCTATAGTTCTGAGCAAACCTAAAGACAAGTAGCTTGCTTGTAGCGTGTAAGCACGGAGACAATATATAATAATATATTCATGCATGATTTACAAAAATGATCGAGATTTTAGGTACCTGACCAATGTCTAATGACGCCCAGATATAATAAGAATAATTTATTCGTCAGAATATGTGTACCGGCTTACTCTCCGATGACACCATTTTCTACTGCACGGAACTCATAAGAACTACGACTAACCTAACACACAAGACAGACTAGTGGAATTATAACTATCTAGCTTGGTATAGCGATTTTATGTCATGGAATATTTCTCGTCTTGTAAACAAAAATGTATTTACTTTCAGATGTCAAGATATACAGACGCGCAAAGAATATGTGTCTCTCGTCGATTCGGTCCGAGATAATGGTGGCGAAGTGAGGATTTTCTCAAGCATGCATGTTTCTGGAGAACGTAAGTCCCTTTCTATTGTAGATAATATATGTTATGTTCTACTATACGTTTTCATATTAGTATGAGACCAATGACATAATATAAATAGACGCGTCACGCATGAACAGCACAGTACTCAAATACAGCGTAAATACAACCGGTACTCGGTAGCTAGACAGCTACACTTAGACACACGAAGAAATGGAAAGAAAATTAAATGTCATCTACGGCATTCCTGTTGTTAGAGAGAGATAAATCTTCTTCTCTCTAACCTTTATTATTCTCAAGTCACTTGGGGTCGGCTTTTTCTGGTCTAACCGGATTTGACTGATCTTCTTCTTCTTCTTTTCGAGTCAATGCTCTTGTCCCCTTTTGCGGTCAAATAGTCTTGGCCCAGAAAGTGGCGACCGCTATGGCGGCAGCAGTGGCGATGTTGAGGTCGGTTCTTGTGCAGGATGTAGGACATGCTGGACAGGTCAGTAGGTGCATCATTGTTTGACGGGGTGCACCACAGTCACAGTGAGTTTGGGACTGATCCAGTATTCCCCATCTACATAAATTATGTTTGCACCGTCCCACTTGCGCTCGCAGTCTATTTAAACACTTCCACACTGGCCAGGATTGGTCGTTTCCCAGTGGGAGAGTTTCTTTGGGGTCCAGGAGGTCAGGCGGTGGTGGATGACGGGATTTCCAGAGCTCTATCCTTTTTTTCGGTGGGTCGGCCTGTAAAGGCTGCGTACACCGAAGAAAGCTCTTGCGGCTCCTGAGTCTGACTGATATCAGTTTTTACACGGAGCGGCTCCCTCCTGACCTCCGCAACCCGAAGGCTAACGATACCTTGAGGCTAGACCAGTGTCAGGATATTATAGGGCACTGACTTCCCAATAACGATTGTCATGGATGTTCATGGCAGCTGGGACCGACGGCTTAGCGTGCTCTCCGAGGCACGGAGCAGGCGATAATTGTCAATCAATACGCACATAATTTCGAAAAGTCATAATTTCCGAAAATCAGCGGTGCGCGACGTGGGTGTGAACCCCAGACCCTCTGCATTGCAGTCTATTGGTCTCCCCACTGAGCTATCGCTGCTTTTCTTTTGTTAGAGAGAGATAAATATATTTCTTTAATTACGTTGTCATTCTGTGAAATAAAATAAAATCCATTTCTCTTGATACTTACGCATGAAATGATACTTTTTACCTTTCACAGCTGCCATATAATTTTTACATACCAAGAAAAATTATTATGTGCAATTTTTTTTGTTGTTGAGTAAGTTATTCACTCAAGTTATTTTAAAGTAACGTACAACCGCGGCACTGGTTGGTACGTGACTAAATGGACTTCTGGTCTTCTCCTTGCATTCATATTGCCACTACAGAGCGCGGGCAACGTATCTATAGTTTATATCGGTCGGCCTCGATGGCGTAGTGGTTAGTGTAACCGACTGCCACGCCTGAGGTCGCGGGTTCGATTCCCGCACAAGTCAAACATTTGTGTGCATGAACATGGATGTTTGTCTTGGTCTGGGTGTTTCTATGTATAATATGTATGTATTTACAAAAAAAAAGTATATATGTATGTTTATCCATTGTCTAGTACCCATAGTACAAGCTCTGCTTAGTTTGGGCTAGATGGTGTTGTGTGTATGTGGTAGAATATTATTATTATTATTATTATATTATTATATATCATTGTATGAGACATATTTTTTAAATGGACTTTATATCAATTCTTACTGGTTTTCTCCATTTGTTCCCAACGAGTAACACCCTCAAATGTCACACTGTTACTCGATGGGAATGTTTTTAAGAAAAAATTCCCAACCAGTCACACTGTTACTCGATGGGAACTTTTTATTACTAATTTCCCAACCAGTCACACTGTTACTCGATGGGAACTTCTTATTAGTAATTTCCCAACCAGTCACAATATTACAGTAGTTAATGAAAAGAAGAATTAAATCGGTTTTTACTTTAAAAACATTTATTCGTCATATTGCTGGTGATTCTCCTTTGAACGTTTTATTCTTAAATAATTAAATAAAATTACAATACCTAAATACATACATACATACATAGACTCACGCCTGTATCCCCGAAGGGGTAGGCAGAGGTGTAATATTACACCCACATCTCGCCATCTATATTTAAGTCCCACGTAATAAGGGGGGGGAGGTACCTAAATACAATCAGCTTTATATAATATATCAGAGTAAATCATCACATTTTACAACAATTATCAGTTCTAATTTCTAATGTTAATTTGAACTTTAAACAATTTTCCAAATACATATAATTAGCCATAAGTATGTTGTGACAATTAAAATTATGTATAGCAAAATAAAGTTATGATAAGCCGGCAACATCAGTTATCGCGAGTGTGTAATGGCGGTTATTTTCCATGCACATTTAATGTAAAAATACTTTTGCATCCCTCTTCCCGCGGCCCCGGCGGCGGCGGCCACGTGTCGTAAGTGGGGGAGAGGGACGCAAAATGAATTAGTCAGAGCAGTGCAACGAAGCAAAGTGCACGTTGTCGACAATGTCAGAGCCCACCGCATCTAGTTCGTCCGGTCAAGTGCCATTAAATTTAATTAAAAGGAATGGTGGGACAATTTTGCTACGAGGTGGACATCAATTTTATGCTAGACGAAAGCATAGTAGCGGATTAATAGTGTGGGCGTGCACAAAACGAAACATTTGCAAAGGAATCTTGAGAATAAAAGTAAGTACCTATATAATAAAGTTTACTGATAAACCTATGGTTTGTTTGTTAATCAATACGTTTATTTGTGAATGAATGCTTTGCATTATTTTCATAAAACTATAGATTTGTTTTATTTCAAGCTACTTAAAGTCCTAAATACTTATTCGTTTTCATTTCTTCCAAGCATACGCTATTATTAAAAGCGGCTTAAAACATTTTTTCTTAAGGCTTTTAAAATTGCTTAAAACTTGTTTCAAAATGTATTATTAATAAAGCCGAGTTTACACTATAAGACAACATTAGGCGCGCGACAAGTGACGTTCAACATGTATGCTAAGTAGTAGTAGATGCGTCATACACAAACGCGGCATAAACACTTAATCGATTTATTTGGAACTGTTATAAACACGTGTTTTAAAACAACTTGTTTTAATCATACGCAGGGTTAAACAATATGACGAATATTACTAATACGACAGCTTTGACTCCTGTTATTATTGTTGCTATTTTCTATTTATAGGATCAACGAATACTAGACGAGACTGCTCATAGCCATGCTCCAGACTTTGCGAAGAACGAAATTGATGAATCAATCCATAAATTAAAGACTGAATTGTACAAACCGGACTTTCCTAACATTCCACAAAAATACAATTCCATGATAGGCAACCTTAAAGATGCCGGTATAAATATTGTATCCAACATACCAAAATTTACTAGCGTTAAAAGTACACTGTATAGACAACGGAACAAAGAAGCTGGAGTTTCAAAGATGTTATTTAAAAACGCTCTTGAAGTCGAAGTGCCACCAAGATATAATAACTTTTTGTTAGCAGACTACTCAAATAAAACTAATAATACACGAATAATAGTATTTTCCTCGGTGGAAGCAAGGCAAATTACATGTGAATCAAAAGAATTTTATGGCGATGGCACATTCAGAAGCTGCCCTTCTCCATTCGTGCAATTGTATACAATTCATGTAGATACTGGTAGTACAATAAACCACACAAATATAACCCCTGTGATATATGCTTTAATGACCAACAAAACAATGCAGAGCTACTTAATTCTGTTTCAAATGATTAAGTCGCAGTTGCCGGATTGGAATCCAACAAAATTTAAACTTGATTATGAAAAGGCTGCAATGAATGCCATTATCAAAGTCTTTCCAACAGTCATAATAAAAGGTTGTTATTATCATTACAACAAAGCCATTTTTAAAAAAGGAAAAAGCCTGAATATGACCTCACGAACGTCACAAGATTTGAAGGAGGTGCGAATAATTGAACTTAGTGCGATTCTTCCATTATTGCCCGAAAACGAGATAATTAATGGATGGGTTTACATAATTGCTAGATACGGAGATAGTGAAGGTACAGGCACAAAAAAATTCATTAACTACATGGAAAAACAGTGGCTCCGTGAGGAATATTTAAAAGTGTGGTGCGTTTTTGGTGACGCCCATCGCACAACAAATGCACTCGAATCTTGGCATAATAAACTAAATAAGACCATTGGAACAAAACACCCGAATATTATGCATTTCTTGCACACAATTGAAGAAGATTCTTCTCAGAATACTGTCAGAAATGTTCTGAAACAACAAGGCAAACCGTCAAAAAGAAAACGGGGTAAGAAATCTATATCAAGAGACGAGTTTATTCAGGAAGTGCAGCTGGAATTAACACAAGGTCTTATTTCAGATGGCCATGCTTTGGAGATTTTACGACACTAGAATTAAGAACTGATACTTATTGTAAAATGTGGTGATTTACTGTGATACATACATATAGGTACAAACATAAGGTTGATTATATTTAGAAAATTCTTCTTTAAAGTTCAAATTAACATTAGAATTAATAACTGTTAATTGTTGTAAAATGTGATGATTTACTGTGATACATGCATATAGGTACAAACATAAGGCTGATTATATTTAGAAAATTCTTCTTTAAAGGTTCAAATTAATATTAGAAATAAGGACTGTTAATGTTAATTATTGTAAAATGTGATGATTTACTGTGATACATGCATATAGGTACAAACATAAGGCTGATTATATTTAGAAAATTCTTCTTTAAAGGTTCAAATTAATATTAGAAATAAGGACTGTTAATTATTGTAAAATGTGATGATTTACTCTGTTATATTATATAAGGCCGATTGTGTTTAGATATTGTTACTATGACTAAAACATTAAAATGAGAATTACTAGCAATATGACGAATGTTAACGTGTAACGTCCGTAATTAAGTAACTGTATTTACCAATGTTGTTATTTTGTTGATTTTAATAAAAATTTAAAAAACCGATTTAATTCTTATTTTCATTAAGTTCTGTAACAGTGTGTTCCCATCGAGTAACAGTGTGACTGGTTGGGATTTTTTTCTGAAGAAATTCCCATCGAGTAACAGTGTGACTGGTAGTGTGACCGGTTGGGAATTTTTTCAGAAAAAAATCCCATCGAGTAACAGTGTGACATTTGAGGGTGTTACTCGTTGGGAACAAATGGTTTTCTCAGCTTACTGCAATTAGAAACTATAAGACATATGTTTATGGGCACATGCATCGACTTACGCCTGTTATAAATCAATAAACATGTAGCCCAAGCTCTCTTTCGCTTGCAAAATGTAATAATACAGCTCGACCATGAGACTTCCACTAGTCCTTCGGAGTGATAGTATGCCCATTAGCAAATTGCAATGCAGAGTATCATAACAGACAACCCTATACTTACGCAAACGTAAGCCTTATATCATGGAACAAGGAAGTAATAATTAATGTTGTCTTAATTTGTTTACAGAATTAGATCAACTGACTGGCGTCGCGGCGATTCTACGTTTCCCGATGCCAGAACTCGAAGACAGCGACGCAGAAGGCGATACTAGCGACAAGGATTCTGATTAGGATATTATTTATATGTATACTTTGTGGTTGACCCACAACGAAATAGACATGATGTTGATCTGCTCAAGCTAGCGTGCGTTTTACATCTATATAGCTTTATTTCCAAATATTTTTGGTACTTTACAATGATACTTGTTTAATATCAAACGTAATATATTAAGCCATTTCTATTAGTACCAAAGTAATTTTGTTGCTTCTATGACTTTTATTGTAATGTAATTCCGTTTTCCATTGTTATTTAAAGAGGTCCTCATTTTAATTATTGTGATGTAAATATTATACTATAAATAAATTAGCACAATATTGAAATAAAAAGCTAAATATTTCATAAACAGTTTTATTTGTGGTTAAGAAGAAGCTTCCAATGCTTGCATTTTTTGTTTGCGTTTTGCTGTTTTCTTCTCCTCCTGGGCTTTCTCATCATGAAGACGTCTCTTCTTTCTAAGCAGCCATATTTCCTTTTTGCGTTGTTCCTGACCAGCCTTCATGCTCTTGTAAAGATTCCTGTGCTTCTTACGGACGAGTTTCTCTCGCAACCTGAAGGCCTGTTTATCTTCTATTTCCTTCTGGTATGGATGCTCCTTATGCGGCACTCCAGCTGTTACAGCCATGGACTTTTTCTGAAAAAGACAAATTTAATATTTGATTTAAAATTACTACGTTTTATTGGCATTTTACAAGAGACTTATTTTAAAAACAAAAATGTTTATAGCATTTTCTTAAAAAATAATGGCACGTTACTGTAGTTCTCGAATATTTTTAAATTGAAGGGTTATGAATGCCCCCTGGCATGAAGGTTCAGATAAGCTCTATAGTGTTGTTATGTATACATCTGGTAGATAATAAACACATTGTTATCATAAAGAACATGTTGTAAATCTGCATCTACAGAAAAAATGAATAGCAATTTTTAAAGGATAGACTGCCAGGTGCTATATATAGGCTTACCTTTTCCTTAGCTATCTTCTTTTTTTCAGGATCAACAGTGTCATCGTCCTCATCTGACGTGGAGTCTTCCTCAACTTCTTGTTGGTATTGTTTAGCTAATGCTTCTTCAGCATCACCATCCTCAGAATCTGGCTCTTCTTCATCCTCTTTGTCTTCATCACTGGCTTCTTCTATGTCAGTGCCGGATTGATCATCATCTGAAGAAAGAAGAAACATTAATACTCATGTACATATCTGCTTGGGACCAGAATATATTATATATAATTACTACTCCCTTATCTTGCAACTAATTTTGAAACAGCTTGCACAAAAAGATTACATTAAATTGATTTTTGCTCTTGTGTGCAAAATTATGTATCTTGTATGTAATCACATAGGCAAAAAAAATTCAGTTGTACAAGCTGCTATACTATGTTTAAATGACTTGTATGTAGAAAAAATAAGTAGCTTTTCAATCATATTATAGTTACCCAGAGGTTTAAAGTTAGGATCTAGAAGTGCCTTCTCTTCAGGTGGAATATAAACTTGATCCTTAGTTTTATCAACAAATGGTGACAGATGTGGAGGCAGTACAGCTCCCATTAAATATTTGTTGATAGGCAGCAATGTTCTAGCATTGACACTGTCAAATACCCACTGAGGTTGTACATAGTAACGGGACAGATATTGCTTGTCCATTGTTGGCCTGTCCACAATATGATATGCAATACTCTCATCTGTTTCATCAAATGTGGCTCCTACGAAGTGATCTCTGTCCCATGAGACTTCACCACCGAAACAGCGAATAATAAACACCAGAGGCTCTCTAGGGACTTCTCTATTTATGAAGAACTTTATGCCTTTGAACATAGTCTTGAGTTTCTTAATCTTCTCTGCTTCTTGTTTTGCTTCTTCTAACTTCTGGGGGTCCTCATCTTCTGTGTTAAAAATGTCCATCTCTGGTAACTCCTCAGCTTCGTTAGCACCAGCTATTCTGGCTAAAGACATGTTCATGGCTGCAATTCTCTCTGACACATATGCCTGTTCATCAATCAGGTCTTTATCTGTGTCTGCTGAGAATGCTGCTGTCAGTTTAGGCGGATAAACCAAGTTCAGTGAGTGATACAATTTGAAGTTTACAAATCCAAGCATCATCGTGTAGAACTCAACAAATGTTGACATGATTTTAAAGTCCACTTCATCTTTATTTTGAGGCTAAAAAAGAAAAGAATACAATTGTTTGTGAATATTGTACTAAGAAATTGTTGTAATTATAATAGCTGTTGTGATTGCTCACATCTGTAAAAATGGTTTAAGACTTGCTTTCAAAACATAGTTAAGTATATAGATATTTAGTATAAATTGACATCTTATAACTAACTATAAGCAAATTTATTTGTAACATATTTTAATAGTTGTTTCTATTATGATGAAAAATCATCATCAAATAACTATTTCTATTGTCATCATTATGTTGAATAATAAAATATTATACCTAATTTTATTAACCTTTTGAACACCACGCCATAACGGCACCTCCATGTCCTGTACGCCAAGCCCGAAAATCGATATATTATATATTGTTTTTTATGATCAAATATTTCAATAACTAATAACAATTTTGTTTGCTGTATACAATTAAGTAATAATTGAGGATTCAATTTTTAAGTTGTATCACTAGAACACAGAAAAGTAGTGATTTAATATGTTTATTTTGTATTTTTCTGTGAACCGTCAAAAAACAGTTTTGTCGAGTATAGACGACGTTGGCGTTCAAAAGGTTAAAGTAAAATTTTTATGAGCACTAGATAAAATCAAAATAATAATTAAATGCTTATTTACCTGGAATGAGAAGTGATGTGGCACAATCCATGTAATAGTCTGCCCTTCAAGTTCAACCTGATAGTAATAACCTTTGACAGACACAAATACCTTCCGGAGTGCTTTAGCAGCAATTATTGCATGCATGAACTCCACCGTCAGTCTCCTACAGAGCATAGATTGGTCTCTGGGCACTTTCTTTAAGGAAGGGAAGGTACTAAAGAGGAAACATAAAGTCAGGCAGTCATCTAAATCTCGCAGTGCGTCAACAAATGTGGGATATCTCTCTTTGACAATATGGTCAATGTTTATCTCTGGGTAATCACGTAAAAACTTCTTCATCTGTTTGTATTCTCTCATGGCCCTTGCGCGACGTATCTTTTGTTGATAAACCTACGTAAAAACACACATGTTGTAACGAATGTTTTGTATAATTATTGAATATTTATAAAATAATTTATTATTAAGTTACATACTTTCAGCTCCCTGAGCTTCCATATTATAGGTTCGTGTAGTAGAAACTTTATGTCCTTAGTGTGGTATAATGTTTTGATACCGCCAGCCCCTTTCTGAGCCCTCTTGCGGTTGCGTGGTTCTCTAGGATAGATACCCTTCAATATACATATGCGTCTGAAATCTTTTAAAGACAGTTGTAACTTCTTTAGAGCGGCCTTTCTGGTCATAAACTGGGCTCCTTCTCCGGATGAATACTGTAATATTTCAAAATTTTGTTGGTTATGCCAATAATATAAACACGTGTTTATTACAAAGTAAAATATTAGTACATACCTTCTTCTTTTTCTTAGAAACCATTTTGTCTTACAATTTATAAGGTTAGTTAAACTTAATGATCTATTGTTTAGGATTTGAAACTTATAGATATAATTATTTCGTATTTGAGACCATCTCCGCAGTTTGAAATAATTACACACGCATGTTGCTTTTTTTGATGAGTTTTTGTCAATGTCAATAAGTCAATTTGACATTTCAAACTTCTGACATAAAATTTATGTTCAATGTTACCGTACGTCAATTTTATTGGGTTTTAGGGAAAAGGCCAAGGTAGAAGATAATTTATTGCCAGAAACAGGACATAAAATACCAACTAAAACATAAGCTTTTAAACTTTTATTAGTGTAATAAAAAATAAATAGTTATAAATTATAGATCAATTATGTTAAAGTTGCTATGTTTGAGTACTCTCCTCTTCTGGTGCACTTGGCGCTGCAGTAGATGTGGATGGTGTTGTTGAACTTTGGTTTTGTGCCCATGCACTTGGGTCTACCATTACGTACATGGGATACGCATAAGAAGAAGGAGGCCACGTTGGTGAAGCCTGTGTCATCACTGAATTAGCCGTATCATCGCTAAGTCCTGCGTCCTTTAAAATTGTCATTGCGTTAGAATACGCAGACATAAATTGTGGGTAGAAAAATTGGAATGGAAATTGGGAGGGGTAGGTTGAAGTAGTGGACGATGGGTCACATTTGGGAGTTGAAGTTTCCGAAGGGTTTGACGGAAGAGGGTAAACATATGGATACGTTGCTAACGAATTACTTTCACTAGACGGTACAGGAAGGGCGTAAGCATATTGAACTGGTGGAGTTGCGACTGGGCTGGGCTTGACAGCCCGTTTTTGCGTTGAACTTTCGTCATGTGATGCTGGAAAGCCTGGGTATGCCATGGGTACAGCATGTGTATGTGACTTTGAAGTGCCAGCAACTTGCAAGAAATTGATTGGCTGGTCTACCGCCCATTGCGACTTCACACCGTTGTCTTCCGTAGCCGCAACGAATAGATCTCCTGTTACCCCATCACCGGAAGGCTTGACGTAGAGGCCGTGAACAGGACTAAGAGTAGGACTGTTCCAGTAGCCAGGATAGCCTCGTGCACAATTTATGGTCAACGAAATAAATATAACTTTAACTATAGTATACATTATTAAATGTATATAATATACAGAGAGTGAATGATAATTTTATAATTTTACTGCTCATTATATACCTATTAAACATTTAGAAGAGATAAGTATTGGAAAGCTAAATCATGTCTGTCAATTAAGTAAATTTTGTATTAAGCACGTTCAGATGCCTTATTTCTAGGTATTGATTATCTCGATGAATGATAATGACTGTCATGCTTTTATCTCTTTTGTAGATAAAATCATCACCTATCAAACACAAAGACTTTTATGAAAACAAAGTACTACTTACTACTTGAAAATTATATACCATATATTTAGATCTGTGTCAATCAATCATAATAATCTAATTAATGTGCATAATATGCCCGCTAGGTACTAAATGTTTGGCTATACGTGCAAAAATTCTGCATTGTCCTACCTTTTTAATGCTAGACGTAATTTTATAGTTAGGCTGGCAAAGTTAATATTGTAATTTTTGACGAACACACATACATAGCCTCACGCCTATAGCTGCAAACAGGTAGGCAGAGTTGTTTTACATTTATTTTTTTCCTAGCATGGTTTTAGGTCCCAAGGTATAGAAATCAAGCCTATCGCCGTCTACCGGTTTGAGATTTCCTGATGCTACTGACAATTTCATGATAGAACAAGTGAGAAACGGCCATGAATTGCCGTAGATCTTAGAGTTCGAAAAAATCGATTCACGTGACCTTGAGACCTTGGTCAGAGGTCAAAGGTCATAGTAATTGCAGTGTATATCGACTATACTGAGTCGAATGGCGTTGACCGCGAGTCTCTAGCTCTTACGGTTCTTGAGTTGAAAGTTATATAACAGACAGACGGACGGACAAAGCTGTTGTATTAGAGTTTTTCAAACTCTAAAAACTCACTCAGTTCCCGCTCCCGGGGCCGGGCAACGAACCCAACTCAAAATCCTATACTATTTGTATCAATTTGTAATACATAGCAGTCGCATCACTACTGCTGCGCTACCGAGGCAGATAGTTCTAGTTTATAAAAAAAAGACTACAAATTGTAGTAAATTTATGTCATTAGCTAGAATGAACATATAGAGTAGTTCTAACTAATGCTAATTCTTACAGTCTATTACCGACTGTTGTCGATTATTATTGATAGGCGACTAAATCACTGACTAATCAAATAAAAGAAGGAGCATTGCCATTTAGTCCAAAGTTGCATTGGCAAAGACGAATTCACTATGGTAAAGTGGTCATATTGCAATGGTTTAGGGTGTTATAGATTCGCTGCCAAGATTCATGGCTTGTACAGTTCCAGTCAAACATATATACATGCTATACTGCTATACAGCTGTATAGCATGTATCACCAGGCTCCCAATTAAAAATTATAAATCTATTGGCTGCCAGTATAGCCAATAACGGAGAATTAATTCTTGTTTTTAGTCAGTCAAAAGATTATTTTCAGAATTATCTTCTCCTGTCTATATTATGCATAAAGTAAAAGGAAGGTTCTTTTTAGAACTGTTGTCTTTGTGTTATTTATTATAGAACACTAAAATATAACATAGAACAATAAAAACCTTGATATATCGCGTTCGTGCTGCTTCGTGGATGGAGCCATGGTGTGGTGGCTACACTAGTGTACTAAATCTTATGATAATTATTATAGGTCACAAATAATATAATTATATACTATTGGTTTACACGAATAGTATAGAATTATATTATTTGCACGATGTGTAGGTATTCTATGTCTAAGGTAAGGACTGCGTGAATAGCAAACATGTCTATAAACAGCAATATTTAGAAAATGTTTCTGTTTATAGACATTTTGATCCGGAAACCGATTAAAAATGAAAATAGCATAGACAATTCCATAAGCAGAGTGTGTTGTGCATGGAATTAATAAGATTTTACGTAACTAAGTACTTATTAATTCCATAGAGCTGTGTGACTTTGATTTTCTTTGTGCTTATAGATCATTGTGTTGGTTGGATCGTCTTACAAAATAGGTAGATTCATTCGTCCATCTGAATCGTCTGTAAATTGCTGTGCAATTCTGGAAAACCTTACTACAAAACTAATAATATTATCTAACAATAACTGTAAAATTGTCTGTAGACTTGGAACTTACGAGTCGGTAGTGAATACTTATATATTACAATTTTATATAACAACCATGACAATTATAGATGATCACTATAGGCGAGCACAGCAATTTTTTTTATAGTACCTACGGCTCGTGTGTCGTAATCTTTGGTTAAGAGCGTTTTCTTCTTTTTGACTAGTAGCGAATCCTGTCTAACAATTACGGTTAACTAATCACCGGCTTTCAAACAAGTATCTTTATAAATCAGACGCATTCTCTACTGTTTAGATGACTGATAGTCAATATATGATCAAAAGAACATTATCAGTTCAAAGAAGAAATTGAAACCTCAACACGTTAAAAATTCAAACACGTTAGAAATCTACTACATCAAAATGTATGTATGTTTGTCTTGAAAGTTCATAAAAAGGCTAAATGTTGTTGATGAATCATTAAAATTACTAAACATTTTTAATTGCAACGGTCTAATGTAGTTTCTAAAGAAATATTATCAATTCTCGCATATAAAAGTAACAGAGACAGTGGTAGCAATGAAAACAAGACTTACGTAGGTATGTGCTGGCATTAAGATATTAAGTCAGAGAAATACTGTATATCTATCTTACAAACTTGTCTTTTGAGTTAGGATAAAATGTTGTGATGAGAACATATAAATGTCTTTTTTTATGCTTGACAACTACTTTCAGATTATCTTATCATCAGTAAAATAGAGGAAAATAAAGAAATTATTCAATTATTATATTTGTATTCCAAATATAGCAGGCAATATCAGCGTTACTTACGATGCAATAAAATAATTTATATTGTTTTATTTGAAACAGTCCTTTATCGTACTCTAAACTGATTCATGTTACTTTTTTACTGTATGGACATGGTAGAAGTAAGTATCTCGCTACTGCCAGTACATCGAGTGTTGTGGGTTCGATCCCCACACGGTACAAAAAAATTATGTAATCCACGTTTCAGATTCGAGTCTGGGTGTTCTTTGGTGGCCATTGTTTTTAAAGCCTTTCGCGACACAGGAATTATTTCTAGTGTAGGAGTTGTATTTAAAAAGTATCAATCTGTAGTCTGTACTGCTATATATGGCCAAATTACAAGTGTACCTACATTTTAATGTAGGTATTATTATATGTAAATCTAAAAACTCTGAAACAGTACCAACTTTGACCTATTCATTGCATGCACGAAAATGACTGCTAGGTACACATTGCATTGCAATACGAAATATACATTGAAATCATTTACGAAATTTACAATCATGATGTTATTTCCTGTGGACTTTTCTGTTATTCACTAGGCTTGCTTTCATGGTGGCACTTAATTTAAATGGAGTGTCCTCAAATACCTACAAGTATATTAAAAGCGTTTAATTACAATGTTTTGCTATGAATTATACATTCGTATCCATATATTTTTACGAATATGATTATTGTTTTGGGTTCCACGTAACAGCAAGCGAGCCTATTACCACAGTGCTAGACTCTGTACTGCACATCATCAACAGATCTTTTTAACTTCTTGCCAGTAAATCCCTATGACACTACCTGACCTAGAATCAAACCGGAGATACTTTGTACGCACAGCAATCGCAGTTACTACCTTTGCACCATTGCGACAGTTTTTTATAATATAGCTGTTTAATAATATTAGATACGTGTTACCTGAATACAAATGGACTGAACAGATGACGTGGTAGGCAAGCTGACGTCTCGCTGTTGTCGACATGCCGAGTATGGTGGGTTCGAATCCCTCACGGGACAAATATTAAATTATTGTGCCGAGTCAGGGTGTACTTTTTGTCCGTTCATTGTTTGTTTGTACAGATCTCTGTTATACAGGGACAACCACATCCTTGTTGGCATAATATAAAAAATATTCAGTTCAGGTCAGTTCCAATTTACGTGCCTACTTAAATTTAGAAAATATTAATTATTCACCTGAAAGCCTCTAAGAACCATTTGCAGCATCTAGGCATTGAGCCTGCCACCTCATGATCGGTAGCTAGTCTTGCGCTCACATCAATACCATTGGGGTAAATAGGTAACAGTAGAATTAGACTATAATGAAACTTACTTACCAGTCTAATTGATCTAACATGTTAATTATTATTGATAAGGGCAGTTCTACGATTACATCCTGCGCTTTAGAAGAGCAGAACAATCCACAAATATTATAAATTTCAAAATTTGTGACGATACTTTACTTCGGTTAGGTCGATACTACTTCGATGTTAGTAAATGAATCACGCGTAGCCGTTCGAACGGATTTGTATGTACACACATAGACTATAAATCTTGGACAGACATAATATACATTTTTATGGTATGCGTTGCTCTGCGACTCTCGCCATTAACATCCAGAAGATAGTTAGTCAGAAACATCCAGAATTTGGATGATTGCCTATCTAGTCGTTCTAAGGCTACACTGGCACCAATTTGTATTAAACTAGGCTACCTATAGAATAATATTAAAACTGGGTTATAAGTAAATTCTTGCTTACTATTATGATATTCTGTAGATGGACATTTCCGCATAAAGAATTACGATGAATCAACTTTGGCTTGTTAAGCGGCCATCTTAGGTAATTGCATAATATCACGTATTTGCCGCATCGGACGCCAAGGTTATCACAATTAGCAGTAACATATTATGCATAAAGACAATCTATAATTAATTAGAATTACATATTAGTAGTTTTATATATTATTTTATATTTTTATACTACCTCGGTAGTAAACAAGGCTGGGTCTAATGGGGTTGGCATATCCGAGCCCTGAAGACTTCAGGCTTCTCCCTCTGAAGTGTACGCTGCGATTGATGCAGTACATTCATAAGGAGATAGCTAAAGTATAGATCTCGGGGCTGACACAAAAGATCCCACTGGGTCGAAGTGTCGCCGGTCTACACTGACTGGCCCCCGTAACAAGATAAGATAAGATAAGATGCATAAAGACAATCTATAATTAATTAGAATTACATATTAGTAGTTTTATATATTATTTTATATTTTTATACTACCTCGGTAGTAAACAAGGCCATCCTATGGGTAAGCGGTTAGTATAACCTATGATTACTTGCAATACCAGTATTACAAGTAATAAAATAACTGCAACTCGCATGTTGCCAACCTTAGTAAAAATAATTTGAAGATAAAATGAAAGAAATTGGATGGACAGACACGTGAGTAACGCCAGCCGTAGTCCTTGATCACTGTAGAGCGAGATTGTTTGTTGGCGTCTTTTGGTCATCGGTTTCACTTCGGTTTTATGTTAAATAAATAGCCAGTTTCAATTTTGAGCTTAGAAATTTCTGATAATTGTATTTCGCATTTAGCTTTGGCGCCCCTTACAATCTGGCGCTTAAAGTGACCGTTACTCTCGCTTTACCCCAGAGCCGGAGTAGCATATAAGCCTCCAGAGCTCCAACTACTTGCTCTAATGCAGATAAATCAAAAAGAGTAACTTACCAGGACGCTTCCCTATGCGAGCCGGCTAATTTCTACTGTTATTTAATAATTCGCAATAGCAAGTTCGATTGCTGACTAATTAATTAAACGCGGTATGATGTCTCTAACTCTCTAAGCAACCCATGTCGATTATGCCATCATCAAATGAAACGTTTTGAATATTCGATTATGGTAAACTATATACTCAAAGAACAACGAATCATAGAATTTGAATTATGTTTTTCATAGCAAGTGCATATCGCTATTTCGGGGTTATGGGTGTTGGTCTATATGTACACATGTATGTGATTTAGGCATGAGACTATATCCTATTAAAATTAATAACAAACAGATTCTAGAAATGTGTCTTTTTTGTAATTTATAGATGTGCCCAGCAGCGGGAATGTTTAATACAGGGCGGGTTGATATTATTTATAGTATTCTTGTAAGTGTATGGTTTTATCTAGTTTTATATGATAGAATGCAATGATAGTGCATCCAAGCATGCAGAAATAATGTCCCACGTCTTGAATTATGATGATGTGATCTTTTGATCACTTGAGTAATTGACGCGGTCGTGGTAAATAACCATACATTCGATCAATTATAGTTCCAATGTCAAGATGTGACAAAGTTGCAGTTTTCTGGAAAGTAAGAATCTGGGAAGTAAATATAAAATGTTATGCCACGGCGTGCCTCGTTAAGCCGTCAGTCCAGCCTTCAATACACATTTTAAATTGGCTTATGAGCCAGTAGCAGACCCTGAAAGAGTCGCTTTGAAAAATCTGACAGTACTTTAACTATCAATAATACGTACAAGATATAACTCTACGGACCATTGATAAGACATATTGCAGGGTGTTCCTTCCATGCAGAACTTGGATCGTTATATTGCAAAACAAAAATTAATGTGTAACATTTGATTTAGAAATTACGTAAAGCGTATGAAGTTATAAAAAATATATATAAAACATAACGAATTCAAATATAAAAATCTTACTTATCAGCTTTATTGCTGTAAATTTAAGATGGCAACTGTTTTCATATTATTGCTTTGCATAAAAACTGTTGTAATGTTTAGAGTGTCATTTTGTATCGGTAAAAATGAAGAGTTTTCTCTTTGTGGCTGGAAATGTCAAGCAACTTGCGTCAATTTGAGGATGTTAGCTACAAGTAGGTACTAAGAATTTTGCTGAATGGAATAGCTTAGAGAGACTTTCACATTTTCTTTGAAAATCTATCTTAGATTTTCATATGACAAGTTTGTAGTTAAGATTCTCGAACTGCAATTACCATGAAATATTGTTAGTCTCGGATTACTAGTACGTCTGAGATAAAATTATCGGTGATCTAGCTTCGAATTATGAGAGACACGAAGGCATAGGGAAAGTCTAATACTCTTAAAATGTACAACCAATAATACTGCTCTTTTTTGCACTCTTTAAAAATAGAACTGCCGCATTAGGAATAATGTTTGTATTGCGAGGTACATTACCAACATTAATGTTATATAATGTGAATACTATTTACAGACACCCAGAATCATGACGACCATTTGTGGATCACACAATTTTTTGTCCCCTATGGGATTCGAACCCACTCACACTCAACGTAGTAGCAGTGATAGCTTTAAACACAAAAACCAAGCACATGGTATTTGAATTAGTTTGTGTACTTATTTTAGATTTTTGCCCGTCGACGTGGGAATGTCGTGTCGGGTGCCGATGTGCCGCCGGCTACGTTAGAGAGGAATACTCCAAGCAATGCATTCTATTACAGGATTGTCCAGGTAAACACTTCACTGTATAGTACAAGATGTCGGATGATAGTTCTAGAGAACGTCGTAATAAAGCCGTAGTTAGTGCTACATGCATGGACACGACATATCTTTCTATAGGTTTAAGTATATACTTATGTACCGGTATGTACATAATAGTTAAGTAGTTTATACTTAAACTATTACGTATTTGTAAATGTCTTCCATAACTAAGTTGTTAGGGCTTATAATAGCATGTGCAATTAGTGATTTCGTACATTTATGATTTATGTCTATCTATAACAAATAAATCTATCTCCCATACATATACACACACTTACACATACCGATACACACATTCACACACATATCTGCATATACACAATACACACGTAGACACACACATACACGCACCGACAAACGCATTTACTCTCATCCTTAACATAGGCACAAAATTACATATTATAAACAAACAATAAAATTGTACCTTTACTAACCTTAGTTATTTAAAAATATACTCGGATGTGGGCGTTAATGGCTACGACACAGTTTATACTACTGTAGTCATTATCGTATAATTATTGTGAAAATGTAACAAGGTTTTCAATAAAATTATTATTATTATTATTATTATGTCTAGTTCAGAATTAAAGGTTTTGAAATGAGTTTGCTAATAATATAAAATTTATGAAATGAAAATGAATTTCTTAATAGTATATCTGAGTCGAGCACTGAGCTGGGCTCTCTTTTTATTACACATGACCGTAAATAGCTGGTGTACCTAATATTGGTTTATGCTATCCTTTTAGGAATTTTAGCGTGAGGATTTGTATGTATACTTAATATATAGGTGCGTATGTATGATTTGATATTGCAAATTCTTTTGCACGAATAAACCTGAGACTGTCATACCCCACAATATAACTAGCGTTAAGATATAAGTATATTCTCTACATTTAACACAGGTATGTGCAAATGTAGGTCAGCGTGCATAAACAACAATCATTTTACTTATTTATTGCACCAGAGCTGTTTCGTCGACGCTGCCATATTTGATTCCGCGAACGATATACCTCCGTGAGTGTTATTGAAGCACAACTGCGTTATTTGCAATATGTATGCATAATCTCACGGCTATACCTCTGCAGGGGTAGGCAGTCTTTACACCCACATTTCACCAACTATGTTTTTAATCCCAAATAATAAGGCAGCGATAGCTTAGTGGGAACCCGTTGGACTGCCACGCATCGATCTCGAGTTCGATCCTATGGCGCGCATCACTGACTTTTCGAAGTTATGTGCGTCTTAAATAGTTAATTATCGCTTGCGTAACGGTGAAGGAAAACATCGTAAGGAAACCTGCATGTCTGAGAGTTCTCCATAATGTTCTCGATGGTATGTGAAGTCTGCCAACCCGCACTGGGCCAGTGTGGTGACCTTTCTACTAGTTTAATCATTTTATACTTGTAATTTTAATATACCTTTACACAATATTTGTTACTATTGATATTTGGAAATAAAATGTATTATTTATTATTATTATTATAATGAGAAGAGGCCCGTGCCCAGTAGTGCGACAATTTAATACAGGGCTGATATTATATGATATTATATAATAGTCGACTATCGAGCAGTTTCAGACTCCGTGCTGTACCTAATTGAGAGTTCTGTGGTGACAAGGCGGAAGGTGTACTGTACGCATATTCAAACAAGGGAAACAAATAGCGCTCTGTCTCGTACAACTGTATTTTGTGGATCACGCAACTGTTTGGGATGAAGCTTATAACATTAAAAGCATGGCGACGCGCTGATTTGAATTACTACGCCATTCGTGAAGTCAATATTCCAGTGTTCAAGCATACATTGACTCATAGCTCAACCCCAAAGAGATAGGTGTTTTACATATATATTTAGCGAGATGTGTATTTACCACAAAAGAAGGTCAAGCTTATTGCTGACTTGGCATATTGCCTAAGTCCGTACTACTAAATTCCTTATAGAAAAATCTGCATAATTTGTCGAGCTTTGGAATCCAGGGCATAAGTAACTAAGCTCTGTAATTACATCAATAGCCTTCACTCGCGACTTCGCTTGCATTGTATGTTATTAAAATATTGCCTAAAAGATTTTGCCCGCGGATTTACTTGCGTAAATGTGGCTTATGACAATTTTATTTCCCTCGGGAACGATGCTTTTTTTATGATAGGTATTATGTAATTATCTGTGTCTCTAATAACGTGTATGCAGAATTTCATGATGACCGGTCCAGTAATTGAGGCGTGAAAGCATCACAAATAAAATCGCATTAGCGTTTAAAATATTAGTTAGGATGTTAGGATATATTACGCAAAGATAGTAGCGTAGTATATACATACTAGGGATGTTGCGGATGCAGATTTTTTTACATCCGCAGATGCGGATATTTGAGAATCACATCCGCAGATGCGGATACGGATGCGGTTGTCCAAATCGATGCGGAAGCTTCGTAATTGCGGATGCAGATGTTGATAAAAATTGTTCATCTTCTTTAATAAAAAGTATCTAATATCACCGCGTTCGCAGATTCAAGCCTGTTTTGCAACGAGTATTCCAATATGTTCTATGATTTCTGTTCTACTAATAGAACAAACTGGATTTTTTTCTACAACGTACCTACTACTGAATAACTGATTTCTTATTGGATCCGCATTAACATCCGTGTTGATTATTGCAGATACGGATGCAGATGTCCAAATCGATGCGGAAGCTCCGCAATTGTGGAAATGGATGCGAATATTTGCAACATCCCTGATACATACTTAGTATTTTATTCCCGATTTAGACGATTATTTAAAAAGTTACTTCTTTCATGCCCGAAAGGGTAAGCAGAAGCGTATTACAACCGTATTGCTACCGTTTTGGGTGTCACGTTCCACCTTCCGTAGTCAATATTTTTCAGTAGCAGCACAAACTCTGCTACTATGTCAGATAGACGGCAATAGAGATGCATCCTATTACTTGTGACCTAAAACGTTTTACTTTTAATTTTTACTGTTGAATTTTAATTGTATGTACTTTGGTTTCGCTTATGTCAATCACAATACGTTTTTATTTTATATAGTTGTTTCATAACCATTTAATTTACCTACATTATAATTTTGTATTCGGTTCAAAAGCGCTCTATGTAAAATTGCTTATGGATGAATCGGACTTATCTAACAATTTCCCGTAGGACAGGCTTAGCCTAGTGCGGCAAAATTTAATTGATTCAGAATAATTCTGAATATTGTAAAAAAGTTCTTGATTATTGAACCCTGTTCTGTATCATTTGTAAATTTTATGGTACTAAAAATATTAATATTATAAAACCATAGCTGGCGCCATTAAGGTGCAATATACCTTCGGAGATAGAGGCGTAAAATGATGTATGTATAAAAAATCACAAAGGAAAGTGATAGATTTATCGTACCAACCATCATTTACATGGATTGCCGCCAAGTAACAGCGGCATCGATTCAAATTTATCATAAATGCGTTAAAATTACAAGTGTTTGTTTAGATTCTATATATTATCAATTTTCCATTTAAATCTGATTGAACAAGAATGATAAACATATTTTTTGTTTTTAAGGATTAATGTTAAATCAACTTATCGGTTTCATAATAATCGTATCTTTGTTATGCCTCTTTTCTTAGAAACAGTAGTAAATAGGATCGTCCGACTGGAGTTATCTATAGTTGAATGATTCGAATATATTCTAAATTAATAAACTAGATTGTTATCCCTTCGAATACGATCTTTGAAATGTAGTCTTTGTCCTTGACTTGGTTTCAAGTACCTATGTCAGGTACTTGTTGTGAACACATAAGTAAGTATACGATAGAGTTCCGGCGGTCATATGTATTGCAGATTTCTATAATACAGATATTTTCACATGATGTTCAGACACATGTTTTTGCAAACATGTCATTGACTGCCCGAACGGCGTGGTGGCTTAAATAGTCGCCGCGCTGCTGCCACTGCGCCCAGTGTTGTGGGTTCGAATCCCACACGGGAAAAAAATTTGTGTGATCTACAAATGGTTGTGTCGAGTCTGGTTATTTGTTTGTGTCCGTTGTTTGAATATTTGTAAACTCCCTCGTGACACAGTAATTATTCCTACTGCGGAAAAGCAAACAAAAGAAATAAAAAATTGACTTAAAATACTTTCGTTACGCTCATACTACGCGAATGTACATTCTAAGTCTATGTTATAACTTGATTATAATCACGTATCTCTATGTTTAAGGAAACATTTTATCATTTTTCTCCTGTTCTTCTTTTCTTAAATGCTTCGGCGATTGGCAAACTATGCAAATGTGGTAAATAATGGTAGGTATTGCAAGAAATCATAGGTTCGTTGACTGTTACCTACCATGCGAGCCATATCCTAGTTTGCCATCTTCCTAATACAAAAATATATAAGTACTTGAACATATGGTATAACGGCTGCAACAACTTGTTGATATGAGTTCTTAAGAACTTCTTCTCCCTAGCCTTTATTATTCCCAAGTCACTTGGGGTCGGCTTTTCTAGTCTAACCGGATTTGATTGGATATCAGTTTTTACACGGAGCGGCTGCCACCTGACGTCCGCAACTTTCCCAATAACGACTGCCATAGATGTACATGGCAGCCGGTACCGACGGCTTAACGTGCTCTCTGAGGCACGGGGCAGGCGATAATTGTCAATCAATAAACACATAATTTCGAAATGTCATATAACTGCCGAAAGTTAGAGGTGCGCGACGTGAGTTCGAACCCGAGACTCTCTGCATTGCAGTCTGTTGGTCTCCTCACTGAGCAATCGCTGATATGAGCTGTAGAACTATATACTGAAATTATATTTAACAAGATTTTGCCCGCGGCTTCGCTCGCGTTACTGTCGATTTATCTTAAGTTTCTTTTTAGTAGCCTATATGTTATTCCGATAACAATTATATTGTAATGTTTCATCAAAATTCGTTCAGTAGTTTTACGTGAAAGAATAACAAACATCCATCTATCCTCACAAACTTTTCGATTTATAAGTAGAATTAGCGATTTAAAAAAGTGGCCGTGAGATAATTGTAGGCATCTTCTCATAGGTTCAACCTTTTTCCTGAAATTCGCACGTTACCTAAATGTAGCCTCAGTGAGTTAGTAAACTGACTAACCAATACATTTTAAGGCTTTATAAGTATTACGTTGCAGTCTAAATGAATTAATGATTTAAGTTATAACTTTGACTAATAGCATAGTTCACATTCTATACTTTACTTAATATAGACATAATTATGTATATAGCGAATACGACTGTTATCGTCATCCTCATAAAATAGCTAGCGTTAAGATACATAAGTATACACATTACGTCTGAATGTAGGTCAGCATGCTAACTAATATTATAAATGCGAATGAGCGTTTGTTTATTTGTTACGCTTTCATGCCTTAACTACTCGACCGACTTTCAAGAAATTTCGCATAAACGTTGTCAGGGTTACAGAAAAGGTCATGTACTACCTGTCATCCAGGAAAATAGTACTGTCGCCCCAGGGATAGAAAAAAATTGTTGGAAAATCTACTTTAAGGCGAGCGATGTTGCGGGCAAAATCTAGTGCTAAAAATGAACTTATTTGCTGTTTCAGACTAAAGATGGGTGTTAAAAGGTATAACACATAAATAAACATGTTAAAATAAATGACACAAAAATGGTATTTTTAACATAAAGTATTTTTTTTACTTCAGTGCCATCATTACTATAAGTTCATTTTAAACATTTTAATTTGATTTCTTATATTTAAAATATTCAGACAATCCTAAGTCTGTAAAAGTATAAAGGACATTTTATTGATCTAACTAATTATGTCGCATGTTAAATTTATATAAGCACTTCAACAAAATTACGAAAACGAAACAAGGTAACATTCACAATTTTAACATCATGTAATTCACAAGCTAATATGCTAACATGACTAATAGTTAAAATGTATATAACAAATTTAGTTAAATCAAAGTATTACGTACGTTTAACTATTTAACATGTTATAAGAATTAGCACTTTAAATAACATGCTAATTTTTATTTAACATTAGCATTTAACAGTATAACAAAAAATTACATGTTAGCCCACCGCTATTTCAGACAGCCATTATGATATTAAGAATTGTTTTATTTTGTATAGCTGCGAGAAAATTTCGCATGGACAGTGCTGCCACTAATAAAATTATCAGGATAACAGCTTGGTACCCATAGATGACAAATTTGGACGTGACATACTTGTGCTTAGCCCTTTATATGACACTAAGCTGTGTTATCATTATATGTGATACGCTTGTTAAATAAAAATATTTTTAAATATTGCTCAATGGATAAGGTAATGACTTACGAATGAGAGGTCGTGGGTTCAAAGCCCACTTATTACACTACCGACGTGACACAAGCAACTGACTGCACGTATTAATTATGTGGTTGTCTCGCCATTGCCACTGCGCCGAGTGTTGTGGGTTCGAATCCCGCACGGGACAAAACTTTGTGTGATCCACAATTAGTTGTTCCGAGTCTAGGTGTTCTGTCCCCAGCGATACAGAAATTATTCCTAGTGCGGGAGTTGTCTTTTTATTAATAATAAAATAATTTAATACAATTCGTAGTTTTAGCTTATTTGAAAGGGTTAAGAACAGCACTAGTACTGTGCAACCCAAATTATAACTGGTCTAGTAAAATCTTTTTTAACAATATAAAGGTTAGGCAGCGTTCCATTTTTGTGAACCCGATGTTATTTACGTGGATCACAGTATACACAATATCTCTGGTTCTTCTAATAGGAATTTGATGCCAGTTAACTTAGGTTTTTTTGTTGAACTTTAAGCTACAAAATTAGTAACACAACATTTTAAAATCTATACATTCGTTTTTGCATAGGTAATATTAAAACAAACGGATAGGCAGTCAGATAAATATTATAAACACCATTTTGATTTTAATCTTCAAATACTCAATTCAAATATATTTTGTCACAATATCTACAATGTGCAGACAGTTTTATAACAGAATAGATATAACTTGAGGTATATGATATATGAGGTCTCGGGTTCGTTTCGCTGGCCGAGCAAAGTGTTATGCACGTTGCTTTTATCAAGAAAATAAATGCTTACTAGCACTACAACGTAACTGGCGCAACGTTGGTATAATATACCGCGGACTACCTTCCCGGGAACATTCTTTTGCGAAATGACTCTGTGTTACAAACCTGCGATAATCTGCTTTTGAAAAGGTCTTCTATAAGGTGTTTTGATGTCAGCAGGGTTGTTGATAAGTTTTTGAAGAAAGGGCCATAAGCTATGATAACATCTTAACTCGAAAAGGTTGAGAGCATCTTTCATGTAACAGTATCGTAAAACAAAAAATTTGTTCTAAAGGCAACTGATAGGTACAAGGAGATATAAGAATCCGTTTCTTTTTCTAGATTATTAATGTTTCTGAGGACGATTGGAGTAGTTATAGCGAATAGGTATCCCATATGCCTATACAGATGTACCATACAATCACAGAGCATGTATTTACTGTATCATTAGACCCAACTATGTCGTTAATACTGTCATATAAATGTGAGCGCTTGCGTATATGATAGCTGCGAATGAAGTCTCGGATTTGATGACCAGGATGAATAAAATGAATTTTAGTGTTACGGCAATTTCAGTAGCTGATCGCCATGCTGTCACCACTGTGCGTGAGGCAGGTCTGATTCAATAGAATGAACCCTAAATAGGATAACATGAAATGTAAGCGAGATATACCTCTGCTATGACTTTAGTGATTTATTTTTAATAATTTTGTCAATAATGCAATGTATGAATTATTTAAGATATTGAATAAGTAATAACATTTGAAAAAGTGTCCTCATTTCACGCTTTACTGAGATCAAGCGTCTGACATAGCATTAATATCTCGGTCAAGTATTTGTATGTAGACTGCAACCTAAGTATTTCGGTACACCAATATGACGTAGAGCCGTCGCTACAATTTGTGTATAAATATTAGTGTAACTTTGATTCTGGAGATCACAACACTATAGCAATGGAGACCGTGCTTTTGGCTTGTTCGTTTGCGGCATTCGCGCTGGCCGTCGCTGGGGCTCCAACATACGTCGAAACGGAGGAGCCGCAAATGAGACAGTATCCTGAGGATTATCAGTATTTGCGGGAGACTCGGTCGCAGTACGCTCCGCAGTACATAACGCCTTGCGCCGCCGCAGCAGCCGCCGCTGCCGCTGCAGGTTCCGTCAACGTGCCTGCCTATGCCTCACCATACCATCTGAACCTGCCCACTTATGCTGTACCTCAATACGGATACGGAGGGGCTCCGCATCCGCACTACCGCTCTGTGGACGAACAATTGGCCGAACCCGAGATGCTTGCCTTCTCCGACATGGATCAACTTCAACACGGACACGCTATGATGATGGACCGCATACCAATGGCGAGGACGGCATATGGAGGACCTGTTCAATCGGGTTTAGCGCTTAACGGTCCCGTGCTTACGTCAGCGGGTGGGCCAGCCTATGGAATATTCCCGAACGCCAACGTTGGAAGATGTAACGTGCCTTTGCTGTTCAGCTGTTCGCCATCAATATCTTCTGGACGTATGGTAGAGTCACAGCGTTATTTACCTCCGGTGGTACCGATACCTTCAGGCAACTCATACAGACTGGTGGAACAACAGCTTCATCCCGATCTTCATGAGCATTCGGCGGAGCTGTCGGATCAGCACATAGAACCTGTTCATCATACCAGTCACGCGGCCCAGTCTCACAGATAGGCAATTTTCAGTGTTATAAATTAAGAGTGTTGTGTAATATAAGATAGATGTAACATAATTTTAATGTTTATGATATTAATAAACTATAACTACTACTAAAATAATTTTTCATTATTATGTCGCCTCTGAATACATGAGTAAGTACTATTGGCTATGATTGCAAAACATGTAGCATAAACAAATATTATTGCAATCATTAAATATATTTTTTGTTGAAATATTTCTTATGACATCTACAATGACAACTTAGTTATAGAATGCTATATAATAATAATATAATAATATTCTATCACATACACACCACAACATCTAGCCCAAACTAAGCAGAGCTTATACTATAGGTACCTACTAGACAATGGACAAACATATATTTATACTTTTTTTTTGTAAATACTTACATATTATACATAGAAACACCCACACCAAGACAAACATCCATGTTCATCCACAGAAATGTTTTGACTTGTACAGGAATCGAACCCACGACCTTAGGCGTGGCAGTCGGTTACACTAACCACTACGCCATCGAGGCCGACTATATATTCCCTAAGAAGTAGGCAGAGGTGAGGTCTCTTAGGGATTCTGCTTCTAAATGATTCCAATAACAATTTACCCTAGTCGCGAATTGAACCGCGTCCTTAATCAGATATATATATATATATATATATATATATATATAAATATAATAATAATAATAATAATAATAATAATAATAATTTATTTGTGTAAAATGTGGTAGTTACAAAAGTAGGTGATAAGTACATAATTATAGGCGCTGAGCACATTTTGCCATATTTAAATGGCATGCAATATTATATATTATTATTATTATAAGCGCGTAAGCTTTCACTATTACTTGGGACCTAAGCCATAGCTGGTTTATTGCTGTTTAAATCGTCCGCCGTGTATTAGAACACCTGAACTGAATTTCGATTATAATTAAATTATGATTAGTTATTACTACTTATACCAATTACATTAAAAAGTCAACTCCTGCACTAGGAATAATTCCTGTATCGCGAGGGATTTAACCAACATTCAAACAACGGACACAAAGAACACCCAGATTCAGAGCAACCATTTATCGGTCACACAATTTTTGTCCCGTATCGGGATCGAACCCACAACACTGCGCGCAGTGGCAGAGGCGAGGCGGCCATTTAAACCACTAAGCCTTCAGTGCAGTTATACTAATATACCTAATGTGCATTTCTCTAAAACTCTACTATCAAACTAGTTGCTGAATCCTATGTCCAGCAGTGGACGTCTTTCGGCTGAGATGATGATACGTTCTGCGCTGCACATGCGTGGCACTTGCTTGACATGGACAGTTTCGTTCTAAAATGTAGTTTGTATACGGACGTTTACATTTTATACAGACTTTACGTATGGCTCCGGATACTAGCGAACATAAAAACAGTATTTTATATACTTTTTTCATAGAACAGTAAAAAGTATTAACGAACGAAAAAAGGTATAATACTGTTTTTAACAGTATGGTTGGGATCCCTACATAACATCCA
The DNA here is from genome assembly GCA_930367265.1 of Catocala fraxini. Lineage (NCBI taxonomy): Eukaryota > Metazoa > Arthropoda > Insecta > Lepidoptera > Erebidae > Catocala > Catocala fraxini. Next base: position 9,337,853 of record OV884032.1, read on the forward strand.
TCTTTATAATAGAGAGAGCAGCTGTATCTTCCAGTGCCCGAGAGCACAATCCGGGACCAGTTATAGACAGGTATTGTAGACTCAACAGTACAGTCAGACACAGAGAACAATTATTTGTGGTGTACACAAATAATGATTGTCTCGTGTGGGATTCGGACCCACAGCACTCGATGCGGCGCGGTGGCGGTGAGGCGGCGGAGAGGGTGGCTAGCGCTACGCCATCCGTGCATTTAATCAGTCAGTCATTAAAGAGGACAAGCTTGTTATCATCTATCAGTTAAGACTCCATACCTTACCTTAACAAAACATCATCACGCAGTAGATTATCTACGGGGTAGGCAGAGCTAAATCTAACCATTGTAACAGTTTTGTTGAAGCTCGTATGTAATAAAGACTGCTCTACTGCTTTTAAAATAACCAAATATTAAAATAATATTAACTTAATTCAAAATAGTTCTTCTGATTATGTTCACTGCTAGACATCTATTTGTTTGTGCCATCCTTCACGCTCTGATTCAATCTTATCCAGATTAAAACTTACCGAAAAGAAAGTGACAAAATAATTTTCCGCATGTGAGAGTTACTGCTTACACATTGTAGTCGCTTTTAATAACGAATGACTAATACGTAAAACGCTATAAATAAAGTGTTATCGCCGCAAATACAGCAGTACTTGTTCTATCAAATAGAGATCATAATGAAAATCACGTTCGTCATAACAATAGTGATTCTAAAAGCAAGTTATGCTTTTTCTAATAGCAATTTGGTATCGATGGACGATCTAAGATTACATGTATCACCGATACATGGCAGGCATTTTGGTAGTTACGTGTACAGTTCTTGTCGAAGCGACGGAATAGCGCGTCAAGATCACTTGATAAAAACAAGACACATCAACAGTGGAAAACCGAGTCAAAGTCATGTAAGGAGTGCAAGGAATGCTATTTGGACGGATACAGTTAAAGCTACCAGCCACTACAGAGTGTCAGAAGACTATCCAGAGGGTCACCAAGGCAATCATCATTTGGTTTCGAGAGATTATCCCCAGTCTAACTTGGTGCGATTAATCCTCCGGCCGGGGAATGGTTGCTGATGCATATGATGACGATGTATTATTTTGTATCTAAATAAAATATAAAAAATATTAATAGCGTATTTTTTGCAATAAACCCTGTCGTTATCAAATATGTAATGATATAAAATTATAAGCAAATTAAATTTCTTTGGAAGTCATGTCGTTTTGTGAATAGGCTAATTATTTGATTCGTTTAGAGATTGACTGCAACATAACATTAAATTATGTATATCGCCGAAGAGTAGGTAGAGGCGTAAGTCCGTGTTTAGCAAAATTGCTAAACACGGACTTACGCCTCTACCTACTACGTTTTAGTTTTCTCGTACCTATTACACCCGTTAAAAAAGATCTAGATTGGCTAATGTCATCTAGAATTTTTCTAGGCTTCCCATCACTGCTTAGGGCCAGACACCAGACCTTTTAGTAGTGACGACCATATAATTCAAGGATTTAATGTAATCCTATCATTTTTGTTGATATCTATAATTCTGGGGTGTGCAAATACTATATACTTTCACAATAGCAATAGCCCTTCTTAGGAATTCCATCTAATGCCTCGCAATGCACTGTGATCATGAGTGATATATGCCTGCAGACCAGTAATACAATCGAATACGATAATTTATGTCAGAGATTTAAATATACGAGTATACATAGTATACGTTTGAAACAATGAGGATTTTGCGTATCCTAACTTCTTAATCCTAACTAATATTATTAATGCAAATGTAAGTTTGTTTGTTACGCTTTTACGCCTCAACTACTCGATCGATGATCATAAAATTTCACATACACCTGGTCAAGCAGAACAGAAAAGGACATTGGGTACCTTTCGTGCAGAAAAAAGTACTGTTACTAATCTATAACCTAACCTCACCTACAATTACGCGAGCGCAGCCGCGGGCAAAAACTAGTTCTAAATATTTGCAGTAGGTACCACAAATACTTACATACTTTGGTGTTCTTTATCTGTAAATGCGTTTAATCGTGGCGGAGTATTTTAGAGGTATATACATTATCTACGTCAGTTTTAGAATCGGTTAATTATGTAATAATCATATCTTGTATTTGATAACGGCTAGCAAAATAACGTTGACTAACACATACGTTTATGCCAATTTGAAAATTATTTTTTGTTTAAAGACTTCTCCTGCAGTAGGAATTCGTGTGTCGCGGACTTTACAAACATTTAAATATTTGACACAAAAACACCCAGATTCGGAGCAACGATTCGAGATCTCAATTTTTTTTGTACCGTTTTGGAATCTATATATTAATACATGAAGCAATAACTTTGTACCCTTTTTTACGAAAATTGTGCGGACGAAGGAGTGGCAAATCCTAATAAATACATTAAATTAATGTAAAAACACTACATGCACACAAACATGCATTTGACACAAGCAACCAAATCGCGTTCGTAGTATTTCGACATAGTTTGGCTGATGTCGTAGAATTCTTCATAATTATGGTTACATATTATGTATGTGGAGAAAGTGACTAAATTAATTGTGGTTATAAGGGTAAAACCGGGTTATAGACGATAAAACCTTAATAACGATCAAACTTCAAATTTAAATCAATTATGGGCGAATTTCGACTACTTGGCGACCGCTAGTTGAACCTAATCGACACAGTGGAAGTGGCTAGACGATCACTTTAACCTTTACGCCATCCGTGCAATGAAAATACTTGTCGTTAAATTATATTTCACAATTTCCTTTAAGATTTTGTTGTTGATGGAAGATGAGCCAGCGGCTTACCTGATAGACGTGGCTGTGCTAACTTGTTATCACCAAACCAATTTCAAGGAATAAAATCCAAGCCGCTGCCTACAGTAAACCACATAGTTGTCCCCTGTCCAATAGTAACCGGTTACCGTAGCTTATATGAAGGATACTGGCGGCAGAGGGGTAACAGTTGAGAAATACTCAAAGGAGGCCAGATTTACGAACTCAACATCAAATCAAAATCGAAAATAAATTTATTCAAGTTACTTACTACTTATGAATGTCAAAGTTACACTACATTTTTTCTGTGAATTTACATTTACTGCCACGTTCAGTAAAGCAAGGGTGTAGGGCTCATGAGAAGAACGGGCAAAAAACTTGCTACTGCACCAAGTTCGTAACACAGCATACAACTGTACCTCGTCAACACGTAAATTCTTTGGCTCTATGCCTTATCTCTCTGCGGACGGGCTGCATTGTCTATGAATATGAAATCGGACTATAAAAATGTCGGAATAGAGAGAGCATCTGTGGTTGTCCACACTATAATATTGCCTGCGTAGATAGTCAGTTTCCTCTTCATGCATTCTATTCCATTACCAGAATCAGTTGATCCTGTAAAACTGCCTGTTTTATGATTATAGAAATATAGAATCCTCACGTAAAATCTATAACCCTTCGCTCGATACGGAAATCGAAACCGGAACCTCACAATATACTGTTGGTATGAATGCGCACGCGCTCACGTTCGTAAATAATGCTAATTAGGTAATTTGTTAGTGTAAACATCACATTCATACAAAAGTGCATTGTTAGCGGCACACCAATCTTACAAAAATAAATCATATACATAAACTGTGAATAAATACTGTTTGTTTATTACAACCACTATACAATGTTTCTTATTTGAATAATCAACGTAATAATTGATTTTCATATGGTGGATGGTTTTTCTTATGTTTGGCACTTTCTAGCGGGTCACTGACTAGATTTTACCCGTAGCTAACTCGCGGTTTATATAATTTTCTATCCCTTGAGAACAGTACTTTTTTCTAGATGAAAGCTAGGTTTGTTCTTTTTTGTACCCCTGACAACATGTAGGTATGCGAAATGTCATGATGATCGGTCGAGTAGTTACGGCGTTAAAGCGTAACAAAGAAACACAGTTACATACACATTTATAATATTAGTTAGGTATTCATAAAAAAGCAAGAAACGCCGTGTACGCAACTTGTTAATCTAAACATTTTGTAAACCATGTCAAGCGCATATTTTATGTGCGTCATGTATAATTAAAGGTTATTCAGAACTGTCAATTATTATTTTAATAAACTCTTGCCCAAACACGTACTTACATAACCTCACGCTTGTAATCCCAAAAGGATTAGGCTGAAAATAAATATGAAACAACTACATTAAGCTATGTTTAGCTTCAATTTTGATTGTAAGCGGTAATGCCGCTCATTGGCCTTTCTTGCATTGCAGAATAGGTTCCAATGCAAGAAACCCATGCCACTACTACTACTTCCCTAACTAAGAAAAGTCATGTCCAAAAACAGCTGTACAATTAAAGAAGTAGGTTTTAATACTGCAAGGATAGCGATGTGGTTTAACAGGTCGCTTTGCCACTGCCGCCGCTTCTAGTGTTAAACCTATACAGGAAAAAAAATTGTATGATCCATCATACTAGAGCCTCGCTGATTTCAGCATGAATGTGCCGGCTCGACCGGGGAAGAACGGGCAGTAATAGTCACACAGAATATCGACGTGAAATAGTAGTATTCCTACTGTTGTGGTTCGTTCGGTGAGTGAGAGTACCGGAGGCCCAATCACCCTCTTTCCCCCTTACCGCTCCTTCTCCTTCCCATTTCCTTTCCTAAAGGGTTGGCAACGCGCAAGTGATGCCTCTGGTGTTGCAGGCGTTCATAGGCTACGGTGACCACTTACCATCAGGTGGGCCGTATGCTTGTTTGCCAAAGTAGTCGCATAAAAAAATATAAAATAAAATATTTGTCGGACACAAAGAACACCTAGACTGTCTAGGTGTTGTGTTCGTTATTTAGATGTTTGTAGAAACTCCGCGATACAAGAATTAATACTAGTGTGGGAGTTTTCTTTCTTAAAAGAAAAAGGTTTGGTGCCTTTTGCATAAGCAAAAGGCACCAAACCTTTCTTCTTTCTTCTATTCTACAGTTGTAGAATTAAAAGAAAAGCCATGTCCATGATGTGACCTATTACTGTTAGAAGCAGCAGATACCGACCTACTTTTCCTACTGTTCAAGAAAGGCAGTAACCGTTGCTCTTAATGTTTAGTTGATAGGTTAATCACTGTGCTGCACTGCCCTGTATTGCTTGGTTGTGGCAATACAGTGTATTATAACTATTGCTTTCTACTGGCCATATATCCAGATTCCGATTCAGATCCAGTCCAAAACAACAAAGTGCCCGAACCGGGAATCAAGCTGAAGTCCTCATGCACAGCAGTCCCATTAATTGCCACCCCACTATCGAGCCAGTTCACGTTATATATTTTTTTAAATTATGTTTGAATTCTAGCGATTTATTTTAGTCCTTATATAGACATGGTGTCAAACAACTTGTTGTTGGAAAGTGAATATTTTAGACGATGAATTCTTGCAACATAAGGCATACAATACATACAACACATAGCTAGGAAAATCAACTACGTATAATAATATAATATAATGTAATATTCTACCACATACACACAACACCATCTAGCCCAAACTAAGCAGAGCTTGTATTATGGGTACTAGACAATGGATAAACATACATTTTTTTTTTTTTTTGTAAATACATACATATTATACATAGAAACACCCAGACCAAGATAAACATCCATGTTCATGCACACAAATGATTGACTTGTGCGGGAATCGAACCCGCTACCTCAGGCGTGGCAGTCGATTACACTAACCACTACGCCATCAAGGCCGACAAATAGTCGCCCCTTGGAAATAGGAGTCACTGGATGCGGCAATAAATAGAATTATCGGTACAGTACAGTACAGCTCAACGCTTCCTTTAGAAGCCTATTTGCAGCAGGAATATAACAATAGTTTAGCTAGCTAAACAGCTACGATCATCTTTAAACCGTTGTTATACTACCTTGTTCTGGCTGTTTCAGTTACGCTTTAGTCAGTATAAACCTGACGAGGAGAGTTCCATGTTAAGTGGAGACACAGCTGTGCTAGATCTCCTTAAACGAATAAAGGCTCTACTATCGCATTATGTAGTCAATATTGATACAAATTAACTTAATTATACAACCTTTTTGACGTTGAATGCTCTCATTACTCGTTATTAAGTTTAACTATTTTACAGATTTAATAAGTTTATTTTATTTACACCGCTACGATTTCAGTATAAGTTATGACTATTATTTGATTTTATTTGATGCACACTGCCAGTTATAAGAATATTCGGCTGTTCTTATAATTAATTAAAAATACTTTGACTGCATTGTGTTTAGTGGTCGCCTTGCCACTGTCACTGCGTCGAGTATTGTGGGTTCGAGTCCCACACGGGACAAAACTTTGTGTGATGCACAAATTGTTGTTCCGAGTCTGGGTCTTCTTTGTCTCCCGCGACACAGGATATATTTCTAGTGCGGGAGATGTCTTTTATTAAAAGAAAAAACAAAAGAAGATTGCAGCTTCGATTCCTTGTTTCAATATTTTTAACGTAATTTTGATGCCTTTATTAATCTTTTAATTTTTGTTAGCGTTCAAATCAAATCAAATCGTTCAAATACTGTGTTCCTGGCTATATAAATATATGTGTATGATTATATAAAGTACAGCTGAAAGTTAATATCAATATCAATTAGAATTTAAAATGTATAGATACTTAGATATAGATTAAAAAATTATGTAAACGTCACTAGAATTTAAATCCTGAAATAATTTAGAAGAGCACAAATCTTTCTTTGGGCTGTTTTGTTGATTGAGTGGCGTAACTAAAACAACTGCAGGTTTAGAGTTTGATGCTCGGTTCGGGGTAAACATTATTAAGTTTATTTTCTGTGTATGTTAGGAATATCTGTATAGGTTCTGGGATCCCGTCCTGGACTACATCAGGTAGACAATTAAATAAGCTTGCGTGTTATTACATAGGATTGAAAAATAGACGAAGGAATAAAGGTGTAATACCTCTGTTGAATCCTTTCAGAATATAGAGCCGTGATGGTATGTTAAACTAATATTATCAAATAAATATTGTAGTTTATAGAATATGGCTTACAATATATGTACCTATATCAATTCATAAGGATTCATTCATACTTGTTAGGAAAAATATATATTGATATGATATCAATAATATTACTATTGTAGTAGGTATATAGGTAGTATTCTTAGAATATTACATAAATTAAGTCTACGGCTTACTCGATCCGTACCGGAAGGAGTCGTCTCAGCATTTGTGATTCACTAACAACAAGCACGTATTGTTTTGTTTAGCAGCCGCTCGAACAAATGTATTGAGACTAAATTAGTATAAATGCCCAATACAGATCATCTCCAGCATCAAACGTGCAACACACACCATGAAGACACTACTGGTGCTTTCTGCTCTGGCTTCAATCGCTCTAGCAGCCCCAACACTACAAGAAGAAGGTTTTGAAGATATTCATCATGTTCCTTTGACTTCTGCGAAGACTTCCGAGCTGTCTACAGGATCAATTTCACATGGCACCAACACTAAAGTTCTCATCGATGCAGGGACTTCTTTGCACACGGGAAGAAATATTCCTTCGAAGAAACCACTGATCGTTAAAAAGAAATTTGGTTATCGACTTTATCGTGATTCTGAAGAAGAGAAGGCTCATGCTGATTCCCAGGAGTCGTGCGGCAGGCAAGTCAAAGTAAAGTTGTGTGATGAAGATGGCAAATTTAGGGAGATGTTGAAAAACTCTGCTCACGATATCAGCAACGTCCACACCACATCAGATGACATGAAACTCAGCATTCGAATGGCTAAAGAAGCGGTTGAGAACTTGCAACGAGATCTTATGAAGATGGAACATAAAAATCCTGCCATGAAAATGGCACATGATTCAGAAGCTGACAGTGATTTACATGAAGACATTGAAGTAGCTAGACAAGCTCTGGAGCACATTCATACGAACTTTGGTGACTTAGAAACAATGAGTTTACATGCTACAGCATCGAAGGACTCAGAAGCTATACATGATATACACATCGCAGTAGCAAAGTCTGAAGAGGAAAAGATGGCACAGTGGAAGGAAGCTATGGAAAACATTCAGAAAAATGTCGAAATTGCAAGAAATATTGAAGATAGTTTCAAATCCGCCAATCATGCGGACAATTTGCTTCACTTAGACCAGTCAGATACTGTATCTCATATCATCAATGAACATAAATTAGAAGATATTGCTTCTCATGTAGTGTCTAATGAAGAACATCACATGCGCGGCGCTGAAACTACACCTCTAAATACACAAGTAACAGAAAAAGAACACAGTGAACATGGCCTTACCGAAAAAACTACAATTGAAAATTTGACTAATGACCACGCTAGAGAAGAACATCATACGGAAGATGATATGAATCCTTCTGCTTCTGAAGCTATTGAAATGAAAACTGTAGATATTGATAACCACCATACTTTAAGGAGCGAAAATCATGAACTACATGATCATATGAAGAGTGCTGATGCAGCATTGGAAAAACATGAAACAGATATTCACAATTCAGAACTCCAAGCCACTGCACCAATTGATACGTCTTCTCTTACAACCTCTCATCAACCGTTATTCACCGTCAAGCAAGCCGAAGAACAGACAGAACCAAAGTTAGAGGACAGCAATGTTTTATTCAAGACTTCAGAAAATTTAGTTGAAAACCGCAATACTGGTGTAACAGACTCCCTTAAAACATTACCTCTACAAATGGTCGATGAACACCCACGCGATACAGAAGAGAAAGAGCTAGAAGATAAAACCGGACATCACGAGCTGCATGAAATTACTTCAGAAGAAATCAAACATTTAAATGACCTCCACGCCAAGTCTGTAAAAAATCTCGATGATGATCAAAAAGAAGATATACATAAAGATATAAATAAGAATGCGGCTATTGGCAAAACTGCTGAAATACCAAAGCCCGAGTTAGAAAACCATCTTATTGAGACTTTTGAGACCAAACTAAAGGATGCCAGTTCAAACAATGACACTGGAGACAAAGACAACAATGATAATCTCACCAAAACTGTTCAAGAAATACACCTGCACAAGTTAAATAATGTTGCGGATCAAATTGAAAACTCTATGAGGGTGGCAGACCTTACTCTTCCAGAACAAAACATGCAGCACAAAATTGATGATAACGACTCAGATTCAGATCACGTGGCAACATTTACCGGAATGAAATCAGCTGAACATCATTTGCACCATCACTCACCATCATCGAAATCTATTGAACAACATTTACATCACCAGGCACCATCAATGAAATCAGTTGAAAGTAATTTCCATCATCACGCACCGTTAATGACATCAGCTGAAAGTCATTTACATCATCATTTAGCATCAATGAATTCAGCAGAAAGCCATTTACGTCATGTTGAAACTGCACCTACTACCGGACGTTGGGCTCACGAACACAGACACTTAGCAGCAAAGGAAGCTACTGAGAAATTCCACAGAAAAGACTTCAACGAAATTGATCATAATATTATGAGAAACTCACACCCCGCTGAACATCGCTTCACTCCAACCAAAATGGGAGTCACTCACGACTTTGAAATGGCACAACATGCCCACCAACATGTGCATACTCCTGTGGGATATCATAACCACAAGATGCATGAGATCACCAGTATGTCTGACGGCACACTTTCCTCGAAGTTTCATCCAAGCATGAGAGAAGCAATGGACGGTTTTGGATCCGAGCACATGTACCGGTGGGCGCCTACACACGAATACAGAAACGCCTACGGAAGTAGTTCTATTGGCTCATCAGGTGGAGCAGTCGGGGTTTTTCCTAATGCAAACACTGGAGGATGCGGTATTCCATTGTTGTTGAGCTGCTCTCCCTCTGTTGTGTCTGGCAGTTTAGCGAAAGCTCACTCATCACAAGGTCAAGGTTCATACTCTGGGCCTTCTTATAGAACCGAAGATGATTTTGCCTTCCACAACAAACGCGATATCAAGAAAACGAACGAGTTGAGAAGTACCAATATATTACGGACGCCTGCGATCGTCAAACAGAAAACTGGAACAATTTTGGAAAACCAACTGTAATCTCATATGAAAACGAGTGGGCAACGAAACAATGACTTGTATATTTTTATTAATTTTATACTTACAATGTTTGTAAAACATCACAAAAATAATAAAGCATTTCCTTAAAAGTATGTTGTATAATTGAACTTCAAAACTCCTGTAATATCAAGATAAGCATTAGTTCTAGCACAGAACTTAATTCAAATATTCGCGATTATCTACGGATATCAAATATTTTGACTATAAAACGGTTTATTATTGTAGAAATATATTAATGACTTAACCAACATACACATAGCCTCACGCCTGTTAGTCTCTGAATTGATACGCAGAATTGTATTAGATACACTACATTTGATGGCTTAGGCGCAAAATGTCTATTTGGCAAAATGTCAACCGTGCGCAAAATGTCTCTTTCTCATAATGTCTCTTTCGCAGAATGTCACTTTCGCAAAATGCCGCTTTCGCATAATATCGCTTTCTCATAATGTCTCTTTCGCAGAATGTCTCTAACGCAAAATGTCGCGATAGTAACATACGCCCGTTTCGAGAAAAATGCTAAAAAATTAATTGATAATTTTTAGAATGTATGTCTGTCTGTCCGTATGTTGCTAAAGATCTCGAAAATGGCACAATCGATTTCAATAAAACTTACATTAATCCTTTTCCTTAGGGCCGGCAACGTGCGAGCGATACTCCTAGTATCACGAGCCATCATAGGCTACGGTAACCGCTTACCATCAGACGGGCCGTATACTTGTTTGCCACTTTAGTTGTATAAAAAAATACAATTTTGGTTACAACAAATCATTTATTGAAATTATAAGTAAATAAATCACAACGGTCTTCATTTTGGTACATTAATTTTTACTTTAGTACTATAAATTTACACAAATATGGAAATGAAAATGTCATAACTAAACGAATTAATAGATAAGTAAGTAAGACAAAACCATTAGGTACCATTTAGTACCTACAGTAGAAAGAAAAATACAAATTAAAAAAAAATAGTAAGAAACAATCATTTATATCTATTCTTGAGAGGTATAAAAATTATAATCAATATTTATTATATATATTATATCTAATATGTACGACTCGGGTATCGAACCCGAGATGCGTAATCACAGCAGTCGCTGATACTACCGCTGCGTAGCGAAGGCAGAGACATAATGGGATACATACCGCGTACATCTAGTCGTATCATCTGCTTGCTTATACTTTTACAACGACCTAAAAGGTTTTCTTATATAGGTATAGATATTATATATAGGTATAATATCTCCTTTCTCTCTTAGCCTTTATTATTCCCAAGTCACTTGGGGTCGGCTTTTCTAGTCTAACCGGATTTGACTGGATATCAGTTTTTACACGGAGCGGTTGCCACCTGACCTCCGCAACTCAAAGGCTAACGATACCCTAAGGCTAGACCAGTGTCAGGATATTAAAGGGTACTGACTTTGCCAATAACGACTGCCATAGATGTTCATGACAGCCGGGACCGACGGCTTAACGTGCTCTCCGAGGCACGGAGCAGGCGATAATTGTCAATCAATACGCACATAATTTCGAAAAGTCATGTAACTTCAGAAAGTCAATATTGGTATAATATACTACATGTTTTAAAAACGTAGGCATTTTAATATATAGTCTCTTGTAGAAAGGCGTATAACCATACTTACTAATTAATTAAGTGTCAGTTCGTGCATATAATCTAATATATAATATTCTATCACATACACACAAGACCATCTAGGCCAAACTAAGCAGAGTTTGTACTATGGGTACTAGACAATGGATAAACATACATATAAACATTTTGTTTTAGTAATACATACATATTATACATAGAAACACCCAGACCAAGACAAACATTCATGTCCATGCACACAAATGTTTGACTTGTGCGGGAATCGAACCCGCGACCTCAGGCGTCGGTTACACTAACCACTACACCATCGAAGCCGCCATTAAATAATTAAGGTATTCCTTAACCTTGTAAAATTAAGGAACTACCAGACATAAATAAAAATCTATTATGTTTGGCCACCGGTGGGCCGCTGCGACTCAATAAGTTAATATCTTAATACTTTTCATGCTGATGATGATATCTATTACACTTCTTTGTCTACCCCTTTGTGAATACTGAGGCATAGCACACATACAAAGATACAGGCTCAGCTGAACTGCGGCGTAAGGATAGTAAAGAAATCTTTAATTACAACCCTGGAAAGCTGGCAGTGTTTGATCCACGTGACTCGAAAAGCACGCAATGTCGTTGGTTGTTCGCCTTGGCACCTAATCACTCCTCTCATCCGGTCGTCGGGTTGAAGTCCCATTGAACTATGAGAGCGCCGACATAAATTATATATCTACGCCAATTTCGGCTACAGCCACTATGACATGTTATTCTATGTGGTGTACCGTGTATATGATGTGACTTGTCCTGTCATCCTTTGTTACGATTTCACGCTTTAACTTCTAGACCGATGATCATGAAATCTCGTATACATGTTGCCAGGAATACAGAATAGGTGGTTTTCACCAAGAAAGAAGTATTGTTACTTACCTAACCTGAACTAACCTACTTTTACGCGAGCGAAGACACGGGCAATATCTAGTAAGTAATATAATATAAACCTTTTGCCGTTCTCTATAACTTTTCATGTTGTCTAAAAAGGACATATTATCTGCATTTTTTAATTGTATTATCATAAAGTGCATTCATTTAGTTTGTTTTTATGTTTGTAAAAACTGCTATCATATGTAATTTACAGTATAGAATGAATACACGCAATATTGCATCGTCGCGATGCAATTTTATGAACGCTGGAAACATGACACCGTATTCATTGTTCAATGACTTCAAAAATCTGCTGAATTAACTGATGCAACGTTCATTGCACTGAAGTAAATTAAAATTTGAATTTAGTATTCAATACAATAGCGATCGATTAAAATGTTCGGAGTGTATATCAACATTTGTGCAATTTTCGGATTAGCTTATGCTGTTCCCACACATTATATTGGACCCTTGATTTTACCTCATGCAAATTCTGACCAGAGCGTTATAATAAGTGCAAGTTCTAATAACTTAATCCAAGACTCTCAAACGGAGAGCTTAGAAGACAAAAATACAGTAATAAGTGCATACCCTGTATATCATGACGTCATAAGATCGCCTGCTTTGGTTTCTGGTGACGTAGTTTTTAATGCTGATCCACAGACTGATTTCATTCAAGACGCTGTAGAAGGTGCATTGCCAATGAATGATGGCTTAAACAATCAAGAAAATGTACCCGTGTGGAAAGAACTAGAATACGTGCAATCGCTTCAAGAAAGTTACCAAGTATACGATGAGCAAGAACCCACTAAAGTTATGATGAACATTGACTCCGATAATTATGATGATGGCGACAATGCTCTACCGAACCCTGTTCTGCCTTTGGAATCACTACCTAATATTTACTCCACGTATATCCACGAAGCTATACCATCTTTGGAAACCCGTGGAAGTTATGACATCAATGTTTTGAACCCTGAAAATATAGAATATCTACCCCCAAACATGAGACCTACCCGTTCGAGAGGCGAAGATTTTATGAGTGACTTGGCACATGGAACAATCATGAATAACATTATACCAACTATGTCCTTCGTCCGTGGTGCTGAAGAGTACCCATCTTATCCTCCGTTGCAGACAGCAATATATCCGAGAGACGCGTCGAATGGCTGTGGTCTACCAATTCTTTTAGATTGTAATCCGAATTTAGTTCGTGGTTCTATAGCTAGTTTATATCCGGAATTTATTCCACCAGTAGCATCGGTTATGCCTATTAGAGGCGATCAAGGCTCAGACATTACGGAACCTTTAGGTTATAAAAGTTTGAATGTTCATCCTTTTCTTAATGAACAATATTCCAATCAGCTAGCTTAGCAAGTTTTATGTATACGTTTGCTAAATAAATAAATAAGTTAACAGGAAACTCATTGTTTCATTTTGATCCTTTTATTGACTTCTACATGTATATAAGGTATGTATCTTTTATTTGACTGTCTCGATGCCGCAGTATGTTGCAGAAAGTCTTGGGTTCGATTCCCGGGTTTGAACAACAAAACGTTATTAGATTTCTTTGTTAAGAAATTCTCATTAGCAACTACAGGGTGAGCGGTTGCTTACACCTGTGCCTCGGCAAGCACAATTGCAAAATGTCATTAAGTATTTCTGGCTTAAAATATTTTGTGTATAAAGTGTGTGTACAGCAGAACCCAATTAATTTGAGCCTCTATTTTATGAATAAATGTAATACTTAATAATATTATAAAAGCAAATGTAAGTTTGTTTGTTTGTTACGCTTTCACTCCTTAACTACTAGACCGATTATTATGAAATTTTGCATACACGTTGTCAGGTGAACAGAAAAGGATACAGGGTACCTTTCTTCCCAAAAAAGTACTGTTATTATTATATTCTACCTACATTTACGCAGGCAAAATCTAGTACGTCTATATATTTAAAGAAATTTACCGGTATCCAGACTGCTACTTATTTCGTACATATTATGTCTAAATATATAAAGCACGTTCAGTCGCAAACGAATATTGTTTTTTGACAGATACACCGAAGTGTCCTGCGGGAGAATATATGGGATCGAACATGCAGTGCATTCCTCGGAGGAACAGGGTAAACACCAACGAGTCGCATTGGCAGTTTTACGATTAGCAGTTTATGCTACGTTTGGATAAGGCTTGTCTATATAAAAGTACATTAGTATGAATGTACTTCGTTTCGAATCACAGGGATAACAGCGGCCAGGAGTGCAATCTCGACATATATTAGAAATATTATTGTAAAACGATTACTACTAATGCAAAATAAAATAATTTACTTATTGCCACTGTCTTTATAATGCAATTATTTCAATTCATTTTATTTCAAAATCTATTTTTTACAGTCGTTACTTTAAGGACTGTATGCGCACAATCATATGACAAGAACCTACGGAACCCTAAAGAACCTAAGGAACCCTAAAGTACCTACAGCCATTAGCATTAATCGCCTAAGCCCATAGCCCACCATATAGTATGCGATGAATAAATAAATAGATATATAAATTCGGGATGCCTGCAAAGGTAACAGGCGCCTCTATTGCCCGTGGTACTACCAGTGGGCGGTGAGTAGACGGGATGTCCAGGTTAATAAAAAAAAGTCTTGGGGTTTCTATGTATTTATGTATATATTTACATAAAAAAAAGTTTGGACTAGATGGTGTTGTGTGTATATGATAGAATTTTATTATTATTATTATATGACATTATGATACGAGCTTGGTAACTCGGCAACTGAAGTGCCCAATGGATAAGGCATTGGATTTGTGATCGATAGTTCGCGGGTTCGTATGACACTCATTGCTGTAATGACGTGAACCCAATCCTAATACAAACATTATAGCTTAGTTGGTGGTTTTCAAAGGAAAGTAATTTAAAACCCAAAGTGCTAGTGTTTTTTTTTAGAAAAGTAGTAGAAGTTTATAGCTGCATTATCGGGATTTCAACTGTAATGTTTACAATGTTAAGTTATATTATTGTTTGTCATCATAAATCCTTTGACATGCTGTCGGGCCCAAGGGCGCCTCTAATCGAGGGAGAGTCTGAGCATCAGCACATAATTGCCGAACGAGAGGAACAGAGTCTTACTCTCAATTCGGCCAAGTCTATTAGTTTATTATTAGGCGGTTTGAAACATGGCGTCTGGAACTGTGCCTGGACGGAGATAAAAGACTGACTCCTTATGTAAGACCGAAACATATCTGGCAAAATTGGGCCTAATATAAACATTCAGGAATAAGTTAAAATGCTGTTATAAGTAATGTTTGTATTTTAGAACTGAACTGGGCCAGCGTGGTGGCCCATGGCCTAACCCTTCTCATATTGAGAAGACGCCTGTGACCAGCAGTGGGAAAGTTTATATACAGGGATGATATTATTATTATATATTTCATCGGTATTAATTATTGTATTAAATATATAATAAGTATATAAAAAGTAAGGCTATGACCGCTTAACATTGTAAAACTTGCAAAAGAACTGTACTTATTGCGTACACTCTATCAATCAATTTAAAAGCCCTGCCGTTGTCGGTGGAGCCTCTTCCATGTTTCCCTATTCTCTGCTTTTACTTTGACTGCTTGCTACGACATAACTTTCACTTTTTGCTTCACCTGCTTTATGTAATTTCTCCTTGGTCCACCCCTTCCACTTCTCCCTTCTATATAAAATTGTCATGTTGTGTCAGGTGCCCAACATTTTTCCTCTTCGATTCTGCATGAGTATCTTTTATTATATTAAGAACTTCTATTACGCAGTCGTGGATCTTGTTCAATGAAACGCCGAGATATATTTTTACACACACAGTATATATTTCAACAGAGTAATGTTCTATCCGACAGTTGTAACGAGAATGAATATTTGTTAATCTCCTACCTTATTTATATGTTTTTATCAAAGTATCAAATGGAGAGTTAAATATCAATTATTTACATTTTAAGGTGTAAAATTAGTACAGTAACAAATAACAATGATAATTATTAATTATAGAAATAATCAAATGTAAATATGCAATTATAACATAACAATTAAATATTATAGTAGCAGCGATAGCTCAGTGGGGAGACCAACAGACTGCAATGCAGAGGGTCTCGGGTTCGAACCCACGTCGCGCACCGCTGACTTTCGAAAGTTATATGACTTTTCGAAATTATGTGCGTATTGATTGACAATTATCGCCTGCTCCGTGCCTCGGAGAGCACGTTAAGCCGTTGGTCCCGGCTGCCATGAACATCTATGGCAGTCGTTGTTGGGAAAGTCAGTACCCTCTAATATCCTGACACTGGTCTAGCCTTAGGGTATCGGTAGCCTTCGGGTTGCGGATGTCAGGTGGCAGCCACTCCGTGTAAAAACTGATATCCAGTCAAATCTGGTTAGATCAGAAAAGCCGACCCCAAGTGACTTGGGAATAATAAAGGCTAAGAGAGAAGAAGAATTAAATATAATACGTCACAACCGTGTGCGACTATTGAGTACTTGATAACTCTTCTTCTATTGCGTACAATACTTTGTAAATACTAAATACACGTACTGCAACACGCGTATTCTGTGATTACCGACATAATCGATGGCGCGATTCAAATTCTCAGAACAATTTATACAAAATAAATAGGACGGTTCCTTCCGCGAAAATTTCTAGTGTTTACTTTTTCAGCTTGTGTTTTGAATCAACCGATTCGTATTAGTATAATAGTGATGCGCAATACTCCTGATTAGAAATATGATAGGAGACGAATAATAATCGATGAATAGATTCTAGATATATCAAGACAGTTGCATTGATAGCGCAGCGGTAGTGAATCCAAATGCTGGGCCATGAGATCTTGTGTTCAATTACCGGGTCAAGTGAAGTGATCTTGGAGTTTCCTGTTAAGAAATAATGCCAGGACGCTCGTTTTCTATTACTTGGGTCTAACAGCATAACGGATGTATAACGGATTGGTGCACATAGCACTTTATAAATTGTACAACAATTAGATAATATTTTTTTAGTACCTCCGTCTATCGGCACACTCTGGTAGGTAATCGCTCGCCATAGAATCTAATATCCTACGATAACAACTATATTGGAACAAAATGCAACTGAATTACATGGTTTGTCTATCGGGAACTCTTTGACCACTAATATTGTTTGTATTTAAGAAAAATATTTAAATACATAAGTATTTACATCTTTTTTTCTTTAATACTAATAACAAAATCTGTTTTAAGAGATGTTATTTATTTTAAGACTGCTATGGCACTAGGAATAATTTAATTTATGTATCGAGGGAGGCTTTAGGAAAATTGAAATCAAATTGCATTACACAAATGTGCGTCCTGCGCTAGATTCGAACCCAACACTTGGTGCAGTGGCAGTGTCGAGGTAACCAGTGAAACCACTACGCCATGTATAAATCATATGAACTTTATTAATGGATGAAACAATCTCTCCGTGTCGCTCTTCAGCGATTATGTATTTTAATGTTTAGTAAAGATTTTTAACATAGGTAATATTTCTACGTTCCTAATATTTTTAGTGCATAAGTAATTGAACTCTTTATTCCATGTGAACTTAGTCAAGGACACATCCATCAAAATTTCTAAAGTAGATCACAGCCTCGTTAAAGAGTGATGTCACTAGAAAACTAAATTACCAGTTAAGACATTATCACCTATTAAGTCCACGGTTATATCTCAAACTTAACTAAGCCAATGACTTACATGATTATATACCTGATGGTAATTATGTCTATGTAAAGCAGTTAACGAGTAATTTACATAACTATTGAACTTGCTAACTATCATGTTGTAAAATAATGTACATGATAGTATAATATTATAGAACCAGTTAACCTATTTTTATTGTTAATATATAATATTTAGCGTAATACAAAATAAATATATTATTTTATTGATATTTATACAGACGAGTGCGTTTGATTTGAAGACTAGGATTCGTAATAAATCTGTTCGAAATAGGAGTATCGATCTAGCCTCAGTTTCATAATTATCACTAATAGTAATGTGAACATAAATTGCATTTCATTTCATTTGACGTTTATTAGACTAGATTTCATTTCCCATGTGAAATTCGAACCCATAGCACTCGGCGTACAAGCAGTGGAAAGGCGACCACTTAAATCACTACGCCATCCAAGTGGTGTCATTAAATTTGTTGCTAACTTAAAAGGCCAGCTGAAAGGAAAAATTTATTCAAAAGTATCATAAATGTATCATCATCTATCATCTGATGAAATTGGAACTCTACTTTGAACAATTTTCATTACGAGAATTGGCCCTCTGATTTGATTTCAAACTCGGTCCTGCTACCAAGAATTTTATTAAAACTAACCTAATCACCCAACACAACGATAAGAATGAAATGCAATAAATAAATAATTATCCACGTGTCCTGTCCACTCACGTAGTATTTTCAAGTGTTT
The DNA here is from genome assembly GCA_930367265.1 of Catocala fraxini. Taxonomy (NCBI): domain Eukaryota; kingdom Metazoa; phylum Arthropoda; class Insecta; order Lepidoptera; family Erebidae; genus Catocala; species Catocala fraxini. The sequence continues at coordinate 9,356,957 of OV884032.1, forward strand.
TGATGATAATGTTGAATGAACAATTAGGTATAAGTACCTAATATAATTATGATTAGTGCGTGGCCATCAAACGCAAATTTAGTAACAGGTATTTTTCCATTCAGTTCCATAAATAGATTTGAAATGTATGAGATCGTTATTGAAGTTTCAGTTTGCATTGTAAATAAGCTTTTTATTCAATAGACTAGACTTTGCTCGCGGTTTCGTTCGCATAAATGTAGGTTATAAGCCTAACCTAGTAACAGTACATTTTTCTGGATAAAAAGTAACCAAGGTCCTTTTCTGTACCCCTGAGAACTAAATTTCATGATCGGTCAAGTAGTTAAGGCATGAAAGCGTATCAAACAGTGTTACATAATATTAGTTAGGATAATATTAGTTACGATATTGTACGGTGCTGAGAGAATTGGTAGGGTGCTGAGAGAATTGGTAGGATGGTAAGAATAATTTACTTATTTTTACGTAATTGTTGGAGCCATGCCCGTGTATGACAATTGTTTTTATTCGTAAGGTAGTAAGTGGTAACTAGTGACTGATCGACCATACCATTGCATATAAATATATGAAAAGTTCTCATGTCTGTTTCCCCTAAGAAGCAGTGTTAAATCTTATAGTAACCATACGTTACTTTGATATTTTCGAATGCTACGATTCTGAAATCTTTTATTTCCTCAGGATACTTTTGTTGACATTACACCGAAACTTACTTGATATATATAGATAGAGAATGAACAAGTTTTGTCGTTCGGTTGTGTCTTATATATTATACATTGGTCTTTTATTAGGTACGTCAATTTTGTTTCAGCCTCCATATTATATAATTTAGATTAACTATATTATTGCTAATCAATAAAGTATGAAGTAAAAATGTATCGTGGTCGTTGACATCCATTATAATATAGAAAAAAACAGGGAAAAATTGATAAAATTATACAGAACACCCTTACTAAAATTTTAAATGTGTCCATCTCAACGATCGGGCTTGGCTACAAGCGAGCTTACCAGTTCGCTTGGGTGCCCTCGGCATCCGAAAAATTACTGATGCTAGTCTACCAGCGTTCCTGTCTTAGGTCTACAGCACGGAGGAATTGACCAGGAAAATCTTGGCACCTACACTGGTCAGTTTTGAAGTGCTGTGCATGACCGACGCCGTAAATGCTTGGAGACTTGCTTGTACAAGCACTGATTTACCCGAAAACCGACTCTCACAGAGACAGTGGGATGGGCCGTTATGCAGCATAGTTCGAGAAAATCTCATAAATACATCGTCGTGTGCTGCTGAACGTGCCCGCTTGCTGGCTGTGGGGGAGTGGGAGTCGGGCCTTTGGCTTCAGGCACTTCCGTCGTCCAACATAGGTACCATGTTAGACGATAAGATAAGAAGGCAGCTGATATCGAGACAATTTTTATTCTTCAAAAGCGTGCAGTACGTAGCATTTATAATTTAGGACCACGAGTTTCCCTGAAAGATCAATTTAAAGAAATAGGCATACTTACTGTTGCGTCGCTATATATATTTGCTAATATTATGTTTATTAAACATAATATTCACTTATATAATAAGAATAGTGATATTCATAACGTAAACACTAGAAATAAGCATAAGTTAGTCGGCCCATATCATCGTTTACATAAAGTTCACAATACATTTGCGGGACTCGGTATAGGTTTTTTAATAAACTACGTATTAATATAATTAATTTACCATTGCTTAAATTTAAAAGCGCCGTTAGAACACAGCTCATTCAGAAGGGTTATTATTCAGTCAACGACTACTTAACTGACAATATCTCATGGCATTAGTTGCTTGTTGCATTCAGGATTCTGTATTATGTACTTATGAGTCAATTTAGTAATGTAGTAATGTAATTTAGTAGTCACAAAGTGTAAGTGTATGCGCATCATGTCATCCTACTGTCTATTTTAGATTTATATTAAAACATATACCTTAGCCTAAATTATTTCATTTCTATAATATTATTAAGTTATTATTGTTATTATCTTTTTATTATTAGGTTTTTATAGTCAGTAGTATATGGCATAATGGCTGCAACACCTTGTTAATCTGAGTTGTAAAATACTGAAATAATATTTAATTGGCGATTTAAAAGAGTGGCCGTGAGTTTCTTGCAGGTTTCCTCTCATAGGCTCAACCCTTTGCCTGAACTTAGCAACTAACCTAAATGTAGCTTCAGTAACTTAGTGAACTCACTAACCTATATATTTTGACGTTCATGTGTTACTTTGTGACCTAAATGAATAAATGTTTTTTGACTTGTTGACTTTTGATACGACAATGCGGAGAAATATTATGACGCTTTTTAATTAATTTAAAATTTTATTTTTATCTTTATTTAATATTTCTTGTAAATAATTTGTGTATATTTTATGTTAATTATTTGTTTATTTGATGTGCAATAAATAATATTATTAAAGATTCATTTTCTGTTCCGAGTTCGTAAATCGTTGATGTTTATATAATTTAAATGTCATTGTTTGCGATGGCGATTGCGTCATATATCGGGTCATCCCTTTCCGATGATGATGACTGACCGATGCGTCATAGACATGAATTGCCTTGGGTGCTTCTTGCGATCATTAGTCCACCTCATTTCGTGGAATAATGGCATGGTCGTGCGTTTGTTTGTATTGTTTAATGTAAACATCACTTAATTTGCATAAGCATCTATTTTACTACTGCAGGCTAACCATTTACCCAATTTTACAAGCGAAGATGAGCTAATATTTTTTTTGTACTTGTTCGTCATTCTGTCTTGAAACGACCTTTGATAAGAAAACCAAGCCCATGTTCTATCAGCTTGTATTTACCTACCCAAAAAATCTTGAGTAAGAGAATGGGTGCAATATTTTTCCTTTTAAAGCATGTTAAAGGTAAGATTTAAATTAATTTAATTAAAATTTATAATTGAAAATACAACGGCATAGATATTATTTTCATTACTATTAGTAAATGTGAGTTGTTAAATATATACCTAGTAAATGACTTGGACATAAGTAATGATATAAGTGCATGTATATACCCTCGTATTTATCTAAGCTGTATGAACTTATACATATATAATATATTTTTACACATATATTTTTTTAAACTATTTGGTCTAGGAAAAGTGCGTATTAGCATAAATATACCTACACCAAACTTCCACATTACAGTATGTACACAGTTCTTCCCCATTGATATGTCATAATCATAATAGCATGAAACACAATATTATTCCCAAGATTGACGTAGATATACGCGACAAAGAAAACATTTTTGACACAGATTGCGTAAGTTTTGAGGAATATTGCAATTTCAATGCCCTCTGACGTTTTAGGTATCAGAAGTAAATAAAGGGGATCGTCCGTCGGTTAGTAAGCAAACAACGGCCAGTCTGCTTGGCACTCATGAATAATGACGTAATACGAAGCCTGCTGATAACAAAACAACGTTTAAAAAGCGGCTAAAGCAGGCGATCAGTAACAAACAATTGTAAGACCGTCTGATACACACACGTCCAAATAACACGTTCAACAATGAAGAATATTTCAGTATTTCTGTTTGTGTTTTGCACTATTTTTGTTGCTGCACTCAGTAAACATATTCATCCGAGGAGTATAATAAATGTGGAAGAAAATGCAGCAGATGAGACTAGAATTATCGACGCAGATATAGATGGAATACCCATTGTAAGTTAAATATATTGTATTTTCTAAAGTTAAGCGGTTTTGTCTAATATTTAATGTATACTGTAGTATTGAGAATCTTTCTAAATTAATTATGAATACTACAGAAACTAGCTTTTTTGTTAAGTAAAATTATATTTTGTATAGACAAAAAGTGGCGGAATTGTAGACTACGCTATGACGTTATAATAAAAGTATTGTTAATATCACTGTGCTTATTAGAATTGTTACACTAGTTTTTAATCCAACTTCTTCTAAATGCTTATGATTCTAGCTAAAAACATTTAGGTAAATATTACTACAAGGTATTTCGGTTTGTTTATCTAAAAATATATCTGGCCATTTATTCCACCTGTACAAACATACTTTTCAAATCATCACCAGTCAAACTGTTATCAACGCTAATCAGTCCTTCAATATTATTGATCTGTTAAATCAAAATACCTACCATTTATATATCTAACAGCGGCGTTTAATGAATGTACTGTTTAAATTATAAAAGCAGGAAATCGAAAATAATCTGTTAAGTCTTATATAATAAGACTTAACAGATTATTTTCGTACCAGACTCAATTAAAAATCTAGCCGCCGCGCTGGTGTGCCGTTGCGACTCAATAGGTTGAATTGAATTTTTTTTTTCTGCATTTATGCATTCCATGAATTGAATTTAGGATCTCATCTTTCACTATAAAAACTACTTGATCCTCCACTTCCCCCAATCTTTAGCTCACGGGTTAGTTCTTTGGTTCTTATATCAACTCACGATTCTTCGCGATCCAAGCGAGCACAAACTATCAAAAATATCCTATTACATATCGCACTCTTAATAAAACAGCGACTTAACTCGAAATTTGAAAGTAAGGCAATTTGAACTCTAATTGTACATATATGTTAAATTCAAATATTATATTTGTGTTAAATCATTGCAATAGAGTTCAAATTTGTTTAATCCAAAATACTGAGATAAGTCTCTGTTTTATTAAGACTGCGAATTATACTTGCTGGCTCTTATATTAAATACATTACTATCTACATACATTAGAACTATTTAAGCTTTCTATCCATATAATGAAGGACGAAGCTACCTTAAAGAATTTTGCATGTGATCTAATCGGTCAACATTTCTAAATAAATTTTGGGCGATATAGTTTTTTTAAGTCAGTTCTCATATTAGGTTATCTAATGCGGCTTTATTTACATACCTGTGTTTGTTATTCATATATTAAATGTCATCAAACTCGTGCTATCTCAATAGTTATCACCTATTAGGTTTTTTTCCATTCACGTTCTTATTAAATCTTTTTAGGTGTCGATACCTTGTCTACATTTTAAGCCACTGCGGCAAACAGGTGTTTTGATCGTTAGCTGTCATGTGTGTAAACGCTAGTGCCTACAATATGTTAATTTTATTCTCTTTTAGGTTATAGTCAGCCAATAAAGTATATTTCTTTATTCTAGGAAGTAATTCGTCGTATCAAGCCCGGTAGGTTCGTGCCAGTCAACAACTACTTGTTCTTCCAAAGATACCCTCCCTGTGACGAAGGCTTCGATAGAGATTTATTTGGAGTCTGCAGAGAAGTTTGGGAGTGAACCCTTAAAATAATTACTATCAAGGACTTTCAGAACTACATGAGCGAAAGAATTTGAAGACAATCAATGAAACAGTTTAGTCTCCTTGTGATATTAGCGATAAGAGTGGATTGGATTTAATTTTAGAACAAAAAATGTTTTGATAAGCTAAATTGTAAGTGATATTACGTTAATAAATAATGTGAATTATTAAATCGATTCGCTTTTAAATATAAAGCCCAATACATTTATGGTAGCAATTAGGTAATCGTTAATCCAAAATCATCAATTTAAAGGTTTCAAATAGATCCATAGTTTTCTGTTACTGAAAGCACACTACAAAATCATATTGTACATAAAAATTAACATGCGACATAGTTCTGTGAGGTCATAAATACACAAGTACAATTTATAACCAAAAAACAAACAGTGGAACGTTAACAATTTAATATATCACTCAATAAAAGACATTTTAATGAATAATTTAACGCGCACAATAATTTTTTAACTTACACGCCACAAAGACGTCCACGATTTCGGTTAGGGGTCTATGTACACAACGCGTTTTAAACGCGCTTTTAACGCGCGATAAACGCAACTAAAACGTGTTTCGTTTATAGCTAGAGTACCCTCGCACACTCTTGATTATAAGAATACGGTCTTATATCCATACAATTATGCTGTCAGTGTGTTTGTGTTGACATAATCGTGCTGTAAAATAACACCGCGTTTTCATCAACACAAAAGCAAACATCTTGGATCTTGCGCGGCAGTAGCTAAACGCGTTATGAACTCGCGAAAAATACGTCGTGTTCATAACCCCTAACTTACTATAACAACACGTTCACAAAGACAATTTAGATTTTCACTACAAAATCGTTATAATACTATAGTTACAGTGCACTTAAGTATCCCTACGTTGTCCACAGTAGACGTAACTACTATACTAAAAGGCATCGGGTGCAAGAGAGTCAGGACATGATGCAGCCGATGAGAATTTACCTGGTGAAATAAAAAATAATGGTATTAGGCTCGGGTAGTATTTGAAAAGGTTTAGCCAATCGTCTCCTTGTTCGCGATTTTTATATTGTTGTTTAAGTTCGGACCCCAGGTGCAAGACATAATGCTGCTTTCATTGTGTTTGGACACAAATTTGTCCCATAATTAACTCCTAGTTATGAAAATAAATAAATTTCCGCTAAAAATCAATCGCGTTATTCAGGAAGAAAGAAGTACTTAGGTTCCTTTTTGAGAGAGCTATTTGATCTAAATAAATGTTGAATTTTTCTTTGTCTTGGCTGATTTAGTCCATGTAAAGATAGAAAGCATGTTAAATACATAGATTTATCTCCGTATCTAAATCCTTCTTTTCTTCTAAATCAAACTCTTGATCATTATTTAGTTTGATAAGAATGTTGCTATCCGCTCAGGGATAAACCTTATCATAAAATTAAGCTGTTTTGAAACGTATGATATTTTCACTTAGACAAAATGGATAAGAATTTATTGGAATATCTGTCTTGAACAGTGTCACAGCCACTTGATTATAAACACCATCTGTGGCCGTGAAGATCACGAAATAAACATGGCGAATAGATATACAAGATTCTAAAATGTAAGAATAAGTATATTTTAAAATGCGTAAAGTATTTTAAACGATATTTATTTGCAAACATAACTTAATAGACGTTTATATAATAAACTTAATCGATATTCGATGCATAATAATAATTTGTCAATAAAGCTATGCTTGCTGATTTGATTTACAGAGTCTGGCGGCAATTCATTTTAATAAAATAATTGCATAGAGCAGATCTAACCAAGCACCCTCAGATTGCCCAATCCAACTAGTTTGAGCCTCAGTACTGTTAGGCAAGGAATAAAGGCTTATTTGTTTTCAAGATGTTCTGAGGATACTTCATGCAGAAGCAATCTTAGCGCTGACTAGAACGTCCTTACACGATGCCGCAAATTATCTGTTCCGATAGTTCTTGAAGGAAACTGGTTAATGCTGAATAGGTACTATTGTCACGTTTTCCAAAATTTCGTCAAAGACAAGCTAACTTTACTTTGACTTCTTCATTTATTACCTTGCTTACCTTGTGAAGTCACATGAGAGACGCTGGCGGCAACGTGACGGCCCCGTGTCCTGACAGCGGCGAGGGTAGAGTCGCTACACCACGAATCCATGCACCACGCTCGCAGCAGAATGATTCCACGTTGTTTAAAGCTCGCATGTAGATCGTCGTTACTCCACCTGGTGACAAGAACCGTAAGATATCATTCATTTTTTGTAAGACAAGATTTGATCAGTACCTAGTTAGTATCCTTGCCATACTGTCTACAGATATCTCTAGCTGAAATGTGTTGCGACATATTCACGACAAAAGATTTTACAAAAACAACTAGGCATTCATAGATTTTAGGTTGTCATAATTTGATGGTTGTGAAAAGCATTACACTACTGTCATTATCTAAATAGATTATTATAATCTAATCATTATTACAACAAGAGCTTACACTAGAAATAAATGCTTCGTTTATAAAAATATGTATTAATTAAGTGAAAAACGTGAATCGAAGAATGAACTTCATGAATGTCATATAATATCTTATATAACGGTGTCTCAATAAAAGTGCACGATTTAAATTTCATGTATTATTTTTTTCGTGTATGTGGTAACTCTGAAATTTTACAGCTGTCACCTATGATTGTTCCGATTAATAAAAATGTGCACCTTATGTGTCCACAATTTGAAGAGTAGTCAAAATGTTTGAATTTAAAACTTGTTCGGTTGTTAGTAAGAAATATGATAACAGAGTTCTTGTGGCCTCAACTGGATGGTATGGATCTGGACGACAGCTGGTTTCAGCAGGACGGGCGTCACCTGTCACACCGCTTATGAAACAATCGATTTATTGCAGCAACCATTTCTAGACCGAATCATCTCACGAAATTCAGACACGAAATTCAGATGTCAACTGGCCTCCAAGATCATGCGATTTAACGCCGTGCAATTTATTTCTTTGGGGTTTTGTAAAATCTTGAGTTTATGCGAATAAACTAGAAACAATTTCTGAGCTCAAGGCCGAGATCCAACGCGTTATCAGTGAGATACAGCTACATCTTAGTCAAAAAGTCATCAATAATCGAAACATGTCTTCTTTATAATGAAATATAACTATCACAATTTACTCAAAAAATACGTGTTTTATTTTAAAACGAAATAGTGCACTCTTTTTGAGACACCCTATACAATCGCAAAACAAAGACTGGCGTTTCTTGTTATACAAGTTATTTAATCATTGTGGTATTTTCATTATGGTTTAATAAGCATGAAATTTATGTTGGTGCAAAAAATTGCATGAATTTTGGTTTTATATTCGGAGTAACAGTTATTTATAAAAAGCACGGTGGTACGAGACGTATTCTTTCATTAATTGGTTCAATTTAAAGAAATAAAACTCTAAGTATTTCACTATACATAGCTAAATTCACAAGTAGTTTTAAAAGTATGTAAAAAAGAAGAGCACAGTTGATACCTAATTCATGCAGCCAATTTTGTTTAGATTGTAACTATTTTCAGTATGCAGTACCGCTGGATTAAATGGAAATTTACGATATTTAATGAATGGGAATAATTTTCTTTGATATCTCAAAGCTGTTCCACAATTGCTTACTCGTATTTTAAAGTTTGCTAAGACAAGTTTGCAGTTTTTATGACGCAAGTAACATTAATTGTTTCGTTCTAAAAAACCCAGCGATATTAGAGTTCAAATATTTGTTTGAACGTGGTAATTTGTGCAATCTCTTTTAAGTAAGTACATATAGAGAATTCCTATGTTGGGAAATTCATTCATAATTAAATAAAGAAGTTCAAGAGAGAGTTATTCTTTTTCCTTAATTGTCGTGTATTACGCAATGTACTACTTACCTAAACTTTGAAATATATATTAGCGAAGTCACTACAGACTTAATAGAATATCCCTAATAGGAGCCTATTTGCTAACTAAGATTGTATTCAGACAGGACAGGAGCAGCTCTACAGAAAGGTAACAAAGAAGAACGTAGCCAAATTTAATTTAACCAAAAAAATTAATAATTGTGATGTTACTGATTTCCAGACTCCTTAGGAAGGCGCTGGACGCTCAGCAGGAAGCTAGTACTTTAATTTGTGTACCCTATACGCTGCCAGTACTTTAATTTGTCGGCCTCGATGGCATCGTGGTTAGTGTAACCAACTGCCACGCCTGAGGTTGCGGGTTCGATTCCCGCACAAGTCAAACATTTGTGTGCATAGACATGGATGTTTGTCTTGGTCTGGGTGTTTCTATGTACAATACGTAAGTATTTACAAAAATAAAGTATATATATATATATATATATATGTAGAGTACTAGATAGTGTTGTGGGTATGTGATAGAATAGAATATTATTATTATTTAATAGTTATCACAAATATCTACATAGTACTACTGTATGAGCATCTATAGGACACGATGAGCATTTCCTATCGGACATACTGTATGCTTGTTTACCTTCGTATTAGTATTTATATATTGCTGCTAAAAGTGTTCAGATCTGAAGCAAATCGCTAATGCTAATTAAATAAATATGTGATGTGTTTTAAACACATTTTTTATGTAAGCATTTCAATTGATTGAGTGGACGGATGGCGTGGTGGCGTAAGTGATCGCCTCGCATTTGTTGTGGATTAGATCCCCACACGGGACAATCATTTGTGAGATCCACAAATGGTTTTAACGAATATGGTTATTCTTTGTGTCCGAAGTCTCCTGCAACACAGGAAGTACTCCTAATGCGGGAATTGTCTTTTAAAAAAGGAAAGTAAAATATGGGCCAGATATCTGCTGTGAAGATAATATACTCGTAAAAGAGGCAGAGAGAAATTTAATCTTGTTTATTTGAATCGCCTCGTAGAGTTAACGTAAAGGAGAAGATATCTTGGTTCAATAGTCTGTATCCCATTTTTATATTGTTGCAGCGTGTATCTACATTCTGTCGAGAACTAATTGCTATTTAATAATATGTAAATTTTGGCTAAGGTATTTATATATGGGCATATGCAGCCTGTAATAAATGGTAATTATTATTATTATAATTAAAATCACAAGCATACATCATTCTTATTTCACCTTTAAAGAAAAATATTAGCATCTAAAACAGGGATACAGCAAAATATTGAGGGTTTAGTTTATTTTGATGTAGCTAATCTTATGTATCACTTTGGAGGAATAGATAGTTGTATCAAAACGTTATCAAAACATAAGACATCAATGCAACTACGACTGATAATGTTAGACAAGGTTACCTGAAATACCTTTATAGTAGAAAATAACAATATTATAGCGATATCTGTATAGATTACCAAGCAAATCGTATCTATGAGTAGGAACAAGAAAATATTGTGATAAAAATGTCTAAGTAATGTTTTAGTAGTACTACTACTTCGTCATGGTTTTCTAGGAGATCAAATACATTTAAGTCTGACCTAGTTAAATATTACGCTCAGAAAGAATTTGCAATGTTTACATAATTTTATTTTAGAACAGTTGGTGTGAATTGAAAAAAGAAAACATGGAATTCTATAAACAGATGTTTGTTATTATGTTAGGTATTTATATATTATAGATCTACAAATAAATTGTATTTAGGTGTTAACGTGATGGAATGAGACACCACGAAATAAAGAGTGCGTCGTGGCTTGCAATACAATATAATAATAAGAGTTGAGAAAGATAGAAAGAATGGACAACAAGAGAACAAAATTAATCAAAAGATGCCTCGATTAAGTGGAATTTACGGAATCCTACTTAATCCAGGCATCTCTTTTGATCTTTAGACATCCATAGCCCCGTGAAATATGGAGGACTCAACACAAGCAATTATAAATAAAATGAATAAAAATAGTAAACCAGTGATATACGATAAATAGGTATATTTTATATAGATATTAATCTTATGGTCGTATTACATAAGTATACATCGATTATGCATAAGTTGTTTACCTAAATATTAAACTGTTAGCTCTAGCATATATTATAGCGTAGGTCTCTCGCTCCAGGATATTCTACCTTTTTAGGATATTTTACTAGACAAGGACCTTGGCTGTATAGATAAAATTAAAGTGTACTGTATTCCGTATTGACGTATAGTATGAACAGTAGCATATATTAGCATACACACGCATTCCTTTTAGCTTTTAATCTTGCTCCAGGGATAATTCAGGTGACGTGCATCTTTTCTGTCATTTAATTTATCGCCAATTTTAAACTGATATTTGACTATTTTTAAGCATGAGTAAACATTGCCTTCAACCGGATGTTTACGCATCATTAAATCCATATCAACAAAAAGTTATAAAACGTAATTTAGGCTATTATTACATATTACAAATGATTATTTAATAAAGTATCTATTGACATTGAGGATACGTTGTGTGTATATGCAATTTATATAAAAATCTGTGACACACGGATGGACGCGACGGCAGACAAAGTTGCACCAGAAGGGATTAAATTTTCTATTTAATATGATACTCTAAAAGGTAGATAGGTAAATAGTTGAATAATATAGAAGGCAATATGGTACAGCACTCCATAGTACCATTGCCGAGGAGTATCTATACGATCTATGAGGTCGTAAGTGGAGCGCGGCGGTAGTATTTATAAAGGTTTGGTACATTAGATGTTTTAGAGTGCGAAAAACTCTTATACAACAGCTTTGTCCGTCCGTCCGTCCGTCTGTCTGTTATACAACTTTCAACTCAAGAATCGTAAGAGCTAGAGACTCGCAGTTAACGCTATTCGACGCAGCATAGTCAATATACCCCGAAATGACTATGACCTTTGACCTCAAGGTCACGTGGTATCACGTGACCTTTGCATATTTATTGAACCATTTTTTCGAACTCTATGATTTACGGCAATTAATTGCCGATTTTCACTTGTTATTATACTAGCACAGGTTATTTATGCCCTACCCCATAAAGTTTATAACGAACCTCTATAGATATTAAAGGCGTCACTAAGGGTTCTCTTGTTAGATTAATATATACGTTAAAACAATCAAGGAAATGAGCTCTTAGAGGCCCAGTGTGGACAATTAAACGCGGGCAATGTCCCATGCTTGACATAATATACATGAATAAATAGCAAGGTTACTATTTAAACAACTGTGCCATCAAAATCAGTCAACATTTTTATAATAGTTACCCAAAACTCACACGTACGTTCCAGCAGCAGTTCCAGTAGGCTTCTAAACCCAAAGAGCGCCACGGGGAATATATTACTAAGCTCACTCTATCTGTCTCTCTTTGCAAACCTTTAAATTCCTGTATCTATTGAGATATAGCCCTTTACAGGTTCGAATCGTTCGAAAGTAAACAATCGTAATACCTATTATACAAATCGTAATAGGTACTACGACCTTTAAAGGGTTATATATCGCACTCTTAATAAAACAGCGACTTAACTCGAAATTTGAAAGTAAGGCAATTTGAACTCTAATTGTATATGTTAAATTCTAATATTATATTTGTGTTAAATCTTTGCAATAGAGTTCAAATTTGTTTATTCCAAAATACTGAGATAAGTCTCTGTTTTATTAAGGATGCGAATTATGTATAAGGGTCTTTATAGAGCTGTATCTGTTGACATATAGTCCTTTAAAGGTCGTAATACCTATTACTATTCGAGAGGTAACAGGCTGTAAGGTTCACAAATTATGTTTACTACTTTACCTATAATGATGAGCTGCGTGCCAAGGTACGCGAGCGCGTGTCCGTGCCTCGGCATCGACATGTCCGTTTCTTGCCTCCACTCGCGCTCCCTCCAGTCCCACACGTCTATCGCACCCACACTGCTTGCAGTCTTGTCCTATATGCAAATATTATCAAAAATATATAAAAGGCAGACATTGCTGTCTGTTTTTCAGAGGTAGGACAACGGAAACAGAATCTCTTTCGACTGGCAATAGGGTAAGTCTATTGAAGATATGAACATATGAACCGCATCCTTGTTTATCTCTATTCATCAATTTTGCCTCATATTGTATTCCCGCAGTTTGTAAGATTGCCAGTGCTTTTAAGGGAGGCGTTGTGTTGGCAGAAATGGAAACAGGTTTTTTTTTATAAACTTTTTCTTGAGCCACCCTTGGACTCCACGAGACAGGCCTGACCTAGTGTGGAGTTCATGAGCAATTTTTCCTTAATCTACAAATTATGTTTTGGTAATTTTAATACTATAAGTACATTATAAATTCTATTGTATAAGGGGTCAATATGTTAGTGATGTTCTTAATATCGACTAATTCACACAGGCTTTTAAATTTAAGCTATTTTGCTACCTTAGCTAGGATTATAAAAATTCAAATGCACATTTATTTTACCATTAGGGTTGTGTCAATCTTCACTAATAAACTGAAGTAGTTTATTTGGTATTTTTAGTGCATGTGGGTGTATTGAATGCTTACCTTTTCTGATATTTTGCCAGCTCCGCCGACAATATATAGTTTATCGTTCATGGCGAACATCGTTGAGAAACATCTGGGAAATCGCAGACTGTGTATTTCTGTCCACCTGAAATATCAAATTGTTACTAGACATTATATTACGCAGTGTCTGTTCAGGGAAACTGTTTAGTTATTGCACAACGGTTTGTGAAATTATGTGATGCATAATTACATTAAGATATAAATTTTCATAAATTATATGCCAAATATCTCGAGTAGTGTTAATTACAACGTTTTATTGGACTAGCCTTAGGTAATTCAAACATTTTACATTTTGGTGTTACAATGAAGTTGAATGAACACTGGTAGAAATTAAAACATAAGTTATTATAGAAAATACAACACAAAAAAAGTAATGTGATTTATAATGCTAAACTAAATTTATATGTGTCAATTGAATAGCATCAGAGAATTAAAAAAGCATATTATATATACTATATTAAATGTAAAGGCGTGAAAAATACGTGAAACCTTTTACCAATGGGCTTTAGACTACTTGGACTGAGTACCACTTACTCGTTAGTCTTCGAGTTGTAGCACTCAACGATCTTGCAGACAGGCTTCTTCTTCTCCCCGGTCATGCCGCCAGCCACCCAGATGTACTCTCGGTACTTGGCACACGCCACTGCCATCCGCGCTACGCTCATTGAGCGGACTTCCGACCAAGACCCGGTTTTTGGATCAAACTTTTCTACTGTGCGAAGGACCCTGGCAAAATATTATAGCACTTACTTATTAGCAATTTGCAGATTTGCATTCGAATGTGATGTAGATAACATTAAACATACATACGTGAATGCGCTGTGTCCTCAATCATCCAAACTAGGTATCGTGTTGTGAACAACTGGATTCAAATATTACTCGAGTACTATTACGCACATCAGTTACATAAACTATTAATTTAATACATTAAAATTAATAGTTAATCTCCTTAATTAACTCTGCTTAGTTTGGGCTAGACGGTGTTGTGTGTATGTGGTAGAATATTATATTATTATTATAATTATATTATTGCAATATATTAGTAGCTACACCTCTGGTAAGATAATTAAGACAGGCATAAATATATAACGCGTTGATCGTCAATTAATCAAAAAAAATCCGGAAACTATTGGAATTTGCTGTCTTTTATTACTTCTAGATTCAGACAAGACACGGTCAACGGGTGGTACGTTATAACCACCGCTCATAGACTTGAGCTAAGTTAGGAATATACAAAACCAAGGCTACCATGATACGTTCAAGAACCTACAAGTCATAAAAGGAAAAGTTTTAAAACGTATGTAACATTGCAGGCGGCAAATAAGTGTAATTAAATAAAAATAATAATAATAATAATATTCTACCACATACACACAACACCATCTAGCCCAAACTAAGCAGAGCTTGTACTATGGGTTCTAGACAATGGATAAACATACATATATACGTTTTCTTTTTTGTAAATACATACTTATTATACATAGAAACACCCAGACCAAGACAAACATCCATGTTCATGCACACAAATGTTTGACTTGTGCGGGAATCGAACCCGCGACCTCGGGCGTGGCAGTCGGTTACACTAACCACTACGCCATCGAGGCCGACAAACTTTATAAAAACTTTATAAGTTCACAGTTATAAACACCTTCCTTTCTTGTCCTGTCCGCCAATAGCATACATGGCCATACGGTGCACGACCAGTCCGAAGTTCTTTCTGGGCGTGAGGAGGCCATTTTCGCTGAACCATGCCCGTGATACGGGTTCGAAGCTCCATACCGTCGACACGACGACTGACTTTCCCCGTATATCGTCGTCCCTTGGATCTGCGCCACCTGAACAATGTGTGTTATCCTGATAAACTACATTCATTATAATAGAAGAAGTATAGCATCCTGCGATAGCAACTAATTTTGATGCTGATTTTACAAATGGTTAATTACTAGGCAGCAATGATGCCTATAAAATATCGTGCAAAATCGAACAAGCAGTTGCTTAGTAAATAGCAGTATTTATTTATTTAGCTAGTCATAGGATAGTTCCTTTTTTGTTCACTTTTTTTTATGACTATTCACGCACTTGGCATAATTCCTGTATGGACTTTATAAATATTCAAACAACGGACATAAAGAACAACCAAATCCGGCACAGTCATTTTGTGGATCACACAAATTTTTGCCCCGTGTGGGATTCGAACCACAACACTTGGCGCGGTGGCAATGGCGAGGCGACCACTTAAGCAAGCCACTACGGCATCCGTGCAGTCAACTGGCTAAATAATGTTTTATTTTTTAGCCAGTTGACTAGGATTTTGGGATTGTTGACCCACGGTGACAGACTTATTATATATTGCTATAAGTCTATCACCGTGGGTGAACAATCCCTCGGCACAGGCTTTTAAATTCTCATCTAGCTACAATTACGAACAAGGTTATGTATCTAACCAACAAGATACACTCGTCCTCTTAAAAAAGCCACTGAATGATGATGCCGTGGCTCAGGAAGGTCTCCCACATAATCCCAAACATTCGTCACTGGATCGAACCTGAAATTACGTCTATAATGTATGTAGTTCTATAACAACCATTGCTTGGTCGTTATTTCGGTAGATAGCTAAACCTGCAAAGGTTTTATCTATAGTGTTCAACTAGTAAAGTTTTCAGTAAGGTAATTAAATATATATTTACTAGTTTGTATTGTATTTGCCTAACTCCTGAACGCAGATCCAAGCAAGAGACAGTGTATTTTCTTTAAGCTGTCAGTTGTAGCGTAACCAGTCATTTCGGGTAAGATCAGCTTGTTTCTTTGATATAGCCGTATTAAAAACGCCAACAGCATATGTTATGAAAAAGAAAACCAGTTGCAAAATATCTTACCTATAAATAAACTTGCCAGTATTCCCTCCAAACCCGTAAGTTGTATGAGGATCTATACCACCAAAAACTAGAACAGTTTCTCTATCCCAATTAAATAGGGAACCCTCCGCGATGTAATTCTTGTTCGATGGACCGAGTATTG
Organism: Catocala fraxini; assembly: GCA_930367265.1. Classification (NCBI taxonomy): domain Eukaryota; kingdom Metazoa; phylum Arthropoda; class Insecta; order Lepidoptera; family Erebidae; genus Catocala; species Catocala fraxini. Next base: position 9,373,746 of record OV884032.1, read on the forward strand.
AAGTAGATAGTTTATTCCTGATATGAAAATAGTAAATTTATTATAATAATAAAGCTACAGTCAATGCAAAATTAACTTTAAATCTGAATGGTAGATCTATATCCGCTGACACTAATAAAAGACTAAAACCCTGTTGCTGAATACAATGCTACGATCATATCATTGTAGTATTACTACTACAAAAACTAATGTGCTTAGAGCCTTGGCCTGGCCCTTGTAAGTTAAAATTTTCGTAAAGATTTTTTAATTTTATTATAATCGTAAGCTTGCGTGAGCGATATATTATTACAAAATAAGAATTATGATTTATTTACAAACATTAGTATAAAAGTTAGCCGCTAGTAGCGTTTATGAAGAGCTTTAACGATAAACGATAACATAATTAATTTTATAAGTTTAATTACCTTTAATTTGTAAAATAAACAAATAACCTGTACATGCACTAAGTACATATAGAAATTAGATAACAAGACTTCAATGGCGGACGCAGATATGCAACATACGTAAATTTATTGTATTAACGTAAATAATCGTAAATATCTAAGCAATAGGAACAGAAAATAACATAATTTACGTGTATGTTATTAAATTGAAGAACTGCAAAAGTGTATTGCTTGTATTGCAATGTTATTTCCTGCAGAATATCAAATTGTGCCTTTTGAACTTTGTACTCTCAAGTTGTAAGAAGCTAGATACCAGTTCAGCTGAGTGACACAAATATTAAAATGAATGAGGGTTATGTACAATAATATGAAGTATATAGCATTAATTCATAGGAATTAATGAATATTGCTGTTTCAATAATGTTTTTGTCATAGTAGTAACATATATCGATAATATATATCTTCTTTTGCAGTTATTGCCTTTTTGAATATGCTATTGTTATTATTTTATATTAATTATAGTAGCAGACATGTTAGCAATAACCGGTAACCGCTGCTTATATATGACTGTATTCCTTTACGAAAAGTAATATTAACAAAACAGCTGCTGCCTTTTGTAAAGGCAACAGGATCAGGAATTCATCTCTTTAATCGGATAGCAAATCTGCTTGGCGATTGAACTACCCAGAGCAAGGGTATTAGTACCCTTATTCGAATTTTTCACTAGTTGACCCCAAACAAATTAGTATACCCGGGGTCAACAAAAATTAATTTTAATTAATAGAGGACCTTACTACAAATTATAGTAAATCGAGAAAAGAGTAGGACAGCGATACTATGGATGAAATACACTATGCCGCATTGACAATCAATATAATATTTTGATTGTAAAGATTATTATAATTATTAGAATTAATAACAGAAATAAATCTGTTATTTAAGTTTTAAAAGTAGAAGTAATTTATGAAGCTTTATTCAAGTCCAATAGCCACAGTACATACGAGGATTTACTTTGTGTGTCCAAACATCTTATCTTATCTTATCTTTTTACGGGGGCGTGGGATCTTTTGTGTCGGCCCCGAGATCTATACCTTAGCTATCTCCCTATGAATGTACTGCATCAATCGCAGCGTACACTTCAGAGGGAGAAGCCTGAAGTCCTCAGGGCTCGGATATGCCAACCCCATCAGACCCATCCTTAGTCCAGCCAACGCGTCACATTCACACAGTAGGTGTAATATGGACTCGTCCCGCTCACCACAGGCTCTGCAGATCAAATTGTTTGTCAAACTCAATCTGCACAGGAAGTCATTGGTGCCAAAGTGACCAGTAAACGCTCCTGTGAGCAGGCGTATTTGGCCCTTGTTGTACCCGCAGAACTTCCGGGTGAAGCCCGTGGCTCTGTTTGCAATGAATTTCTTGGAGTGTTCCAGACCCCTAAGGGCCATCCACTCCCGCCTGTGTTTATCATTGCCATGTGCATTCATAGCTGCCTTGACGGTACTCTCAGAGAGTCCTACAAATAGCTCGGGGCCAACAAATAGTTGCTCCGAGCCCTTCCTGGCCAATTCGTCAGCCTCCTCATTACCCTGTGTCCAAACATAGAGCAGCAGCATGCGCGGCAGCTGCGTTTATAATATTTTTGGTTGCATATGTATGTAATGTCTTGCCAGGAGAAAACGATTTGGTTCATTAGAACTCTTTAAAATTTGGTGATGCTCAAAATCAATGAATACAGGGATTGTACAAACAATGTTTTAAATTAGAATATATACGATATACGGGAATGCATGGGTAACAACAATTTTGATTCAGTCGCAAAATGGACTTGGCGTCACCACCACCGCGCCGCGGCCGCTTGCGATTCTTTTGACTATGCCTATGGGCATGCCATGTGTCGTTGCGCTTGCTGCTCTATGTTTGGACATGTAGCTTCCTGACTTCTTACTTTGTGACAAGATTGTTGCTGAACATTTTACGGATGAGACGTCTAACCATCTCTCATAATCTGTCTCTCTCTATTTTTCTCTTTGTAGCATTGTATTTTGATTCTATATAAACGCAATTAGAAGCTAAGATATATATATATAATACGTAACATATGAAAAATTAGAATTCACAAAGGTTAGCCAGCTTACATGTTCATCTTAGCAAGTGACTCCTTGGACCGGTTGAACATTGATGTTTGTGGACTACAGATGTTGTTCAGTAGAAAGGGCATCTTCGACCGCGGCGTTAGTTCTGTGCGATTTGCGTTTATTGCCATTTGCGGACTTGGGCCTGAAGGGCTTTGCGATTCCCTGTATTCATTCATTCAGCATTATTATATTTAACCGGAATTCCAATAGGTGGATTATAAAAATATTTAAGTGAAGAATTACGCTGTTGCTCTTCCACACCACGAAGGGATAAATGAATTATATTAATAAGAATTACTCCTAGATGCATTGCCAGGTACAGGTACGAGAAAAATACATAGTTTCTATATATTAAAACATGTGCAAATTAACACTATACTTGCCTTCTAGTCCCAGCTAGCGCTGCTGTAGCGGCAGCCAAATACGTGGCCGCCACGCTATGCCTCTTCTCAGTTCTTCGCATTGCAAATTGATTCTAGGAAATAAATAAAGATGCTTGATGTTACACTCATTTAAAATATAAAAATGCTTAAAAGAGCGTCTCTTTATAAGACTTGCTGTCGATTACATCTTTCTCTTATTGACTTCCTATTTCTTGTGTCGAAATAATATTTGTAGCATGGTAAAATATTTTAAAATACTACAATTATAAACAAAACATCTATAACTGTGTAATCATCATTATTTATAAAAATTAATGCAATTATAATTAATTGAATTATAGCATTTTATTAAAAGGGACGTCACATACTATAAAATTGTCGACCCTAAGTGTATGTTTTATATAAACGTTAAATATATAATTATAAGTTGAATTGGTTTTGGTGATATTTTTCTTTCCGTGACTGTGACTGCATAATAATATCTGCTGTGAAATTCATGGAAAGATGAACAACAGAAATTTCTTGTTATGTTATATAATATTTATACATAATCGTTATCATACCGTAAAATCAGGTAGTATATATTCCGTATCGCATATGATTATTTTGGCAATTTTAAGATGTGACTTATATTTTAATAAAAATCTTAATCTAATGCAATATGTCTACATTGCAAAATTTGTGTGATCCACAAATGGTTGTTCTGAGTCTGGATGTTCTTGTTGTCCGTTGTTTGAATTTTTGTAGCGCTACTAACTTTCTCAGTGACGCTAGTTTCGACGGTGGCACTGCTTGTTTCACTGTTGGTCGTGTCTTGTATTTGTCCTGAAACTGAGTCCTCCGCGTCCTCGGCGGAGTCTTTCTCTGGAGGCTCGTACATTTGATGATCGATTTTCTTTAAATCCTGCAACTTAATCATTATATTGAATTATTAATATAAATTTTGTAACTCTTAAACTACTAGTGTTAAACACTGTTACTAGTAACTGTTTAATTGTATTTTTTCTTTTTAATTATTAACGTTGTTTATTTATTTGCTGAAATTAATTATAAAATTATGCTACCAGTCTTTTGGGCACTTTCCCAGTCGACAGTGATGCTGAGGAATTTTACGACGCTGCCTAAACCAGCAATTTCCATTTCCATAAGCAAAAAACTATTGTTTATATAAATATTTATAAATAATATCAATACTTGGTGCCTGTTCAAACTAATGATTATAAATAATGCCAATGTAGTATTGCCGTTACATTAATGTAGGAATTCTCCATTATTTTCTTTATTGTTATTTTGTTGTAATTCCATGCTATTCGTCCAATTTCTTACCCTTTACGTTTGCCTTTATATAGCTCGATTTTTATATTTGGCGAATTTCGATTGGGATGAATTACGAAGTCAATTATGTCATATAAGTAAAGCATAGGGTACTAGACCCTATTACTTATATGACATAATTGACTTCGTAATTCATCCCAATCGAAATTAGTACACAAGGGTGTTTTATTAAGATTCATGCTTGACATAATTGTAAAACAATCATAACTAATATTATAAATGATGTCTTCGAAGGCGTAGTGGCCAGTGTAACAGACTGCCACGTCTGAGGTCGCGGGTTCGATTCCCGCATAAGTCCAGCATTTGTGTGCATGAACATGGATGTTTGTCTTGGTCTGGGTGTCTCTATGTATAATATGTATTTACAAAAAAAGAAGTATGTATGTATGTTTATCCATTGTCTAGTACCCATAGTACAAGTCCTGCTTAGTTTGGGCTAGATAGTGTTGTGTGTATGTGATACAATATTATTATTATTATTAAATCCGAATGTGATGTATGTTATGCTTCTACGTCTTAACTACTCGACCAATCATCATGAAATTTCTCATACATATTTTTAGGGGAACAGAAAAGTACATGGTACTGTACCTTTCATCCAGAAAAAGTTCTATCTTGTCTAACCTTATCTAAACAATATTAACGCGAGCGAGGCCGCGGACAAAATCTAGTTCTAAATAAAATTAAAGAAAAAGAAATACTTTATTCTGTTCAACAGCGCACATGTGGACCTGTTGTATTTGTTTGCGTCGCATTTGCTGAGCCATTTGCAAATGTTGGGTTTGCTGTTCTAGTATTTTCCGTTGCTCCTACAAAAGCATCAGAAAAACATAAAATAAAATTTAAAAAAAGACCAATAAGCCACGCATTTTTTTCGGCCAGACATACTTCTAAGTGTTTTTGATGTTTAGAAATTGCTTCTGGACTTCGCCTACAATCATTGAGAATGGGCATTTGTACCGATGTATCGATGTCAACTGATGGTGGAGATCTGGATATTGAATGGGCACCGTCTTGCGTCTGTAAATATAAAAACGTCTCTAGTTGTTTATTATAATTATAATGTTAGATAGCTGTCCTTAAACTTTAATCACTAAGCTGGGCAACTAAGGAAGGATTTTGAATAAATTCTTTGTTTTTTATAAAGGTTGGACAAAACTAGCCTCAGTAAGTCTATAAGAATCTATTTGAATCCGATAATGCAACTAGGTGAATATTATTTTTCTTTCGACTAATCCATTTTTAAGGACTTATTTTTGTTCACTACTTTATAGAGTGTACATTTAGAACTGCAAATACGTAAAATATAGACTAATATTATTTGCCTCTCCGCTACAGATATCACTGTCACTACATATCATAGTCTGTCCTGTCTGTTCGTGATAAACTCAAAAACTACTGAACGGATTTGCATGCAGTTTTCAACAATACACAGAGTAATTCATGAGGAAGGTTTAGGTGTATAATTTGTTAAGGTTTTGTACTATCCGTGCGAAGCCCGGGCGGGTCGCTGGTAAAATATAAATATGGACTCTTAAAATAAAATACCTTTCTCCTGTTGTCAAAAAATTCACTCATAGTTGGAAAAGATTTGTCCCTTTCGCCAGTGAGTCCTTTCAGTGTGGCGGGCAGTGGGAAATCCATTTTAGGTCTTCGCATATCCATTTTGTCAGACTCCATACCTCGCATACTGCCTGAAGTGATGATAAATAAATACTTATAATACATATTATGTTTATTGCCGATGTGAATGCTGTAGGTGCTTTGTAAAAAAGTTTCTTGAGATCTTAACGTTATATAATACTAGATCAGAATAATCAAATTGTAGTTTTTTTTAGAGTAGTAAGGGCATTAAGGGCATAGCGAGATAGCGAGCATTGTATGTATTTCACAGTTACATCTACGTTAATAAGTTATGCAACGTTTACACAAATTTTAAACTGGTATTGCGTTTCTATTCCTTTCTATAAACACAGATTGTTCGATAGTTTGGGGACTTATTTGAACATTTCCTTGTACCTGGTAGGTCATCATTTCTTCTAGGTGGTTGCATCATGGCCATCTGTTGGTACATCTGGTCTTTCGGAACCGTGTACTGTTTTAAGTATTGCAGAAAATCCTTGTACGTTACGTGGTTCTATAACAAATGAAAATGAACACTAGCTATGAAACGTTTTCGTGATTCTAGAATGTGTTTTTTAATAAAAGACTGTAATATTTGTTTTGACAGTTTAAATATTAATTAAAGGGTATTGAAGCCTCGCTGATGTTATCTCGAACGGGCTGGCTAAACTGGCAAAGAATTAATCTGCTAAAATATCAATGTAAAATAGCAGTATTTGTCCTATTGCGTTTCATTCGGTGAGTGAGAGCGTAGAAAGCCCAGTAACTCCACGGCACCGTTCATCCCTACCTTCTCTTACCCCTCATACACCACGGTAACTACTACTATCTACTTGTTTGTGGTTCTATGTGTTTTACAACAATAGGCCAATGCCTATTGTTGTAAAACCTTGTTGTTGTTTGTTATATTTTTTGGCAGTTCTTCTGTGATGCCAAGAAAACTCCACATATTCATAAATGCCACTTACAATCCAGTGAGACGCTACACCAGTTTGCTGCCAGCAAGATTAAAAAAGGGAAGTATTCAGTTAGCATATCTTTGCATACTGATGTTTATTGCACTTAAAAGCTATATAATAAAGAAGCGGAACGATGGTTGCTAGAGGGGTTGGTTGTCATTGTCACCTATTTTTATTTACTTATGAAGATATTTTACTACCTTTTCTTCACCAATCCAATTCCTTTCAGCCGGTTCTATAAGACCAAGGACGTCGATCCAATGATAATAGTTCTTTGAGTTGTTTCCGTACCAATACTTTATTATTACGTATCTGAAAATATTATAATTCATGGTGTTAGCGTATGGTACTAACATATTTATAGAGGTGGGTTACAAGCTGCTTGCTTTGTAGTATCATGTTATAAGTTTGAGCTAACAATTGCAAGCGATCGTTAGAATCCGGGTTCAATTCTAGGTCGGACAAAATTAAAGTCAGAGTCTCTTATTATTGCCGGCAGATGGCAATATGTTTTTTATATATATAATTCTATCGGATCATCCTTTTAAAAATATGAATTAGGTGTAGTTATATTCGACATCACTTTATTATTGATTAATTCAGACATGATCGAGATAATAATGAAGTAAATAAATAGAATTATCTAGCTATACTTGCATGCTTTGCAACTCATATTTATTATGTGATCAGTAGTCACGAATTGATAGACAGACAGATCTTTGGTATTTTCCACTGGCCGCTAAACAGCAAAAATATACATCTCTAGAATTTTGACTTGAGATCTAGCTTCCTGGGATAGATACTAGGCAATTCCGGGGTGGACACGGCACACCTGACACTTCCTTATACATTCCAATACTAATAGGCGTGTTAATTGGTTGAGGCGACAGAGAGACAAGACTCTCAAGGTGTGTGTCTCAAGGTGTACTACACTCATTGTCACTGACATATTTGGTGCAACTTTTAAGATATTTTGTCCGCGATAAGGCCATAAGTAATTTCGGTAAAATCCGTATTGACAGTTTATTACAATCAGCATAATCTTTAAAATTGATACTTAACGTACACAACGTACGAAGCGTAAACAAAATTAGTATAAACCAAGAAGTAAAATGGTTGACTCTTACTACAAGAAAAACAAGTTTTCATAACGAAGAATAGAATGCCAATAAAACAACTATTAAAGTAGACCTAAGAGCCAAATATTCCCTCTTTCTCCTACTCCTTCGTATAAAAATGATTGGCTGATTGAATATATAAAAAATATCAAGCTATGCTTCTTTATTTCATCATATTACGTTATTCTTTTTATTATAAAGGTCCGGTTTTGTTCAATTTCCATTACATCGTTTTGTTAATACTGCTGATAGTAAACTAACCAGTAGCACACTAGATAGCGCTAATTGTAAACGGCAACCTGCATTTTGTATAGTCTAGGTTGCTCATGAACATGACAAGGTATTTTTCATCACTGATGCAATTCATAGGTAGGTATACAACTAAGCTGCCTACCTTGTCGGTAGAAAGGAGCTTGGTATAACGATACACATAGATAACAAACAAGTACACGGTCTGGTAATCAGTTACCAAAGTATTTCAAGACAACGACGAACGAGGGTGTGGAAGTAGGAGAAAGAGACTGAGGGAATTTTTGACTCGCCGTTGGACCTGAGAACCTAATAATCCCTAGGACCGATAAAAACAACTATTGTTATATAAGGCTAGCGTCTACTAATTAAGACAATAATTGTACTTTCATTAGCGTAAGATCATGTATGCCTTAATATTTCTAAAGATCAATTTTAAACCCAAAAGGATCTATTGACTTTAATGCATGATATATTAAAACTCACGCAAGTCCGTCATCAACCATCTGCTGCACTTCAGGCTCGTTCACTATCTCCAATATCTCGGCGTTGTCAGGATTGCGCTTGATGTCCACCAGCTGCCATGGGGAAATAAGTCCGAAGCGAACGCACCGCATTATATCTACAGCATACTTTCGACGGACAGACCAGTCCCCGTATAACCATCGTACGCCGGCCATTAGAACTTCAATCTCGCTACAATTAAACAAAGGTAAAGACATCTGTGGGTGTGGCGACCGGGAGACGAACCTGTTTGAGATTGGCACTAATCAAGAGAATCTATATATAGAAGGTACAGTCCGGATGTAGATGATGAATGTAATAAGTTATAGCAGTATAATAAATTGCCCTACGGAGTTCTTTTGTGTTGTTGACTTAGGCACGTATTTGTTACTTCTGTCTGGTATTTGTTTGTTAGGCATTTAGAGAAGTGGATGTAAAATGAAAATATTTTAGAACTACACATAAAATTAAATAGCCAACATTAAAAATTGCTATTAAGTATAAACAGTACCCATAATAAATGCAGCATTTTAAGCCCAATACAAATTTATTCAGATGATACATCACCATTCAATCTTGTTATTCATCTTGACAGAGCATTTAGGTAGTATCTTACTAATATTATAAATATTAAAGTGTATGAAGATATAAAGAGGTTTAGATGTTTGTTAATCTAACTAAATTATAGTATTTAATATATAGTAATCTATCTAAAATCGGTCCAACACAATTGGCTTATTGAGAGTTAATTACCCGCTTAAGGGAATTATTTTATCAGATAATAATCTTATGTTCATAATTATAAATAAAAATATGAAGTAAAATCTGCAAACGATATCATAAGTACCTACTGCAATGGTTACGTGATTCTGATTATATCTTTGAGATAAATGGAAATCTTGTTCATTCGATTTGAGTTCCTGTTCATTTACATGCATTTTAATATAATCGTGATGGTAATATTTGACAATATTTTATTATATAACAATTTTAAACAAGCAGATTTTATGATTATGATAAAATCCCGAAGTACCTTGTCACGGATATGTAGTTTGACTTCAAAAATGTCATTACTTCTTCAAGATCTAGTGCGTTGAAATCTTTTGAAGCAACCAAAGGGAGAAAGAATCTCATCACACGAGGTACCTAAAATTAATAACAATATGAAAGACTTATTTACTTGAAAAAGATATAGTCAACGAAAAATCAGGATGAATTTACCATTAAATCCATAACAGGCGTCATACCCTTTTTTCTAGCTTCCCTGAAAAGCGCGAAGGCTGTATCTTCACAAAATAAGTTTTCATTCACGATGAACGACCAACACTGGTCTTCCAAATCTGTTTCGAATATTTGTGATTCAAGTTTAATTATTTAGACATTAATTATAACTATGTGATATTTGTGAGTGTTTTGTACCTTTAATCGCAAGATACTGTGCAGCACAAAATAAATCCAGTATATTGGTTCTCTTTAGCAATTTATTACTTTCGACGCCATTGAAGATCATCCATTCATAGATTGTTTGAAAAGCTACTGGTGTGACATTTGCCTGTAAACGGGCATTATTAGTAAATAATAATTATTTGCGCTCAAGCCTGATCTCAAGTCTCAAGCGACCGCTAGACCGAAACTCAGAGCCCTCGTGTACTTGCCCCATGGCTCGTGTTTCAAACTGTTTGAAGCTATTAGCCTATTATCGATCGAACGACGCAAAAAAATTATCGATGTCTGTAGGTCTTCATAATATTTCATCAATGTTATAATTTACCTGAGCTAGGCAAATAGTCTTGTCTTCGAACGCTGAGAAAATATATGTGTCCAACAGTGCAACAGTTTAGATGCTTGTGTATGTTACTTACAATAGGCAGCTCGAGCTCTCTGTGCGGGTTCATATCAAAAAACGAGGAGTAAACTTGTAATACTATGTAGTGACAATGAAACTCTTCATCTCCGATGTGTATAACCGTGTCAGTGTTACTGCAAAAATAGATATGGAACAAGGGATCAATATAGTTGATGACAGTACAGAGCTATCTTCGAGAATTACCTAAGAGAAGCAAGGCATTGTTGGACTATCCCTTAAATCTAAAATCTAAGGAAAACATTTTGCCTATCAGAAAATCGCAGCTTAACAACCTTGTGGTATGTTCCTGCGTGAATAGGATTTAAGGACTTCAATGAGGCATTAGACTCTTAGCTGTGCGGACCAGTGCGGTTTTAGCTATTTGCGCTAGCAACACAACGTCTACTTTTTTGAAGGATCAGCAAAGTACGCTAAGTACACTATTTGTATAAACAACTTATTTGTGTGACCTTCTCTTGAGTGCAAATACATCAAGAATCGAATATCTTTAAAGTTCAAAGAAAATTGTACCAAGAGCAAAAATACCAAGTTATTGTAGGTCGGCATCTCGCGATATATATCCTGGTATTCAAAGCGTCCAAATGGTGCGGTGACCGCTCAACATCAAACGTATCAAATGTTATTTTGCTAATAAGGTACTCGACTTACATGTAATTATGTATTCTGCGGTAAAATTCTTGAAATAGATCTTGTTTCTTGGGCAACTGTACTCGCATCCAATCTATAGGTTCAGCAGTTGCATAGCCTAGGCTGCCCAAGTCTTTGCCCATTTCTTCTTTGGTGTCTGGTGGGTTTGATTTATGCCGATCACTAATAATAGCAGGTTTCGTTGTAAAATTTGAATTCTGCAAATCTCTAGGTCCAAACTGTAATTGTGGTTCTGAGTCTATTTCGTTCTCCTTGAAAGCAAGAAAACAGATTATTATATTAATTTAATATTATCGATAAGTTAGTAGGCATAGCTGTAGAATAACTTACAAAATTTCGCGATAAGTCATCATCAGGTTCACCAGCTGCTTTGCCTTCAAATTTTACTTTTACTTTAGCTTGAGTAGGATCTGCTAATAGTACCCCTACTGTAGATGATTGGAATACTACCTGCAAAGACACACGAATAATTTATAATTAATTAAACAAGTTTACAATATGCAAACAAATTCAGCCGTTAATGCTATGTGATGTTATTTAAGAAGTGTTCAAAGCAAGGCTAATATTAATTCAGTTGCTAAGTAGGTTACTGGCGATAAGCGCTTATAAAATAAATTATGGAGATAAATAATACCTTCTTCAGTAGCCAACTACTGAGCAATCTTGAACTTGACTGCGATATCGTTTAGTCACCATGAAGTTCAAGATTGTCCAGCAGAACGTTATTATCTGCTAAATCCTGGTAACGACAGTAAGTCCCAAACGTCGACGATCGATTAGGAATACAATATTATATTTTTAGGAAATCAAATGTCAAGAATTTATTTTTAGACTAAATAATCCACCTTGGTTAATCTAATAACTTTATGGAAATTACATATGATATATGAATAACATTTACTTGATTTGACTGTACTTTCAAATTACCACTGGGGGTTGATTTGAAAGGAAACGCTGCTACTTTTTGGCTGGCCATTTGATCTGTGCTGTCCATACTGGAAAAATAGAAGATAAACAAATGAGTCATTTATTAACGAATGATAAGCAGGTATCAACATTCAGAATATCGTTGTATAGTTTTCTCGTAAGCTGGACGTCATATTAGTATGTCAGTACTAATATATGATAGTCAAACGGCCTTCTAGATAGGAGCATGGCATAAATGTATCGAATTATGAATGTTTTACACTCAATATATATTTCATTTTGTGCGGTCTATTAGTAGAGGTACTTTCCCAGTTAGTATGACTCAGTTAAGTATTGTGTTTTTCCTATATTACATTATTTTTCAATTTGATCTAACTGTTATGCGATTACCTGGAATTGTCTACGCAAGATGATGGGTTTGCGTCAGTTTCATCTCTGTGAAAATTGGTTACGTATTCAGTAGCGAACTTCGACGCATAAGAATCCGGCGACATATCAGGCTTCTTCTTCACTTTTCTGCGGCAAAAATGTCTTATTAAAAAGTTTTATGAATATATAATATATACATCTGGTCAAAGTTCCTGGTTTAAAAATTAAAAATATATTACACTATTGCATATGGTAATAATAAGGCAGCTAAATTTTGAAATTTGTCCTTTTGACGCAGACATTTTTTATTCAGCATGTTATGTTTCAGATATGTTTCAGACAACATTCGATGACGCAATGAGTCCATAAATAGTTACGATAATTAATGGTCAAAGACCAACCAACTTACATTTTCCCAGTACCATATACATACTTACCTCTACGAGAAAAGACAAGAGTAATGTGCTCCAGACCGTAACTGATTATTATTTAACGCTGACCATCGGGATGACCATAGACCTACTACTTGTATACTTTTGTGGTAAATATTTGTTTATTCAGATATAATCGAGAGAAATGTCAATAATATGCGACCAACATTTTATACAAATTAGAATTTCCTTTTAAGAAAATTTTAAGACTGAAATTAATTATACATTTGTTTCTAACTTGTCAATTATGCCATCACGCGCAATTATTGCCACCATAATTGATGAAATTCTACTGCACAGATACATTCAAACTTGGTATTACTATACCTGATAATTTGACAGATACGCATACTTACTTGCCTTTGAAGTTCCACGACATTAATGGGTTTGTGTGTTGCCTGCAATATTGTGTGACAGCGTCGCCGGCACTATTGTAATATGATTGCTGCAGTTTATTTCGAGCTAAGTAATTCGTCTTGAAGTAGTTCAAATCTGCAATCAATTGTTCGCGCTATTAGAGTCCCTATTTTATTAACTTTTAGGTTCAAAGTTATTATGTCGGATTCATTTTCCGTTTTCATATAAAGATAAGTCACAGGAAAACCTTGCACGATTACTTATCTACCATAGTCTTAAGCGAGTAGATACGAAAGCCTGGTAATTCTAGGTACTTCAAATTAGTCACCGTTCATTTATACGCCTTAAAATAGTTCTATGCATGGAAAGTACGTTTGTATAAACTGTTAAATATTTTGCACGCATAAATAAATATTCCACATAGTGATTTTCGATCCGTTCAGCCGGCATCTTAGCTACAGTTCGAATCCAGTTTCAATGGACTTATTACTTTAAGAATAACATCAATAATTATTTCATGAATGAAATATATATATTTTTTTAAATTTGCCCTTTTAGTTAGTCATTGTAAATCAAAGATTTATATAATAAATACTTTATATCACAGATTTAACATACGCGTTCTAAAATTAATTTGTTAATGTGACTAATGTATGACAAGTAAATGTGTGTGTGTGAACGCACATTAGCTCAACGCTGTGACGTATGGTAATCTGAACGAATGGATTTTGTATGTTAGAGACGATTGGAGAGACCGCTCTGGCGTTAGCATCAAAGGATCTCTTATATTTTTATAATAAGAAGACACTCTGCGCTGAGATGACGACTCTGACACTAATTATTTGCCAAAGGCGATTGAGATCAAACGCGTTGATCAGCTGTCTAACTATACTATGGACTAAATGCCTAAAATAATAAGTAAGTATCCGAGATACGGAGTGCTACGAGATTAAAATAAACTTCAGGAAAGGAATACTAACGAATGATTCACTCACTGAAATCACTTGTTTGTGCAGTCAGTTCGGATAAAGAGCTGCTCCTGTACAGTTTTGGCTTAATAGTTATACAGTAATGCTCGAATATGCTGCCCGCTGGACGCAATCTCTTTCTTTGAGATGTAATAATACTAAACAAAACAAACACATAACATTATTAATTGGTATCTGGTGCCTGAGATACAGGTTGTACCTAGTTCGGGTGGCAGCGGCTTACTGTGTACTGTTACACGCACTACCACTATAGTTCATTATAATAATGTCTTGTCTAGTAAATTCAATTTTTTTTATTATTATTAATTAGCATAGGATCACATCCGTTTATATTAACATATAGTACGTATGTAGGTGAACTGTGTGGGATTGACGAAGGACGAACATATTGTCGTCTACGCGGCAGTTTCTGACTTTGTGCTGCTTCTGAGAACTGTCTAACGGAGCTCTACAAAAGCTTAACCGATCAGTTATGCAACACTTCACGCTTACGTCACTGGACTATCCAGGTATTCAATGATAAAATGCTCGATCTTGACATTAGATACTATTGAAATCAGTTCCAAATTAAATTCGGCGAATTTCGAATATGCCACGATATTGATATTATTCTTTCTTTCAAAGGTACTTACGAACCGGTTATTTATCTTCAAAATAATTGTAGGTTGCTTCTGTGTCTGAAGTGGTAAATGCTAACTGTAGTGTTATGAAAACAGTTCCGAGATCTTTTAAAGTATAAGTGTACTACAAGGTTACTAATGTGTGTAAATAATATAATAAATCGACAGTATTGTTAGCTTCTGTTTGTCAACTGTGTTCCGGCATTGACTAATAGCGCCTAACTGAACTTACAAATAATGATGCATATAGAATTTCTCTTTAAATTTATCATGGTGCAAAAATAAAAAAATTGACTCAGTGCTGCTCAAAGGGAAAATATATTTACGAGCTTAAGAGCTTAGCCTAGAAGCTCTATTTATTGTAGAAACACGACATAAGGTTGCTTGTTGGTATTAAACCGAGAGCTGTACTGCCGTACTGCCGTAGTTTCTACAAAGTTCTAGCCTTAAGACTGCGCCGAGCGAAATGTGCCAAAACAGGCGGTCACAGTTAAGTGAATAAAATCAACACTTTTTGTTTAATACAAATATAAAATATACATTTACCATAACAATGAATGTGTTTACAATTACTCCGTGTAAAAAACTTAAAATAATTAATATTTTCGCCTACAAAATTACGTAACTTAGCGCGAAAAATGCAAAAACGTAAGCTCGTGTTACGTGATTTTAGATTATAACAGTAGAAATCTATCCTATTTTACAGCTTAAACGAAACATAAATGGTTATATTACAATTTGTCCGTCCCAAATATTTAAGTTATTGGTTGACAATAAAGATACATATTTATCAAAAAAGCACTTCAGAACCTCCATACAATTTTACTATGGCGGCCGCGCGCCAATTTGTATATGCGCCGCACGATCTCTGTCATTGTCTGTCTTATGCTCGGCGCAGTTTTAAGTTTTCATTTCAAGACAATGTACTGAAATTTAACTAATACAGCCATGTCAAAATAATACTATATATGTATTTGTTTCGTTTTCAGGCCTTAAACGCTAAATAATTAAATCATTTTTGCGATATTGGTAATGTATCCGGGTACTGGTAAAGTCACGTGTAACTTCTAGTTTGCTATAGGCTTTTGTATTAATTACCCATCAAGAATACTCTACAATACTTTAATTCAATAACTGCAGCAGTCACGAAAAGGCTCTCAATAGTAACTCTTAGAATCATGCCACAAGTCTCAATCAATGAATGAAATATTAGAAAGGCACGCTGTTATAAAAAAATATATATGTGGAAAGGAGAGGTTGCTGTCTAGAAAATAGCATATAGCATTACGTAGTATGTATTAGTATTTGTAAATATAAATATCCAGATAGAAAAATAATTACAAGTAGAGCTCATTTAAGATCATTAATTCATTTATTAATATTCTCCGTCTAGTGTAGGTAGTATTTATGTTGCAGGTTTTATCTTAGTTATAATGAATATTTAATATTATTATTTACTCGTACAAAAGCAATGATGAATACTTACTCGGGTGAGTTATTGTGTGCACTGTTTCTTGCATTTGACACCACTTCTGTACCATTTATCTGCAGAAAAAATAAGTATGATATTTCGAAATGTGTGGCGTGTTTGTCGGTTTATTCATAATAATTTTTGTTAATGCTTTATATACTTACTTTATCCAAACTTATACTCCTTTGCATTTCAAAATCACTAAACCAGTAATGCAATAACATGAACCATATTGTAAATAGTATTGTTTTTAGTTTATTATAAATTCCCAGGACTCCTTTAAAATTTTTGACACTTGATGTTCATGTCGTTTTATAAAACTTGTCAAGCTTAAAAAAATTCCAAACATTGACAGGACGACATAGACGGACGCCATGCTGTAAGACAGCCTGAAACGATTCCCGTCGAAATTAACTAACGCTGTGATTATACAGAGACAGTTTTGAATTTTGATTGCTAAACAATTTAGGCTGATTACACATTATCGCGTAAGTTACTCATTAGCTAGTAACGTTCGCGTTTTGAACGTTGATTTTGTTATGATATATTCATTGCATTTATAAAAATGCGTGCGTGATCATGTTTACAAGTGAGCCTTGCTGAGCCTGATGCCCGAGTCATAAAACATTGGTGGCCGATAAATTTAAGCACAAGCTTAAGCTATTGGACTGCAATTTATTAAATTTATAAGTTCTTATAGATTAGTTTAGTAGTTTATAGAGTTCTTTCACTTAGAAGAAGGCAATCTCGCATAAAAGATCTGGTAGATTGTTTTACCTGTAGTATTATGTCCTATTTCATGATTCTGCTGATTATTCTAATATAATCATACAATTGCCATTGAATAGACGAAATCCGCAACGCACTGGTAACTGCGCGTCACCATCGTACAGATATATCGATAGAATAAGGTTAACTAGCGTTCGCAAAAAGACAAATATGGGCAACGTAAATTATGGTTCTGATTGTAATAAATATCTGTGATAGTCATCTTAGGAATCTAGGTAACATTGCATTATGGCTTTGGCTTGGTTGAGGGTCAGATAGCGAATACTCCGTGAAAAAAATCCAGCAGACAAAAATATCTTATATACAAACGCATAAGTAAAGTAAATTTTCCTGGATGTTTTTATTGCTATGCAATTTCTGCGCGAGCTATCGTGCAAACATCTGTCGAATCAGTTGCTAATTATATACTATAGGCTCGGTTTACTGGCTCGGTTTACTCAAATACCGAGCAAGGTGACCTGCCCACAATCTTGTATTTGTATCTGAGCCTAACTTGAGCTACAGTGAATGACGCAACTCATAGAAAACCATTATATGTACCACGAACGTCTACCGGATTATCGATACAGGAACTTATCTTGATACAGCTGCAAGATTTTTTATATTATATTTATGCATATGAAAAATTTGTAGCAGTAATTTTCCTTCGGTGACACAGCGATAGTGAATGTGAATCCTGAACGTGAGGTTTTGAGTATTTGTAAGTGTTATTGGGTTTTGCAGTCCAACAATTTTTAGTTCACGGTGTCTGGAATCTTGCCGGGTAAAAGACCTGACCTGTGGGACCTAAAATACCATAGTAGGTGTTATGTAGGTGTAATACAGTTCTGCCCTGTTCTGTAGTTAAATGCCTATATACGGGACATAGACTCAGGTCTATGTGTGTAATAATTACTTGCTTGCAGTGACCGTGGATAAGAGTATATAAACTATACAGAAATTCAGTCCGCCACGCAATATTTATAAGCTACTAGCAACAGTTACGAGTAGGTAAGTACTAATGTCCTCCAGACCGAATTTGGTCCACGGCGGCCAATCTTAATTGAGACTGGCCATCTGCGCAGGAGATATTATAGTGCACAGGTGTGTGCGCAAACACAAGTGCACTCTCTGTTCCCTTACTCATGATCATGATCCGATGGGACGGATAATCCGACACGACCAGAGAGAGATCAGGCGCAGGGCCAACGGCTTTACGTGCTATTTTAGGCACGGTATATAACACCGCCAATTTCTTAACTCCGGGCTCGTATTGAGATTTCTAAACAGGAAAACCCAAAAACTTTTTGTTGGCTCGACCCGGGATTCGAACCCGAGACCTCATACACAGCAGTCACATTTGCTACAGCTGCGCTACGGACGCTACTTCTTTACTAGATAAAAGGTACCTTAATGTGTCTTTTTCTTTATCCCTGACAGCGTGTATGCGAAATTTCATGATTCTCGGTCGAGTAATTAAAGGTCATAGCACACTTATCATCACTCGAAAACGGATCATCACCCTATCAAATCGAGCTGTGTAGTATTCTTTGCATGAAACGCCCTACTGCAACGCTCAGTAATCGGAATCGTAACGTAATCGCCTCGCCTCGGGACAAGCTTGCAGTCCTCGCGCTTACGGCTCGTCGTCCCCGCGCTTACGGCTCGTTGTCCCCGCGCTTACGTCTCTCCGTGCACTACTGTTGCCAAACGTGCTGTCATCCACAAGACAACTAACAGTCGCGTGCGCGCGTATTTTATTGAATTTGTAGGTTAGATTTCAAACAAAAAATATCGATGAAAAGGGATCATTGAAGAAGTGAAAAGATATCATATCATCATATCATATTATTATGATTTAAGTGAGCGCGGCGTAGCCTAGGCGTAGCTGAGTCAACGTACCGGCGCTGTTGATCCGCTTTGGTTACATTAGGTTGACGGCGAGGCGAAAGGTGATACGGTGACGATCCCTTTCTGAGTTGATATGTGTGCTTTGATCTTTAAGCGTGAAAACGTAATAAGCAAACAAACAGGTTCACATTCGCATTTATAATATTAGATAGGATAACAGTACAGCCTATCCACATTTGAGGGATTAGTAGTAGTGCAGTAGTTACCGTTTTATGAAAAAAACATTTTACAAAAAGCAGAGATAGTTTAATGGAAGACCGTTGAAGTGCCACGCAGAGGTCTCAGTTTCCATCCCAAGGCACGAACCTCCGATTTTTCGTTAAGTTATATGCGTATTAAATAATTAATTAACGCTCGCTTTAACGGTGAAGTCATCGTGAGAAAACCTGCATGTCTGAGAGTTGGCCGTAATGTTCTTGAAGATATGTAAAGTCTGCCAATCGCACTGGACCATCGTATCCACCATGCTGGCCCAGAGCAGGTATGGCCCAACCGCGGGACAGTATTTGTACAGGGCTGACATTACTATTGATTTATTTATCACATACTTACATTTACTTATATTATTACGATATTGTGTGTGTATGTTACACACAGTGCGTAGATAAAGCAAAAGGCTTAAACAACTTGTCATCGTTTGTAATAAGGAAAAAGAGCTTGTAGTTCTTACGTCGCTGTTCGACAACATAACGACAACTTCGTTGCATAATTAAGAGAAAGGTGATTATCGAATTCTCGTTCAGTATTCCTATTAAAGCAAAAAGAGATTGAGCGAATATAAAAAGGACAGGTTAAGAGCGAGAAAACAGGTTTAAACATACACTTAGAATATTTTCGCTCATTCTAAGTCCATGGGTTTAAAGCTTTACTATAATTTAAAGATTAGTTGTTTAAATCAAATTATTGCTTAAGGCAACCATAAAACCAACAATCGCCCATTCATATTATTGTATATTTAGTACTCTACCGCGCTATCCTTTAAAAGTTTTCACCTTGAACTCAAATCTCACTTCGACAATTACCAGTTTCTAAATGTTCAATTCGGAATTCCATTATAGTCATATATTTAGTAGAAAATTAAAGAAAATATCCAATATTCTTTTAAAGGAAATACCCTTAATGTATTGAATATTAGATATTTTTTTACTGTGAAATCAGAACTTAGTGCAATAACTCAATATATTATTGTATTCCATAATGTTATACAAAAGGTGGCCCTTAAAACGAATAAGATCGATATGGACCCTGTCAGACACAGCAAATGAGGAGAGAAGAATTTCAGAAAATGTTTAGCTTAGTCTGTAATCTCACAGAAGATGTTTTTCTTAATATGTTTTTTTATACAATAAGGTTGTACTACATTTAATTTCTTTATTTGTAGTGATAGTTACACCACGAAGTCAAAAGTAAATAAGGAAAACACTCAAATGAATTGTTGTTTAATTTCTACGTTCTCTTTTTACATATCCGTTCTAAGAAAATATGTCTTTAGATCAATACTGACAATAATGTATTATGCAAAAAAAACTACGGAATTACAAAGACGTCATTTCTAGTATTGTACTTACCTACTAATGGCATATCCGCACTGTCGAGTATGTCGCCCACGTGTATATACTTTATACAAATAAACCTTATAATTTGAATATTGACATACAAATGTATAAAAAAACGCAATCGCAACGGCCATAAAATATACGACTTATTTATCATTAATTATACAAGCACTTCGCGAAGGTATATGTACAACAAGTTTCTTGATTCGTTATCGGAATTCCAGTGAATATAATCTACAGATTCTTTGACGCATTAGTCTGACAGACAGTACCGTTTAACGGTACTTTAAAAAATACTGCGCATTTAAACTATTGATTTTTTACCTATTAAAATGATTCTTTGTGTAAAGAAAATCGGTTACGTTGTGTTTATTTACTCAATTTCATTTACTATGTTTTTCATTCCAATTTCAGATTAGATGATATTTTCCTTGTGTTGTTGGTTACTTTAGGCCAAGTATGGTTTGTGCAAAGTTAAAAGTTACTTATGTACATTATTAACAATACATATCATTATAAAATATATATATTTAGTTTTCTGTTAAAATAAACATGAGATTTCTAAATAACCGTTGTATTTTGCAAAGGAATCATGAATTTAGATGTAAAAAATGGCAATTTCGTATGTAAAAGCCTAATATACCTCAAATGGACTGAGATAACTTTTAAGGATGCACAGTCCAGTGCAGTCCGTGCAGTGCACCTACGTTACGATATTATTTGAATATTATAATAATTCAAAACTAACTTAGTTCTTTTTGGTACCTTACATCTATATTAATATTATAAAGCTGAAGCGTTTGTTTGTTTGGTTAAACGCGCTAATCTCAGGAACTACTGGTTCGAATAGAAAAATTATTTTATTAAAATAATAGATAAATATCTAGGAAGGCTATATAACACGGGGGCGGCGCAGTAACTATAAATGCGGGTGAAACCGCGGGCACATCTAGTAGTATATAATACGGTAACAGTTAATAATGTCTATATATACATCGGCCTCGATGGTATAGTGGTTACTGTAACCGACTGCCACGTCTGAGGTCGCGGGTTCGATTCCCGCATAAGTCCAGCATTTCTGTGCATAAACATGGATGTTTGTCTTGATCTGGGCGTCTCTATGTATAATATGTATTTACCAAAAAAGAAGTAGGTATGTATGTTTATCCATTGTCTAGTACCCATAGTACAAGTCCTGCTTAGTTTGGGCTAGATAGTGTTGTGTGTTTGTGATACAATATTATTATTATTAAATCCGAATGTGATGTTAAGCTTCTACGTCTTAACTACTCGACAGATCATCATGAAATTTCTCATACATGTTTTCAGGAGAACAGAAAAGGACATAGGGTCAGTACCCTATGTCCTTTTTAACCTTTCATCCAGAAAAAGTTCTATCTAACTTATCTAACCTTATCTAAACAATAGTAACGCGAGCGAGGCCGCGACAAAATCTAGTCCTAAAGAAAACTAAAGAAAAAGAAATACTTTATTCTGTTCAACAGCGCACATGTGGACCTGTTGTATTTGTTTGCGTCGCATTTGCTGAGCCATTTGCAAATGTTGGGTTTGTGTTTTGTTTGTTTGTTTGTACACACAACATTATAATTACATTATGCTCATCAATCCCCAGAACATTATGTAATTATGTTTCGTGTACTAGGGACATGAAGGTCGTTACTTCGTAATGACCACATTATGATCTTCAAAGCAAAAATAAAACTGCCTGTTAAGTTGGTAATAAGCTAGTCTGGATCTGGACGCAAAGCTTTTATAAATCAAACAACAATCAACCTGCTCTGTGTTATCATTGAGGTTAGCCAAGCTTAACCACTTTCTAGAGTGGCTTTCTATAACAAACTTTCTAGATAAAGCTCTCATAGTTGCCTTATATGACAGAAAAATGATTTAATGCAAAAACTAGAATTATTTGTCGTTAATATATTGCTGGTTGTGCAATTGCGTAAAAAACAATTAGTGTTGATTTGATATGGCAATGAATCATTACTTACGATTACAATGGGTTTCTTGAGGAGTGTCTGGGATATAAAGATATTGAATGATAAGGTAAAGTCATCGATAGTTGTAAGAAATGTTGATAAGGGAAACCAGTAAAGAAGCCAGGCTACTTGCTTACCTTAGGCGAAGAAATTTCATAAATCAGTGAATCATATCGACGTCAGTCAGTGGGCTTGTTTACGATAAAGTCCTACGGAATGTTCATATATAACAGTGTGCCGGCCGGCATCCGCATCAGTCGTGGCTTGCATCTAGAGCATACCGTGTGTGTCGACTAACTTCAACAACTTCTTATTCACTTTCATTCAATGTAAGTAAACATTATCTACTTTTAAACACACAATTTTGTCAACTTAATTTAGGTTATGTAGTGAATTGTTATTAGGGTTAAATGGTGTTATTTGTGACAATAAAATAGGTATTTAGTTCATACAGTTGTTCAATATTTTATATTTTATAATATATTTTGAACGTTTCTTCTTTAGACATAGAAACGCGCGTTTTCGTACCTATGTCATAATAGTGAATAATTTATACTTTATATCATGACAATCGTATTATGTATGTTAATATTTTAGCAATTTGAATCAAACACCCATATTTTACGAAATATTTTGATATTTTGTTACTACATACTGATAAACCTGTATTACGTTGTATTGTGTTGTATAATGATGAAAAGTGATTTATTCCAATTAAATAAACTTATAGATCGTAATAAGAGCAAAAACATTACCTAACATGTCCGTGGCCTTCGCTAGTTACAAGTCGTGACGCTTCTATTTTTTTGCCAAATGAAGATATTGTACGACTGAGACCAAACCAAAAGCATTTCTATAAAAAATCAGTTAAGGAGAGCAAACATCAGGAAATAGGTTTACGGTCGAGGTGATTCTGATCTACTATTACAATTTAAGTATTACATTACTTAAATTTCAAGTAGGTCTATATTGAGTTAATTTAATGTTAGTGTGAACATTACGACACAAATGCCAAATTCAGCGAAATGATGAATGATAGGTAGGTTGCTCTCAAACAGGTTTCATTCTTCGATTTTTGAAGGACATATAAAAGTGCGGGCTAATACCAGAAGCCTCTGCAATTATATTTTTTACTTATTGAGTCGGTATCCAGAATTTGTCATAATCATATATGGCGTGCACTATATGGTGAGTAACGTTCTTTCGAGCCAAATGCTTCGACTTCAAGAGGAATAAAATTAGGTTGAATTAGTGCAATTAGTGTAGCTTTTATGTAGATATATGAATTATATACGTTAACGGGTGCTAGAAAATAATTATAAAATAAGGTGATATAATAAATTGCTTCAGTAATTAGCGACTCCATTTAGAATTAGAACCAATTACTCTAGTTATGATTATACTATGCAGATACCCTAAAAATTTACAAGGAGACGGAATGACACTGTCACAATGATAATTATGTTGGTATTCCACATTTCATAATTATTAAGGCTTTAGGGTCAATCGTTTGTTATCAGGGCTATGTCTACACAGACGGCAGAAACACTTATTTAAAATTTGGTGAATGAACATCATAATCATAAAATCGTTTACATACAGAAAATATGCAACGTATCTTATAAAATACGCTCACATTGATTAGGTATTGGCAACGTTTATTGGGTTTCTTGAATATTATTTGTATGCAGGTTCTATCTTTAACTAATTATCCAACTTAATACGTGGCCCTTACAAATTATACTACTAGCGAACACAATTTTGTTATCAGATACTTTTACGATCATCGTAAAGGAAACTAGATCCATATTATAGGTATATATGTACATACAAGACAAGTTCAATACGTATGTTTTGTAATGACTTAATCCTGTATTTGATAACAAGCTATACTTACGTCTAATAACTAACAATTATCTCCGATTCATTATTTCGCTGACTTTAAATTAACTAAATAAATCCAGAAAGTATTGTATTGTTACATTTAAAGATAATGTGTATATATTACTTATATCCATAGAAATACGTCGTTCAAGACAATGCATTTGTGATAAAATTTCGCCAGTTTGAAATAATATGTTCTCATAATTCAACCGCATTTACATAATTTAGAAATCAGTATATGTTATAACGGGTAGTGGTTGCTAACAAATGAATAGATACTTAGAAATGATGACCTAGTAACACTTTGTATCATTGCATCTGCAGAATAATGGCTGACTCCAACCGCATTGTATTCCCCGACGAAGTTACCGATATCAAAGCTGCGGCTGCTGACGCTAAGAAAGATGTTGGTGGAGAGACCAACACCGTTGACGCCGTCCCTGAAGAGGTCACCATAACTTCTAGGAATATGGTGCAAGTTCCTGCCAACTGTCCCGATGGCTACAAAATGGGCGCCGACGGCGTTTGCCGCGAAGTCTTCGACTAGTCATACATTCATTAGGATTTAGGTTAATATCTTTTTAATATTTTGGTTAATGCATCAAACATAAACAAACCACTGTTAAGCTTTAGCAACAGGTAAATTTGCTTGTATTATCAGTATTAGTGGTTTCGAATTCGATTGTAATGTATTTGTATTGTTGACGTAGTGTCCTCTCCTGTGTTGTTGTGTGTTGTGTCGCTCGAATTCGAAAACAAATAAATGTTGTGGAAAATTCAAACTGTGTATACGTTATTATCTCCTAGCCGTGATGTAACATATGAAAACATTTGTTGATAAAGAGATCATAGATATATTAAATTTAGTGTGCCAGAATTAAGATTAACCGCTACTTGAGGAATATTAAAATATTGGATGTATTGCAACAATAAGTACTAAATGGGAACTATAGCGACTACTCAAAATACATTATATAGGAATATATATATATATATATATAGTGCAGCATCCGCATCAGTCGTGACCTGTTACTCGTATATGTGGACCAGTATTTTGTCATTCATCGGAACTGAAAGTAAGTAAGCATTTTATTTAAACTCCATTCCAACCTTATTCCCTGTTTTTTGTAATTTTTAACTTTATAAGTGGTTTAAGTCATTCTTATTTATTTATAAATATACTTAAAGTTAAACTATTCAAGCTTTATTTTTACAAAGCTGAAATAAAATGTCAGACACTCACCCGGCTTGAAATAGGTATATTTTTGCTTTGGAAGGCGCTTTTATTTAGGAATGCTATATAACATGATGCTGTAATCCAACGAAGCGAAACAGTGACTATTAGTTGGTCACGGCCAGTTAAGTTATAAAATGCCAACTACTTGTAAGTAATAGCAAATATTTTAAAGGTTTAGCAGATACATATATTATCATTAAATTAATTTGCACCTGTGCCTGTGGTTTAAACAATGTGCTATAAAAGTTTGCAATATAACATTCTGGTTCAAAAAATGTTTCATACGTATTTGATTATCGGGTATATAAAATATTTTTACTAACAACTTTAACTAGCAGGATCAGACATGACGAACGAATTACAAATACATTCTTATGATTTATATTTTATTTAAGAAAGATAATTCCCGCCCTGGGTTAATCCTTATGTCGCGGATGGTTTTACAATCATACATAGGCACAAAGAAAACCCAGACTAAAAATATATGGACGTCACATTTTTGTCCCTTAATATTGTTCTTACGTTTACGCGAATGTTATACATTAAATTTAAAATGAACGCCTGTCTTCAATTTTCATCAATTACATACAGGGTGTTAAGCTGCATCCTCGATATAACAAAGGTGACTTTATTGCTCATTTTGAAAACTAATCAATAAAAACACACATACTCTATAAACATATTGATATAGGTATGTATGCAAATATCAATCCGTGTGTTACGCCGGCACCCCCAAAATCGACTTTTATGCAACGATTCTTTGTTGGACGTAGACCAGCATCGTCTACACTACCAAGGAGTACATAATACTGCGCATTCTTCTAAAATAAAAGTATTCTAAGTTACTCCTTATAATATTAGCTATCTGCCAGTGAATGATTCTTTTCCAATTTGCACCATGATACCCGGTCTTCTGACATCTGCATTAATTTTTCTTAGCTACTTTAGTCAGATCATTTGTAAGTAGCGATAGCTCAGTGGGGACACCAACAGACTGTAATGCAGAGGGTCTCCGGTTCGAACACACCAGGTCGCGCACCTCTGACTTTCGGAAGTTATATGACTTTTCGAAATTATGTGCGTATTGATTGACAATTATCGCCTGCTCCGTGCCTCAGAGAGCACGTTAAGCCGTCGGTCCCGGCTGCCATGAACATCTATGGCAGTCGTTATTGGGAAGTCAGTGCCCTATAATATCCTGATACTGGTTTAGCCTTAGGGTATCGTTAGCCTTCGGATTACGGAGGTCAGGTGGCAGCCGCTCCGTGTAAAAACTGATGTCCAGTCAAATCCGGTTAAACTAGAAAAGCCGACCCCAAGTGACTTGAGAATAATAAAGGCTAGGGAGACTTAAGTCAGATCCTTGGGTCCACCTGACTGAGGAATCTATCATACAATCGCCTATTTATGACTCCGAGATAATTATCTTTGGTATAATAATAATAATATCAGCTCTGTATTAAACTGTCCTACTGCTGGACACGGGTCTTTTTGCCGTGGGAGAAGGGTTAGGCCATGGCCCAGTGCGTGTTAGCATATTTCATATATATTCGAGAACATTATGGAGAACTCACAGACATGCAGGTCTTCTCACGCTGTTTTCCTTCGCTGTTAAAGCGAGTGATAATTAACTATTTAATACGCATATCAGATATGCGCGCCTTGGAATCGAACTCGAGACCTCTGCGTGGTAGTCCAACGCCTGCCACCTTAGTCCTTTTGGACCATTTCGTTATAATTGTTTTACTATAAAGACAAGCAACTATTGAATTATTTATATATACTAGCTGTCCGGACAGACTTCGTTCTGTCAAAAGTAATTTTTCTTTTTTTTATGTTTACTTTATCACTAAGGGGTATGAAAAATAGATAGTAGCCGATACTCAGACCTACTAAATATGCATATAAAATTTCATAAAAATTGGTCCAGCCGTTTCGGAGGAGTATGGTAACTAACATTGTGACACGAGAATTTTATATATAAGATATAATTTGTATAATCTATAATCGCATTAATACTTTCTGAGATAAGCAGATGAGAGTAACATATAGTCTGGCGGGCAGACGAGAACGTAATATAAGACTTACCATTTTGATACACAACCCTAATGACTATAGCTGCACTATTATAGGTTTATATATAGTTATAACCATATTTTTCTCATTGTTTTTACATAATAATGATAGATTCCAAGAACATTGTATTCCCCAACGAAGTAACCGTCGCTATGTCTGCGAAAATGGATGCTATAGTTTAAAAAAACTGACGTTGATACTTCGGCATCTAATACTATAGTTACGGCAGCTGACTATATGACTGCAGAAGTACACATCTGGATATGGATATCGAAGCTAAATCTGCGGTACTTGACGCTAAGGTTGCCGCAGCCAATGCTAAGGATGAGGCAGCTGACGCTTAGGCTTTGGCAGCCGATACTATGCCTAAGGAAACCGACTCTAAGGTTGCGGCAGTCCACTCCAGGAGGTTGGATGCCCATGCTTAGTCTGCTGTATTTAACGCGAACGCTATGGCTGACGCAGTCGTAATTAGAGTTTTGGCAGCCGATACTATGGCTGAGGCAGCTGTCCCTTTGTCTGAGGCTGAAATAAAGGCCGCCAGCTAAATATACTACATGAACCTTCTGACCATCCCAAAGACTACAAGATAAGGCCAGATAGCGTGCCTCGCAAGAACTTTATTGATTGGATTCAATAACTGTATATTATTTTGGTAATAAATGTAAACAAATTTTTGTTAAGTTTTAAGCACTTTTGAACAAGCTTTATTTTTATTATTATTAGAAACTCTTTTGAAATTATAAAACAAAATTTTAATATTTGCATTTTTCACTTGTTTGTGGTGAACCAGAAAATTGTGAAACACTAGATTATGTTGTATTCTAATTGTAAAGTAAAATAAAACCAATTTGTTTTCTAATAATTAACGATCATTTACTTTAAAATATTCATATAATTACATAATAATGGCCTAACTCTGTGATAATTAAAACATAGGGTCTAAGTTAAAAAATTAAATATTATTTGTTCCTATAACCCTGACATCATAAAATATTGTTGATATTCGCCTACAAAATTATAAATAACCGAGCGTTGCATAAGTTTTAACAAATGGAGCATCACTCTCACAGGAATTCCTGAAAAAGAGAAAACAGCGTTAACGTACATATTATAATATGTATTATACAAAAATTCTACTCATTTATTTTTTTGGTTTCCGTTTTTATAAACAATTGTCGTATTAGAGATAATGCCTGCGTAATGGGAACAAGGAACATTGAAACAATAGACACGTATTTTTGTCCTTGGTAAACACTGAATAAAATTGGATAAGTATTTTATATTTAAAAATCATTATTCTGTAGTTATAAATCGTCGATAAAATATTCTTAAAAAACATTAAACGGTCATTATATTGTATGATAAATTTAAAGTAGGTACTGCTTATGCTAAAAAATCTTATGTTGCTCATTGGACACAAAGTACATACTGAATGGTAAATTTCAAAACGCACATCCAGAACTACATTACTGAGCTTCAATTTAATATAAAAACACAAAATACCGCTCAAAGCACTGCGTTTATTCAATAAGCGGGTTTGAAAACATGCGATCCTATATAATTAGGAGGTAAATCAGGAGTTCTGAAGTCAACATTATAAGTGGTCAGCAAAATTGTGTCATGTGGATGATACTACGTGCAGCTGCAAGTAACGTCGCGTCGTCGATATCTCTCTCAACATGATATTATGTTCAGTGAGATATCGACGATAGATAAGGATGGGCGTTGTCGGATTGATTATGATTTAATTGTCTGATAGTAATGTACTAAATGCACTATGTTCCGAAACAATGTATGTTATGTGTAGTTTATAATACAACTTAGTTGACAGTTAATTGTGTTGCTTGTAACTGTTAATTATATACCAGTAATTGGCGTAATTGTCTAATTAGCAAATCAATTGTATTAATTCATTATTATAATTAATATCGCCACATTAATATTTTCTCAAAAATAATGATTCAATTGCTTACTACCTAACCTTTAATCCTAAGTTTGTAGATCCTAAAACCACAGAGTAACTTTTAAAAAATAAATTAATCCTTTAACTAGTAACGTGTTATTAAAATTCAAGTAATAAATGGGCGCATTATAAACATTCTAGTAAATTATACACCTATCTACATAGACAAGATTAATGATTCTGTGTAGGAAAAATGAGAAAATAAACATAGAATACATAATGACTTATATATCGTACATCAGCTTACGTGTAACATACGATAATAATACGATAATGAATGTCACAACTACAGGCATATTAAAAAATACTCAAAGACGTGCAGTTCCTTGCAAATAGCATTATGACTTTTGTATAATATGTAGCTATTGGCAATTTGGAATTTTAGATTTACCTACGAAAGTACTATTTTCAGATTTATTGTCCTTTCAGTCACAGTGATGTATTCTACGATATCATCCTGTGCCCACATGAGCATTGGCGTATATAGGCATTGCTTTTCTGGTGGGTAGAGCATCTACACAGTAAAGGCCTACATGCAATCGTGGAATTTGAAATCTAGCACCAAGCAATAGGGTTGAAAATTGCCATCTCACCCATCGTTACTTACATCAATGCGCATGAGTAGTTTGTGCAATGCGCAAGTAGGCCGTGTCGCTTCTCGCGTTGTGTATAGGCAAAATAAAGATCTTTACAATGTGAGCGGCATTTTATCATTTGTTGAGGAAACCACATAAGGAAAACTTGTTGTAATTATATTGAGCTACAAATAAAACAGGTAACATGCAGGTATAGTCCCAATTAAGGATCATGGAGTATTGTATAAATAGGCATTCGAACTAAAATGAATTTAGATATAGCTTTGTATAACTAACAGTCACCAAATTTTTATACTGTGGGATCTAAGGGCTGAACGTTCTTAATACAGGCTATTTAGTAGCCTATCTACAACTTCAGTCATAAATATTGTAATAGGCTGTACTATTATTTTTGGAAATAAAGTTTATTATTATTAATATTATACTTTTATAATTAGAGTAAGCTGTTGGACCGCTAACAATAAATAAATATAGTAAGATATGTTTATATATGTCTATTATGAATAAAACACAAGTGGCATACATTGTCTCATAATCAAAATGCGATGCACTAATGGGTAAGGATACTTGCAATATTTCCATTAATCAGTTAATATATAACTCTTTAGTTAAGATTGTGTGAGTGTTTATGAAGGTATATTGATTTACAATTATAAGAAGCGGCGATAGTTAAATAGTTCACTATGTACGATTATGCGGTCGGTTTGTACCCACTCATCGCAGAACTAATATGAAACCACTTCTTACTCAAAGGGAACTGTCCATTACTGGCTTAGCGTGAACAGAATTCATACATAAAAACAATTAACGACGATCCTACGGTCGGCGGACAGTAGATTGCTACGCCCATATAATGACAATTATTTGGTTTTTGAGTTAGGCAAGATATCAAAACAATTTAAATCCACCAGCCCAGTTCCTAGATAACATTTTAGTAAGATATAAAACAGAATAATAATAAAAAAAATAACATAAAAACAATGATTTTTTTATTTCAAATACCTTTATATAAACCAACACAACAAAAGAATTAGGAACACCTGGACACAAAACTTTGTTATTTTTCTAATTCTTTCTGGTTAATATTTCTAAATTAATATATAATTATTATTCTCAGTGACTGTCCATTCCAAGCCAAAACTGCCATACAAAGTCGACAGTTACCTTTGTAGTTTAGCCAATTCAGCTAGGAGAAGCAAACAATAATAACAGTAATTAGAGGCTAAATTGCTAGTAATCTTTTGAAGTATTTTATGTAACTAGCGGTCGCCAAGTGGTCGAAATTCGACCATAATTGATTTTAATTTTAAGTTTGATCGTTATTAAGGTTTTATTGTCTATAACTATGCCCTTATAATGACATTTCATTTAGACACCTACTCGACATAGGTACATATGTAACCATAGTTACGAAGAATTCTACGACATCAACCGAACAATGCCGAAATACCTACTACGAACGCGATTCGACTGCTTGTGTCAAATGCATGGTTGTGTGCGGCGTGTAGTGTTTTTTCATTAATTTAATGTATTTTAATGCATATTTTATAAAAATATTAGGATTCGCCACTCCTTTTCCATATAAACTTTAACTGTGCCAAATTTCATACTCCTCCGACCGCGCAAAATTCGTAAAAAGAGATACAAAGTTTTTGCTTCACGTATTAATATATAGGTAGATATCCTAACTAATAATAGGGGTTAAAGTATGAAATAGCCGTTGTATAGTAATAGATACTTTGAATTGATATATAACCTTCATGGTGTAAGATTTTCGAGTGAAACTTTTTTCACATGATACCTATAAGATTTTTCTTTTAAAAATGTGCGTCATTTGATTTTCGACTTTCAATTGTACTTTTTATTCAGCGTAGACGGGAAAGATGGATATTTCGAAAATCCGAGTCATTCTTTAATACGAGTTTCGACGCGGAACTAACGCGGCAGAAGTGGCTTGCAATATCAACGCTGCATTTGGAGAGGAGACTGCTAATGAACGCACCGTACGTTTTTGGTTTAAACGATTTCCTAATGGAAACTACGATTTGAAGAACGAACCACGTGGAAGATCCACATAGGTGAGTAACGCTGAATTGAAGGAGATGGTGGAAGCCGATCCGAGTCAAACTACCCAAGAATTAGCAGCATGGTTTAACGTTACCCTACCTACAATATTGGCTCATTTGCATCATATCAATAAGATAAAAAATATGAATAATGGGTGATCTGATCTGCAGAAAGAAATGCGTGTTGAAACTTGTTGCCTTGTTGAATCGGTACAAAAATAAAGGAATATTGGACCGAATTGTGACATGTGACGAAAAGTGGATTCTTTACGATAACCGTAAGCGAAAAATGCAATGGCTGAACCGAGGTCAAACGCCGCAACAATGCCCTAAAGCAAAGCTTACCAATAAAAGTTAATGGTAACTGTTTGGTGGTCTCTTCATGGTGTTATTTACTATAGCTTTCTCAGGTCTGGTCAAGCAATAACAGCAGATGTTAATTGTGCAGAACTTAGAACAATAATGGCGAAAGTGACAGTGAAACAGCCCCGACTCATGAATCAATCTTCACCATTATTGCTCCATGATAACGCAAGACCGCACATTGCACGAGAAACCATTGTAACTCTACAGGAGCTGCAGTTAGAAACCATACGTCATCCTTCGTACTCGCCAGACCTTCCTCCAACGGACTACCATTTTTTTCGTGATTTGGACAATTTTCTACGTGATAAAATTTTTCTTCCCAGGATGCAGTACAAAATTTTTCACATAGTTTGTCAAATCTAGATCCCCGCAGTTCTATCGTAAAGGCATAAATGAACTTTCGTTTAGATGGCAGCAATGTATAGATAATGAGGGTAAATATTTCTTCTTAGAAAAAACGAATTTCGATTTTTTTGTACAAATCGAAACTTAACATAACCTATATTTACGAGAGCGAAGCCGCATAATACTAATACTATATAAAGTGTGACTAAATAGAGATAAGTTTACTTTTATAAAGATTGTTCAGAATGTTCAACAACCGTAAAGGACAATGGAAAATCTTATCAGATGTTGTGTGTAATAATTCTAGCAAAGTGGTGGGATGTCATTGCAACTTGTTTAGATCTATTGTGATATTTCAATTTATTTCTAAGCTGTCGTTACTTTACTAAATAGCTTCCACTTATGATGGACACAGTTTGTCATAATATTTCCGAAGTATTTCTAGCTGCATTGTTCGTTACAATCTGTTTAATGTTACAATTAGACTAGTTTCCCTATAAATAACTTTTAGATAACTAGAATCTTACGCTTTGGTGTATCTAATAAGTTTCAAGTGCCTGGTCCATAAATAGCGGTGGACTACATACAACCCTTGAATTTTGATTTGAAACCTGATATTCTGGGGTGTCATTCATATTTAGGGTCCACCTGCCCTTTACATACGACAAAGATCAAGGTATAAGTCTGATGTCGATCGACATGATTTGAGGCACATATTTCAGAATGTTTTCAATGGAAAAATATTGTATTGACAGTCAACTTGAGAGAATCTATGTAGACTCAAATAAAAATCTAACCCATTGTATTAGTTCACTGTTTATATCACTCAAAAAGATACCGATTAAACTTTAACAAAATCGTATCGGTAAACTGAGCGCTGACACCTGATTTATAGGGAAATTCTGATGGTTTTTCTGCACTGGCATTGGATAATTAAACTGTTTACTGTATTTGTTATAAACATAATATATTTACTGTAGCTTAACTTTAGTAGACTAAAGACCCTCGTTAAATTGTTTATATGTATGCATAACTATTGCAGTAATACGCCGATATACATATAGTGACGTCGAAGTTTAAAAGAACATGTACAACATCCTGTAAACGACTGTATTTCCAAAGAGCCATATAGCTAAATTGTTAATAATAAGTAAATAGGAACATCAATCGTCAAGAGTTTTTCAGTAATGTAAATCCGTCAATATCCTGTTGGACACCGGTCCAACGTCTTTTTCTCAGATACCGAACCACCGGCATCGGTATGTGTTTTTGGTGCGTTATAGTGAAATTGTATAAATTGCGACCCTGCCCCAAAAAGTAAACAACAGGTTAAATGTGTGACCAGGTTTGGGTACCATTGTGACTTATTTACAATACTGGTATTTATGAGCTTATGTTGTAAGAGAAGCATTTTATACAACTTAATTGGTTTTTGTTATATCATTTTATATAGCGAAGCTGCATAGTAAAATAAAAACTGTAAAAATAATATAAACATGTTTATAATTCAGTGTTTTCATTGATAGTGTTAATATAAATAATGCAATTAATAATTAAAATTTTGTGATATTTGCTTGTCTTATACGATTATAATAAAAGAAAATCATTTCATATTTTTGGTTTCTTTTGGGTTTATCAGTGCATGAGCACTAGGCAATGAAAATAATAAATTATTTGTGATAACTGCGTGCCAATTCGTGCGAAAAAAATACAAACAAAAATTATAACGGACATAAAAATATTTAATTTAAGTCATTTATATCTACATTTCTTGCAGTATATACAAAGAAAATTCACAAGTAAATCAAAGTAACAAATTATAAAAACAAATTCATATTGAATGACATACATCGCTGTACATATCAAAATTTTATTAAAATTGTGTGTTATCTCCAATATAGTTTGTGTAAAAAACGATCAAGCAATCAATCAAATCATATGCAGAAATTGTCATGCAGAGCAACCTGATTACATTAATAGTGACTGAATGACTACAAGCTAAATCTATGCGAGATGCTATTCTCAACAATCGTCTTGATCCGAGATAACAAAACATTGTACGGTTTATCTGCTATGTATAACTGTATCTACGTGACGGAATAACACAAGGATATGCCCGCTAAACGATGCACAAACAAAACTCACGAGTACTTACTCGTCCTCCCATGGGCATATGTCGTTCCGCTGCTTATACTCCCCGATGCCTTTATTATCACGCTTAACAATAGTGGTTTCAGAGACCGACGTTAGTTCGTCTTTGTGAGCAATAGTTTTAGTCGCGTCCGCGTTGGACGCCCTGGAATCTTCCGAGACTCTTTGCAGTGGCGCCGAAGGCACTTTGTCTACGTTGTCGTCGTCTACTCCGATATCCTCGCAGACAGCGAGCGGCGCCGGCCCTGGTGTATCCGGTGCCGATCCAGACGATTCTGGTACCGATATGGAAGTTACCAGAACTGTGGTGGACGTTTCTGGCATCGGCGGCGCAATACATTCAACTTTATCGACCTGTTCCGACTCCGTGACAGTTAGCTCGACGATCGGCACGCATTCTATCGCGGTATCGTCGTCGATCTCCGGAATATCAGTTTTGTCGCTTGTATCTTTAGTTGAGGCCGGACTGGTTTCTTTGATCGTTGACGGTTCGCGGGACAGCACACGGCGTACGGATACGACGTCGTCTTCGGAAGATTTAGTTCGGTCGGTCGAGTCCCTAGAGTCGGCAGCTCCGGAATCCTCACAAAAATCTATAGAGCGAGCGCCGACGCCCATTGTAAGCAGTCTGACGGGAACGCTCTCTTTTAGAGTTTCCTGTGAACTTTCGCAGGGCACGTCGACAGGGGACGCCTCGCACTTGAACGCATGGCGCACCGGCTCTGTGGGTGTCGCGTCCGCAGATGCAAATACGGAGGAAGGCTCGTCGGACTGTGCAATTGAACGTGGTTCCTCTGGCGATGCGGTGCCAGACTCGTCGTCGGGAGCGGAACTGACGCTGATAGTGGGAGTAGGATGTGCAAGGGGAGGCGGGACGGGAGGTGGCGGGTGTTGTACGGGGCGAGGCGGTCGCGGTGAGTGGGGAGGAGAAGCGAGGGGGGTGAGGTGACGTGGTTCGACTGCGGACAGACGCCGCAGAGGAGGCGGGGCTCCCCGTAGACCTCCATCTAGAGTACTCTGCTGCGGCAGGCGACGCATACGCTCGCCCGCGGAGACAGCGGCACTGACGTCAGATGAGGAGCTGCCGGAGTCCGCGGCTGAATCCTGACGCCGCCTGCTCGTGCCTCCGTAGTCTCGTGATGAGGACTCCCATGGCAGCACGTCGGCGGTATCGTCATCCAGCGGATCTCTGAACGTAGAGATAAAGGAGTAAGCATTTTGGTAAACGAAACTTTGTGGGCCAGATATTAAAAATATATATTTAGGATACAGCGTGTAACAAAATGATGTACTCGTATATTAAGATCTTATAGCGTTTCACCATAGATGTTAGTTCTATAGTAAAATATTTTGATAATAAGAATATTTTACTCAAAAATGCCGATACAGCTAAATTATTATGAGTTAAACGAGCTGAATTTAATTAAATGTTAGTAAAGACTTAGGAGGAGCAGCGATAGCTCAGTGGGGAGACCAACAGACTGCAATGCAGAGGGTCTCGGGTTCGAACCCACGTCGCGCACCTCTGACTTTCGGAAGTTATATGACTTTTCGAAATTATGTGCGTATTGATTGACAATTATCGCCTGCTCCGTGCCTCGGAGAGCACGTTAAGCCGTCGGTCCCGGCTGCCATGAACATCTACGGCAGTCGTTATTGGGAGAGTGTCGGCACAAAAGATCCCACTGGGTCGAAGTGTCGCCGGTCTGCACTGACTGGCCCCCACATAAGATACATACATAAGATACAAAGACTTAGGAGGCTGCTAATGCCGTGCGGCCTAAGTCCGGTACGGTAAGTATGGACCAGCAAACATAAGTTTAGCTCACGATACTATTTACCATTGTGTAACAATACCAGACCATATAGTTACACTCTGTAAATAATGTGCATCTCTAGATGTATTGAAAGGATAAAATAAAGGATAGAAGTCAACACGAAACGCTAACTTATAAAGTTACACGCATTAAAGTGAGACATATCGTCACCTACAGTGAACGGTCTCATATTGCCGGTCTATAAATTATAGTTACCTGAAGGGTATATCACAGAGGTTGGACTGTGAGTGGCTGTGGCTGGGCTGGTCTGGCGGGCGCGGCGGCTGCGCTGCGCAGACGGCGAGCTCGTGTGCGGAGCCCGTCAGCGAGCGGTCGGAGCCGCGCCGTCGCGCTAGTGCCGCGCCACCCGACCCGGCGCCACTCGTCGCACCCGGCTTCTTCTTCACTTGCCCGCCGAAGTTGAAGAATCTGACGATAAGAAATATACATACAGTTGACCGCTGCGATAGCCTTGTGGGAGACCGTAGGACTGCCACGCAGAGGTCAAGATTTCAATCCCTTGCCTCGCATCTTTTGAAGTTATTTGCGTATTATTCAATTATTTCGCGGGGCATGGATATAATAATTTTGAATTCATTATGAGCATATTAAATACTTAATTATAACTCGCTTTATCGATGGAGGGAAAAACCGCGAGAAAACATGTCTGAGAGTTTTCCATAATATTCTTGAAGATGTGGGAAGTCTACCAACTCGCATTCACCAGCGTGGTAGACTATGATGTAACCAGCCTTAAAACTAAGGAGAGACCCGTGCCCAGCATTGGGGAGCTTATTTATAACGTTGATATTATGATATACGTACCTAATACATACAATATTTATCCAAACTGACGCGACAAAACTATCTTCAAATTGTAATTTTTTTTCTCAATCTCAGGTAATTTAGATTTGGCTAATTCAAATGCATTAGCAAATCTTTTTTTAAGTTGGGAACCAGTCTTAACCTGTCCAGAACATAGTGCAACAATCTAGCTTGCTCTTAATAAATGATAATGATGACATTTACAGAAATAAGTTTACCAGCCTTACTATGGAATGCATGTACTTGTTGTTCATCAACAAATTGTGAGTGTAATCTTAGCACATACAAATCATAAGTGGCAATGGTATATCAATCGTCAATACAATCTAGCAGCAATAACACTTCATGCACTCAATAATGATCATGAATACACTTACGTGTATTCATGATCATTATTGGTCGTTGGTCAGCCCATGTTGTGGTGGAAACCGCCACAAAAACTTAGAACTTAACAAATATAAAAGCTGAACTTACTTGGCCTTCTTCTGATGTACATTTTTGCCTTCAGTCAGAAGCCTCTGGAAGTGGTCCGAACGCACGAAGCGCGGGTAGCAATCCTTCTTCAGTAGTAGTCCGTACACATGATCAGCCGCGTGGTCGAGGGCATACCGAGAACCATTACGTAGGCCCTCTGTCACGCGCTCAGCTGTCGCACC
Organism: Catocala fraxini; assembly: GCA_930367265.1. Lineage (NCBI taxonomy): Eukaryota > Metazoa > Arthropoda > Insecta > Lepidoptera > Erebidae > Catocala > Catocala fraxini. The sequence continues at coordinate 9,412,337 of OV884032.1, forward strand.
GTCGATATTTATTTCGCACGGCGCGCCAGGTTTGAGGAATTCTCTGTCGAAGTATAATTTAAGTATTACCAGATTTACGTTAAAACCAAAATAGTCACCGACGTTCGTCGTTTAACATATACAAAGTTTTGGTTTGTTCTAATATGCAAAATTTTCAATCAAATTTCTTACAACGCAGTCGTACCTATACTGATTCTTATTAAAATATGATTACTGCCATATTGTAGGAATCGAATGCCGCCATGCGAAAAGGGACAGCGGTATTTCAGCTCAAAAGCGGACCAGCCTGGCAGGGTCCATTGGATCCAGGGGCACCGCATATTTGATTGCGACATTACAAATATAAAAAAAGGACTTTTATTCATTTTGACACTAGTTTTGCGGGTTCAGAGTTAGAATAAGTCCTAATAGGAATAAGGATTGATATCTTGTATAGCGTAGATGGTAAATAGGATACGAAGGTACAACAACAAGTAAAGTTACTTTTAAATATAACTAAGTGCGTTTCAAATACGAAGTCCCATTTGACTGATGATCGTTGAACAGCGATATTGAAGAGACCGTTTCAATCGACACATCACGAAATCGATTACCGATTAACTTTCCAAACAAACTGTATTCGTGAGTTTAAAATCAAAACAAAAATGATAGAAACAGAAAAACAAAAAGGAAGTCTTAGTTTGACATATCGAAAGAATAGTTACATCAAAGATATACATAATGTGTTTAATTGTAAAAATAAATCTGGGCTTATCCTTCATTAACTCCTAGTATCACACACTTAATCCATACTTAGTACAAGGGTGAAATAAATGTGGTATAACAAATTTTGATTTTCAAGACGACTACTCTTTAAAAACTATAGGATATTTAAACCATACATCCAATATCGCATCTTCAAATCCATTTTTTGATAAAGAAAATATATTAAGGGTTTGCAGAATGGGATTTAAGGTACGTTACACGTAACGTACGTTTTAAGGACGTTGCAACGTAATAATAATTAATACCAAATACAAATTTACAAAAGTATTTCTTGGTCAATTGTTTTTATCTCGAATTATAGTGTATTCGCGTTAAGAAAAAAGTGACTCATCGTTGTCACTCAGCTTACCCACGCCCCTTGACCAATTAGATGTTAGTAAATTGAAAAGCCGTGTTTACGTTGACCAGTTGAAGTAAGCCCTTCAGAAAGTCAGGACGTGTCTTTTGTTAATTTTAAAAATGAATACCTCACCTATTCGTAAAAATAAAAGTGGATCAATAATTCATAGCAGAGAAAGTGAAAAAGAAATTAAACAGTGTGGTAATCAAAACGTGACTATGGAGAGTATAGTTGTAAAAACGGCTAGTGCATGCGGTGTTTCTGAAAATACCGTTTATAAAATTATTAAAGAGCAGAAGAAAACGAATGCTCTAAAATCGCCTGTAAAAAAAGAGCTCGACTATCTGCGATTGACGAATTTGATGACTTAGATAAATGTGGTATTAGGAGAAAAGTGCATTCATTATATGTTATATCACTATGTAATGATGATGCAGATATTCTACCTTCCAAACGTACTACCCTCCATAAAATACTCCACGAGCTTGGTTTTGATTTTGCGAAACGGGAGAGCAGATCATTATTACTCGCGACAAAAATATCTAAGAAAGCAACCGAAACGTCGGGGAAAGTGTAAACTTAAATATAAATAGTTTTAATAGTTTTAATAATTTAATTAGCTTAAAATTAGTAAAGTTTAATAGCATCTAGTAGTAGTGTAACAGTTTCAAATTTTGTAATAAAGTGTTAAATAAATAACGCGATAAAATCTGTATATAGTAGTTTAATTTCAATGAATAACATTCGCGTAAACAGAAGACAATATTATCTAAGAAAGATTAAAGAATAGCTAATAAAAATATATACATTCTTGATAAAACGTGGGTAAACGCTGGACACATTAACACAAAGGCATGGGTAGATTCGACCATCAAGAATAAGAAGGATGCTTATCGAGCCAGTTTATCTAACGGTCCGGGAGCTCCTACGGGAAAAGACAAAAACTGATCTTGCACATTGGAAGTGAAAAAGGATTTGTTAAAGGGGGATTGCTATTATTTGAATCTAAATCAACAAAAGATTACCACGAAGAAATGGACGACGGAAAATTTTTAAACTGGTTCAAAAATATAATACCAAGACTTAAACCAGGAAGCGTTGTCGTCATGGATAACACTCCTTATCACTCTGTTAAATTCGACAAGATACCGACATCTCAGCGGAATAAGCAGCAGATAATAGACTGGCTGCAAAGTAAAGGCGTGACGATGGATATGAGTTATTTAAAAAAGGAACTTATGTTGAAAGTTGATGAGATTACCCCGCAATATAATACATATTTAGTCGACGAAACGGCTAAAGGAAATGGCATTGAGATTCTTCGCCTGCCGCCGTACCATTGTAAACTCAAACCAATTGAGATGGTGAGGGCCCAAATAAAAAAATATATTGCTGGCAATAACTCAACATATAAACTTAAAGATGTAGAAAAGCTGTTTTATGACACAATAGCAACAATAGACTTAAACAAATGGAGTAAATGCTGTGACCACGTGGTGAGTGTTGACGATGTTATGGAACTCGCGGAACAGAATTCTTTTATTATAAATGTTGATGAAAATTCTGACGATTGTGATAAAATTTTAAAATAATTACTTAATATTAATATTTGAAAATACTGTGTAATAAAAAGTTTGCTTTAATATTAATAGTTTAATTTTAGCCCAGTATGAATACGCCTTTACTTTGCAGTTGCACTGATGAGTCACTTTTTTCTTAACGCGAATGGACTATAGTTCGATTTTATCCGATTCATATTGTCGCGTCAATACGACTGAAAATAAAAAATATATTCTAGTGCGTAACCATGGTATTGTAGTAAAATGTTATATTATTTTAATGTTTAAATTGTTTAAGACTAATATCAAAAGAAATTATTAGTTGATTATGTTTGTGAAACAATTGCATCATGTTTTGTATAGATTGTAATTATTTTTAAATAGTCTTTATTAACATAAGTAATCATTGTTTATTTTAGCAATTTATATGAAATGCTACGTTGGTACATGCTATAAAGTGTCAAAAGAGATATCGTATTTGAAACAGACTATAAAAAGTACGTACTCATAGATATTCTCGAGTTTCTTCGGTATCTGTTTGGTGCTGCTTCGTCTCAAATCCATGACAGCAAGCCAGAACCTGATGTTCTCATGCGAGTACTCCTTGCGGAGGAAGCTGGTGAACTCTTGTAGCCCTGTCGGGTCTGAAACCAGCTCCTCCATGGATAAAGCCCAGCGTTGTACTCGCTTTTCACTGGGAACCTCCACTCTACGTAGTAAATAAACAAATAAGTATATTTTTTTACCAACTACATACAACATAATAATTATAATGTGGCAATAGATTGCCAGCGTTCAATCTTTTGGTTTAGCCTTTTGCTTTAAATAGTGCAACATCGTTACACTTTATAATGTACGTATTTATGATTTCTTGTGCATGAATTTTTAATGTAGGTTGGTAATGTATGTCTCTTAAATAGATTAAAAAAGATCGGAAATTAATTAAGACACTCGCGTGGTATATTTAAAGGAACGTCTCGACCACGCATACGCAACTGAAAATTGCAGTGAGATAAAATAAAACATTTTTAATTCTGTCGTATGTAAATACCATAATTTTTCAGACATATCGATGTAGTAACATAGCATAAATTAAGTACCTACTAGAGAATCTGTAGATAGTAATCTACATCGAGAGAGACAAGGCCAGAGGATGTGTAAGTCTACTTGTACAGGAGTAGCACTGAACTCACAGAGGGCTGTTAATTTGCCAGAATAGGGTGTCGTCGCTGACCCAAGGGTTCGAGGGCTGCGGCGGGGTGAGCCAGGGATCGTAGGGAGCGAAGGTCTCCGAGTAGGCCACAAGGGCCTCTAGGGCAATTGAAGTCTTCACTCTCGTACGGTCCAGGCTCGCTCTTAGATGTTCAATCTAGAAGAATTAGAAGTAGAAAGTTAACAAGAAGGTCAGAAGTTACTTCTACTCCAGGTAATACTAATGCCAAAGGCACTTCTACAAAAAAATGTAGGTGTAGCAGAAAGAACTACATCAAGCTCTAATAAGTAGGTCATAAATTCTACAATAGTCAATAAAATCTACGAAAGCTATTTGTAAGGTGATCCACTGATGAGAAATACAAATATTTGGCCTAGGCCAAATCAACGAATGCAGCAGTCTTGGTTATAGACTATGACCGTAAAGGTTTCTACTAGCAAGTAGGATTAAGAAAATAAGTACAAGCCTGTAAGTTTAGTCTTCAGTTTCTGATTTAGTCCAATTTAAAAAGAAACTTAAACTTTATTACTTATTATATAGTTATACCATTAATGGATCACCCCAATCAGTATTAGCTACATCTAAGAGGATAAGGTAAGAACATTGAGACAACAGTTTAGCTTTACCTCTCTTGTAACCTGATGTATGGTCCGTTTCTTGTTCCGGTGATGTCTGGCCCTGACGGGCACAGGACACGGTTCGAGCGCGCTCGCCACTCCGGGCGGCGGCCGCGCTACGCGCCAATATGCGCGCTCCTGACTATCGCTTACTATCTTGTCCCCTTTCTTACGTTCTTTCGCTAGACGCACCTAAAATGGATGCGAACCATTTATGAAAATTCTTCTTAATTTTGGGTATAATAATGAAGAGAGTTTGTTATTTCGCTAACGGTCTTGATTCGATAAATACTTTCCCGCTTGTCTAAACAATCTTTATAATACAGATACATCACTATTTGGATGTCTGATTACCTCGTTGGTCTCGCGGTGTACATTTTAGTAGGTACTAAAGCTTACGTTCGCGAGATATTTTTTTAAACTTATTTTTGGATAACTTTCTGTAGAAGAACGGAGTCTATGTGCCCGAAAGAGTGCAATGGGTTCGATACCCATTATGAACCCGAAATATGGCTGGGTAATGTAAGTTTAACTGTCCATTTATCTTTTCGAAGAATTACCAATTATATGATGTATGTGAACAACAGAATAAGAGCTACATACTGAAATTATTGTTAACAAGTTGTACAGACCTGTTCCTCTGCCTGCATAGTGATAAAGTCCCACTTGGCCGCGAGGTTCTTCTTGAGGTTGGCGAGCGCTTCCTGCTCGTACTCCTCGAGGCCATGACGTTGCTTGTTGCGCAGCGTTCTTTTGACCAGGTAGATGGCATACTCCACGTTGTCCGGGCCGAGGGTGGGCGCGCTCGCTCCCCCGGCCACCCGCGGCGCTTGCCATGGCCAATAGTATGGACTCTGTCGTTAGAGATGTTGTAAATTGGAATGACATCACTGTCATATATTTTAAACAACGTTTATCTACAATATTGGTTTTGATTATGACTATCTTTCTTTATCACTGGAAATACCACAGTAGAAAGTTAATTAAATAATGATAAATTAATGAACCTACTGATAGCAACTGAAGAAGGTCAAAGACCATATCTTTCTTGGATATTCGGATACTCTTAAGCTCTGGATCTCGTCCCATTTGTTTTTGGATATAATTTGTTATGCCTTCTAACAAAGTAGAATCGTTGAAAGGTGCCTATAGTAATGGTCCTATCAAGCATCATATTATTCAACCTGTGCCAGTAAATCAAGGTTATCCTTGACTATATGGAATTGATAATTTCTTTACTAGGAAATAATTTTTTTTTTAATTTATGTTAATAAATTTTATGTTTTTTTTTTTTTTTTTTTTTTATATAATATCTGGTTGTCTAATCTTTCAAGGATAGTCCAAGGGTATGAAGTTATATTATGTCTTGGTTTAATAAAAGTACTTACTTGAAATCTATAAAGTGAAGAATCATCCTTTAAGACGAGGTTTTTCAAGTCGTTGACAGGGAAGAAGTAACCGTATTGACAGAGCTGATTGGCTAAATTTATTGCTTCAACTGAAAAACCAACAAGAAATGTTACGCATGCTTTCTCGATGTTCAATCATTTAGAACACTAACATAAAACAATATTAGTGATCAATTCATTTTACACTTTAGACGTATAGGTTTTATAGTTAGGAGCTAAGGCTTTATAAACATTTTTTCTTACTTATTATATCTCAAGATCATCATCATCTTATTCTTTAAAATATGTAACATATGATGCATACTATGAGGTTAGTAACATATTTTTTGTGTATATACTGTATTAAGGTAAGATTAGGTATAATCTAATAATTTATATATAATTTTATTTATTTCTAAAGTAAGTTGAAAATGGGTATTTTAAACGCTGTTCAGTATAAGACAGAGGCTATGTTTACGATTATACTAATAGTACTCCAAAAGAGATTACCATGATTTCAATTTAATACAGGCATTATGTAAAACATAAACGTAAGTACTGTCATTTACGTATCAAAGTATCCCTTGATAATACTATTGACTTTGACCTATCCGCGATTGTGCGCTTATATCAGGTATACTTAGCGATACCTTGTGGAATTTATCGTCTCTTGATTAAATCTAAACTGGCTGTGCGCCATTGAATACTGTATATTTTAACCTGGTTGGAATTCTGAATAATATTTGCTTTACAAAAATTCCGACGCATTTCACAGATCTATAGTTCTTTCGATTGATAGATGTGTTGTCCACTATCCTAGTAATTGAAACAAGTAACACCCATTCGTCTTACAATGTCTAGTAAACTAAGTACAAACGACTGATAGGCTGCTTGTATGACTTGTATCACGACCCAAACGGGGCACTCATGCTGTTAGTTATAAGGTGCAACAATCAATTATTTAATAAGCAGACGACGCCTATGACACAATATAGACTATATGATAGCCAATCGTGTTAGCTTATATCAAATTCATGACACACAAACAAAAGAGCCACATTTCGTGATAACACACAAAGATTAATATAAATAAGTATACGTTTTTAATGACTTCAATGTCAGTGATATACAAATGTAAGTGCCTATACATAAATAGAGAAAGATAGAACAGGTCTCTAACTTCATAAAATTACTACACTATGTCACGACGTGGTCTTGATCGGGTATAATTAATCGTGTTCAATTTTAGGTAGCTATCAGGTATTATGCTCCATATTGCCCCATTTATCGAATCACAATAGAGGTTTAACTCATAACAGCTTTGAAAATATGCATTTCACTATTAATTAATTCTACCCAACGACGACGTCGCGAGGAGCTGTTTCAAAGCGCCTAAAACCTACATTTTGTACACGTATGACCGATCATACTATTAGCTATTCCAAAATGTCTGGGTTTGTAGAAAATTATAGCAGTATAATATGAATCTATCAAATTCAGGGTTTAGTCGTTAGGTGAATGTACAGTAACTTGTCGACATTTCTACCCAAATGGCTACTCGGCCTGTATTATTGAAAGACAATAACAGACATCCAAATTCAAAGATTGACAGACATCAAAATCATAATAAATATCATAATATAATTAACAGTAAATACTCCAAATAAATAAATAATTTGTTACCTTCTGTGAGAGTCAGTGTATAAATGACTGCCTAATCAAAACTAATAGATATATAGTACTCTACCCTTTACACGAGATGACGTTATCATGGTCGGGTATAATAAATGCCATCATTTTGTAAGATGGTCAGGCAACATGCCATAATTTTATAAAACGACCATCATCATACCTTAGTTGGATAGTTCTATATATAGACTCACAATTTTTTATTATTAAAGTCAAATATTTACATTACCCAAACTCGAACACACAAAGAATTTTTGAAATCTACTCAGATATAAATAAGATTCAGACATTTTGAATCTAGTAGTAGAGCTACATGTCAAATAACAGAAGGAGGAAGGAAGAAGAAGCATGATACAAGTTGTGGCGAAATCACTATTTAAGTGCAGCCATCCGCGGAAAATAGCGAAATAATACTACTTCATCTTATATCCAAATTGAAAATATTAATTACTACCTTATTTTGAAACTAATTTTAATACTGTTTACACAAAAAGATTTGTTTTGATTGCTTTTTGCTTTTGCGTGTAAAATAATTAACCATCCTATTTTATAAAATAGCCCGACACATCTTGGAATAGTAAATATTAAATCCCACATCGATTACAGAGTTCAAAAAGCAGAACAGATACGCAAAATCAAGGGCGTCTTCAGAATATCCCTTGCCTGAAAAATAACTAATTATAGCGACAAAACAGTATCTTTTCGACATTCTATTAAAAATATTGTTGATAGCGTAGTTAGAATAAATATCCACTGCAGAGGAGCACCGCAAATTTTGGATTTCTAGAAAACCAAACGTTCTTTTAAGCAACATAGACCTTCAAACACGACAATACAAATATTGTGTATCTACGTGAAATTACACTAAACTTGTTCACTCATATGTGTATGTGTGTGTGTCATCTCAATACATTTTATTTTAAAGCTAAAGTAACCCTTAATTGCTATGTCAATTAAAAGGTTACAATTGTGTTTTTTACACAGAACACTTAGATTTCAGAAATGGACATTGAGCGTTATGCTCTATGTGATGCCAATTCTTATACAAATATAATTTTGGACGATATTCCCGTGGTCAACTACAATGGTTTTGTAATAATCTTGTATCCGAGTCGCGTTAGCCAATTGGTTATTCAAGCCTTGCTTCTTCAGTCTCCGCTTCAGTGGAACCTCAGCCTAAGACGCCCCTGACAATATCGAAAGTCTAGCAGTAGGCATGCAGACGTTGTGTAATATTTTGATATGTCACCTACATATACTGACGGTCGTTCGCTCATTATAGCTAGTGTCTACGGGACGACGCCGCGACCAGGCCCACGGGCCGACCAAGCCGCTTACTAAACACTCACCGTTGCTAGTTTCATCAAGATTATACCGATCCATAAGCCATTCGACAAGATCGTAACCTGGAAATAAATTATACAACGAATTAAATTCACAATTTTTTTGAACTAAAAGCATTTTTAGCAGAGCCTTGAAAACTGGAAATGATCTTTTTGGGAGTTAATTATGATATAAAAGAAAAAGAATAGATATTATTATAAATATTCGTAGAAATAAACATAACTGTATTGCTTATAATATCAATACAAAATGTAGTTACCAAGCATGTTGCCAATGAAAAAATGAAATATTTTTGAAGCTTTGTAATTAAACACATCCGGAAAATTAACACGCGATGTAAGAATTAAAGAAACACGTACACATCGTGTAACTGTAATAGTTGATTTATTGGCAATATAGTAACAAAATAGGCTATAAATAATACAGTAAAAATATAAAGCCAAAATAATGCTCAACTCAAACAGAATTCTTCAGATTAAAGATATTTTTTTATGCTAAAAGATATTACACAACAAATTCCAAACCAAGTAAAAATTTTGTAAATTTATTGGGTAGTATTTAACTGCACAGCAAAAAAATACTAATTGCACAGCAATATATACTTACCAAAAATAATAATTGCACAGCAAAATATATTTAAAGACATAAGTAAGACAAGAGTAAGTCGACGGAGTCCCGCTTCGCGGGGCTCCTATTTTTGGGTGGGTTTAAGAAGGAACCTAACATAACCTAACCCTTCCGAGACGTAATGCAGTGCTTTGAGGCGTATAGGTGCTCGTTACGCTGTGCAATATTTGCTTTGCAATTAGTATTTTTGATAGTCTTTATATTTAATCCCAAATATATTTAAAAAACTAATATATTACGCCTAAATAGAGGTTTTAAATACTGCATTGTGGTCTTTAGATTAATAGCCAAGAAAATGATAGATATTAGGCAATAAATTCCAAACCAGGTAATGGTTTACTATATTGCAACCTAAATTTCGGCTTTAAAAGAAAGATTTAAAATTCTATTTTGATTATTTGTTATAATGTATATTAATATGAATTTGTAAACTAGCAAGTTTGAATTAAAGTTTTATTATTATTATTATTTATTTCTCTTGCACGAGGTATTTCCTTAATACGTTAGCAAAATACCCGGCCCTTTAGGCGGCTTACACGGAGACATGGGTCTAACGTGAAGAGGCCCTTCGAGAGTTTTAATCAAAGGTGGGATGGAACACCGACTGCGGCACTAGCCGCAGCAGGCGTAGGACTATTGCTACGTATGGATTCTAATATATAGGCTATGGGTATGGGTGTTCAATGAAATGTATATTGGTAACTATGGATGATAAAACGGCGTCTGCCCTGAACACTCTAATAGCATCAATCAAATGGACAGACAGTGAATCGCCAACTCACTAGATGGGCCCCCTGAATAGCCACCATAGGCATACAAGCCAGCAGCAGAGGGCAACATCGGTGCGAGCGGCTAGGGGTGTTGAGCGGTGCGGCGCCGCTTTCACCATCACGGGTCTCGTGACAACGGAGACCCGGATCGGGTTTCCCCGTAGTTATGCCCTTGAAAGTGACACTTCCACTCCCAAGCATATATCTCTAGCGTTATTATTATTATTATTATTCTAAAAATATGCCACAGGAAATCTAAATATTAAAATGAATAAGGGTAGTCACTAGACATGTTCTAAAAGCATACCGGTTTGTGCTTGATATTGATTTTACAATCAAGACGCTAGACACACCCTCCGGACGGCGTTGATTCGGTTATTGCTTTCATTCAAAAGCATATTGAGCTTACAGTTTTTGTACCATAAAGTAATATAAAAAGTGATAGGTATAATCTATTTTAGAGTACAATAAAATAAATAAATTGAGCTCCACTAAAACTCTATTAATCCGATAAAAATAAATAAAAGCTTTTAATTAAATAGGAATTAGTGGTAATTACTATAAAGCGAAAGGATCTCTGTGAAGCAGTTTATATATGTTCAGTTATCTCAGGTAGCGTTGTTGCCTTTTCTCGACAATTGTTGGTTTATGAAAGCTCTATAATTGTAATAGAATTTAGTTATTTTTATGAAGTTTAAATCTTACCCATAAAAGCAGACGGAATTACGCTAAGAAATAGTTTTTGACTTCTGACAGGTACACCTGTTTCTGGATCTTGCATTTCCCTAATCAAACATTCCATCTGTAAAATAAAAAACAATTCTTGTATTGATACACAAGTCAGAGTGTCGGTTGAAATGTCAAATATATTTATATCACAGCTACACAAGGCGAGAATGTATTATTATTTATTAACGCAATAGACACGCTAACGCAGAAAATACCTGGGGTCTTGAAATATTGTTATTTCAAGCGCAAAAGTGTGATTACACGTTTAAGATTGTATATGCATTATGCATATAATAATAAATGAACAAATATGGTTCAAACCCACTTATACATGCTTAACCTATCATGTTCCTACAAGTAACAAATTGCACTGGGCCTATTAAAGTCCTAAGGGACAAAACTTTGTCACCTCACGTTGAACATGCGATTGAAATTGAGCTGCTTTCTGATTTTCACCTAAAACTGTAGATAGAACTGTAACATAATTTTAAATGTAAGCGGCCATAAATACAATTTATGTTTGGCGGCTGTTACTTAAAATTTGCAGCACTTAAGTGTTCTATTGTAGTCAACAAAATATTCAATACCCTCTATATAAAATATGAGACTATCCATCTATTTATAATAATAATAATAATAATCTCTTCTTAATAATTTATACCGAGAGAGTGTTGATTATAACGTCACAAAATTAATCGATCTATTTACGTACGGTACGTATTTCTAAAATAAATAGTTCTGATTTAATATGTCGTTCGGCTTTCGAAAATATTATCTTAACCCTTTAAGATCTTATTTGAAATCTTAAAACATTTCACAAGTCTGAAAATGATTATGCAACGAAGTAGGCTAAATCTATGCAAGAGGTTTCAAAGATGGCTTGTTGATGACGTCATTCGCGTCCTTTTAGGTCAACGTGCACTCGAGCTGGTCTCTAGAGGCGTCGAGGGCTGTCCACAGCCGCAAGTGGCTGACCCTGCGCTGAATGCCACCCGAGGGGCTCTCTATTCTATCGAGGGCCTGCCTACATCCCGCACAAAGCGATGCACCGAGCTTAACTCAATTTAATACGATCGAGAGCGCTCATGCCTCACGAAGATTGATTTAATATTCAAATAGAATTTTCCACTGCAACTGATGGAAAACTGAGCGACGTAAACAAATCGCACCTGTCTATTGAATTGCAAGTATCACCTACGTATTGAGATTCGTGACTTAACAATTCGAATCGATTAGATATGTTCGTGGTTATGTTTGGTAAAGATTTCGATTGGGATAATTATTTTTTATTGAACATAATATTAAGAGTACTTTGCGTAATGATCCATAGGTTTTCTTTGGACAAAAACATGTTTGTTAACGATCTCAATCATAGGCGTAGGTAATCAGTTGGCAAAATATTTATTATGAGGGTTCTTGCGCGGAGTGGACGTTGAATCGTCCGTTCGTCCTCGAAGATGGGAGCTAGAAGGCTAAGGCGGTGACGTCACAGGCGTGATCGATCCGACGGCGCCGCGGCGGTGCGGGGCGGAGTACGGGGGATGGGTCACATCTCTCTATCCCGAGGCCCCGAACTCCGTCTTCGTCGCAACCTCGGCCGCTTTCGCCACGACCGAATCTACGTACGATTCAACACCTACGGATTGTTTGGATCCCACGTCTCGCTTATTTGAAGTCGTTCGATTTGACCTTCAAAATCGTATCTATTTTAGGTGAATAACTCGAAATCGTCTTTATTTTAGGTGACAAGCTCACAGTTGCTCTCAGCTATACAAAGATTGCATTCACTCCATATCTCTGCACAATTCATACATAACAGGAACGGATTTGCCTACAAAGCAAAACTGCTGAATTTGTCACACCTTCATCTCCATATTCGTAGATTTATGATTCTCGCGAGTACCGAAAACTCTTACTCGTATTTGGATCTCGAACGTGTGAATAACATTATTTAATTACGTAAGTAACAGCAAGCGTATAATAAAAGTGAATCGCAACTGTTCGCGCTAATGCATTAAGTTCGGGCGGCACAAGGCGTCTCTGCCGTGTGGGAGTAAAAGGGCGACCTTGAGCCCCTTTTGGATTTTCGCCGAGTCTTGTTCAATTACTAATATATTTTCATTAATGATGAAATAAAATCTACCATTGGACGCAAATTGAAAACGGAGGAGGGAGAGTGAAATTTAGTATACAATTTTACACTATTTTAAAAGTTTATTATTTGATTATAAGTTCAAGATATTGGTTTTTATTTAAGCTTTAATTAAATCACTACTTTTAATTGGAAGCACATGGATCTATCTAAAATAATATCGCTCTCTGTCTAGACCATTACAATAAATATTATAAAAAGGAGATAATAAGTAACTAAATTATATTGTAACAAGACCAAATTCCACACAGCTATACCCAGCATGTGTATGTATAACAACTATCAACATATATAAGAAAATCTTAGGCGAGACCTTGCCAGTTACGACGAAATTCTTGGAATCAAATGTGTATTATTCAACTTGTATTGTTTGCGTCCCGACGGCATGACAAATATGGGACGCATGGTGTTACAATACTAATAATCGGGGTAGCTTATAAATTAATGTCGACACGATTAATTTATATGTAGTATTAATAAACAACGTCTCGGCTCTTAAAGCCGAGAGGTAATAGAGGAACGCACAATTCGCCACTTTGGGACAAAGAATAAAAATATATGGCAAGTAGTAGAAGTAAAATGAAATTACAAGGGGAGAAGGATCGTTCTGATATCGAGCCACGTTCGCGCTTGCGAAAAGCTTGAGCTGCGACGTAATATATATTGCGGGTAGTAGTCCCTGGGAAGGGCCAAGGACGTACTGCGGGTAAAGTTAAAACTCTGCAGCTTTCGTCTCTGTCGGATTTCTGTCGATAAAATAAAGGTATTACGTGCGTAGGGTAGCCTGCTAGATTTTTTAAAGATTTACACTATGAACTAATTATTCGGTAAGTTATTTTTGTAATTATGTTATCTTTTTTAATACGTTTGTAAATATAGGTTATTAGATTATTTCATTTTAAAATTAACAAATACAAATATATCTTTTAAAAAAAAAATTCATTATGATATTTACCATGTATAAATTGAATATATGATTTTGCCATACAATATATTGCAAGACTTATCCCCTTTTTTGGTTTTAGAAACTTAATGTTGATTCTTAGGAATAACTATCCAAATCTAGTCAAAACGTCGCAAACTAAACTACCTATGTGACAAAACCTGATAGTTTATGTTATATTGTATTAGCCCTGACCTGTGATTGTAGTCGCATTTTTTAAAAGGTAAACTAGATATCACCCTATGGTGATGGCACCATAGGGTTGAAACGGTTTAATATATAATATACCTACCAATTTTCCTCGAAATCAATTTAGCGGTTTAGCCGTGAAGCATTTGCATTTATAATATTAGGAAGTATGTCATATATCAACAGCGTCTCCGTGCTTCGGAGGGTACGTAAAAAGTCGGTCCCGGTTGTTGTCAAATTGACAGCAGTTGTCAAGCTATGTCAGAGGCCTAGGGGCTTGAACAACTCTTGACGACAGGTTAGCCACTAACCACACGAAAAGAAGAAGAAGAAGAACGAAAAGAAGATATATCAACATTTGTTTTATCAATTCCATAGTTTCAGTGTTCCTTGTATATGAATAGAATGTTCAGATTGTATTCTGAATTATGTTCGGACATAAACCGATCATCCATCTGTATATTGCATAAAGTACTTAAGCAGTGTTTGTAAATACTGGACGAACATACTTTGATGCTTTTGCTACTGGCGCTGACCTTATTGTATTTTTAGTTGCATAAGTACTAACGAGTTGTTGCTGTTTCAATTAATTTGTACACTCACCTGTTCTATTTGATCGGGCTTATCGTTACGTCAGAGTAATAGGAGACCAGTCGACGCCTGAGCGCGTACACCCTACTGACTATTCACCACTAGTACGAACTATGTTCCTACACTGAACTTGTGTGAATATGTTGCAAGTCTGTTTATTTGATGTGTGTAGTAATTTCTACATTAGTGTGTTTGTTTTGCTTGTTTCCTACCTTATCTCTCTTTATAAGCAACGTAAATATGACAAAAAATTGGCACTGCAATTTATAGTAACTCTGTCTGTCTGTTACGCTTTCACGCCTAAACCACTAAACCGATTTTGATCAAATTTAGTACAGAGATAGACTAGACCTTGGGAAAGGAGAAGGCCATCTTTTGTTGTAAAAAACGGCATGCGGGGTTTGAAATAAGTGATGAAAGTTGGTATGGGAATTTGTCATATTCGAGCCTAAACCACAACCGATTTTGATGAAATTTTATACAGATATAGACTAGACTTTAGGAAAGGATATAGTTATCTTATGTTGCAAAAAAGGGCATGAAGGGATTGAAATAAATGATGAAAGTTTGTATGGGAATGCGTCATTATCAAATATAAAACCATGAGACTTTGTATTTAGGCACTTAATAAGAAGGCAATAATGTAAACATTCTTACAGCAATTTTGAAATTTCGACGTAATGGGGATAAAATAGGTGACGAAAGTTCGTATGGAAGCCCAAACAAATCTGTCTATTTTTACAATACGTATATTTATCGGAAACATTGTATAATTAGTAAATATGCCATATTAATATATATTATACACGTCGCGCCAGCGCGGTCATAACACAGACGATTTAAATAATAATTTCTATCCAGATCTACAAATAAGAATGGGCAATCGAGAATAGTTGTGTGACCGGTTAATTTTGGCGCCGACAAATGAGACAGTAGGCCAGATAATCGAACAAATTATGTCAGATGTTGAGGGAGATGTTGTCACGTACCTCTCAGTAGACAATTTTATAAACACTGAATAAGTGACATCGTACCCTATAGAGTTTCTTGACTCTTTAGAATTATCAGGAGTGCCTTCCCATAAGTTAAGGCTGAAAGTTGGTATTCCAGTTCTGTTATTGAGAAATCTTGACACATCAAGGCTATGTAATGGTACTCGGCAACAAATTACTCATGACTAGAATGGCAAAAGGTGAAAATGTTTTAATTCCCAGTATTCCGATAATACCGACCGATTTGCCATTTCAGTTTAAAAGAGTGCAGATTCCCCCAAAAGCATCAATTACGATAATTATAAACAAAACTGTTTTCCATGGGCATCTCTATGTGGCGTGCTCACGAGTATCAAACCCGCAAAATCTTTGTTTTAGCATAGGATGAAAAAACAAAAACGGAATTATGAAAATGTATTAAAATAAGCTATTTGCAGTAAACCACAGAATTTAGGTATATGAGTATTATCTGCAAAAAAAGTTTCGTAAAAAATTAAAAATGCTGCCCAATGTAACTATTCCACGCGGAAGAAGTCGCGGGCAAAAGCTGGTAATAGCATATCTGCACATATTATGGTTGTTGTGCCTCATTTTATATACTGCGTACAGACATTATTCAAATGAAACTTTACACAGCATAAAAATTGGTAGCCAAATGATAGAGCAATTAATGTTTTTGGGTATGAACAAAAGGCGTAATGATTTGGTCCGCCGCCAAGCCTGCACTCTTTAGAGTCGTGCTGATTATTGTTATAACTTTTTTCTGTGGCACTTCACATTGATGTAATTTAGTTATTAATATAGTATCGCAGTAATTCCTTTAGCGTCGAGACTTCGATAACTTTGTATATAAACCTGATATCACAAATAGGCTCGATATTTTATTTACATATAACATTGACCATCACGTAATTCTGCAGCATACTATATACTACTAATAATTAGGTACTTTTCTAATTGTAACTTTCTTACTAATCTATATAATTATGTATATAAAACTCTTACGTTACTGAGTGACTGACAGACAACGCACAGCCGAAACTACTAAACGCAAGAAGCTGAAATTTTGCATGTATGTTCTATGAGAGTGTAGGGGAGCACTAAGAGAGGATTTTTGGAAATTCCACCCAGAAGTGGGTGAAAGGGGTGAAACCCGATATTCACACGGCAACGGGACTTAAGCGGGTGAAACCGCGGGAAAACTACTAGTATTACATATATATGCGAAAGTGTGATTGTTGGTTTGTCCTTTTTTTAAGCATCGATTCTAATTAATAATAGAGACACCTCAACCATATATCCCGCTTGATACTGGTTGAAGTACAAAGTTATGTGTGTGACGAAATGTGTTGCCTAACCTAATATTTATACACTACTTCTTTTCTGGAACTATGACAGACATCAAGTAATAGATATAATGTTTAAAAGTAATAAACAATATAGCAGGTTGCTTATACCTGATTTTATATTTCGCAAGATTTTGTATTTAACAGCATATAGCAATAACATTCAAAAGAAACCTTTATATGAAAATAGCATCAAACATGGTTGCAAGATGTAGGAGACTAATATTTACACATGTATTATCGGGCTTAGTATCTCGCTATCTCCCTCACTCGTAAGGACCCTAAGGAAACGTTATTGTTATGAACTGTTTACCTGCCTATTTATTTATTTATACCAACACATTTTTCATCAGAACAGATAAACTAAATCTGCTATTATTTAAAAATCAGTATCGTACCTACCAGGAAGTGAATTTTACTATAACTATTTTAACAATATGAACTAAAAGTATTTTAGAACTATCTACCTAAACTATAAATATCATACACTTTCTTTCGGTACTATATCGACTGCATGTTGTGGAAAGTCTGAACCTACGACTAACATCGTGAGAAATGACAAAACCTTATTGATTTTCAGAGTTCAATGTAGTTCAGACACCAACGGTAGGCGACGAGTGAGTTAAAAATAAAACAAGCGAAAGCACTGTCTTGTCTACTCTACGATGCATAATGTAAGAAGTGCTGTACGGATATATAACAGCTGCTATTTCGGATTGCTTTTCACGGTACCGTGGGCGTTATATCAAAAAGAGTAGGCGTGTATTTACCGAGGATCATTAAGGTATATTTTTAAACCAAGGCATATAAAAAGAAAGTGTTTTGCTAACCTTATCGAAGGCGAGGGGTCGGTGTCGAGGCACGTCAGCGAGTTCCATGGCTTCGGCGGGGCGGGGCGTGGGGAGCGGGCGCGGGGGCTGCGCGCGCGCCGCTAGCCGACCTCCATGGGCGTCTGCCGTCGGGGCCGCATGCCGCTCGCGCCCGCGCTGCGCCCCCGACACCTGCGAGCCAAGCACACAACACAACACAGCACGTTAGCAATTATACAATAACTGTCCCAGTACGAAAGCCAGGACGAATCAAACTCATTGACGAATGAAACTAGCTTTCTCCGTGCGGACGTCGAACACAGTCCGCGTCGACGTCGATTGATGAGATCAGACACCGTTAAAATGTATAAATGCATCGATCACTTGCATTTAATTACATATGTACGTGCACCGCTCGTTAGCTCAGCTATTAAGAAGAACATACTAGTACGATGCCGCATACCAACTACATGTCATGCTAATCACGATCTACAAATGATATTACATAAGCAATCTTTGCAGCCTTGTATTTGCTCACGCATATTATCCTTTTTGAAAGTAAACAGAACAACTTCATACAATTATTTGAACTAAAATTAAAGCTAATACAAAAGGGTGTTCATAATTAAACATCGGGAAGCAAAAGAAAACACGTTTGTTTATATGTACTTAGTATATACACAATTAGGAGCATTACTATAATCTGTTACTGGTCGTATGTCGTCAGGTGTTACATGTGTGTTTTACATACTCACTCGCACTAATTCTACAGAGTTTAAGAAATAAACAAATTGTCTACATTAAACTGAACAGCAGGCAAACTGAATTAATTAAGAATTTTAATCGGGAATAGCTTACATTATAGAAACAACATAAAGTTATAGTACCGTCTGCCTTCATCTGTACCACGCTAAGTGATTTATTATGACTGCAGAAGTGACCAGTGTATTAAATATTCCCTGAACGCATAATTCCAAAGAGTGATGTCATCTTATGATGAATTTCTATTTTAACCGTCCTAATATTTCTTACTCACACTTTAGGTGTTGACTGTAATTAAAATAGTGTTTATTTGACAATGGGTTTCTACGGTATAATAATATAATAATACCTTGTAAGTATATACGGAAAATGATAGAATATAATAATACGTGTTTACGGCATGACTGTCAGCTATACAAGACGGACATACAATCATGTTTGCATGTGCAGTGATACTATATCATTTTACATCATTACTATTCTGTCGTAAAACAAATGGTTGGACTCTACGACAAAATTAACCGAGTTACAGAATTTCAAATATTTATATGTGAATTATCCAAAGATAATAATGTTTCGGGTTTAGCCATTTTCGATCCTCAAACGAGTGGATCCGTCAAAATTAAACTTAATGTCAATGTATCCATAATGTACACAGAGCTGATAGCAATTGCAGAGGTTACTTCCTACGTTGAATCTTTGGAGAAAGGTAACTACGTTATTTTAACAGATTTGAAAAGTGCTTTCCAACATTTGAGTCGTTGTATAACAAAATTTCGTGGCGCACCCATAGCATATAATATATTGAAGTCACTTGATCAATTGTTAAATTCAGATAAACGTGTTACGCTTCAGTGGATTCCATCTCACGTTGGTTTGTTTGGCAATGAACAAGCAGATCGGCTAGCCAAAGAAGCCCTGGTGGATGGTAAAGCTTTAAAATGGTTGCCCCATCATACTGATATTTTCTATTTGATCAAAGTAAATTGTAGGGCGAACTGGCAACAATATTTTGACGAGAGGTCGCTCACTAAGGGCATATGGTATCGTACAATTCAACCTCACATAAGAAAGTTACCCTGGTTTGATGGATCGGATATGTCTAGAAGTAACATCGTAACATTGATGAGGCTTCGCTCCGGCCACATTCCATTAAATAGATTTGCTCATCTAATGGGTAAAACAAGTTCACCAAATTGTACCGAATGTGACATAGTAGAAGATGTGTATCATATTTTGATGGAGTATAGAATTTGTTAAAAAATACAACATTAATTTATATATGATCGGCAAATGTAATGACATTTTAGCTTTTCCGTTATCAGAGGAAGCCGAGATGTTAATAAAATTAGTAAATCTTTGTATAAGACGTAGAAGGTGATTGGTACTAAGTGTCTCCTCGAGGGTGACATAATCATTGTGATTAAACCCTCTATAATGAATAAAGAAAAGAAAAAATGTGAATTTTTCTAACCCCTCAACTTTTATCTTGCCACGCTATGTGGTCGCCTTTAATATCACAGCTCTTATATTATAAGATACAGACTGTTGTTCATCTCACGAAACTATATATTTGTCTGTCACTTGGATGACTTTAAGTACCTAATAAAAATGTATAGTTTACAAGTCAGTTAAAAATATCAGTTTAATATTTTACTGTAACATCATATACCGCCTACATCGTTTAACGTTCTAGCGTCTGTATTATACTACAAGTAACAATTATTAGAAAATATAATAAATATTGCTGCAACTGCTAATTAAATAATTGTTTATAATGCAAATGGATTCCGAGTAAAGATTAATTCATTCAATTGACAGTCGGAGAGGAATTCTAACGGAAGAAAGTCTAACACAAGTGAGCTCAGTTGTTTAGAATAGTTTCTTGTATTTATTGATGATTCTGAGAAACATTTCTGATCCAAACGACAAAGCTAGCTATCAAATACACGCTTCCCTTTGAAGCGAATCCGTCTGATTCATACCCGTCTTTGTTTACTTTGTATATCTCACAAACAGTGCACCTACCTGATGTGCTTAGTACTCACAGATTATGGGCTGGCGATAAATTACTGACATGATGATGATCAACAAAGTACCTTGGTAAGCCATGCCGGGGAATTCACGAACTCATCTATTGAAGTCATTTGTTACTTTTTAGTTTCTCTGAAAATGTACACGGTGATATTCTTAAACTGTATTAAATACAACGCAATAATCTTAAAGAATTTTACTTTGTTTAATATTTAGCAAACAATTCACTTTCTTTTTAATAATTGTGGACGGTGAAAGTATCAAGATTGTAGTTGCAGTTGGCGTAATGTACATATAAATCGTAGCATGAATACTCAAAAAAGAAATTGAATTCATTATCTGTTTGCTTCCATAAATAAACAAATTCACGGAATTTTATATAAAAAGGTATCACTAACCTCATCCAACAATTGAGATCATAAATATGTGGTATCGTGCGTCACCGTGATAGAGCTCATTGATCGAATCTAAACAAACGTGGCCACAAATCCACCAGCACGGCTCTGCTCCGAACATGTGTACTCTGTGTTTATACACGCTCGAGTTAAACGATTGACACAAATATAGATTTGCCTGCCACTGCGCTACTACGTTCGACAAGTCTATTGTTTAGCAGTCGACAGACGCCGACCAACTCACTATATCTTCTGATAAAAGAGATAACGGTGCGTCCGTTAAATCTCCTCAAGTCGTAAATTTCTAGTCATGGGGGAATTTTAGGAGGCTTAACCACCTTAAGATAAGTAAGATAAGTGGTCGACGTTGCGAGAGGCACTCAGGCGCCCCGCACGAGGTACATGTCCAGACTAACATTACACGCTGTTCGTTCGACTACGTTTGACATAAAGTGTAGATATTAAAACCGTGGCCTTGTTTATTATTTATTTCTTCACACTTGCCGCTATCTGAATCCCGTTCTGTTTTATCTAAATCTCTAGTTGATATTTAGGTAGTACCTACCTATTGTAGTAATTTCGAATTTGAATACAAATTAGCATTATTGATTGATTGATTATTTTAGGTGGAAGTGTATATTGTTTAAAGCGTTAGCAGAAATAATGCAGTTCACGATACAGTGTTAATTAATAGCTCTGTCTGCACGTTTTACTAAATAAACAAGAGTATAAATATTTGATTCAGTCTTAATATTCGCAGACGTTTTAGGAAAATTGCATGTTTAGTTGCTAGCAAGAATTTTATCCACTAGACTACATTAATAGTTTAAGAAAGTCTTATCTTCATAATTTGAATTGAGTTTGGTATGTCCGTACATATGCTAAAATATTACAAAGAAGTAAAATATGTCTGTTTGTATGTAGGTGGTAAACTTTTGAATTACTGAACCGATTCGAAAAATTCATTCACTCACAGAAACCTTTGCTATGCCTGAATAACATAGACTATATTTTACTGACATTCTTAAAGACCAATGACTGTGGACTCTCTCGGCAGCCAGATTATAATAAATGTTAAACTTCAAATCAATGTCTATTATCTACAGGAGTATTACAATCGCGTACTTACTACAAACATGGTGTAGAAGCAATGAGTAGTGTGCAATAAATAAAAGGAGGACAAGTATGGGCATGTAATAGTCGTTGCGTCAATCACAACTCTAGCTTTTAAGGATCGATGGTCATTACTCATATGTCATTCACAGTATCTGAGTAATGTATGCACAGAATTAGTACTGTTGAAATGTTTTAAGTCACTGCTACCAAGAAGCAAGGTAGATATAAACGATAGAAATGGCATCTTTTGCTTTTAATGGTTACTCTGTCTTCGTGATTACAATCATACCAGAAATATTTTGTATTGAAGGAGTTATTTCTCTCCTTTAAAATTAACATAACTGTATAAATAAAGAAAGCATTGAGGGTGAATAAGAGAATAGAGATATGATAGGATCATAGAAAGTGGTAATTATGATCTTTTAGTTTCTGCGTACTGCCCTGGGAAACAGGACTCTGTCCTAGCAGAACCAGTTCGTTATTACAGATATTTATTTGATTTTAACTATCAGGGTATTAGAGGTTTTGTCTAGTTGCAACCTATCCGGGCGTGATAAAGATGACCTATCTTCCCGGGCCATCGTTATCGCATGTTCTATTCGCGATATAGCTGACCCACACCTTTTGTCTTTCTTGTTCCTATCGCTGTTGGTAGGGTTCTGTATTAATTAGGGTTATGAGTCTGTTGGGTGCTAGTTTATTTCAGTCCTCAAGCAAATTTGCGTTCTGGTTAGAGAGTAAAATAGCCAATCGAATAATAGGTAAAAGTTTGGTTATGTTATATTGGGCACCGCTGTTGTAATTCCAAGAAAACACAGCCTTGTTTGTGTATGAGTGTTAGTTATAGAACTCGCGGGACGAAATGTTCTTCAAGAATTTGATATAGTCGCACTCGAAGATCAAAGAGCATCATAGAACATGGCTATCTTTGATGCACAGAGGTAAACAAACACACGAACAATCGTAACTGCCATAATCTTTACTCTTATAGGACGTTATATCATCAAAATATACCTAAGTATCTTCAAAATGTTAAAGTTCACTTAATTTAGGGCTTGGGACCAAATGGTCCTTTTCAATATACCTATGCTTATATTTTTACAGCACCCGGTAGATATGATATGCCAAAATTTAAATAGCTCAAACGGCGCGTGTAACGGTTATTTTAAATATAGAATTTAGAAAGCATCTAAATATAAGTAGGTAAGTCTTAAACCTTTATATACCTGACCTGGGGACCAATATCAAAGGATTAACAGTGCAAGCTGGCGCCGCCGAATTTCGAATATTTTCGTTCGTCAAACGTCGATTCAGAGCAAAATTAACGCCTCTTTCGGTTCTAAATCTGAATGCAATATAACTGGCCACGTACTTTCAAATTTAGAAAAACTAAATTTGTTTTAGTTGCAGAAGGTATTGGGATGAAGAAGATTAAAAATTATTTAGTGGAGTATGCTCTGTAGCAAACAAAAAAGAAATAAAGTTATTTGAAAAAGGAATTAATAATTAATTAAGTATGTATCATTGTAAATTCACGCTGGAACAAAATATATTAAGGAACATAGCTTGTAGTTGGCGTGATACAGGTAATAACCGTAATACTTATAGAGGCTATTTAATTAAATGATAAGTCTGAATCGGCAAATTTTACCGAATGTAAAGATGAATCGGAATAGTAGCGTAAAAGCTGGTCGCATAAGGATGATTGGCATCAAACTTGTGAGCGTGCGAACTACATCGCGCATACGACAGTAATATATAAGTCAATGATCGCGCACGAATTAAGTTGAAGCTAAATTGTTGTGACCTGCACTGGTGGAAGAAATACGATAAGAAGAAATTAAAAGTATTTTAGATGATAAATTTTACTAATAAAGAAGTTAAAGAAGAAATTATTATGTTCACAAGTTACTTCAAATCAATGGTTACTATTGGGCGTTAAATAACTGTTGGAACTGATAGATGCATAGTAATAAATTCAAGTTTGTTAACGAAGTTTTCCTGAATTGCGCTAGTGCGCCTTTTGCGCTTTTTTAGTGTCTAGAGTAGTGAGAATCTTTTAAGACTTGCAAACCTATCACGAGTACATATAGACAGCGATACAAGTAGCTAAATATTGAACAAATTGGAAGTACCTATATCACTACATATTATAAAACAAAGCCCCCGCTGCGTCTGTTCGCGATAAATTCAAAAACTACTAAACGGATTTTCATGCGGTTTTCATCAATAGACAGAGGGATTTGATTTGTGAGTAAGAATCGAGTGTAAAATTTGTTAAGGGTTTTATACTACCCGTGCAAAGCCGGGGTGGGTCGCTAGTTATGAAATAAAAATATGTTTTGATTGTTATTCGGTAGTCAATATTTTTGTTTTTTTTTGTTATTGTCATCGGTGGCAGACGAGCATGTGGTACACCTGATGGAAAGTGGTAGCAATGTCAGGACATAGCAATGCCGCTGCCTACCGTGAAAGAAGAACTCTCTTTAAACCTCGTTTGATTCTTCAACTATCAAACTACTAAACAGCATATCATAGCGCTCGCTCAAACACCGAAACAGGCAGTTCATTCCAGAGCTTGCACGTACGTGGGAGAAATGATCACTGGAAGCGTACGGTCTTGGATTTGAACGCTTCCAGATGATATGGATGAACCCTGCTTTGTTGTCGAGTTGTACAATGATAGAAAGGGGCCGCTGGTACCAAATCAAACAGTTCTTCAGAGCACTCCCCGTGAAAGAGTCGGTAGAACACGCAGAGAGACCCAAAGTCTCTCCGTTGCTCCAACGACTCCAATCTATCCGTGAGATTGGGATCATCTACGATTCGCACTGCCCGTTTTTGTAGGGCGTCAAGAGGGTCGAGCTGGTATTTGGGGGCCCCTGCCCAGAGATGTGAGCAGTACTCCACGTGCGGCCGGACCTGTGCTTTGTAAAGCACAAAACGTTGACTGGGTGTGAAGTACCGCCTGGCCCTGTTCAGTACACCCACCTTTTTGCTCGCTAATATAGCTTTGTCCTCCAAGTGACTCCCAAACTGGACTTTATTCGAGATTTCCACACCACACTTTCGGAGATACGGAGAGTAACTCCTTGGAACTGTGGCGCCATGATAAAAGGATCCTTCTAGGCAGTAAACGCGCACACTTGTGTCTTCGAGGGGTTGAATCGAACTAAGTTCTGTTCACCCCATTCGGAGGCCCGCCCAAGAGAGTCCCCGACTTCAGACACAAGTTGTGTTCGTCTTTCCTGTATCTTGCTCCGAGGGACATTCTGATAGCTGGTATAACGCGCATCACCCGTGCTATCATCCGCATAGCAATGTATGTTCTCGATTGACAACAAGTCATTGATATGCAGGATGAACAGCGTTGGGGAGAGCACCGAGCCTTGAGGAACATCAGCGTTAATTGTTTTTGTTTCGAAGCTGCAGCCATCAACGACGACTGTAATGCTCCGACCATCCAAAAAGCTGGCAATCCATTTGCAGAGTCCCTCGGGATGGAATCCCATAAGATGGTAGCTTCGATAGAAGAGCCCTATTCCAAAACCTCCCCTCTAAAGCCTCCACCCAGCGGTGTGTTAGGCACGCTAGAAGATCACCAGCCGAACGACCATGGCGGAAGCCGTACTGACGGTCACTAATCAGCTGATTATCTTCAAGGTACCGCAGCAGAAGGCGGTATATTAACCGCTCCATAACTTTGGAGAGCAAGAAAGTAATCTCTATCGGCCCATAGTTTGAAGGATCCGATCGGTCACCCCTTTTCGGGATCGGGTGAACATGAGCGACCTTCTACGAAGATGGAACCCTGTTGGAATTGTAGGAAAGACGGCATAGGCGCGTTAAAACAGGGGTCAACTCAGGGGCGCACGTCTTAAGTACCACTGCAGGGATGCCGTCAGGCCCACTCGACTTATGCATATCTAGGAGTTCGAGCTCACACCTAACCGCACGCTGCTTGATGCGAATTTCAGGCAAAGAGCTCTCTCACCTTGGGATAGTAGGTAGTGTGATCATCCAGAGTCGAGTTTGAGGCAAAAAGTTGTACCAAAAGATTGGCCTTCTCTTTTGCACTATGGGCCAGACTGGCATCAGACTTATGGAGTGGTGGGAGACTGACCTGGTAAAAATTTCCTTGCGCAGCCTTGGCGAGCGCCCAAAAAGCACGACTCTCTGAAGGATGTCTTCCAAGGCGCTCGTCAATTCTGTCAATTTTGTTTTGAGTTATAGGGTAAATACATGTCTTATTATTTGTTATGTAAATAAGAAATTGATATGCCATTCAGTTCTGAGCTATGTTTGAAGGGTTGAGTCTATAGCTTACAGAGAATTAGTCTAAATTCAATTGTATTTGCTCAAAATGTATTTATATATTTAGAAACCGATTTTATAAAAACGCAGTAACATAATATGAAGAGCAATTTTAGCCTAGTACTGAATTCAATACGGAGAAATTTTGATATAAGCGGTTATATTGTACTTATATATCAAACAATGAATTAACTAATAACTATAGCAATCTCGGCTTAACTCTAACATTAACTAGTGCCGTGTAATCACCGCTCATAAGACTCAAATAATCATAGAAAACCGAAAGGCGTGAAGTAAAACTGTTTTTGCTGATCACCGGAAATCTCCAGTGATAGTCGTAAAAAGAGTATGTTATTAACCAGATAATAAAATGTTTGGTTACGTACGTGCAAAAACATCGCATTAGTTAGTGCTCGTAATGGCTTAGATTCAAGTTGTTTATCCGCCAATGTTTATGTGACGGTAAATCAACCGTGTAACTGTTGAAATCGTAAATAATCGTAATAAACACTTTCTTTAACTACCGAATTAACCGAACGTTATCAAAATAAAAGTTTCGAAATATATAGACGGATGGAAAACAAGAATGATTATTTAAGATACTTGTTTAAGAAAGCAGCATTCGTTTTGCAGTAAACTTATTAAGAATAGTGGTGTTATATTTAATTCCATAGATACGCAGTGATGGGCATGAATTTATACATTTTATTGCAGCATCGATGGTCCAGTTAAACATTTAACGATCTTTGTTCTTAGAATTAGAACTAAAAGCTTGGTTAACTACGAGGTTTAATAACTGCGGTTAACCTGCTTCTGATATTAATCATTCGTTTTACGAATATTGAATAAACGTTATAGCTTCTTATAAAAGCACAGTGAATAGACACACAAACGAATTATAATATTATTATTAAATCTCCTAGTTGTTGAGACGTCCTCATAAAATATTAAGGCAATGTACATAAAGCGGTATGTCAGTAGGTATATCTACGATAAGGATTAAAACCTTACCGAGGTAATGTTTTCTTGTCAAACATCTACATACTAAACATCAAGTGATTGACTGTGGAATAATAATATAAAATTGTATAGTTGGTCACAGATAACACTTAAGCAAATGAGTGTAGAGTCGTTACTGCTACAGAGAAGAAAGAAACATTTGCACACATAAGTGATAGTATAAAGTAAGCAGTACCTCGCATCTGGGAGGGGTTCCTCCGATCCCGCACAGCGACACGCGCCTGACGAGTGGGACGTCTCTTCCCATGGACGCTTTCGCACATGTCTACACCCGGCCCCGGTGGACTCGTTACGAGTCAATTAACACTGATTACCGCTAACTCGACCTCTGTGTGTCTCCATTGTGTGCATCGCTTCGACTGCCTTTGGGAATAATAAGCAGCTGTAACGTGCTATCTCCAAAATCTTAGCATTCTAGGACATATAGCAATCGATAATCTCTTCAACTTGACTCACGATTTCTATTGTTACGAATAACCTGCAAGACTTCGCAGAGACAAAGCTAGTTTCATTTATGTTTTAGACGAGAAATCGTATAATAAAGTCGAGCTAAATAACTATTAAAGTAAGTATAATAAGTGGTAGCGCAAATCAGTGTGACGAAAATCAGCGTTCCGTAACAGTTAGTTGTGCCGTAACGATCTCGAAGGTGGCCGGGCACCGCGCGCTCGCTCCCCGAGATCGACCGATATTCCATTATGTAACACCCATCTAAGGACCGCTACTTAAGCACTAACTTAAATACCCACTACCAGCTAGCGAGATATTCTAATCGTATTATTATTGTGATGCAAGCACTAGAACTCTAGAAATAAATAAAATGCAATCTTTAAAAACTAACCGATAGAGCATCGGAGCAGTCGGATGCGCAACACACGACCGTCGGTTACGGGTACACACCGGGGCTTTAAAACAGGTACAGTCCAGATAGTCGAAGGGATCGTGACGTAGTAAGGTAGACCCCGGCAGGATTATAACAACTGTTGTCGTACTCGATAACGTTACCTACGTATCGTCATAAACGGAGGGCGGGCGGAATGCGCGGGGCGCGGTGGATCGCGCGCGACGCCGAACTCGGCGGCGACTCCGCAGAACAAAGCGCGGCCCAGCACTGGGGCGAGGAGCGCTCGGCGGCGGCCGCAGGAGCGCCGCGGCGCCGGTACTGTGTACAGCGGCGGCGGGAGGTGCGCGGAGCGAGTCGGGCGCGGTCGTCGTGCGGTCAGCGGTCGCGGCGCGGCGCGGCCATGGCGGCGGCGGCGACGCGGCTTCGGCGACGACTCGCGCACTGCCACCGCGCGGCCGCGCCCGCTCCGCCGGAGCCCGGGCTCGCGCACGCGCCCTGGGGCTCGCGGCCCGCCCCCGCCCTCCCACCAAATTGATCAGCCGGATCCTCGATTGCAATGAAATTTATGACAGGTCGTGGATCTATTATCGACGTGATTCCGCCGAAGCCGTGGATAATAATTGGAACCAGTCCGATTAACGCACAGATTTTGTGATCGGAAGTGGATTACCTACATCCGGTGCTCAGTATTTGTTTTATTGGATGTAATTACGTAGTTAGATATCTACTCACCGTTGTCTTAATGGTTTTGTTTTCAGTTGGTGAGAAAATAATTATTTTCCTTAATTATTCTTACATTAAGTTATTTAAAAGTGTTATTCATAAAAGTTTATGAAAATATATCTCCTTATCGGACCTTCGCGTTAATGAAATTCATATTCCACTAGGTACACTCATATTAGAGACCATTTCCAAATATATGTATAAAAAGTAGGTATAACAAGCACCACATACCTATACATCGAAGTATAATATTAAGTCTACCGTCCGATAATACGATTAGAAGGTTTGCAAAACAGCTGTACTGAAATAAGTCTAATTAAACGATCACGCGAATTACAACCGGCTGAAATAGCGCACGCTATATCGGAACGAGTCTCATTTCCATTTCCTTAGTTCAAAGTTTGTACAGGTCACCGGCTAAGCTAATCCTTAGCTCACATTATCAATGATAATATAAGCTGTTAAGGAGATTTTAGGCTATTTAGAAGGCCATATTGATATAAGATTTCTCTGTGTCCTCGTGGATAAACTATGAATGATATTCAAAGTCAAAATAGTTTATATATTAAGTTTACAAAGTAACACTTATGAACGTCAAAGGCTATCCTACTTAACCTGCATATCTACATATACTAATATTATAAAGAAGAAGAATAATTTGTTTGTTTGTTTGGTTGAATGCGCTAATCTCAGGAACTACTTGTCCGAATTGAAAAAATCCAGCACTAAAAGTGTTAGATAGGCCATTTATCGAGGAAGGCTATAGGCTATATTATAACATTACGCTACGACCAATAGGAGCGTAGCATCAATGAAAAATGTTGCAAGAACTGAGAAAAGTCTTTTATGTGTAGCAGACGAAGTTGCGTGGGTCAGCCAGTATCTAATACAGAGATGATACGTGCAAAAAACACACGGTAACTCTTTCAAGAAACTCACTTATATGTCGCCGATTAAATATATTTTACAGGCTTTAGATTATATAACAAATTGTGTTACAAGAGTAGACACAAACCCCTTTTTTATATAATTATAGATTATGAAATAGAATTCTGGTCTATTCGCTGGATTCCATGTTGGTAGAAAGTATGCTTAGTTAATAGACCTTCGTAGAGACCCTGGCAAACGATATTTATAAAACAAGATAATGATATGTAAACACTTAATAAAACTATTAAGTCATTACAAAACGCCTAAATATCTTCGAAGAGTAAGGTTTGCGTGGATGGCGCAGCGTTCGCCTCGCCACTGTCGCCAAGCTGAGTATTGTGAGTTCAAATCCAACACGGAAAAATATTTTGCGAGATCAACAAATTATGAGTCTGAGTATACTTTGTATTTGTGAATTAGAAATCGAACCTAATTCTACAAAGGTCAACAGAGCAAGCTAATCCTTCATTAAGACAGCCTCGTTAATACAGTGGGTATTAACGAGGCTGTCTTAATGAAGGATTAGTTACATGACATTTGTTTGTTGATGCTTGGTTGATAAATATAATATATGATTATAAGTTTTCTTAGGTCTAAAGGCAAAGGGTAAAGCAGCTTTTAACATTAAGCTGCGTCCGCTGTCAAATACGTCCTGTAAAAATTTGATTTTACTTTTAGAGTTCTTTTTATTATTATTAGGAAAACATAATGAACCTACATAAGAAATGTATGAGCTATAAAAATAGTGCATGAGTTTGGCAGCGACGAATGCAAATGCAATAGAATGTGACACAACTATTACAAAATATATGTGTAAGATATTGGTTCAAGGTAAATAAATTGTTTAATAGTATTGAAAATTGAAAACAAACTAAAACCAGATCCTGAGAGGCCAACAGAAACCATTTTGAAACTAAGGGCATAATTATACGATATCTCTCAGGTACTAGATATATTTAAATCGCCACATACCTACTATGTTTTTACCATACCATACCATAAAAACATCTCTATTTCGTATATTTCGCTTCTAGTTTGCCTAAACGCACCTCTATTTATTTGACAGATGTCATGCTGCCCTATCTTCTAAATTCGATTATCTAATCAATATGTACAGAGATACATGCCTGCCATCAAACGTGTTGAACCTTTAAATCACTACACCTCAATGCGCCACGCATGTTGTCACTGAGAAAAGTGCTATATTATGGAACCGGAGTTTCATAATACTAAAAACAAATGTAGTTGCAGGTGAATAACTTATTTTTCACCTGTAACTAGTTGTTTTTAATTTTAAAGAGCCTTACCTATTGTGATACTTACCTTTTCATTTCATTTCTGAGAAAGCGTAGTCTCTTGACTAAAACTGTCTTTTGTGCTTCCTCTCCAGCAACGCTCAGCAAAATTAAACTCACTAAGAAAATACAAACACGTTTTCGCATTCATAATTTTAGAACTGCCTCGTTGGTGTAAGATTGCGCTTATATTTGAAGGAGATGATGGGTGAATACCCAATATCAGATTACTTAACTTAGAAATCGAACTAAGATCTTTAACTAAGAACCATTATATTATATACCTACATAACCTAATAGAATTATTAGGTTATATAGGTATATAGTATAAAGGTTTCTGTCTGGGTATATCCAGACTCCGTACTGCAACTGGAAATAGCCAGTAGATAGCAACAGGTTATGCCCCCTATGACATGGGGCCTGAAACATAGAGATATATATACCTTTATGCGGTTCGGGACTGTGAAATATGATACGAGTAATATTTACGAATTGTACAGAAAACAATAATCTATGAACGAAACAGCCACGGGCACCGCCAGTAGGGTGCAAGGGGTACACTTACATCGGTATGTCGGGCAAGAAAATACTTAGAAATTACATTTATTTTTTCGATGTGCTAAATATATTCAATGAAATATCCGCGCGATTTGAATTTGATATTATATTATTTTACATAATATACATGTTTAATTCTATATTTTATATCAGTTAATAGTCCAATGTGTAGATGCACATGCACTCCCTGAAAATGAACCTGGTGGCGCCCATAACAGCAATAGATACTGTGTAGTGTAGTTCTAAAAACATACAAAACTATTCCCTATGATATAGACATTTTATCAAAAAGACGGAAAGTTAAAATTGTACCAATTCCTCAAACCAAAACCGTATTTGCTTCTCGTCAATACTGTAAGCGCTCTGCTCAACTTTATAATGGGATAAATAAGGAGATATACATACATTCAAAAACTACTACATGAATGTAAAAGAATTCTAGTAAGTTGGTTAAAATCACTTATGTAGAAACTGAAGCACTCTTGCAATTCAAATTATAACACCTAACTCTAAATTCTATTAACTCATACCCACACACTCTTACACTCACACACGAAGCTCCAATCATAAACATGGTTATAAACATTTTTGGTATCGAAATAAAGCATTTTGTATTTGTATTTATTTTGTGTAACTTTGGCATCGTGTGCTTGTTATATCAATTCTATCCTTGAAAGCCAATCAATATAAAATCCCATTTAGTAAATATAATTTCTAGACACCACAACCTTTTAGCAGAACCCACTCGCCCACATCATCTATATATTAATACGTGAAGCAAAAACTTTGTACCCCTTTTTACGAAAATTGCGCGGATGGAGGAGTATGAAATTTGGCACAGTTAAAGTTTATATGGAGAAGAAGGAGCGAATACTAATATTTTTATAAAATATGCATTAGAAATACATTAAATTAATAAAAAAACACTACACGCACACAACCATGCATTTGCCACAAGCAGTCGAATCGCGTTCGTAGTATTTCGGCATTGTTCGGTTGACTTCGTAAAATGCTTCGTAACTGTGGTTACATACATATGTATGAGTAGTAGGTGACTAAATGAAATGTGATTATAAGGGTATGGTTATAGACAATAAAACCTTAATAAATATCAAATTTAAAATTTAAATAAATTATGGGCGAATCGACCACTTGGCGACCGGTAGTACATATAGGTACGTCATTACTACTATTAGTACATACTATTAGAACGTTATAAATTCTGCAATCCAAGTATTCCTTCATTCAGTAGCGTATCAAGATTTTCGCTTTAAATAAATACTGTTCACTTTCGCGAACAGTTTTTATTGTATATCAATGACTAGCTGCTATTATTCATAGAATTATAACTGTTTATGCATGCCAAGACGTTTGTTAGCTGTCAAATAAACATGTACTTTCTGCAGTCACGTCCTATAGCAAAATAGTCTCGGTCATCATTCCTTTTAGGAAGTGTTATTAAAATTTGTCATAGCTAGCTATAGCTATTGTTCTCATTATACTATGGCGACAATTTTGTTTCTATTCTGGTATCGTTATCCCGTTTAGTCGACGTTGAAATTATAATTATCAATTGCTAAACAGATATAATGAATATAATTCACTACCTAAAGTTCATAATTATTACTATCCCTTACTTACTTGCAGTACTTACAGTAGCAGCGATAGCTCAGTGGGGAGACCAACAGACTGCAATGCAGAGGGTTCGAACCCACGTCGCGCACCTCTGACTTTCGGAAGTTATATGACTTTTCGAAATTATGTGCGTATTGATTGACAATTATCGCCTGTTCCGTGCCTCGGAGAGCACGTTAAGCCGTCGATCCCGGATGCCATGAACATCTATGGCAGTCGTTATTGGGAAAGTCAGTACCCTCTAATATCCTGACACTGGTCTAGCCTTAGGGTATCGTTAGCCTTCGGGTTGCGGAGGTCAGGTGGCAGCCGCTCCGTGTAAAAACTGATATCCAGTCATATCCGGTTAGACCAGAAAAGCCGACCCCAAGTGACGTGGGAATAATAAAGGCTAAGAGAGAAGACTTACTTGCACTCGTTTTCGCGAACCTGTATCGAGCGGTCATAATATCGAGAAAAGTGGTAAAAGCCGTTCCATATCAACTCCGATTTGATGAAATGTATTTTAAAAAGTTTACGTATACATAACAATTATGATCGCTAACGTATATGATATAAGATCTCAACAAATAGAAACGACGTAAGAATCTTTAAACAATATTATCAAACCTGGCTATCTATAAGAATCAAATCAGAAAGGGCTCTCTCCATCCTACCTTATTACTTATAACAGCCGCAGTTAAATATTACAACCATATTTTACCCGTTATTTAAATTCGAGGCGGCATGGACAGCTACAGAAGTATACCTGTTAGAAAATTTTAATAACTTTTCTTTTTCGTTCCGTAGTATAAAATAACTTGTCTAAGAATTGCAAATATAACAAGAAACAAACAATATATAACAACAAAACATCGTGCGATTTTCAGGATAAAGTTTAGTTAAGTGCGCATTCATTCTACTAAATTGAGATACATTTTATAGCAGTTTCTTACCGTTTAGTAGCAAATGGAGTAATGGTTGTAGCTTCTTACTTGACATGGCCTGGATTAGTAATACAAGCAAAATAGTTATGACAAAAGAGTATCCTCAAGCATAAATGCCAGTTCTGTTAGGCCTTGCCTTGTTTGGTCGCTAGGAGGGAACCGAGTCCCATATGCCACCACTGTGAGTGTGAGGAGGACACGGCGCAGCACACGCTCGAGCAATGTCCTGCTTGGGCGGTGCAGCGCCGTGAACTCCAGGACGTTGTGGGTGAAGACCTCTCACTGCCGACCGTGATCAAAGCCATGGTCGACAGCGAGAGGAAGTGGGTAGCAGTCACATCCTTCTGCGAGGACGTCATCTCGCAGAAGGAGGCGGCGGAGCGGATCCGTGAGGAAAGTATCCTGGTGAATCCGTGCCGCCGCCGGCGAACCAGGCGGCGCAGGCGCGCTTATGCTCGCCTTATGCCGCCGTAGCGAAGACCGCGGGTGGAAGAACGGGGATCTACCGCCCGTCAGGTATTGAGTTGGAGCGACGCCCTTAGTGGTGTCGGGGCGTATAGCGTGGTGTATTGGGCACTGCTGGGTGAGTAGCTGATGCAGTTTAAGTTCCAGCTACCCACCCATCATACAAAGCAGCACGTTGGCAGACCGTGGGGTTTTAGTCGGTAGGCCCGAAGTTTCGAGAGAGCCCGACATAACCCTTTCGCTTCCACTTGTGGCGAGAGGGTATGCACAAGGAGCATTTCCCAAAGATAAAAAAAAAGGCCTTGCCTTGTTTGAACCTATCATCATGAAACATCATGAAATTTGGCATCCACGTCACGGGTACAGAAAAGGAACATACCTTTGATCCAGAAAAAAGTAGGTACTGTTTGTAACCCACATTTTTTTTTTCTTGGATTAATGCTTTAACGCATACCCCTCCGCGGGGGCGGGCGGAGGGGTTATGTCGGACTCGCCGGGGCAAAAGAGAAAGATAGAATAAGAATAATGTACCTCCCGGAATACCGACTAAACCTACCACGGTGTTCCTCGACAAAACCACTATCGACGGGGCCGCGCGAATCACTTGCACATGCGACGGTCGCGACCCCGCCGAGTTTTCGGCCCACCGTATGAAACAGCAGGCCACTACACGAAGAGGCCTACCTTTTAGGCAAACTCCTTCCCCAAACCCTACTGTCTCCCCCCTAGAGGGAAGACGGCAGGCCCACGAAGCCCACTACCCCCAGGTCAAACCTCAGGGTGGCTGGAGGTCGTCTCGCGCCCTCCGGCGCCCGGCCCTGTGGTTGCGGAGAGGGTTTAAGCGCTCCCTCTCCCGCTCCGCCGCCACCTTGATGGAAATCACTTCCTCGCAGAAGGAGGCGACTGCGTTCTACGACCTCTCACTCCGGACCATAGACTGAACTACGGCCGGGAGCGAGAGGGCAACCAATCCGACTGCCGGGATCAACTCACGGCGTTGCGATGCCCAGGCGCGGCAATCCACCAAAGTGTGCAGCGCGATGTCCTCTACAACGTCGCGGCAGTCACCGCAGTGGTGACAACCGGGCGTCTCTTGCTGGCGTATACGACCCAAACTGGGGCCCCGTACAGGGCCATGGACCGCACGACCCCCTCGTTGAGTCTCCGGCAGGAGGTGTTTGGCCCCCAAGATTGGGCAGCAGGCGATAGAGCGCGCCTGCAGCGCCCTGGAGAATGGGGGCCAAACGACGAAATACTTTTTTTTTTTAAGTCAATGGAATTCTTTTACGCACCCTCCGCGCCCGGGCAGGGCGTGGGTGTGTGGGACTCGAGCCAGAGAAGCCGGGCCCCATACCCACAAAACCCCTGACGACGTTCCTCCAGTACCTAGGGTCGATGCCACGGGATTCGCGCTAGCATTTACCGCGGCACCGACAGGTCTTGGCCTGCCACGTGACTAGGTGGGCCCCAGCTGTTTGGGGGAGGACCAGATGGTACAGCCCTCCCCTCCACTGAGGGAAACGACGAAATACTAATCTAACCTTTTTTTTTTATTATTTTACGTGGGGGAATGCATGACGCATACCCCTCCGCGGGGGCGGGCGGAGGGGTTATGTCGGACTCGCCGGGGCAAAAGAGAAAGATAGAATAAGAATAATGTACCTCCCGGAATACCGACTAAACCTACCACGGTGTTTCTCGACAAAACCACTACCGACGGGGCCGCGCGAATCACTTTCGCATGCGGTCGCGACCCCGCCGAGGTTTCGGCCCGCCGTATGAAACGGCAGGCCACTACACGAAAGACCTACCCAAAGGCACTCCTCACAAATTATCCCTACTGTCCCCCCTAGAGGGGAGACGGACTCAAAACAGAGGCGCGTGTGGGAACACGCACGCCGCCTCTCGGACCTGGTGCTGAACGGATGGCGGGCAGGCCCACAAAGCCCGCCACCCCCAGGTCAAACCTCAGGGTGGCTGGAGGTCGTCTCGCGCCCTCCGGCGCCCGGCTCTGCGGTTGGGGAAAGGGTTTAAACGCTCCCTCTCCCGCTCCGCCGCCTCCTTGATGGAAATAACTTCCTCACAAAAGGAGGCGACGGCGTTCCACGACCTCTCAATCCGGACCATAGACTGAACTACGGCCGGGAGCGAGAGGGCAACCAACCCGACTGCCGCGATCAACTCACGGCGCTGCGATGCCCAGGCGGGGCAAACCGCCAAAGTGTGCAGCGCCGTGTCCTCAACTACGTCGCGGCAGTCGCCGCAGTGGTGACAACCGGGCGTCTCTTGCCGACGTATACGACACAGGAACTGGCCAAAACAACCGTGGCCAGTCATTACCTGTGTCAGCCGGAAGGTGAGGGCGCCATGCCGCCTCTCCAGCCACTCCTCAAATACGGGACTTACCGCCACGATCGTGGCGTGCCCGGAAATAATTTTTTTTTTTTTTTTTTTTTTTAACGTGGGGGAATGCTTGATGCATACCCCTCCGCGGGGGCGGGCGGAGGGGTTATGTCGGACTCGCCGGGGTAAAAGAAAGATGTTAAGAAGAAAATGTACCTCCCGGAATACCGACTAAACCTACCACGGTGTTCCTCGACAAAACCACTATCGACGGGGCCGCGCGAATCACTTTCGCATGCGGTCGCGACCCCGCCGAGGTTTCGGCCCGCCGTATGAAACGGCAGGCCACTACACGAAAGACCTACCCTAATGGCACTTCTATCACTCCCTACTGTCCCCCCTAGAGGGGAGACGGACTCGAAACAACAGAGGCGCGCGTGGGAACACGCACGCCGCCTCTCGGACCTGGTGCTGAATGGATGGCGGGCAGGCCCACAAAGCCCGCCACCCCCAGGTCAAACCTCAGGGTGGCTGGAGGTCGTCCCGCGCCCTCCGGCGCCCGGCTCTGCGGTTGGGGAGAGGGTTCAAACGCTCCCTCTCCCGCTCCGCCGCCTCCTTGATGGAAATGACTTCCTCACAGAAGGAGGCGACGGCGTTCCACGACCTCTCACTCCGGACAAAAGACTGAACTACGGCCGGGAGCGAGAGGGCAACCAATCCGACTGCCGCGATCAATTCACGGCGCTGCGATGCCCAGGCGGGGCAAACCGCCAAAGTGTGCAGCGCCGTGTCCTCAACAAGTGCCCGGAAATACTAATCTAACCTAACGTAACCTACATTTACGCGAGCCAAGCCGCGGGCAAAAGCTAGTTAATAATATATATTAAGGTAGATGTGACTTTTTATAACGTTTATTAAACACACACACACACACACATTATTTATTCATATTATACAAACTCGCGCCCATATTCCGGAAGGGAAGACAAAAATTACGGTAATCCATCCACCATAGCATATCACTGTTGCATTATTCATTCTCATCACATTTTCCTTGCCCGCTTTTTGCTTTAGGGTTCTCTTAAACTAGCCTTTTTCCTTTTTTACTTGATTAGAGTTTATAAGATACTTGCTTGTTAGCCACGGTTTCGTCCAGATGTTATTTAACTACTGTACCCAATTAATTCAAGTGATTGAGAGAATAACGGTTTATCTACGAGACTGTAACAAACATTGATTTATTTTAGAATTTTAGTGAACACTCTTATGCAAATCCAAATGGATATTTTCACAAAAATATATTTCTGTGGTCTACCCAAATAGCTTGACCACAGATATACAATACTTAAGTATATGTATTGTTGTGACCTAGACTTTATATTAGAATAGCTTTTCAAAACAATGGCCGTCCTAAAAGCAAGCGAAAAGCTAAAATGTCTCTATTGCACTTAATTATTCATCCTAAAATTTTATTAGGTTGGCACTTGAGACCGCTTTATATTTTCAATTTTAAAACATTTTTTTATTGGTGTACGTGCTATAGCTGCTGCGCAGTACATAATGGGTTAGATCCAATCAAAAATATTGTCCGCTTTACAAAATGTTATTTCGAATTTGGGCATCCTTTGTGTCTGTTGTTTCAATGTTTTTGACCCAGGGTCACGAATAACTTCAAATACTCTACTCTAGTCTATAAACTTAAAAATATAAGCTCCCTCTCAATCTTATAGTCCAAGTAGTCTACTACAGACATAATAGAAGGGGCGGACACGACAAAACTACGAAAGCTCCCTTGTTTGGTAGTGGAGGTCTAAAAGTTCTATAAAGAGAATGACATCAGCGTATCGTCGTGCGTGTGCAAAAGGTTATAAGTTATACTTATTATTACTTTATTACGCTCACGCACAGCAGTAAATTTATGTAATATAATTATGATATTATTGTTGTATTTCACTATATGATTCTCTTTTTTTTGTAATGTTATACGGTGATCTTGAAGCTTCTAATTGTATAAATGTATCTATGAATTATATGTTACGGCTAAAGGAGGGTGTGAACATAAACTTAAGATTAGCCGGCTACAACTAGGTGCAGCCGGCCACATGCGGTTAGGTTATGTTAGGTTACTTTTGAGTTTAGCCGGCTAAAACTAGGTGTAGCCGTACTTCGGCTATTAGCCGTAACATATACACCAAATGCTTATCCTTTCGTGATTATACAGCCGTGAGTCTATGTACTATATGTATGAATCTATGTAGATGCATGCTTCGATATACCTATAATTTTAGATTGTATTTAGTACGCAAAATGGACAAAATTTTCAACATTAAATTCAGCAATTCTTGTTGAGCAAGCAATAAGATTGACACGGAGAAACCTCTATAACACATTGACTTTCAATCGGTCCGCCCGGTCAGCAAAACTATCTTCAAGAATTTTCGGATTCCAAACGGATTTAAGCGTTTAAGGTGTTCTTGGCGGAATGGCACGTTCAGGTTCGTTCATGTATTCACTAATCAGATGTCGATCCAATACGTAGACACGGCTTTTTGCAGAATATGCATCTACCAATCACCTTCATATCGTAATGTTCTCGACGAAGTACGAAGTCTGCCAACCGCCATAACGCCAGCGGAGGTCTATTATTATAGCCCATAGTGGAGAATTTGTTTTTATTAGAAACCACGAGATACCGTTAGAAAAATAAATAGGTATTTGTACCTTCACATACCTATGTTCACACAAACACTCGTTGTGTAATATTATATTGTGTACTGTAGCGTTATAGAATATGACAATGAAAACACCAACAATGATATTCATTGTTTTAGCAAGTCTTAGATTGACTACAAGAAAAACGATTTATGAACGAAAAGCATACAAATACCAAACTAAAGATATAAAAACAGCAATCCGTCGCGCTAAGTTATGTTTGTTGAACTGGACTGTAAAAAACGACAGAAAACATTTACAAACGTGTAACGTCGAAATAAATGTAGCCAATCAAAACCGTTTACGATCTCGTGGTTAAAACTAAATAAAGTAGATATAGTTTGGGTTTTTTGCTAATTAAGTAGATTGTTAATTATTATAAAAACTATATACCAAAACCTACCTATGAAACTTCTAGAAGAACTCTAATATGAGTTCATTGTTACAAAACATAAAGGAGCTCATCTTCCATTTCCTAAGTAGAAATAAATTCTAGGTGGGTATTTATTAAAATTGGCGACATTATTGCAAATTATCAGTCGCTATTTTAAAGCAAAACGTTTCGTAAAAATACTTTTCTCTTGTCACGCAAATGTAGGCAAAATTACGTGAATATTGTCACGACACGAAATTCATAAAGTTATGAAAAGGTGCAATTTGTTCGTAATTCCAGTAGGTATACAGCAGACACGACATGTTTTCCTCATGTCCAGATAATTCTAGACTACCGAAGTATAATGTTACAAACTTCAAGTCTGTGCATGATGGATGATGTGAGCTATAATTTTTTGACCTATTCAGATATTCATCATTCGAAACGGACGTAATTTTCCTTTCAACATCAGATAAAGTTGTAATTGGAACACAGTACATCCTTACACCTGTATCCTAAAGGTGTGTCCAAACATTGAGTGGCAAGAGCGCGGCAGCAACACGCGGAGTTTGCAGGACACATTTCTGCCGACAGTATTGCGCGGCACACCTAACAAACGCGCGCGTTTTAGTTGGCATCAGAACTAAAATGAAAGCGGCTGGGTGTGCCGTAGCTCTGCTTGTTATTAAAAATTTGCGAAGAAGGACTAAGAAAAACATATTTTAATGAGGCAATGTTGGATGAAGTCACTTTATCAGCGGAGGATTGGATTATTCTTATCATGTAAAAAGTGAAATGCCTCATAAACAAACCATTTCGATGTGTACGACTTGTTTCTGCAACAAAATAATATGTACCCACTTAGTTTAAAAAATATCGAGCAAACATGGTTCTGGTACTGGCAGTTTGTAAACAGATAAATAACAATTGCGTCATGAGTATAGTTAGTAGGCCTAGATTTAGACCAATGTAAACCACACCATAATTATATTACCTAATTAATAAAACATTAAAACTAACCCGATCCAGTTGTATTGGTTGTTTATCCCTTTAATTTTTCGACTATAGGAATTTAAAAGACTTTTCATTTTAGACTTTAATTCCTTCTTGGGAATACTTGTCAAAATTGTTGGCTATTTCATTCTTGACATTTGTTTTTATTATGGTATTATTTTTGTCGAGGAACTCT
This sequence comes from Catocala fraxini, assembly GCA_930367265.1. Classification (NCBI taxonomy): domain Eukaryota; kingdom Metazoa; phylum Arthropoda; class Insecta; order Lepidoptera; family Erebidae; genus Catocala; species Catocala fraxini. The sequence continues at coordinate 9,454,034 of OV884032.1, forward strand.
AAAAGATTCATACATAAATGAATCAATGTTTCGTTGTCCATGTTTGTGCGCAGAAATACATCCAAACACAAATACTGACGAACGTTTACTAAGAAAGTTTGTGCGCGGCAGGTAACCAGAACCGTTCGCGCGCGGCATTCGTCCAATCACAGCGCGGCGGGCCGCGCGCAGCAGCCGCGAGCCGCGCACGAATGTCATGCGATATTTGGATACACCTTAAGGTGTAAGGATAGAGAAATGGAGGAGTTTTACTTTATCTAATGCATTTCGAACCACTTTATATGACAGGCGAGCATTGCAGAGTCCTCGTGAATAGCGTTTAGAGTAATATGTTATTGAGTAAAAGTCAACAATCGGAAAAGATTTCCAATTTTTCTAAAGTGGTCTATTAAATTTTTAAGACGGTAGTTGAAGAAATAGATTATAATCCGGAATAAGTATGTATAACCTGGCTGCCTAGTGCCTAATTTTATTCAAATCACGAGTCAAAGATAGCACGTAATGATAGCGCGCAGACTTAAAGACTTCTAGCACGGATGTAGGCGAGGCTTAAACGGTGCAAAGCATCACGCAAACTCGCAGTTTCGCCACAAGAGCTATTTGGTCGATACGGTCAGCAGTTTGGCGCGCTAACCACTTGCTATTGCTTACGATTCACTCGCGATTAATATCTAGGCGTTTATCACTAAGTGGTGGCGACACGCAAGCCTGCTTTTCGACCGGATAATATCGCTATTATTAGACAAATTGCGTTTGTGACTGACATAAGTAAGAAACAAAGGCACTACGATATTTTCAAATCTTGATAAGTACTATTATGGAGAAAAATTATAAATATTTATTCAGTAGGTATCTAACCATATTTAATGGATTTTTCTATTCGTTGCGCGGGTTCTACCTATACTTAGTGTAAATTACCGTGTAAAAACTACAAGTGTATGTAACAGGGATGTTGCGGATGCAGATTTTTTGACATCCGTGGGTGCGGATGCGGATACGGATATTTGAAGACTCACATCCGCAGATGCAGATGTCCAAATCGATGCGAAAGCTCTAATATGAGTTCACATGTTGATGAAAATAGTGCATCTTATTTAATAAAAATATACTTTTTATTAAATAAGATGCACTATTTTCATCGGATTGAACAGGATTCCTGATCATACTTTGAGCCACACTGTGTATAGAAAAAAGACCCATACAAATAGGTACTTAAACGGTGAATCTCACCACCATCCTAAACAGTTAGCTACCGTGCTAATGTCTTTGATTCAGAGAGCCCACGGGATCTGTGACAAGAAACACCTGGACGCCGAGCTTCAACAAGCAAGTACTGCAAGACAACAAGCTCCAACAGCCGCGCCGCTGTCACAGATCCCGAGAAAAGCCAGCCACAGTCGAGCGCCAGCCTGCTATACTGCCTTATGTAAGGGGTGTCACTAACAAGATTGGCTACATCTTGAAGCGAGCTTCAATCAACACATACTTCAAGCCGCCAACGAAGATAAGTTAATTTTTACCATCCGTCAAGTGCCAACTACCTTTACAAGATGCAGGGGTCTATAAAATAGATTGTGACTGCGGACTCTCATACATTGGTCAAACCAAGAGAAGCATAGGCACCCGCATGAAAGAATACATAGCTGATGTTAAACACCAACGCTCGTTGAAGTCTGCTGTGTGTGAACATGTGCAACAGGGGACCAACCACTACCTGAGATTTGACAAACCACAGATTCTCGCTAAAGAACACAGATTCCTACCAAGGATGTTTCGCAAAAACATCCTAATTTCAATAGAGAAGATGGTTGGAATGTACCACCAGCTTGGGATCCAGTCATTCAAATAGTCAAACCCAAGAAGAAGCAAACAACAGCTACACTTCATGATACTCTGAGCTCATTCTGCGTAAATAGAAACACCAATGATTAAATTATGTTCGGGTACTTTGAAATAACGACACTGGAACATTGAGACAACTATCATCTTAGTCTCCCCGTGACCATGGCTGGTGAAAAGCAACCGAAACACGTCGGGTAAACTTAAATATAAATAGTTTTAATAGTTTTAATTATTTAATTAGCTTAAAAATTTGTAAAGTTTAATAGTATCTAGTAGTAGTGTAACCGTTTCAAAATGTTGTAATAAAGTGTAAAATAAATAACGCGATAAAATCCGTATATAGTAGTTTAATTTCAAAGCAATACTTGAATTAAGTAACTTTTTTAAATAAGGTGTGATTATATGTGTGATTGTGTGATAATGTCATGCTGTATGTCGACTGGCCAGCGAAGTTCTCTGGCAAAAGTGAGATACGCTGGAGACATGCCAGTAGTTTGACAAACGGCAGAGTTTATGGCGAACCTCACTGCTGAAAGATGTTGAGGCCATGACGAGTGATCTGCATCTACTAGACGTGACAATTGAAACTTTAAATCTCTATTCTTTCGCTCAGCTGGGTTAGCTAAGGGATGATACAAAGGTAACAATTCTTGAGAAATATTTAAAATGAACATGCACTGCTGCGTAACAGCTGAAACAAACTGAATGCCATTATCTGAAATAATGCGTCGACGCAATCCATAGCGAAGGCAGTACTCTTCATTCAGCATACGAGCACATATTTCCGAAGTAGCCTCTTTTAAAGCAAAAAGTTCGGTCCAGCGAGTCGCTGTATCTTCGACTAACAATATCCATCTTTCTCCATTAACATCTGGTGGAAGTGGACCAAAACGATCTACGGCCAATACTTCTCCTCTTTGGTTTAGGACAGGAGTTTATAGAATACCTGATGGTTTCGTGTTTGATGCTCTTTACCGTTGACAGGTAGCACACGTCTTAACATATTCAGTAATTGCTCTATGCATACCTGGGAAATATTTTTCTGAGCAACTCTACTGTACGTCCTCTCTACTCCGTGATGACCAGCTATATCGGAATGATGACATTCTTTCAAAATTTCAAGGCGAAGAGAATCTGGTACAGCTATCTGCGGCTCCTCATTGTCAATATCAGGATTATACCTATATAAGACGCCTTGTTGCATGAAGTAACCTCTTTCTGACCAACGTTTGACACCGTTGGACTGAGGATCAGCTGTGTCTTCCAGATCATGAATGATTTGCTGCGCGCACCGTAGATCAGCGGGACTTCTACTAGGTAAGTCAACAACTACACTACAAATACCAGATTGATCGTTTTCATCCTCTTTACAGGTTGGACGGCTAAGCGTGTCAGCTATGACGTTGGCCTTTCCAGGCGTATACTGAAACTTTATATTAAAGCATTGCAATTTTAAAGCCCATCGAACAAGTCTTCCAGACGACGATTTCAAGCTAAGAAGCCACTTTAAAGGTTGATGATTACTACCTATTATTACGTCGTGACATTCAATATAGCCTCTGAAACGTTCGACAGCCCACACGACTGCAACAGCTTCCCGCTCCGTGGTGCTGTGATTCCTATCCCTTGGAATGAGCAACCGACTAGCATATTCTATAGGGTGTTCATCCTTGCCATCTCCTTGAATCAGCACTGCACCTATAGCATAACTGCTAGCATTAGTCCGTAACACAAATGGCTTACTATAATCAGCTTGTAAAAAAATCGGTGTCGATGAAAGACGCTTCTTTTGCTCTTGAAAGGCGTAAGCCTGTTCAGAACCCCAAGACCACGGCTGATTCTTCTTCAGTAAGCGTGTTAATGGTCCAGCTACAGCAGAAAAACTAGCCATACATTTTCTAAGCCATGAACAAGTTTGAATAAAAGTTTTGAGATGATGTAACGACGAAGGTGCCTTCATGTCTAGGACTGCACGGATTTTGTCATCATCAGGGGATACACCGTCCTGCCTAATAACATGACCGAGGTACTTTACTTTATCTCGTGCAAAGACACACTTCTCCCTATTCGCTCTAAGTTTGAACAAGCGTAGTCGCTCGAACACTGCACGCAGATCTGCAACGTGCTTCTCAAAGCTACTTTCTGAAATTATTAATAAATCGTACTGATATGCTAGTAGCGCGACGTTCTTTAACGGGGCTCTAGTACGTTGTCTATCTATTAGACGCTGAAAGGTAGACGGCGCGTTTTTCAAATCAAACGGCATGCGTTTAAGCCTAAACGATCCAAAGGGTGTTACAAACGCAGTTTTGTCTCTGTCTTGTTCTCGTACGGCGACCTGCCAATATCCACAATGCATATCGATAGTACTTATATAACAGTTCACAACACAACACAGTTCAACAAGGGCATCGGATAGACATCGGTCTAGTGACCGCATTGAATTTTCTCTAATCAATGCAAAATCTAATCTTACCATTTGACTTCGGGATTAGTAGTACTGGAGATCCCCAAGCAGACTCACACTCCTCGATGATGTCATCTGCCAGCATCTTGTCGAGCTCAAACCGCATGACTCCCTTCTTGGCTGGTATCAACTTATACAGCGGGACTGCAACGGGCTGGTGACCACCTGTGTCGATAATATGTTCGACAAAAGGAGTCGCGTCTGCCCCTTGCTCAAAGATGTCCTGATATTCAACGAGAAGGTTAGATAAAATCTCTCGTTGTTGGGCACTAAGTGAACTCGCCTCATCATCCCGTAGTACATCCACTAAGGCACACGAAGTTACAGGTGACATGCTTTCAAACTGCATATTGAATATTTGCTTATTTTCAGCAAAATGCCAAGTGTTGTCACCGAAGTTTAAAACAAGATTAAATAAAGTAATAAAATCTATACCTAACAGAGTACGATTGCTAACAGAATCGGGAAATATTATGAAATTTACTTTCTTTGTCTTATTCAGGAGTGTCACCTTTAATTCCGCCGTAAGTACATGCATTTCCCTGCCAACACCATCTGCCAACTTTACAAATTCAGTTGACGGCACTAATGGATGTCCACTGCAGAAGAGCGTATAGCGTGTGACCTGCGAGACAGCTTTTAGCACCAGTGTCCACGAGCGCGGTACCGCCATTCCCTAGGATGCTAATACTCAATACAGCACGAAGACAGGGACGTCGGCCTTACCGACGTACTTACATTGACGGCTACTACAACTATTAATATTCTTACAATTATTGCACTCTTCTAAACATGTTAAACACTTATAGCTATTATTAACTAATTTAAGATTTTTCATATTATGATAAACTGAACAAATTAAGCTATCATAATTTACATAGAAAACACCAACGGTACATGTAGGGTTAACTGCACCGCACGCATTGACGGATTAGGTAGCTTCACTGCCGGCTCTATGGTCGCGTTGAGCGCGGTGACAGGGTGTTTAGAGCGCCATCGAGCAAACGGGCGGGAACACGCGGATTGTTGCGATACACTATAACGTACAATGTAGTGCCGTGAACAGCTGTTATCAATAGAATAAAATGTTTGTTTATTATTAGTATTACAGTTTTTACACTTAGATTTTATAACATTCGCGGCACCACAACCGTAACACTTTATTTCGCTTTTGTGTTATCAGTGTTATCACAAGAAGATGCACTAGGCAGAAACGCAATTCACAAATTTTCTTCTCTATAGCTATGACTAATCAAACAAGCAAGGAATACGAGTACGTGGCTAGCACAGGCAAATTGTGCATATATCTAACCTGCGCAATTTTTTTATTAGGCCCGCGCTTTTATCGTCGTTAAAAACACTTTTGAAAACCAGACAAGCGTCCCATCTGTTTTAAGTCTAGTTTCCGCGCATCTTACACCAGTCGCCAGCGCTATTTTTTTTACAATGCGTATAAGCACGTTTATGAAAATTGTATTAGACAATGATGCCAAACAGCCAATAATATATAGGTAGAAATATTAAAACTATAAATAAGACAGAAGAACGTTAAAACGTAAACATATATATTAGTATCAAACGGCTATTTAGGATTGCAGGGACGTATATTATTTATTATCTATAGTATAACAGAAACTTGAGATCTCACCAAACTAATTCGATCGATCGGTTTTGATATACAAGGTATCCCAGAACATGTGAATCAAATTGTAACGGGAGATCCTGTATATCGACGTGGGCTTAATACTATCTCCTATACATAAATAGATATATAATAGACCGGGCCTAAACATATTTTATAGTAACCCTGCTCGAACTTTGGCTCCGTTCTTACATATTATAAAGGGTTTAGTGTTTATATTAGTTGATGTACCTACCTATGTCGGAGCGTGACTTGGGGTTACCAAATAATATCAGGATTGGTTTGAGGTATAAGCCGCAAACTTACCTATGTTGTGAAAATAAATTAATACTTTACTTTACTATATTTTAAATATTAAAATTTTAAATATGGATTACCTACCTCATGACCGCTACAACCGCGCTTGTTATCATTTCTACATACATATTAGGGATGGAATATTTGTTATATATTAGCCATTCGGCAGGATAACTGAATATTCGGTTAAATCACCGAACGTTCGATAGGAAATAAAGTTAGGCTTCTGCTAAACTTTTTACATGAATTTTCGATTCTAATAGGTCTTTGCACCTATTTTCTTGTCGTATTAGGGGAATAATTAGCTTTTCTGTCTACCTATTTTCTGCAGTTCTCAGCAACTCTCTTTCGCTCTCTATCTAGTTTGTGTCAGTCCTCATTCACCAGTTTTAATACTGCCATCTTTTTTATTGAGCTGTTTTTCGATGCTTCTGGATATTTCAGCTATATACTTATAATTGTTTTTGTTATTCAGTTGTCTTCTGTATTTTACCCATGTTTATTAATGCTATTCTAGCTTTAATGTTAGGTAAACATATGTCGTTAGGTATGTGTAATTGTGCTGCGAAGATAGTTTTAACTACCTATTTAAATATTAAGTTATTTATGTGTGCGTTACCGCAGCAAAATGTAATAAAATGTTGTGCTTTAGAGAGTTGAGAGTATAACAAATAATTAGTTCATCGTGAAGAGTAATTTGGTCACTAATAGTAAAATTTGTTCAAGTTGTAGTTGTAAAGTTATTCGAGAAAAGCAGATTTTGCTGCAGTGATGTTTGAAACATTAACCTGGCAATACTTTTTTTATGAAATCGTTTCATCCCGGAATTAAATGCATGAATAGATAGCTTTTGTTGCGTATTAAATGTTTGTGAATAGCAAAATATGTCTGTGTTGTGGTTCTAAAGTTATTTAAAATTTTGCTGCGGTAACGTTTCGGGATTGCCCAGATCTCAAAAACGGATCAACGTAGAAGTTTGATTAAATATCAGATAACAGACCTTAATTAGTTCAAACATTAGTTTTTAATTTGGTTGATGAACACCAATGTAATTAAATGGTGCCGAAATTCAGAAAGAAACGGATTTGCAAGTAAACCAGTACACTTAAAATCTAATAAAAAGCTGTATTATGTACCCTTGGTACACCTTCATAAATACAGTAAATTAAGATTATGTGACTACGCAATATGAAAATACAAAAAAAATTAATTACATTTTATTTGGTCTGATTTAAATGATCGAATACGCAGTTCCCATAAAACAAGAAAACATGGAATACTATGAACTATACCTAGCATAGATAGAGCGCATAGTCGTTTCATATTTTGGTATCCATATACAAATAATTATTAAACTTAAAACGCCCAAGCTGTATGGAACAACAAAAGTATAGGATAAACACAAAAATATTTTTCCAAAATCTGATGCAAGCTGTCTGAAACGATTTTGATATAAAAAATATGCATCATCTCGGTACCATAGTTATTTCTTAATAACGTTTCAAGCTATCTGAAACAAGATGAAAAATAATTGTTCTGAAGTTAGTAAGTTCATCATCTCAGCCGAAAGACGTCTACTGCTGGACATAGGCCTCCCCCAAGGTTTTCCACACAGACCGGTCTTGAGCCACCCGTATTCAACCGCTTCTCACGACCCTTACCAGGTCGTCGGTCCACCGGTTGGTGAGGGGCCTACCTCTGCTGCGTCTTCCAGTGCGTGGCCGCCACTCCAGAACCTTTAGCTTGGCTGTCCGGAGAGCTATGTCGCCAACTTTAGTTTTTCTGAGAATCTCCTTATTTCCGATTCGATCCCGCAGGGAAACTCCAAGCATAGCTCTCTCCATCGCCCTCTGAGTGACTTTAAATCATCACTGTAAGATCAGATGTAAGTCATCATTGGCAACAACGCATAATAGACCAACTTGGAGTTCAAATGCGGAAAAGAGAGTCCAATTACAATTACAGGCAACACACACACTGATCAAAGACGTTCGTCTTGAGACACTAGGGTATATAGGACACGAAGATATGTCGTAGCTTCCCGAACGCGAAACTTGGATTCGACGATTGACCTCTTTCTCGAAGTTGGACCTCCTAACTACTTACTTGTCGACAACTTCGAGGGTAGAGTTCCCAACCTTAATAGTAGAGGGTGTGACATAATTTTTGTCTTATCCATGTTCATTTTAAGACCTACTTGTCGGGAGATTCTACAGAGGCCCTCGAGCATTATGCCGAGGTGTTCCATGGCCTCAGCCATGACCACGATATTGTCGGCAAATCGAAGGTGAGTGATGTACTCGCCGTTGATGTTGATGCCGAGTCCTTTCTTATACAAAAGCTTGAAAACATCTTCAACGCGGCGGTGAATAGTTTTTGAGATAATAACATCCCTCTGTCTCACCCCTCGCTGTAGTTTTATCGGTTTCGAGCTCTGGTTTTGGAGACGAACTAGTATGGTGGCGTTTCCATACAAACACTTCAGCACTTAGACATACCGGTATTCAATCTGGCCTTTGCAGAGACTATAGCACTGCCCAGGTTTCGATCGAATCGAAGGCTTTCTCATAGTTCACAAACGCCACGCATAATGGCCGGTTATACTCTTCGGATTTTTGAATAACCTGCTGTAGCGTATGTATGTGGTCTATGGTACTGTAGCCTTTATGGAGATCGGCTTATTCGGGCTGAAAGTTGTCTAGCCTGCTCTCGAGACGATTTGTGATAACCCTTCAAAACAGTTTGTAGACATGGCTCCGAAGTGAGATGCGTCTGTAGTTCTTTAAGAGGGTTATATCGCCTCTGTGCCATGTCTGTGGCGTTTTTCCCTCGAGTATGACGGAATTGAAAAACTTGCCGGAAAACTGCCATAGCTGTTTCTCCGCCGGCTTTCGGAAGTTCAGTTGTAATGCCATCATCACCCGGCGCCTTTTTGTTTTTGAGCTGTTTGAGGGCCATGCTAATATCACGCAGGCTGACGTCCTAGATATCTTTTTAATTGTAAATATATATTTTTCTATTTGATCTTGTTTTATTGTTATTTTTCTATTATACATGTTGTTTGGAACGTTTTGTATAAAATAGTTTTTTAAGTGTGACATGAATATTGCAATAAATCAAAAACATTCCACAGCAACATTTTTACGAATATCGAAAAACTATTTACGATGGAAGTATAAAATAGGTCAAATTAAAACTTGATCCTGTTATTTATAAGTTAACATACAAAAGTATCAGTATTTAAAAAACACGATTTCACAAAGCAATACGGGATTGAACTTTAATCACAATTATCTCAAAATGTTAACTTTGTGGGTTGGAACATTTTTCAGGAAGTACGTCCAATTAAGGAAAACCGTTTTATACAAAAACCAACAAAGATAAAATCAGATGTGCCTCACCGTACATAGATCGCACAAGACTGAGCTTAAACATTAAATAGCTAACGATAGTGTAAACTATTTAATATGAGTGAGCGTCATAATAATTATTTATTTATAATTTAGATGTCATATATGCATCGTGTGACATAAAAATATTATTTTCTTACTGCCTGATAACTGGTTAACCTCCAGCTAACGGGTTATTCATTATTAACGACAGACCCTGTATAAGTATTTAAAAATCTCGTGTCACGGTGTTTGTGGTCGCACTCCTGCGAATAGGTCGTTGAATTGTCGTCGATAAGGTGATAACGATATCCCTATCGAATGAATTTTATGGCAGAACAACGTTTGCCGAGTCAGCTAGTAACACTATAAAAGAATATTTAGTCCCGCGTAGTGTCAGGTTAAAACGAAAATGTTTAATTTAGGATCAAATAAATTACAAAGCCAATGATGTCAATAATATGTATTCTCTTACTTAGTTAACATATTATACTTGAGTGCAACAATAGTTAATAAACATATACAATAAACCGTTAAACGTACAATTTAACAACAAACAAAATAAATATGATCTAATACTGTAATTCAAAACAATTTGGAATGCTAACTACTTTGTACTGGTAACACAAATATACATATCATAATTACTTGACAATACAAAGAATAGGGTAGTTGTCTATGATTGATTTTGTAAATGATTTAACACACAAGAGCAAATAGCAATATAAATAAATCTTACGAAAACAGCATCAAAATTGGTTGCAAGAAGGGAGTAATGCATATCCTATTGTATATTTATATTTTTTTAATACCTTATTAATATGTCCTTTACCGAAAATATCCATTCGTAGCCAATAAACAATCAGTTTAAACGTTAAAGTTGGTAAAATAAGGTTTAAAGTGGCGTGCACTTGGTAAATGAGAGGTACACAATGTAGCGGCTCCTATGCGAGCCGCTGTCAAAGGACAGGCATTTGGATATACCAAAAGTAGGGTTGTAGTGGGGATGTCTTGCTATCTTTCTCACACAGCTTGAGGTTTATTAACTGTTACGTCATAGTTTGTATCGCGTATCCCTTTTCTGTCATTTGACAATAACAACTACTACCAGATTTCAAACCCTTGAATCTTATTTATATTTTAGTTTAGGTAATGTAACTATTTGACATAAATACAAAAAGAAATGTGAGGCGACTACCCTTAGGAGTGGTTTCAGATTGTGAACCTTAACTACATAAAAATAAGTATTAAAATCAAAGGCACAGTAGCACTCATACATTGTATGAAGCCAACATAACTGTTAAATACTTAATTTATGATAACAATACGAGTACTTGCATACATAGTATACATACAACTAATAAAATATAAATATTTTGATGCTAAGCGGGAAATATATGCTTAGATGCTTATAATAAAAATATCAGTACCCTTGCCCAATAGTTTACAAACATGATGTTTTAAACATTACCGCTTGGCAACCTCAATAACAACTACTGACAGTACATTGTTGCTAATGAGGATAAATGAGATGCTATATTATGTAGAATGAGTAAGACACGTGATAACAGCCGAGCGGCAAATATTATTGTACTTAGCTTAGCCTAAAGCAGATGACAGACAAGACTTCCAGCCCATAAAGTGATGGAAATAGAAAATATTTGCGAAATTGTGAACTTAAGTTGGCATCGAGTGCTTTCGTGCTTATAAACGACAAAGACGTCTTAAGCCCGGGTTCAATATTCAAGAATCGAGTTGATTTTGCTACGGACAGTTAAGTTTTAACATATTTCTCATAGACTATTGTATCAAAAATTAACTGTCCGTCGGTAAAACGACTCGTCCACCGAAAATCTTTCCATATTTCTATGCACTACGGAGTCTGTCGTTTGCAGTTGTCAGTAATGTTCTATTCACATTTACGCCCTAGACTTATCAGATTTGATGAATTTGTCTAGATCGGCATCACTAGCGGGATCGACTTGAGACAGCTGACGGAAACTCTCGTCATCAACGAAGCAGATCTCATGACCGTCGGGGTCGGCTAAAATGATGACGCGGACTGTAGCCTTGCCTGGGGTATCCAAGGAGATAAGTGGTGTCAGTATAGTTCCATTCGCCGCTTGGATCTTCTGATCTATGATTGGCTGGTCGTCGAATGGGCAAGAGAACGCGATGCGGCCGTACGCCTTTGCGCGATTTACTGGCTCACCTGGAATTATTAATTTGGATTTAGTTTATGAAATGATAACAGCTTCGATAAAGAAAATGCAGAGTATCGCTACATAGTACATTAAAATATTGTATATGTACACTGAACCAAGGAGACATGTAACCGTTCATCCAAGTTAATTTACGATGTCTATCTCTGTAAAAAGCTAATACCCGGTTACCAAGTTGCGTTACATTTCTGGTAGCTACCAGAAATTTAACGCAACTTGGTGACCGCTGTAGAATGTCATTTTGAAATAAAGACATTTGAAGAATCTTCATTGTAAGTTTTCGTTTAGCCCAACGTTTCGGATGGACATTTTAATGGTAGACGTACGATTAGGCAGTAGATAATTGTAGCAGCCATTGAATAAATTAACCATATGGCTCAAATATCAGTACTTCGCAAATACGTACTAAACTTTAGGATAGGTTCATACGTATTATAAAATTCCGTACAATAAGGTAGTCTCTATTGTTATTGTTGTAGCAAGGTTTTCTTAGAAGAATCCGTCACAGCGTCGTATCGTAGATAATGATGTTTATAATTTTTAAAATCAATGTGACCTTAATAGATATTCAGTTTTTCTATTCGTATGAAAAATGTTGTTGTATTATATCATCTATCTGTGACTCTTCAACTACTGATGGCGACGTTTAATTATAAACATATACTCAAGACTCCTAAGTATGGCTCTAGTACGTGTTAGTACAATATTTTCAAGTGCAAATGTGTGACAAGACTTAAGATATTTTCCTTTGTCTAAATTGAAGATACTAGGTAGTCTATTGTCACACGTTTAGAGATAATGATCGTTTACTAGTGATATATATTATGTTGACGTCACATTCCTGTCTCGTATTGATCATGTTCTGAATCTGATAACAACTATGTATCAAATAATATGTAAAAGAGACATATCTTAGACACAACACACGTTATTTGAACAATTGTGTAGCAATATTTGATATAGCTTTTGTAATGTGTATGACATTTACCTGTCTGTTGATTACGAATTAAATTACTTTTTGAGATTTTACGGTCTTTCACGTTTTATTTGGTTTGATACTTTTTATATTGACCAGATATATAAGATACTTTGAACAGTCATTACTGTGTCTTCTTTTGACCGTAGAATGAACGTATTAAGTACCTCCTCAAGTACAGATAAGCAGTTAAATAGTTGTTATATAAGGTCGGGGAAAAAGTTTTTTCGCATTTTATATGAAAACTCAATACATTATTTTCCAAGTTTTTTACATTTAATTACAATATACATATATGTGCCATTTTGTTCGATGCCTGTCTGCCATCTTGTAGATAGTGACATGATCCCGATGCTGTAGTAATTTTGGGACTTCTGATCAAAAAAATGCGACAAGTAGTTTTGGCAGTCCTCTCTTGGTGTTTACCTGATATTGTCTAAAGAATTCTGAAGAGACTAAAACAGGTGGCAATCTAAAGGTGCAAAGTCAGGGCTATATGGCGGATGCATTAACACCTCCCAGCCAAACTCTCTAAATTTTGCTGGGTGACTAAAGATGTGTAAAGTCTAGCGTTATGGTGATGAAAGACCACACCCTTTCTATTGATTAATTCCGGCCGCTTTCTCTCAATTTCTTGCTTTAATCTCATCAGTTGTTGGCTGTAGAGATCAGAATCGATGGTTTTGCCCGGCGGTAAAGGCTCATAATGAACAATACCCTTCCAATCCCACCATACACACAGCATCACCTTATTGCAAGTTAGTCAAGGTTTTGCCAGTCTGTGAAACCTGACCGACCTTTGACCACGATCTTTTTCGCATGTTCTTATCGTACGTGATCCACTTTTCATCACCAGATATCAATTTCTTCAAAAACGGTTCGGTTTCATTACGTCTCAATAAAGAATCGCAAATGAGTACACGTTTCATAAGGTTTCTTTCAGTGACCTCGTATGGCACCCAAATATCGAGCTTTTTTGTATACCCAGCTTTTTTCTAATGGGTCATAACTGTTTTGTGGTCTATGCCCAGATCTTCAGCTATGTAGTAACTACGGATATGCCGACGTTACTCCACTTTTTCAAAAATGGTGTCCATTTTATCCGTGACAGGGCGATCAGAGCGAGTTGCATCTTTGACATCAAAATTCCCGGATTGAAAACGTTTAAAGCAACTTTGTGCTACTCTTATTGATACCACATTAGGTCCATAAACGTTACAAATTTTTTTCGCGGCTTGCTATACATTTTTTCCTTTTTTGTAATAAAATTTTAAAACGTATCGAATTTCTTCTTTAGATTCACTTATTTTGACAGAAAGAAAAACAATTGAAAACCGGCGGGAAACTTGAAACTTTTTAATGGTATCAAAACAAGCCAGATATAACTAGTACAGCAAAAGAGATTTTGTTAAAAATTCATACTGACTATATGCGAAAAGACTTTTTCCCCAACCTATTATTTTAGTACCAATAAGGAATATTAAAATGCAATTGTATTAAATAATAAAACTGTGAATGTTTGCGATAAAGAGGTAATAAAATACGTCTATTATAGGTGACATTAAAGATCTGATAGATTTATTACCATTATCGGTTCAATGAGAACAGCGATACTTATAAAAATAATGATAAACTGGTAATATAACTGGTAATAGAAATGTGTGAAAGTACAGCAGACGATAATTTTTGTGTATAAAAAATACTTACCAATGTCAACTAATTCCAATTTAGCCTGGTCCTCACTGAAGCCAAGCAGTACAGACTTGGATGACTTCTCGAAGATTTTCAGGCTGAGTAGTCCATTCCAATATGCAATAGATTTCTCCAAATTTGAACTTGCCAATGACACTTTGATTACTGGGTCTGTGAAAAACAGATAAGACATTCATTTTCAATTATTGTTATTTACCAAAACGTAGAGTTGATACAAATTATACATAAAAATAATAATCGTTAATAATTATCATGCGCAATAATTAGCACCGATAGCCTAGTGGCAAACCGTTGGAGTGCCACGCAGAGGTCTCAAGTTCGAACACTAGGCACGCCACCTCCGGCTTTTTGAAGATATGTGCGCATTAAATAGTTAATTATCATTTGTAATGTTGAAGGAAAATATAATGAAAATCTGCATGTCTAAGAGTTTTCCATAATGTTCTCGTAAGTATGTGAACAATGCTAACCCGCACTGGGGCAGCGTGGTGGACTAAGGAATAACTCTTCTCAGACTGACATTAGGTCAGTGACCAGCAGTGGGACAGTTTATAATTTATATACAAGTCTAATATTAATATATTAGCATGATAAATAATAATCCTTGTTAACATTGTAATGCTAAAGGATTTGTTGGATTGTTGCTTAGTCCTTTTTCTCGTAGCAACGGATGAACATGCTATTTTGCATAGAAATAGTTAAAGGCTGGTAAAGGAACCTTTTTATGGCCACTCCTACAACTAACAAGTAGTTATCCAAAAGATAAATCGCATGCTGCCTCAATCATGTTAGGTTATAAAAGAGAGATGGCGAAACTTTTATCTTATAGATAAAATTTATCTGGAGATGGTAGGACAAGCCCTTTATATCCCAAAATAATTATGCACCTCTTCTTACAGAGAATTATTTAACTTTAGGACCACGGAATCGAAGCCAAGGGTAAAAAAACAAAACACTTATTCATTTATGTAGATAATACTGTACTGTGCAAAAATACTAAGTAAATTATTTCATTACTTTTTATTTATTTGACTTTCAGTACAAAACGTATATTTAAAGAGATTTACAAAGATATTCTTTACTAAAATAGCGATAATATTTTTGCAGCTACAGAAATACATAACGGAAAATTTTAAATTAGATATGGTGAAATATTTGTGGCTGTTGTCGTTACGGAGAATTATGACTGTTTAGATACAGTCATAGTATGAGATAAGTAAGGGGCAAACAACAGACACTAATTTAAAATTATAGTGAGTACTACCTACATAATATGTAATAAGAGCGTACTCGTAATTACTCCTATTAAGATAAGTACCTACCGGACCATCTACACTGTAAGCACAAAATATTTTGTGCTGTAAGTAAGTACTGTTATAGGTAGGTTACTTTACCCGTAACGGATACGAATGACTTATTTATAAATAGGTATTCTAGTAAAACTTGCTTGTCATATATACCTCAGTACAATGACCAATATGTTCAATAACATACTTAGCATACCACAAAGTTATCTTAATGGCAGTATTATTTGATATTATTGGCGAATTATAAGTAAATCAATCTATCAGCTATCTGTTAAATAAATCATCAGAATAGATTAGGTAGTAAAAATTCTACTGTATTGCATTGCGTTTAAGTGATTCAAATAATATTTATAACTATTCGATAATAATGAATATTATTCGAATCATTTGAACGTTCGAATAATTATAACATTTTATTGAAAATCTTACATATTTAATCATTATTAGTATTAGTATCATGTTTGATCGGCAATATTCTAGTTTCTGTTAAGTGTTGCCAACAACACCTAATACTGATCTGTACGTTCGTGATTGAACAATATGATAAACCAATCAAAACACCGAATATTGATTTGACTGATATATCAAATTGTTCAATCATCAACGCATATAAATGCATATCAATACCTAATCAACAAATAAATACTAACTACGTAATACAGATAATATCAGGATATCGGCCTACTTTAAGATGTATATAGGTACATCGGTATCTAACACGTTGACTAAGATCGGAAATGCGGAAAATCCTATCTGACACACGATGAGTGTACATATATCAGTCGGCAACCACGTGATACTCACACAAGTTCAATATCAGTGACGGCGAAATATAATCTACGAAACTATCCTATCGAAGCCTGATAAAGGCATCTCAAATAGATGCTACCCAAGATTATCTTATCATTTCTCAATAATAATTGTTATTGATGATGATTATTCTGTCTTGAATAGAAGATTTAAATCTGACTTTGTATCAAAGATTTTCCTTAGCATATCATAAATTACCATATTGGATGTTATTACACTTTATTGCTAAATATTATAAGCCACCAAGAACTTACTGGTATCAGCAATTTAATAATCTTTATTTGGAATTACTTTTATGTTTATTAAAGATCAGACAAGACGAGATTTTGTATATAAAATTTGAACCTAAACTGAACCAAAACCATTGTCCTTGTACCTGCTTTATTTAAATATACTATAAATTTGCTGAGAGTGAAATAGTTGTAGAAAATAGGACATTAAATAAGGATACCATATAGGTAGCCATTAAACAAATAACAGTTTCATTTAATAAACTCTACCTGCCAGTACTGCTTCAGGTCTTGCACAAGAGCAAACCTGCAATTGACATAGTCGATAAAATATGGTTATTGTGAACCTATATCATACATATTCCTTTTAAACATATGATATTAATGGCATAATGGATTAAGTAATTATTGTTCCAAGTCTGGGTGTTCTTTGTATCTGTTGTTTGTCTACAGCTACACAGGAATTATTTTTAGTCTGGGAGAAATGTTTTTCTAAAAGACACTTCTCAAAATAAAATATACCAGAGGCATGACTCATAAGTAAGTTGTATAGTCGTTATCATTGCCATTGCTTGCTCAGATTGATTGGCTTATTAACTTGTCAACTGTTGGAATGCTAAACATAATTAAAAACCTATTGTGTCTGGCTGCAACTCAATAGGCTAAGCACACAAAAAAAAATATAATCAACAAAAATTGCATATATAATGACTGTATATCCTATATACTTTGAATATGAATAAACATAATATATATTATATGTTAAACATAAAAAAACTGTAACAACATAATATATAAAAATCTTACCTTTGTCAACTGGTTGTGGTTTGTCAACAATGTAGAATTTATAGCCCCCGGGAGCTTCAACATATTTCAGACCATTTTGTTCCTTTACAGGCCAATTGTTTGCTGCAGCTCTTTTAAGACACTCACTTGACTGAATGGTCAGGCCGAGGAAATCATTGCCTTGTTCATAATGTGTTATACCGTAGTTGTAAGTCAGCTCTACTACGAAATGAGTGTCCTCTGGTCCATAACCAATCATTGTTTTGCTCCATCTGTTTGCATACGGTCTGAAAATATATAATATGAGGCTTTATAATTAATTTAAAAACAATTCGAACATGGGGTATTGCAGTAGAATGCTAATTCAAATTATATTGGCATGTTTCCTATGAGGAAGTTTGTCTTAGGAAAAAATGTTTAAATTGTGTTATTAAATAGTTTACTCACCCATTGCAGGCAGCTTCACAGCCTTCACTGAATTCTTCATGACGAAGAACCTGGGAAAATATACACTCATATTATTAAGGTAATATTTGACATGTAAATGAATCATTGTACAAAATTGTTAAACATTGTAACTTAATTGCTATATTTGTTTATTCCTCGTAAATACTGCTGTATGGTTGACACACAAAATTGCTTATATATAAACTATGCAAAATAAGAATTGTTTAACTACAATTCATATAACAATGGGATACAATCATTAACAACAGCCTACTCAAAATGTATACCAATAAGAAATATGCTGATTTGATGGGCAGGTTTTTAGCAAAACTTAAGACTCAAGACATTATACCCAATATTTTAAAATTGGAATATATGCAGATAAACCTTATAATTCTTAATAGCAACAATTCCTGGAATTTTGTCTCATATATGACAGGTCCATCTCATAATTTTTGTCAGACAAAAAGCAATTTCTAAATTTCTAGTAATGTAGGATTATGTTGATTTAAGGCATATTGTTGCTACTAAATTTAATAATATTTTTGTGACCTACTAATATTTTGTAGTACTTACTAAATATTATATCAAAATGATATACTTAATACTAAGTAGGTAATTCTTTTTTTTTATCGCTACACTACTGTAATAAAAATCAAATATTCATAAAAGAACCAATAAAATATGAAAAGACAGTAGATGTAGTTTCTATAAGTAATTTCAAGATACAAAATGTGAAGAAAACTATAATACTAAATAAATCGGTTTTACTAGCTCAACAATTAAAACAGTGTAGTGAATTAAACTAAATAATCTGGCAACAAACGGATCAGTGGCACTAAGCTAGTGTTACTATGCAACATTACTTGAAAGTTGATTCTGATTTTATACCGGCATTGATACAAAAAAAACATGACCTTGGTTCTCTAGAATTCACAAAAAATACGCAATAGCTCTATGAAGCAAGTTATGTAAATACAGTGTATATAATAAATTACCTTCATGCCGAGAATCTCCCTGTAGAATTTTGCAGTCAGCGTCCTGTCTGCTACTTTGAACACAAAATGTAAAGCACGGCCCTTTATCATCTTGATTTTATACGAATACTTTACTAATACAATTGAATTGGCCCCGAAATGAAAAGTGGAGTTATATTATATAGTAAGAAGATATTTTAAATGTTTAGATGGAACACCGTAGAACAGATCTCTATCAAGAACGAGAGTCTCAAGTCTAGCTCGCACGATAAATGACAACTTAGTCAACTCACAAGATTACAAGTTTTCAACTATTACAAGTTACAAGTGACAACAACAAACGTCAACGTCATCTTAGAATATTGCCAATTATTTAGGGTTACCAGCTGCTATTTATTGTAAATACATCACAGAACAGAAAGGTTTGGTCATATTTAAGCGTCACGTACACACGGCTACACATCAAGTTAGACACCCTATATACGCATAACTACGCTACATACAAAATAGAGAATTGTCGGAAAGGGACAGTGCATAGTGGTGTCGATGTAATGGTAAGAATAGAGCGTAACAAAAATATAACGCACTCTCTCGCAAAATATAACGCACTTCTAATAGTTGTTGTAGTATGTTGAACGTGGTTTGAAGCAGTGTAAGGCGTAGTTAACTACTATTTTGTAATCAGATTTCTAATTATGATTAAAAGTAGTATGATTACATGTAACTTAACTAGAGTAATCAAACTACATAAAGTAGTTTTTAATTTGATTGCTGCGATGTAGTAGTTATAACTACTGATTATTTGAGTTCTATGTTTTGCAATTAAATAAACATGTAATGTGTTGTAATTATTGATTTATTAAAATTGAATCTGGATCTAACATCAATTTAAAAAATTTAATCCGTATGTGTAAAGAAATCTTCAGTTTATTTCACGTATACTTATTGTCATGAATAATTAAATACAAGGCAAGGCAAGTCGTAGATATGTACCTATATTTATTATTATTATTGCGTTGATTGACATGTAATCTAAAAACCAACTTTACTCAGGAAACATCAACTTAAATCAAATTATTTACGAATGGAATAAAATAAAAAAATACAACTGGGCTATGTAATCATTGAAATTAGCCTTTAGTACCTACTACACGTTTTTCAAACATTTTATCCGACAGCTTGGGGACTAGTGGGATTTAGAATAGTTTATTATAGTTGCATATAAAAATAGTCTTTCCACTGGAGCCGAAAAAGGTAAAGGGGTATTGTGTTTTATTAATACTATTTTCACTTCTGGATATCTATGAAAAGTATTTAGCAGGTATTTAGGCGATGCTCTAACTTGCGCGAACACGACTTGCGCGCGTGTTTGCTGTATTTTAATAAGCAACATTTTATTAAGTGTGTAGTTATAAAAAGTAATCTTGTAATCGTGATTGCAACTACAATTAGTAGTTAGTAATCAAAATGTTTAACTACTGTCGATTATTTCATGTAATTTGTAGTTATGATTACTAACTACTACATGTAGTCGTAGTTAGTAGTAATCAGTAGTTAGATTACATATTGCCCAACACTGTAAGCGCTTATTGTGTACAGCGCTGACAGTTGGATGTAGTCTTAACTTTTACATCTCTCGTCACCACAATTTTTTGTTATATACGACTTTTTGTTGATATAGTATACTATATCAATAAAACGTCTAAGCTAAAAGTTATATATGTAAGTATAGGTACGTTAAACGCTTACCTACATGTGCCATTTTGCATATTTCATTCTAATATTAGTTTGCCAGAATTAAGGCATTGACATTGAAAAAAAAGACCTATCTTACCGATGTGCAATTGCTTCGTAAAAATAAATTCGGAAATTGTAAGACACATCCGATCGTTGGTCAATGCGTGGCGAATCGTAATATAATATTCGGAATTTGATTTGATAATTACCTTACTTGAAAGTCGTTGGGTTTGATTGTGCTAATTATGTTCTCGTATGCGTAACACAGCCGTTGTCTCATTGTCATTGCTTACCATTAGGTGGGCTACTGACTCGGTATTAAAACTTCTATCACCAACGGAATTAAATGAAAACTGCCTGCAATAAAGTAGCCATAGTAATATTTTTACACAAGGCGGTGGTATAACTTTGTTTTATAAGAAGGGGTAATAGACATGCAGCAAATGCTCTGTGATTGGACGACCACAGACACAACATGTAAATACCCTCCAAAATCTTGACTGTTTCTAAAACAAGACATATTGACTGTATGGATGGCGAACTGGTATAGGTTTTTAGAATAGGTTTGATACCCCAAGGTATAAAAAAAAAGTGATCCAAATGATTAGTTGTTCCGAGTTTAGGTGTCTTTTCTATTATTATTAGTGCGGGAGATGTTATTTTTAACGAATAAAATATATTATTATAACGTACAAGCATGAGCGCAAAAACAAGTGTACTTTCAATTTTCTCAAAGTTGTAGTAGGTAGTTGCTAATCATATACGACGGGAGAGATATCACATGCAGTATTAACGGTTTTACTAATCGAGTATATACGAAGTAGCAAATCATCGCCAACATCCTAACTACAGCCTGCTATTAGGAATTTAAAATAAATCCAGTAACTTTTGTCAACCGATCTCAAGTTTTGAACCTGGTATCTCATCAGCCGCGTGAACTGCAGCAACCCATGAGGTTGTCGGCTATTTAATTAATTAATAGTATTTAATATTGTTTTAATAGTATTATAGATTTTCCAAAATAAGTTCAGGATTTAATTGGACCAAAGCTTATTCATATTTTTGTATTTTACAGATGGGTCTCCAGACTTAACTAAAAGTTACAATACCAGTCAAAGTATAAAGTTTTTGATAAGAGTTTTGGTAAGTATTTTCATTTGTGACATTATGCCGAGATTTTTTTTTCTACTTGTGCCTATCTATTTTGTGGGGTCTAAAGTACTGGAAAGCTATGTTTATTAAACCCGTATATAAAGTGCATAACTTCAAAACGCATACGAATCTTTGGTATGTGTTCTGGAGACAGTCACTGCAGACAATAAATCTCGTTGTTAAAAATGAATCCTTTTGGGCATCATTATGGTAATTAGATATAATTTTTTTTGTTAAGGTATGTACTACATTAGGAACACATTATTCGATAAGGAATTCGATAAGGAATTTTATGGGTTCTATTGGATATTATTCAGGATGCTATGAACATGAAGTAATGTGGCTGATACTTATTTGGTTTATGAAACAACCAACTTGAAGTAAGGAAATTCTGCTCGGGTAGTTAGGATGCTTGTAATTTATAATTAGGATCTTATTCCCTAAAACAATTTAATCAAAATCCATTATTCAATCATTCACATAAAAACTACATATAATTTCATACAGAAATACGGTTAAATATATTTTCTCTTATATCTAATACTACATCCATAATTTCGTGGGTAGGTTTTATTTTTTTTTACATTTTCCACATAGTATGCAATAAATATATCTTATATAAATCTCGT
Source organism: Catocala fraxini (assembly GCA_930367265.1). Lineage (NCBI taxonomy): Eukaryota > Metazoa > Arthropoda > Insecta > Lepidoptera > Erebidae > Catocala > Catocala fraxini. The sequence goes on from OV884032.1 coordinate 9,476,657, forward strand.
ACATAACACGTATTAGTATGTCTATATTTTTTGCTACACTCTGTAAATATTTTATTTTGATTTGTTTGATTATTTTTCATCAGGTATTTCGTTCGTTTAGGATATGATTCGGCTAAAGACAATTTCTTTCTTGTTGTTATAAGACTAAGTATATAAGTTGCAAAATGTAGATATAACAACGTATTTATATTATGATTTTAAAGACACGATGACTTAACAGAAAGCCATAAAGTTATGTTAGCAATATTTTATCTGTGGTCACCGATTCCGTTAACATTAAATTGTATTTTAAAACTTCTACTTCAACAAAACGATTCAAAACAACGTTACAGGTTTAATAAATACCTATTAGAACTGTGACCACAGCTGAAATATCTTTAATGTGAATAAATAAACATTACACTGACTAGATCAATTCACAGGATACGCATTACATGCATTAAAAAACTAAATATTAACTTACAGGTAAGTAGGTAGGTACTTAAAGAAATAATAATATATAAGTACTGTAGTTATTTAAAACAGAAGATAGAAAACTAATTCAAAAAGATGATTTGTAGCTTAAGTTAAGTACAATATTATTTTTAAATTAGTCTTCTCATTCTTCATATTCATAACAATTATAGTAACTGCTGGTAAATAAAATACGTAAAGATACGCAACTGAAAATAAATCCTTTACATATTCTAACAATTGACCATGTCTCCAACACTCCAATTATTAATAAGCTAAAATAAATGCTTTAACAAAATATGTATTAGTTTGTGTCTTTTAATTTCTAAGTACAATAAATAGGCGCATATGAAGTCTCCTTATGAAAATATTAAGGTGCGAGACAAATTAGAGCATTTGCTTATAACAGAATATTAGAATACGAAACCGCTCGAATGGAGTACAACTTGTTCACATAATCAAGAAAATTTTGTCTAGCGTCAAGTTGTGCCATTATAACATATTAAGTTCATGAAATATTTTTTTAAAGTAGTGATTTCTATTTGATGTTGTACAATGTTTAATGGAAATATTTTAAGGAAATACATTAATTTGCAAGCATCCATAAAGTCATTTAAAAAAAAATGCCGCAATCGCGGCACACTATGTAGAGACAGTCAGTTTATAGATACACACTACACTTTTAATCTATTAATGATTAAAGAATAATTTAAGAATCTGCATCAAGCAACATTGATCCAAGTTGAGAATTTCCGATTTGAATATTATAGTTAATGCCGCTAGTAGTCTATTCCTGGATTGTCGATCATTTTGATGGGGTTTTCTCAAAGTCATAACTGCTACAGAAAATACATAAAATAAATAAGAAGTTTCTAATAATCATGTTACATAGCGAAATTCTCAACTCGGTATTAAATTTAAATTACATTAATCCACAATAATCGAATACAATAATAATATACTTGTAATAATGTAATGTAAACATAAATAGTCGTGTCAGTGCGCGGTGCGTTCAGTTGGACTTCTCCTTTGTCTCAGTGGTGCCATCTTTGTCTTTTTCCTTTTCTTTTTCTTTCTCCTTGTCTTTCTTTTCCTGGAGCTGTTGTAGGTGTGCCGGTAAAGCTTTCAGTATGGCGTGTACCTGTACATATTATAAAATGTAGCAGCCATTTAAATGTATTTTTTATGATTCCTAATTTAAGAGCTTCTATTTCAAATATCTTGAACATCTACACAATTTTAATTATAAACAGAATTGTGCTAGAAGTTTTTAAAATGCTATTTAAGATCAAATTCAGCCGAGTATGTAAATTTAAAAAATATATATATATATTAATGAAGTGTATTAGCACTGCTGAGAGTTCTCTTTAATGTTGTTAAAAGTACGAAGTCTGACAAGCCATAACTACCTTGTGGGAGAAACCCCTTGATCAGCAGTGTGATAGTTTATAAACAGAACTAAGAGTCATACCATTAGTTAGTATTACAGTTAAATCTTACCTCTTCAGCGACGGCCATCAGTACGAACTCGAATTGTTGCTTAGTAGCCACTGTTCGAGTGCGTTGATCACGAATGTGCTCGAGAGTTGCCGCGATGTCAATCTCCTTGGCGCCCTTCGCCATACGATTTAGGACCATATCAATTAGGCAGTAAGTGCCTGTGCGACCAGCTCCATCACTATAAATAAGAGATTACAGATTAAATCAACGTGTTTGAAAAATTTGCGCAAAACGCGATTTGGAAAATTCGCATCCTATATAGACATGAAAAAATAGCTCATATATTAAATCGTTTAATTTACGTTTTTACAGAGCTGGCGGACTGAACACATTACCTGACTGTCAGCTGTGCTGATATTATGCTAAGTTTTGGCATAGCGACTTTTATTCGAAACCACCAACATTTTAATCTAAGCATTTTATTTATTTTTGGTATTTTATCTATTATTTTTCTCATTTTTTAACCGCACATTTGGTGCAGTGAATATGTGCACATTTTTTGCATCTGAAGGCATTGTCATTGTGTACACTGAATTCATAAAAAAATACGAGTACATATGAATCTCATTAAATTGTATTCACCATTAATTGATTTTAATTCAATGATCGTGCAAATACCAAAGCAAAAATGATAACTGGTACATTACAAAAAATTGCAATGTTGATCAAACCTTGGTATCTACAGCTGTATTTCACCTGGTAAATGTAGCTACATAGAGTTATTTAACTGAGAAAGGCAACTACGTCCTAAATCCATTAGCATATAGACAAACGATGAATAATAAAATTGGTCAATCAATACCGATCCATTTAATTAAATCTTTTTCTTAACTGATAACAAATCCGATGCCATTGAAAACAGATATTGATCTCCCAAATTTATAGGCATTTTAATTGTTATATTGGTCGATATTATAATGTTATCTTAGATTATTAAAGTGATATTCCTGGCACGTAAATTATATATAATTACATTGAGTACTTGAACCAGTTGTTCCACTAGTGGCGATAAAAGAGCAAAAACTATAACGAATGTTAGGATAGTTTGACGTTGGGCTATGAGCGAGTGTGAATGCTTGAAGTAATCACCATTTGCCCATCGCTTACATGCTATTTTAGCAGAGCGATTATCACTAACCAAGTCTAGAGAAGCATACACTACTGTACATTAAACAAATTAGACCTCAACCCATCTAAATGCACAGTTGTTACTTTCAGCAAAAAAATTAATATACCTCCGTCTGAATATTTTTTAAATGGAATGCAACTTAAAAGATGTTCTTCAATACAAGACATTGAAGTTATTCATGACTCCAAATTGCTTTTTGAGGACTATATAGAACAGATTATAAGTAAGGCTTTTCAAGCATTGGGATTTGTCATGCGGACGTCATATAGCTTTACTCAGGTTAAAACCTTCAAGATCATATACTGCACATTTGTACGCAGCATATTAGAATATGCTAGTCAAGTATGGAATCCTCGGTATGTCACATACATATCCCGCATTGAAAATGTTCAAAAAAATTTATTAATTATTTGTGACAACTATCTAAAACTAAGTGCTAAATTTCACATGCTTCCTCCAGTTACACGTAGAGAGATAGCCGATATCACTTATATTTTAAACATACTGAATGGCAGGGTTGACAGCCCGGATCTTTTGTCGAAAATTGCTTTTAATGTGCCTGGTAAAGTTACAAGACACTACTATCCCATTCATCTATCTCTAGTGTCAACCAATTACCGGCAAAATGCGTTTATGTGGCGAGCGAGCAGTTCACTTAATAAAAAATGTAAAGAATGTAACGTTGATATATTCAACTGTAAACTAGAACCACTGAGACGGGTGCTTAGTCTTAATTTTTTCTCAAAGCATAGCTTTTAATTGATGTTTAGTTTTAATATTATGTAATGTTGTAATATTTTACCTTTATGTTCACATGTCTGATTACGTATTTTATTACTTATTCGTGAAGACCTATAATTGGCCTTTTGTGTCTTATTATGTTTATTTCGAAAGTTGTATGTGCTGTTGATCTTCCATAGATAAATAAATAGAATATAAACAGTTAGCGGTCATCTATAAAAATGTGTAGTATTTATTTTATTTATACCAAATATTATGTCATTTATTACGTTTCCTAAGCGAAGATAACTCGCCGGCGGTGAGATACGTGACTTATTAAGATTATTTGTGTAGATACTAGTTATCTAATAATTAATTTGTCTATTAGTTTTATCTATGAGTAACATAACAAACAAGTGTTTTTGTTAACCTTTCCATGGACATTAGCGTTATACGAGAGACATTAACATATATAATTATGTAGATTGTAAAAGTATTGTTACCTGCAGTGAACCACAATTGGGCAAGATCTTCCTCGGTATGATTTATTCACCTTTCTGAAAAAATAAAAGACACCTCTATTTTTATACATTCTGTACCTATCTTAGATTAATTAGCACTGTAGAAGTTGACTAATAGAGTATACGGGAAAATAAAACAATGACAAACCTTTATAATACTATAATGGTTTGTCATTGTTTTTATTTTTCTTTCAGATTTTGGCAGCACGTTATGTTATGCTGCTTGCATTTGTCGACCTGCAAATCATATTATTTTTTGACATTTTGGTTAGTTAGTTTGTTTATTTAACCCATAATTAGTTTATAAGCGCCAATGTGTAATGCACATAATTATCAACATTATATGCATTACACACTGGCGCTTATCTACAGCAGTATTAAAGATTAAAACTTCTCAGTCTAGACGTATGCCAAATGTTTATTGTTTGGATTTGTGTGCTATAGTACAGCGGATCATCACGTTTGTTTCTAGTGCGTAAAACAACTTTATGCTGACCTCCTGAATTCCAGCAGAGCCTTGGTAGATGATGGCACGCCATTCTCTGGCCAGGACAAGAAGTGAAACTGTGTAACGGTGCGGGTCTCTCCAGTGCGTTGGTTTTTCAGGTAGAAGCTGCGTACAAGGTAGTCATCGCACCATATATGCTCGCTGACTAGATGCACCTTTAAAATAATTATGGTTTTGTAAGCTATTAAAGTAAATGTGTTTTTTTAGTGCAGTCGTTTATTTGGAGATACCGTGGTAAATTGAAAAATAGGGCACTATAGTGCTACTTACTTCATAGATATGGTAAAGTTCTGATCCTTCCTCAGGCCAGTATCGGTGGCAGAGCTGCTGTCCATTCTCTGTAAGGCGAGTCAGCATCACCATGACGACGCTGCCTTGCTCCCACACCATTTGCCAGAAGTCGGGTGCTGTATGTGCCATAGGGCCTGCTGCTGCGATATAAGCTGGGTTGCGAGGGTCATGATCCGTCTGTAAGTCAAAAGTACACGGGATCTCAAAATAAAATTAGGTCAACTGATTTACCAGTACATGCATACGCAGTATCTGCTTTAGTAAACAGATAAGATATACATATACACATCGATAATCAAAATTGCAGGAATGTTTTACAGATCACATGGGTTTTGAATACTTGATCTGTTGAATTATATCAGATAACTGAATTTTATGGCGCAAATTAAAGCAGGCTTACCTCTTCCAGTAGACAAAATTCAGCAAAACTGCGTCAATAGGACGTATCATTTATTTTTTGGGCGTTTCAAAATGACGTTAATGTTAAACAACTTTGGTAGTTAAAACTTACGATTGTCGAAGCATTGATAAAGTCAGATCCGAGATGATTTGAGAGCGTGTTCAGAGTTACTCTAGAATGATCATAGGGTAATACGTCAGCGTAGCGGTTCTTGCCAGTGTTGTCGGGTTTCAGGGCGGCAGTAGTAGCGCATGGTTCAGCCTCATATGCGCATAAAGCACGCCACTCTTGTTCCAAACGATCTTTGTTGCGTAAATGATCTTCCATGTAGGCCTGCAAAATGAATAGATGACATATTTAGTTAGATAATAATAATGAAAGAGTATTAATGTAGAGCTTAACAATACGTTTTCATTACACTGCATGCTAAGATGCAACAACAGATATAAACATTGTTATAAGAATGCATATGTGATATTAATAGCTACTTAATTGAAAAGTATACAGAATAAAAACTCACCAAAACAATGTGTCCAGTAGAAATATCCATGTTAGTTAAGGCTGGTTCCTCACTCCTGGGAACAGATAAAACTATTGTACATTTTCTATCAAATCATTTTTAGTTGAAGAACTGCTTATTGTTTACTACTGACTGGTGAGTTATAAAAGAGAATCTTGCTTACCATGAAGAAGTGCTGGATCTAGTAGAAGGTGAGTTGCCTTCAGGTTCTCGTGATAGCGATGTGATGCGCTGAGGTGCCTCTGTGGGGTGCGGTGGAGCCGCGGCAGTCGTCTGCTGTCCGGTCCATTTGCCTGACATACGCGCCCGGCATAACTCCTAAGAATGAATAAAATATTAAAGATCAAATAAAATACTTATTGTCCCAATAGACTAAAAGAAAACTTTTTTTATGTGGTGTTGTTACTTGCGGCATTGCTATAAACGTGTTGTGTACGTATGTTAAAATTTCAATAAAAAAATGGTGGGTAAAATTTTTGAATAGGTACGTATGCAATCTAGATCAATATAGAAGAATAAAATTTCCTTGTCCCTATACCAGTGTAAAGGTGTATTGTACCTGATAGTCTAGTCTGGCTTCTGCATCTATTTCGGCAGCTGATGATAAGCCTTGCATCTTTCTATTTGCGCTCATGTCTCGTTTCAATAGCACAGCAAAAATGGTGGCACCTATCACCAGGACTGACAAGCTGCCAACCAATGCCAGTATAACAGATAAATCCAGGCCGAAGAAATAAGCTTCTGGTGAGCCCACGCGCTTACTTATTGGTTCTCCTTTATTCTGCAATAAGCAATGTAATGTGACTTAAATGTTAATAGAGTAGTCAGAAGTAAAATCTTGGCGAACGTTATTGTCCAATTTAGAGACATTTTGGATAAAACTAGGGTAAGGGTACCTGACATACACGTCTGGTTCATCATTAATGCAAAAAACATGTTAGCTCTTTAACTGGCCGGGAACCAGACACAATGAAAAATTATTATGTCCGAGCGTCTTAGCGATTGTCACCAAGAGATTACAGTATATCTATCACTTCTGCTTTATTAACATAACAAATTATTACCATTCGGGTATTCCCGAGGCCTAAGTGTATGTTTATATCTGATCGACCAAAATTTTTATTCTGAAACTCAAGAGATAGAATCAAACTTACATTACTTTTTTATTAATATTATATGACTTACCAGTCCTCCTATACCAGTGGCAAGTATTTCCGCCCCTGTCTGACGACGCACTTCATCTTTGATATCATCTACAAGAAATAACACCGATTACAATAGTACTACCACCATTCAACTTTAAAATTTATAATGTGAAGAAAACTCCGGTTTAAACTCACCAACACGTTTTGCTACTTCTGCAGCATCATAGCCTTTACTGTTTTCCTCTACTTTGAATGTAACTTCGGTAGGATCGACTCTGGAGCAAAAAGAATGGACGTAATCTTTACATTTAGTTTATTTAACACAAAAAAATTATAAAGGAAGGTACGAAAAATATAAAATTCTAGCTTTTAGTATAAGACGTTATAAAAGTTACCGCGGGTGTGTAAAAGTGTTTTTCTCTAAACCAAGCATTTCTTCTAATCTTGAAATAAATGAGGTGCCTTTCTCCCAGTTAGTTAGGTACCTGAGGCAAACCAATAACAGTCAAAGCGTTATTAACTTGGCATCCTTTTATTTGTAGGTTGTCAATTTTCAAGCGATACTCACCTGTTATTGAATTTGACATACGCGAATGAAGGGTCAATATTACGGCTGTGGTCAACAGCGTTATCATTTATCTGAGCGTGGGAACTCCCATGGGCTGCAATACAAAATCACGCAAATGTTGTCAATTCCTAATAAATTAAGGTTTTTTTTATCACAACATCGATATAAAACTTGAGGCATGCATAGATTTTGCATTTAGTGAAGAATTGTTTTGAGTAAAGTAGTTAGTATGCATATATTTATTGCAATGAAAAAGGGTTAGCGAATTATAGAGGAAGGTTTGATACTTTCAATTTATAGTAGTTATGTCGCAATTCTTTTAGATTTTCACAAATTTATTGAAGAGAAGCGCAGAAAACTAAACATGAAACCAACATATACATTTAAAATGCATAGATATAGTTTAAACATTGAAGCTGACGATATGACAATACAAAATTTACACACGACGAAGATAACCCGGCACAAACACATCAAAAATACAAAAGAAACGGCCATTATTATAGACTAAACATTTAGACGGAATCACACATAGGCAACACGTTTCATACAGAGGACTATTACAGCCCATGCTCTGTCTCACAAAAAATTAAAATGTGCTGAGTTAGGGAAACACATAGTGCGGTGTTCTATACAAGACGTGGAAGTGCGAATAGTAAAAAAATGTACTTTAAAAATCAGATGTGGCGATAGCCTGTCGCCTGATATCGTCTGAGGGAACACCAATGATCTAAAACAGTTACTCAGGCCGCGGTGACACTAACCTGTCACTGAGTTATTGTGGTATAAATTCTTTAACAGTGCTATATCCGGGCGTGGCCCAGGCTTTTTAACATCGTCTCTTTCCCTACGCTTAAAGCCCCATTCGTTATTTAGCAAATCTTGAATATCCTCGGGATAAAATTTGGAATTTTCACCTGAAACATCGTTGGTATTTGTAACACCCTCGTTATGGTGTGAAACAATGACGTTATAAAGTACTTGGTACTAGGGGCCTATGTAAAACAAAATAGTCAAAAAATAAAACAACACATTAGTAAACTGAGGGAACAGAATTAAAATATATTATTATGTTAATACTTCAACACAATGAGTGAAATAATTTTGCTTTTGTACCTACAATGCAAACGAAGCCAGAAGCAACACAAATTGCCTTCTTTACATGGAGATTACGCTATTTTTGCAAACTAAACCACATAGCTGACTTACCCTGCAACTCGTCTGCTTTAAGCGGACCTCCTTCCGCGTAAATAGCATCTAATGGTTTGTTTTTGGAATCCATAAAGTCACGCCAGAAGTTCATAAAGTATTCCATTTGTTTAGAATGTTTTGCATCTGAAGCGGGAGAGTTTTCTGCAGCATATCATATTAACCTTAATATTAATACACGAAGAAAACAAATGTAAGCAAAAATAACATCATATTTACATTACCTTTTATGTGATAAGGGTCAAGTTCTCCACTGCCAGCATCGGTGGGAAATTCTTCCACACCGTCCTCATCTATATAGACCCTTGGTTCAGGTATTTCGCCATTTTCGTATTCGAAAGGGAAATGTTTCTCATTAAAACTTTGTTTATAATTCTTCCTAGCATTTGAAAAAACTTCTTCGTCTAATGGAGAAATTCGATTACTTGTAATGTATTCTGCTGTAAAGGGTGGTGCCTTGGTTTTGAACTTTCTAAAATGAGCACCGAGACGCTCTTCGTCGGCGTAACCCATATTAGGTTCGTTTTCGCTAAGAAATTCATTCATAGATTTCTTTTCTTTATCGATTATAACATTAGGTACAGGATTATCATCATTGATTGCCTTTTGTTCAGTTTGAATTCTTTCTCTGAATCCTGAAAAAGGTAGTATTACAGGGGATTCTTCGTTTCCATCCAATAACATGAGGTCACGTATTTTGTCACTTGGAGTTTCGCCATCGGTCAGTATATCTTTTGAAGAAATATAAATTAATAATTAATAAAAAAAAACTTAGTAACCGTATTTTGTATTACATATAATAATCAATGTCAAAAATTCTATTTCATCTTACCATTTTGTACATATGGAGTAGGGTCATCGTCTGGATTAAATGGTGGATTATAGACTTCATTTGCGAAGTCTGATTGGGGCGAGTTTGGTGTGAAACGAACATATGCTGTTTCATCTGGTTCAATCTGTATGGATACATTATTATAAATCACAGATTCAAATAATCACAAACAACCTAGTTATCATATTTGGAAGATGATGACTCACCTCTAGATTTTGTTCATTATCTGCCGTAGACTCAGTATTTAATTTAGGATCGGCGAAATGTTCACATATTTTGGTATTGACGATGGCTGGATCCCTAAAATAATTAAAAAAAGTGTTTCAAGCTGAGTGAAGCATTGACGTCAGACTAAATCATCATTTTTTAATTATATGTATCATTTAGTTATGTATTTACTTAGATTATGTAGAAACGCTTGTGGTATAAATATATACTTTAGCTAACATTTTATAGTTTCTAAATCTGCACGATTTTTAAATAGTGATTTACTTATAGTCCCTCACATTGTTTGCCGAAGTGTATATAGCATCGCTTGTAGCACGCATTGCGTGTACGCATGTTCCCAGCGGTAGCCGAGCGAAGCAAGCCTTTGTAACTCCCCCTCAAACCACTGAAGTTGTTCTGAGCTCATGTCATACCTGTGAACATAAATGTAAATATACAAATTGTAAAACACTTGTTGCTGTTATAAATGTTAAGACTAGATATTATTTTATGACACCAGAAATAACAAGGTCCTCGTAAACTTTTGTATATAATATGTAAGTTATCTAAATAATAATTTATTAACACATATATAGATAAATTATAAACATAAATTGAAACACATAAAAAACCGCTAATTAGGTACGTGGCACTTGGGACATATATTTAATTAAAACATCTCTTCCCAAGAAATAATTAGAATAAGTTGTGTTGTCCATGATAATATTTTCTAAGTCATATCATGCTTTACTATAAACTTTTTAAATATGACTGCTGTATTGTCCCAGCTACTCAAAAAAATAGTGCCTTAAGACTTACTTACACATACAGGCAATTCTCAGCTGAAATCGACCAAGTTAAAGTAAAGACAAGGACAAGCCAAAGCCAAAAGGCACTTCTGTGTAAGCCTTCGGCATGCCAAAGCCGTCTGAAGCTGAAGTGGGCAGATGACCCAAATGTATATACCTAAGCCGTTAAGAACCAAGAGTCATAACACTCATAACAGAAGATAGTAATGATGTATAAGAATATATTATGTCATGAGCTATTCTTCCAATTCATATTTAGAAGCGTATTTTGCAATAAATAGATTTGAACGGACTAAAGCTACTAAAAAGAGGAAAATACTTACTGATATAGAGCTCCCTCTTCAGTTTCCGCCTCAAAAACCGGTATACATTTACCGAAAGCATAATCTAAAATAATACATAAGAAAATAAAATTTACTTTAAACGTTAGTCTAGTACAGCTACGTTTTATTAGGTATGCCTGACTGGTAGTCGGACATTCGAGATTGTTGTCAAAAGAGCAAAAGTTATCCCATTAAAAGTTGTCAACTTATTGATCTTACCATCGTAACACCACTCCACTCCCTCCACGCATAATGGTGCGCTGAATAAGCAACCTGATAAATAAATAGATTGGTAAGTACCATTTATTTTCAATCAGAAGGCCATATCTCGCTTTAAAAATTATTCAAAATAGAATTCCATAATCTAATAATGTCAAATGTGAACTGAAAACGACTGAAACGCTATTTATGTCCATATTGGTCATTTATTGTAATTTGTAAGAATACCATTTGTGATTTATGACACTGAGACTATCGCCACTAATTTGTATTAGGTACGGGATTGGCACTGGCGATGGTATAAGAAACATATAATTATGACGAAACTATATAAATGTTCAAGTAAAATTTGGTTGTTTTCAACCGTCTCAATAATGTAAAATGAATCATTCGTTTTCACCCTTCATAATGCGTAGTGAGTGAACATTCTATTATAAAACATTATTGTCAGCCGACTCAAAATAGTCGTGTGCGTTACACAAGAACTAAATACATAAACTTATGCTCTGCCTACAGTTATAAGTTTCAAGGACACTGTTTACAATGACCTCTGAGTGACACCATAAGTGAGTACGAGCTTAATGGAGCATTAGACTATTATACATAATTGTGTGTGCAACTACGCAGTACGTTTCTCGAGTATAAGTGCACCCATTATTCCTTACAGCTTTAGCTAACTTTGTCGCAATTTGTAGAAAACTGTGAAAGGCCTTGTTTACATAATTATGTTGAGAAAGTGAACATACGTTGTCTTGCATTATGTGTACCTACATTTCGCCAGCTATAGAATAAGGGAGAAAGCCTTTTGCTGTCTTGTAGACACAGTTACAGACGCCATACTATTACTGAGAATTTCTCGCTCGAAAACCCCAATAATATCTTCGACCCGGGACTTGAACACGAGATCCCGTGCAGATCAGTCGAATTTATTATAACTACGTCACCAAGGCATTCAAGAAAATATATAATGCAACAACTGGCAGTCCAATTACTACAGTATTAGTAGAGTAATATTATCTGTGATGAAGGCATCGGACTTGCGATTTTTCAATAGCATTTTTAGTCACAGATTTAGTGTTCACCCACCCATACCTACTGCACGCTAATGCACTCCTAACCTGAGCTTAGCTTAGCATTTAGCTTGGCAGCAGGAAATGGATAAAGCTACAAACCATATAAATCTAAGATCTGGCACTATGCCTAAGATGCTTATACGTAATACAACCGTACATGATTGATGTGTACTGTAATAAATAATATTACATAAGGATTACGGGTGAAATATCAGTACAGTTTCAAGTGAGATTGAAACTCACTTTCTGAAAGGCGGATTAATGCAGAAATTTGGTAACAGTTGGTCAAACGCATGTGAACTGCTGTGATAGGTTTAATTAGCCAGCCAATCATCCTATTATCAACCATAAATGCCGAAGATTCATGTCTATTCGTAGCGTAAAACACATTTATTCCGAAATTCATCCTGAATTTCGGTACGTAAGATCTTGATTGCCCTTGTATAACATAGTACGAACAACGAAGTAATGTCATTTTTAAAGAATGAAATCTTAGTGTGTTGATTAGTCGAGTGACTTACCTATGTTTCCATCGGCATGCGAGGGCGCCAGCGTGCACAGCAGCGCCAGCGCCCACAAAGCCTGCCGCACCGACAGGCGGCACATCACATCTGGACGAACAAACACAAATCATTACATATATGTATATTGACTGCACGGATGGAGTAGTCGCTTCGCCGAGTGCTGTAGGATTATTATTTTTTTTTTTTAAATAATACATGTGTCATACCTTATACTTCATAATGTGACAAGGACTATCTGATCTCTACACAGGACATTTGTGTGATCCACATATGACACATGAGTCTGGATGTTCTTTATGTCCTAGGAATAAATACTAGTACCCTTAAAAATTAATAAAAATTATATGACTAATTTTGTAACAAACTGAATACAGCAGCATACAGTAGTACAGCTTCTGGATCTGGATGAAAGGTGAATTGCATTAGTGAATCCTGTAGACGGCTTAATTCAGTTACTCCTTTAGGCTTTCCAACGGTTTATTATATTTCTTGTACTAGGTATGTTAAAACCTTAAGAATTGGTGTACAAATGAGTACCTACTGTTTAAAATATAATTAGGTAAGGTATGTATACATTAGTTATTAGCGATGGGTATTAAATATTCGGCACATTCAGCGGATTTATCCAACTGTCGTATTCACCTGAATTTTCGGCAAAATGACTGAATATTCAATGGTCCTTAAATTGTGTCTATTTGCATTGAACCGTATGACGTAGTTAAGCATGATTGATTAATGTAATCTATATATATAAAACTCTTCCGTTACTGCGTGACTGACAGACAACGCATAGCCGAAACTACTGAACGCAAGAAGCTGAAATTTGGCATGTATGTTCCTTGGAGAGTGTAGGGGAGCACTAAGAGAGGATTTTTGGAAATTCCACCCTTAAGGGGGTGAAAGGTGTGAAACCCGATATTCACACGGGAACGGGACTTACGCGGGTGAAACCGCGGGAAAACTACTAGTGTCTTATATAACGTGTTGTTTACATGACGTTAGTAGTTTATGTAACGTTATGCTTTTGTTTATACCTAATGCAGTTTTATTTCCACAGTTTTATGCCCTTAGATTTGCTTGTGCAAAACACGAGAACGTATAGCCGGTTATTAAATTATCCAGTACCTAGTTACTATTTACATACGATGTCGTTAACATACTCATTAAGGCTAACAGTGTTATATTTGAAATATTTTGAATGTCTTCTAAATGAAGGATATGCTGCTGATGATGATTTTTAAGAGACCACGATGTAAATAAAGAATCTGGGATAGTTTTAAAATAACTATGAGACTATTTAGGACTTCCGATAGAACTTCAGGCTCTTTTAAATCACGTGGACATTAGAAAGATTACAGCTTGTTATAAAGACAAGCCCAGCATGAGTTCCTTATAATATCGTCATAATATTATAATGTGGAACTATCTAATTTTCTTCAGATTTTAGTTGCTGCGGCTTACCTAATTAAATAATGCATGTATTTTACAATGCTTTATTACTCCCTAAGAAAAATCAGGCATGAAATTTAGTGTACAAGCGAAGGACAAATTGCGATGAAAATTTACGTGACCCATAAATAGTTGTTCCGAGTTGAGGTTATCTTTTCGTTTGTACAGTCCCATCCGAGGTTGTTTCAATGTTTGTATTGGCCCAAGGGATACAGAGATTGTCCCTAAAATAGAAAACGTCTGTACAAAGAACGGACTAAATCTAGAAAGACATTTAGAAAAAAGAAGATTAGTGAAGCTCAACGTTAGGTATATGCGTCGGTCTTAACTATAATGTCGTAACATTTAATGTACGAGTATTAAACCTAAACTTTACTTAAACTTTACTTAAATAACATTAGGCTTCTCTATGTATCTTGTATATCCCAAGGTATTAAGACATAATTACAAATGTGGAATAATTAACGCACAGATTATGAACTTGCAGTACCTCCAAGAAGCTTATACAATCCATACTAATTCTTGAACATATTTTGAAATACTGTTTTACTTACTAAGTTCTTTGGAAATAAGATCAATTTAAAAGTAGTGTAATCTTTAAAACGGTTGAAACAGAAATCGATTAATTTCGAACCCAATCAAGAATCTTAATCGTGCGCACCATTCTTTTGTAAAATGGGCAAACCCGCAGAACCAATGTAAGTTTTAACACGTATCGACGCAGATTTTGTGCTCAAAGCGCAATACTGCAAGTTGTAGTATACTCGGATCCCACGACGCGGCTGTATTGTCAACCTTTTTTATTGCAATGTTTGAGGTGGGCAATCCGAGAAGTACGTGGCGTAGGGTTCCTCACGTCCTAATAATTTTATTACAATGGATGTTCGCCATGTTACGCTAATTCGATTTAAATTTTAACTGTTTATTGGATTAGAGACATTATGATTACCACTTACAAAATTTTCATGATTTCAAAATGCTAAATATAGTTTTAGCATAATCTCTGAGTAATAAGTATGAGGCCCGCATAGCCCGTTCTATTCGCCCTACAACTCGGTTCATGTGTTAAAATCGGTGACTAGGGGATATACTTAAATGTAAGGTACGGCGTCAACCCACACATTAATAGCGTACTGGACCTTAGTCATTATGATAATGTATGCCCCAAAGACTCACATTCGTCCCCTTAAATTTGGTTTGCTATTTTACGTGACTCAAATTTTAAAGCACTTTGAGTTTGCGTTATATCACATGTCTACTGTAGTCAGCCATTGTCAAGCTTTCTAGAGTAAATCTTATTAAGTCTAAAGAGACTGAGCAGATAGACCACTATGAATGCTAATGTGCAAAAATTCAGTGCAAAATCTATCGCTACTTCATAGAAACAATATACGTTTTGTTGTTGTTATTTGCATCTATTTGAGGTCTGAGGTCCCAATAACATTTTGCCCGACCCAAGCATGGAATCTGAGATCACATACAGAACAGTCGTATTCGTTACTGCTACGCCACCGAGACACACTGGTTTAATATAATTTAATGTTTTCTAAACTCTTGGCTCATCTAATGATTGATAATATACCAAATACAATTTTAGTATTATCTAAAACGCCAGATGATGACTGCAACATATCTAAGGTGCCTAAAATATGTCATGACTACGAGACGCAGCGCCGTAACACAATCTCTTCTAAGAGACTACTATATTCCATATAAATATAAATAAAACTATACACCATAATATAATAATAATATTCTATCACATACACACAATACCATCTAGCCCAAACTAAGCAGAGCTTGTACTATGGGTACTAGACAATGGATAAACATATACTTTTTATTTTATTTTGTTTATACATACATATTATACATAGAAACACCCAGACCAAGACAAACATCCATGTTCATGCACACAAATGTTTGACTTGTGTGGGAATCGAACTCGCGACCTCAGGCGTGGCAGTCGGTTACACTAACCAGTACGCCATAGAGTATAGCATTGAGTATAGAGTATAGCACATATGTAAAAAACTCTAGTAAACTAGGCTACGAATATATAAGTACTAAGATGGCTTGGAATTCATACCATAGACTTATAATATCTTCACTTTGCACAGATTTTAAACTAAACATTCTCTTCTATTTAGAGAGATTATCTTGTATATTATACATTGGAATTGATTTCAAACATTTTTCAATCAATAAGCCTGTTTTTCGGACAAAATGATAAATGTAATCCGACAATATTCTATTGTTTACTGTAAACTAAATAAATAATACTGCCAGTGGAGTTAATGTTTGTCTTATTAATATGCCATGAAGATAATTAAATTGCAAATGGCCGCCTAGATACGCATGCATAACTCGAAGTCACGTACATCAATATTAGGTTTAAAGATCGCAATAATGCAGGCTGGGCGTGAATATGTAGGCTGGTATGATTTATGAGTTTCATAATGCGTTGATTCTTGTTCTTTTCTATTCCTTCTATATTGCAATTTTATGAGATATTTGTCTTCGTAATGGATAAATTTAAAAAATTTTTTTTGTGTCATGCGACGGACTACAGCTACATACATAGATAGACGATGCGATGATACGAGATACATTGCACCAATAGTTCGCTAGTTATGGTTTAAAGCCCACTTAATAGGAGGTCAGGTTATTGCCGATTATTAGAAGTTGTTCCAGAATCCGTGCTGCCACTGAGAATGCCTAGTCAGGAAAACCCAATAACAAGTTTTCCGATCCGAACTTCCGAAATCATCGAGGCTATCAAGGCAGTCCATATATAAGTATATAAAACCAATGCATGGTACATATTTTTTTTACTTTTAAGCAAAACTAATTTAAACTGTTGCGTCGTGGTTGGCGTTAAATTAGAAGACCACTATAAATTAATGACTTAATTCAAATGCAGCGCAGGCAAATATTATCAGGCGCAGATCCAGCCCGTAGATTACATTAAGACGCCATCTCGCTCGGTATTTCATTAACCAAAGCCTGGAGAATAGATAAATCTAGATACAGCATTATAAAATTGTGTCAAGGCTCTGTCTGTGAATGGGAGATTTTTGAAAACTAAACTCAAAACTAAGCATTCCTTTGAAATCTTTCGTTTTGCCGCAATCTAAAACGGAATATTCCGTCTGTTTTTATTTGTATCGATATCATGCACAAAGCGTTGATTGGAATTTATTTTGGCACTTATAGTTCGTTAGCATGGAGTCTAACTTAAAGTCTAAGACACATTTAATCTAATTCTGTATAAAATAATAAGATATGGTGAACAGTTTGATTTACACAGAACAACTCATTGCGGCAGCAAATATACAAACAAATAATTAAAAACAAATAGTACAAAAAAACCTAAAAATAAATGAAAGTCAGGCTTTCACCATTACGAGTCTGCCAGCTTATAGATTTTCTACAAAGATACAAAAAGCAAGTAGACGTTAAGTCTGATAGTAAGCAATCACTTAACACTATACACTACGAAAGAACAATAGCGTATCTTTGTATCACTAGGGTAAAGCTTAAGGGTAATATACATATTACGCCGTCTTGCCAAAAACATTGTCATTAAAATTTTAAAATGATGTCTTATTTTCCCTGGGGATGACAACCCTTTTTTTAATGCGTCTATATATGTATAACCTACTTATCCATAACAATGTCGATGAATATTACTCGAGTCTCTGGTATATAGTAGCATTTATCAGTATGTAGTATGAACTCATAATGAAATAGAAAATTTGCAGCACATTCTCGAACAAACAGATTGTTGGACATTTTCCTACACTTCACTAAACTTCAGCTGCTTTCGTTGCACAAAATACTGAAGAATTTGCAACAGTGTTCGATCATAAGCTTTTCTAATATAATACAATAGTCTAGTGATACTTGGCTAAATGTAGGTCACCTAGAGAATATGCCACGTAACTGCCTGAAGCTATACGAAAGATTTATGTCTGTTGTATTTCAACAATGTTTAATATTTCCAATGTTGGACGACACAACGTTCCGCATCGCTTCTTGCCTTCGTTTAGGTGCTCCATGTTTTTCTCCTCATCGATGTCACTGTGATGAAGCCGTCGGTGGCCTTGTCATCATGGCCTATCATGTAGCAGGAGTGCCGGTCGTTTTTCGCGGCACGCCAACCTTAATGACTATATCCGTCGTGCTCTTGTCACCGCCGGCGTGCCAGATCATCTTGTATCTAATGGTTTAGCACGTGACGATGGGAACAGACCGGACGTTAAGTTATTGATGCCTTGAAAGATGGGTAGGCACTTGGTGTGGGATGTAACGTGTGTCGACACCCTTGCGCCATCACATCTTCCCAGCACGGTGGGTTGTGCTGGCGCTGCTGCTGCATCCGCGGAGATTCTCAAACGGCGCAAATATAAAAACCTGGCAGGGGATTATGTTTTTGAGCTGTTTGGGGTCGAAACGCTAGGGTCATGGGGTCTCAGTGCTCGTGCTCTCTATAGAAACATAGCAAAAAGGTTAATCGACGCTTCCCGTGACCAGAGGGCTGGCCTTTATTTTGCGGCAAGAATAAGCATTGCCATTCAACGTGGCAATGCTGCCAGTCTTCTGGACGCACTACCAGTCGACTGTGATGCGGAGGAATCTTATGACGCCTATTAGAGGGTTTTAGTTTTCTTTTTATTAGATTAAATTTAATTAATGTTAGATTGATAAAATATCTTAAAGTTTATACAATTAAACTACAATGTTCTAAGTTGTAAAAATAGTTTAGTTACGTGTACGTGAGCGTTTGAAAAACATAAGTAACCGCGTACCGTAGTGACTTAACAACAATCTATTTATGTGGAAGTTCTTATATATTAATGTTAGGATATATATTTCTAATATCACTTAGGTTAGTACCACAGCACACGGAATTCAGTAAGCGAGTAGGCGAAAACCAATATTCGTACCGAGTGATGGAAGGCGTAGACGGTAGAGTAGTTGTAAATCTAAAGCTCCGATGGTATAGAATATCATAAGCAAAAATCTCTAGCCAAAAGCTAATGTGTTCCGTGGTCTGTGGGTAAAACACACTGCGGTTCTTGACAAAAGGTATTTACATATATACAGTTACACGAATAACCCATTAAATTCCGCTCTTATCTTTATAATAAGCAACCAAAAATACAATATACGAATAGTTTTCCGATCAGTTTGAGGCGACACAAAGACGAAACATGAAATAAATAGTCCCATAATTACTCCAATATTAAAGGCGTCGACCAATCTATCTTCGTTTCGTGCTTATACGATCCACATGTCTTAGTTAATTCGGATTGTAAATTAATTCCGGAGCGACTAGTGGCGCCTTATTTATGTTTAGAACCACTCTGTTGTTTTGCTCAGGACGTGTTATTACCAAGTCAGACAGGTCCCTAAAGTTTATTACAAGATAAATACAAAATATATTATCCGAAACTGAAACTAGAATAAATTAAGTTATTTGAACAAAACTTTGATCCGTTATACAAACATAGAATAAGTTTTAAAATTTAAACTTTGCGTAGGTGTAACCTTGTAGTAAATGGCGTATCGCTGATAGTGCTTCAATTAATTACGCAGTATTACTTCAAGGGAATGGGAACTGGGATTTCGCGAGACGGCCTCCCTTAACTAGGATCTCGATTATATAGCATTGAATTTATCTTATTATTAGTCCGAAGAGTGATAATGTGTTTGTCGAGTCATGTTGCATTTGTGTTACTCATCTGTCGTCATGTATTTAGATCAAAAAGTAAAGTAAAGTGAAGAAGTAGCTTACCGGCAATGTTCTTTACGTGAATCGCACTACATCATAACTCCGGTTTTACTGAGCAGAATTATATAAAATGTGAGATTTCAATCTCAAGCTGTTTAAATTCAATGGAAATGTAATGCAATACGGTTCAATAACCCTACAGTGGTTTTTCATGAAGCTCGAACAAACAAACTGTCACTAAATGAAAGAAAATATTTTGGAATCGGCATTACTTATATGAGTGCACTACTTTAATTTTTTACATATTATGTTTATGCTTTAATTTCCTCACACTGTATTTACTTTACTGTGTTTTACATTTTTATAATAGTGAAGATTAGTGAATACTCCAATACATACCTAATTAAATAGAAAATAATGCTTTTTTAGACAGACATGAATGTGTTTCAGAAAGCCTAAGAATAATAATCTATAATGTAATTATTACCGCGGCTCATCTAGCAAAATTCGACTAGTAATGGTTTGACAATTTAAAAGCAGACACCTTGTTACATATGTGTGATAAATTCATGATCGGTGATATAATAAATATTATATCATATGCGCTCGTAATTTTTTTGACGATTCTTAGCCAAACCATTATAGCGAACCTATTTTACTGCCATATCATATCACATTCCTATAAATATGAAAACTCATTCTCTAAGTATATTATTATTGGCCACTTATAATTCTATTTATCGTAGTCTTATTTAGAAATAAGATTCATTTTAGATCCGATGATTTGTCATGGCTGCCTTAGCCAGGCAAAAAATTGCCAGTGAGTTTATGATGATTTTCCATTTTGCCCATATTTCAAAAAGCCTGACCTGGGCTTCTGATCTGCAAACCGTCTATTTGAAGTAGTAACTTCAGCCAGACGTCTTACATCTGCAAGACCAATATAGGTCAAACTGCAATATTCGAATTTTGAGAGCATAAGAAAATAGAAGACTGCAGTAACATTCATTTTAAATCCAGCTCATATACTTTAATGCACCTACTATAATAATAATAATAATAATAATAAACTTTATTGACATAAATTCGATACAGCTTAAAACAGAATTCCCTAACACCTGCGCTAGTAAACACTGTGTTGCAGGTGCCAGCGTCTTCCCCTTGTACAGTGACAATATTATTTATTACATCAACAAAGATAATAATAGACAGAATAATAAACAAGCAGAAGATAAAAATTGTAAATGTAAACTAGGGTTGTTGTTGTGTGTGGGTGTTGTACTATTGTTTGCAGTTCCATCTAAAATGAATAAAAGTAACTTTTGTTTGTTTAACGTAACTTATTAATGATTATTTTAAATACATACCTACATGCCGACAAGCCTGCATTTCTATACTAATATTATAAAGAGTAGAAATTTTAATTATGAAGAGTTTGTTTGTTTGTTTGGTTGAACGCGCTAATATCAGGAACTACTGGTTCGAATTGAAAATTATTTTAGTATTGGATAGCCTATTTATCGAGGAAGGCTATAGGTTACATAACAGCATGCTACGACCAACAAAAACGAAGAATCAATGAAAAATGTTACAAATACGAGCAAAATTCTCTTATGTGAAGCAGATGAAGTTGCGCAGGTCAGCTAGTTCCCAAATAATAATGTTGGTGAAATACATCTGTGCCTACCCCGGCAGATATGTATTACACCTATATTTCGCCAACTATAAGAGATAGTTCGCGAAATATAACCAACGTTTCAGAGGGCGAGCCGTCTATCGACACTTTTAGAGTCTCCGTGCTACCTACTAATAAGAATTATTTGAGAATGACAACCCAATTCAATGAACCCAATAAAATTTTGCCGGACTTGCGAATCGAATCCTATATATAAATACTACTACAAACTTACGCTAGGTACTAGAACGAGGCAGTAAATTTTTTATCGCAATGAAAATAAGATAAAACTTTATGCATTATATTTCTCAGTCTTACTTGCTAAAATCGACGCTTATTTTCGACGTCTTAAGTTTCTTTTCTACACTTAAACATGTAGGTACGATTCCAATATACAGATCGGATGACACATATGTATATATTTCCGTCGCCTAACTCGATATCGTTGCAAAGAGTAGCCATTCTATTATTCGATATACTCGGTAGAACGCCTTCTTATTTCCTCTTCTTTGTCCATCACAAAGCAAAGTACCTAAGACGTCTTATTTCAACAGCCTTGTACGACAAAATATTTATAGAAAATAAGCGTCTCTTTGTGTTTATACCGACCCCTAGTGTAACAAACACAGCATCATCAAGTACTGTGTAGAAACGCCCACAAATGACAAATAAAGCAACCTGTTCTTATTTTTAACTTCTTATGTATTAACAAAACGTCAATATTTTCCACGGTATTATTTAGCTGAAAGCTTTGTTTACAAAGGCTTGTACACTAGTGTATTAAACCTTAACAATTATGACTCTGGCAAAATAACTATAGCTTTTAATTTTCTATTTCGACGTCCTATTATATTATTATTGAGCTGACGTTGAATTGCCGTTGTGGGTGTACTTTTGGTAGCGCGCGTAGGCTGTATAGATTGTATTGTGTACAGATATGTAACATTTATGATGAAATTGTTAGGTAAGCTATACATAAACTTTTCGTACCAAACAAGGATACATCCCGGTTAACCTGTGGACGTTTGTAATACCATATTTAAAGCAGTTTCAAATTGTTAAAGCTTTAAGAACAGTAATGCTGACGCATTATCCTTCATAAAGCATTGTCATTTCGTACCCGAGAATTTGAAAAAGCGATAACTTAGTCTTACGTTTACGCGAATGTTATTCAATGAAATCAAACTACTTTATATGATAAAATCAATATAAAGTAGTTTAATTTCAATGAAAAGGCTATACAATCTGTAAAGCATGAATATACATTCTTGCGCATGCATTGAACATGCTTAAAAATATGGTGGTTAGGCCCCTGAGGTGTTTAGCGGGCGGCCGTTCCTGCAAAAGGTTCTTTGACCTGTCAATGTTAGCAGAAAACCTGTTGGTCCCACTGCGCATAGCACAATTCACTTCTTTTGGGAACTTCAGAAACTCTATGTGTGGTGAACACAAATGAAACACACATTTATTTGACTGCAATATCTTGTACATATTTAAATATAATTTCTATTTTAAATAAATTAATTCAGCAAACTTAATTAACGTGGCTAAGGAAAATAAAACATGTAAATAGAAAGGCAGTTTGTAGAAAAACTGTGTTCGTTGCAAATTAATTACGTACTAATGATTAAACCTTGAATAATCGAAGTGACATTTAAAGCGTGAACGCTGTGATATTTATTACTGCGTGCCTGTTTCATGCATTTGACAGCAGCTGCTCGGGAATGTTCAATTAACTAAACCTAGTTTCTAGGATAAGCATTAATCAACGGAACATTCTCGTGTAACAATATAATTAATGTGTTTACATATTTAAATGTTTTTACTAAATCACGCGTAAATCATTGAATTGCGATTTAAATAAAATATGGCTCACAGATTTACCATGTCTTAGATTATTAAAACATAAATAGATATTTTTATCTTGGTATGTGGTACCCCAGGTTTTAAGCGGATGACGCTGCACGCTGAGGCTAGACGTATGTATAAGTTACTAAAATTATACGTCTCAAATCAGCATAATGTACTTTTACTTCAAATAATAATAGAACTAAATTATAATACTTTAAATCACTAGCACATCAGGTGCACCTACACATAGCATATCTTTTTAGAGAGTACGTGACTCTGTATGTAAAGGTACATGTATATTTTTATCAGATCGTAATTTTATACACATACATACTAGATACATACTTCCATTGGTGCTTTTTAAGCTCCATGTAATAAAAAATAATTGTATTGTCGTCAACCTATGAAACCTGATGCCAAACTCCGTACATATACTTAATAACAACTTCTAAACAGACAACCCACATGCATTTAATTAAACCAGGTTCGGTTTTTAGTTCAGCGATCCGTAGGTATAGGCAACGAGGTAAACTATATGTACTCTATGTACTGTAAACAATACTTAACTTATATTTTATACATTAACCCACGTCTATATAAAACTGAAAAGGTGGGCAGAGGGATAGCAAAAACTATTTGTTCCCAAAGGAATTTGTAATAAAAAGCGTTAATTATTTTTCGTGAGTCAGCGCTATTAGTTATAAAAATGTATTTGATTACCCTCTAGTATTGCCCTTACTGTAAATAATCTGAAATATTATGTATGCAATATTATAATATTAATAATACCAGGCCTGAATTAAACTGTCCCACTGCTGGGCACGGGCCACTTCTCAGTATGAGAAGGGTTAGGCCACAATCCACCACGCTGGCCCAGTGCGGGTTGCCAGACGTCATACATCTTTAAGAACATTAAGGTGAACTTTTAGACCTGCAGGTTTTCTCACAATGTTTTCCTTCACCGTTAAAGAGAGCGATAATTAACTATTTAATACGCACATAACGAATACGGATCGAGCTCGAGACCTCTGCTTGGCAGTACAACGGTCTCCAACTAGGTTATCTCTGCTTATTGCAATATTGTTAAGAGAAAAATATCTAGAGACCGATTTCGACGCAATTTGATTTGGGGATAACATGCAATATATGTATAGTAAATAAGTCTCCAAGTGCTAAAAATCACGCGAAAGACATGACAGTCTAAACAAACATGACTTAAGTTTTATACTTAAGTAAAATAACAACATAAGTAGATACTAAATAAAAAGTTAATCCACTAAGGCATGATCCTAAAGTTAGAAAAAAAGCTCTCTATTTAGCCGAATTTAAACACGGAAGATGGCAGGTATGAACAAAAATAGACTGAGGTTTATATGTATTGGACAGGTAGCGGCGTCTACATGACATGAGGCCTGAGTTATTTTTAGCTATGATTACCTCGGACACCCACGAGAGTTGAGAGATGAAAGCCTACTTGCACCGTGTTATTAATTACAGTTTCGTTTAAACGCAGGTTTTAGTTTATTTGTTCGTCTGTGAAGTTGGATGACGCTGATTGGAATTTAATTTGCTATTGTAAGTTAGTGTACATGTATGACTGTGAGACGAAATAATTGGCTGACATATGAACGTAGAGGTTAAATCTCAGGACCAGGCACTTTAAATCTTACAAATACTTCGAAAATCTGAACCAGATTATTTGAAGTTTCTATGAAAAACAATGATCTGTTTCAATAATTTCTTACAAACACTAAATATTTAACCTTCGGAGTGTGGAATTTGTAATATTAATATAGAAAAATAGTTATATGGCTGTATTGAACAAATCGACAACACATGAAAATACTCTAAAATCAATATAGGACCGATGTTTCTTAGGAAGTTTCACGCAAGGCACGAGCGAAGCCGCCACGCAGCCATAAGCTATTTATTTAATAATCAATATCAGCGACCACCTATAAAAACTTAAAAATAAACTTCACTGAAAAATTACTAGACATTTAATTAGTGAAAGCTGCACAACATGAGTAAAAGTAAAAGGAAAAGTAGAAAAAGAATCCTAAAAGGAAATTAATAGATTAAATGACAGAAGTGGGCGTTGTGTGGTATCAGAAACTAAAATCACATTATAAATGGTGGCTATTACTTTATAGTAAAGATCAAAGCTTTAACTAAAAGAAGGAAAAGTAACTAAATGGTATAATTAAGTGTAAGTAATATTTGTAAATCTATTAATGGATTAACAATGCCAAACATCACAGAAATAACAATTACTCTTTAATAAAGTCAATCTGAAATCACAAATGCCTTTGGCTGAGAACCGCTATAGGGAGTCTTACATATCACATTAGACATGAACTATCGGGAAACCTTAAGTGCATTCGGTATACTGAGTGGCTTCTACGAGAAACATTTATTAAAGTATCTGCTTTCGCCCAGAGCGCTATAGCCTATAAGTATCATGACTGTATGGATTCATGCTCTCTATGGGGTCATACGAATCCCTATTTCTGTGTATGAAGTTTTGTTTACTTTTCATCTATATTTGTCGTTTTTGAAGTATTTGAGTAATATAAGGAGTAATCATCTTTTGAACCATTGATTACCATAGAAGACAGGAAAACAAAAGCTATGTTTGTCCTAAGATCGAAATGCTAGCAAGTTTCGTGACTTAAATAGGCGAAATGGTGATACTAGCCAGATTTAACTGGAAGCCCCAATTAATACACAACTATGCTATCAGTAATAAAAACAGCGTCTTTTGTGGCTTGAGAAGCTGGAATACCAAATCTGTGTCATCTATCCTGCAATCGGACAGGATAGAAACAGGATTTTTCAAACTTAGCTATCCGTTAATCGTACTATACAATTCGACACATAAACATACCCAACTTAGTGCTAACCGTTAACTGAAATGTAGTTCAGCCGAAAATCAATCGTGAACCTAGTTCTGAGAACTAGGTTCCGAGTGAACAAGCGCTCAGATACGATGTTCGCAATAGGGTCCCCACCGGAATAACATGCTTTAACAATGCAAGCAGCATACGATTTAATCCAGTTGAATTAAAATGGAGGATTCAATTCCATTGAAGTGTCTGAGTAAAAGGTCACGCGTGGGCGAACTGAACCGGCAAGCTCGTGAAAACTTTACTCACCAATCCAATAGCATCAAACAAAAGGGTATTTATATAAATAGTTCATCAACTCTACAGTTGGACTTTGAGGAAAGAGTTTGAAAAATATACGATCATATTGACGTCATTTATCCAATATTGACGTTAAGTGTTTAATTAATGATGTCAAAGTTAAAACATTTCTAATTGGTCTTTTATATTTCTTTAAGGCTTCAGTAAGTAAAATTTTGCTTTTGTTTGAAACAAAGTTTAAATGGCCTGATATTGCTCAAACACGTTGTGATAGGTATTAATTTTATTTATATAACATTTGACGTGAACGTTACGATCCTTTTGAGTACAAAACAAAGCACTATACTTATATTTACCAGCAAACTTCAATCAATTTCATCGACTTCAATCGTTAGTCCGCCAACAAGGTTTTCCCAAAGGAAAGCGGACGGAAGTTGTCTTAATTAATTCGAACAATGCTTTAGTTTGCTTCAAAAAGAAGTTGGACGACATCTAGCTGGTTGAAAAAGTTCTGCAGTTCTCTATAATATTTTTTTTTACTTTAATCATACCAGCATATGCTAAGGTATTTGCAATACCTATATGCACAGCTACCTACATACAAATACGATAAGTGTTACAGGCAACGAAGATTCAATTAGGGTAATGCGTTTTCTCGTACCTTGATGTCGGCAGACGAGACTTAACGCAATTTATGCACCAGCGAGTCATTGCCTTCTTTATTTCCTAAGCCATATAAGTAAAACACGGGATGTCAATACACTCAATACAATTTGCGTCTTGACTGTCGAGCTAAAAAGCTTCGAGTACAGTTCAATCTAGCGAGTCGATTCAATAGATTGAAGTGAGCACTGGCTAGAATAATTTAATTCCTTTGTATGCCATCATCTCCTTTGCATGCCGAAGTCATACCGTCATCTGTTATATTATCGTAATTTTTACGAGAGAATGTGCTAGACATATCACGTGCAGAGTATAATGCTGTCTTGCTTTAGTTAGTTGTCGTAGAGTTATTTTGCAATAATACTGCTATGTGATACTTTTTGTAGTAGAGACGCTTCAAATATCGTTCTTCAATTATGCTAGGGAAACCCACAGAGCACGACCCTTAATCACTCTCACGTTTCATGGAGATGCCCGGCGTACAAGTCCAATATTCAGCAAAGAAACCAAATTACTCTAGTTTTCCCTAGACATAAATTTAACCAAACCAAATCTAAAGTGAGCTTCAACTTGGATTTAGAATCAACACAGATTTAACTTGAGATTTCGAAGGCGGATATACACAAGATACTCTGTGCCTACATTTTTAATGCCGCTCCCCACATTGTCGAGATATGTTTTCTATGAGATGTACGTGATATGTTCTTTCATTATATTAAACAGTAGAAATTACTTGTCGAATGATACTTTTGTTTAAGTATATTTCTAGGAACACTGTATAATGAACTACATGTTACCTTGCACGATTGAAACAACACTGCACGTATTATAAGATGTTTATGTAAGTCAAGATAAGTTTATTTGCTATAACAATTTAAAGATTTTGTCAGAGAACCTTCTAGAAAATTACTGATCGATAAAATGTACTTAATTTTTATATTCTATAACGGTTTTCTTTCTTATGAATGAGAAAGTATGTTTGATGCTTTGTCTTTCTTTTGCGTAATAGATCTACGTAATTCTTA
Source organism: Catocala fraxini (assembly GCA_930367265.1). Classification (NCBI taxonomy): domain Eukaryota; kingdom Metazoa; phylum Arthropoda; class Insecta; order Lepidoptera; family Erebidae; genus Catocala; species Catocala fraxini. The sequence continues at coordinate 9,505,154 of OV884032.1, forward strand.
GCAAATGAGATACATTGTGGACCGGAAAATGGCATACGGTACTTTTAATCCCGGATAAATTCAGGGTTTCTGTGGAATAGTCGCAAAGCGCAAAAGGTTGTTAACGTGATATGAGACCCAAATTAAAAGAAGTACTACGCAAGCATAGGCAGCATGATTAAATTTGGAATTTAGAAGAAAGCATAATGGTGTGTCTATTATTTATTTATTTATTGCAGCCTGTATTGTCCACGCTTTTCCATAAATACCTTTTATGCGCTAGTTTGCACCAGTCTCTCCTGTAGCTACTTTATTTGCCCCGCCATCGACGCTTTGGTCTACCACGTTGCCGCTTAGCACCATCTGGGATCTAGTCAGTGCTGATTTTAGCCGAAAGCTCCTACAGCATGCGGCAAACGTGTTCAGCCCAATCCCATTTGAGTTTTGAGGCTTTCTGGGTGACGTCTTGTGTGCGACTTGTGTTTTGGAGCGTATTCTGATGTTTTTAATCCGGTCCATTAACAGTACCCCTAGAATACTGTAGTATTCTAATACTTCATGGCTCGCAAATGTGTAACTATTATGTTATAAAACAAACTTGTGATATAACTAGGAAAGCATCATGCTACGATCTAAAGTAACGGCGTAGTAAACATAAACGACATTTTTAAAACACACGTAAAGCTCGAGGCACTTTTATTATGTATACACCTACAATGAATCTACATTCAATTTGGGTTCAGAAATATTATCTTTTCATTACTATGCTAGAAATATGGCGCTGCAGAAGGTTATTACAATTTGGTTAAACCAACAACGTCAAATTAAATTTATTACAGTTGCCAAGCTCTCGATCACCAATTCCGACCTAAAATTTACAAAATGGTGAAAATTGCGGCATCGTCTCCATGTTTATTTGAAAATTGCCATATGAAAAGAAAATTCATGGTATTTTCCATCACAATGACAAATGGAAAATAAAATTGTTTTCTTTTCTGTTGCCGAATTTTCAAACAAAATACATGTATAATATTTTTATCTATGTACCTACTGAAATGATTGCCTGCGCTAGGTTTCTTCTTAGTCACTTTAATTACATTTTAATTTTTAAAATTCTCTTTTATTTCTCTTGCTAACGCTAAACTCGCAAAAGCGTCATCATCTTGGTTCTGCCTAAAATACTTTAATTAAACCGGCAGCAACTTCATACTATTGAGCGATACACAAATAGAACACTCAGTTACAGTTTAAATAATTACTCTTACGAAATGCAATTTACTTATTCGGATTATTTACAATGTTATAGTATATATATGTATATGTGTTTATTATTTACCTGTTTAATGTAAACTAGCCATATATATAAATATTTTGCAGTGTCCTCTAACTTGCTATGGCTGTAAAAGCCCGCTAAGTTTTAAGCAATTATTATAATATATTTAAGACCTAATGTATGCACCTACACTTAGTTTACAAATAAATTATTTCTATTACTGTAATCATAACAAATAATAATTTCACATGTTTACTTTTTACTGTTGAACTTGGCAAGCAATTAAAACCGTTAAATAAACAGATATTTAAGATCTCGATTACAATGATAGCAAACAATGTGTAGTAAGTTTGATAATTTTAAACCAATTATAAAACTCTTTAACTTTCAGCATGTGGTGCATTACCTCTACATAATATAGGCTATGTTATAAATCTATACGTAAAGCTCCCGGCACCAACTAGTCTATAGCAATGAAAACGGAACACCTTTCCGTTTGAGCATCAGTATTTCTGTAATTATCACATATTAATGTCCTATAATATCAACGAAATGAGGTAGGTACCTACTACTTAAACAGTAGTGTTTCTATTTTTACATCTCAAATCTGGCCTTTACCTCACATTATAACGCCAACCAAAACTGCTAGTAAACAACAAGCTGTTTATAAAAGAACTAATCATATAAATCAGCGTTGCGATATCACGTCGGTTTTATCGCAACATCAATGCTGAATGGAGACCATTTGTTGCCACAATAGCATAATATGTATATAATAGTCTCCCCGTGACCATGGCTGCTGAAAAGCAACCGAAACGTCGGGGAAAGTGTAAAAATAAATTAAATCTAAATAGTTTTAATAATAATTTAATTAGCTTAAAATTAGTAAAGTTTAATAGTAGTAGTAGTGAAACAAATTTTGTAATAAAGTGTCAAATAAACAACGCGATAAAATCTGTATATAGCAGTTTAATTTCAATATGTATATATAATTATTTTTATTACTTACTGTTTTTTAATTGTCTTTTTTATTATTTTGTCTATATTTTGTAAGAAAAATATGTAATCATGTTTCTTTGTGGAAATAAAGAATGATTTCTTTCTTTCTTTCATATATAATATCAGGATGTGTAATAAAAAGGACTTGACCGCTATGTATATAACGGGTGACATCCGTTTTACAAACAGATTCTCTAAACATTTAGGTGAATGTTTAGAGAATCTTTATTATTCTGAGTGTGTTTGATATTTCTAAGTTCAAACCTTCGATATTACTAAACAATCAGACACAAGTTTAAAATTTAACAATTGATATTATATCTAGCAGCGATAGCTCAGTGGGGAGACCAACAGACTCCAATGCAGAGGGTCTCAGGTTCGAACCCACGTCACACATCTCTGACTTTCGGAAGTTATATGACTTTTCGAAATTATGTGCGTATTGATTGACAATTATCGCCTGCTCCGTGCCTCGGAGAGCACGTTAAGCCGTCGGTCCCGGCTGCCATGAACATCTATGGCAGTCGTTATTGGGAAAGTCAGTACCCTCTAATATCCTGACACTGGTCTAGCCTTAGGGTATCGTTAGCCTTCGGGTTGCGGAGGTCAGGTGGCAGCCGCTCCGTGTAAAAACTGATATCCAGTCAAATCCGGTTAGACCAGAAAAGCCGACCCCAAGTGACTTGGGAATAATAAAGGATAAGAGAGAAGATTATATCTTAGAAAATAATAATATAGTAAAATTTGGCACTTTTCAATTAGTCTACAGTTCATATTGACTTAAATTCAACGATTGGACACCGATGATGATAAATGATTATTTGACTTCAATTAAACAAAAATGAAAGCAATTGTGAATTTTGTAGCCCGTTTACAATTCAATATATTCCATCAGTTTAAAATCTGACTAGTTTTTATTGTAAATTGACTTTTTTATAACGCAGTAAATAAAAATAAATATTTCGATAACATATATACAGCACTTGCTAATCTTATATTGAATAATTTTTTATTAGCTACCTATATTGGTCGTCGTACTAGAATGTCATAAAAGACATTTTGTTTTATTGATTGAGTTGTTAGGGTCAATAAATATTGAAGGTTTGGGTCAAACCCACGTTATTATGACTGTTCAATTCCGCGCACACAAAATTTGTTGGAGTGTAGTCCCCGCGCCAATAATCTTGGAAGGCTAAAAATAGCCACTTTACCGGGAAACCTTACAATGGATGAAGGTACCCAGTTTCAATTTAAAGGTATCTAGAATAAAACTAATCGCTCTGAGCTTATCGCATTTTAAGTCTGTCTTGTAAAGAGTCCAATTAACAACACTTTACTTAATTAGGAAGATAAAAAAGGTTTTATTCCTCCCACTCCTGTAAATGAGATTGCGGTAAATTATATGTATAAGGTAGGTATTTAGAAATTTAAAATAATCTTGAATATGTGTTGGACTTAGTAAAAATATATTTAATCTCCTCAAAATAAATAGGTATCCTCTGTCAGTCTTTGCAAACAGACTTGGTTTGACTGCTTTAATTAAACTTGATTAATAAGGGCAAGCACGAACGTTATAAAATATAATTAATAAATGTTTACCACAAGTCGATATTCGTTACCTAAACTCAATTGTAAAATCAGATATTTATGTTGAACACACTTATGCCCATTGGAATAGAAGCGAAAATTGTGTGGATTTTGTACGTTCTATAGTTTGCTATGTCGAACGTACTGACGTAGGCACTCATGCCCTTTACCTCCCACGCTAACTGTATCTTGATGCCATTTTTATAACCTGGAACCTGAATTTATTGAACATAATCTATTTATACTCTTATTGATCATGTTTGCAATAAGCCCTCCAATTCTCCTCCATAAATATGTTATGTAGGTATCCCAATAATCTGGCGGTCGAGTGCCCCGCACCAGTAAATTTCAGATAAAGCGACACGGAATCGATGAAGCCTGACTAAATAGAACGTAGAATATAAAACTGCATTATTGCAAAGATCACTAGTTATTACAGCCCGACGTTAGTTGATAAACAAACATTCACAGTACTAATGAATTGTTATGAGGTATCGTGTAACAGGTTTCCCGTAAATGTGCAGTTATGGCGTCAAATAGTGAAAAAATATATGTTACTCGTACGATATGTAAATTAGTATAAATTATTATTGTACGCACCGTTTAGAGCCGCCGATAACGCAGGAACATTTTCGAGTTACAGCTGATACACTTAGCTCCCTCACTGTGGACACTGAGACACAGGTTGAGTCGAGTCGGTAGCGGTTGCGAAGCCGCCAGCTGTGTACCGGCGGAGCGGGCCTGCGCACTCAGCTCTATCGATCCTGCGCCCGTCCATTCACGTGCTGCCACTTCGCCGCCTACATAACGACGCACCGACGATGTTGGACACCAATCATCATTAGATAACGCGATATTAGCATTGGACTAGCAGATTCTACACTTGAGCCACTTGACCCGCGATACGATAAAGTTTGATACGATAAACAAAAAAGCTTACATATAAAAGCCTCCTGCACGAAATTCCGTCGTTATTACATAACAATATTGGTTACAGGGAGGTGCACTACGTATATTTAATAGCGCTAGCATATACTGGAAGTAAACACGAAACAAAGTCGCGTAGAGCGCGCCCACGCTAAGTTATCGCGAGTAACACCCTGCATGTAAATGACAATTTTACGATAACACGAGCCCGCGGCGCCGCGGCGTTCCCTTGTCGATTCTTTTACCAACAGCGCTAATTCATGTGTCATTTATTATCTTTTTGTTGTATTTACAACACTACTTGTAAAAATGCGAATACACAATTGAAATGTGTGTTAATAATATATTTGTTTCAGTAGAATCTGCGTTTATAAGGCGCAGATTTGTTTACTGAACTTAAATAAAATCTATACACAAATGAAATGTACTTGTACCTAGATAGGCAGCTTTTTGAGTACCCACCTGATATTGATAACATCAAAGTAAATTATAAAGAAGTTTTAGTTTATATTAAGATCTGTCTGCCGACTTGATCAATGAGAAATTACTTTATGAATTTAAAAGCGGTATTCAAGCGTTACTTTCATTCATTTAATTCTTAAGAGATTTTGGAGGAATCACTGAGCCTTTTATTTTCTCGAAAGTCTTTGCGATTGTAATAATGACACGATGAGGTTATTCGTATCTATTTATAATTTCAGTATGTAATATATACCTATCTACATATTCATATGCATAGATAATACGATTTGTGATATATTTAGTAAGTAATATTTATTTTTCTTGGAATTATATTCGAATGTATTGACAATATAACTGCGTGCATAACGATCTTGAATATACAAGGTAGGGATGCATATTCAAATTTATCACATATGCACATCACTAAATATGATTCTCGTATACTAATCTAATTTAAAACAATAGGTTATAGTGTAGGCATAAGTTAGTTCCTAGTAGGTGTACATATTCCAATAATAAAATTATACTTACGATTTGAATATCAAGTTGATAAATGAGTGGGTAGGTTTAGAAATACCCTAATCCTAGAAATACATTTAGTAACGACTACCGGAGTTTCAGCTGCAGCAAAATGAATTAAATTTGTGTCTTTATTCAATCCGGCTGAGACTGAATCTTGCAAAACTGTGTAGTAGAGAATATTTTGTATGTTGACTAAATACTTACATTTGAGCTGTATTTAGACGAGCACATTTACGTACACACGATATTTAAAAAATAAAACGTTTGAAGCGGTAGTCCTCAGGTTGAAAATTGAGACCGTTACCGTAAATAATATTCCCACACTAGAAAACCTATTATTTTACTTCATGTTTCATTAAACATATTTGATCCTACTCCAAAGCTAGTTCTTTAAATATGAATCAGTCATTTCATAAGTTCCAAAAATAAAATCAGTTTACATTCACGTCTACCAATGACAAAAGTACAGTAATTTATTTTCGAAATAATACTTGCTAAAAATAATTAGATCTTATTAACTAGGTACACTCTCTCATACCGACACTGTCAGGATTGTAATTAGTCAAAATACAGGCACGCACTACATATTCAATAAATTGTAAAATAAAAAAAAACGGTTCATTTACTTACAGGAAGCCGCCATGCCATATAATTAACATATCCTCTGTTAGGCCATTTAATTACGTTCACTATTCACGTGTGTTATTCATAATAATATTATTCATAAAGTATTACATTATAGACTAACGTTAATGTAAGATAATGTTAATAAACAATTTCTTTGGGAACAGTAGCTTTTTTGGATAAAAGATACCCTATGTATGTCCTTTACTGTACCCCCGACAACGAGTATGCAACATTTTATGATAATCGATTAAGTAGTTAAAGTGTAAAAGCATAACAAACAAACTCACATTCGCTTTTATAATATTAGTTAGGACAAATATACATAAAATATTGAATACTACGAATTCAATTGAAAACTAATTATGGACCGTGCAACAGATTGCACTACCACGGAAAAAGTTGTTGCAGCGCTGTTAGTGAAAGGAAATATGACGTCTGTTGTCTCCGGTACACAGCGCATCATTATAGATGCCAGAAAATGTAATCACAGGGCCGATGAAAGACCTGGAAACTGTAGAAGTCGAGATCTGAATAATTTTTGTACCAGAAAATAATTATTTCGCATAATTGTTAATAACATAAAAACATTTTCTTATTTGCTTTGACATGTCCTTATTTAAACGCGGTTTAAAAAGAGCACTCCTACCACGGTAGGCGATTTGGCTGCGTTGACATTGCCGAAATCATGAGCGGTGGTTGACACTTACCATCAGGTGGTTGACTCGTCTGCCACTAGGTACCAAAAAATAACTGCCTTGGTGATACAAGCGTAATTTGTTCAACTATTGTGCATGAGCTCCCCCTCTCTCTACGACTAGTCCAGTTTATGATATAGTGTTCCCCTACACCAACCTTCAGGTTATAATAGTGGGAGCCGCTGTACCTTCCAGTGTACGAGAGCACCTTCGGGGACCAGTTGTAGACAGGTCTTGTCTCCAAATCTCGATTTCTCCTTCTAACTCCAGAGATCCGGTTCTCGTAAGCGAGCTACCTCGTGCCCAAGTGGCACTACCTATTCTCCAGATAGGTGCCGGAGCAATAAAGTATTGTGCATAAGATGTCGGGTTAGATTTTGGTTAAACATAATGTTATTGGGTTTTTCTGTTAAGAAAACCTCTTTATTACTATGAAGCCTGAAACCGTGGCCTGTAAACGGCAATGAATTTGTCTCCTTTAAATATTTTTTTTAGTAATAATAATGTAATACATCTCAGCCTATATCTTCAGGAATATATGCTTAATACTTTATAGGAAAGCTTGTTTTTAAAAAATCATTTCAAACTAAAAAGGCCTGTCATAAGTACGATACTTATTACAGGAACACATAATTAGGAAAACTAGTCATAATCTTATACGGTATAAGTTTTCCTGCATGGATGGCATAGTAATTAAAGTGATCGCCTCCGCACCAAGTGTTGTGGCTTCAATCCCCATATCAAATATGTTCACATAAATTGTTGTTCTGAGCCTGAATGTACTTTATGTCTATTGGTTGAATATTTGCAAATTCCCCCGAAACAGTAATTATTCCTAGTGCAAGAGTAGCTTTTTAAGAAAAAGTACAACTGAATACAAGACTAGACACTTTTAAAATGTATCATAAGTTTATGGGATTTTAAGTTACGTTTCCAATTAAAGGAGAATACAAAGCCGGTATACACATAAAAAAGATGAGCAGCGAGTATGCTATAAAAATACTAAGTATCTTCGTAAAATATCAAACTACTACTGGCTTAGCATAGTCGCGAGAATGGTAACTCTCTTATATGGATTAATCAACATGTCAGATTAGAGTTGTGCATTTGTAAGGCTTCTACTACATGCATATTGCACCACGGTACGATACTCTGTAGCAGAAACGTTACATTAGATAAAGGTATATACTTATATAGGTCTGCAGTGTAGAAGATGAAAAGGTGAATTCTAATATGACTAATACTGCTTAAGAATTGATATACATATATTTATCACATCATAGTAATATAACATCTAAAGATGGATCAAAATTATATAAAACATATCTATAGATTGATAAAAACGCTAACTTAATAAATAAAAGTAAAGTTGCGATACAACTGTTTATTCCGAAAGTTAAAGGTGTCAACCATATTTCAAAAGCTATGTTTGGGAAGGACAAGCTTGTTGACGTCTAGCGAGCATTGTTACAAACTAAAAGAATCGAAAGTATTTCAAATATTGTTAATTTAATCAAATGTATTAAAATCATCGATTAGTCCGTTCTGCGATGCTAATTAAAGATATATAGATAAGACTAACAATGCCAATTTAAATCTTTGTTTCACTGCGAGGCACTAGATTCTAGTGACAATCAGACACATCTTCGTGCATAATTTTAAGTAGGTGTATTGAACAACTGTTGTTGTTGTTGTTGGCTGTTGTAAATTAATTCACATTAAAACTGAGACTGGGTTAAAATTAAGGGTTCGTTGGAATTTTCCCCTTTCGATTGCTCCATTCACATTTGGACTTACCTGCCTATTTAGACCATAGGCGAGTAATTTATAACAAATTATCAATGAATACTCAAGACAGAAGATCTCCCCAAAGATTGTTAAAATGAAGATGAAGTTGCTCGTAGTTATTCATTAATGAGTCGCTGCGAGGTCAATCGCCCTCTCTGCCACTCAGAGAACGTTATAAGAGGCCACCCCGTACTTTGTAAAGGCGTTGAAAATGCTCCCACGTATTCTCAGCATTTCCCTACGGTAGCTTATTTGTTCAACAAGGGGATGAATCAGTGTTGATTATAGATAGAGCAACAGATTAACTCATTGGTTTGTTAAATAATAAATAACGAGGCAGTGAGGATTACTATATAAACGATATGTGCCTGATTCTTCAAATATAGGAATGAACAGCTTTGGAGTCAATTAATACCGTAACATCAGGTATTCCTTTATGAATTTTATTAAAGCTCAGAGCATGTCAATATAATAACTCGATTTTGGCATTTCCGTATTCAAATGAGGTTTTTTACTTGTGTTTAGGGGTGAAATTGCATTCACAACCGCTTTGTCAGCGAGGTAGCTGTATTTAGATTATTTATCTACTTCTGTTTATAATTCCTACGCTCTTCTACGCTTCATAGCTCGTTGGCAAACATCTGACGACCCGTCAAAGACTTTTTGACTTTCGCGTTGCATGATATACACATATGTATAATTTGTAATTAGTTAACGTCAAAAACTAGGTTTGTGCACCATACATATCGTTGTGATAAATATGCATGCCATGCCTATGTATGCATATTTTACTGAACGTAATTTCGTAATGGTAAGAAGAAATGCATGTTTATGAACTTACATTAATCACATAATGCAAATTCATTGAAATATTAATTCTAAATTAATATGATGATGTATAAAAAAAGTATATGACTGAGCGTATGAAGATGATCCGGTAATCGATAAGGCTCTACTACTGCTTGGCAACCGCGCCTTCATCACAACCGATTGCAGAGGCATATGACAGCACTGTTACACATTTGTACTACGTAACGGCAGCTTAAAGTTTAGCGTATAGTCACTGACATCAATAACTTGTGGAATATTCCCATAGAATCGACCAAGATATCCTGAATGTGTTCAAGACTTTAGTTCTTAATTTTTTACTCTATAGGTGTTATTGGTACACAACTCAATAAATTAATATATTAGCGTAGGCGTAATAAGTAGTAATAACTGACGTTGAGAGGCAATCTGTATCCAATTACTTAGATTTTTGCTCTTTTCGGGGCACCGTGCACTGGTGGTATTTTATTATTGATACTACCCGACGCATTGCTATAATCCATCGCAATAGAATTAATATTTTATGTAAACAATCGTTTCATGTCTAATTAAATATAAAGTCATTTATAAAATAATAAAAGTTGTTTACCTTTTTCCAAATTCTATTAGGATAGACTATAGGTTTATATTAAAACTAGTTGACCCACGCAACTTCGTCTGCGTCACATAAGAGAATTATCCACGTTATTGCAAAATTTTTGATTTATCTCCATTCCTATTGGTCTTAGCATGATGTTATATAGCTTATAGTTATAGCCTTCCTTGATAAATGTGCTATCCGACACTAAAAGAATTTTATAATTCGAGCCGGTAATTTCTGGGGTTAGCGCTTTCAACCAAAGAAAAATCTCTTCAGCTTTATAATATTAGTGTAGATTAAAACATGTGTGTATCTATTTTCATTTTATCGTGTGAATAGTTTCTATAAGCTGGCTCTACATTTTATTTTTAACTTGAACTTGGTAAAGACTTAAAAATACGGGGTTTTTTTAATTTTTGGAAGCTGTAGGTACTCCTTTACGTACCAGCTAAGATATTTGTAATGTCTTTGCGTACCAGTATCAAATGGTTACCTATTATGTTTTATTTACAATTCGAAATTATGTAGGTACCGAAGTTCCTGTGAAATTAATTATAGTATTGTATTTCATCTGCCTACTTAAACTAATGAAAACATCTCAACATAGCTGTTTGAAAGCTACGAGTGGGTGTATACTCAAGGATTGTTCCAAGTATGATACTTACCTCAAATACCGATATTGATTTAATATGTAGAGTGTAATTATATGCTTATATTCTAAATAAATAAAGAAAACTATTTTAGATCTGCTTTGGATTCATTGATTATTTGTGCTAGTGGAGTCAGCAGCTAAGATTTTTCGTCTTAAGGCCGAGTTAGGCGAATTTATTGAAGCAAGTGCTATTCCAATAAATCGTTTTACTTTTTACGTAATAACGTGTTATTACCAAAAAAGTAATAAGGGTTAAAGTATGAAGTTGCCGTTGTATAGTAACAGATACTTTGAATTGACATAAAACCTTCATGGTGTGAGATTTTCGAGTTAAACTTTTTAACATGATACCTATAAGATTCTTCTTTTAAAAATGTGAGACATTCGATTTTCGACATTCAATTGTTTTTTTATTCAAATTAGACGGGAAAGACAGATACTTCGAAAGTCCGAGTCATTTTTAAATACGAGCTCCGAAGCGGAACTAACGCGGCAGAAACAGTTCGCAATATCAACGCTGCGCTTGGAGAGGAGACTGCTAATAAACGCACTGTGAGTTTTTGGTTTAAACGCTTTCGTAATGGAAACTTCGACTTGAAGAATGAACCACGTGGAAGACCGCCAACTCAGGCGAATAACGCTGAATTGAAGGAGATGGTGGAAGCCGATCCGAGTCAAACTACCCAGGAATTAGCGGCATGGTTTAACGTTACCCTACCTACAATATTGGCTCATTTTCATCATATCAATAAGATAAAAAATATGAAAAATGGGTGCCTCATGATTTGACTGATCTGCAGAAAGAAATGCGTATTGAAACTTGTGTTGCCTTGTTGAATCGTTACAAAAATAAAGGAATATGGGATCGAATTGTGTCATGTGACGAAAAGTGGATTCTTTACGATAACCTTAAGCGAAAAATGCAATGGCTGACCCCAGGTCAAACGCCACAACAGCGCCCTAAAGCAAAGCTTACCAATAAAAAGGTAATGGTAACTGTTTGGTGGTATCTTCATGGTGTTTTTTACTATCGCTTTCTCAGGTCTGGTCAAGCAATAACAGCAGATGTTTATTGTGCCGAATTTCGAACAATGATGGCGAAACTGGCAGTGATACATCCCCGACACGTGAATCGATCTTCACAATTATTGGTCCATGATAACGCAAGACCTCATACTGCACGAGAAACCGTTGTAACTCTACAGGAGCTGCAGTTAGAAACCATACGTCACCCTACGTACTCGCCAGACCTTGCTCCAACAGACTACCATTTTTTTCGTGTATTGGACAGTTTTCTACGTGATAAAAAATTTCTTCCCAGGAGGCAGTACAAAATGCTTTTACAGTTTGTTAAACCTAGATCCCCGGCGATCTATCATAAAGGCATAAATGAATTTCCGTTTAGATGGCAGCAATGTATAGATAATGAGGGTAAATATTTTGATTGAATTAATATGGTACATCTTAAAAAAAATACGAATTTTAATCTTTCAGCACAAATCGGTAATTTCATACTTTAACTGTATATAACTGTAAAAATGTAGGTGTAACAAATCCTACCTTTAATATTATAAATGCGAATGTAAGTTTGTTTGTTACGCTTTCACGCCTTGGCGACTCGACCAATCATGATATAATATTCATGAAATTTCACATACACGTTGTCAAGTATACAGAAAAGGAAATAGGGTACCTTTTACCTAGAGAAAAGTACTGTTACTAACCTAACATACATTGCTTCGCTCGCACTTCAAGTACTATCTAAATTTCAGAGAACGAAGACCTTCTCAGTAGCATCACGGGGGCTTGAAGTGCGCAGGGTAGACGACCTATTACGCGGGAGCTAAAAGTAGAGCTGGGGCAATATGGATGTATTACCAAGACGTCATTTACGTTGATCACACTACGCATATTCTCAGCTGTTCTACAAAACATAATAAGATGAAGCGTACCTTAAGGCCCGATATTCTCCAAAGCAGAGAGGAGAGGTGATGAGAGGAGATGTGTTTTGATAAACCCATCAGATTTCGTTTTCACGCTTAGCTTTGGTGGAAATGGATCAAGCGGAGAGGAGAGGAGATATGATATTTTTCTGTAGAACTTTGTGCCGCGAGCAAGCAAGCGGCGCGGCAGAGTGGAGATGTGTGTAGCCGGGCGGCCGGTCGGCGCCGCGGGGCGCCCGCGCTCAAGCACCTCGTTCCCCGCTCCCTTCTCCCTACGCCGCCCACACCAGAAAGCGCCATTCGATTGACTGGTTTGGAGCTCTCACAGCTCACATGTCTGCTACACACAGCTCACATCTCCTCTCCGCTACGCAGCTCCTATCCGCTTTGGTGGAAATAACCTGCCAGCTTCGCAGCTCTTCTCCTCTCGTCTCCTCTCCTCTCTGCCTTGGTCGATACCGGGCCTAAATAATGGATTGAATTTTAAGCTACTTTACTGTGCAAACTGATCTATAAGTCATCCAGTAATTGTTACGTGGTGACGGAATACAATTAATAACAGACTGGCAAAACTGTAATGCCCATTATTTTGGATTCAGACTCCTCTACAAGGTCGATCCTAATTAATTCTTCAAAAATATCTTTAATGTACAGACATAGCGTTGTTGCAGTTTTATAAAAGCTAGCTTTTGCCTGCAGCTTCGCACAGGAACGGTACTGCTTCTCTGGATGAAATGTACACAATGTCCTTTTTTATACTTTTGACAACGTGTATGTGAAATGTCATAGTGATCGGTCGAGTAGTTAAGGCGTGAAAACCTAACAAACGAACAAACTCGCATTCGCAATTATAATATTAAAGTTAGGATGTATGTACATGAATATACAAAACTGTCTCCCAGTGCGATCGATTCGCGTGGGTCGCAGTTAAATGTCAACTACATAGTTCTAAATTACACAGCGAGGCACAATAATTCACACCCAAGCCATTACTTTTAAAAAAGAACGGTAGCTTTGCCCGTACAGCCTACTAAAAGCATAATCATACAATTAGTACCCACTTAACGTCTTAATGACAGAACTAAATAACCGAATGAGGGTTTTTATTCAGCTCACTGCTTGGTCAAAATGCTGCTTAGCAATGTTCATATTGGACTTGTCTTGACTGCCTCCGTGGCGCAGCGGTAGTGAATGTGACTGCTGTGCATGAGGTCTCGGGTTCGAATCCCGGGTCGGGCCAATAAAAAGTTATTGGGTTTTCAGTTAAGAAATCTCAATAACAGCCTGGAGTTAGGAAGTTGGCGTTGTAAGAAACCCCCGTAACGGGAAAGCACGGAAAGCCGTTAGTCCTGCTCCTGATCTCTCTCTAGTCGTGTCGGATTACTGTCCCATCGGATCATGAGAGTTAGGGAACAGGGAGTGCACTTGTGTTTGCGCACACACTTGTGCACTATAATATCTCCTGCGTAATTGGCGAGTCTCCGTTAAGACTGGCCGCCGTGGCCGAAATTCGGTCTGGAGGATATTATTGGACTTTTATATATGCGGCATATAGAATTGCATACAGGAATAGTGGAGTTCCAAGTAAAATAGAAAGATCCTATTGCCGTCTGCTGGACATATGTTTGAACTCGCTCATGCTAAATACTGATATAATCACTTATTAAAAAGACCTTATCAAAAGAAAATATGGCAGTATATTATATTATTTGTGTTTAGGGTGATCATTATGGGGTACGGTCGGCCCTAGACTTAAACGGAAACTTATACCATGGGATAATAATTGCCTGCAATGAAACTAGTTTTCTGATGAATAAATCAAAAGATTTACAGTTACTGGCCATAATATCTATTATGGCCAGTTTCATAACTATCTAACTATCAAGTAAAATTTATCCGAAAGATAATCCTAACCTAACAAGAGTAAGACCATTCTTGTTAGGTTAAAAAGAGAGATAGCAAGACTTTTATCTTATAGATAAATGCTATTTGGAGGTGGTAGAACAGGGCTCTAGTCATTCAAGCAATCTAAGGCTTACCAAATATAACTTATGCTACAAAACAATATATTTATTTGTTTTTTACGTGATTCTCGCTTTTAGATATTTTACCTGTATTGCGAGGGACTCTACGAGACGGTTCGTGCATTACTTTTTTGTCCCTTGTGGGATTCAAATCCACAACACTAGACGTAGTAGCAGCAGTGAGGCGATGACTTAAACCACTACACCCTTCATGCAGTCAATTATATTAAAGCAACGCGTCTTTTCTTTTGGTGTGGTTAGTGGCCAACCTGTTGTCAACAGTTGTTTAAGCCGCCCGTAGGCCTCTGACATGGCTTAACGACTGCTGTCAATTTGACAACAACCGGGACCGACTTTTTACGTGCCCTCCGAATCATGGAGGTGCTCAGATGAAATACCACTAAGCGGTCACCCATCTATCTGACCGCACCGAACGTTGCTTATCCTTGCTAATCGTTTACCGATCAGTGGGTGCAACTGGCTATGAGCTATAACGCGTAATAGCTATTTACTGTTTAACAATGGCTAAGTACCTACCGTTTTATATAATCCTTCTCATTAAACAAGTATTTACGCCTTTCTGTTGTCACGCGGACCAGGCGTGCCTCGGCAGCCGCGCTTGCAGCGGCGGCAGCGTGGGAGCGCATCTCCCTTCCGCGGCCGCAAATAAAAACCACGGCCACGCCCTGGATCGTGCTCACGGGTTGAGAGCCCTCTGCGCTCACCCACAGTCCGCGTAAAGTTGTAGAAGCCATATGAGGCTAACAACTAACACACACAAAAAAAAACTGGATCGCGCTTTTTCGCCTGCCGACGCTCATCAAGATAAGAGACTCATTTGGGTTCCAGCCGGACCTCGCACCGAAGCCTTTTCTAGAAACACGCCCTGAGTTACTTCTTATTGTGTAAAAATTGAGTTTCGCGTACTTTTGCCTCTAACCTAGATATTGTATTAACTTCCGTCTTTTTTAATTAAAGATCGTGTAATTGCGAATACAGTATTTAATTTATCTGCGCAACTTAGACTTCCCTGGTCGACCACGTGCTAAAAACGTGCCCTCTCCGAAGAACTACCTGACACTGTTCATTTTAATCGTCATGCGACCCCATTTTGCGGTCGGATTTGTAATAAGGAGCAGCCAGCGGGTTTCAATTACAGCGCTTTAAAATACGCCCACGGCTTTCTCGCCTCGCATATCAATATGAATACGGACGCACAGGCGCGCGGCGCAACAAGTGTAGGTAGGAATCACAGATACGTACTGAGTTATAAAGGTAAAGCAAGTTAATGTTATCGTGGTTTGAATTTCTGACGTAATTAATGTACCCCAAGGCTTTGTCCGGATTAAACGATCCGTATTAGATGAAAATTAAAAGAAACATTTTCCCCGACTGGCCTATATAAGTAACACGCATAGCTATGTGTGAAACCTACCTTTTTTTTACGTCGGGGACTGCATTGACGCATACCTCTCCGCGGGGGCGGGCGGAGGAGTTATGTCGGACTCCCGGGGTAAAAGAGAAAGATGGAATAAGAATGATGTACCTCCCGAAATACCGACTAAACCAACCACGGTGTTCCCCGACAAAACCACTATCGACGGGGCCGCGCGAATCACTTGCACATGCGGTCGCGACCCCGCCGAGGTTTTGGCCCGCGCCGTATAAAACGGCAGGCCACTACACGATATGACCTACCCTATGGTCACTTCTTAATAAAACCCTACTGTCCCCCCCCTAGAGGGGAGACGGACTCGACACTGATGCGCACGTGGGAACACGCACGTCACCTCTCGGACCTGGTGCTGAACGGGTGGTGGGCAGGCCCACGAAGCCCATGTGTGGTACCTACCTAACTGAACTAACTAACTACTAACTTACCTATTAAATTATAGTAGATATACCTATTAATCAGCGATAGCTCAGTGGGGAAACCAACAGACTGCAATGCAGAGGGTCTCGGGTTCGAACCCACGTCGCGCACATCTGACTTTCGGAAGTTATATGACTTTTCGAAATTATGTGCGTATTGATTGACAATTATCGCCTGCTCCGTGCCGGAGAGCACGTTAAGCCATTGGTCCCGGCTGCCATGAACATCTATGGCAGTCGTTATTGGGAAAGTCAGTACCCTCTAATATCCTGACACTGGTCTAGCCTTAGGGTATCGTTAGCCTTCGGGTTGCGGAGGTCAGGTGGCAGCCGCTCAGTGTAAAATCTGATATCCAGTCAAATCCGGTTAGACCAGAAAAGCCGACCCCAAGTGACTTGGGAATAATAAAGGCTAAGAGAGAAGAATACCTATTAATTATTAAAAATAAAATACATATTATTGATTTTATTCACTTAGATTAGCTCGTTGGCAACAGTAGTAAAAGCGATTGCTTTGCGCGAAGTCTTGGGTTTGATTTTCTATCGGGCCGCGTTAATGTATCTATATGTAAATTCTTGTCAATAACACAGAGTCTGCAACTTTATCCCGGTAATCAGCAATAGACTCCCTTATTACTTACAACCTAAAACGAAAGCTGGTGAAATGAGGGCAAATGCAGATACTTAGGAAGGAGACGTAAACGTTTCGTTTAAGTAATCGCACGGCTCAGAAACTAGAATTACCTACCTAAATTTATGTGAACTTATTACAAATTATGCGATCGCGCATCACATATACTTACCTATGGAGGTAATATCCTCCAAGCAACAGTTAAAATAGCGTTGGAGTTTGCACCGTCTACTGTGTATGTACATCGTATCACTATATATAAACATAAAATAACTCTAATTGTAAAATAACTCTCATGAAATCGATACAAAGTTCAAGCTCTGTTGCAAAGGTGTGCAGCACAGAACGGCAACGTTACGCCCCACGCTTCAATCGCGAGAGAGGTATTTGAAGTTTTAAAGTCAGATTATCACGCTGGGTCCATTCCATTGAGCCTAGAGATCTGAAATTGTAGCTCTCATATGCCGCTATTATTCTCAAATTTTGTACTCTTAACACAAAACTATCTTTAATAGGTTGCGCCGAGTGTTGTGGGTTCAAATCTCACACGGGCCAAAATTTTGTGTAATCCACAAATGGTTGTTCCGAGTATGGATGGAACTATAATACAATGACGAGTAAGCTAATCTGTGTATCCAGCTAACACACTGCAAATTACCCCTCATATCAAGTATTAAAGACATTAAGTTGTTATAATTATGCTTTATAAATAGCATAGATGCTTATTTTTTACTTATCTTTTATGAAGAAGCTGTAGGCTGCACCATTATTCTTATCAGAACATCGGCTGACTAATCCCAAGTAGTCACGTAGTCACAAAGTCGTAAGCAATTTTAACATGCCGGCAATATTCGGCTAATTCAGCTATCTGCAGCAGTCAAATATGAGAGCTGTACACTTAAGCCCTATGTCTTACTTGCTGTACAACGATGGATACTGTAGTACTCTAAAATATATATTTATATAATATTCAACCGTTTTTACACGAAAGACAGCTTTGGGTAATCTAACTACATAACATAAAATCAAAATCATAGTCCATTTCCTAAACGGGTTGGCCAGCCTGAGGTGACAAGAGATCAATAAAAGACAGCAGTAGGATGTCAACAATATCTTTTATTAGTGTCATCCAAAGATGAATTAAGCTTATTTACAGAAGAACTGTACATTTATACATGTTCTACACTCCAACAGTATAATATCTTATATACTTAGGTCATATACACACGGCTAATGATTTAGATATGCTAGGTTTACAATAAAGTAGTTTACAGTATCTTGCTGAACAATTGTGATGTCATCATATAGTTACCATAAACACGTGTAAAATTCGATAAAAGTATGTGTAAAAAGAATTACTACACTTTAGGTAAAAACATTTTTACTTATAAAATCTACTTTTTACCAACCTCTAATTACTGACGCCGGATCTGAGTGACAATGAACTTAAAACGTTTAAATTATTTTACTGATGATACACTAGAAAAATCGATTGCCCAACATTAAGACGTAATATAGTGACACTATTTTGAAGTCTCACATCCTCTTTTGTAGAATAAACAAGGCGTTTATTCTACAAAAGAGAATAAGGTATTGATATCACAGGTTATCGTGTGGCAGATTGAAACCCCAAGTGTAATATAGCATCTCATACATCGTACAATTGTATTTACCAGATACATCGTTATTGATCGCTAAAGGCGAATGTTGGCTATAAAATGCGACATGAATGAAATATCTAGAAACTGTTTATAGCTGGTTGTTTGTAGATGGACTAAAAAAATTACTATCACTTTTACCAAACGATCGAGATCAATGAAGGCAAATTATCAGATTCACAATTTGTGCATTATGCAATCTTCGGTAACTAAGGGTTATCAAAGAGTACCCACTAATAAAATGTCATCTAATAATGATAGAAATACTAGACTAAAATGTGCTGATATATCGCAACAAATGACGTCACTAATGTTGTGCAGCGTATTCTAGCGTATAAGACGGATAAAATTACATCGAAGGTAATCTTATTTTGCTTGAGTAACTACGTAAGACCGGTATTACCCACAGTATTCTTATTGCAAGTACATACATACGTAACATTCGTATTTTGGTAAATAAACGAAATCGGCTTAGAACAAGTCTAATACATTATTCTTCCTTGTTAGAATATAAGTGTTAAATATCACATCATAAATGTAGATTATACAATAAATAGCATAACATAGAACAGTCCATTAATTTATAACAACAGTAGAACCATTTATAATGCACCTCCTTTCGTTTACACCGATCATAATATATTTATTATATATTAAGTTTCGTGTTACATTTTACACAATTAATTCCATTCTCTTAACCGATTCGTTGCGACGCCCATTTTCGAACACTTTTATCTGTGGCGGCGAACAAATATTTCGTGACACGTTAATCGTGTCAAGCGCCATAGAAGTTGATGACACGCCTATTGTGCCATCAGCCATGTACAAAACAAAATGCTTTTTTTATGCTTTTCTACTTGTTTAGTCTTGAATTCTGTTCAGTTGACATCAAACATCGGACGTAAACAGCAGGTTACGTTGCGTAAAGTGGTTTTGAAGTTAATAACTACGTTTTTTACTGAAAATGGTTGGTAAGTAACATTTTTATTCAGATGTTGTAAACCTTTTGTACTGTTTTTATGATTTAGGTAATATATATTATACTGGGATTGTAAGTTATAAAACATTTTAAGTTTTATTTATAAGCATTTCTTATGCTAAGGATTATTGTCTATTATAATTTTTTGTATTTTGTGTTTTGAATGTAAAATTCAGTTGCAAAAAATATTGTAATCATTTATTATTTATTTAGGCATCTTCTACTTATACTTTTAATCGTACACAATTAAAAACTGAGGTACGGTTTAGAATAATTCGTGGTAATGCGTTGCATTAATAGATACCTTATCGCAGTATTCGTAATGCTACTTATCAAGGTTTTCAACTCCTGAAATTATCTGATTCGCATAATATCCAGAAACGAAGACTATAGGCATGATCTGAATTCAAAACAATTAATGTTTAGTTCAAGAAGCACCTCATAAAAATCAATTTGAGCGAGTAATAAGGAATTTAAAAATGACACGACATTCGTGTCACACGCCATATACGAAATAATTTAATGGTACGCCTGTCTTGCCATCCGCAACGAATCGGTTAAGATTGACAAATTCGATAACGAAGGGCATATATAGATATAAAACATAGATACTACTGTGCAAGTCTCGATCCGGCAAACAGGCAAGCTTATTCACTACAAATATGACAAATAAATAGTTATAAAATGACTTCAAAACGTGTTAGTTACGCGTCCTATCTTTTGTCCAACTAACTATACTAGCAGGTACTTATTGGTGAGGCACCGTGTGATGTTGTCCGATCTTTATTGCTAACTAAATAAATAGCACAAAACGTTCACGTTACAATATAGCTAAAATAATGAGTAAAATTGCGATTGTGAACAAAAATAGATCAATGATTTTATTTATTTTTCAATTTTAGAACTGTTTTGTAGCTGCACTCAATGTGTACAAATCGCTCAAAAAGTTGTACAAGGTAAGTCAGAGATGAGGTCGTAACACCTTTTGTTCTACAACTTTACAGATATACAGAGTGTGGCGTAAATAATGGATAACCCTGAAACTGTCGAATGGCCAGATATCATCTATCATTTACCCCACTTATATCACCATATGCCCATGGATGACCAAATTATTGATATTTTTGATATTTTAAATAAAAATCGTACTTACTCATACAAAATTAGCTGCCATTTCTGCAATTGGCGACATTTTCTCGTTCTGTTTTTTTTATGTCACTCCTGAATACTTGCAGCATCAGACCAGTATCAAGTTTTTTTGTTACAATCTTAGACAACTTCGCAAAAATACTTATTCTCAAATTTTAACATGTTTTCTAAGGAAATATGCATTTTTAGGCCCCTGTATCGAAAAAAAAATGTCTATGGGCATATGGTCATATAAGTGGGGTAAATGGTAGATGATAATCTGGCCAGTCGACAGTTTCAGGGTTATCCATTATTTACGCCACAACCTGTATAAAGTAATCAGCAAAATAAAGTTGACAATTTATTAGCATGCAAGTATAAGTTTGTATGGTTTGTAAAGTCATACAACAAAAGTGGTTTACTTTTTTATCATGAGTCAATACTAACACATAATAAATCTATGTGTACCTATATTTTTAATTTCCGTATAATATAATAATTTATAAACAAAATTGTGACTTAAACATATTCATAGGTATAAAAAATATTCGAAATATGCTCGCTCGATTTAAACCAGTTCCATCCCTGAAGATCGTTACAAATATCAGTTTGCAAATTAGCTGCATTATTTTTTATATTTCTATTAATACTTCTCAAATAAAATCTTCAGTTTGTAATTGTCCAAACGTAGTTCAGCAGCCTGCACCTATCAGTATGTGTATAAACTAATACCTAATTATTAAAGTAGGCTCTGTATATAAAAATAACACTCCATAAAACTGTCTGAGATTATTACAAGACACAGGTAATTAATATCAACGATTGTATTGCTCTTGATACAATAAATGAAATAGTTAACGTTAGGTTAAAATATTATAGTATATTACGAATATCAAATATAATAATATTTAGTTGGTATGGAACTAAATACTAAGTGTGATTTATAAAGTAATTGAAATTACAGGTCAGGACATCAACGAGATTTAAAGCCAGCCACTCAAATTCACATTTTTGTTTAAACTGCTTTATTGCTAGCTGAACTGTATTGTACTCCGGTTGTATTGTAATTGTATACCTATAATTGCTATTCTTTTAGAATCTGTGTATTTTTTTATATAATGTTAAACGTGAGGATCTGTAGTTGGCTATCAGATAATTATTAAAATGTATTATCATGCTAGATAAGCTGTTGGACCTCCATAAATAAACAAATATGCAGTCTTATGCCAACCTACAAATATTGAATAGTATTTTGGAATGTCTAGTTCCATATTGGTACTCTCTTTGTTGATTAAAATGATTAAATATTATTGTAAATGTGAGTGACCAGCTGAATAGGAGTAATTGATATGATTAGGCTTAATATGCGCTAATTGTTCCACGTTTATATGTGTGTCACTTCTAGTCATATGACAAGATCCATGTCCCGAGTTATAAATAAATTTGGATGTTCTGATAGTAGGCTTGGATGATAATCTTACGGAGATTCAACTTACGCTACAATAATGACATCAAATGGGTAATTTTGACGATACATATTACTGGGATCGAATTTGAAATGCCATCAGTCTTTTATAAACTGACATTTCAAAACATTTTTATATCATACCGTAATATATTTGGCTATATAAACACTTGCCTTTATCTAACTATATGCACATGGAAGAGTAAATAACTTCTTTCTAAGCAAAAGATCTTGGGTATGGTTTTCTTTAGTTCATAAGTTATGTTCTGAAATGTCAACCTGTTAGTCAGTCAATTTTCTGCTTTATGAATTAAAAGGCACAAAGACAATATCTCGTGGTAACTTAATAGTATTACTATTGCGCAATTGAACTAATATAATAATAAATCTCGAGGGGAACTTATTAGTTATTACTTAGGCTTAGGGCAGGGCGGCGCCGGGCGGTGGGGCCGCGGGGCCACGTCTTCATACACTTCATCGTAGAGGTTCGCGTTGGAGTACAGCGGCGGTGCCGCGTACACCGACCGCGCCGGCTCTCCTATCTCACTGTAGAAGTTACTCGCCGTGTCATTGACCTCGTCGTACACCGCGCCCTGTGACGTCGATGCCATGTTCGTACCGTAACCCACCGCGTAATTCGAGTAGTGATTAAAATCAACGTTCTGATACTTAAGTGCCGAGTAATTCTTAGAGTTTTCCAGGCAATCGCTAAAGTTCCGCAGCTTTTCAGCCTCCTCCTCGTACTTAGGAACGTAGATGTTCTTTTCGTAATCATTGCTCGTGTTGGTCTTCGTCGGGGTTGATAACTTAGTATAATAATCCTTCGTCTCCAGTATGAACTGTTGCTGGGCTGGGTTTATATCGAAGTTTTTGTACAAGGGAATATCGTTGTACTTATTATCTTCTGTGGCATTGTTCGTGGCAGTCGAAGTCGATGGTGCATTGTACGGTGATTCGGCGTACATATAGTCACTGTTATTACTCTTTGTCCTGAGATTCAAAGATTCGGAGATTCTGTCGTCCAGCGACATTTCGGCAAGCGATGCTGAAACACTTGGAACAGCGTTTCTTTCTAGCGAGAGAGCATTAGTCTTTGCGTAATTCGAAGTAGGTATAGTGCCATACGGGGAATTATTCTGGAGTGTATTATTACTAGTAGATGGCATATTGTTATAGATATGTGATGTGTCTGACCTTGTGGCAGCTGAGTGATTGTTGGAGGCGTATCGGTGTGGGTCTTGATATGTTGGTTGACTGTTAGTATCCTCTGGGGTTACTTCATAATTTGGTCTAGCTGGTGTTAGTTGCTGGCTGGCAGGCCAGAACTGTGATGTGTCGAAGGGATCTGGCTGTGTGAGTGTCTGCGTGCTACTGAAGTGTAAGGGTGTTGCGAGGTTGTCTAAAGACTTAGCACCATATAAATTAGAATAGTTTTGCGTGCTGAATGAACTAGCAGATATACCAGGCAGACTTTCTATGCTTTGCTCACCCCAGTCAGTGTCGAGACCTGAAATAACAGAAATAATATAAATGATTAAGCAAAAATAGTTAATAATTCGATTATTTTTATTATTTGCTGTGCCAATCTATAAAGAGTAAACATTTGATTTTTGTTTGAAACGATTTAACTCAAAAACTACTAAATCGATTTAAATAAAATTATTTTACTATTAGAAAGCTATATTATCACTAAGTAACAAAGGCTACATTTTATTTAAAAAAGTACTGTTACTAACATAACCCAGCCTACTTTTACGCAAGTGAAACCATGGGCAATAGCTAGTAATAAAAATATATTACTAGGGATATTTGTTTTATTCCAAACATGATCTTTTTCTACAAGTGAAGTCAACCAGCTTTATTCAGTCTATTGCTAAACATAGGCTTCGCTTAATTTAAAACAAGTGAGAAACGCCAACGAATTGCCGTAAACCTCAGAGTTCGAAAAAATGGTATCACGTGACTCGGTCAGAGGTCAAAGGTCATAGTCATTTCGGGTGTATATCGACTGTGCTTCGTCGAATGGCGTTGACCGCGAGTCTCTAGCTCTTACGGTTCTTGAGTTGAAAGTTGTATAACAGACGGACGGACGGACAAAGCTGTTGTACAAGAGTTTTTTCGAACTGTAAAGAAAAAGAACTGTTACTAACATAACGTAACCTACTTTTACGCGAGCGAAACCGCGAGCAATAGCTAGTAGTAAATATTGTGATAAATGTTTTATTTTAAATATGACCTTTCTTTACAAGTCAAAACAATCAACCTTTCGCAGTCTAGTACAAGACATGGGCTTCGCTTAACTGCAAATTATATGCCAAACACAACATAAAATAAGCATCAGTATTGGGAAAGTACATGAAGAGTGCATAGTCTAACGTCGTAAAACTTAATCACTGTAGAAAATGTGGCTGTTATTAATCAATGCTAGTAAGTAATACAGTCAGCGACATAACTCGATCAACATTAGTGCGATTTTGAATTGCTTTATCTTCAAGAATAGTTAAAGGATAGATAGTTTTAGTTAGACAATGAATTACAACAGAATAATAAAAAGTAAATATTCATTCATAAAATAATGTTACAAATTTGTTTGATGTCCAGCTACTTTGTCGCTGACTGTACTAAAAAATCTCTCGACGTCAATGTAACTGTTACTAAGTTGTCAGCTTAACTATATCGAGACTTAATAATAAAAGAATTCTGTCTGGCGTCTGGACGCAGGTGTTCGTTCGCCGTTAGACGAATTAATATGTAAAACTCTTTTTTAACATAATATTTGATTACCAGGTGTTCAATAAACCAACTATCTAATAAAGAAGTTTAACGGGACCGTTTGAATTATTGAATGGCAGTGGCACACCGGCAGCCAGACACAATAGGTTTTTAATTATGTCTGACATTTTAACAATTGACAGGTTATCATTAAAAAATACTGTTGTACGTACCAAGTTTGGCACATTAATTGGCTGACAACCTATTTGTGTGACAGGGACACACCAAGCTAATGTGAGACTCTCAATAAGTCTCTTCATTTATCTATGATTTAAGACATTATGATAAGAGAGAAACTTATAGAAAAATAATATAATAAAAAGCAATCCGAGGGTGCGTGGCGGGTTCCTCTCTGCCCAATAATTTTATTACAATGGTCTGCTGCACATTAACGCGACTTCGATTCAATTTATTATGATATATGCAACGAAGCTGTTTTTTTTTTGTTAACATGAAAGATATACTGTAAGTACGTACCAAGTTCTGGCACATCAATTGGCTCGTCGAGAATAGAGACGGTGCTTTGACTATTTTGTGTTGTTTTCTTGCACGGCGTGCTTAGTCTTGTAGAGGGCGGTAAATCCAAATCAATCAATATGTCTTCCTTCACTGAAATGAAAGAATAATATTTAGTTAATCCATAATATTGTTCTAGAGCAATCCTACTACCTATGTTTTTGTTTGAATTTGAATAGCTCGGTTAGTGGATTGCGTCGACCTACGAGAAGATCATATCCAAACAAACTCCTGTTGTGTCTACGTTTACGTTTTACGTAAACGTTTTTAGGCTCTTCAAGGAGTAGTGCGCGATACTACACAGCAATTGACCCGTAAACTGTCCCTTGCAATGGCCAATTTTCGTCATTCGGCCTGGTTGGCGAGTGTTAGGCCTGGTCCATAGACTACAGTATCCATTTATACAACAACTTAGTGGTTGTTGTCACGACGAAATCCCTGGTTGGGGATTGGGGGCAAACGTACGCCCACATTTTATTAGCTATGGTTTTTGATCCCAGTTTTCACTAAGTTTCTTAACAGAAATCCAGTAACACTATACCAGACACGGAAAACGGGAATCAAACCCGAACCTAAACCTAAAACAGCGCCGCTTTCACTACCGCTGCGCCACCAAGACAACCATCTACATATTAAATCGTGAAAACATCGTACCCTTTTTAAAGCATAATGCGCGCACGAAGAATTGTAAGATATGGCATAGTTAAAGTTTAGCTAAAAATAATAGGATTTACGGTATAAGTCGCAAAGTGGTTGATATTAGGCGATCATTAGTATAAACGATTGTACTAACATATACCTTGATTCAAGCTCTTCGAATGTGCTTCCCTAGTCCCCCTCGCCGCTCGATCCTGGTTAAGTTGCGCGACGCGGTCGTTGATGAGCTTATTGTAGTTGAAGTGTTTGCTGCCGGTGTTCCCGCCGCGAGTCGTCGGCGGCTGAGTGGATTCAATCGTACGGCGCTTGCGCAGCACCACCGCCGAGTCGTCTGACACGCCATTGGTCGATAGCGTTGGTGACGGTTGACCTGCAATTGCAATGGTAGAAATGAGCATAAAGTGAATGAAAGATTTGGTTTGCTTTTTTGACTTAGTGGTTTGTGATTTAAAATGTTTACTTAAAGCCTACATGCAAAATTTTAGTACGTTTTAAGGAAGGATGTTTTTTTAAAGACTATTCCCGCATGAGGAATAGCTCTTATATCACGGAGGAATTTACAAACGCTCATGCAACTGACGCAAAGACCATCTAGACTTGGAACAACTATTTATGGATCACACAATTTTTCGTATGGTGATCGAGCCCACAACAATCGACGCAGTGGCAATGACAAGGCGACTATTTAAACCATCGCCAACCATACAGGCCTTTGTTTATGATTTAAAATGTTAAATTCAAGCCTAAAGAACCATGTCCACTTCTCATACATTGAAAAACCTGACAATGAATTATTGTGTCTAATGATAAAATGTATGAAAGCAAGTACGTCTATGATGAAAAATTATTTTGTAAAGACAGATTTTCTCTTAAAGGCCTAGGAAATACGTAATACACCGGAATGATATATAATTATATAATAACTTTTCTACACATAATAATTAACATTATTTTATGATAAGTTTTTAAAGAATTGATATAATTTATAATAAAATTATGTTTTCCTCGAGATTTTGACGAACCACGCGATATTGATGTGGCGTAAGTAAAATGGAACGTAGCCAAAGAAGGAAGTATTTTCGACCACAGATTATATAACAATGTAGCTAGTAAAAAAGATGTGTTCACGAGTTCTAAAACATCTTTACAACCGAAAACTTCCTTTTTCCAAGACTTCTATAAAATATAATTGTTAATGAAATCAACACACTATAAAATAACCTTATTTGTAAAATAAATTTTATTTCTAGACACTATTAGGTTCGAAATGACCGATGTTCTTTTAGGTTTAATTAACTACGTTTCAAGGGAGGAAGGGTCCAAGGAATCCTCAAGCTGTCTGTCAGTACATACATATTTACGCTTTTGACAAGTCTATTTTATAATTACTGCCTCCGTGGTGCAACGGTAGGAATGCGAATGCAGACCAACAAAAAATTATTGGTCTTTCCTGATAAGAAATCTCAATACGAGCCCGGAATTAGGAAGTTGGCGGTTATACCACCGTGCCTTGTAAAACACGTAAAGCCGTTAGTCCTGCGCCTGATCTCTCTCCGGTTGTATCGGATTATCCGTCCCATCGGATCATGAGGGTTAGGGAACAGAGAGTGCACTTGTGTTTGTGCACACACTTGTGCACTATAATATTTCCTGCGCAGAAGGCCGGTGTCCGTTAAGATTGGACATCATATTTGTAATGACGGGGAGAGGTAATGCCTAGAGCATATGCATAGTCTCACGCCTATATCTCCGTATAGCAGGCAGGAGTTTATAAGACCTACTTTTCGCCAGTTCCGAGTTTTAGAACCCATATAATAGCGGAGCGAGCCTACACAGTTCTACCACACCAGGGAATAACACAATACCACTTTGCCCGACATAACCTCTGGCGTCAAGGTTATAAAAACAAGTAATTGGGACCCACCCAGCCGCACAAAGAAGCGGTACATTCAAGACTTTACATAAGGATAATACTTAATACTTATCGTGAACAAATATTTACTCAGATTAGAATGGACGTGATTCACATGACTAGACAGCAGGCATTTGAAAGTCATTCATGACATCGCTCTGAAAATATTTTAACCAGCCAGGTCTTGAAACGCCACACAAAATTAAAAACCTATTGCAGTGGCGTCTGGCTGCTGGTGAGCCGCTGCAAGTCAATGAGTTAAATGGAGGTGTTGCATAACTTACTTCAAGTTATACTAATATTATAAAGATAAAAGATTTGTGTTTTTGTTTGTAATAGATAAACTCAAAAAAATATGGATCGACCGATTTTAAAAGTTCTTTCACCATTGGAAAGCTACTTCATCCAGAAGTATCGTAGGTTTTATAACATTATGCTACGAGCCATGGTAGCAGAGAATCAATCACAAACGTGCGTGAAATCGTGGAGTACAGCTAGTTTATAATAAATAAATGTAGGGAGACCGAGAGTCGCCAGAAACTAACAAAATGAAACAAAAAAGTTACAAAACAACTAAGGGCCTGTGCACACCACGTTTTTTAAACACGCCGTTGACGCGCGTTTTAGAAACGTGGTCGACGGCGCGCTTTTATCTTACAGAGCAGTTTTTTGTCGTTTGTATCGATACACACGCGCGTTAGCATTGCGTTTGAATTGATTCAAACACGCGACAAAAGCGCGCGTTTGTATCGATACACACGCGAGTTAGCATTGTTCTTCCGCCGATATAAATGATCCTAGCACTGTATTTTGGCGAGTTAATGCCGGTTTAAGAATCGCAAGAAGTTCTTGAAATAATGAATACGACATTCGATAACAATTTGCGAGTTTTTTTTATGTTCTGTTTGTTTTCCAAACGTTGTTGTATAATGTCCACACAACCTTCTATCGCTCATAAATGGGTGTACCCACATAAGCTGGTAACTTTCCTTCTGACTTTTTTAAAATTAATAACAAATCGCATGCAGTTAATGCTGTCTCGATCGATGCCATCTTGACGAGGTTCTGTTTAAAATCGCAATATGCCAGCGTGTTTGTACCGATACACATGCGCGTTTGCATCGCGTCTGTATGGCTACACACGATTGCTGTATCGATTCAAACGCGTGTTTGAATTTATACAGGTGTGCAAACGACTACAGGCTGCGTCTGACTCGCGTGCGTATCGCGTCTGTATCGCTTCAAACGCGCGTCGACGGCGCGTTTAAAAACCTTGGTGTGCACAGGCCCTAATATGCTTACGTTCATTATACACATATTACGCATACCGTAAACAAATCAGCTGTGTTAAAATGACAAAGGTCTAGCAGCCCTGGAATTTTGTACTTACCATAGAAAAATACATACATATTGACAAATAACATAACATAAAGGCAGGTCAAATGTGCAGCCCTAAATTGTTTTTACAAATGATAAAATTCTTGCAACACCTCAAGCTAAACTAACAGATTCATTTTACATTTTAAAATCTGAGCGTTTTTGTAAAACAAAATCAAACCGATGGCAAGCTATTTACAATCACAGCACTTGACATACGTTTGAGTGACTTTTAACTAATTTTAGTGTTTATTTGCCTTTCGGAAACCGGCTGTAAATGCCGGTGTTAAACATGGGTTCATTAGGGCATTGCATAGCTGGGATTCGAACCCACAATCAAAAGTTCAATATCTTAACCATTGACATAATCTTATTTGATAATTATTTTTAACCGGTCGTATACCGCCGGCTCGCATACCAGCCGGCAGATTTGTACCCGTCGTAGGCCGGTGGCTCGCATGCGAGCCACCAAATTGGCGCCAAAACGCCGCGCGCCGCCTTCGCTTAAGCGCCAATCTGCTGGCGCCAATTTGGTGGCTCGCATGCGAGCCACCGGCCTACGACGGGTACAAATCTGCCGGCTGGTATGCGAGCCGGCGGTATACGACCGGTTAAGTCCTGTTACGAACGCTGCTAGTGATATAACTTTTATAATTGAAATCAATAAAATGTGTAAATCTTTAAACCATCCCAAAGTTTAAAGACTTAACATTGCTAAAGCAAATTGAGAACATGTAAACCTGACTTAAACATTTATAAGTCCTTAACTTTCGTTTTACATCAGTAATATCACGATTACGTGGTTAAAGGCAACAATACGAATTTAAATCACCATTTATAACGGGCAGGAATAAAATGTGAATGTGTAATATCGTATGTCGCCACCAAATTGCATAATCACTTATATTAAAAAAGTCCTTACACTTTTACACGACAGGGTTTATTGATAAATAAAAACACTGGGGAACAGTCATTTTGCGGCATGGTAAGTTGAAGTCAATTTTGTTTAAGTTCAGTATGCTGAATACGAGAAAATATCAGATTTGTTAAATTGACTCTAGTTTATGAGATAAGACTATATAACTACATATATGACTGAAAGAAGGTCGAAATAAAAATACAATTACATATTACATATTAAATATTTATTTAATATTATCTTGATACCATGAAAGCAGTTGGTAAATGTACACCGTGGTTCATTTATTTTCTATTATAGTTCTATAAGTGAAAACTTGTAATTGGCCTACCGTTACCTATCATGTCATTGTTATACATTGCCTGTAGCTGTAAGTTTTCCATAAGCTAAATAAATAAGTATATTTTAGAAACGGCTATATATTAACGACAAGAAAACTTAATATAGGTTAGGTATATGATATTAATAAAAAATCATTAAAAAAATTTGAAAAACTTTATCTGTAAGCTTTTCTATTGTGTTTATGTTTAGGACAATCCATTATTAAACTCAAGCAATAGTTCTGCCATCATAATATGGCTGTCCCATCGGCCTTGGTATCTTTCTTTTATTGTTCTAGTGTCCTGATGGAACCGTTCTTTTTGTTGAATATCTCAAGAACCAGAGTCAATCCATACACAGTAAATACATTTCGGGTATGACTGATGGTGTTTATTAAAACCAGTTATAAAATTAGTGCCGCAGAAAATATATATTTTTATGTTTCGTATTGTGATGCTCAAGATTTGATGGCACCTCTTCGTCCTATATACATCCATAGTATCTTGTCTATATGCCCTAAAGAGGTTGTTATACGTGTATAATACACCACAGTTCCAGAATCCGTTCTGTTATTGAGAATTTCTAGACAACCCAATAACACTTGTCCTGATTCGAGGCTCATGCACAGCAATCGCATACACTACCTATAAACTAACACATCACTTCAACCATTATAAAAATGGCATTATTTACTTTCTGGCATATTCGTAAGTTAACCTTATGTCGCGTTTCTTGCAAAATACACCCCCATCTGGTGCCAATATCCAGCCATAATATCATAGTTACGCTTCGAAAGACAGCTAACTAAATAATGTCAAAACCCCACAAAGGTACTAAGCGGTTTGTATTGCGACTGATTAAACAATTCACCCACAACATGCTCATAATAAAGTATTGTAAGTTATTATACCAGGTGCGACATGTTTGTACTAATCTCACGTATTAGGTAAATATACACACCTTTACAATATTATGTTTATGTATTAGTCATTGGTGATAAAATATTCACTTAGTCATAGATTAGCGATTTTCAATGCTATGTACATCTTACGTGACGATATTACGTCGTATGTGAATATGTTAATATGCGTGATTGAAAACCTACATTAGTTACGGTGCATGTATTGGAAAATTGTTTTCATTTCAACGTCGAGATTTGTAGGGAGGCAACTAAGAGATTATTTATTCTCACAGCGTTTTATGAATAATAACTTTGAAACTTTATATTATATTATATGCACATTATTCAGATAGCATTAGTTGCTTGACGTTCACCGTAAACTATGATCACGTTTCATGAGGGCTAGAAGCATTGGCGTATTTGGCCTGGCCCATAAACAGCTATGGCTTACCTACACTGCCGTCATAAGAAAAACGACGTAACTAAAACTTTTTTTCGAAATTAAGATTTCCACTTATTTGGAATCAGTAAAAAAGGACAAGGTAATTATTAAAAAAAATTGTTGATACGTTTTTTTCCGACGGCAGTACAATTTTAGATTACAATCCTATTTGGAGTTGAAACGTAACATCCTGAGGGTATTAATTAATTTTAAAGCCGTGACCACCTGGGCTCTGATATAAGACAACAGCCTTTTTTTAATTTAATAAAAGAAAAATGCTTTCACCATCTTCTAGCTGCCTACTAGCTTTTATACCAATTTGAATTTTTAAAAGTACTCTTTATCTAGAAAACGCTTTGGGTTGAGTAGCAGTAGCACCAATACACAGTACAATCTGTACTGTGGTGTAGGTAATGCCTAGTTGTAGTGCTTCGTATCTTTGTTTTATGACAAAAAGCTGGAACACATTAGCAGTAAGACTCCGGTTGTACAAGCAGACGTGAAAGGCGAGTATATCTAGTAGGCGTTAAAGGACTACTTGGGTGTGTTTAAGTTGTGATAAGCATAGCCTTTACTACAAGCGTCTATTCACTGCTTAAGATCTGGCGGGGTCGAATAATTTTCACAGACAAACTTAATCCTCGCGGTACAGAGATTAAATGTCCGAAGTTAGATCTTATACATCTCACCTAAGAATTACCAACCAATCTATAAATCATTCACAACAGTTATTTCTGTATGAAGATCACAATACAACGTACAATCATAGTTGCAGTGTGATAGTTGCACAAATAAACCTATTGTGCTCCCTGCAAGCAGATTAAATTGATAGATTGCAGTCAGCCTGTGGACGACCTATATGATTTGATAGCAACCAATCTTCTTGCTTCGAGGATATCACAAATTGCACACCGTAGTCATATTTCTCTATTTTACACATATTTATGTCCAACACAGAAATATCGCAAATTCCGCGAACCGCGATTAGTCCGTCTCTTTTTCTTATTATAATAATAAGTTTAAATATTATCCTTCATAAAGCTGTCTTAAAATAACATTATACAATTTTCACTAATAGATCCCTTTATGGGCGACTGGTATCCGAACTAGGTTTCCTTGTCATCATACAAATACCCCTATTAGTTAAGGTAAGTAACTGTTTGTAGCAGTTTATGTACACAGAAATAAATGCGAAAATAAACTTGAGTATCAAAATAAAATTATTTTCTATGAATTATATGAACAAGCTTCAACAACTCGATTACTCGATTTAATTTGTCATCAAGACGAACCTGTAAACTTTGACCAATGGTATTCTAGACCGTCTGATGATATGTGATAGCTTAAGCTAATAGACGGTTGAAATCAGGGGAATGAGTCTTGCAATGTCGATCCCATACTATAGTCTATATCTAGGAAAATCATGGCAGTATGGTAATTGTCTAACATAAGCGGTCGAGTGACCAAATTTCTCTGAAACCGCTTGGAGCGTGACCATTTTGGTCATAGATACTACGGCGAATTAGATAAGAGATCTTTGCGAAATTGGGTGAATCTCGATCAACATGGTGGGTGACATATGTGACAGTGGCTAATTATTAAGAGGAGACCTGCCTAAAAGTAATTACATAAAGATTACGTAGTCTGTTTAATATTATATTACTATTTTAGCTTAATTGAACGTCAAAAATAAATTATATCCAAAATGTATATTTCGTGACAGTAAACTGGATCAATTATAACAGTAAACAATTTGTTAATAGATGTTCGTCATTAGGTACATCATACCAATAAAATAATTATTAACAAATTAATGAATCATATATAATTTGTATGACAAATTAAATTCATAATAAATAGTAAAACTACGTTGTTCATTTATGTGTATGAATTTATAAAAACAATACGTAATTGAAACTCGGCGTAGGAATATGGTTGGCTATGTATGTAATAATAATATTACTTTCGTCTACAAAAGTAAAAGTTTAGCGCCGCATCAGTTATCGTGACGCATATCATAAAAGTGAACGCATGTAATAAATTATAGATAACGAACGCCCATACATTTGATTTGGGTAATGATTTCGTTCTATTAGCCAATAAACGAATTCTAATCTCAGTGCATCCCTTTTTAATAAAATAGATGGAAAATCATAACTAATATTATAAATTAAAATGTGAGTTTGTTGTTTCCTTTCTGAAATTTCGCATACACGTTGACAGGTATATAGAAAATGACATAGAGTACCTTTCAACCAGAAAAAATACTGTTACTAATCTAACCTATTACAGAATCTATCAATTCGTAAACTATTATAATAATATATAATGTTCGAGAACTATTTTGGCCTTTGGGACTAGAACAAATTTGAGAAATATAAAGGTAAAGATGATGATGACTCAATTAGCTTTAACACGAGAAGGTTATTTACAGTTTCTAAGAATCTTTATTCCGTATTGCCATGTCAGAAAGAAATATTAGAATATACAGAGAATATTTTATAGCTGTAGACTGCGGTTCTCCTGCGTGGTATTCTTTAAAGAGCGACCAAGCCGAGCATCACGCCAATACATTATACCAACTAATTCAACAATTTCTAAACTATTAAGGCTGCAAGCAAGCATACGGCTTATTTAGAGCCTAACATCCCTAAAAGTATTGTCTCGTTCTGACGCATGTTTAGCAAATGGTGGTAAGGTCCCTGATGATAGGTGATTAGTGATAACCATAGACAATGAACCGTTACACGCTTAGAAATTAAATTAAAATTGAAGAACTAGCACCGAGCTTTGTTAAAGGTACTCCGTTTCTGAAGAATATTTAATTGTTACTATTTTTTTTTTGCGTAAATATACAAACACTTTCGCATGTACATATGTATTAAATATATTAATTTAAAAAAAACGACTATATGGCATGCACAGCTAGAATCGCGTGTCTGTTGATATAAAGTAGATATTACTATTTTTGCGTAGGATCGTTTTGTTACGGACGAAGTGCTATTGGGCACCAATGTTAAGGAGTTCTCAGTAGTAGCACAGGGCCTGGCAATACGGTAGACAGCTACACACTTTTCCCTATCAAGTAAGGGTAAAAACATAGCGGGCAGCATGTGGAAGAAACTTCTCTGCCTACCTTTTCTAGATAAACAGGTATCTATGCTTAATTTTGAGCAGCAGTAATACGTTTTTGAATCATGTATTCGATTCCCACCTATTACTTCTTAATGGTTCTAGTATGTTTACGTAAGTTATGAAACAGAAGCAGTTAACACAGCTGGAGGTGCTAACAAGGATACAAATTTGACTTCAAATTGCATTTTGATATAGTACTAGATTCTGCCCGCTACTTCGCTCGCTCTTTTCTAGATGACACGAACTTTATACTCTGTTCTGTACATGCGAAATTGTATGATAATCGGTCGAATAATTATGGCGTGAAAGCGTAACAAATAAGCAAACAAACTCACATTCGGATTTATAATATTAGTTAGGATACTACTAATAATATTCCAAACTTAATTTCATTATAAACGTTCTCATGATGTTAAGTTGTTTTGGTTGTGTAGTATGCTTGTATGTATCGATCCACACAAGTGGCCACTTGGTAGATATTACTAAGGCCTTGGACACATGACCTCGTCGCATTGCCGTGAGGTTTATCCTTCACTTTAACCTCGTGTTCGTCGAAATGGTATAAGAAGCGTTATGTCACGTAGAAAACTGCATACGAGCGATTGAAACATTTGCAACATTTTGGCAGAATTTGTATTTTACTAGGTTTTGTCAAAGATTATATCCACGTGGATACACTATGCATCATATTTCTAGTTCTACTGAACGGAATAAGGAGAATCGTGGCATAAATTTTGAAATTTAAGCCATGTTTCTTGCAAGCAACTTGAGTTGATCCCAAGCCATTATACAAAGAAAAAATAACAAGTTATTATACAAAGAAAAACGAATCATGCCTCATTTTGGGGGATATTTTTGAGTCTCATTAGGATCTACGTACTATTAAAAAATGTTGTCTGTCAATTGACTTAATACTTCTTCCGTTACGCAAACCAAACCAAACCAAATCAGTAACAAAATAAATATTCAACTGAAAAAAGTTGGCTAGAAACATGCTTCTACTACTATCATTGTAGTACAGGCTAAAAATATACTATTAGTTTAGATTTCATTGATGCTTAATCTGTAAAGACTTAGAATACAAGAGATAATTAAAAACTATTGCATCTGGCCACCGGTGTGCCGCTGCAACGCAATAGATTAAATACAATTAAACTTAGTTATCTAAAGTTCCAAAATAATCCTTACGCAACTATAAAATTTTGTTTTCATTTTTCACACGACCTTCACTGAAGTAAGGTAAGTACCCACATAAAAGATGGCAAAAGCAAAAAACTCTAAAGGCAGAAAACAGTGTAAAATAAAACAAAGCGTGCCCTTACCTTTTTGTATCGGCGACAACGTTTGAGACTTCTTAGACGCTGGGGTAACTTTACCTTTTGAGATCGTGACTAGAGTGCTGCAACAAATAAAATATGTCAACAACGTATCAAGGATACCTAGAACTGCAGTCACCAGTTTGA
Source organism: Catocala fraxini (assembly GCA_930367265.1). Taxonomy (NCBI): domain Eukaryota; kingdom Metazoa; phylum Arthropoda; class Insecta; order Lepidoptera; family Erebidae; genus Catocala; species Catocala fraxini. The sequence goes on from OV884032.1 coordinate 9,542,188, forward strand.
AAATAGAATACCTACCGAGTAATATTAATTTTAGAATAATTTGTTTACAATTATAAGACAAGTAGCAAAGGGAACGAGGATGCTGTTCAACTGCTCTCTGAGATCTCAAGTTGGATCCTAAGTCTCGCATCTATGACTTTTCGAAATTATATGTATTAAATAAGTAATCATCGCTCGATTTTACGGTGAAGGAAAACATCGTGAGCTAACTTTCACGTCTGAGTTACCAATGTACCTATGTAGTTCTTAAAGATACGTGAAGTCTGCCAACCCCTATTGGGCCAGCGTTTTGGACTTTGTCTTCTTCATTCTAAGGAGAAGCCCGTTTCAACAGAAGGACAGTATATGTACAGGGAGTATGACAGTACAGGGCTGATATTATTATATTATAATTATAGGACGTGGCAAGGTACAGAACAACCCCAGTGGTCTGTTACCAATGCCAATAATCATCTGCGTTACCAATTCAACATCTACTTCTTTTTAGGATTGGGAAGGGAATGCTAGTAGTGTTTGCAACCGTCTATAGGCTACGGTAAGAAAACCACCGAATGCTCAATTACCTACGACTTATAAAATTAATTGTTTAAAGACAAAATGAATGAAAGTAATGTTAGGTATACGCAATTATTACGGAACATAGTCGAATGATTCTTTCTTCCCATACGACCAATATGGTGGATCTATGATATTATTTTTACAGTTTGTTTGTTCCGCAATCACCTAAAAATCACAGAACGAATTCCACAGTTTCTAGCTTGTTCTTCAACTTATAAACTAAGCCACGTTTTAACAGTTCTTAGAATATTTGTATATAAAGGTTGATTCCAAATTTCAACTAAACGAACTCGCGAGCACACACTAAAAATATTTGTAGTTAGTTTCTGGTAATAATAGCAATAATTTTACCTAGGGAACAACCCCACTTCTAAGGTCCTCTGATTCTGCCCTTTCCACCAATGTAACTCAGGTCTTCTGTCTATTAGAATAATAGGGTCACCCGCATCTATGGTCATCTTACTCGGCCGTCGGTAACTGTCGGAGAAAGCGCTTCTTATAAAAATGCATTTCACTTAATTACAATGAGAACAGAGAACAATGCCGATGAGTTGTCGGCACTAATTAATGGCTTTGTGTGGTTAAAATGTGTTTATACACAGTCATACATTACGGGGTTGCTAATGAGATAAGCGGTGTACTATCACGCCCATAACTCGTCTACAGACAATTTATGCGTAAATGTTGATAAAATTATCAGACATATCTGATACGCACTGTATATTTTTTTATATAAGTACTGGTTCATTAGTGCGATTTTAGGACGTTATGTGTATTTGGAGAGTAATATTCAAAACCACTTGAAATTTTCCACCATTCAAAAGTAACATTATTTCAGATGGTAATCAGCTATATATTATCGTAGAAATCGGAAGCTAAGCTGTGGATACAAGCTATTATAGATAAATAAACTGCACGGAAGACGCAGTAGCTTAAGTGGTCACCACTGCCACTACACCGAGTGTTGTGGGTTCGATGCCCACATGGAGCAAAAATTTGTTATGCTCAAATGGTTGTTCCTGATATAGCTGTTCTTCATATCTGTTATTGAAGCGTTGTAAAGTTGTTATAAAGACCCCCGCGATACAGGGCATTTGTTCGGGATACAGGATATTCGTTACTAGTTCAATTCAGCTGTTATTAAAAAATAAAAAAAAAATGTTAATTACCTAAGAGCAGCCAATGCAGTTTCAAATTTGTTGGTCTCCATATACCGCTGTATGCCCGCAAATGTCGGTCTCTCCTTAGGATTGAGATCCCAGCACTGCATCATCAACATATAGACGTCAGGTGGGCACGCGTGCGGTGCCGTGAGCCGTTGACCTTCGCGCATTATTAGACGAAGTATCTCTGAACCGTTTAAACCTGAAGGAGGTCACGCTATTGTTACTGAACGCATTAAGTTATACTATTAACAAAATTTTATTAGAAGAATACAGTATTTTCGAATCGCGGCAGTGCAGAAACATTAATGTAATGGCTGCATTGCATGCGTTACAAATGCCGCTAATTTCTTGCCTTTGCCAGCGTTCTTAGAAAAACGTACCAGCTTCATTGCACTTGTATTAATGCTTTAGAAATAAATATTTATAAACAGCCTTTTTTAGCTAGAATTATATATAAAGCAATTTGCATGATGTACCAAATTACACTATTTATAGTTATTATAATAAATAGTCTTGACAAGATGCTGAATTAATACAAAAACACAATTTGTTCCAATTAATTATCAAACAAGATTAGGGTTACATTTTCATAACATATAGGAACAAGACACAGATGTTTCTCTAGTGCATGATATGTGATGTTTACATCTACAATATGTCCGACTTCAAATATATTTATTGTATAGTAAACAATCACTATTTACAAATAAACAATAAATTCTCTAGATATATATTCATACCTATCCATGGCTCTTCCCCGAATGTGTACATCTCCCATAGAGCAACTGCAAACATCCAAACATCCGACGCATGTGAGAACTGTCTACTGCGCAGAGATTCTGGTGCACACCATGGAAAGGGCACACGTCGACGCTCACTCATCACGTAGCAATCATCAGCATCGGGCAGTGCTCTCATCAGACCGAAATCGCCTATTTTTACCTATTACAGAAACATTGTACTTTGACAGGATAATGGGTAGAGAAACTGGATCTACAGTTATGTTGACAAGTTAAATCCTATGGCCTTCTTTGCAAGGTCTTGTAATAACAAGGACATCCTTATTAATGATTAACTAGTTTTGTTATGATGACAATCTTAATAAGTTAAAGCTCTAGAATATTAATTAAAATATTTTATTGATATTCCGAGTTATAGTATTAGTTGTTATGGAGTCTTCAAAGATATAGTTTATTATTAATTTCAAATAAAATTATTTTATAGTGAAGTAGTGAAAATTCACTGTAAATTAATTTTACAAGTAAATATCAGTACTTCAATAAATGTAGAAAAAAAATTTATGTTCTTTTTATTTTCTGCAATATTTTAATGATAAATATTTATTGTGTATAACATAAAGAAAAGAGATCAAACCAGTTTAGGAATAACCATGTTATTGTAACTTGTTATTAAACACTAGATTTATTATTACTTAATAATTTATAAATCTAATAAGATAATGGAAATAATCTAACTAATTATTATACAAAATACATAGCTAGATACTCACCAGCTCCAAAGTAGATAACAAAATATTTCTGCATGCTAAATCTCTGTGTAAAAACCTATTTTTCTCCAGATGTGCCATGCCAGCAGCAACTTGTTCAGACCACTTAGAAATATAGCCGAGTGATACTTTGCCGTTTTGTGCTCTTATATAGTCGAGTAAAGCTCCCATAGTCGCCAACTCACAAACCATCATTAAAGGATGGAACACAACACCATGAAGCTTGATGAGATTAGGATGTTTGAGGCTGTGCATAGCCTCCACTTCTCTTCTAAAGTCATCATATATGCCTGGCTGTGAGAATGCATCAGCTTTTAATACTTTAACGGCTACAGGAACTGTTTGAGATGTTTGATCAGAGATTCTCCATTCTCCTCTTTTGACCACACCAAATGAGCCAGTACCAAGCTCATTATGTAATCTGAAAAATGCATCCTATAATAATCCTCTCCTTGTATACATAAACATACAAAGTTTATTGTATGAAAAACTTGTAAGTTTAACCTATTGAATCCCAGTGCCACATTGGTGGCCAGACATAATAGGTTTTCAGTTATGGCTGGAATTCCAACAGTTGACAGGTTAATATTGCAGCCTAGAACTGACCAGTGCCCAAAATGGAGGTTGAACAACTATCTAAGAATATATATTTTATTAAAGTGATGCAGATTTAAATACAATACATCAAATTAAAACTTAGCATAGACAAATATTTCATATTTATAATTATCAAAGGTACTTTGGCATATAAGGCAGGGCCAGGTGAACCATGCTAATGCGAAGATACCTTCATCAGGGTGTGATATAACAAATAGTATTAGACAATATTTTATTTAGGTGTAAAGCAACAGAAACTTGCAATAAAAATTATTTGATTCTGCCATTGTTTACAATATATTTTATTTCTATTAGTGTCTATGACTCAAAGCCAACTGGTAGCATAGGCAAGTGAAAAAGAGTTGTATACCTCAGTGATGAGACAACAAGTGATAAACAATTAAATATCTCTATTATGGGAAAACACATCTTCACCATTCTAGGATATGGGTTTTACAATGATGTCATAATGAAATAGGATAAACTCATATAGCTCTACTTGTAACTCACATGATATCTTTCTCCAATATGATGCAAGTAGTTCTTGTCTCTGCTTGTGGTGTTTGTCTAACAGATAAATCAGTTTTCTCTTTAGAAACTGAGCCTGATGAAGAACCAAAGAGTTTGTTCCAAAACTTTCGGTTCCACAGCTGTAACTTCTTTTTTCTGACAGCATCAAATAGCCTGCGGACTCCAGGCTTACTGATGCCAATTTTTTCAAGGTCTTCAGCATGCACATAGTCAAAGTGTGCTAATCTGGTTATCTAAAAGTTTGATTATTTTAAACTTATTTGAAATAAATGGAGTTTAGTTGATAAAATAGTTTATAGCACGGTCGAAAACAGAAGAAACTAAAAGGAAGCTAATAATTAAAACTCAGTTTGTAAATAAATAGATGTTTACCTGCAACTGATCTCTGATTGGTAAATAAAATTGTTCAAGTTGAACGTTCTGCAATATCTCACATAGCCAGTCAGTACCCGATTCCATTTTCAATTATTCTTCACTAAACTTTGGATAAAATAAACGCATCTCGAGCAGGAAGTAGTTGTTACGAAGGATTGAGCGTTCGAATAGCTGTTACTTGGCAAACCAGACTTATGCATAAAACTTACTGAGATAGCTTCAATTAGATATACATAATATGGTAAACGAGTACCAAATATTCGTGAGACAAAAGTAACTAAATAACCATTATTACATTATTATGGACATACAATTCGATTGAATTTGTTTCGCAAGTAAAACTAAAAAGTACGGCAGACAGACAAGACAACTTTTATTTACCCGTGAATGACAGCTATACCAAGTACCAACAATATCTTCACAGATTATGTAAAACATTTGAGTGCAGTTTTACTTTTATTGTCAGTTGATACCGATGATAATAAAATAAACAAAACTTCGTCGCTCGCTTATATATTTTACTACTACGTGATTTTACTATAATTATTAAATGATTCCACTGGGTCGAAGTGTCGCCGGTCTACACTGACTGGCCCCCGTAACAAGATAATTATTACAACGATAAAAACATTATTAATAATTATTGGACACAAATGTGCGTTGGAGTATGCGAATAAACATGACATCAAAAATAAATAAAATAAGCCTTCGTGAAAGAAAAAGTATTTTACAACCACTAATTATACAATCTTAGTTCTACCTGTTCTATTGTTTATTGGAAAAAAAGCGGCAAAATTCAAAGGTTTCAAAATTGATTTCATATTTTTTATCATATTTATAATAATTAATACCTATATAATAGGACTTACTACCTACCTATATAACGTACCGTACGACTACTACGTAACGTACGTACGTACTACGTACTGACGTAAGGTCAGTGGTCATGTCAGTGGTAGGTACATAACATAATAATTATAGCAGTCATAACGTAGGTATAGTTGAATTCGTAAATTATCATTATATTAGATATTGCCCGGCCCCGCAGCCATAGAGTACTATTGCCCGCAGCTTCGCTCGCGTAAATGTAGGTTAGGTTAGTAACAGTACTTTTTCTGGATTAAAGTAACATAATTATGTCCTTTTCTATTCCCCTGACAACGTGTACGCGGCAATTTAATGATGATCATTTGAGTAGTTAAGGCGTGAAAGCGTAACAAACAAACAAACTCACATTCGCATCACGAAACCAATATCTTTACACGAAACCAATCCCACCTGTAATATATCTGGCTGGATGTAAAAAAAATAAAAAGTAATGTCTGTGATCTGTGATCAACAAATAATAGGCACATACCTCATATATATACGGGTAATAATAGGTTTCAAGTTAATGGAAAGTGGCCGTTTTTGAATTATAATTTCCTTGGGTCGAAAGCACTGTCAATAGTTGTAAATACAAACGCAATAAATTATTTAATTTTGTATTAAAGTTTCTTATTGGTTGTATTGTGTATATAATATTCGTATTTTCAAGATTTGAAAACATGGAACAGCAGGAATATACCGAGGATAGTGTGTCTAAAGCAAGAGTAATCAATTTTGGATTTATTCCAGTCGATACGGCTATGGAAAAATATGCCACTGTTGAAAATACTTTCAACGTAAGCATATTAATTGATAACACCGCGTGAGTTAGAAAAGTAATCACAATTTTCACCTATTTAATGATTTTAGACGGAAGTATCGTACCGGATTGTCAATATCTACGTTTTGAACAGTGTAGACCGCGTATTCAATTTATCTATTACTTCTACACCTGTTAAACCAGGCCAACATGCAAAAGTCAAGATAGTATTCAAACCCAATGTTGTTGGACAATCGGTCACTGAATATTACCTGATAGAAGATACTGCCGGGAATACTTATAGGCTTACAGTGAATGGAAAATGCTTTGGTTAGTTTTTTTTTTTCGTGCAATACAATTCACATTGTTTCATTGTACCTATACCTAAGAATATTTCATAAATATGCAACTAAAGCTATCTGCTTCATCCTTGGTAATAATTTTCAACAGTTTCTTCTTAGCTTAATGTTATTTTACAGGTAGGAGTAGTTACCTATTTAGCGCAGCAGTAGTATAGAACACGATGTACATATACATTGGCGGTAATGAACGCTAGTGAGTGACTGTTATTGACTCTTTTAATCAAGAAATTGTCAGTAGTGAGACGGAGTTCCACTGCACGAATGGTGTAGTTTTTTAATTGATTGCCTCGCCACTATCATTGCGCTGAGTGTAGTTGGTTTGATACCCATCTTTTTCTCCCTAGCCTTTATTATTCCCAAGTCACTTGGGGTCGGCTTTTCTATTCTAATCGGATTTGACTGGATATCAGTTTTTACACGGAGCGGCTGCCACCTGACCTCCGCAATCCGAAGGCTAACCATACCCTAAGGCTAGTTTATATATAAGGCATTTAAGGCTGTATGGTTTGATACCCCATACAGGACCAAATTTTGTGTGATCCACAGATAGTTGTTCTAAGTCTGGGTATTTTTTGTGTCCGTTGTTTGAATGTTTGCACTGTCCCGTGCGACTCAGGAATTATTTCTAGTGCGGGAATTGTCTTAAAAAAAAGAAAGGATGAATCTGGCACTGTGCTTTATAGACGGCAATACTTTCACCTACGTGAGATCTAAAAACAGAGCTAACCTGAAGGCGTAGATATCTGATTGCCCCTTCGGGCGTATAGACGCTAGACTATGTATGTACTTATATATAAATGCATTTTTTCGGTAAAAAGTTATACTATATATATTATAATGTTCTCCAGACCAAATTTTGGTCACGGCAGCCACTCTTAATAGAGACTGGCCATCTGCGCAGGAGATATTATAGTGTACAAGTGTGTGCGCAAACACTAGTGCACTCTCTGTTCCCTAAATCTCATGATTCCATGGGACGGTAATCCGACGCGACCGGAGAGAGGTCAGGCGCAGGACCATCGGCTTTACGTGCTTTCCGATGCACGGGGGTGTCTAACACCGCCAACTTCGTAACTCCGGGCTGCTATTGAGATTTCTTAACAGAAAACCCCAATAACTTTTTCTTTGCCCGACCCGAGATTCGAACTCGATACCTCATGCACAGCAGTAGCATTTATTACCGTTGCGCCACGGAGGATAGTAGTACTATTAACTTACTATTCATTTCTAGGACCGAAAGTAACTCTAAATAAAAAGAAACTAGTTTTCAAAATATGTAAAAATGTGATGGAGCAAAGGAAACAAGTGATAAACATTAAGAACAACTCAGCGATGGATACGACATATCAGTGGTACATGCCTGTTTGCGGTCAAGGGTATTTCCAAGTATGTATTTTAAACGTACTTTAAAGGGGACCGGGCAATTATCCAATTCAGCTCAATAATATCTACGTACTATATTTCTAGGCATGAGCAAACAAATCATCAAATCTAGCAATTACATCGTTCACGATGTGATGAAATCGTATATCTACTACTTAGAAAAATGAAATTACTATCACGAATCGTGGCCATAAAAGGCCAGAAGGTATATACTGTATTGGGATTTACAAATAGTGCTCTTAAGACTGCGCTGAGCGAAATGTGCCAAAACAGGCGGTCACAGTTAAGTGAATAAAATCAACACTTTTTGTTTAATACAAATATAAAATATACATTTACCATAACAATGAATGCGTTTACAATTACTCCGTGTAAAAAACTTAAAATAATTAATATTTTCGCCTCCAAAATTACGTAAATTTGCTAATCTATCCTATTTTACAGCTTAAACGAAACATAAATAGTTATATTACAATTTGTCCGTCCCAAATATTTAATTTATTGGTTGACAATGAAGATACATATGTATTTATCAAAAAAGCACTTCAAATCCTCCATGCAATTTTACTATGGCGGCCGCGCGCCGATTTAAATATGCGCCGTACGAGCTCTGTCATTATATCTGTCTTACGCTCGGTGCAGTCTTAAGCTTTATAAGTACCTGATGAACTCCATCTTGAAATCTATACTAATATTATAAAGCTGAAAAGTTTGTTTGTTTGTTTGAACACGCTAATCTCAGTAACTACTGGTCTGAATAGAAAAATTCTTTTAGTGTTGGATAGCCCATTTATCGAGGAAGGCTATAGGCCGGTATGGTCGTAGCGGGATGTTATATATATATATATATATATATATATATAACATCCCGCTACGACCAATAGGATGTTGATGTACGGAATGAAAAATGTTGCAACACGGGGAAAATTCTCTTATGTGAAGCAGACGAAGTTTCGCGGGTCAGCTAGTATCATATATGATAATATAATTAATATAATAATTAAATGTACTAAGGACTGTGTTACTAAATAAATTATTTAAGTGCCATATCTATTTAAATAAATAAAGGAGAACGCGCAGGCTTGTAGGTATGGATTCTAGTACCGGTTTAAATTGCTATAGATATTTGTTGGGCCAAGATGAAAGTTACCTCATTGAATAGGGTATAAAACACTTTAAAGAAAAATAAATATGATTTACGAAATGCTTCGAGATTTTTAGAAAACTCTGATTCCACATTAACTAGTTCAGTTCAAAATTCAAATGTCGAACAGTCTTGTGTATCAAATGTCATATACTATGTTTTTATTATGCCTATATTACATACTAAGGTACCTATTAAACAATTATTTCTTGTTTTAACTTTTATGGACGAAATAACCCAAGTTTTTACGCGCGGCATCAATCGTGTAGAATTTTTTTGTATTACTGTAAAAGATGGATTAATAATGCAGCTAGTACCTAGAACCTGAGTTTGTTTTTCTTGAGCATATAGAATAATAGATAATCTACGTATGAAAACTACATTTAGTTAGGTTTAATAATTATGCTCAATCTATGAGAAAATTATTCACACAGGTTCAGCAGTTCCTATATGATTCTGGATATAACAATACATTCTAAAATATTTCCATTGGATATATTTATATAATAATTAATAACAGAGATAATTTAATGCTTGTTTACCAGGTTACGCCATACTACTTAACACCTAAATTATATTTATTGCATAAAAGGTGGTATGAATCATTAAAACTTAAAAGTAGTTTCAACAGTCTACCTTTCACCAGTCTTAGTATAGGTTTACTATGTCATCACTCATCATCGTTAAGTAGGTAGGTACTAAGGATTGACTTAAGTCATTTGTTTTATGTATAAGTATGTTCATTTCTGACAGACTGTTAGGCAGGTACCTATATTATTAAAACAATTAGTAATAAAAAAGTATGACATTTTATTACTTAAGGAAAAAATACAGTCTTCAATAATTACATTCACTACCGCTGCGCATCTACAACAAGTACATTATAACCAATTCATGTTTTTACCTGTGATTCTCAAACTACCATACTGAAGTAGTGTTATTCATTAGAATATCTTTCTATATCAAAATCTAACTGCTACACTCAGAAACATTTAATGAATATATAATTGACCACTTAGTTAGCTATGGTTTTAAATAGCTCTGAATGTGGCAATGTTATGTTTCTTTTGTGCAGGCCTGCAATTGTTTTTGATAGACTAATAGTGTATATTATTAAAAATAAAACAAGGTTTAATATTGTTTATTTTAATATTTATTATAAATTTAAGGAATATTAATTTATTATTAATTATTAATAGTTATAAAATATGTAAATGGTATCTATTTATTTAATGTATACCTAGATAAAAATACATTATTTTAATTAAATAAGGCTTATATTTTATTCATTTAGACATTATAACAGTCATAAAGGATGTTGATAGAACTATCATTGCGTGACTTATACCTATGTCATAGTATCTGATTGTTATCGACAACCATTACATAAATATACTCAGCATCGCCCTATTATTATTATTGACCTATAAGTACTCTTTTGATTATCAATATCAATAAAATTTTGTTTGTGAATATTTCAAGTAGCAGTCTTCCAACAGGCAGTGCAAAGTTCTGTCCTACTAGTTTCTTCAATGATGATATTACATATTATTAGACACCAATTACCTAGAACAAAGAAAGAATACGGATTTGTTTTACTTAAAGCACAAAAGGAACACACTACCACAAAAACTAGAACAAGAAAACTAAACAAAATCTATTGTTATGATTATATGGGATACAGCGGAAGGGACAGACAAATCTATTATATGCTAATCTGGTAATTGATAATATCTAATATTTAGTAAAGTTCTGCTCCTAATGAACTCATACTTGACAACAGTAAGACATATTATGGTACATATATAGAGAAAATATAAAACAGTAAAGCTAAGATAAAATAGGGGTAAGTAGATATCGGGCACGCCACGATCGTGGCGGTAAGTCCCGTGTTTGAGGAGTGGCTGGAGAGGCGCCATGGCGCCCTCACCTTCCGGCTGACACAGGTAATGACTGGCCACGGTTGTTTTGGCCAGTTCCTGTGTCGTATACGCCGGCAAGAGACGCCCGGTTGTCACCACTGCGGCGACTGCCGCGACGTTGTTGAGGACACGGCGCTGCACACTTTGGCGGTTTGCCCCGCCTGGGCATCGCAGCGCCGTGAGTTGATCGCGGCAGTCGGATTGGTTGCCCTCTCGCTCCCGGCCGTAGTTCAGTCTATGGTCCGGAGTGAGAGGTCGTGGAACGCCGTCGCCTCCTTTTGTGAGGAAGTCATTTCCATCAAGGAGGCGGCGGAGCGGGAGAGGGAGCGTTTGGACCCTCTCCCCAACCGCAGAGCCGGGCGCCGGAGGGCGCGAGACGACCTCCAGCCACCCTGAGATTTGACCTGGGGGTGGCGGGCTTTGTGGGCCTGCCCGCCATCCGTTCAGCACCAGGTCCGAGAGGCGGCGTGCGTGTTCCCACGCGCGCCTCTGTTGTTTCGAGTCCGTCTCCCCTCTAGGGGGGACAGTAGGGATAATATGTGAGGAGTGCCTTTGGGTAGGTTTTTCGTGTAGTGGCCTGCCGTTTCATACGGCGGGCCGAAACCTCGGCGGGGTCGCGACCGCATGCGAAAGTGATTCGCGCGGCCCCGTCGATAGCGGTTTTGTCGAGGAACACCGTGGTAGGTTTAGTCGGTATTCCGGGAGGTACTCTATCATCTTTAACATCTTTCTTTTACCCCGGCGAGTCCGACATAACCCCTCCGCCCGCCCCCGCGGAGGGGTATGCGTCAGGCATTACCCCAGGTAAAAAAAAAAAAAAAAAAGGTGTAAGTAGATATAAAAGATACATACTAAATGATGTGAAATCCAACCAATTAGAACACTCATTTGGTAACTATTTGCATTACTGAATAGCAGTCACTTTTGAGAATTATTACACCATAAGGATAACATTGATTTTGGTGTTCCAATGTTGCTAGATCAGCTTAAATGGAAATGGAATACATTCAACCCAAAGTATACACCAAATGATATCTGCAATATTAAAGAACTATAAAAAATAACAAATAAGAATTGTGTATAGTGCTTAATACGTACCGTGTTGTTTCAGTTGCATGTAATTAACATAAAACTTGAACTAGGTTGATATTTTCTTCTAACGCACAGTCTACACAATTGTAATAAAACGAATATATGTAGGGATTTGAATTCCAATTTCGTTTCATCTAATCGCCAAACGTTTTATAATTTACATAAAAATAAAAGTTATACTGAGATAGGTTGATAATGAGATAAAACTCGTATCGGAAATATATAATTATCAACTGCTTTCTTCACTTTGTATATATAATTGTTTTGCAAATAATTAATTAGACGATAGATGATATTAAAAAGTATATTTAGGTATATTTTTTGCAATTATAATACGTTTCTAATATTATTTTATGAGTAAGATATTTAAATAATGATGTCTTTATTGCTGGTAAACCTGTTAATCATTGACAAATGTTTTAAAAACAGTCACAAGTTAAAATAAAACTACGAATTGTTTCAAATCTTAATTTATTGAAAAAAAATGTATAGCTTTTAGAACTCAACTGCTGCAATTGCCCATTCTCCTTTAAGATGGCCCTCTGTACCCTTGTTGATTCAGCCTAACGAACTGTTTATTAAGCTCTTTATGGTATTTATTCTCGCCTCGGATAAACTGGCGTTTAGTTTTTATTTGGGGCTTGCCACCATCTCTTATATTATAGCATGCGCAAGAAGGTAGATATGAAGTTTACGAAGTTTTCGCCGTTAACATTTAAAATGCTTACCTACTTCTCTATTCATTATAAAGTAACTATTCTTTATAGATTTCGAGAGGCAACTGTGGTCTTATAAGACCTTTCGAGACTATAACCACATCGGTGCATTTTATCGGAACAGCTCTTGGTGTCTACACTGCAGAATTAGTATGTCTGGTTCTTAACCAGGTGAGACAAAATTACATTGTAATATATGAAAAATGTGATACGTGTTTCTGCTTTGTGTTACAAGAATATCAGTAGCTGCGTCAAGGTTGAGCGTGAGCAGGCGAAGTCCATGGCGGGTGAGGAAAAGTGCAACAACTAGAGAAGGAAACCAAAGCATATGTATGCTAGAATATTCGAGATTATCCTAATGCGAATATCGGGCTACGTAGAGAAGAAAAGCAGTACATGTTTTAAAATTATTATTATTTATTATCAGGCAAGCAGTTGTGTACAACTGATAAATGCCTATATCCGGCTACTGCATTACATGCTCATCAGTTTGAGTAGAGTAAATGTTTATCTAGCTTATTTTTAAATTGGTTTGTTGTTTCGGCTGATACTCCATCTCTTGGAAGCTGGTTCCACGCTCTGACTATTCGGTTTGCACAGAAGTGCTTATGTGGGTTGTTGTTTTAGAAACTGGTACATAATTTAAGGTGGAGGCCATTGAGTTTAGTGGTGTTCTTTGTATCCGTTTTAATGTTTCTGAACACTGCGCCGAGTGTTTTGCGTTCGATCCCTTCACAGGATAAAAAAATGTGTAATCCACAAATAGTTGTTCCGAGTTAAGGTGTTGTTACAAAAGATTCCACTGGGTCGAAGTGTCGCCGGTCTGTACAGACTGGCCCCCACACAAGATGAGATGTTCTTTGTGTCCATGGTTTAAATGCTTGGACCCGCTTAACAGGAATTATTTCTATGTTTTGAAAAAGGGTGTTCTTTGTATCCTTTGTGTGAATGTTTGTAGAGTCCCCACTCTCCTGCGACACAGGCATTAATTCTAGTACAGGAGTTACCAACTATAAACAAAAAATAAATGAAAGAAAGAAAGTTAGTAGTTAGAACTTCAGTAACCTCTGAAAAATAATAAATATTACACGTAGGCGTTTATTAAATATCACAAAATATTTTAGGAACCTCTGTTTCTCAACGTATTTGGCTCCGTAGTTCTACCAGGGAATCCTTTGTTTAACATTGAAGATCACATTTTCGAGAAACATTGGAAGCGAAAGTCTCGTCACGTTCATCTAATGGAGAATAGTCTCAACCGTCTTACATACATACCAGCCGCTTCTGTATTTGAACGGTATCTTGACTTCGGCACAGGCAGTGTGTCTGACGTCACGAAGAATATAGCGCAAACTATTTGCGTGACCAACCATGAACAGGAAGAAGGATATTTGCAGTGGATGCCAGGTTTGTATATATATACATACATCTCTTTCTTCCTGGCTTTTTATCTCACACGGTGGTTGGTTAGCCTTCCTTGTTTTTATCTTCCACTTCACCCTCTCCTTGACGTCTTCTTCAGAAGTATTGCATGCCTTTATGTGTGTAATGTACCTACACATATTTAGTATTTTTGTCTTATTTGTCTAATTGTAAACAGATATTAGGCACTGGAAGCTAGAGACCAATACGTAGAAATGCATCTCTATGCATGGTTTTATTTTATATCCTGTATTTAATGTCCTATGACAATTTCAGACCCAGACAACATATTCATAGTGGATCCCATCAGTTCTCTAATACCGCCGAATGAATCTAGACTCTTCACAGTAAGGTTCAGGTAGGCTATAGCTAAACTTGATATATTGCAAACCAACTATATTATATTTCTTCGTCAAACTATCTAAGAAGACAGTCACACCTTCTGCGGGATGTTGTCTTTGAATTCGTTAACAAAAGTATAATTTATGGTTATTCAAAATTATCCATGTAGTAAAAAAAAATTTAACAGAATTATATTATGAACTTCTTTTTGGGAACACCTTCTTACATATTAGTAGATCTATAATTCATAATTATCTTCTAACTGCATTATCCATGGTCTGGTTAAAATAAAATGCTTTAATTGATTAATCGTTTTATAGTAAGAATCTCATATAGTTTCCGAAAAAGTTATTTTAATTGACATGGTACCTACCAGTGGTACTACAATTTGATTGTTCTATCTAGCTACATATAATAATCAAATTGTAAGATTTGGTAATGACAAAAATAATAACGACTCTTGAAGTCGGACCTGAGATAATAATTATAATTATATCTTTATTTAAGCTTGGTTGAAATATATTCCTTTACTTTAAACAGTAACTATTACCTAGAGAAAGAAAGAAAGAAAGAAGAAAGAATTATATTTATTTTGGCACACAAAAGGGGCACATGCAACACTGGAAGAAATAAAAAAAAATTAGGTACACAAAAGAAAACTTAATAAAAAATAAACCTACTGAATTATTTGGTTTTGTACAGGCCTAAAATTGATAACGAAGTCTACGGCTACCTGATGTGTGGAGATTATCAGTATAATTACTACCCTAACGATGATCCCACTGAATTCAAGTTCAAGCACGCATGGTTCCGAATACCATGCACTGGCAATACGTGGTTGCCGTGCACCGAATGGATAACCGAATGGGACTGTCCTATTGAGGTGACATACAACAATTTTTTAAAAAAATCGTCGTTTTCAATATTTTCAGTTCGCGTCATTATTACTTCAAGGCTAGAACGGTATAAGTATAATATAATAATATCAGTCCTCTATTAAACTGTCCTACTGCTGTGCACGGACCTCTTCTCAGTGAGAAAAGGGTTAGGCCATAGTCCACCACGCTGGCCTAGTGCGGGTTGGCAGACTTCATATATCTTCGAGAACATTATGAACAATATGAGAACATATGAACACTTGGACATCGCAGGTTCCAGGCAGATGTTTTCCTTCACCACAAAAGCGACCAATAATTAACTATTTATACTCACATAACTTCGTAAAGCCAGAGATGTATGCCTTGGGATCGAACTCAACACCTTTGCGTGGCAATCCAACGGTCTCATACTAGGCTAGCACTGATAACCTACAAGAGTAAGCGATCATGGAATCTATGGCCTTATTAAGGAATTCTCAGTCAGCACCCTCAATCTACTAAGAATGTATTATGATATGTCAGTGGAAGGAGTCTCAATCCTATTTGTCTGCAGATTTGACCTCCTCTTACCAATATCTGATCAACACCACATCCACATGAGTACTCGAGTGTGTAATTGTGTATGTGTATTTGTTTACCTAGTGTTATACTTTCTTTAGTTAAAAGACAAAATCGTTTCTCCAATAAAAGAGCAACTTTTTATCTAGATATTTAATTGTTAAAATGTAAATCTTACTAATCCTGATATTTATATTTATGAAATGATTTAGGTAATTTTACCGGCAACGGTTCCTACAAGAACTACATTTGCCAACTTCATGTTATCTAATAAATTTGAAGTACCGATGCATTTCAAGTTTGATGCACCATATGGAACGTAAGTTGGATAATATACCGTATTAAACAATTATTTGAGGGATCCACACACTACATACTGTCGGCGCCATTACGACGCCAATTATATCCACGGGGACTGCGGGGGGTGCGGGGAGGACACTCACCGGTTCAACGACCCAGCCTACCTACCGCGACCACTCGCTCGCCAAGAGCAAACCAAACTTGTATTTAAATCTATTTTCAATTTTAATATACAATTTAATATTGAGTGAGTCGCCTATTTCATTTTATGTTTTACACCAAACATAAGTGGCGCCTGTGAAAAATTAACCAATCTTCGGACGAATACCGAGTTTGCCGCGTCATCGGAGCAAAGATCGTCGTAGTGTATATCCACCGTTGGACTTCTACAACGCCGAATCGCGTAGTTCAACGTCTACGAAGCCGTGAAGCCTTCTACGTGTGCTACGAGCTGAAATTTCGCTCAACCTACGGACGGAAATAACGGTCGAGACGCGGTAGAGGGCAAATAAAGGACAGCCAGGTCATCTAGGACAAGCACTACTTGCAGCCTTCGCAGCCGCCTAAGCTGAGTTCCAGCGGAGTCTACGTGCCCAGCAACGGTTTTGCCGGCCTTAGCTAATTTCATTTGTGTGAATAGAGAATCAAGATAGCACTTCTTGTCTTTATTTCTCATCAATCACAATTTTATGCGTTCATTGCCGCTATGGAAGGAATCGAATTTTGCTTCTCGCCTGCATACGCTCCTCACTTCAACGGCTTGATGGTGGCCGGTGTGAAGTCAGCCAAATTTCATTTAAAGCGAACACTCGGGACAACACATTTAACATACGAGGAAGTAGCGTCTCTGTTCTCACAAATAGAAAGCATTCTCAATAGTCGTCCTCTATGTCCTTTGAGCTCATCTCCTGGCGACTATTATCCTTTAACTCCAGGGCACTTTTTAATCGGTAGACCACTCAATGCACTGTCGTCTCCGTGTCTTTAGTCTACTAATACCAATCGTCTCGACAGATTCCAGCGGATCGAACAAATCAAGCAGCACTTCTGGCGACGTTGGAGTCACGAGTACATTGTAGAGCTGCAATGTACTGACTCTTACAAAGTGGCGCACGAAGCTCAGAGATCTGAAAATTTACGACTTGGTTCTCTTGAAGGAGGAAAATGCTCCACCTCTTTACTGGCGTCTCGGCCGTATAAGGAGGCTATTCACAGGAGCTGATGGAGTGTCGCGCGTTGCGGATATAGACACTGCAAGAGGAAGTGTACGACGTACCCTCAACAGAATTGTGCTTCTTCCTACGCCTGAAGAACTAGAAATTCAGGAAAGCTGCCAAGCTTTTCAGCGCCTGGAGTATGTCGGCGCCATTACGACGCCAATGATATCCACGGGGACTGCGGGGGGTGCGGGGAGGACGCTCACCGGTTCAACGACCCAGCTTCCCTACCGCAACCACTCGCTGGCCAATAGTCGGCTCGTCAAGAGCAAACCAAACTTGTATTTAATCTATTTTATATTTTAATATACAATTTAATACTGAGTGAGTCGCCTATTTCATTTTATGTTTTACACCAAACACATACTAGGTATATATCAGCCTGTATTCTTCTACTGCAGGGCACAGGTGTCCCTCTTGCTTTTCCACATCTCTCGTTTTGCGCTAGTTTGGACCAGTTTCTATTGTCACACAATTTAACTGCTCCGTGGCGCAGTGGTCGTACATGCGACAGCTGTTCATAAGGTCTGGAACTCGAATCCCGGGTCGGGCCAAGAAAAAGTTATTGGAGTTTTCTGTTAAGAAATCTCAATAGCAGCCCGGAGTTAGGAAGTTGGCGGTGTTAGACACCCCTGTGCCTCGGAAAGCACGTAAAGCCGTTGGTCCTGCGCCTGACCTCTCTCCGGTCGTGTCGGATTACCATCCCATCGGATCATGAGAGTTAGGGAACAGAGAGCGTAGTTGTGTTTGCGCACACACTTGTGCAATATAATATCTCCTGCGCAGATGGCCAGTCTCCGTTAAGACTGGCCGCCGTGACCGAAATTCGGTCTGGAGGACATTATTATCACACAATACATGCCAATTAAAAATAGTTGATGTACCTATGAATCAACAACCTATAGTTTTGCTATGTTACTACTCAAGCTTATTAGCACATTGGCCCCGCGCTACTAGATTTAAATGAAACGTTCTAGTCAGTTGAAACAGTTTTTCGATACAGCAATAGCTATTAGATCCTTGCATTCCAATGTGTTGGCTCCGTGTTTGACAAATAATTAGAAGTAGGTACATACCGACTTGATAGCATTTAATAATCTGCATTATTTGTGTTTCAGAAACTTTGTAGTATTGCCAATATGTGGCATAGTTCAAGGGCGCGGATGGCAAATAATATCAGTGGCTTTAGAGCCAAAGTGTTTTGGAGATTACTGTGAAAACTGGGACTTGATTATAAATAAAACCCAAAAAGTTTGTAAAAATAAAAACATTTAAATATATAAAATGTGATTTAATATGTTGTATAATAACTGCTTTTTAACCAGTGTTGTATCTGTTTCACTGGTAACGCTGAGATGAGTCAAGTGGAAGTAATGTCGCATGGGTACCATCCTTCTACGCATGCCATGTTAGAGTTCCAACCAACCATTTGTGGATGTACCAACTACGTGACTTCTTACCTACATAATCTCACTAGAATGGATATTCAGTTAGTTATTTGCTTGTTTATTCTAGAAATACTTTTGATTTCGATTAAATTAGTCTTGTTCTAGTCCATTAATTAATGCAGAATAAGAAAAATACGATTGTGGTAATCTACTTGCAAGCTTAAACTACGATAGGTATTTAATTTTTCTGTACGCGTGTATGTCACTGACCTCCTCCTAAAAGGCTGGACCGATTTTGATTATTTTTTAGGTGTATTTGGACGCGGTAAGTGGCGCTGCGATCGGTTTGCTTGGACAGGACGTCTTTCGGGTCCGGTAGTGAGACATAAATGATTACATATACTATATTAAATTTCCAGCATAAGAATACTAAACTATGTACCGTGGCTTGGTGCGGATTTTGGTGGATCGTTAGTGTTGCCACCCAAGGAGATAATAAATTACCAATGGTGGTTCTTTCCTAAAATACCAAACAAGGTTTACGACACTACCATCACTTTATCTTGCGTTTGCTTAATAGATGGCAGGTAATGCAGAGAATTCGTTTTAATTTTAATTTGCTCTACAGAATTCACATCATAATTTTTATAGTTTGTATCGCACGTCATTGCAGCCCAGTCGGCGAGCCCACAGAAGTGTACATCAATATTACAGGCTTTTCAGAATTACCAGACTTGAGGGTAAACAACATCTATTATTATATGCCATAAAATAAGTAGATACTCGTCAGCTTATAGTACAGTTTATTCACTCTCTCTACTTCAACGAACGTATTTATTTTGATAGAGTTTAGACTTATCGATTAGAACTTCAATGAAATAAGTTTGTTAGCAGATTGTACACAAAGTTCAAACAGTCGTAAGTGCCTATACTATGACGTGTTATTAATAAGAATGACTGCAGTAGAAAAGTATTAATATAATTTATCCTCGATTAGTACCTACCATTGGACAGACGGCGAATATGATTTATTACTTGTGCCATTTTAGAGGCGCCATTGCAAGTGTCCAAAAAATAAAAATGTATGCTGCACATTTTAATTATAGGTGTACAATCATGTAATACTTTTATAAAAGCTATATTATTCGCGGTAGACAAAGGTTCTTACTTGGTTTTATTAAATACCAAATAAAAACAAACATAATAAGAATCACTTCAAATTCTTTGTTTTACTTTGGTACCTATTCGCAATCGGATAAATTCAGAAAACACTTAGGTACTGTGGCGCTTTAAATTGGCCCGACAATTTTATGCTACCATTTATATGGCTACCCCTTTCAATGGTATACACAGCGACACATCAACCTAGACTGTTTGTACTTTGAACTATTAGAAGTTGAACGCTGCGAATCGTGCGAGAGAGAGCGTTATATTATTGTTACGCTCTATCCTTACCATTACATCGACACCACTATGCACTGTCCCTTTCCGACAATTCTCTATTTTGTAAGTAGCGTAGTTTTGCGTATATAGGGTGTTTAATGATGTGTAGCCGTGTGTACTAGGGTAACACAGAGAAAATTGTAGTTTTATTTACTATCATGTATATCTTTTCTACTCGACGTCGTCTTTTATTCTTCGAATACAATTAGATTAATAAAATTAATATATTATAATTAGATCAATTTTAGTGATTACATACCTTCTCGATTGTAGATAATTACAAAATATACCAATTTCCTTAGCACTAAGCAGCTATGGTTTTCTAGGTATTGCCTAACACAAAAAATCTACATGACATTGTCGTCGGAGAAAGCTTAATCTTTCCTGTTACTCTATACAATTATGGATCTTGCTTCTTCACGTCCAAGTTGTATTACATCATCAATGGCAATGGCGATGATTTTAGCGGAGATAGATTTGAAATAGAGTCATCAGTTGTAAGTATCGCAGCTTTAATAGATTAAATATTTTGATATATATATATATATCTACCAACACATAAAATATGAATGGGACTTCTTAACGGGCAATATACATATGTATATATTACTACAATCAGTAGAAGTAATGATTTCTAAATATTTGAAAGCATTGGCCATACCAAACTTAACTTTTTTATAGCCATATGCAAAATATTGACGTACCTATATTCCCTAATATTCCTCTTGTACAACTGCCCACTGTATTACAGCAACCACCTGATGCCTACATTGCCATATTAATAATGTCGGTTTAGAAGCCCTTAAACTGAAAGTAATTTATCAACATTCTTTTATACAAAATCATTTTAAATATCTCCAAATCTAAATGATAGTGTCGTAGAGTAAATGAAGTCATCGTTTATAATCATACTTATTTAATAAAAGAAGTACAGGCCATTTGATTTAAAAATTGTCTTGGTATTCGTATAAATATATCAACTAAGCTATTGAGCGTAGGTACCAAGCCAGTCTACCAGTTTTGACAAAAGTTTCTGTGAGATTTAATTATTATCGCTAAGGTTAACTTTTCTAACTTCACACATGGCCTGACAGAAATATGACTAATACATGATAAAGAGAACATTATTGTCTCTGACGTAATATTATTGCAAGGGGATATCGACCTTGTTGTTTCATGACGTTCAAATCAACCTCATTCGTATGGTGGTAGACCACATTTTTGGCCAACTGTACTTGACCCATTTCACGCACTCACGTAGAAACAAATTACATATATTAATTCGTTTACTTCCTTCTAAATTTCTCAATAGCTTCCAAATTTGAAAACATATTATTGTAATCTTTATGATACGTTAAAATCACAGTTTGGTGCAATAAAAAAATGATGTTTACAGAATAGTCTAAAACCGTCTAAGTTCTGCGAAGTAAAAATGAGGATATCTCCAAATGGAGCAGGTCCAAGACAAATAAAAATCAAGTACACGGTACTATATCGCACCGAGTTCGACGAGGTTGAAGAAATACAACCGATCACACGCATGATTTGTATTATTTGGTACGACGGTATATATCCAACTATGAGGGTTCGTATAAAAAATATACCTATTTACTTAACGTATCATTACATTTCTAGTCCTAAGTAATATTATATATGCGAATGTGAGTTTGTTTGGTTGTGTATTTTGCTTTCACGCCTTAACTTCTCGAGCATCATCATCATCAAGAAATGTCGCATAGGTTGTCGGCGGAACAGAGAAGGACATACCTTTACCTTTCATCTCGAAAAAGTTCTGTTACTAATCTAACCTACATTTACGAGAGCGAAGATGCGGACAAATCTAGTATCATATAATGTACCTTCCTAATGTTTAAATGCAAATGCACAAGTACAAGTGCACTCTCTATTCCCTCGCTCAATGATACTCCGGTTGGACGGGATAGAGAGAGGTGAGGCACATAACATCATCTTTCTACATTTTGGCTGTTACTGGCTATTTCTTAACAGAGAAGTAGGATACTCCACTGGGTCTCCATGTGCGGTCTTGCACTATGTGAGAACACTCGTATTAATATAAAATAAACTTTCTGGGAGTTAGTGATACTGTTGAACAACGTTCATTTCCTATACCCCAAAGGAACTTCTTTGATAGCTTAAAAAAAATAGGTATAAAAAAGATTCAATAATAATTTACTTGAGTCTTTTTGATACCTATTCCTTTATTTCCTATAATATTCTTAATCTGTAGAAAATGCTGTAGTTATTGAATTAATTACTAAAATGTATGTTTCAAGTTTATGCAATAAGTAATAAGGTACTTTTTTCCTAAAAGTAAAACAAAATTAAATTAAAATTATCCACAAAACCGTGAATAAGAATTTCGACAATGTCAATCAAAGTTAAAATGTAATATATGTCTTATTTTAGATTAAGCGCACCATATCTGTGAAAAGTCCGGTAATCTTGAGTAACCACGATGTTTGGCATATCACCAACGTCGAAGAGTACGTATGATCAAGCTCTCTACATTAACTATTTAACGCACCGGTCTGGAAGTGAAACATACCCGTACAGATTCTCGTCATCCTATCTCGTGCGAATTGGAACAGTGAAATCAGAGAAAGTTTATTTATTAAATTTTTCTTTCCATTCAATGTGGTATTTGACTGCTTTCTTGCCAAATGTTAAGGCAATCTTGCAAGCGAGGCAACTTTTTAGTTAGAATAGAAGCTACTTCAGAATGCGACTTCATAAAATACTCTTTAATGTAATTGAGCAATATCTAAGAGTCTCACGGTTTATTGATATGCTGTCAAATCTAAAATTAATTCAGATGGCAACAGTGACAAATGGACTTTGACCAAATTGGCTTAAGGACTAGCCTTCTTTATTATTCCTAAATAATTAACTTAAAAATATATTATGATGTTATTTATGATCATACTACTTACTTACTAATACATTACGTCAAAATAAAAACAAGAACTGTTTTTATATTGATTTATATTTTTCTGTAAAAATAACAAAGACATATAAATCTAAAAAATAAAAATTAACTTGAATAAGAAATTACCTACAATATTTTTTACTAATAAAATTATTGAGAAGAGAGTATTCCGCCTCGGATTGTCCACCCCAATGGTCAATTTTGCAATAGTCGGGAAGGGCAATCTGAGGGTGCATGGCGGGTTCCTCTCTTCACAGTAATTTTAT
Organism: Catocala fraxini; assembly: GCA_930367265.1. Taxonomy (NCBI): domain Eukaryota; kingdom Metazoa; phylum Arthropoda; class Insecta; order Lepidoptera; family Erebidae; genus Catocala; species Catocala fraxini. The sequence continues at coordinate 9,565,929 of OV884032.1, forward strand.
TACTATGGATTTCCGACAAATAACACCTAATTCGATTCAATATTTTTTACATTTAATTATATTCAACAGATTAAACAAAGCACTCATAGATAGTCGTCCAAATATACCGCTGTCGGTAAACCTGTACGCCCCAGATTTATGCGTCAACGCTGGCAATAATGGTAACGTAGAAATTATATTTGTGTTGGGATGCGTATACGAGGCTCTGGTACCGTGGAACCTTCGCAGGGAGAAGATTTGTGATTGTGAAATGATTGAAGTCCAAGTGGGGACATCACTTTATGAGATGAGACATACTTGCCAGCATAGAACTTATGTTGAGTTATACCCTCAGAGTGGAATTGTTTCGGTAATAAATATTCAATTTATCTCGTAGAATTATGTAATAACTTAAATAATATCAAGTGGTAAAAACATAAACAGAACAAGTTTTCCAGAAAATAATAAATTACTTCATTGTTAATATATAGTTATACATTTAGAAATATTGATTTAACTTGAGCTCTTAGGTATTCTTGAACCAAAGTTTTTTTTTAATTAGCTTTGACTAGTAAATTCATACTAATATTATATATATACGAAAGTGTCTTTGTCTATTTGTCGGTTACGCTTTCATATCTAAATCACTGAATTGATTTTGATGATATAATATATGGCAAGGAAATTTATTGTATATTCTGAGGAAGGACATCCGATATAATCTACCTTTTATCACCGTATATGTTCCAGCGGAATTCAAGCGGGTGAAGCCGCAGGCAATAACAAGCATTATATTAAAAGTCAAATAATTATTCTTCTGTTTTTTAATAATAAAGGCATACTTACCATTTTTTCAGCCATCCAACCCCAACTTATTGTTTCTTAAGTTCAACTATGCTGTCGAAGGTCTTCACACGTTGTGCTACGTTATGACGATGCCTAATCAACGAGTTATCAACATATTCGTTAATATATTCGCTACTTTTAATACCCAAGGAGTTTTGACACCAATGCGAAGGCCTGTGGGTTACGATGGTTACCTCGCTGTGTTGGATTGTGGAAGAGTTCCTATCAATAATTTAGATCCTGTTATTAGGGTAAGGAAATTAAATTTAAATACACTGTACTGCATAGAAAAAGGGTCGGTTAGAAAATTTTCAATATCTTCAAAAGTACCTGACCTAGCTTTATGAAATAAAGACTAAATTAAAGAATATTTTAATAGCTTAAATGAAAATAAGAAAAATTACTTCAAGCTTTTTATTTTGATGTGACATTAAATATTATTAAATTTAGTTTTTATTTCATAAAGCTAGCTCAGGTACTTTTGAAGATATTGAAGATTTTCTAAGCGACCCTTTTTCTTTGCGGTCCCATGCATATTAAGTTCATCACCATCGTCATATAATATATCAGCCCTGTATTAAACTGCCCACTGCTAGGCACGGGGCTCTTCTCAATGTGAAAAGGGTTAGGCCATAGTCCACCAAGCTGGCAAAGTGCGGCTTGCTAGACTTCACATACCTAACTTTGAGAAAATTATGGAGAACTCTCGGACATGCAGGTTTCATCACGATGCTTTCTTTCACCGTTAACCTGTTGTATGCCAGAATACCAGACATAATAGAAAAAGCATTGTGTCTCGCGCAGATCCACGTTCCGGCATACCAGAGGTTAAAGCAAGGGATAATTAACTATTTAATACGCACATAACGAAAAGCCAGAGATGCGCGTCTTGGGATTGAACTTAAACTCCTCTGCGTGACAGTCCAATGGTCTCCCATCTATTTGAGAATAATACATAGAATAATTTACAAGACACAGCAAATGACAATGCAATCTAGGCAATAAACTTTATACTGACGTCTTCTGTACCTACTGCTAAGTAAAACGAAAATGATTCATACTAGATTTGGTCGCATTATTGACGTCAAAACTTCGATCAAATATAAAAATACCGTTGCGACAAAATGAATGTGCAAGGAGAGACTTTATTGGTGGTTCACGAGGATATGATTATTATTCATTTGCATTTAGGCCGTTGGTCATTTGTTGACAATCCCTTTTATTTTTTTTAAAAGGATAACTCCCGTACTATTGGTAAATCCTGTGTCGCGGGGGACTTTACAAACATTCAAACAAAGGACTTAAGGAACAACTAGACTCGTCACAAACATTTGTGGATCACATAAATGTTTGTCCCGTGTGGGATACGAACCCACAACACTTGGAACGGCTTCAGTGGCGAGGCGTCCACTTAAACCGCTACGCCATCCGTGCAGTCATTATTATTCATTTACATTTAGTAAAGGGCGTACTCACATAAGGACTTTGGCAGTCATCGTAACGTTGGTCGTTCGTTGACAATCCCTATTTAAACAACCAGTACTGGCATCAGGGTGCCTAGTGCTAGTTGCTTTTACGTTAACGCTTGCGAAACGCTTACCGGTTAAGAGCTTGGAGCGGCGGGCCAATCAGAGCGCCGAGCGTCATAAACGTGTCAATCGCTTTAACCTAAAACAAACACGCACTATGCACTCTGGAATCGTAGAAAGCGTGCATGATTCCTTCGACTACCTCCGTGGATCATTCCCGATGATGACAGACAATATGAATTTTAGATCTAAAATCATTTCAGATCGTATGGTTGTATAATTCAACAGACGTATTCACAACATGGCGACTGTTACGCGGGAACGCCGTCATGAAGGATTCGGCAATTCGTTGCTTGATTTATTTCGCAGAAGTGCCACCGCTCGGCAAATTGGCTATACCTATCGCGTTCATACCCAGTGAAATGATTGACTATGAAGTAAGTAAATAAAGACACAAGTCATATAGAGTACGGTAAAACAAATAAAAAAGAAACTATCTGTCGTGATGTATTTAATACTAGCTTTTGCCTTCACTCGCATAAAAGTAGATTAGGTTATGTAAGCATGTATACTTTAAAATAAATTGCTTATGTTACTCGGTGATAATATAGCTTTCTAATGGTGAAAGAATTTTTGAAATCGGTTGAGTAGTTTTTAAGTTTAATCTTTACAAACAAACAAAGAATCATATTATATTTCCTCTTTATACGAGGGGTCGTTTTTAAGTTCGCGGAATGGAGGACAAGGATAGTAAATAAAAATGCAATATTATTTTTCTTTTTCAATATATTCACCTGCAACCCTAATACACTTTTCAGATCTATCAATTAATTTGTTTATAAGTTACCTACATAAAAGAATGTTGAATCTTTCTCCGAAAAATACGCTGCAATTGCTTCTTTCACTTCTTCATCGCGTGTTGCTGTGTTCTTCCCACTAAGTTCTTTTTTCATTTTGGGGAACAGGTTATAATTGTTCGGGGCCAGGTCTGGACTATAGGGTGGATGATTTATAATATCAAAGCCTACTTTGTGTAGGACTGCCAACGCAAGACGACTCTTGTGAACTGGAGTATTGTCATGCAGGAGCAACACACCTTTCGTAAATTTTCTTCTTCTTTTTTCTTTGATTGCTTCTTTTAACTGTTCTAATATTGAAACATAATATTCTCCCGTTATAGAGACACATTTATCTTTATAATCGATCAATAATATTATTCCTTCTGAATCCCAAAAGATCGTCGCCATGAGTTTGCCAGCTGATTGTGTCACCTTAACCTTCTTGGATGGGTAGTCCAGCATTCTCGGCACCCATCTTGCACTGATCTTTGTCATGCTAAGATGATCATGCAGAATTAAAAAAATGCTTGTATCAGATACGCCAACCATTTCTGCGATTTGTTTTTTCTTCAGCTGAGCATCTCCCAGTATATTTTTTTCTACTTTTTCAACAAATTCCGGAGTGGTCACATCAATAGGCCGCCCCGGCCGTGGGTCGTCTTCAAGCGACTCTCTGCCTTGCTTAAAAAGTCTATGCCACACATGATAGGCAAATACAAGAGAAATAAAATAATAAAGGTTCGTCACCCGAATGTGTCCGCGCACGAGTCTCCGGCGCTTATATAATATCAATATGACACTGACAGTTATAACTGTCACTCCAACTGACACATCGGCTCTATGGCGACCTCACTCAAGTTTACGCTTGACGTTCCGAAACAAACAATAGATGGCGCTTTATTCAACTAAAATTACAGAAATAAATTGCAATACAATGATTCTTTTCTTGACGCTCCGACATAACATATTATTCGATATCTCTTTGATATAGTTTTATCAAACTGAATTTCATGAAGAATTGTTGCGATCTTTTTGCAGGTGGTATTCTCTTCGTCGTTCGGATACGATACAGTAAAAATATTAGTAAAAGGACAAGGGGGCCTGCCGAATTGTATCGAGACTCGACTCGACATCCCATTCTATACTGAGAGGATTATCAGAGAAGCTTATCGAAAAGACGTGGTATGTAAATAAATAATATTCATAGATCGGGTGATCCAGAGAAATAAGCGGTTAGTTTACTGCAAAAAATTATTACCTACAAATATATGGAGGACACAAATGTAGATTCCTATTTCTTCAATGCTTATAAGGTGGAACAAAGTGACGTGGTTCTGTAATTACCATTAAATAAAAACAGCATTAAAAGTCACTACACCGCCACCACAAGTGACCTGATCAGACTGTATTCTCCTGCCGCATACTCTCTTCGTAAGTAGTCTGGCAACCAGTTACTTTACTTTACTTTTTCCAATTGAGGGACAATGGTCCTATATCCTACAGCCTGTTCTGCAAATGATAATTAAGTCCAAGAAGAAGCGTATTTTGTCGATATTTCGCCAGGTGTCCTGCTACATTATAGACGATAAGCCTGCTATCCCACAAGCACGGCTATAATAGCAACCGAGAAATTCCTGAGAGAAAACTCCAATAATATTGTTTTGTTTCTTTGGCTATTAAAACAAGTTGAACTAACATGCTTAATGTCTATGCGAAACTGCGAGACGAAAGAAAAATATTGCCGTCTGGTTTCGTCGGATTGCGTTCTTTTCATAGTAGAATTAAGGCGATCAAAACATCAAAATTCAGGACGAATTCCAGAATTAATGTGGTTGGTTAGTGCCTATCACCGCCGAAATTCTGAGCCGGTTGTTCGTAGTATTAGTACGGCGTACGTAAAATTTCGGCATTAGGTAGATACGTTTCATTATAGGTCTATTGGGTACAGAATTGAAAGTGAGTTATCTTAAGGTACGAATGAGACCTAACACGCTAGCTATCTTATTGCCCCAGTCTGTACGTCAATAATATTTCACAGGTTTATTTGTCAGTGGATCATATGACTATACCGGCGATGCCGACACATGCCTTGTCTCGAGATATTCTGAGTATCTGTAACGATACAGACCATGTGATAAGATTTATTTGGTTACCGTAAGTGTCCTACACAGTATACAATTCCTCCACCATTACCACCTGCTTTCTTCTAATTGGTAAAATTTGCTTAAATACATACATGGTTTTAGATATAACTTTACCAACGTTATATTGGTGCTCGTCTTTAATTAATTCATTAAGGTAGAACGTTAGTTTACAAAAGTAAATAAGGCCTTACACGTAGACCAGTGTCTACAATGACACTGGTAATTATGGCCATATATCATATCAATAATATAGATGTCATTTGTGATTTAAATAACCTTGTCGGAAACTAAATAAACGTGTGGATATTTTAGTATAGATGTAGATAGTTATTGGTCTATATCTGGACAAGTTTTTTTTTTTTAATTCTCTCCTTTGTCCTATTTGGACGATATCTGCGACATATCTTTTTCGACTGATCTTTTCCTTTTTGATTTGATTTAATAGCTACATACTCTAACTAAAAGAACTGAAGCAATTTAGTTACACACAACACGATAACTACTTTGTACGGTAGTTGTGCCCAACTGAAATCAAATATCACTTGAATGCAAATATGCGGAGGTTATTTTTGGGTGATTTAACTTTATTTCTAATCTTATAGTGAACGAATAGCAAACATTATGAACATAGTAATGACTCCATGTTGGGGTGTGGTTCAACCAAAAAGCGCAGAGTGGATTACTATGACCGTTTACTCACTTCAGGAACCATCCACTTTTACGTAAGTTCAACCATTCACTGTGTAGTGGAATCTACCACGTAATAACTTAAGATAGCTTGCAAGTTCTATATAAATATGTGTAGCTAGATGTATTTCAAGGGTCTGGAGACGATTAAGTAATAAAATAATAATGAATATTATTATAAAATAATAATATTCATAATTTTTTTATTACTTACACGATTATTTATCATACAATACAAACTATACTAATTCATATTACTATATATTTAGCTCTAGCACCGCTACTACTGGAGCGTATCAATTTATTTTTCCCATCGGTCACCGTTGGGAACTGAAAACAAAAAGAGTGGTCACTCCCAATTGCCACCCCTGGTGACGTCACTATGGTGGCAAATGAGAAATTTTTGAAAACCCTATTGTCACCAGTGATTTTACTAATTTGTATTGTTGATGATGACATGAATGCCATTGATATTAAATTAGTTAAATGTTATTAGGACAACAATAGCGTGTGAAATATTGGATCTGACTGACCGTAAAACATATCAACAGAACGAACTTTTAAGACGTAATAAAACTGAGAAATGTCACCAGGAGTTCATAATAACCGAAGAAGGGATGACTTATCCGGTTAGTAATGCTAGACAATAAGTGCTTGCCATGTGCAAAGTGTTATTGGCCTATGCCAATGCAGTGGCATTTACAGAATGTACAAGACAAACAATGTCAGATGAAATGCATTACAAAAAATTTCATTCAAATGAGTAATTGCAATAATATTGTCATGAATCAGTTTAATCATTACGTCGATAAAGTAGTGTTCCTGAATTTCGATTTAAGCGTAGCGAAAATATTCTAAGTCTATGGTTATTGGTAGTCTGAAAACGTGTCATGTCCGAAATATAAGCTCGCCCCCTACCCTATTACGTGCGAATATGGAGATGTGGTTGTAATACAACTCTCCAACGAGCCTACCGCTACCGCTATACTTACTTTTATGTAGGTATGAAGAATGTTTAGAGATATCGTCCATCTATCTAGCCAAATACATGTTTTACACTGTGCTTTCATAATTACTCCTTGCAATTATACTAATAAAGATAATTCTGTAATCCACACACGAACGAGTTGCATGTATACACATTTAAAAAAAAAATTGCGTTCTCTTGGAAACGTCGAGATATTTTTTCTCGTGTGAAAATATAATTACCTAATGAATGCATTATTTATTGCTTTAACATTTAAAAACACAATTTTAATATGAAAATATCTATATTCTATATGCTTTTCGTTAAAAAAAATCTCTGTAAAATTTGTAATTTAAAGAAATGCGAAGATTTGATTAAAGTATATAATTTTATTCATTTGTATACGCTTAATATATATAACAAAGTATCCAAATCATGTGACATTAAGCAGTGCTCGGTAAATTAATCAAAACAAAAAATCATAAGATGGTTGCTTTCACTATCTTATGACGCCACCAAAAATATTTTACTTCACCTGAACTGATCACCTATCATTGTAACAGGGATGGCAACAGAAAACACACACACATACACACACTCACACTCTCTCACACACACACACACACGTACACACACTCACACGCGCGCACGCAAACACGCACGCACGCACATGCGCGCACACGCACACGCACACGCACTCGCACACGCACACGCACACGCACACGCACGCACGCACACGCACGCACACGCACGCACATGCACACACTCGCCCACACTTGCGCACACTCACGCACACTCGCGCACACTTGCGCACACTCGCGTACAATCGCGCACACTCGCGTACAATCGCGCACACTCGCGCACACGCTCTTGTCTAGGGTGGGGCCGCCGGATATCAAAATATATTGTAATGGTTTTACTGTGAATAAATAATTTTTATTTTTTATCAAAATTATTTGTTTTAAAATATTAAAGCAATAAATAATGCATTCATTAATTATATTTTGACACGGGAAAAAATATCTCTACTTTTCCAAGTAAACGCGGACATTTTTTGATGTGTGTAAGTAATACCGAACGTGTTGAGTCTTTTTAAGTTAAGCTAAAAAGATGTCTTGTCCTACTACATTGGCACTGGTAGAAAAGATAAAAAAATATATGGGTATACTTTCAGGATATAAATGATTCTCCGCCGTATGTGTTGGAGATAGAGAAACCTCAACCCAGTTACTTGACTTTAACCGTCGCCATATCATCAAAAGGTCAACGTGACGGGTATACGAGAATGTTTTTAAGACAACTATGGAATCAGGTATGGGTAGTTTGTGATAACTAAATGTTTAGGTGAGTAATGCTCCTTGACCCTAATCGTTATACAGCGTGTAACAGAAAGGTGTAGTCATATTTAAGCGCCATATATTATCAGCTATTGAACGCTTCACCTCGCGATCTAGCCAGTTTTGGATCTGGTCCTCAATAGACCGAGTAAAAGAAGTAACAGAGATCTGCTCACTTTTAAGAACTTTGATCTAGCGAGTGAAAGCAAACTGTTAGTATCGGTGATTCAGTCGTTTAGTCATTTTTAATCTGTAATGTCTAAGAATACCAGACATAATTAGAAATCGTTTGTCTGGCCGCTGGTGTGCCGTTACGACTTAATAGGTTAAGAACAACGTTATTACGAGTAAAACAATACTATTCATATCAGAAATCTAGTCGCTTTTAAGTAGTTTAAAGAGCGTGCAGAAGCATACTGCAATATTGTTACGCCCAGTGACATCTCTCGGCATTGTGGCAAAGACTCGGCAGTTCCGTCTAATAATTTACACCGCCATCTATTGACATCTTACGCAACTGCGTAGTACGGTACGAGAATCTTAGAGAGAATGCTGGTACTTTCTCGAATCATCGTGCTGTTTACATGCCGAGTACGCGTTGCTGGAAAGCTCTAGAAGCGCTTTACCCGCGTATAAATAGGGCGCACGCGCACCGCCGAGTGAGTTTACAATCGTAAGCGATCAAGTGTTCATCGAAGCGAACGGAAGCGGAAATACTACGGAGTTTGAAGCAGTACAGTGAAAAAAGTGTGGTATAGTGTTTGTTGTGTTTTAAATTTAATTGTGTGTTTGAATATAAAGTGTTTTAGTCGGTAATATTGTTTATATTCTTATCCGTCGAACCCAGCACGTAACAATTGGTGTCAGAAGTAAGGTAAGAATATGCCAGTACTACCGAAGGAGGAAGTGGAAGGGGTGCGTACCAGGAACCAGCGCCAGCAAGATGTGGACCAGAGACGCTTTGGAGACGCCTCCTCGCCGACGTCAGGTGAATCACGTGAGTCCGCGGCTGCAGCGGAACCATCTAGTGCAGCTCACTCGCCGGTGAACCCCGACCTCGCGACTCTGATGGCGTTTATGCAGGAGCAGGCACGCCGCCTCGAGGAACAGCTGCAACGCGATAAGGAAGAGGGCATGCGCCGCCAGGAGGAGCAGGCACGCCGCCTCGAGGAACAGCTGCAACGCGATAAGGAAGAGGGCATGCGCCGCCAGGAGGAGCAGGCACGCCGTCTTGAGAAACAGCTGCAACGCGATAAGGAGGAGGGTATGCGCCGCCAGGAGGAGCAGCTGATGATGTTAAAAGATCTCAGCGCAACGGTTGGCAAGGAGGTGAAGGAGGTGAAAGAGCAAGTCCAACGCCATGAAAGTCGCATCGCCGAGGTGGAGAAAACAATACGTGGGCTCAAGGCTGGCGATGGGATCGTGGCACCTGCGGTTGTGGCGTCTTCACCACGAGGCTTTAAAGTCCCGCCATTCGACGGATCATCGTCATGGTCAGCCTATAAGATCCAGTTTGAGGCCGTCATGAAATCGAACGGGTGGACGCAAGAACAGGCTCTGACCGCTCTCACCTTGGGGCTTCGTGACCAGGCCTTGACCGTGTTAGAGGCGCTTGGTCAAGACATCACGTACGAGAAGCTGTTGGAGGCATTAGAGGCGAGATATGGCGACGCACACCTGGAACACGTGTTTCGCGCCCAGCTGAAAGACCGATCGCAACGTGTTAGTGAAACCCTGCAGCAGTGGGCCCTGGAGGTGGAGAAGCTGGTTCGAAAGGCGTACCAGTCCTCACCTGCGCTTATCGACGGAAACCTCGTTCAAGCTTTCACCGACGGGATCCGAGACCTGGAGGTTAGGGCCGCAGTAAGACTGGGACATTTTAAAAACCTGAAGGACGCCCTAGCCCACGCTCTGGAAGTGGAAGCAGTACGACGGGATGATCGAGCTCACCGTATCAGGGAAGTGTCGACTTCGCCCCGGTGCTATAGCTGCGGTGAGAGAGGCCACATCAGGTTGAGCTGCCCGAAGCGAAGGAGTCCACGCAGCGGTAACCAGTCGCCGGTAGAAGGAACACCTGATGTGCCTGCCGGGCAACAACAGCAGGGAAACGAGTAGACGCCAGGACTACGGGGCGGGTGCTGGCTGGTGATAGGAGAGCCCCAAGGATCTCGATCTCACAATCGTGTGACGGAAACAGCCTGATTATCGAAGGCGAAATTAACAGAATGCCGTGCAAGATGACATTGGACACCGGAGCTTCTCGGACAGTCGTCAGTTTCCGACTAGCAAGACGGTTTTTTGGGGACTACTACAGGAACCATGAATGTATACATCTAAGAACAGCTACCGGTCAGCAAATAACCGTCCGAGGTGAGAAGGGGGTGGACATGAAACTAGGTAATATAATTTACCGCCACAACGTCATCGTGGCTGACATAGTGGACGACTGCATCCTGGGTTTAGACTTCTTACGGAAGCATCACTGTGAGATCGACGTTAGTCAAGGAGTATTGAAGTGTGGCTCAGAAGAAGTATTCATGGAGGGCGCATCATCAGGCAAAGTGTACTGCCTGAAGAAAGTAGTACTTCGTCCGAGGTCGGAAACAATCATACCGGTTTGTCTACCAAGGAATTCTGATCAGGAAAATCGATGTGTAATTATAGAAGGCTTGGACAACGATGCTTCATGGAAGATTGCACGCACTCTGGCTAGAAATACCAACGTTACATCGGTACGTGCACTGAACCCAAGCGACAAAGAACTGGTACTCAAGAAGGGCACGATATTGGGAACCTGTGAAGGAGCAGTTTGGATGCGTAGATGCCATGAACAGCCTACCAACGCCAAAGTTCAAGGGGCAAGGTACGACGTATCTTCTCTCTTGGAAGACTGCCAGAATAACCTGTCGAGAGAAGAAAAGAACAAGGCTGAGATGATGTTAAACCGGTTTGCTGACATCTTCTCGACAAGTGATGCTGACATAGGCAAGACTGCCCTAGTTCAACACAAAATAAACACAGGAAATGAGGTACCGATCCGCCAGCGACCAAGACGTGTACCAGTGGCACGGGAACATGAAGTTGACACTATGATCGAGGGTATGGTGAAAGAAGGTGTGATTGAGCCTTCGTCCAGTCCATGGTGTTCACCAGTGGTTTTGGTTAAGAAGAAGGATGGCAGCATGCGCTTCTGTGTGGACTATCGTCGGCTAAATGACATCACAAAGAAAGACAGTTACCCGTTGCCAAGGATTGACGACACTCTGGATACGCTAACGGGGATGAAGTGGTTTTCTACACTAGACCTAAAAAGTGGCTACTGGCAGGTCGAGATACATCCTCGAGATAAGGAGAAGACAGCATTCTCCACAGGCAAAGGATTGTGGCAATTTAACGTCATGCCCTTTGGATTGTGTAATGCCCCTGCCACTTTTGAGAGATTGATGGAACGGGTACTTACTGGATTGATTGGAGACGCCTGCCTGGTCTACTTGGACGATATTATCATAGTAGGACGCACCTTCGAGGATCACCTTCGCAACCTGGAACGCGTTCTCTCGAAGATTCGAGGAGCCAACCTGAAGTTAAGTCCAAAGAAATGCGCGTTGTTCAGGCGGCAAGTGAACTTCTTAGGACATGTGGTCTCCGAAGAAGGCATCCAAACGGACCCGGATAAGATCATTGCTGTCAAGGACTGGCCAGTTCCGGAGAACAAGACACAAGTCAGGGCATTTCTTGGTTTGTGCTCCTACTATCGACGGTTTGTAAGGAACTTTGCTGACATCGCCCGGCCTCTGCATAAGCTCACCGAGGATAAGATAAAGTTCTGCTGGAATGAGAGCTGTGACGTCGCATTTCAGAAGCTGAAGGAACATCTGTGTAATTCACCAATTCTAGGCTATCCCGACAATGAACATGAATTTGTAGTAGATACAGATGCCAGTAACACCGGCATTGGTGGCGTGTTATCTCAACGTAAAGGAGAGCATGAAGTTGTAATAGCGTACTTCAGCAAGGCCCTATCCAAACCTGAAAGGAACTACTGTGTCACACGAAGGGAACTTCTAGCTGTCGTAAAGACATTGCAGCACTTCAGTAAATACTTGTTGGGACGGAAATTTCACCTGCGAACTGACCACGCTGCATTGAAATGGCTACTACAGTTTAAAGACCCAGAAGGACAGGTAGCAAGATGGATTGAACAACTACAGGAATTCGACTTCGTAATACAGCATCGTAGTGGCAAGTCACATGGTAATGCGGATGCCCTGTCACGTAGACCGTGTCCCGACCAGTGTAAGCACTGCGCCAGGCAAGAGGCTAAGCAGGAAGGACTAGTGAGGATGTTGAGGATGGATCTTAGCGAAGACTGGAAGGAAACTTTGCAGAGAACGCAACAAGAAGCCAAAGACATAAGACCCATCCTCGAATGGAAGAAAACAGGTGCATCGAGACCTCACTGGAGTGAAGTTGCGGCAATGAGCCCTACCACCAAGAGTTATTGGGCACAGTGGGAAAGCTTGGTTATCCAGGATGGAGTTCTGTGCCGGAAATGGGAGAATGCTCGAGGTGACAAGTGTCACCTGCAAATGGTCGTGCCAAAGCTCAAGGTACCGGAAGTTTTACAACTCTATCATAATGGGAGTTCGGGAGGTCACATGGGAGTTAAGAGAACTCTGGTTAAGATCCGAGAACGATTTTATTGGATCCATTGTCGAGAAGACGTTGAGGAATGGTGCCGTAAATGCACGAGTTGTGCTGCCGTGAAGGGGCCACACACTCGCAGCAGGGGTGCATTGAAGGTGTACAATGTTGGAGCCCCGTGGGAACTTATAGCTTTAGATGTTGCCGGACCGTTTCCTGAAAGCCAAAGTGGGAACAAGTACTTCTTGGTGGTCATGGATTACTTCACAAAGTGGCCGGAAGTGTTTGCGATTCCCAATCAAGAGGCATCTACGGTCGCCGACAAGCTAGTCCACGAAGTCTTTTGTCGTTTCGGGGTGCCCTTAGAGATACACAGTGACCAAGGTCGGAACTTTGAGTCTGAAGTATTTAAGGAGACATGCCGGGTGATGGGTACCCACAAAACTAGAGCGACCGCTTATCATCCGCAATCAGACGGCATGGTTGAACGATTTAACCAGTCTGGAAAGATATCTGGCAAAAGTTGTAGAAAGCAAACAAAGGGATTGGGACAAACACATTCAACCGTTTCTCCTGTCATACCGTAGTGCCGTTCACGAAAGCACATCAGTAACACCTGCTTTCGCTAACTTCGGAAGGGAACTACGATTACCTGCAGACTTGATCACCGGCATCCCACCTGAATCTCCACGCTGCATAACAGATTATGCGAATGATTTGCGCAATAGGATGAATGACGTATACGAGAACATCAGACAGACCGGTCAGCAGATGTCTGAGAGGATGAAGACCCGTTACGACCGGAAGGCGAACAATAAAGGCTTCGAGGAAGGATCGCTGGTGTGGTTACATAATCCGGCACGCAACAAAGGAAAATCTCCTAAGTTGCAGGCAAAATGGGATGGACCCTATCGCATAGTCACTAAGATGAATGACGTCACCTACCGGATCCAGAAAGGACCACGAGGTACACCAAAGATCGTTCATGTGGATCGATTGGCACGCTACTACGGATCCAACAATGTTCGGGACGAACATGTCTAAGAGGGGGGCAGTGTTACGCCCAGTGACATCTCTCGGCATTGTGGGAAAGACTCGGCAGTTCCGTCTAATAATTTACACCGCCATCTATTGACATCTTACGGAACTGCGTAGTACGGTACGAGAATCTTAGAGAGAATGCTGGTACTTTCTCGAATCATCGTGCTGTTTACATGCCGAGTACGCGTTGCTGGAAAGCTCTAGAAGCGCTTTACCCGCGTATAAATAGGGCGCACGCGCACCGCCGAGTGAGTTTACAATCGTAAGCGATCAAGTGTTCATCGAAGCGAACGGAAGCGGAAATACTACGGAGTTTGAAGCAGTACAGTGAAAAAAGTGTGGTATAGTGTTTGTTGTGTTTTAAATTTAATTGTGTGTTTGAATATAAAGTGTTTTAGTCGGTAATATTGTTTATATTCTTATCCGTCGAACCCAGCACGTAACAATATCAACGATCTAGTCGGTTTTGAGATCATCAATATAGCGAGCAAAAGCATGTTGTTAGTTTAAAAGATCGTAATCGTAAAGTAAGGTCACAATAACACTGCTATTAAAGATGCATGGTCATTACCTACATGCGCGAGAACGACAATGCTATATACTCATTAACGCGCTGTCTCTAGTGTTGTAAAAATACTGTACTGCATACCGAGATACAGGTTACCACTTAGTTCGGTTGCAGATGTTCCCAAGCTGTTTACAAAGTTTCACTATTCCATTCATTGTTCATTTATTGTAACTGTTTAAACTTTGTAATGATGTATTTTATTATTAATAAACTTTTTATACTTATACTTTTATAATAAGCACTGAGCGTCGAGCGTTGAGCGCTGAGTTGACGCTTTTGAGCGTTCAAGACTCGAGCGTTAGCGCTCGAGCTTTTAAGAATCGCGAGCGTTGAAGACTCGGGATTCGACGTACAAGTTGCGCGCTCAAGCGTCGAAGCGTTACCATATTTACTGGGGTTATATTAATAATTATTTAATTAGAGGGTATTATTTATTTATTATGAGTTATGATGCGTGACGTGCCTTCGCACCTCGACTCAAAACAGAGCAATCATTTATATCGGCGTGTTTGCATATTTCCTATAAGTTATCATTATTTTGCTTATTGTTTTGCGTTCGTAATGTCCAATATTGCTCATGAAATGGAAAACAACGACGAAACAAGGGAGGTGGCATTTATATGTTTATATATTTTCATTATCAAAAGCTGGCCTTATCATATCTTAAAGAAGATACAGATTGAGTAATAACATATTCAGGTCTATATCTGTCGTTCTTCGTGGTTAAAAAAAGAGTAAGTATTTAACATAGATATTTAAGATATACTTTCTAAGTTCATACTAAGCTGCGGTTAATTAATAAGTTAAATAATAATAATAATAATAAGTAATTAATAATTCGATAAAGAAATAAGTGCAACAAAAATATCAGCTCCTTTTTGTTTTTTTAAATCATTAATAATATAATATAGGTATTTTTAAGATAATGTTACGCCCAGTGACATCTCTCGGCATTGTGGGAAAGACTCGGCAGTTCCATCTAATAATTTATTACACCGCCATCTATTGACATCTTGCGGAACTATGTAGTAGGTATCGGTACGAGAATCATAGAGAAAACGCTGGTACTTTCTCGAATCATCGTACTGTTTACATACCGGGTATGCGTTACTAGAAAACTCTAGAAACGCTTTATCCGCGTATTAATAGGGCGCACGCGCACCGCCGAGTCAATGGCACACCGGCTTGCTGTACAAGCTGTCCACATCCACTACTCCCCGTCGAGTAGTTAGGATCGTGGCCACCTTCCTGCAAGACAGACGCTTCCAAGTGGCGGTTGAAAGCGCCCTGTCTACAGAGCGGCCCATTCACGCCGGTGTGCCCCAGGGAAGTTGCCTCTCTCCTGTGTGCTACTCTTGGTACACGGACGACATCCCCGTCACTGACGGTGTCAAGCTCGCGCTGTACGCCGACGACGCCGCTTACATCTCGACATCAATAAACGGTGTCCACGCGGTGACCAAGATGCAGCGCACCCTAGACGCACTTCCCAGCTGGCTGAAGGACTGGAGACTGACGGTCAACGTGGCGAAGACTCAGGCGATCTCCATGGGCAGCATAGCCCTACCACAGTTGAAGCTCATGGGTGCGCCTTACCATCGGCGACCGCCGGACAGGATGGCCTTGCCGCGAGACCTCGTCTCCGTGGCAAACACCACCGGACCAACATCAACGCTGCCCCTGACGCTGGCTGACGGGCGCTCCCCGGGAAACTCTTCCCGAGGAGCTCGACCTCGCCAAGCGCAGGAGGGACCCATCGGACACGACCCGAGCGCTGCTGGCACGCTGGTCGCCTGCGGGGACTCACCCGTGCGGGTTGGACCTCGCTAGCTGCGCTACCCACCGGCTCTGACGACCTGGACTGACCAACGGACCCACAATCGGGCCCACCCCAGTGACCCGCCTGTATTAGCAGGTGGCGACGACCATCACCAAGACAGGCCCACGGCCTGGTCTGGTTACCCCGAGACCCCGTACGGGTCTACGAGAAGAACCCCTGACGCGACGCCGAGTCAGTTTACAATCGTAAGCGATCAAGTGTTCATCGAAGCGAACGGAAGCGGAAATACTACGGAGTTTAAAGCTAGAAGCAGTGAAAAAGTGAAGTATTGTGTTTGTTGTGTTTAAATTTAATTGTGTGTTGGAATAAAACGTGTTTTAGTCGGTAATATTGTTTGCATTCTTATCCGTCGAACCCAGCACGTAACAATAACAATAAATAAAGTTTAATTTACGAATAAAACTCTGTTGTCTATCAACTAAATATACCCCCACATACTTAAACCATACGACCTAAATTACTGTGTCTACTACCAATAATATATATAAATAGGTAAACCCAGAAAAGCAAAATAGTCCCGAGGGAAGCGATAACATTTGTGACAAATAAAATCTACGCGGGCATAGCATATACAATAAGTAGTTATTAAACTAATTTATTCCTCACATACTTTGTAGACACTCTCATGTATTTTCTCATCTTCATTTGTAGACGCGCTCAAGCTTGAGTCGAGCGTTGAGTTCGGCGCTATAATTGAGCCTTTTAAATACCTGTAAGTTAACTCGGCATTATAGAAAACACATAAGAGACAAATAATCTGAAACTATCTTAACATTATCAACTACTAGCGACCTGCCCCCGCATCGCACGGGTAGTACAAAAGCTTAACAAATTAGGTATACCTACACCTAAACCTTCCTCATGAATCACTGTCTATTGGTGAAAACCGCATGAAAATCCGTTCAGTAGTTTTTGAGTTTATCGCGTACAGACGCGGCGGGGCACTTTGTTTTATAATATGTAGTCATTTTTAATTGGACTTTCAGGCACCACCTTACGATTTACTATCGTCCGATATAAGCGACTTGATTCCGAGAGCGCCAAGCGGCAACAGTTTAACTATGGGGGATATTATATGGATCATTGATGGAATCTTGTGGTATGTTTAAAATTATGTTCATTACTGCAGCTTAGATAGATTTAGATATTTATCCTGCAAAATTCACATTACGCATTAATAAAACTTCGATGTAGGACGGTTCACAAGTCCATGGCTACCGAGTGTCACACTTTACAAAATAATTACAAATACGCAATATTTGGCTGGAACGCGAGAACTTATTTATTTATTCACTACATTTAACATTTTATAATTAGCAGCAACTTCCGCGCTAAACTTGAGGCTTGTCTTAACATGTCTCTTGCACTTTTGACTGCACAGCACGGATGGCGCAATAGTTTAAGTGGTGGCCTGGCCCATAGACTAGTATATATTATCGGCCTGGCCATTGCCACTGCGCAGAGTATTGTACGGTTGACCCACAAAAATGTAGTGATTCACAAATAGATGTACCGAGTTTGTGTTCTATGTGTCTATTGTTTCAATGTTTGTAAGGTCCATTGCGACACAGAAATTGTTCCGAAAGGTAAGGCGAGAATAGTCTTCTTAAAATTTTCATAATAACGAGAAATACCCTATAGATTTTTGTTTTAACCTTTTGAACGCCAACGTCGTCTATACTCGACATGCGCAAGCGTGCCCTGTGCGCCAACGTCGTCTATACTCGACAAAACTGTTTTTTGTCGGTTCACAGAAAAATACAAAATAAACATATTAAATCATTAGTTTTCTGTGTTTTAGTGATGAAACTTAAAAATTGAATCCCCAATTATTACTTAATTGTATGTATGCAGCAAACAAAATTGTTATTAGGTATTGAAATATTTGATCATAAAAAACAATATATAATATATCGATTTTCGGGCTTGGCGTACAGGACATGGAGGTGCCGTTATAGCGTGGCGTTCAAAAGGTTTAATATATACATGGCCGTCATCCATCTTTTGATTGCGTTGACTTAGGTAAAAGCTTGAATTCTACACCTTCAACAGACCATAGGGTATGTATGAAATTCAACTTCGTATTATACCGCTTAATTGAATTACAGGGATGCATTGCATACCAAAATGTTTCGTAACCAAATAGAATTCTACGCGAAGGAGGAAGTGCCTACTTACAACCAGCTACTGACACAAATACAAACGGAGAAGAAGCAACGTTTAAGCCGAAGGTGAGGCAGACTTTAGTAGCATTATCGTAGTCTTGATGCTCCATGCTTGGCAGATCGTAGGTATCCTTGCACGTAGATAACTTGTTATCTATATATTAATACGTGAAGCAAAAACTTTGTACCCTATTTTACGAAAATTGCGCGGACGGAGGAGTATGAAATTTGGCACAGTTAAATTTTATATGGAGGAGGAGTGGCGAATCCTAATATTTTTATAAAATATGCACACATTAGAAATCGATAAATTAATGAAAAACCACAACCATGCATTTGACACACGCAGACCAATCGCGTTCATAGTATTTTGGCGTGATTCGGTTGATGTCGTACAATTCTTCGTAACTATGGTTACATATACCTTTTAAGTACCTCCTATTGCAATTTCGCGGTAAATATAATAATAATAATAATAATAATAATAATAATAATAATAATATTCTATCACATACACACTACACCATCTAGCTCAAACTAAGCAGAGCTTGTACTATGGGTACTAGACAATGAATAAACATAAATATATACTTTTTTTTGTAAATACATACATATTATACATAGAAACACCCAGACCAAGACAAACATCCATGTTCATGCACACAAATGTTTGACTTGTGCGGGAATCGAACCCGCGACCTCGGGCGTGGCAGTCAGTTACACTAACCACTACGCCATCGAGTCGTCATATAAATAACGATCAAACTTAAAATTTAAATCAATTATGGTCGAATTTCGACCACTTGGCGACCGCTAGTATAGATAAATCTTCATATCGCTTTATTTAGCGCAGTAACACAACACAAGGTTGTTTCACTGTAATCTTTTGAAGATACTTCCCTAATGTAATTGCTAGTAGGTACCTATGAGCAATATCCAAATTTAAGCAGTATATCGTTCTGCCCTGGAATGTGTGACTTATTTTACTAAATTATTTATTGCGTTCTATGCATTAAAGATAACACACTTAAATTTTGGTAATACTAAACTAGTAAATGCGTACAGGCGTAGTGGCAATCCTGTCAGTCTTCTGGGCACTTGCCCAGTCGACAGCGATGCTGAGGAATTTAAAGGCGCGGTCTAAACCAGCCTTTTTTCTAAATTTACTATCATGTATTTTGTGCCGTTCCTTGTTATTTTGTTTTACTTATAAGTAGTTAGGATTGTTTATATTAGTTACTTTGTATATTATGATTGTTGGTTTGTACATGTAAATAAAAATTGAGCAAAATAACTAGTAACACTAGGCTGAATAATCCCTTATCTGCGGATGGTGGCTGCCAAAACGAAGATACTGCAACTTTAACATCCAATGCCATCCATGCTAAACATATGTATCTACCTAATTCTGTAGTCTGAGACATTCGTCGTTTGGAGTATCAATTTAATCTAATTATAATCTCTTAATATTTCAGGCTAACGGCTGGTATATGTGATGCTATAGTAAACAAAGCAGTTTTCCATACTTACGAACTGAACCCTAAAAATACTCTTGGAATATTGGAAGCTTAATGTTTTAATTGTTATCTACTTGTTACTCTATTTAATATTGTCTTACACGAATATTATAATACATTAAATATAATCTACCTACTTTGCACGGATGTTATCGCGGTTGATTTTTAAAACACTTCTATGCTATTATTAAACTGTTTATATTTATATTTACACTTGACAGTAGGCATGGTTACAGTTAGACTAAGATGGCGGTAGTTCCATTAACTTTAAGTGTAGTTATTTCAAAGTACCCAGCAAAATAGTGTTTATATTAAATAGCGATAAAATCCGTATAAAATAGTTTACATTTCAATGTAACTTGTTTCTTAATTCTAATTAATAAAGATTTTTACTTTAAAATGATTTATTCATTCTAAAATGTTTATATCTTATTCTAAGTCTTAAACAAAAACTATAAAAAAAACAACAGACGTTACCTAAGGTAAATCAGTCTAATATTTTCTCGAGTCTTAGTTGTATTTTCTTGGGCTTTGGTGACGCGATCACTGTGACAGCTACTCTGTCGCCCAGCTTTGGTGTCTGGTTACCTCCCAAGTTACTTTTATGTATAAGTCCGTTGTCCCCTACGCCGCAATCGACGAAACAACCAAAGGGCACTACGTTGCGGACGACACCTGTAAACGACAATGACATGAATTTATCACAATCACAAGGTTTATTACAGCCTCATAGCTTTCGGGGCACAGCCGTAGTGAATGCTGTGCACGAGGTCACGAGGTCTCGAGTTAAATTCTCCAATCGGACAGTGTTATAGTGCTTTTGGACAAGAAGTTATCAGTGGTAGTCTCAGAGTCTGGACGTGAGCCCAGTAGACGTCAATAGGTTCACATCTATTATGTTATGTGGGAACCAACTACCAACTTGCGAAATGCGGTTCTAATACACCTCTTTCTATCCTTCCGAAATTTAAGCGTGATACATGTACATTATAAATTACAAAACAGTTCTATCATCACTTTTCATTTTAGTGATATTGATGTTGTTCTGCAAATCAAATAGTAAAAGATAGTGTTGTGCAAAATCGACACTGTCAACGTCTTGACAGTATTGTTTTGCCGACCAATGTATTCTCCTAAAGACAGTGGAGAGGGCCGCTATGCTACTCTGTAAGAGAAAATCTATCGTCTACATATTTTAGTGTTGTTTGGTGACTGTGGGAGACTGAGAATCTGGGGTCTATCTTTTGGGGCTGCCGTCAACCAAGATATTTATAATTAGCCTACGCGTACAAGTCGTACAGCTTATCAGAATGCCCAAGGAATGTATTTAGAATAAGAAGTCACATTATATTACAAGAAATAACAACAATGTGAATATTGAAATAGGGTATTATATATAGAAATAAAAGTAATAATGATTGATTGCTTACCCGTTAACGTTGTGCCTTCTTTAATCTGTTCCACATTTTGTACAGAAACAGAATATACAGGTTTAGAAAATGTGATAATATTGTCTTCATACTTTTTCTGTTTGAAAGCGTTGATTATAAGCTCTAAGGTACAAGTATCCGTTTTTAACTCTTCACTCGTTCTACTTATGTCGATGCTAGAAACTTTTCTTTCGACTATTTCAGGAAAATGAGGCTGCGTAAGCTCCTTCAAGTTGACGTCTACTTTCTTAGCAAACCTATAAATAGATAATAATATTCTATTCTATAGTGTTGTGTGTATGTGACACACAACACCATCTAGCCCAAACTAAGCAGAGCTTGTACTATGGGTATTAGATAATGGATAAACATACATATATCCTTTCTTTTGTAAATACTTACATATTATATATAGAAACACCCATAACATCCATATTCATGCACACAAATAATATAATATAATATAATAATATAATATTCTATCACATACACACAACACCATCTAGCCCAAACTAAGCAGAGCTTGTACTCTGGGTACTAGACAATGGATAAACATACATATATACATATATTTTTTTTGTAAATACATACATATTATACATAGAAACACCCAGACCAAGACAAACATTCATGTTCATGCACACAAATGTTTGACTTGCGCGGGAATCAAACCCGCGACCACAGGCGTGGCAGTTGGTTACACTAAGGCTTCATTCACACGTACTACAACCACACCACATCGACGCGACAAAATGTGATCAAGCAGTGGTTACGTGTGAATAATGTCGCTGCAGCTTTTTGCAGTTGTGTTGTGGTTCCTACAAAATGTGGCTGTGGTTGAGTTGTTGTTAGTAGTTGCGATGTGGTCGGACGCTAGTTCGCGGTGTCGCTCGTTGTGGTTGCGATGTGGCCAGTATCACCCACGTTGTCGATAATGACGGCAAAATGTGGTCCGTGTAAATTCTACTATTCATTTTCAATACAAAATTGCGCCCGCCCACGTGGTGTGGTTGTACTGTGGTTGTGGTACGTTTGAATGAAGCCTAACCATTGAGGCCGTTATAAAATAAGTTAGGTACTTAATTCGTAAACTGCCTCGCTGGCGCATTAAAGGTGAATGCGACTGCTATACATAAGGTTTCAGATTTTATTACCAAGTTGGGCAAAGAAGTACTACGGAGTCCGGCACTGTGCCCAGTAGACTACGTGACCCGGTGTTCAATCTCGAGTTTTAATGTTCCGAAAATAGTCAGTGAAATGTGAATTTAGTACTCCTCTGCCTTCCCTTTTGGGGCTGAAGGCGTTAAACTATGTTTTTCTTCTTATGACATAACATTGTTTTACTTACGCCTTAGCTATACTATAACTCTCAGGATGTATGATAGTAGTATCCAAAGTCTCAGAACTTGCCAAAACTGTTAAAAACCCAGCACATTGTTGAAATGTTATTTTGCCTATACCCGGCACTTTCAATATTTCAGCTCTGGACGAGAATCCGCTGTTATCTTGACGGTATGCTATTATTTTCTTAGCTCTTCCTTCATTAAGACCTGAGATTCGCCTGTAAATAGAAAACAAGGTTTTGCTTTCATAATCATTATTCTTCCATAGCTTTCATATGCATACTAGATTTTGCCCGCGGTTTCGCTCGCGTAAATGTTATGTTAAGGCATTCGTTCCCAAAGTCCAGGTGGAACCCCAAGGGTCCACGGGAGACTCGACGGGAGTCTACGTTGGCGTGACAACAAAATGGGGTCCACAATTCGGGGTCCACGAAGATTTATTTGCTTTCGATAGGGCAGAACTAAAATATAGAAGCTCAGCGATTGTTACTTGTAAAACTTGCATATTCCATATTCAGTACCAGTTGGTCCCGAACCTACCGATTTTTCGGTAGAGAAAAAGAAATCTCAGCCCACCTATCGTGGTAATATTTTTTATACATTTTTTTAATATATAAATACGAATGCCATCGAATATAGTAGAAATGTAGCTGCAGGGGATCCACCGGAAAATGCTAAATTTTTAAAGTGGTCGAGAAAAATGTCTGGGATCCTCTGTGTTAAGGTATGGTTATGTAATTTTCAATCCCTCGGAAACAGTAGGTACTTTGTCCTATGTCCTTTTCTGTCCCCTGACAATGTGTATGCGAAATTTCATCTTTTCTGTCCCCTGACAATGTGTATGCGAAATTTCATCTTTTCTGTCCCCTGACAATGTGTATGCGAAATTTCATCTTTTCTGTCCCCTGACAATGTGTATGCGAAATTTCATGATGACTCGTCGAGTAGTTAAGGCCAACAATTATTATATAAGTATAACATTTACAATATACCTATTTATTTAAATCTAATATTTATACTAATATAATAAAACTGAAGAGTTTAATCTCTGAAACTACCAGACGGATTGGACATTGTTTTTGTATTTAGCTCTATTCTTGAGATTTGTATATTATAAGACATATAAAACATAAGACCGACATCAACTATAAACGTAGATTAAACATCGAGGGCCAGCTAGAGAATTAATATAAATTAACATGAGTACGTACCTTAACATCGCTAAAGAAGCGGTGTTGATATCAACGCCAACCAAACTGACAACTTTTTCCACAGCAGAATCTAAGGCTGTTTCTAACATTTTTGGCGGAATGTCATGTTGATACATGCCGACTCCTAAATTCTTGGGGTCCACCTAAATAAAATACATCAGTAGCATTAGTCTTGGTAGCGATAGCCTAATGGGAGATCTTTGGACAGTCACAGGGAGGTCTCGAGTTCGATTACAAGGACGATCACGGACCTTTCGAAGTGATGTGCGAATTTAATAAATAGGTTATTTTCGCTCGCTTTACGGCGGAGCAAAACATTGTAAGAAAACCTGCTTACCTGCAAATTCTCCATAATGTTCTCTTATGTTACAAACAGAAAAATGTGTAGAGATACAGGTGATGCCATTTCTGGGGTAATACGAAAAGATATAAAATATAATTTCTTTTTTGCAACTAAGGTGGCAATCAACCTTGCGGCCCACCTGATGGTAATTGGTCACCGTAGCTTACAGACGCCTGCAACACCAGAGGCATCAGTTGGAAGTGGGAAGAAGGACCAGGAAGGGGGAAAGAGGGTGATTGGGCCTCCGGACACTTACTTTGATAAGTTCTCCTAATGGATCCAGCACTCTTCTGGCTATCGATAAGGCTGATATTAAATTTGGATCCATATTTGGATGTTCCTGCAAGTAAATGTATTAAATCAATACAACAATTTATTTCAGACATAGAAATAAATGTTAAAATTCAATGTAAATTACCTTTTGCGCTTCTTTGCTTATGGAATATATAGAAGCGCCTTGTTCTGGCACTATCACAATTGGCACATTTTCACATATGTGATGGCTTTTCAACCACAATTCTGTTTCACGACAAGCTGTGCCATTTCCTAATCCTATTAATTCTACCCTTAAAGAAAAACAAAATTATCATTTATCTACTGCCTGTCATAAGTACTAATATGAACCTTTATCATGGGTTTTTGTTTTATCTATACCTATGTTTCATTATTAAACCCTTCAACTGTCTTGCTGCTACATCGTTTTGTCTATGTGACCTCAAATCCGGATATATAGTGCAAGCTTCCAATTTCTCTCCATTGCAATTTATAATACCAACCTGGAAGATGAAGCAATATCATATTATAAACAAAAATAGGCAAAATAAATTACAAGAAATTTGATACCTGTGTGTAGTAGAAATAATTACTTTGCAACCTGCTCTGAAACCAGGATCAAGACCCGCTATAGTTCTGTTTTTGATTGGTTCAGTCAACAAATATTTTTCCAAATTTGTTGTAAATGTTTTTACCGCTTCTTTCTGTGCAGAAGTTGTAAGGTCTGATCTTACATGTCTGGAAAGCCAGGGCTTGATAAGACGGCTGTATGCATCACCTAAACCTTTGCGCACCCAGAAACTGCTTTTCCATAAAGAGAGGCAGAACCTTTAACAATATGCATAAGATGTAAAGAATCATTCCGAGTTCTATTATAAAAATGCATGGTGTGTCCACACGACCTTCTATACAGAAATTGTTATTTAATAAAATTACGTATAATTTGCTATAAAAAGGCAGTTCACCTAGTGAAATATAAGTCTTTCTGCAACAACATACATATTTGTATTGTGTTTATAACAAATTATGATGTTTAATATTTTCCTGTATCCACCTATGTTGCTAAAATCATTCAGATATGGTAGGAGTTTATCAACACAAATGGAAAATATAAGTAAATTGAGTACCCATGAGTTTATTTCTGCCTTCCTAGACCATCATTAGCATCATATTAAATAAAACAAAATTAAGATGGGTATGAAAAAAAATCCTGGATTCATATATTATGACATTTTATTGAAATCTAAATTGAGGATAACAATTAGTATAAATATAAATTAATTAAAGATTTTCAGAATAATCTGTGATACAATATTGTAAACTAAAGCATAGACACCATTTTTTATTATTTATAGTATCTACTACATACCTCTCAAGTTTATTATAAAACCAGTCGGGCACAGACACTTTTACTGAAAGTATCTTTTCATCTTCACCTCTGTTCAAGGCTAAAGTTTGATGAGCCTTTATAAACTGGCTGGGACATTTCCATTCAAAATATATTTTATAAGTTTCAGGATCTGACTTAGTGTCATATTTCTTGTTGTCTGTATCTTTTTCTTTTGTAGAACTTTTCGTTCTATTACTCTGTATTGTGAATCTTGTTTCTTCTTTCCTGGAAAATTAAGTTTTAGTTAAGCAATATTTCAAGTATTGGTTAGACATAATTTTTCTTAGAGAGCACAACTCATGCCCTTGGCATAATTCTTTTATCCTGGGTAAATTTAAGAATATTTAAAGAATGGACACAGAGAACAACTAGATTCAGAAAATCATTTGTTAATTACCACAATTTGAATTTAACTGATGACACTCAGCATATTACTCAATATATATACAAGGTTGATTAAACAGTGAGGCTTTTTTTTTATGTTACAGCTGGCAAACGAGCAGATAGATCGCCTGATGGTAAGCGATTACCACTGCCCATTTCTATCTACATATAGTATGTACCACATACAAGCTCTACACCAGTTCAATAGGAGCAGTAGTTTAGCCACAGGATAGATTTTAGTTTTTGTTAAACTGCAACAGGTTTTATCTTCCCTAACAGCTGACCGAGAGTCTAAGCATAGGTATCTAAGGTCATGAACCTTGAAACGACAAAAATGTAGGAGGTGTTGCCGCTCTGATACTTAGTAAACATTATTACGGTAGCCAACAATCGCGCTAAAGTGAGTCTTAATCTTAGTGCAATAAGAACGAAAACACAAGCATATGTTATCATTGTGTTTTCACTACTAGTTTACACCATTCGTTTGTAACACTAACAAGGAACTACTATTTTACTATTAAAAAAGCAGTATTTTCACCAAGTAATATCTATAGAACATCATTAGAATATAATATTAGTATAACACTTTATTGCAGAAGTGGTCACATCATAAAATTTAATCTGACTTTATGTGGGACTTAGATAAGAATTATTCAATTTCATAACAAAGATGACTTCTGCTCTATAATTAATTCCTGTAACCCATATTACATTTACAGACATTAAAATAACAGACACAGATACTAGACATGGGACAACTATTTGTGGCTCATGCATTCTATGTATGGAGATCAAATCCACAACAACACTTAGTGTGGCATAGTGGAGCAGATATATGTATTATTTCAATGATTCTATTGCTCTTAAAAAACATGTAGCAATAGCAGTATGGATTTTTAATATAATTGTAATTCACAGCATCCATAATAAAAAGTGGCATTAAAGTGAACTTACAATTTCCTCATTTCTTCTAAAACTCTAGTGTCTTTGTAAATAATGTCTGCAATTATATGGACCACATGTGATTCTACTTTCTCAACTGTAGCCAGTTCCTCAGTGTCAGTACACAATCTCCTCAAGTCAATATATTCTCCAGTTAATGCCTGAACGGCATGAGGCTCCAAACCAAGATTTCGAGCTCTTTCAGCGAGAGATAGAGAATGTGATTTTAATGGAGCGTACTGAAATATAATAGTATATTTATTAACTTAATACATACTAGTAGTAAGTACATCATTAAAATCTTAAATGTTTATACTCTCATAATGATAACAGGTTCCCTGTTTGATGTATCACATATGAAAATAACAATAGATTTTCTGTTGTGTCTATCACAGGTTAAGCAAAGGTTTAACTCTAATTCTGTACAAGAGTAATTTTACTCTGCCTTATTAGTGCCAGTTTATGCTAATAATTTGATTCCAAAATTATGGCAATGGTATTGGATTTTTTATTGGAAAATTCTCATTTGCACCATAGTCTATACTCCATTTGGTTAGGTACTTAACTAAAGGTACGCAATCTTGATGTGTCTTTTTATCTAGAAACTCAGTTTAAAAATAAAATGCTAACACGGGTAACAAATGATATTAATGATATTACCTTACTGTCTTGAGTGTAAGGGGAAAATAAAATATTTAACAGAAAAATCTTTGCTTACTATTAAATCCACTTCAGATAAATTTCTTGCATTCAATATACTCTTTTCAACCTCTGGTGTGAGCTTCTTATTTTTTTTAAGAGTTTCAATAACAGACTTGACTTTTTTCTTTAACTGTGTGATGTTTTCATAACTTTCATATAACTCTTGAAGTCTAAAGAAAAATTATGCAGTAAGTATTTGTTTATAAAGATAATTTACATAATACTATAAACTTATTTACCGATCTGGCATTAAGTTATCCACAGCTGTCTTCCTGTATCTTGCAATAAAAGGAAGAGTACAGCCTTCGGAGAGTAAATTGATTAAATTATTTGCAATTTGTAATGGGATTCTTTCACACTGAGACAGCATTTCAGCCTCGTTCCAAACATTAAGATCGTTATAAGCATCTTCATAAGTAGCTGCTGACGTACAGGCATTTCCATCGACGTCATCAAACCCCTCAATTTCTTCATTCTTTGTAACTTCTTTCGCAGATTTTGCACGTTTTACTGTTTTGGTTTCAGATCTAGGGGCTTTTGCTTTTGCTCTGGAAGTCTTAGCAATCGGCTTGGGTTTTTTCGGAGGAGAACTCACATAATCATCATTTTCATCTACATCAAACACTTCTGTGTCTGCACACTTAGTAAGTTTTGTCGCAGATTTTGCACGCTTAACCGTTTTGGGTTTAGTATCAGATTTTATAGCTTTTACTCTAGAAGTCTTAGCAGCAGGCTTAGGTTTTCCCTGAACAGAGCTATCAGAATCATCATCTATATATGCTACCGCTTTACGTTTCCTTAATTTTGATATACTGTTTGTATCCATTGTTTGTTAATATAATAACAAATAAGTAACTTGTCAAACAAACTAATAACATCAAAGGATCATCGGTAATTCGCGGTATGCTGTTAAAATTTGGTTAAAATCAAAGATTATAAACGGTTATTTACTTTTGAAGTTTAAAATTGTCATCTGTCAAGCCCCACCAGCAACAGCTGTTTTAGTTCTAGATTCTTACGGTAATCGCAACATTAACTTTTTAGACTAAGCAACCACGTCTGTAACTGTATTAAAAAAAATCCAAATTATTATGATTCGTCAATGAAAATTGACTTTTTGAAATTTATGTGTTACAGACGCAACGTGCATGCTTGTAAAAACTTGTCTGTGGTAAAAACTTAATTATAATTTTCGCAAATTATACTAAACTTTATTTACTTTACTTTGAACAGTAAGTACTGTGTTTGTTTTTTTACTTAGTGTGCACACTTACTTAGTGAGCTTACAGCTCGCCTGGTGGGAATTGGTATAATATTATCTGTAATGTGGGTAATTAACAAGTTCTTTAGCTAAGCCTAGCGTATGTTTTAGGAGTACATGTCGGTAGTGATAAGAACGAGGATTGAAAACACGATCACCGATAATTTTTTTTGAGGAATATGGTTTTGCTTTCCTAAGTCTTAAGCACGATTTACACGTATTAAATTGTCAAGTAGTTAAATAAATATTAACTTAATGTTAAGTCAAACAATGAATTTAATAATAAGTAGCAAGTTAAAATTTAGCGTGCAACTAAACAGGCAGATTAGAAATGTTTCTAAATTTTCGGTTAAGTTGATAGGCTATTGGCTATATGGCTATATGGCCTATGGCTATGGCTATATGGCTACTACTTAACACGTTTGGACAGGTATGATTTAGTTTAACGAATAATTAGACGGAGTGGTCGAGTTCAGTTTGTCTATTTATTTGTATCTTATCCAATTTCTCACCTACAGTCTTTTAGGTATCGACATTTCTCCAATTATTTCGTCTTTAACTTTATTTAAAACTCCCTAAGTACAAAACGAATAATATCCGAACGTTGTTGATCGTCCATCTTAACAGAACTATAGAACTTAACTATTATGTGTACGTGTGGACACTTGCTAAAAATTAAGTGACTTAAAATTAAGTTAAAATTTAGTTACTTAATACGTGTAAATAAGCCTTGCAGTCTTTGTCTTCATATCCACTATTACTAGCAAACTCACAATGCCATGCCAGTACTAAAATTAAACTATCCCACAAAGGTAACAAGTTTTGACATAAATTCTGTTCAGTAACCGCAATAGCTGCATTGACATATTGTTATTCGCATCCCGCATTGACATTGTCAAACTTTCTGACGTGACTGCGAATTGACATTTTCATTCATGTGAAATTGTTTTCCTATTTGATTGGTATTTCCATGATTATTTTTGATCCCTATTATTTATTTTAATATTAGTTTAAAAATGAATAATATAATAGAAGTAAATGATCGATTGTCGAAAGAGTTAATCCAATACTTTTATAAAGGAAATATAAACTTTTGCCTAAAGGTAAACATTACCGGCTATTTAGCTGCCTTAGATATACATAATAATCTTGTAATAATGATTACCATTTTCTTTACTCGGGTTTCAGTCCGCTGACATCGGAAAAATGGACTGGAATTGGCAACAAACTTTTCTGGAAGCAACAGTCAACAGTAACTTATTAAAAAAATATCCATTTAATCCCCAATTTACAAAGTTATTTTTTAAGAAACTAGTTGAATATTTAGAACCAAGTCAAGAGATTCACGATGATATCTATTCACATTTATGTACAGCTATGAAAGCATCAAGTGAAGAAAAGTTTTGTTACAGACATTATATAGTTGGTAAAAATTTTGACCAAACTATAACAATGAAGGAAACCAGGAATATGGTTGTTAATGGTACTACAGGATTAAAAACTTGGGAGGTATTGTAAATAACTTATTTATTTGTATAGTTTTTATTGTATATCAAAACACCGGTATGCAGCCGCAACACAATAGGTTAATAATTAGCAACTCCATTTAGTATTGTAATTACTTTTTTATTTACAAAATGATTAATTTTGTTCTGTATTTCCTACATAACGTACCATCACAAAGTTAGCTAATGTTTACTAGCTAACATTGTGATAGTTATTCATCTGGCAACTCTTTGAATGCTACTCCAATTGCCAGTGCCCCCCATGTGCCAGTGCAACTCAACAGGTTAACATTTTAAGCTAGAGCAGCATGGCAGTTGCTAGATACAATAGATTTTTATTTATGTCTAGCATTCTAGCGATTGTATAAGATAAACAAGGAACAGCATAAGGTTTTTGATGATTGTTAATAGGTGACATGTATTGTCTAATCTATAACTTAACAAGTGCTTCCTTTGTCTATTTTAACAAGCTTAATTTTTTATAATTAGATTAGCTTTATTATTTAGTGGCTTCTTCAATGAGCTCTGCTTCTTTGTTGACCGTGGTAATATCATCAGTAATGTACATATATTTTTTTACAGGCTGCACTGGTGTTATCAGACTGGGCATTATGTAACAAAGAAATATTTTTAAATAAAAATGTCTTAGAGTTGGGATCAGGTGTGGGTTTTGCTGGTATAACAATTGGAAGGATCTGTGATGTAAAATCCCTGGTTCTTACTGATTGTCATGATGAAGTGTTGCAAACAATATGTGAAAATATTCAAATTAATTTTACTAATTTCAAAAGGAAAGCTGCTGATAATGTAATTTTGTTTGAGGATGACAAAAAATCAATAGGTATGTTTACTGTTATTTTTGAGTAGGTAGTATTAGTTGTTACTATACTGGGTCATAATAATATATTGTTATGCTTTTATATTTTCCAGGTACAATGTTACTGGATTGGAACAACATTGAGGATCTCAATGATGACTTTATACCAGATGTAATTATTGGGGCAGATATAGTATATGATCCTACAATATTGCAACCTTTGTGCAATGTTATAAAAACATTTTGTTATAAAAATAAGTGTCTAGAAGTTTATATTGCAAGTGTCATAAGAAATGAAGACACATTTAACAGATTTCTGAATATTCTTGGTGGGTATAATGTACTGTTTAGTATTTCATTCTGGTTTCATAAAATAATGTGTGGAACATTAAAAAAGTAACATGTAATAATGTTTAATTTTCCAGGTACAATGTCTTTTAATTATGAGAAAATAGAAATGAGGCAAAGTGTCTTTATAGAATGGGATGAGACTGTACATAAATGTTTATTGAAAATTAAATTGTCTTAAGTCGTTATGCATTTTATTTATGAAAAATGCATGTGCATTATATCTTTGAAGTGGTTGAAAGAGACAACATCAATGTTTATTGAAAATTAAATTGTGTCAAGTCGTTATGCATTATATTTATGAACAATGCCTGTGCATTATATCTTTGAAGTGGTTGAAAGAGACAATCGACTTATCTTAGAAATCAATTTGATTGATGTTTTAACACGAGTGAGTTAATGTCAACCTGTAAACAACTTTGATTTCTGAACTAAACATGAAATGTCAAAGTGATAGAAAATTGACAAAATTGGCACAACTCAAGAATTTGCTGTAAATTTTGATATTATTGTTGTGCAATATTTTAAACTATTCTATCTATGGTTATGTGGTTTCTATTGTTATAAATTTTATAACAAATATATTTGGAACTTTTATATATCCAAATAATTCAAGTTATTAATTTTTATAACTGCCCAACAAGTTTCATAGATAACCTAAACCGAAAGAATATTTCTGGGATTTGATAATTCATAAAATGACGGAAGAAACTAAAAGTAATGCGGCAGAACCGAAAGCTGCAGATAATGTAAGCTATACCAGTCAAAAAAGTAATGGTCCTAAGAAAGAGGAGGCGTGGGGTTACGACTTGTATCCAGAAAGGCGCGGTACATTTACGGCCAAGTTGGGTAACATTCTCATTGGTAAAGAAGGAAAAGAGAATATCGACAAATACAAGTGTGAAAAGAATGTCTACGAATGTGTTAAGAACAGTAAGTATCAGAAATACAGCATAAACGAAAACAAATTTTGAAAATAATTATAAAATAAAATTGTGTTTCGAATTTAAAGTGATATTTAATTCTTATTCTTTTAGGTCCAATTGTAAAGGTAATGATGGCAGCTTTGAAGAGTTCAGGATGGTAAGTCAACAAGTCAGTTTGGTAGAAGGATGATTTACACTCAATATTGTATATCATGTTTTAAAACTTAAATTTTCAGTCCTATTGATATTCGGAGGCACATATCATGTGAAGTATGTGACTACTCTGTCAGTGGAGGCTATGATCCAGAATTGAACCAAGTAAGTTTCCTTTTTAATGAGACCTGGATAACAGGCATGCCTCTATGTAATACATAGAGGTATGCCTTTATACATAGTATGTTTATTAAATTATGTAAATGAATTAACTAATTTATTTGAATCTTGCCAAATAAAGTTTACTCACTAATATTCTTGATTATTTAAACAGTTGCACTTTATGGTAAAGTAGGGAGTAAGGGTGAGGGAGAGATCCGTGGGCTTATCTTCAATTATAATGGAATAAAGCTTGCTACACCTACAGGATCTAAGGTTTTAAACATTACAACTGTTATATACAGACTATGTCACAATAATTTGAGATGTTCATTGGAATATCGACACCATCATCTAAAAACAATTTGTTTTATCTATTTAAATATGGTTAAACTGATATGTTCTCTTTTGTCTATAAGATACAATAACATAGATACATAGTTTCATGCCTATATAGTATAATAATGATAATAATAATGTCCTCCAGACCGATTTCGGTCATGGTGGCCAATCTTAACATAGACTGGCCATCTGCTCTAGGAGATATTATAGTGCACAAGCACGTGCGCAAACACAAGTGCACTCTTTGTTTCCTAACTCTCATGATCCGATGGGACGGTAATTCGACACGACCGGAGAGAGATCAGGCGCAAGACCAACGGCTTTACGTGCGTTCCGACGCACGGGAGTGTCCATCAACGCCAACTTCCTAGTTCCGGGCTGTTATTGAGATTTCTTAACAGAAAACCCAATAACTTTTTGTTGGCCCGATCCGGGATTCGAACCTTAGACCCCATGCACAGCAGTCACATCCACTACCGCATACCGCATTAACATAGGGTTAAGCAAAGGTGCATTACACCCATATTTCATAATTTATGGATATAGTTCACACATTGTACTCACTTAAATCTTCAAGAAGATATAAAAATATTGACCAAATGGTGTGAGCGAAATGAGCTGCAACTTAATACAAAAAAATGCTTTAATATTAAATTCACGCGTAAAATCTATGTGCTAGATTTTAATTAGTATATAGGCAACGACAGGATACAAGAGGCACTTCAGATTAAAGACCTAGGCGTGATTATAGATAAAAAGCTGTCATTTTTGCCTTAATTAGAAAATGTTATTAAGAGGGCATCCAAAATGCTAGGATTTGTGATACGCAATGTCAAGGTTTTTCGAAGCAGTAAAAAGATTATTTTATATAACAGCCTTGTCCGTACTGTAGCCTAGTTTAGAGGCTACACTTTGCTGTGCATGTACTCCGTCTAGAGCAGATACAGAAAAGATTTTTGTGGCATCTGTCTTATAAGCAGCATACACTTAAAAACATACCTTATCACGAAAACCTTCAACATTTTAGAATGGAATCTTTGTAAGATTGTATGGACCTTGATAATGTAATGATAATATTTTTATGTACAAAATTTTACACAACGTTTATAGCTGTCTTCAGATATTAGGTAAATTTATATCCGAGTACCAGCTAGGTACCTCCGCAACCGAATTGCACCCTTTCACCCGCCATTACGTAGGAGGGTATTTGGAGCTAACTCACAGATTCCAAGGCTTTCCAAATTAGCAAATAAATATAGTGATGTCGCAGATACACGATATACGCAGACTCGCTTCGCACGTTTCGATCCACACTTATAAAATATCTTACTGTGCTCATCTTTTACATTTATTTTTGCATTTCGCTTAAGATTTAGTTTAGTTTTAGTTTATTAAGTTAGTACCTACAATTACTTTGTGTTCATTATTTGCATGTTGTGTTTGCCTTTAATTATTTGTTACACTTATAATGTTTTACTTGTGTGTTTATAATATATGTATGTATCGGTGTATACAAATGTTGGCATTCTCAAATATATAAATTTTAGGGTGTAAACCTATTGCTATCCTTTGGGCACATTTTAAGATTCAGAGCTGCTACTGAAAATTTCTTGACAGAATAACACAATGACACTTTGTCTGACTTGGTAATTGAACCTGAGACCTCATGCACAGCAGTCTCATTTACTACTGTTGCTCCACCAAGACTACTATCATGGCACAATTTCATTAGAAAGCTGTAATTTTTATTTTATTTAAAATTTTGATAAAATGAACAATTGTACATTATGAATACAACTATGATATTTAATTTAGCAAACATTTTCAACACTTTCAGATAGTGGTGTGCCAGAATGTGTCCACACGGGAAGGCATGGTCCAAGGAGTGCTCGCACATGAGATGATCCACATGTTTGACTACTGCCGCAACCAAATGGACTTCAAGAACATGGAACATCTGGCCTGCACTGAGATTAGAGCTGCTAACCTCACTCATTGTTCCTTCACAAGTGCATGGTCGCAAGGTGATGCATCCTGGACTAATATTAAACAGGCACATCAGGTAATTACTATAAGGAAAAAATATTTATGTTGTTTGCATACTAAATAATTTTGGTCTGTGCCACTACCAGGCAAAATAGAGGATATTGTCCAACAGTGGCACACCAATAGGCTAGGAAAAAACAATTTAAGTACAATTCAAAATGGTAAATCACAGACCATTTAATTTCTTAAAATACATAGGCTTCTGCATTAGCCATAATTACAGTGTCACGGAGGACTTTACAAACATTCAAACAATGGACTCAAAACATTATAAATGACACACATTTTGGCCCATGTGGGATTCGAACGCACACGTCACGCAAGCCAATTGACGTGTAAGTGGTGAGGCGGTCAATTAAACCACTCTGCCATCCATGTAGTACATAATTGCAATCTAGTTGTATGATACTTGCTGACTGCAAACAAAACCAGAATTCATTGAGCTCAGCCTGATATTACTCCACTTTTAATAATTAATCTGTCATCTCATTGAATCATAGGATATCATATGGCAAGATCCTAATAAAATAGAAAAGGATATATAAATAAATAAAAATGGACTAACTTAGATTCTAGTCTATTGCTACTTGCTACAGCAACAATTTGTAGTCAATATATAAAATGGCTAGGGACATGATGGGTATGTAAATAAATCACATAAGGCAATTTGGGAAAGGTGAGCATTCCAATTGTCACAATTCTCATACACAGGGAGCATTGGACTGCTCCTAGTCTTGTGTAACATTTACATATAAGTTATTTTTCCAGGACTGTGTGAAAACAAAAGCCTTGTACTCTGTACTGGCTGTGAGACAAATAGGCAAAAAAGAAGCTGTTGATATAATAGAAAAAGTATTCCCTAAGTGTTATGCAGACCTTGAGCCCATCGGACGCCGCATCAGACGAAACTCTGAGGACATGACAAGAGCATTTAAAGAGGCTGCATATTATGGCTATGAGTAGATAACATTACAAATATTTTTCTTTTTAGCTAATGTATGTAGATAGTGTAATATAATGTAAAATATTGTTATCAAAGTAAACCTTGTTGAAATAAAACAACTGAAAATGATTTAAAATAATGTCTTTTATTTCATTATTTTTTTTATTAACTTAATAATTATTGCCTAAGATTTTGTTAGGTTTTAATACTGCCTTTCCACAGTTTTGCTTAGATAACAGATATGAATCACAAGCGTAATCCTATGTCTTAATTAGGCAAGTAAATGATTGAAAAGGCACAAATTTTGTTCAGTAAGTGATAATAGTTAACACTATGAAGAAGTTTATCAATATTTATGGACCAAACATTGCTTAGATTTTAAATTTGTATCACATAATGCTTAGGTCTTAGACTAAGTTTAATGATGGCTGTATGGACAGGATCATTTCCAAAATGTTTTGAAGAAGCATTTTGTGCATAAAACTGATTTGTGCTATAAAATATGAACTTATTAGTGAAGTACATGATTTAACTTATTAGCTATTAAGATCATAACCGCGCATGACTAGATGAGACAAATAAAATAAAACATGTTTTCTATATAAAATTAATTCGCAACTACAATTAGCCGTTTGTTATCGGTGTCAACACGTTGATATTCTGTTTAAGACAACAGGCCTTCAATGTGTCTACTTTTCAAATCGGACCCGTTACAACTAATAATATTGAGTTGATAGAGATTCTATGCCACAAACGACGTATTAATGCGATATCCACACATTATATGACAGTAGAATATTATCAATTAAGTACTTATAGAGAATACGACACGGCAATGTTATTGTGTAACGTACTGTCGCCTGGTATCGCCAAATTAAATCGCTTTACAAGCTTAACTTACGTAATAAAGCTGCAGCCTTTTTATGTAACTCCACGCTTACAACAACGTTTTAATTTTACAATACTTGTAGTAGTATCGAGTACTGCGTTGTATAATAAAACTGCGGGTTGGCGGGGCGCCTATACATGCCTTAACTTGGTTAAGAAAAATAATAGAATAATTTATATGGGATACGCTTGAGCGTTGTCTTAATATAATGTGATTATGACTATTTTGCGAATGCAAGAACAGTCCTAATAAGATAGGCTTATCGTACACACGGCTACACATCAAGTTAGATACGCTATATACGCATAACTACGCTACATACAAAATAGAGAATTGTCGGTAAGGGACGTGCATCGTGGTGTCGACCGATCACGGTGCACTAGCGCGTGCGGCGACAGACGTTGTGCTTACACACACTGACGCAAGTTTTTTTGCCCTAAGCGTTCGCCCGACGATACTGTGACGACGTGCAAGTGCGATTAAAATATTTCACCACAAGAGCGGCAGCATAAGTGCTTTAAAATGAATAAATTTATTTTTATAGCAAGGACAGATGCATTATTACAAAATTACAAGTTTAACTTATTTATCAAGTTACTTACCTAGTTATATACTTTGAGCAGTTTGACACTAAAGATCGGCAAATTAAATAGGTAAATCGAAACGTAGGTATACCAAAATGACTAATTACAGAGTTTTTGATTTAATGAATGTCTTAAATTACTTATTATTGTATATTCCAGTGCATAGTTATAAAAGGAAATAATGAAATACATTTTTATCGCTTACTTATTTAACTTAATGCTTTAACATTTTTATTGATTGCACGAGTAGGTAAATGTAAGTAAAACTTACTATTTTTACTCTTTTAGAGACTCTTTATTTTATAACATTTGCAGTAACATTTCCAGTAATAGTAATAATAATACTAACTATATTTTTCTTTTGTAAATACGTTTACCTACTTGTAATAGGTATTTATTAAATAGGCACAACTATAGATAACAAATTACAAATACGAATAGTGATAGAAATAATTTACCTACATGTTAATTTGAAATCCGATTGCGGTTGAGCGCAGCATTTGAAGAAAATAATATACAATTAAAGGGTAGTTAGGTTAAGAAAAGAAAATATGGTATAAGAAGATAAATATATAAAAAAAAGAATACAATACGATTATACATTAAATATTGTATATAAATTCCAATTAAAGTTATAGAAAAATAAATCGATCATCAAGAAACAATAATGAAATGAAATTAAATTAAAATTAAGTAATAATAAAAAATAAAAATATTAGCATAATGCATAATAGGCCTTAAAAGTATTGTCAGCGTGGACTATCAATCTACATTTTCTCAGGTATTCGCACAAACATATATAATATTACAGATTTTTTTGTCCCGGATGAGTATAGAGGGCGACGGCGGTGGCCGGCGTTGCTAGTGATGCCGCGCGCGCGCGCTCGCGCACTAATCTCCTACAGCACGCGCCGTTGACGCGGGCGCTGCGTGCGCTCAATACAGTATCAGATCGTATCGATCTACTGCAATGTTCATTGAGCGAATTCACAAAGGCTACGTACTGGTTAAATGTTAGATTTTTAGTTACCTATGTTACTATATCTACTATCGCATTAGGTTAATCTGTAATGATAGATTATATTATAAGATAAATAAAATAAACCAGACCAACACAATCATCCATGTCCATGCACACAAATGTTTGACTTGTGCGAGAAGCGAACCAACGATTTTAGGAGTGGATAATAGATAATGGACGCATTAACGCTCAGACGCTAGCGCAAATCGAAAACCAAACATGTAAAATATAATATTCGCGCCGGGCTAAACTTGCTAAGTAAATAATATACACTATACTTATAGGATATGCCACGTCCCGTTCAGCGTGAATGAGACAAAATAACAAAAATGTAACGCACTCTCTCGCACGATTCGCAGCGTTCAACTTCTAATAGTTCGAAGTCCAAATAGTCTAGGTTAATGTGTCGCTGTGTGTACGTCGTATCGTAGGTACCTTTGTTTTCCATAAGTAAAGTATGGAAAACAAAGGTTTGTCATTGTTTTCCATACCTTCTTTACTTACATTCGGCAAATATTTTGCTACATATTTTAGGTATTTAGGTAGAGCAGTAATTAAGTATACAGTTTAGTCGCATGTCATTTAGGACATAGCTACATTAAATGACTAGGGCCTTATTATCATTTTGTATAGCATTGTCATTCTACGCGTGTGCACGAGTCAAAGTCATACTCTCTACCGCGTTGTAATATTCCTACGCAGGCTATAAGGTGCAGCTGATAAGGTCAAGGGGCCTTGTTTTAGGTGTTCGCATAATCGCGTTTTATTAGGCCAACGCGACGATTGAACTACAAGTAGTTAATATGAACATTTTTTTCAATACCTCGTCATGTGTGGGAATATCGCAAATATACAATAATCTCAATATCAATTTTTGGT
This sequence comes from Catocala fraxini, assembly GCA_930367265.1. Lineage (NCBI taxonomy): Eukaryota > Metazoa > Arthropoda > Insecta > Lepidoptera > Erebidae > Catocala > Catocala fraxini. The sequence continues at coordinate 9,605,923 of OV884032.1, forward strand.
CACAGTTTACTTTTAGGCGGGTTTTTGGCTACACGACGAGTGACTTAGATTGGTAGGTATATCGCAATGTTAGAACTATTGTATAAACATAGCAGAATTTACAGAGTATTTAAGGCACAGAGGGCTTATAGGAGTTAGTTATCAACGATTGATGTGATACCGCTGCCTAACACTTTGAGGTTTAAGTTTGGTTTAATTCTGCTACGTAAAAACTATAGATAAAGAATTAATGACACAGGATTGTCAGATGGTTGAGAATCATCTGGATTGTCCCGATATAAAGTCCCGACACAAGTATAGATTGGTGTAGCGGACCAAACAAAAATCTCACGAAACCACGATGAAATGCCGGTTTTTCGACCTGGCAACTCTAATAACAGGATGTTAACCGTGACCTAAACCCGGCTTTACTGGTTGTAAAACATTAATTACTGTTTATATACAATGAAATTGTTCATATAAATTGGTTATTCTTTGTCTCGCAATATATTATTTTAATAATAATGATAAATTCACAATTAATGGGTGTGAATAATTGACATAGGTACATATCATTAGTTTTATTTAAGTGCTTTCGTTATCTGAGGCGTGAGAGGAATAACTTAATTGTAATCACGTCGTAACAAACGGTTTTAATGTTTATCTACATAAAAGAAATAAACATATAAAAATAAATATCATACTAAAAGATACATACTTGAGGCAAATATGGTTTGTCGCTAAGCAAATCCAAACTGCGCAAGTTTATCTAATAATTTAGCTCTACTGAGAAATGTTTAGGTCTAATGTCAAGTACTTGTACAGCTATTAATACCATGATATAAGTACCTATATTTAAAACTACTTTCTTATTTTACAGTTTTTAGTGTAACTTCACCTGTCTGTCGATGTCATTATTTTACGCTTCTATTCGCAATATTAAGATGTTGTTGAGCACCGTGATTTATTCATATATAGGTATATATTGGCGTATTGGGTAATTAGCAGTAGATGTACATATATTGCTCTATTCCATTCCTCTTGTCCACAAAAGATAAATAATCATATTTCCAAAATAAATAATCATTTTTCCGAAATACATTATAATGACATCTTACAGATCGAATTTTGGCTGCGGCAGCCAATCCTAACGGACACTAGCCATTCGCAAGGAATATTATGGTGCATAAGTATGTGCTCAAATACAAATGCACTCTCTATTCCCTCACTCTCATAGTACTACGGGACATCCAACACGCCCGGAGAGAGATCAGGCATTGCTCCAAAGGCATGAAATGTTGTCCAACTGCCTAACTACAAGCTGCTTTTAAGAAATAATTTAATTTCCTCTTGATCTTGGGTTGAGCTAGGATTTGTAAACCGAGGAGTTGTAGACTGCTGGGTGGGTCGCTGAGGTAGTAACTTTTGCCAGCGGCCCATACACTATAAAAGGCAGCGAGCGTGCACACCGTGGGGTTTTGGTCCGTTGGCCCGAAGAACGGGAGAGCCGGACATATCCCTCTCACCTCCCCTTGTGGCGAGAGGGTACGCATCAGATGCATTTGCCCACGAAAAAATAAACAAAAAAAAAGGATTAGCATAAATAACACGCGCGTTCGATCCCATCAGGGCATGATTGGTAAGTGGAAGGCGCGGCCGAAGGCGCCCCTGGGCGGTTTCAAGACCGTTGGAGCCCTCCAGCCGGTATTGGAGCGGTGGGCAGGGCGGCAGCATGGGTCCCTTTCCTTCCGGCTGGTGCAGGTGTTGTCAGGGCACGGTTGCTTTGGCAAATACCTGCACACGTTCGCTAGGAGGGAACCGAGTCTTATCTGCCACCACTGCGAATGTGAAGAGGACACGGTGCAGCACACGCTCGAGCAAAGTCCTGCTTGGGCGGTGCAGTGCCGTGAACTTACTGAGGTTGTGGGTGAAGACCTCTCGCTGCCGGCCGTGATCAAAGTCATGGTCGATAGCGAGAGGAAGTGGGCAGCGGTCGCAAACTTCTGCGAGGACGTCATCTCACAGAAGGAGGCGGCGGAGTAGATCCGTGAGGAAAGTATCCTTACGGATCCGAGCCGTCGCCGGCGAACCGGGCGGCGCAGGCGCGCGTTCGCGCGCTTCATGCGGCCATAATGAAAGCCGCGGGCGGGAGAACGGGGATTTACCGTCCGTCAGCCATTGATACGGTCCGACACCCTCCGTAGTGCCGGGGCGTCGCCCAAGAGTTGTAGTCTGCTGGGTGGGTCGCTGAGGTAGTCTCTTTTTCAGCGGCCCATTCACTATACAAGGCAGCGAGTAGGCACACCGTGGGTTTTTGGTCCGTAGATCCGAAGTACGGGAGAGCCGGACATAACCCTCTAGCCTCCCCTTGTGGCGAGAGGGTATGCATCAGGCGCATTTCCCCAAGCAAAAACAAAACAAGGATTTGTATTTAGAATTTCATGATCTCAGACCTGAATTTGTGAACACTACTCACTAGACCAATGAGGTTACTTACGTACAGTAAGTAGATATTGAACAGTGATCTTTGGTTAAGTTTTTATAATTTTAGATCTGCATATAATTAATTTGTGTTATGAAATAAAAGATTTATTATCAATTACATAAAAATGAAGCAAATCTACTAGTGCTTATACTTATGTATTCTGTGCTACTAATAAATAGTAGGTGAGTAGTTTTGGTAAAATATTATTTAAATAAATTAACACTTAACCAGCGCTGTTCTAGAACCGATAACCTTTATTTGCCTCAAGCACCTACCTAATCTGTTAGCTCAGTTACACTGTGCTGCTTTTTATTTCTGTCCACAGACAATTTATAAGTTGCGTTATAAAATTATCATACGATGACAACCTACAAACTAATCGTAATAAGTTAATTAAACTAAATGAGCACTACAATCTCTATGATATCGCTATTATCTCAGGCCTTAAGATATTTACTCACTAGACTTATAAAACAAGATTTAATTACATTAATGTATACCTACCGGTAGGCATTTATCTAAATGCCATTTATTTTATGAGATTGGGTTTTTAGACAAGTCTAACGGTAGAGAAAACGTTTTCTAAAAATAAATAACAAGGGTGACAAGATATGGCTAGGTAATATAATAATGTTAAAACAAAAACACTAAAGATCCTTGAAATTGGCTTGTACAAAATAAACATACCTAATTAGGTACTTATATGACGCGATAGGTAGGTCAACGATATAGAAACACTCCAATAAACATATTTTGTAAATAACAGATGCACCGACAGCTCACTTAGTCATTACTCGTTGGGCAGAGGCTAATGAGCCCGGTTTCAACACTTCGAATTTAAAACGTATGCGTATATGTAGAAAATTATTATCGATAAGAAAAAAATTTAAATAAGGCAAAAGGCACCAGAGTCGGAATAGGCATTTTCTTATAATAGTTTTGTACTATTGAGCTCAACTGTGGTCCCCATACTGCCCGCTTACTTACAGATATTATTTTCATATACGTTATAGTTTATCCCTAATCCTTCCGAAATGATTTAAATCTGAGCATATCTAAGATTCTTTTTAATTCTTTTCGAATATACTAGCCTCATAGTACTCAATATTATAAAAATGAAATCGATTTTCAAGGCACATTTACAGCTCTAACTATCGATTAAGAACACTATTATCATACGTATCATTTGAACGAAAACTTCGTTTAAAACTAAAGAACAACGCGCACTTTATAAAAAAATACCATATCTTCACAACGTCGCTGTGTGACAAAATGTCTACCTTACGTTCGTTCGTCCGTCCATTATATAAATTACAATTAAGGGGGTCACACGGTAATATTTATAATTCGACTAGTAATTCGTCTAATATGTACAACAACGTCATAACGTCTGCATAGGCACTATAATCACAAACTTGGTGATGTGGTCGTGCTAAAAAATTTCACAAAATAGTGTACACTTCACTGGCGATGCGCCTCACTAAGGTACGTTGTCCAGTAGATAATGTTAAACAATAGGAAGCACATGGGGAACACCATCAGCGCGAACTTGTCCAGCGCCCCATGTTGGGCGCCACAGAACATGACGCCCCGGTCGATCACCGAGCTCACCCGCATCATAAAGCTGCTCCCATCGTTCGCTGACGGCATCGATTCCAGGATCGGTGAGTCCTAAAATAAACAGCTTTCACAATATTTTTGGCGCATCATAGCAAGTTTCAGAAACAATCATTTAGCTAAACGGTATTATGATTAGGTCTACACAGTCTATTAATTAATAGCGTCTTCTAAAACATCCTAAATCAACATACTCTTTAGTTTTGTTACGACACAGTGGGGTTAAGCAGTGCTACTAAATTTTGTATTTAACAACAGTACATACAATTTTACTAGCTTGAGATGGCCTAGTAAATACTTTTTACTGCTGTGATATAAGTACTCTAAAAATCAAACCACCACCAATCGATTACCACCATTGCTTTAAAATATGCAATTGTTTGTTCCACTGGCATGCACTAAGCTTGCTAGCCAATTTACTTGTATTGTCGGATATTTCAGGTAAGTACTGTCTAAACTATTGGTACATGTGTATCAACGGTTACTGCAAATAGCATTAGCCACACTGTGCAGTGTTTTTTGCTTTAAATTTACTTTTTACCTTGCTGACAGATCTTGTTTCACATCCAACCTTATTTTGTCTCCAATTCCTTCCCGAGAGAGACTAGAAATTGGTGGCCTAAGTTTAAAAATTAATGCACCTAAATAATACGTGGTATAATATAATATTTTACATGCAGTGTAATACTACACTGAGGTACTGGAAGGTACTGTAAGTATTCTATGTTAAGAGGCAGTTTACGTGTACACAGTGTTATTTACCCTCTGGATAGTTTGGTGGTCCATCTGTTGCTTAAAGCCGTCGTCCTCGACGCTCAGGGTCGGCGAGAAGACGCCGCCCTGTGGTGTGCCAGTTACAGATGTACTCAGCCTCTGCGAAGGCAAGTTCTGGCCCGTTAATTTCACCAAATATTAATTGGTTTAACGCGTCAATTATTTGTCTCTAACGTGGTTCGTCTCGTGGTGGAATGATTTATACACAAGCTTTTACATGGCACTTGCCTGTGAATGGTTGATATGTAATGGTGGCGGTGCCAGCTGGGCTGCGGAGGCAGCTCGGCGCAGATCTGCGCGCCGTCGACTCCAGCTCTTATCGTAGCGGATGCCGAACAGCACCACAAAGTACTCCATGAGTGCAAGGAACACGAATATCGTGCATGAGATCAGCCACACTTCGATGCATTTCAGCTCAAGCGCGTCTGGCGAGTTTGTGCTGTAACAGTAAGTTTAACTTATTTATTCATCTTTACTCTTATACGTACCATAACAGGCACACAATACGAAATTTTTGTGGCGAATAAAAAACTATCTACAAATTAGGTACCGATTTTAGAAACAAGTTATGTTAAATAATGATAATAACATATGGAATTAAACTTTTAAATAGCAATTGGGGGACGAAGGTGCCTAAAACTAAAAGTTTAGTTACATATTATTGTAGAGTCGAAATAGGAATGCTGGTACTTGAAGATCATAAGTGTATAACAATATTTGACAAGCGGCTATAATTCGTAACGTAATAGTAATTACTCACCTGACTGTATCGAACATGGTGACAAGTGAGAGCAGCGTAGTAACTAGCAACACCATTCTCCCAGGCACGATCTCTGGGATTACGCAGAAGCTGCCCCAGGATATGATGACAAAGAGCGACGACGGCAGGTAGCTCTCTAGTAAGTAACTCCTCAGCTCCCTCGATAGTTTGATCTGTAGTCGTGCTGCTGAGTGCTCACCTAACAGAACGTTAATGGACTGAGAATTTAGCTTCGGTTTAACATAGTGCGTTTAATAGTGCATGTGAGTACCTACCTACCTAACATCTATAACGTATCTAGTTTCTAGATTAAGCAACGTGTTCACTAACTACTTACTCAGTTATCTTAGTGCGATCACTCTTGCCTCATTGCTAGCAGCAAAGAGTTTCTGTACCTAATAATATTGGGAACTATCCCTGTGGCACTTCTATTTTCTGTATAAATAAATAGTTACTGTTTTAATAAAGAATTGTCACAACCATTCAATATTAACATCAAGAGTTTAAAATCCAACAAACACAACAAAATACAAATCGTGCGTCCACAGACGTTCACAAAAGGAAGATGTTGCAAGGCACGGATGTATAATAATAGTATATTAAATCCACAAAATATTGAGACAGTTTGAAACTGCTTTTTAAATTTGTTTAATAATGATCCATTGTGATCATCCGCGCCAAGCAGTGCGGGCGGCATGCCAGCATATAGCAACAGCGCATTAGCGTTAGTAGGTACATAGTTAGTTACGAGGCGCAAACACAAGCGCAAAGCAATAAATATACATTTACCTTCACCAAAATTGCGAATATGATTACTTTTGTCCGTGACGAAGGTGACCACATATTTGGGCAGCCGGAACATGTTGGGCTGCTGCTCGGTGCCGGCGCGGCCGATGCCCATCCACGGCGCCACGTCCCGCCACTCGAAGCGCACGTCTTGTGTTGTGTATTTATCTATAATAAAGTTAACACATTACTTGTTAAATTGCAATCGTAAACCGATACAGTAAAACGAGTGGGTAGGTACCTATCTATAAAAACATTTAGGTATCAAAGTCAAACGGCCGGTTGGCGCGTAGACAAAACAACTAATTTCTTCAAGCATTAAAAGTGTAATATTTTCCGATGTAAAATGTTTTCGCGAGTGAATTAATTACGTCCACCAGCTACCATATTAATGTCTATTAAATTGGGCTTTACATGGGCTGCGATAATAATAAAATATACTAGAAAAGAATTTTGTAGGATAATTAGAATATTAACCGGTCGTATACCGCCGGCTCGCATACCAGCCGGCAGATTTGTACCCGTCGTAGGCCGGTGGCTCGCATGCGAGCCACCAAATTGGTTTTACGTTAGCTTAAGCTAAAGCGAAGGCGGCGCGCGGCGTTTTGGCGCCAATTTGGTGGCTCGCATGCGAGCCACCGGCCTACGACGGGTACAAATCTGCCGGCTGGTATGCGAGCCGGCGGTATACGACCGGTTAAATATATACTTACAACTACTGAAGTCCATGTCACAGTTCTGTACGTCCAAAGGGTACAGAACAAAGTCCATCTGGCACTTAATTGTTATTGTCGCTCTGTAAAGAAAACAAACTCTTTATTATGAACTAATTAGCTTATTTAAATGAGTTACAAATGTAAAAAACAAATTTAAGCTATAAAATAGTAGTATTGTAGGATTGTATGAGTAGGTGAAAACATTGCCTGCCTTTTACTCATAGATTTATTAATAAATGTATAAGTACATTACCGCGACTCAATTTACGATCTATTGTAGACCGTCTGCCGCTTATATAAATAGATTAGTACTATGAAACTATATTGCAAACAGGTTTTATTTGTTTGGACGTTTTTTCTTTTGTTTAAACACTGAAGAGATTACATTTATTATTATCTCTAATCAATTCAAACTGTCTACTGGTAAACAGTTAAAGTACTGCTAACAGAAGGGAGTGGGGTACAAAACACATTTGGTGTAACAGCAGAGTTGCTGCTTTGAAACAGGTAAGTTTAGGATGAAAAATTACCCAAACCAGACACATCTTACCGAAGCACTATGTCATATGTTTAGAATAATGATAATATTGGTATAACTGTAAAAAAATATAAAAATAAAATGGACGAACCCAATACTGACTGAGACGGTGCGGTTAGCGTAGAGCCTCAGTGACGTCATCTCTTGGAGCACGGAGAGTATTTTCATAGTTTGGAGCTGCCAGATGTAGAGGTCTGGTGTCCAAATAAGCTGACGGAACTCCCACGGCAGGTCGATAAAAGGCATGTTAGGCGGTATGTGGAGACGACTATCCGACCATGATACTTCTAGAAATACGTCTAGTGTGATCTCCTGTAGCAAAAAAACAGATTAGACTTTTTTACCGATTCAAGCAAAATTCGACACATATACCACATACATATATTGCAATAGGATTTATGGTTATGCACAATGAACATCAGCTTGTGAGAATAGCACCAGAGATAACTTTGACACCCAGAGACATGAATTTCCTGACCTGGAAGAATTTCTTCTCTGTTTGAGTCTGTGGTGGCTGCCAAATCATCTGCAGTTACAAAATTTTGTTTTGATTTTATAATAACAACAAGTATACTAGTAACAGTGGAAAGACAGTTTCATATAAATATTACTTCCAAAGTGAAGTTACTGGACAGTTTATGTGCTTCAGTAGTAAATCCAATGTGTGAGTTAGCTGCATTCGGTAACAACTATAAACACACACTGACATGTGCCGCCTCACGAAGGTAATACTGTGAGCTATCTATGTCATCATTTTGTTTTTTCTTTACGTGTAACGTTAATTTTTTATGCAATTAAGGTAGTAAACAGCCTGCTTGGGGTAGATTGAAACTTACGTAGCTTATAAACGCTTGCACATACAATCAAGGAGAGACATGTGTAACTGGTGAAATAAATGAGTAATACACCTTTTAAATATTTCATGGTTATACAAGGATGTATTATGACGTATGATCTAGATACAAGGTTAAAATATGTTAAGACAAATAAACACGCAGATCTATTGCTTTTGCTTTACGATTGGCTACTTTTAATTATTATTTATTTGTTTTTAGAATAATTATAAACCGAGCATATACATATCTGTTATATTAATTATTTACATTAAATGTAATATACCTATCATTTGGATCTCCGAATTAGAACCATTCTGTTTTCCACCAAAAAAGTTACCAAGAAGGCAACGACTTAACAAAATGCCTTCTTGACAATGGTACCATTTTCTTTGTAAAATCCGATGTTGATTAAACTCTCATAGATGGTAGGGACAGACTAACAGTATCTGTAATGCATGCAAGTGCAACATCGCTTCGAACATGGCACATCGAACATAAGTTTAGACGTTCAAAGAAGGGACATCGCTTACCTACACGGCACGGGTACGGGTAACTTTAATGCAAGTTCTAAGTATTTTCAAGTCATTCAAACGATAAGATATCGTTTTGTTGACTAGTATTAATTAATTCGTATCAGTGGTATATTACGCTCGTATATTACATATGTTTAAAAATATTTGTTGTTTTCTTACCTCCTTATTCTCATCGACTCCAGATACTCTATTGACATTCACCCCTACGTATACTGTGGTGTTTTTATCTGGAAAACAATACGAAATTGATATACTTATTCGTTTGTTGAAATAATGACAAACTGTTGCGAAATAATAGCGCCTAATCAATGGCTTTATGGCAGCCGAGCGGAGATATCACGGCCAAAACCGCGGCACAAACTCAACTATATAGGCCACCAAACTTAGCTATAGCTTATACTCCAAGTCAATTATTCAATTAACGCTTTAATCAATCGTGTTTATTGGGACAAGGGAATTATTAACGATTTGCTATTGAATTATATTTATTCATGCATTGAAATGTAGATACCAAATACGACATTTCAATCTTTCTAGATGCTAAGATGATTTTAAGTAATCGTAGACTTTTTTATAACTATACAAATACAAGTTAAAATATTATTTAGAAATGATCAGCATTGCTAAGCATGTATGGCTAATAGATATGTAAGCGTATATACATAGTAATAATGTTCTCCAGACCGAATTTCGGCCACGGCGGCCAGTCTTAACAGAGACTGGCCATCTGCGCAGGAGATATTATAGTGCACAAGTGTGTGTGCAAACACAAGTGCACTCTCTGTTCCCTAACTCTCATGATCCGATGGGACGGCAATCCGACACGACCGGAGAGAGATCAGGCGCAGGACCAACGGCTTTACGTGCTTTCCGAGGCACGGGGGTGTCTAACACCGCCAACTTCCTAACTCCGGGCTGCTATTGAGATTTCTTTACAGAAAAATCCAATAGGTTTTTGTTGGCCCGACCCGGGATTCGAACCCGAGACCTCATGCACAGCAGTCGCATTCACTACCGCTGCACTTTAGTAGTTTCTCGAATTTAACAATGTTTCTGTATTTCCCTTGTTTAAGCCTTGAACTTAGATACACATACATATGTACAAATGCCGTTGCTCCCACAAGTTTTGAACACATCATGATAAATAAATATAGTTAAACAGCAATTGAGAAACACACAAAAGGCTTATTAAATGTGTCGTTTGACTAATAAATACAACGCAATAGGTTGCGGTTATAACATAGGCAAGAAAACAAACTAACTGTGACTGTTATTACTTTTCCACAACTTCCATTGTAAAGATATGTATATAGAACTGATTAAAGTAGTCGTCTTTCGCTTGAACAGCCAATATGCCTAGATTATAGATACTGCAAGTAAGTAGATACTATAGGTAAACGAACGTCCGTGAATGTTCGTGATGCAAAACCATTAGGATTACTGGATTCCAGTTTTACTACTTTTGTTTTAGACATAGATTGTCTCGTCGCTTATAAAATATGATAATTATTTTTATGCGATTCGTCATCGTTAATAAAGACAGTTTGTTAATAAGGAAGTAATACTTGTAGTTTATTGATAATATAAGTAATTAGATACGCATAACTTAATGTAACTTCTATGCCGAATTATTTGATGTCTGATAAAAGTGTCGTCTTCCACTGGAGTACTAATTTCTGTGATTCTTCATACGTTAGATTAACTGGTTTACGTAGAAATATGGATATGTGTCAAATTTACGGATTTCTGAGCGTTATGTTTTATGTCTGCTATGATATCTGAATGTGTAAGTATGCTATTCTGCATATTTCCTTGATTATATCTCTTTTATTTAGGATTAAACTTTGTTGTTGTAAATGTGTATATGTAACTACTAATTAAGCTATTTACTTTCATACTAAGATATCATGATAACCTTCCATTCTGCTTTTATTATCAACATGAATTAATTCAATGTTTTCTTTGGTCGTCAATTACTTACTGAGAACCAAATTATGTTTAAAAACTATATTAAACTGTAATTACTTTATTATTGTAGCATAGATTATAAAATCAATCTAGGAAGTAAAATGGTCTGATTAAATGTATGCTGGTACTGGCATAAGTTGCTTAGTAAGAAGAAGGCTAATAATTAGTGACGTTTATTTCGCACGGCATTCGCCAACAGCTTGACTAATGATTGGTTTTGCGGCAACCTGCTATATTCTGCTGAATAATATCCGGTACTAAGTGGATAGCCGAGGGACGACCTCATATCTGCTCGTGACTTTGTAAAAATATGACCGACAAAGTTCTAAATTAAGTGTGGCTAAAAATAGATGTCGACTTTCAAAAAAATGTAATGAAAACTCACCGGGTGGAATGTTTCTGTTGTAGCTTTTTGGAATATCGTATACATGCTGGTCCATGTACAGGATCTGGCTGAAAGAAAGGTTACGATAAATTAGATATCTATATACATGTAATAAATTAATTTGAATAGTACGACTGTGTTTGGTAGGGCAGCAGCTGCATTTTTAACAGCTGTGTAAGGTCTGAATTAGATTTTCGGATCGAACAAAGTATCATTGGGCTTTTCATAAATGTGAAAAGCTCAGTAGCAGTGTGGAGTCTGGAATAGACAGCATAGACTCGGTCTTTATAATGTGAGACGTAAAATCATAGCTGACGAGATGTGGGTGAAACATACCTCTGTCTGACTTGACATAAGTCGACCAGATATTTACTAGATACTGATACACAATATTAGGTATTGCACTGTTTAACGGGTCTTAAGTAGTGCAATGCGTATTGCGTATTAATCAAGACTTAACAATAAGGTCAGTCTATGTCAGAAAAAAAGATGGAATTCATTTTCAAAACATGACAACTTTGTATAAAACGATTTTTGTTGTAAAAAGTAAAACTAATTGCAAGAATGGTTACTTTTAAAAACAATTCAAGTTTGTATTAGATTAAACGCATCTTAAGGTTAAACCTTGCTGTTCTACCTTGAAAGTCGGCTGATTATTCGTAGGCTAGTTTTTGTTTTAGATAACGCTTTAGTTATCAATGGCAAAATTCTAGTAGTGATGCGAATAAATCTACGTTTAATTGTAGCTTCTTTAATTTTTATTTCTCAAAATTACTTAGGTTTGTGTGTATCCTTGTAGAATGAGGCACGATTGAAACGCATAATTACGGCAGTATGTACCTACCTACCTACTTAAAATTATCACGCTATAATGTCTCTGTTGTCGTCAAAGCATGTTTAAATACAGTTTTATCTTGCTAATCCATACAAATATTATAAAGAGAAAGTAAATCTGTTTGCATGACACCTTTTCAAGATTGAACAGTGTCTATGCAATTTGTCAAGGAGAGTGTATCTCGGGAAAGGACATTGGCTAACTTTTATTTCAGTATGTGGTACGTATTTCTATGGAATTTACGTGAACCTGCGGGCAGAAACTAGTATTAAGTATGTGCAGTTTTGTGAGGATATTTAGATGTTTGTTAATTAGTGTTCTTATATGAATTTACGTCGAAATCGGAATTTAAACGCTGACCGCCAACTTACATCCATACGCTAAATTTAACCTTGGCGCTTATCGATATTATGACATTTGACGTTTGGGCTCTCCAGAGGTTAATCAACCACGCGCTATCCGATTTTGATGGAACTTAGACCACAGATAGAACCTATATCTTAACCTAACATATGAGATATTTTATCTCTAAGATAGTTTTCAAGAAACTATTATTTTTATTACATCGCTGTAATTTTTTTAGGTTTAAATTAAACTCGCGCCTGACGGTATATTCTTCTATTGAAACAATAGACTATATGTCCGTGTCCGTGTAATCCAGTATGACAATTAGTGGATCAGAAATGGGATCACACTTTGTAAACAACCGAAATGAGTGAGGTGACCGTGACCGCTTAAACCACTGCGCCATGCCGACAAAACCAACTGCTAACTCATTTACAATAAATAATTTTTAATCTGATACAATTATTATTTTGTTCCCACACCTTACTGACGTAGGTATTCAATATGCACGTGCATCTGCCTGCTCTATCAATAGACAAATATCTGTAATTATTTCACAGGCTTTCAATAGTTTGCCATTAATTATGTAGAAAGACAATGTAAAGCTGTAAATAACGGCAAATTATTATTATCATCCCACAACTTTAAGGGAATGCAATACGGAACTCATAACTCTGAATATAACCTTTTTAAATGGTGTAAGTTTTGAAAGATCCTAAGGACCGTTAAGGACTCTTTAGGTGTATGCTTCAATTGTTTATTAAATTTTAAACTAAGAAGATATGTCTGTTTTAGAAGGCAGTAAACTAAAAGAATAAAGTTCAATAAAAAAAACACATTTATTAAAAAAATATTTAGGTTGTCTCGCCGTATAATTCTCGAGGATTCTAAGAAACGAGATTGTTTAACGTGATGTGATACGTAATTGTTCGCAGCAGACATCTAATTGTGGTTAAAGGCGTCTTCAATGTGTGCAATGACAGCTTGATAGTAATTGGCGTAATCACGAGACTATTGAGTTAATTTTGTGAAAAAACGTCACAATACGCGTCGTACTTTCTCACACGTGCATCTAGGCGCTAACATCCTATTGATAGATATACATATAGATGTTATATATATCAATAGAGACAATGAGTTTCTTTGCTTGTAGGTATGTTTGTTTTATAATAAACTTCATTACATTTCGTTTACTAGTTACACTAGCTATTTTAAAATCCTTTATTTTTATTCTCTTGTTTCTTACTAAACAGGTCACTTGTTCTATGTAAAATTGTCGCAACAAAATTTATAATAAAAATTTTTTCATTGTTACAAATACTCATTATTCTAAAATGCTAGTTAGTTTTCGGCTATGATATATTCTTAAACAATATGCATTCCAAAATAAGTATCTGTAAAATATGCATATATAAATAAGGGTAGTATTTAACTGCACAGCAAAAAAAAATACTAATTGCACAGCAAAATATGCTTACCAAAAATACTAATTGCACAGCAAAATATATTTAAAGAGATCAAACTAAGTCGATGGATGGATGGATGCTCTTATTTTTGGGTGGGTTTAAGAAGGAACCTAACATAACCTAACGTTTCCGAGACGGAATGCAGTGATTTAAGGTGTATAGATGCTCGTTATGATATATTTTAGTTAGCATATTTTGCTGTGCAATTAGTATTTTTGATGGTCATTATATTTAGTCCCTATAAATAAATACTAAATTCATAATGATGTATAACAGAACATTAAAACTTGTTTAGACTATATGCAATAATATACGTATGGTATAAGTGTATGTATATGTCGTAAAGTATTCGGAGAAACCAAATCATTACGAGAATCGTTGGAGGATTGCAAAGGAACCGCGTTTTTTTCATTCTTTTTAAAAGACTAAATAAAGCACTAGTAATGTTTATTGTAGATAACGAGATCGAGATTATGTGCAGAATGTACATATAATCTGCACATAATCTCTATTCAGTCGTTAACGCTCGCTTTAAGAGTGAAAGAAACCGTCGTGAAGAAACTAATATGAAAGAGAGTTTTCTATACCCAATATTCTCGAAGTGAAGTCTGCCACCCTGTACTGGTTTAGCTCAGTGGATTATGGCCTAATCCTTCTCATATTGAAAAAGATCGTTGCACTATGGTGAGACAGTTTATAAACAAACTACTACTAATATTATTAAGCTGCAGAGTTTGATTGTTTATTTGTTTGTTTGGTTGAACGCGCTAATCAAAGGAACTACTGGTTCGAATTAAAAAAAATATTTTTGTGTTGGATAGTCTATTTATCGAGGAAGGCTATAGGCTATATAACATCATGCTACGATCCACGGGAGCGGCGCAGTAACTATAAACGCGGGTGAAACCGCGGGCACATCTAGTATTATGATTATGATATTTGTTTATTATATTGTACAAGAAAGTCATCGCCGCCGTCCAGCTTTCTTAAATTTAAAGCATTTTTTGTCTTTGCTAACAGAGACATAAAACAATCCCTAAGGATTATGCTAAATGTTTAGAAGCTATTTCTTAGTTATAGATTTTTTGGTGGGTTATAAACCAATTTAAGATTTTAGGGAAAAAAATTACAAGCGCCGATTTAAAATTATCCGTTTATAAACAGACATATCATTAAAATGCCTGACCTAGAAACAAAACACATATTTTCTTAACAAAATTCAATGTTTTTTGAATAACCGAAATATAAATACACATTTTAGTTTCGAATCAACACAGAGCTACAGGCGCAAAATGAGAACGACTTGAAAAGTAGCTTATTATCGCAACAAATTTTACAACAATAATAATAATTGGGCACATAGAAACAATGAAGATTCGATGGAGAAACTATTTGAAAATATTAATATAAAAATAATATCAGCCTTATATTAAATTGTTGCACTGCTGGGCACGGGCCTTTTCTCAGTTAGGCTATGGTCCACCACGCTGGCTCAGTGCGATTTGGCAGACTTCACATATCTTGAAGAACATTATGGAGAACTCTCAGATATGTAGGTTTCCTCACGATGTTTTTTTTCACCGTTAAAGCAAGCGATAATTAACTATTTAATACACACGTAACTTCGAATAGTCAGCGGTGCGTGTCTTAGGATCATACTCGAGACCTCTGCGTGGCAGTCTGACAGTGTCCTAAAAGGCTATTTCTGCTATAGTTAAAGCTGTCATGTCAATGGAATAGAAGAAAAAGAAAGATCCAGGACGATTTTCACTCATCAGGTCAGAAGCGTTCTGGTTTAATGCCCACAGAGCCAATTCCCACATTAAAAATTGTTTAAAATAGATGTTACTTTCAGCTTAAAAGTACCTTAATCACTTTAAGGCATTATTAGCGTGCATGATGATGGTGATAAGAGTGAGTAAAGCAAGTCAAGCAATAATTATGCTTAAATTGTAGCAAGTGGAACGCCGTAACGCCGTTTACCAGTCTACTTACTTACTAATTTATGGACTTTACAGAAATTATATGTATTTTGCAAATAAGTTAGCCTTTATCTTGTAGAGTCACCTAGGCAGTCAGGTTTAGTAATCTGTGAGGTGAACAATGATTAAAAAACTAATTTGTTGACATCCTTTATTCTTTTTAATGCATCTAAATGACTAACTGGTTTATTTCAAAGTGGTAATATTCGTAAATCCAAGCCATTGAATTATAGATGGCAACGTGTTTTAAAGATAAATAATACTAACTTGTACTTAGAAAAAGTACAAGCCTAAAGAAAAGGAAAGAAATAAATAAATAAATCAAAATATTTTGCCTACTCCAACAACAAATGCTAAGGTACTTAAGATATAGTATGAGTATTATTTATTATTCATTATGTAGGGAATTATTCCTATTCTGCGTTTATCGATGGCAGTATATGTATATTGACAACAATTTACCAAACAAAGTATAAATAAAGAATATTTCAGTAAAGAAAGGAAATTAATATATCGCATTCTTCATAAAACAGAGACTTATCTGAGTATTTCAGATTTAAGTAATTTAAACTCTGTTGCAATTATTTAACAAAAACATTATATTAGAATTTATAGTTGCGCAATTAGAGTTGAAAGTGCTTAACTTCCAAATTTCGAGTTAAGACACTGTTTTATTAACAGTGCGATATATATAATCCAAATTAAGTAAAAGCGATAATAATATTAATAGAAGTTAAAGTAAAGGTTTGATTGGGAGATTATAATAGGATGATTGCTGTGTATAAGATGTAGCTCTTAATTTGTTTATGTAACTTAAGACAATTTACTAAGATAACGAAATTCAATAACATCACAATTAGACTGAAAAGCCTTGATTTTGAACCCAGTCATAATTACTGTGGTACACTACAAGGGAGCGTGTTAGGACCTTTGTTATTTATAATTTATGTAGGTACATGATTTCCCATTGTTTGTAAATGATATCTTAGACATTATTGAAAGGGATACAATGTAAATACATGTGAAAAAGAATAAATCATGTTCTATAACATATGATTAAATGATACTAAATCTGACAATACTTCAACTCAAACATTTTCTATTAAATATAACTAGTTTTTATATGTCATAATTTCTTATTTAAGAAGTAGTGTAGTATTATTATATCGATCTACTTTTAGTTAAAGACAATAAGAAGAAGCGTAATAATAAAATAAAATTGTATATAAGTTTTTATTTTACCATTTGGGACAGAACTGTCTGTATTTTTGCTGGCAAACTATTGTAATATGACGGAATTTACAAGTAAATAAGACTTAAACTAATTTGTTACACTTAGTAATTCTTAGAAATTATTTTAAGATGAAATAGATAAGTCATTTCTAATTTTAAGTTATTTGTTCTGGACAAATATTGTCCGAAAATATATAAAAATTATAGTCTATATTGTAAGATGGCGGAATATCAGTTCTTTACCAAAATTATTAAAATGGCAAGCTGTTGTTAAACCGTTTATAGCTTATCACAGAAAATACTAATGCTATTGACTTGAGATTCAGATAAGCTATAAATAATGCTCTCAAATATATTGCAAATGAAGAGCTGGAAAGCTTTCTTGAAGATACAGGAGAGCTTTCCACCCCTTTTAAAATACAAGGTGGCGCAAAAGTAATGTCATAGTGTGAATTAGCTACCACTCCGATAGAAATTGCTCTACCTTCATGAAAAGTTTATTTGGAGATGTAAAATTGATGACATTAAGATGAAAAAATGATATAGCTTAATTGACCATCTGCCGAGTTGATGAACAATGGTGTTCGTTTTACGGCATTTTGTATTGTTTCTCGCAAAACAACTAACTCTAAATTGACAATTTCTTCTTCAATGTTAGCTTCCGAGACTTGTAAGGTTTGGGGTTTGTTATGGTAAACGTTTGGCATCCTTAGATCTGGTGATCTGGACGACCAATTCAAATCTTCAAAACGGGAGATCGGCTCGGAAATTGGTGTCTTAAAATTTCCATCGTTGCCCGAGCTGTGTGAGTGGTTGCTCCGTCCTGCTACATCTGCCTTTAAGGCTCACCACTTACGGTTACGGTGGTCCCATCGGCGTCCGCGAAAAATAAAGACCAATCACTTTTTTACTGCAAATGCCACATCAAGCAGTCACTTTGTGGAGATGTAATGGCTCTGATGCATTTCATATGCCTCGATCGCGTAGTGGTTAGTTTAACCAACTGCCATGCCTGAGGTTGCGGGTTCGATTCCCGCACAAGTCAAACATTTGTGTGCATGAACATGGACGTTTGTCTTGATCTGGCTGTTTCTATGTATAATATGTATGAATTTCCAAAATAAAGGATATATTATGTATGTTTATCCATTGTCTAGTACCCATAATACAAGCTCTGCTTAGTTTGGGCTAAATGGTGTTGTGTGTATGTGATAGAATAAATAAGTAAGTATATGGGTTTTTTATAGCCACAATTGTTCACGCAATGGAACACGACGACGAGGAAAATCACGACTAAAATCACCCTGCCTTAAACAACAGACCAAAAATAAGCAGTAACAATAATTCCACGTTCTTCAGGTGTGTATCACTCCATGCCTTGTTTTCAACTAATTCTTTATTTGTCTACAACATAGATATCAAAGCACAATGAAATTAGACGCCATTTGCAAAAATTAAGGCAAATCCACATCATAACATTACTTTTGACATAGATTTAAAACTAGTTTAAATAGGGTATCATAAAATTGGGCTCTACTTGCACATTATAGAAAGTATTTTCTATACCTATATATTTTTATGCTGTATATTTTTGGGGATATGATGCAAAATCAAACAAAATACTATTCCCGCCAAATGTTAGAAATTAACGCTATGTTAATCTTAAATGATTATTAATTATTGAAGTTACTTGGACTATAGATTACAGATAAATTAAAAAGATGACAATAACTAGACACAATTTTTGAGTAACTGCAGATATTGTCTACCGTTTTGCATTCGTTATACAAGCGGTTCGAATTAATTAATTTTAGTAATGAATTCTCTAAGTCTATATAGGCATGGTGGCACAAGGTTGTAAATGCATCCTCTGTGCATGTATTCAATTTTTGGGTCTTGGGTTTGATTACTGGATCAGGATAAGATTCTGGTTTATTCTGCCAAAGAAATGTTGGGTTAAAGCGCACTAAGAGTTGAGAACTGTGCTCGGTAGACGACAATAAGATCGCTCCCTACTAAATTGGGCTTAAAATAATTGCTGACAAAATGAGGACTAATATCCCCCTAGGATCCGACTGGGACTGTGTATACCTTCACCTTCGATAAACAAGTCCAACTCACACTTGACCTATTTAAAAGTGTAATAGCAAGTAAAAAGTATAGCAATGTTATAAAAAAAACTGTATCTTATTTTGTATTATTTATACACTAGCAATGTGCTGCGTCGACCGGTCATAAAAGACAAAGACTCTCAATCCATTGACTGGATTATTGCCATTTAAAGGTATTAAGTCGTGCAATTTGTTGCCAATAAAATCTGTCAATGCCGAGTGCAAGGCAAGATGAACGAGACTATTATATTTACTATTAAACTTAGATTTGTCGACTTAAGTTAATATATCTGTATTACACAGATAGTATACCGTTGGTAATAATGCTAATACTATGTAGAATGCCAAAATAAAGGTTTATACAAGTTGCCAGCTTATTATTTCTCATTCCGAGGTTAACCTTTTTATTGGCTTAAGTGACTGTAGTATCAGACATTTCAAAGTAAATATTTCGGATGGTTTTTCGCGTATAAGAGCCATGTATGCCACGATTATTTGCTGTTAAGTCACGGGGTTACTTTCAAAATGACTTAAGGAGTTTTATTAGGTCGTTGCGTTAAATAGGGTCTTAATAGCAGAATAGATCCAGAATTATGCTCAGTATAGATGCGTACGCGATAATAATTCATTTATTTGTTTTTAGTGGAAATATTGTCATAGTTTTAAATGTAGGCTAGGGATAAGTTAAGGAATTACTGACTTGTCTAAATAAATAGCACAGTCTTTAAAATGGTCATCTCGTTATTGACAAAGCGTCGAATGTTCACAACATTCGATCGTTCGAGGACAGGAAATTAACCACAGGACAACAAATTGTTTTAAGTCTATGTTTCTTGTGAGCAATTCCCACGAATTGTCTTTTTAAACAGTATTTATATATGCCGAACTCTAATGCAGAAACACGTAAATATTTTTTTTTGGTATACTTATTTTTATTCCTTATAAATGCGAAAGTGAGCTTGTTGTGCATCAATTTGTCCTTTTTGCACGTAGCATTAATGTATTGGAGCTGCATCGATTTTTGTATAGAGATAGTTTACAATATTGGAAAACAGCATTTCTAAAAATAAATTTTAGTACACCCACTCTCTAAATCGTTTAGCAGAGTTACATTGCATCTATGTTTCGCTCATTAGGCTAGGTTAGCCTATCTCACCTCATCATTTATATAATCTATTTTAATATATAATACTGTTTATTATATAGCATAGTAAAAGCTTTTTCACTAAAAGCTAATATTTGTCGACGCAGATGGTGTTTAGTACCACGGGTCGCAAGGAGCGTAGAATATTTGACCTAATAAAGACTGTAGGTACATAGTCCACACGAGGCTCCTGTTTGCTATTTGTGTATATTATCCACATTATTATTATTAATATTATATTATTACGCGTATGATAATATATAATTAGGTGTATAAATTTTCTATTATTTTAGTTTACCAAATATATAGTGTTTTTAAACTGCCTTCTTGGCGCAGCGGTTTTGAATGCGACTGCTATGCATGAGGTCTTCGGTTCAAATCCCGGGTCGGGCCAACAAAAAGATATTGGTTTGTTCTATTTAGAAATCTCAATACGAGTCCGGAGTTAGGAAGTTGGCGGTGTTAGACACCCCTGTGCCTCGGAAAGCTCGTAAAGCCGTTGGTCCTGCGCCTGATCTCTCTCCGGTCGTGTCGGATCACCGTCCCATCGGATCATGAGGGTTAGGGAACATAGAGTGCGCTTGTGTTTGCGCACATACTTGTGCACTATAATATCTGCTGTGCAGAGGGCCAGTCTCTGTTAAGATTGGCTGCCGTGGCCGAAATTCGGTCTGGAGGACATTATATAGTTTTACGTCTATATCCTTGAAGAGGTAGGAAGAAATGTATTACTCACATTTCACCAGCTATGGTTTTAAATCACACGTAATGGAGGGCAATATATTACTGTCTATCGGGCACTGTTCCATACACCGGGCTGCTATTGACGATTTCTTGACAGAAGAACACGATAAGACGTTGTCCAATCTGGGATTCAAACCCCATACCTTGTACAGCAGTCATTATCATTCACTATCGCTGTACCATTGAGGAATCAAACATT
Source organism: Catocala fraxini (assembly GCA_930367265.1). Lineage (NCBI taxonomy): Eukaryota > Metazoa > Arthropoda > Insecta > Lepidoptera > Erebidae > Catocala > Catocala fraxini. The sequence goes on from OV884032.1 coordinate 9,627,359, forward strand.
GAGATTAATTGTGTTTTAATTCTTGCAAATTACAAGCGCGCAAATTTTCGTATGTCGTATTTAAAGTCAGACTTATCCTCACACAGATTTATGATTTTGTAAATAGCACAAATTTAAATATAACTATAAAGCCAACCCATACTCATGATTGATACAAAAAAAACATAGGTACGTATTTTCCTAATATTAACAAAAGTAAACAACTCTCATAAATGCAAGAGGCGTCGGTCAAAGCAGAGTTAGCCTATATCGATTATTTCTCCATAAAAATATAATATTTAGCGCTGTATATTTAAATTATTTATTACTAGCTGTTGCCCGCGACTTCGTCCGCGTGGACTTTAATTTATTACCCAATACCTACTTTTAATTTGTTATCTAATGTTAATATATAAAACTACAACTAAAGAAATTAATAAGTCTAACTACACCTACATATATAGGTGTAGTTAGCTATATATATAGCTAATACTTAAAAACTACCTGCTAATATTTAGAGACTACCTACCTTTCTAAAGAATTATATATTTGAATGAATGTAAAAATTTAAAAAGTATTTTACGGGTATTGAAACGGTATTTAATAAATAATTGGATAAGGATTAATACAGAGGTATGAATAATATGGTTTGATTATTGTCGGCACGTTTATCAACTTTTAAAATGTAAAAAAGTAGTTATTGTAGCATAACTACAGTAGTTGGACATATGGTATTGCGGACTTTTTTGTAGATATTGATACGTTCTATAATACTGTAGAATATTTTTTTGTTCTATCATCAATAGTTTCCGCAGCGCACGTGATGACAGATTTTTTATGACTAATTTTTTCACACCTTGGGTTATATTATTGCATTTTTATTAAGGATCTCTATTTCTTTTTGAAAATGTAATATAGCCTATATCACTCAGTAAAGATGCAGCTTTCTAATGATGAAAGAATTTTTGAAATCAGTGTTATAGTTTTTGTGTGAAAACATTACAAACATACATACAAAAACACAAATGTTTCCTTTTATAATATTAGTTTAGATTAGATAATAATATCTGCCTTGCTTTATAAAGTGTCTCACTGCGGAACATGGGCCTCTTCATAGTTCAAATCATTATTTGTAATAAGTTGATAATGGATTGCTAGAACCGCCGACCTACATCATTCAAGCTGAGGTTTGGATGTTTGAGGGAACTGAGGTCTACAGTAAAAAACCTATGTATACTGGCTGGTTTGAAAGTCGTGCTATTAATTTTATTTTATCTCAGGGTTGAACGCCTTTTCACATCGGTCTGGCTTGCTGGAGTGGTCTATTTACACCTACATTTTTCTCTGGATATCTGATCTAATCTAACGAAAGGCACCGATGCCGCTATTGCCGTGGTCTACTAGCTCCATATAAAGACAAATAGTACCGTGGACACAAAAAGAAAAACACTACGGTAAGTAGATATATTTAAAGTTACAGATATTAAATTAAAGTTACCTAAGTTACAAATTAGCATGCTGATCGCAGTATAAATTATAATTGTTCGTATTATAAAAACAATATAACTTGTCATTGTTAGAAGTAGGTACATACCTGCAATTTATTTTCTTTGTTGTAAGCATAGCAAATGTCATGACGTCATACATATATGTTAAATAGTTGGCACTTCAGATACACACATATTATATTGTCTATCAGCCATGGTTTTTTTTTTATTAGAAGGTACATGCTGTGATTCTTTCATAATTATCTGCACTACACTTATGGCGATGTTGATATCGGCATTTTCTATGCTCAAAGTACCTACTAATAGTACCTATCAATTGTTGTGGTAATATCATAAGTTAATTAACAATATAAAATAAAACGTTTGTAGTAATTATACATAATTTTAATATAACACTAGAGTATGTCTGCGGCTTCGCTTCCGTTGATCTAGACTTTGTCAATACATTTCTATACCTCGGAAACAGTAATGTTTCTGGATGAAAGGTACCCTATATCCATTTCTGTACCCTCAATAACGTGTACTTATTCAAAATTTCATGATGTTCGGTCAAATATTTAAGGCGTGAAAACGTTACAAACAAGCAAACAAACTAATATTCGCATTTATAATATTAATATTAAATAAGGATACGTATTAATAGTTATATGCCTATATTCTAGATATAATAAATGATGTTCAGCTCGTCAACACATAGTTTCAAGACGTAAGTAAATTAACAAAATCAATTTAGAACTTATAAGGTTTCGTAGGTTTAGGCATGTCTTGTTACTCTGACGTACACCGAAACTATGTATATAACTTTTACTACACACGAAAAGAATAAAGCCTCTTTCTTTTTCTTTAAAGGCAACTTGCCTGGCCTGAGACTTTGCAAAAATTCAAACCACGGATACAAAGAACACCCAGACTCGGAACAACTATTTGTGGATCACAGAAAGTTTTGTCCCGTGTGGATTAATCGGAGCTATAATATTTGGTACGGCGTCAGTGGCAAAGCGACCACTGAAATCACTATATTAGCTGTGCTTTTAAATTAAGATGACGTGTATTATTTAAAAAAAAAATATATACATATATACAAAGTTTCGTGAATGTTATCACATTAATTGATACAACATATAGTACATGGTATTCTTTGACGATTTACAATGTATGAACCAAATGTATTCAGTAGTTTAGCCACAGGATATTTTTTGAAATTTTAGAACAGCTTGTAATGTAGTGATAACTGTACTTATGTAGGAGTCAAAGACCTTAAGCATCGATTTTAAAAATCCGGGAATTTCCGGATCCTAGCGAGTTGACAAAGCGATTTCTCGGAACCTATGACTATTGTTTATGTTAACCGTCTTATATCAACCAGCTTAAGACTGCGCCGAGCGTAAGATAGATAATGACAGAGCTCGTGCGGCGGATATTCCAATCGGCGCGCGGCCGCCATAATAAAATTGTATGGAGGATTTGAAGTGCTTTTTTGATAAATATGTATCTTTATTGTCAACCAATAACTTAAATATTTGGGACGGACAAATTGTAATATAACTATTTACGTTTCGTTTAAGCTCTAAAATAGGATAGATTTCTCCTGTTATAATCTAAAAATCTCGTAACACGAGCTTATGTTTTTGCGTCTCTCCCCGTGACCATGGCTGCTGAAAAGCAACCGAAACGTCGGGGAAAGTGTAAAATTAAATTAAATCTAAATAGTCTTAATAGTTTTAATAATAATTAAATTACCTTAAAAATTAGTAAAGTTTAATAGTAGTAGTAGTGTAACAGTTTTTCAAAATTATGTAATAAAGTGTCAAATAAACAACGCGATATGATCCGTATATAGTAGTTTAATTTCAATGAATAATATTCGCGTAAACAGAAGACAATATTAGATATAGAACTGTTAAAATGTGCCACTTATTAACTACTGGATTTTGCCTGCGATACATTTTTATCCCTCAGCAACAGTACCTACTCTTTTTCTAGATGAAAGGTCCTTTTCAGCTGTACTTCTGGCAACATGTATGCGAGATTTTCCTGCGACTTCGCTTGCGTAAATGGAGGTTAAGTTAAGTTAACAATTGTGTTTTCTGGTTGGAAAGTGGAGGATGAAAGGAAGGATGAGTGCTTTTCTGCTCGCCTGGCAACGTGTATACAACATTTTATTATGGTCGGTCGAGTAGTTAAGGCGTGAAAACGTAGCAAACATGTAAACAAAGAAATTCACTTTCGCATTTATAATATTAGTTAGGATATACATACAGTCATCGCCTCTTCTAATGTCTCTGCTCACATTAAAGACGAAAATACTATCGCTACAACGCATGTTATTTTCATTGCTATCTTTATCTAATTAAAACTATTAAACACAAAAATACGCAATGTTTTACAAGTGTACCTAAACCGTAAAGAAATATTACATTTTATTCAACATTATTTAATTTTTATGGGCTATAAACTAATGTAGTATGTTGGTTAATAATATTCTAGCGACATGTAATGTTGTATTTAATAATTTTCCTTGAAAGCCCTAATGAAACTGCGACGGTTGCAAATTAACCTTGCACGTTACCCGCCCGACTAACTTCTGAGTAATTACAGGGATAACTTTTAAAAATAGTATGTTTATTAAACGTCACGGAACTACGTGAAGACCGCATTTGATTTGTTTCTAATATTTAACCAAACATTTGACATGTTGAACATAATTATATGAATATAATAAACAGTTTCTGCCTACGAATTCGCTCGCGTGAATTTCACGGGAAAAGTGAAAGTAAGTCCTGCTATTACGCAGAATCACTTCCTATCTAATTAGATAGGAAGTGATTCTGCGTAGCAGATAGCCAAGTGGCAGATGTTGAATTGCTACACTGAAGTCTGGAGTTCGATCCCAAGGCGCGCATCTAATAATCGCTGACTTTTAACGGTGAAGGCAAATATCGTGATGAAATCTGCATATCTGCAAGTTCTCCATAATGTTCTCGAAGATATGTGAAGACTACGAACCCGCACTGGGCTAGCGTGGTGGATTATGGCCTAACCCTTCTCGCACAAAGGAGAAGACCGTCCCCAGCAGTGGGACAGTTTAATACAGGGCTGAAATTATTAAGTATCAAACATCCATCGACGTCTCTAGGGTTATTTTTAGAGACCCTGACGAACAACGATGGTCGTCCTCCAACTCTAGACTATTTAGTTGAAACCTTACATTCTGAGGCGAGCAGTTCACTTGGACCTACCTTATATAGACCAATGCAAACATCCAATCATCTTAAAAGACTATATAAACATATATAATACTTGCAGTACTAGTAGGAGTCTGGGATATGCCATAGTTCTTACGTTTCTTATAGTACTTGTACCCGACGTATGCACCTAACGCAAGGTTCATACGTACTTGTACGGTCTATATGCGTAATTTGATCATATGGGTTCAGTAAACGCATATTTTATAGGTTACTCACGCGGGTGGCTCGCGTAGTCATTTGCACGATATGATATCCGTGCCATTTTCTCGTGTCTCCCACATCGTGTACAAGAGCCATTATCACAAATTTGGCTGTAATTCTAAGTATTTAGTTGTGGACTGTGGTGAACTTTAACACATTTCGGCGTGCGACTACGTACTCATGTATACATAGATTCACGCAAGGCAGAGACGAGTTAGACAGCGATTACCGATTTCGACTTGATATGATCTTAGCTGATATGTGTCAGTAGGAAATCAGGATTAAAGATAATTTATGGATCAGAGAATGTCATAGACTAATTTTTGTACTGGAAGAATGCATAGTTCCTATGGAATATGTGTCTTTCTTCATTCATATTCAACACATTTTTTGTGAGTCTCTTTTAACGAGAAATTTGGTACCTACGAATTATTCAACAGTCAATGTGAACGTTGTTTTAATGTCACTATAAGTCAGTTTAGTACCTATTTATATTTCTTACAATAAACAGTTAATGTATAAGATGGATTTTATTTAGTTACTGTGTGTGTGTGTGTGTGTGTGTGTATGTTTACGCGCAATCTTGATTTCCCCGGTTCGATTCGATTGCGGTGATAGAGTTATCAAGATAACTTTTAGAAAATTCTCTGTATCCATCTCACCATCATCAGACCCAGAAGTGGTCTAGAAATGAGACCAGTAAATGGCAGCAGGCTTCACCTAAAACCATAACTCGAGAAAAGGGGATGTTATACATCTTTGTATCTCACTTCAAGAATATATACACTTGCGACTATTTGTATATGTCAAGTTTATATACACACAGAATAAGAACTTAAAATACAGAAGATTAATATTGATAGACAGTTTAGTCTTTCGTATTTACCGAGGTAATTATTTACCGTTTGTTGAACGTTTCAAGTACAAAAACAAACAAAGTGACTTGTAAGACGAAGCAGTACCTAATGCTTACTATTTTTATCGTTGTAGGTCATCATTGCAACGTTCATACATTAGTACGAATTATAATTCAAAACTAAGTACTTAAGCTAATATTAACACGCGACTAATATTACTACCTAGTTCTAACGTACTCGAAGGCTCGTAGTTAGTTATTTAATGAACATTGAATGAAAATGTTTTTGTTTACAAATAAGTTGTTCTGCGATAAAAAAGTATACGAGGCATTCTTGAAATTTGGGTGTTATTGATTACGCGGGCGACTTTGTACGAAGTACGATGAAAGTAAATTGGATTTCATTATACGTTTGTAGAAGTTTCTCAAAATGAACTAATTGTAAACTTATATACACTTATATACCTACAGGATGTCCGTTAATTAATGGAACCTTGAAATGTCTTATAGTAGAACTGATGGCCGTTCAGAAAAAAAAAGAAAAGTAAAGCAGTGGAATATCTAGTCATACTTTTGACTGTCTATCTATTAGCATAATTAGTGTTTAGTAATAAAACAACAAACAGTGTCCAAGAAAGTTAAATACGGTAATTAAAAATAAAGTCATATCTCAGGTAGTACCTAGTTAGGATAGAATTTTTTCATATTTTTTTCTGAACGGCAATTTCAAGGTTATCCATTAATTAACGGATAACTTGTATATAATTTTTCTACAGCAGAGTTATTTGCACACTAGTTTTAATTATGAGATAACTTTAGTTTTTGTTAATAAATTAAAGATATTTTATTATACGTAATTATTATACGTAAATATATGTTATTATACGTAAATATATGCTGTTATTAAATATTAGATTATTGTTATATTACTATACTATCGCATTAGGTTAAGAACCTGTAATGATAGACTAATAGTTGGAAATATATGAAATATGTGGGTATCACATCACCAATGTTTAAAAAATTTGTGTGTTCCACAAATAGTTATGCTGTATGTATTTTTTGTGTCCGTTGTCAGAATGTTTAAAAGTCTTTTTATGTATGAGACTAATTGATAATGAAATCCAGCTGAACCAGAATACTTTACCCAAAATGTATTTTTGTATAATATGGCGTTTAAACAATGAGGTGTACATTTATAAATGTCTAAAGTTTTATTCTTATGCAGAATGCCTAAAATGGAATTTTTGTGGCACGACGTATGTCGTAATGTATGTCGGAGCTGGACATTGAAAATGATAATATTATTGAGATAAACCAAACTCAAATCTCTTTATAATTTTGATTCAATATAAACATATCTTAACACAATGAATAAAAGATTTTATCTAGGCAACTTAGACATTAATAGTTAGATTCAGCACTAATCAAAATTTTTGATGATCATTTGAAAATGTACTATATATAATAATAATAATGTCCTCCAGACCGAATTTCGGTCACGGCGGCCGGCTAATCTTTAAGAAGACTGGCCATCTGCGCAGGAGATATTATAGTGCGCAAGTATGTGCGCAAACACAAGTGCACTTTCTGTTCCCTAACCCTCATGATCCGATGGGATGGATAATCCGACACGACCGGAGAGAGATCAGGCGCAGGACCAACGGCTTTACGTGCATTTTGAGGCACGAGGGTTTCTTACATCGCCAACTTCCTAACTCCGGGCTCGTATTGAGATTTCTTAACAGAAAAACCCAATAACGTTTTTGTTGGCCCGACCCGGGATTCGAACCCGAGACCTCATGCACGCATTCACTACCGCTACGCCACGTTAGTAAATTACGTTAGCATAATAGTTACAAAAACACTATTTAAATAGTAAAATTAGTAGAAAAGTTGGTAGTATTGTTTATGCAATAAATTTACTTGATAAGACAGTTCACAATTATTTGGCGTTATTATATTTATCAGTTTTCGAATGTCAGTTCTCAGAATAGAATCCTTTTGCTTGTGTCTTGTATTTGGTTTATAATTTAATAATTTGGCTGGCTGGCTGGTGTGCTTTTCAGACAAGAACTGGACTTTCAGCTGTCGTCGGGTTTTATTGTAGTTTGTGCGAGTTGAATGTCTACCGGGATTCAGCCACGGAACGCACTGAATCCGACCTGACTGCATAATATGTAAATTTCAAGTTTTACTGCCGTATCTTAATGTGCACAGCGTGTAGAGCTTTTTATTAAACGTAATTTTCTGTCGTGATTCAGCTTATCAATTCTTACCGAATTCCGCGAATATTAGGGACAATGCCAAGAATCCTTCGTTGTATCAGCCCACTGTTTTGGCTAGTTTGGGTGACAATTATTTACTCTTGCAGTTCGTTAGATGTAGTTTGCGACGAAAAAAGTTATTTTGGTTACTGTCTGTGTTGTCTATTCTTTCTGCTGTAGTAAAATGCCACGTCTTTTTCTAATTTGACTCATCAGATTTTGTTGTTTGAATTATTATTTCCGATTATAAAATAAAGATAATTCTTTATTTTATAATCGGAAATAATAATTCAAACAACAAAATCTGATGAGCCAAATTAGAAAAAGACGTGGCATTTTACTACAGCAGAAAGAATAGACAACACAGACAGTAACCAAAATAACTTTTTTTAATGTTTATTATAACATTGTTACAATAACGACATAATATGTGTGTAAGCTGTGAGCTGTGAACACTGTGATCCAGGCTTACACACTCTTGCCACAAAATAACAACATCTTTAAATTCAATTTATTTTTATTGAGTTCTGAATTTGAAAAACAAATAAAGGCAGTGGTACAGCAGTATAGATTTTGTCAATAAATTTCTATCCCTCGAGAACAGCATTTTTTCTGGATGAAAGGTGTCCTTATCAGCTGTACCCTTGACAACGGTTACGCAAGATTTCATGATGATCAGTCGACTCGAAAAGGCGTGAAAGCGTAACAAGCAAACCCACATTCACATTTATAATATTAGATAGGATTAGTATACAGATAGTCGCTTTACTATAATAGCTAACGCATGAGCGCATATGTCTGTAACTAACCATCACATCGTGTCGTCATGTGTGTCTCAGTAGCAGCGCGACGTTTCAGAGTTCAAATTCAAAGCATGCATGCTATAACTATCTCTGCCCACCGCTTAGGAGATATACTTAATACTACATGTAAGATATTCAAAAAATAAAATAGACAGTAATACCTTTATTTGATTAAGGTTGTTGTATGTCTGTATTTACTTCAATCTTTTTGGATTAAATGTATATGTCATTGAGTATCCAAAAACTCTTAGAAACTAGCAGTTGAGACCTGATTTATTCCGACTAGAATTTAAATAAAACGTACAATATTTACAAAGCGTCTTACAAGACACGCCTACGCAAAAAGAGATATATGGCTTGTTACAAACATATACATTTTTATTTAACTACACAATCTCAACGGAGAGGAATCTTAAAGTAGAATCATTACCACACTAGACCAATTACTGGCACTATTTATAAGTGGTTAGCAATAAATTGTTCTATTTCTGTTTTAATTTCATGATTGCTTATGATTTATTTGATGTTTACGATGTGTGTGTCATTGCGGTTTTCGCGAATAAGATAGAAGCGACTGTACATATTATTTGCGCGAGTAATTAAAAATTCAGTCTTCAAAATGGTAGCACTATGGTAGTAGTGACGTAGTTGTAACTTTTTTTGGAACTGCTTTCATGTTCCCGTCGTTTAAAATCAAAATGGTTTTTTTAGTATCACTTTATCGTACATCTGTTCGTTAAGATTTTTCTTGATATATGTAGCCCACCTGACGTTAAATTTATATGAAGCAGGAACTGCAGTTTGTAGAGTTTTGTGAAAAGTAAGTAAATATTTGGACCAATTACTCCAACATTCAGATAAAAGGAATTAAATGGCTCTAAATTTCATAAAATTTTTAACAGTTCACACAATAATCGGGTAGCAGTTTAATTATAGCAGTTATACAAATATCTAAAGTATGGACGCTTCAAACTTATATGTTACCGACCAGCAAAGAGCAGGAATCACCGGGCTGCCAATATTAGGGCCACTTTAAAGAGCTCTGCAAAATTATATTTACTGAAAAACTTCTATAGGGTAGAGCTTATTTTTCAATCCATCTGTTGTGATTCCTTTTTGCTCTATCTCTTTAGCAGGATCAGTATGACAGAAAATTACCAAACGACATTAAAATACATTCTTCCAATCTAGCTGTGTTGTCAGCTGCCCGAGGTCATATTAGTAGCCTCATTGCTTTTTATACCAGTATGTTTGTTGCTAACTAATTATAGTAGATATACTAGAATTATACTGTTTTCAATAAGGAGATGACACTATTTTCTATTTTTGGTTAACCTAAATGACAAAAATATTTTATTATATTTTACGCACCAAAACCGGTATACTTGCCCGATTACTTTTAAACCGGTTGTGACGTCGCTACTATCAGAGGGTCTTTGTTTTCAAACAGTGGGCTTTGAGCTATTGCAGGCGTCCTCGAGTGACTTTGAGTAGCTGTAACGCAAGTTTGGTAACACGCCACTATGATATTACACGCGAAATAAGAATTTCCATATCATTTGCCACTACCTACGTAATTTCAGCGTAATATTAACTGGCCTCCCATGTATGTTGAATAAGTTATTGTGTTTTATATTAAATGAAGATTATATTAGAAAAATAATGTTCTTCAGTTAATTCAAGAAGATTTGGTATAGAGGCGTAATTTTGTATTGTAGTAGATTACATACATAGTTACTATAATACAAAATGATTAATCGGTTGGCTTCATGTATTTTTTATAATAGTATATACTGTCTGTCTTTTAATCGAAAAGATTTCAGCGTTTCAACTTATTTATGCTTAATATTATTAATATCAGGAACTATTAAACATAATCTAAAACTCCAGTTAGTAACAGAAAGCTTAGCCGTGCATAGGTGTGGTTTATATTTAAATGAAGAGTTTACAAAAAAATATATGTTTGTCGCACGTTTTATCTAATTTCTGAAGAGCAAGGGAATCAGGAGCAGAGGAGAAAGGTTTATAAAGTTACATAGATTACTAGACAAATTATATTGACGACTAGCTTCTGCCTGCTTAAAGCCCACGGTAATGCACGCTGGGATAAAAAGTATACCTTATGATAATCCAATACATGGCCTATATGAGTGTTATATTTCATCCAAATCTGTTCGACCGTGAACATTTGTAATAACCATTGAGCCATCTTCAAATACTTTCAAAAATGGTAATATAATATTGGTAGGAGTAACACATACTATTACCTCATATGTATATAAATCAATATGAAGTTTTTACAACAAGTAGATACTAATGATAATGATGTATTTTATTACGATCATAACCAAGATTTAGAATAATATGCAGAAGGGGCTGTGCTAACACGCAATTTATAAAGGTTCTATACACGAAACATAATTTTTTGTACTTTACTTATACAAAGAAAGAATACTGGCAAATTATTCGAAAAATAAAACAATTTGTCTTTGTTTTAAGAAAAGAGGTCAGTGAAGTAGGTAAATGCGCTTCTTATAGTTGGCTTCCGGACGATGCGAATGTTTTGTCGGCGAATCAGTTTTAAATAGTTTGCCTTGGTTATTCGAAATTGATGATCAAGTTGAGGTATCAACGATACCACTTAAACCGCAGTTTTAGTATAAATAAAAATACTGCTTGTATTCGAATAATACCGAATACACTTGTCAACAACGTGATGCTTAATTTGCATGGTTTAGTATTTACTATAAGGTTGCCATTCATTCGAAATTCAAATGAAATTTTGTACAAGGAGATAGATTTTATAAATAGCTATATGAACGTTAGGCATAGATAATACACTACAGACCAGACGTTAGGTAACTTTGTAACTCTTAAAGACATGGTTTAATGTGTTGAACATATTTCGATCGGAAATACGATGACTTTATTGAATCTGTTTAGCGTCTCGTGTCTTTGATAATTCGGTGTTGTAAGTATCAGCTGGACAAAGACGACGGCCACAGCTCTGGCTTCAAGCCAACGTGTCTGCCGGCGAACGCCCCATGTATTACTTTGGCATATCATGTGGAAATATCAACATAGCTGTTAAATGTCACTCTAGCCTCGAAGGACTGCGTTGCTTGGCTGCATTCATGAATTAGCTAAAATCATTCAATTGAAGGAGACCATTCCTAATGACAGTGAAGTGTGTCAGGATCGTAGCAAATGGAAATGCGTAGTCTCTGCCTACCCTTCGGGGAAACAGGCGTGATTCTATGTATGTATGTATGTATGCATTCCTATCTACTGGCGTACACGTTAAGCTTTCTAATGTTTGGTGAAATAGAGTGATGTTTTGGCGTCACTGCTTGTTGTGTTATTAATAAACATCTATCTCTTACTTTCATCTATCTTGTATATTATAAAACTGTAACAAAATGGTGTCTGTACATTGAGGATATTAAAGAAAATTTAACTTCTTTGAGGAGTTGAACCTCATAACAATGGTTTTAAGAGTTATTGTCTGTTTAAGATAAAATAATATATTTTTATTTGTTCTTTTATATTCTGTATTTTACTGCTTCGGTATCACGACAAATCATTGAATAGATTTTTGTGTAATTTGTCAGTTTGGCACTCTGGAGTTAATTTAAAATGTTAGCCGGGTTTCATTTCATTCCGTTTAGTAGAGCAGAACAGCATACAGTCTGCACCTCGGCAAAATTCAATGCAAAAATAAATTTACGTACGGCAAGAACCATGTAACATTGAAGCAACACAACAACTAGTCTTGGTGAGAATAAAGAAAATTAATTAAATGAAGCTTGTATTAATATTCCAGTTTCAGATCCAATCGGTAGTAACCGGTACAGCAATTGTTAATTAATTGTAGTTGTGCTCGCATTTTTGACCGATAACTTCATTTTGAGCAAACTTGATTTTAGATATTTCACATTTTATGATATATTATTACGGTCTATTAGTATTTATTCATTTTGGACAGTGGATATATGTATATGTATTAGTATTACTAATACAATATCCACTTATATAGATATGAAATCTTTCGTAAATTGGTCAAACCATTTGGATGAAATTTAGCACATAGACCCTGTCACGGATTTTTTCTTCTTCTCCCTAGCCTTTATTATTCCCAAGTCACTTGGGGTCGGCTTTTCTGGTCTAACCGGCTTTGACTGGATATCAGTTTTTACACGAAGCGGCTGCCACCTGACCTCCGCAATCCGAAGGCTAACGATACTCTAATGCTAGACCAGTGTCAGGATATTATAGGGCACTGACTTCCCAATAACGACTGCCATAGATGTTCATGGCAGCCGGGACCGACGGCTTAACGTGCTCTCCGAGGCACGGAGCAGGCGATAATTATTACATATTTTATAGGATACTTTTTATCCGTTCCCGTGGGATTTACGCAGATAAAGCCGCAGTCAGACAGTAGTGGTCAAATAACAAGTCCGCATAGGTAATTATTACTTTTACTACAAAAATATGAAGTGTTAATATTCATCTTCTAATATTAAAAATGAATTTTATGTTAAAATATATATTTGGGATGTTCAATTTACTCTATTATTCAAGTTGTCTAGCTGGACTTTTGTGAAAAACACAATATTCATTAAGATTTTCTTGACTAAAATGACAGGAAAATAAATAATCCTTTCAATACAAAGAATTTGCATTTAAATTTTAACTGGTTTCCATTGTAAAGGTTGCGGATGTTATTGAATGAAAGTGTTACTAAAAGCAATTCGTTACAGCAATATTGTATGGAATCGTAATCATGGGTTAGTCATAAGAACAGTCACATGATAATGTAGACAACAACAAATCTAGATATACTGTACATGTATGTATATACTGGACATCGAAAACATATGAAATACATTTTTATTTAGTTTAGTTTGGGATTTTAGCTGATATCGTATTTAGCTATGATGTACGTATCTATACTAATATTATAGTTAGCTTATATTAGCTAAAGATTTTTTTTGTTTAGTTGAACGCGCTAATTTAAGGTCTGAATTGAAAAATTATTTTAGTGTTGGATAGTCTATTTATCGAGGAAGGCTATAAGCTATATAACATCATGCTACGACCCACAGGGCAGCGCAGTAACCATAAACGCATGTGAAACCGCGGGCACGTCTAGTTGCTAATATATAGTTTTAATAGAGTGATTAATGATCTTTTATTAAATTGATCTATACGTACGTATAAACATAAGTCTATGAAGGAGGAACCAGAGTTGTATTGTTACATGACAGTTCGCAAGCTAGGTTATTAAATCTTATGTAATAGAAGAAAATGTTATTGTCGTCTATTGGGTATATAGCCAGACTTCGTCTTGCTTCACAGAACTCCACGATCATCTGCAAACACAAGCCTAAATTTACGCAATGGCTCCAACGACCCAGTCCGTATATCATTACTAAATATAGAAAAGTAAAATTCTAAGCCTAATGGTTATCAATAACCTTAGCTTTATTGACCTTTAATATTGACATTTATATCGATCTGACCGCACTATGAAATATGCGGACTATATATATAAGTGCGGACATATTTTCTATTAAACAGGAATGAGGGTTCGAAGCGAACCAAGGCTGTTTTTAAAGCAAGCTAGAAATGATAGTGTTGCTCGGACCCTTTATAGCCAATTTACACGTAAATAATTGATAAATTTTGAGTACACAAAATCGATGCAGTTATATTTGAAAATATTTATTTTGGCGTTTCGCTCCGGAAGTGACATCGGAAACTTTAACGAGACGCGTGCGCATGTGAAGGACAGATAAAGCAGTTATAGGTACATCTAAGTCGTATGTGACGTACACATCCAATGTCAACATAGAAAGTGGTAGTTGTGAGCCGTTAATGATATCTGTGTGAAAGAGATACATCATAATAAACGTTATTCAAAATGTTTCCCGTAGAACAATAAATTGCATATTATTACGTCTTGTCACGTCCGGCAATGTTTTATGATCATAGGTAGGGTAAAAAACTCAAGTGTCTGATACAGAGGCAAATTGTATGATGTTATAAATAAAACATTACTATAAAATCCGAAGTAAATATAGCTTTGTAATCAAAGAGTTTGTTGAATGGCAGTGCTGTTCATTACGTTTGATGGAACTATTTACGCTACGTAAACGACTTGCCAGTTGTTTAATGTGCGATTTGAAGTAAATAATATAATTCAGTGTAAAATGATGTATTGGCGAGTGCGTCACGGGCATTATAATGTGTGTACAAGCTGAGTGCGCCTGTCGCGACAGACGCAATGCTAGCCATTGCAAAGTGTGGTATTCAGAGCGAGGGTTTATTTCTGTTGTCACAGTTACCGCCACCGAGCACTTGGGCTATATTTGGATTATTAGTGACGCAAATAGCTGTGATAAACGGTTTTAATTTTGGCGCTCCACTCTCGAAAAGCTATTGTTGTCAATAGGTCATTAATGTCTTTTTCGGCAAGGTTGTGGATCTGGATTCGCCTTTGATATATGCGATGCCGTTTGCTTCGAGAGAGTTTAGACTGACTTAGATTTCATCCGAGATTTATGATGTTATCTTAATGTTATTACTGTTTGTTCGTTATTTAGTTATGAGATAAGTGTTCGTTTACAGTTTGAACGTTCAAATATTTTGGTGTCTCCTGTTGTTTTATAAATTGTGATTATCTTTCGGTTGACAGATGAACGTGTGGGTGAAACGTTTTTTGGCACGTTTCTTATTTCGAATAATTAACAACATGCTTGTGTAGTATTTTACAATTGCTTTGTTTTTAACTGTAACAAAAAGGGGCTGATCTAAAAATATTTTATCAGTGGCAAGTTGACTTTAATTGTGTCTTGATAAGTAAATATTAAAATGTCATTAGTTTCTTCTAATTATGTGATGATAAAAGGGCACTTATGTTATAACGACATGTGGTTAGCCAAAGCGAACATATTAATTTGTCATTTGTTAAAATGATCATAATCATAAACTGATATGTGATAGGATGACAAAAATAACTATAGTTTAACTAATTTTATGAAATCAAAATGTTGACTACCGTTACTTCAACGTTATCCCTACGTTTATACAAATTATCGTCGCTTTATTTAGATTTACAAACGATCTTAAATGTAGAAAATTTCTTAAACGAATGTTAGACCATAGCATTCATCGCTACATACACTTATTTTTTTATGACCATCACAAATTATAATCGATGACGTCACAAATTGTGATTGAACTTAAACAGTTGAAGAGGCATAACTGACATGAATGTATCCTTGTTCCTAATTTAAAAGCTTGTTTGAGAGTTGGTAGTAATTCAGAGTATAAATCTTTAGTTGAGTTATCGCATGTAGATCCACCTGTGCGTGTGTATCAGCGGGATGTGTGGTGTTTACCTATGGACAGCTAGCCTTGCCAAACGACGACCGTGGCGGCCGCGGCCGGGTGACACCGACGCGAACGCATGTATGTCTCGCGCAGCTGCCAGATTTTATACTAATTTATATTTATATTATATGAATAGTCTTGTTTTATTCGAAGGGGTCGTTGTTATGACCGTCTGAACATTTTGCGACATCTTAATGATCGTGACAAGATGTAATGAATGAAGGTCTTTGATAATGGGCACGATGCATCCAGTTAAATATATTTTCGAAGTTTGAAAATGTTTACAGTTATAATATGTGTGAATTAGGTTATATTTACCATTAAATTTTATTTCAAGACTGCAATCTTAAGGTTTACCCTAAGTTGCCTGTATTGTTTACATTTTTATAATATATATTATTAAAAATAGCTAATGTCTATATATTTTTATATTTCGATTTTAGAATGCTAAAACAGTCGCTGCTTTTCATTTGGCTAATTCCACTTGTAAAGTATATTGGAATTATTATAATTAGATGGTTGACATTGTCCACATAATTTATGAACTACTATAAAGAATTATAAATTAATTACAATGTTGCTGAGAATGTGAACGCCGTTACAATGGTCAAACGTCATGTTTGCTTGCCCATTAAAATTATTTTTGTGGCTCATTTCTAGGTCCCAGTGGAATTTGCGATGGTTTGATAAAATGTTTTTCGTACATTTTATTTCATTATGTTTGTATTTTATTATGTTTGTAGTAGATCCAGCTAGTCGCTTATATGCTCCCGCTATAAACGAACCTCGCACATTCAAGCAAATCCTTGTCGGGCGCAAAGTTGGCGCCACCAGCGAGCGCCAGTACCGCCAGCAGCGGTGGCAGCAGTGTCCACATGTCGGGCTACGGTCGGTGTGGGGGGTGCCGGTCGTCACCTCGCGCGCATACTCTCACTTCACTCACTCGCCGCCTACACATCATCGGCGGAATGAACGCGGGCACATCACTACACTGGCGAAGGCGGCCTCGTGCACCAGCTGTCGAGCGGGCTCCGCGCGTGGGTTGAGGTCCGAGGATCAGCGAGCGCGGCGCGATACTGCGCGACTGCGACGGGCGGCCGTTATCGCGGCGGCGGCGGGCGGGCGCGGTCACGGGCGCAACCTTCGCTTCCGCGCGATCTCACCCTGTGA
Source organism: Catocala fraxini (assembly GCA_930367265.1). NCBI lineage: Eukaryota > Metazoa > Arthropoda > Insecta > Lepidoptera > Erebidae > Catocala > Catocala fraxini. Next base: position 9,644,789 of record OV884032.1, read on the forward strand.
CGCGACAGACGCTCGACGCGAGAAAAACTATCGCTACGCAACCGGCTACGCGACGGACGCGGACCACGCTCGGCGTGTGCGACTCTAATGTGGCCATCATTAACTCGTTAATTCATATTTTGCCGCGAAATCGACACGTCGCCTGTCACGAGGCTCTTGACCCGCGTGCCTGATTTGTAGTAATTAATTTAATACATGACAGTTACACTAATAATTGTAGCAGAGTAGTCGGGGATGACGATGCTCGGTGCCCTGGGTGAGTAGAGCGGCGTGTCGAGGTCGCGTGACAGAGCCTGCCGTGCCCAATCGTTAGACAACATTTGACTTTCGCAAATCTACTCGGAGTGACTGTAACAAAAGCGAATAAACTGCTAACAAGATATTAATTTCCAAGGGCACATAACCTTAGCGGCACGGCTGTTATATTTTTCTAATACCTATTCAACAATTTCAATCTCGTTTTTACGTCACTGATCCTTGAACGTTCGATCACTGTTGTGTGCAGATCCACACACGAAAGCTGCGGCTTTATGTAATATTTACGTAGGCAGATTCAGATCATAAATTCAAATCTAGTTACGTAGAATCGCACACGCGTCATGAGTCAGTCAGGTTATAAACATTTCTTGTTAGACAAATACTAGGACAGAGTAACTCTCCAACGCCCATAACTCGATAGGAGCACCACATGAGTACATTTTGATATGAAATCAGTAAATCGGGATGGTATCAGTCGTGCTGATCAAGTCGTGGTTTGCGTGCAACCACCGGGGATTTATTTAATTTGATCGCAACGTCAGCCGCGATACACAAATAGAGTGAATCGTCGTAAGGAGACGCCGCCGCGTACCAACGGCAAATTGATTCAAAACGATCAACCTTTATCGAGCCGCACGAATTATGCCATGTTTTGAATATAATCTATAAAACGAAACGTTGCTTTTACTATTTTTTCATTGCAAAAATCTGATGCTTTATTTTTAATGACAAGCGTAATTATTTAAAAAGGTTTCACTTTTTGAAAGGCTAAGTAAAGTAATGCGTGTGTTCCTATAAGAATTTCCAATTTTGTCACTTATCTGAATACAATACATAAATATATTAACATAGTATAATAAGTACATAATCACGTAGAACCCTTACTCTATCTGACATGTTTGGAACATCTCCAAACAGTGTATGTGCATAATACAATTCGGTATTATTTATTCGTGATAATCCTACTTGGTTGAATACATAATTGCACATGATACAGGGGTGTTTATTAATAAAACAACAATTTATTTGTGAAAACAACGTTGCTAGATTTGTCTATTCAATTTATAATTCATACTAACAAGGGTTCGTTTTGGCGGTTCTTCAGGAGTTTACTTGGATAGCTACTTATGTTCTATGCATACAAGTTTCACGAACTGTTTAGAAGTCGAAGAATGTTATATGACATTGTATAGTGTGAGTATTTTTACTACAGGGATTACGTTTGGTTTGTAGATTATAAGTAAAGTAGAGTATCGACCATCTGTATTTCATGGATATGAAATTTGCTGTTTAAGAAAGTTATAATGAAAAATATCTTAATTTTAAAGAAACTTTACGTTTTATTATTATATCTACATTATGACTTACTAATGACTATACTAATGAATATAATATTAATTTTATTGAAATTTGATTATTACGAGATTGGAGTTTGCCATGTATTTTTTGTTTATAATTTTCTTACTCATTAATCATTTTCCAGCCCGCTGTTCACGAGACTCTAGACCCATAACATGTCACACACCCTTCTCCCTGATATGATGAAACATGTACGTTTTCATTTTACTTAAATTTCATTCTTAGTAGCAAATGTTATGCACTGGTTTTAACGCTATTGAAATATTGTTACTATTTTTGGAAATATATTTTTGAACGTCGATAGATGTACCTACTTATAACGGGCTTATAAATAATATTCTTATAAGAAATATGTATCGTATCTAATCGTTGGCATGTCTTTTCATATAATTTGATCAATTCAACATCGTCTACAATAAAGAGCAATGGTAGTAAGTGATTGCAGTGCATAAAGTCTCAGGTTAGATTGTCGGGTCGAAGACAGTATTATTGGGTGTTACTGTCGTGAAATTCTCTTCCAGATTCCTTGGTTTTACTTTCACTGAGAATTTTTTGACAGCAGCGAATTGGGAATTTCTCTTTTATAGAAATTACTGTTTAACAGACACTTTTTCTTACTGGACTTGCAAACAGTAACAGCTTTGGATATTTGAATGTTATACACCTCTATTAAACCTTTCAGGCGTAGAGGCGTGATCAATAAGAATAATGTTATACTTTTGTACTTTTTAATTTGTATAAAATAAGAATATAGCAAACTAATACAACATTAATTAATTAAATATTATTATATTAAATGCCGGTCTATCAATAATGCAAGACAAATTTTACGCTAGATCATTTTTAGCGTACCTAACTAAAATAGGTAAACGTTGACAATTAAATTATTAAATACTTACAACTAACAACAGTTATATAATTCTATAGTAAATTAACTAATTGATTATTTATTCAATTATAAGGTTTAGATACACGCAAACACATATACACACCAATGACATATTCACAATTAATTACATCCTTCATGAATACTTAACCAATTATTAGAGAGCGAATTTGTCACTCACGCGCGCCTGTAACCTTTAGCACATGATTACAATTCTATATTATGAATCTATAATAATAAATACCATATTGCATAATAATGTAAGTAATTTTATAGTAATTGATCCTAACTAATATTATAAATGCGAATGTGAGTTTGTTTGTTTTGCTTAACTACTCGACCGATCTTTATGACATTCCGCATACACGTTGTCAGGGGAAAAACGAAAGAATATATAGAGTAAAAAAAAAGTATATAGAGTACCTTTCATCCAGAAAATAGACCTGTTACAAAACTAAACTAACCTAACCTACATTTTATGCGAGCGAAACCACGGACAAAATCTAGTAAATAATATAATAATTATGTATGTAATGCTAATGGTAATTAATTGTTTATAATCTGTCAATTGCTGGCATGCCAGTTATAATTGGCAAATAATTGTTTTTGGCTATCACTGCAGCTCAAAATGTTATATACCTAACCATAAATATCAATATATATGTATATAGTAACTAGTTATTACCTCCGTTTCACCCAAGTTTATGGTTACTGCGCCGCTCTGTCGGTCGTAGCGTGATGTTATATAGCCTATAACCTTCCTCGATAAATAGGCTATCCAACACGAAAAGAATTTTCCAATTCGAACCAGTTGTTCCTGAGATTATCGCGTTCAACCAAACGAACAAACAAACTCTTCAGCTTTATAATATTAGTATAGATTGTTATCAAACAAATTATCTATAATTATCACTGGCAGTTTAGGACGATTCATAAGCAACTATACATATATAGACGTAGATGTATGTATATATTTAGGAATGAATGAATGATTTAATCGTTCATCTCGCGGTATAAGTTTGCTGTTATGTAGGGTTTTCTGTAAGGTTATTCTCAATGGCAGCATAAAACCTTGAATTAACAATACTTAAGGTACACTTACACTCAAATCAAGCAAAATTAGTGGATTATATAGATAATTGTATCGTGTAGAATTCGAATTTGGCACTTAGCAAAGACGCAATGTCCGACATCATCCATATATTTGCGACGAATCTTGAAATTACCATTTAGGCGAAGTGTTATAGGAGTTTTCTGTTATAGGTACCTACATTCTCAATGGCAGCGTAGAATCTGGAATCGAAGCGGTAGACTACAATAGTTCACCTCTGATTAAATTGAACCTTATTTCAAAAGGCTTATTACAAGCACGGATCGACAGCATCATATTGCCTGTCCCAGTGGCGTTGATAATGATGTTTATAGAATTTAACCTATCTTTCTTTGAAGGCAAGAGAATTCTGTTTTACATTTCACATCACACACATTTCCATATATTTTGTTTTCTATAATAGAAGACATATTGCCTTAAAAAGCATTGCTACTAAGAAATACAGTAAAATTCATTAAGTAGCTCTTTGTCCGATCCGGAAGGGGAACTCGGAATCTTGCAATCGGTAGTTACGTGCGTTCATTTTACGCTGACGCTAGTCAATTACTCCTAATAACAGTGTAATAGGTAGACCTTCGAAAAATGCGTTCTTAGCGTGTAAACATAAATCTTTCTTTTCCTTTTACTGATATTTCAACTGCGTTATTATAAAATAGTTGTTTATTTTAGATATAATCTGAGTGTGGGTCTCATGCTAATCTGTATAAATATAAATTCGGTAAATACTCGATTGATAGACTTTTTTTTATACAACGTTTCATTTCTATATAAGAGTGTTTTTATATACTTTTTATTTGGAAGTTCTTACAGGAAAGGGACATTAAAAATATCAGACCGAGGTACAGTAAGCGTAGTCTGGATTAGCTGGTATTTTATAAAGTATATACAGTTTTGTTTCGTCTAGGCATCTGTTGAAAGCACCTACGACTTAGTGGACCGTTAGTTTTTTATGTAGAGCTCTCAAGTTCTTGCTCAGAAAACACATCCCTAACGTTTCGAAGTATGTGCGGATTAAATAGTCAATTATGTATCAGTGAGTGAGGCAAGTAAGTAATTGCAGTCACTTTGAGTGAGTGTATGTTTGTGAGGATATCTGCATGTGTGTACATAATGTACTCAAAGATCTACGAAGTCTGCTAACATGCGCTGGTCCAAAGTGGTGGGCAATCGTGAAACTCTTCTCTTACTGAGAAGAAACCTGTGCTCTGTATTGTGACGTGGTAAACAGTGCTAACATTATTAAGCCTCGATACGACACTGTCAGAATATTTAGGTATACAATTAGTAACAGTAGTAATAGGTTACACGAGTGGTACTACTACTGGACTAGCTTATGTGGTCGTTTCACCACTGCCATGGATGCTCCAATTGTTGGCCGTTTACACGACTGGACAAAAATTTGTGAGACCTATAAATGATGGGTTCTAAGTATGGATGTTCTTTCTTTTGTTCTGAAATTCCCTGCGGTATGAGATTGTTTCTAGCATGGTTGTTGTCTTTCTAAAGCAAAGATTATAAGTAAATAATGTACTGCGTGAAACATTATCGAACAAGTATTAAAGTAACTAGCGGCGCGTGTCGTGGTGTACACTTGCACTTGGTCGGATTCACTTCGTCCTAGCGTTGTTAGATAACCAATTGTTACCTGCTATTTTCCGCTCTGATCCACTTTGTCTACATGTAGGTGATGATTCGGAAGTAAAACATAGGCGATGTACGAGCACGTTAATATTTATTTCGTGTTTTCTTTTGGAAGTATGACGGGGTCCTACATAAACATGATACATAGTGATGCTAGCCTGTATAAAAATCGTTGTGTCTGTGTAAATCTTGTCATGTAATTTGTAGGGTGTATGTAACTTATTTCAATGTAAAATGGGCCGCCGTGTACATTTTCAATTGCCCGTCCTAATATGATTAACAGTTTTTCTGAACATATTATATGACAGGAATTCTGAACACCCCATAAATATTAACCGTTCGGTGTCTCTTACGGTAAAATAACTTCATTAATTTTCTAAACTTCATAAATTTGTGAGCTATATTTTGTACAAAACGTATTGTAGTATAACTAACACTTATATAAAAATAATAAAATAAAAATATCACTTGTTAATGTGAATTTACATTTACCTGTTGCCATGTTCAGTAATGCAAAGGCGTAGTATCTATGAGAAGAACAGATATATCTGTTCTTCTCATAGTTACCTTTAACTTTTTTATTTTTTCCTAATACTTACCTACAGCTACAGATATCTCAGTGGGGAGACTAACAGACTGCAATGCAGAAGGTCTCAGGTTCGAACCCACATCGCGCACCTCTGACTTTCGGAAATTATATGACTTTTCGAAATTATGTGCGTATTGATTGCCAATTATAGCCTGCTCCGTGCTTCGGAGAGCACGTTAAGCCGTTGGTCCCGGCTGCCATGAACATCTATGGCAGTCGTTATTGGGAAAGTCAGTACCCTCTAATATCCTGACACTGGTCTAGCCTTAGGGTATCGTTAGCCTTCGGGTTGCGGAGGTCAGGTGGCAGCCGCTCCGTGTAAAAACTGATATCCAGTCAAATCCGGTTAGACCAGAAAAGCCGACCCCAAGTGACTTGGGAATAATAAAGGCTAAGAGAGAAGACTTACCTACATGGTTTATCGGATCGAGATCGGATATAATAGGTACATTTCTTAATTATGTTGAGTACCTGTGATGTAATTCATCCATAATAATAATTGTAGGATTTGTACAGTTAGCATGACATAAGGTGTTTTAAGTTCTTTTGACAGTTCTATGTATAACTTACGGGGAGACTTAAATAGCGGTAGACTCATTGTCTTGAATTTCATAACAGTAATTTTTTTGGCATAATCCGCAATAAAATCTAAATAAACTAGATTCATTTTAATGTGAAACATTTGCGTTAACTAAATACAATTAACTTACGTTAGTGTATGTGTTTCTAAAAAATCTAGGTGCCTTATAATAGTGAAATGTATGTTACATTGAGACTAGTTATAAAAATGGCTAGTCTGTGTTAGATGCACGCATGGCGCAATGCCAATGCGCCGAGAGCTGCAAGTTCAATGCGCAGACAAAAAAAAATTTGCGTGGTCTAAATACCTATACTTCTTCCGAATTCCACTGTTGGACATCGGCGTCGCACAATTTGCGCCAAAACGCCTTGATGAACACCAATCACCAACATTGTCTAACCTGCTTGAATCACAGACACAATGAATAAGTTTTATATTTCGCATAGATCTGCGTTTCAGTATATAAGGGGTTAAGCCTTTCTCGGTGTTGGGATTATTAATAGAGCATAATTTATTACGTAAGCAATGTATGTCTATGCAAGTATTTGTGCAATTTTGACGACCTCGATGGCGTAGTGGTTAGTGTAACCGACTGCCACGCCTGAGGTCGCGGGTTCGATTCCCGCACAAGTCAAACATTTGTGTGCATGAACATGGATGTTTGTCTTGGTCTGGGTGTTTATATGTATAATATGTATGTATTTACAAAAAAAAAAAGTATATATGTATGTTTATCCATTGTCTAGTACTCATAGTACAAGCTTTGCTTAGTTTGGGCTAGATGGTGTTGTGTGTATGTGGTAGAATATTATTATTATTATTATTAATTTTTAGAATTCTATTTATTATTTCGTTAGTTAATTCTGTTATGATGACGGGTAAGCTTTTCAGTCTGATCGTGGGTAAACAGTTTAGCAGCAGCCTATCTATACAAATAAATTAAATTGAAGCATCTGTTTGTAATGTCAAAATAACAGCTTTTTATCTAATGCATATGAAAGTATATAAGGTACCTACCTACATATTGAAATTAAACTATACGGCTTTTATCGCGTTGTTTAACTTACACTTTATTACATAATTTAAAAACTGTTACTACTAGATACTATTAAACGTTACTAATTTTTAAGCTAATTCAATTATTAAAACTATTAAAACTATTTATATTTAAGTTTACACTTGCCCCGACGTTTCGGTTACTTTTCAGCAGCCATGATCACGGGGAGACTAAGATGGTAGTTGTCTCAATGTTCCAGTGTAGTTATTTCAAAGTACTCGAACATAATTTAATTATTGGTATTTCTATTTACGCAGAATGAGCTCAGAGTATTATGAAGTTTAGCTGTGGTTTGCTTCTTCTTGGGTTTGACAATTTGAATTACTGGATCCCAAGCTGGTGGTACATTCCAACCATCTTCTCTATAGAAATTAGGATGTTTTTTGATTTCAATAGCCTCGCGAAGCATCTTTGGTAGGAATCGGTGTTCGTTAGCGAGAATCTGTGGTTTGTCAAATCTCAGGTAGTGGTTGGTCCCCTTTTGCACATGTTCACACACAGCAGACTTACATAAGGAGTAACTAAGGTTAATATGAATTTAGAAAAAACATTGCGTTCCACCGGTAAATATTAAAACCAATTAAATAGTGGACAATATCCGATTCATCTATACATCTATATAAATAAATAAAATTAAAGTATCTGTTTGTAATGTCAAAATAACAGCTTTTTACCTAATGCATATGAAAGTATATAAGGAACTTATATAAAAAAAATCTATTGTCAGTCTGTCTGTCTGTTTGTTTCGGTTAATTTCTGAAATAGCTGGATCGATTTTGCCGGGACTTTCACTGCCAGATAACTGATATTGTAGAGCGTAGGTGAGGATACTATTCTTTAAGAAAAAATAAGAAATTCGCAGGATTCAAAATTAAAGCCTATTGAATAGTAAACAATTTTCGATTCAAATAGGGAAATGTATATAAAATAATAATAATTTTAATATATATACATCCAATATAAAACCTTATATGATAAATTAAAATCGACCCACAAAGTAGAAGAATGACTTTAATATTAGCATAGGTATTTATTTCTATACGAGGAATACAGAAATATTAAGGTTTTGTAAACTTTGCAAACTGAACAAACACTTTTTAGTTAAAATCCACGCGGACGAAGTCTCAGTTAAGAAATAGTTAACTATAAAAGAACTGAAACTACTTACTTGTCTCGGTGGTACTTATTCGGTGGTATGGCCTGAAACTATAGTTGGCGAAATGTGGATATAAAACAACTAATTAAGTAAATGTGGATTTAACACTTTTGATTACCCTTTTATATAAAGTGGGACTATATAAGTAATAATAATAATAATAATATTCTATCACATACACACAACATCATCTAGCCCAAACTAAGCAGAGCTTGTACTATGGGTACTAGACAACGGATAAACATACATAAATCCTTTTTTTTTGTAAATACATACATATTATACATAGAAACACCCAGACCAAGACAAACATCCATGTTCACGCAAACAAATGTTTGACTTGTGCGGGAATCGAACCCGCGACCTGAGGCGTGGCAGTCGGTTACACTAACCACTACGCCATCGAGTCAGGATCATAACATATGATGATAATTTTGTGAAATCGCACACTGGAATTCCTTTTTTGTTGTCTCTAATGGCAGACGAGCCAGTAGCCCACCTGGTGCTAGGTGGTAACCGCCACTCATGAACTTTAGCAATGTCAGGAGTCATAAAGAGGTGCAGGCAGCGGCTTAATCGTATATTAAGCCGCTGCCTGCCGTAATAATACAGTACTCAGTATATACAGTGGGTACTTTTTTAAACCTCGTTTGAAGAAGGACAAGTAGGTGTTCAGAATTCCCATGGCAGTTAATTCCGAGTGATGTGAGCGAAATGAACGCTGAAAGTGCTCATGCCTGTTCGGACAAGTTACCTTCTTCTCCCTTAGCCTTTATTATTCCCAGGTTGCTTGGAGTCGGCTTTTCTGGTCTAACCGGATTTGACTGGATATCAGTTTTTACACGGAGCGGCTGCCACCTGACCTCCGCAACCCGAAGGCTAACGATACCCTAAGGCTAGACCAGTGTCAGGATATTAGAGGGTACTGACTTTCCCAATAACGACTGCCATAGATGTTCATGGCAGCCGGGACCAACGGCTTAACGTGCTCTCCGAGGCACTGAGCAGGGGATAATTGTCAATCAATACGCACATAATTTCGAAAAGTCATATAACTGCCGAAAGTCAGAGGTGCGCGACGTGGATTCGAACCCGAGACCCTCTGCATTGCAGTCTGTTGGTCTCCCCACTGAGCTATCGCTGTACAAGTTACCTGGTGGAGAAAATGAACCCTGCTGTGTCAAGTGATACGAGTAATAATCTTTGAGTTACAGTTTTAAACTACTTAACTAAACAATTTCTTTTCATTCACGCCTACTAGTACAAGTGATACGCAGTAAAGAGATTAACTACCTACTTCGTATCGCCTAGACTAGATAATCCGACAGAGGCCTTGTACAAGATATGGGGCTGTTCTATTTTTAGATACTAGGTTGTAGTAGTGTAATTATCGTAATTCTAATGTAAAGTTTGTGCTCCATTTAAATTAGTTTTGTTAAAGGCTAGCAGGCAGAGTCACTTACGCATTTGTAATGTTAGTAGCGATTGGATGATGTGTTTCATATTAGTAGACTAGTTAGGTACTTGCTTATTTTTTACCTTTTTTGTTTACATAAGTCAATACTTATGTTGTTGTGGTTACATTAACAAAAGAGCAATTTGCTTGCCTGCATGGATTCCCGCACAAGTCAAACATTTTGTGTGCATGAACATGAATGTTTGTCTTGGTCTGGGTGTTTCTATGTATAATATGTGAGTATTTACAAAAAAAAAGTATATATGTATATTTATCTATTTTCTAGAACCCATAGTACAATCTCTGCTTAGTTTGGGCCAGATGTTGTTGTGTGTATGTGGTAGAATATTATTATTATTATTATTTATCGGGTTGAAGAACTGATACCGTTTGATTTCTGTTTATCAAGGGGTTGTTTTGGTCAAAAAATTTAATCTATGAACATGTGTATGCATATCATATTATATTAAATTATATAATATGCATTCAACATGTTCATATTATAATAAAAATGCAATAGGGTCGAGAATGTTCACGAAAAAATTAAATAACTTATCGTACTAAGCATTTATAGACATAGGCTAAATTAGCAATTTTCATATTTTTGTCCGTCTGTCTGAACGTGCTTTACGCGAGAACTACTGCACTTCAATAAAATTTAGCATTCTAATTCCCTGTTTTCAAGATTAACATCTAAAGTAGGTTTTATAAAATCAGTTTTGTAAATATTGAGATATAGATTGCCCTCTGGTTAGTATGCAGAATCATATTACTGGAGTTGATATAAAATAAATATGATCTAATGCGAATGTACACACATGACATATACTTATTTCTATGTAGACCTATTACTTTCGGATTCAATGTAGGCACTTATTCATGAGCGCAACGATATGTCACGGTGTTAGACCGTACTAATTGGCCTAGCCTATAACACACATATGAATACTAGTGGATAAGTTAATAATTGAGTAATTTTTAACAAGTGAACATGCACTAAATAGATAATTTTGTAAATATAAAGGAATTGACTTATTTAACTAATGCTGACCATTAATAAGCCAAATTGTCGTAAATTTAGCAAGGAAGATAAACGCCGAAATGTTTTTGAAAAATCGTAAAATAAATCGTAAAAAAAATCGTAAATGAAACCCTCCTTGGTATTTATTTCTAAAATGGAATTTTTCTGAGAAGTCGCTGACAACTACTAGGTCTTATGGTAACAAATTTTCTTTTGAGGGCGTTTATATTCTGTCTAGATCTTCGTATTTCTGTTCTCGATTTAATACGTCAAAATTAAGACAAAAAGGTTTCAGTACAACTTAATATTTAGTAATTTAACTCAATAATCAAACAGAAGACAGACATTGAAAAAAGCGTTGTATTGGGTGATGTGCATTTGATACGAAAAAATTTTTACTAATATTCGGTAATTTTATACTCTACGTTACTGTTTATTATTCAAATAATAATCGAAAATTTGAAACTTGGTTCGATGATGCCACGATAAACGATGGATGGGTTGCCATCGATGAACTCGAGCAGCGATGCCCTAACTTAGCGGTATCTACAATTTTATTGGAGTACGTCTAATATTTCATTAATACTATATTAAAGATTAAGGTTTACAAATATATATTAAACTTTCAAATATTTCGATTCTGAAGATTCGATTATTTTCGATAATCGCTCTTCACTACTCTGGGACCCGGAGTCTGGAAGTTGGCCATTGATAAAACTACCACCAGCTTATAGTAGCGTCTTGCTCGTCACACGATATTCAGTAAAGAGCATTTGTACTTATTAATATCATTGTAGGTACTCATTTATGTTTCACGGTTGGCTGTTAAGCATTGTTATATAACATGGATTGTAAACAATAAATAATGTTGTATGCCAATAATGACGCAGCTCGTAAAGCCGGGTCGTTTACGGTCGGCAATGGCGGCGGTCAGATTTCTGTGGTTACAACTGATTCGTCTGATACTATTTATTTTGTTAGAACCATTTTCTCTATCCTAACATGCCATTATAGTCAATGTAATAAAAATGAAAAGGAATACTGACGGTATTGACTTTTAAGGTTCATATGTGATGATGTGACTGTGGCTTCTGCTATAATGTATTGTCTCTTATGCTGACGGTACTGCGCCAGTGTCAAAGACATTCATGGTCCGCGTTGCGTTAGTGATACGAATATCTTCAGTCCTGCATTGGTAACCATCTGTGGTAAGTATTCACTACTATAAGGGCTCTGTTTTTGTCGCTATACATATTTACATAGTTATTATGTCTATATCACTAAAGCAGTACGTAGACATGTATTACACCTACGTTTACCAGATATATTTCTAAGAATCAAAGGTTGTGACCTATTGTTGTTTACTGGGTAGATGCAGTTCCAAACTTTGTGCTGCTATTTCAAATTTCTTAAAAGAAAACACAAAAGCACATTTTTCGACCCGGACACCGAATTCGAAACTATCCATAGCTGTCGCATTCACTACAGCTTCGCTACCTGTGCAGTTTAATTTGTCTCCAGTAACATGAAGCGTCAAAAATTTATAATATTAAACATATGTAGGTTTAATATTATATAGTGCTACGTAAGGCACCATTACGTGTCACTATATATAATAGCATTTGTCATTTTCAATACTGTATAATAATATCAGCCTTGTATATAAACTGTTCTCCTGCTGGGCACGGGCCTCTTCTCAGTACGGGGCGGGTTAGGCCATAGTATATTTTTTTATTTATTTAATTAGGTTATCCAACAATTGTTTACACAACACATTACATAATTATTCATTGAATAATTACATTTACAAGTGTAACAATAATTTATTGGATAAAAACACATGCACTACTTAAAAGTTAACGTTTTGAAAAGTGCTAAGCTCCAACATATATAAAAATAATAAATTAGACAATACATTACAATTATTATTAAAACAATTACAATTAAAACTATACACAATAAATAACCAATATGAAAAATAAAACTAAATCACAATTAATAAATAATAAATAAAATTATTAAAAATATGGAATAATCAAAATACGGTTAACAAATAAAAATGATATTATAAAAAAAAAATTACATCGCATTAATTTTTATTTACAGTTTTAATGATTTTAATAAATTTACCTAAACTGTCCTGGTGTATGTCTACTAAATCGCTACAGTTATTAAGAAGCCTGCACAACCTAGGTATTGGATATACTACGTTGTCTCAATCCAGGTTAGCAGACTTCACATATCTTCAAGAACATTATGGAGAACTACCAGACTTGCAAGTTTTACGATGCTTTCCTCTACCGTTAAAGCGCGATAGTAAACTATTTAAGGAAAGGTTTTTATAGTAAGGCCTGTATCCACGCGTCGAATGCAACGGACCTATAACTTATTGGTTGATAGACACGTAACCTCTAATCTTCGCTATTATAGAAAATACATAGTACTTTATATATTACTAAATTATGCCCGTGGCTTGATCGCTTAATGTAGATAATGTAATTTTTTTCTGGATAAAATGTACCCTATGTAAAACACATAGCATACCTTTTAGCCAGGCAAAGTTGACATATCTATGTACCTCTGACAATGTGTATGCGAAATATCATGATGATTGGTCGAGTAGTTAAGGCGTGAAAGCATAACAAACAAACAAACTCACATCCGCATTAATAATATTAAGTAAGATATAGTACTTTTTTGATAAGAGACATATGTATGGAATATGTTTTACTAATTCTGCGTAATCTTTTCTAGTTACAATGGATTAAAGCAAGGGATTTCAGCCATGCCTTTACATATCTAAATCTGTTTATCCGTCTATTTGTTTGTAGCATATGTAGTCCAATGCCATTCATCCGAATGAAACGCAGATTTGACGTCTGCATGCCGAAGGTTCGTTACAAAAAATAAACGAGAGACTGTAATAATCATTGGAACGCATACCAGATATTAGGTACTTCATAACAAATATAGTCTTATTATCATTCGATCATAGTTCCGAGTATAGTATCAATGTAGAACGGCCTCAACTAGATGCTTCTATAAATAAATCTTTCGTATTGTTTTCCTACAAACGATGTCGTCATTATAGTCTTGGCGAATTCTGCGTGACTATTACAGCATCTGGTATAAGATCCTTTATTAGTTACGGGTGACCCGCGCCGGGTAATACAAAACCTTAACAAATTATACACTTAAAACTGCCTTACGAATCACTCTTTCCATTGGTGTAAAATGCATGAAAATCCGTTCAGTAGTTTTTGAGTTCATCGCGAACAGACAGACAAACAGACGCGGACTTTGTTTTATAATATGTAGTGATAGTGATGATTTTTAGTGAAGTAGTCCATGGCATACGTTTACGCTTATGTATACCGGCGAGCGAGAGATGTGTGCTTCGAATCCCGGGTCACGTAAAGAGTTATTTGGTATTTTATAGGAAACTAGAGTTTGCTCACGGCTTTGCTCAAAATAATGTAGATTTTGTCAACAATTTTCTATCCCTCGGGAACAGAAGCCACTTTTTCTGGATAAAAGATCGGTCGTGAAAGTGTAATAAACAAACTCACATTCTCATTTATAATATTAGGGGTTAAAGTATGAAATTGCTGATTTGTACTGAAAAATTAAACTCGTTTTTTTGTAAGATGTACCATATTTATTTAATCGAAATATTTACCCTCATTATCTATACATTGCTGCCATCTAAACGAAAGTTTATTTATGTCTTTACGATAGAACTCCGGGGATCTAGATTCGACAAACTGTGTGAAAGCATTTTGTACTGCCTGCTGGGAATAATTTTTTTTATCACGTAGAAAGTTGTCCATATTACGGTAAAAAATGGTAGTACGTTGGAGCAAGGTCTGGCGAGTACGGAGGATAACGTATGATTTCTAAGTGCAGCTACTGTAGAGTTACGGTTTCTCGTACAGTGTGAGGTCTTGCGTTATCATAGAGCAATAATGGTAGAGATCGATTCACGACTCGGAGCTGTTTCACTACCAGTTTCGTCATCATTGTTCTAAGTTCGGCACAGTAAACATCTGCTATTATTGCTTGACCAGACCTGAGAAAGCTTTGCTTTAGGGCACTGTTGGGGCGTTTGACCTGGGGTCAGCCATAGCATTTTTCGCTTACGGTTAATTTAAGGAATCCACTTTTCATCACATGTCGCAATTCGAACTAATATGCCTTCATTTCTGTACCAATTCAACAAGGTAACACAAGTTTCAACACGCATTTCTTTCTGCAGATCTGTCTTCTATTAATCATAATCATATAATCATGAGGCACCCATTTTTCATATTTTTTTATCCTATTGATTTGATGCAAATGAGCCAATTGTAGGTAGGGTAACGTTAAACCATGGCGCTAATTCCTGGGTAGTTTGACTCGGATCGGCTTCCACCATCTCCTTCAATTCAGCGTTATTCACCTGTGTGGGCGGTCTTCCACGTGGTTCGTTCTTCAAGTCGAAGTTTCCATTACGAAAGCGGTTAAACCAAAAACGCACGGCGCGTTTATTAGCAGTCTTCTCTCCAAACGCAGCGTTGATATTGAGAGCCGTTTCTGCTGCGTAAGTTCCGCGTCGGAACTCGTATTAAAAAATAACTCGGATTTTCGAAGTATCCATCTTTTCTGTCTAAGCTGAATAAAAAACCAATTGGAAGTCGAAAATCGAATGATTTTTATTTTATTTTTTTAAAAAGTAGAATCTTTTATGTATTATGTGAAAAAGTTTCACTCAAAAATCTCACACCATGAAGGTTTTATGTCAATTCAAAGTATTTTTTACTATACAACGGCAACTTCATACTTTAACCCCTATTATTATTAAGGATTATCAGTAGCAGCATGGAGCTTGTTATTGTGGTCACTAGACGGCAATAGGCTCGTCCTATTTTAAGGCCCAAAACAATAAATAGCAAAATCTGTAAGTAAAAGACCTCTGCTTTGCCTTTCGGCGATAGATAGCGTGATGTTATGTATGAATTATTTGACATGACATAAGTATGTAGTCGTTCCATTTGCTAATGACACGATTAGAGCATTTCTGCTGTCGAGTTGAGTTATTATTAAATCCAATCAAGTGACGGCGCAATTAGTTGTTTATAAACACGTGCACTGCTAACTTTGGTGAACAGAAGGATAACTGCGCTTGCGCAGATCTGATTGATTGCGTTGTGCCATGGGTTTACTTGCTCCATGCATCGGTTAGAATATTCATTCTACATTAATTACGAAACCTGTTGATTTGTCATAAGAATTGTGGACATTAGTAGTAGTTATACTGTAAATATAATTTAAAACTTATTAAGCAGCATTTAACTGCGTAAACGGCTATGCCATCTACGATGCTACTAAACGAAGTCAGGTGAAATGTGGCTTAGTATTTTAGTTGAATAAACGCATCTTATTTCGTGCAGAAGTTTTGTGTGATGCTCAAGACAGGCAGGCAGACAAACAAAAATATAAAAGCCATTGTTTTCCGTGCAGACTCCTCTAATTAGACGACATAAAAAGCTTATAAAAAAACAATGAACAGACACAAACCTTTCTATAATAGTACAGTAAACGTTTGCTTGGGGTATATTTACTTTTATTACCTAGTTAGTTATTAGATAGTAAATACTTTTTTGGTGAGTCAGCAGCCTTAAAAATATCAGTTCCCTTTGAACATTGATTTATATCACCGTACTAAATAGGAATACTGTCTGTGTCGCCTGGAAATCTACAAACGTTGAAACTATCGACTTATAGGACACCCAAACACAAAAAACTATTAGTGTATCACACAATGTTTTGTCTTGTCCCTACACGAAATAACATTGTCTGATACAATTTTTAATTTTAATTGTTGTATAGTAGATAATAGTTGTTATTGGAACACAAAATACCTGAAGAACCAGCGGTAGCGAGATTACCACCTAAACAGCTATGACACCATGCGTAATTTTAAGAGGAGCACTTATATTTTACTAGTTAGCGTTATTTCTGACGGCAAGCGGGTTTGTGGTCGTCGATCAGACGTCACAGGAATTGTCTCACGACGCGGCTTTGGAACGTAAGACAGTTTTTTTCTTGTTTGGCGGCCAGCCAGGTGTTTTGGCGGTCTTTGTCAATGTTGGATTTATTAATACCCAACATCGTGTTGTTTTTGTAGCCGAGGTTAGCGACATCTCTTTGTTATCACCCTCTGATGCATCTGATGTATTAACTGTACACAAAATGAAAATAATATTTATCGTCACTGAAACTTAATAAATCCTTCGTGATATAGCGCTCACATCTTCGAGGTAGACTGCAATGAAAAATTGTGATTGCAAATCAAATTTGGCTTATGATTTTACATGTCATTGTATTTTCGTTGTCATTATAATGACAATGTCTCGATATATCGAGACGTGTCTCTTTACAAGGACGCCGAGCAGTGTCAATTGAACTTGCGTAACGTTGTCTGGTATTCAAAAAATGTAATTATTTGGGTGTTGGTAGCGAGCGATCAAAATAAATCCGGCATGCGAATGTGTGCCAGATAGAAGCGCGTGCGCCGCCCGCCCGCGGCAGCACCACTCGCCCGCTCGCCCGGGCAATGCGCGCGCGCAATGCTCGCGTCTCACTAACCGGCTTCAACCGGTTACGTGCGACACAACAACATCAACCTTCGGTACTAACAACCTTACACAATGTTGTCATAGTTATTTCTTTAACTGTTTTTCAGTTGTAACTTAAAAAATTCGTCAATTTTCTGCTTCAATTATTACCCTTCAGAGTAGAGATAAAATGCAAACGTAGGGTAGGGAGAAAGAACGTAATAACTATTGTACACACACTACACTTTATTATACTGTTGTTAATTATACAGTAGATATAATTCTATTGTTTATATTCGTCTACTGCACCTATAGAAATTTAGGTTTAACAAAAATGCGAATGATTATTTTCGCCAATTTTATCTATGCTAAGAATGCAGGCCGCACCTATTGTCTGCTTATCAATCTTGATTTGTTCTAAACACATCGATAGATAGTCTACTTAAATTAAAATGTTGTTGTTGTTGCATTCATATTGTTTTTTAATTATTCTTTTTTTTACGTGGATGTTGAACTACAATGCACAGGTCTCAAGTTCGATCGATCTCAAGGCGCGCACCTCTGACTTTTTAAAGTAATGTGCGTATTAAACAGTTAGTTATAGCTCGCTTTAATGATGAAGGAAAACATTCGCCGCGATGTTGTTAATTTACGTAGCCTCGTATCTGTAGTTTAGTCAAATTAAATCTCAAACTGTTAAACCTACATACAAAATTCCTTATGGTACAAATTGACAGACAATATTTATAGAAACCAATGTTTTAGATTTAGAACTCTTTACATAGTTGATCAAAACTAGTTTTCAAAAATTTCTTTTAACATAGCTTTGTTACAAGTTTAAAATAGTATTGATAAGACTATGAGCCGTCACTTACGGTAAAAATTGAATTAATTTACTTCTTGTATGCATTTGTTATATTGAAATAAATTTTCGTTGAAATTTGTGTACGAGGAGCATCAGGTAGTATTTACATAATATGTCGACATGCTTATCCTTAAGTTCTTTAGAAATAATAACTGTTTCCCGTACATGAAATCATTGCTAAGTCGTCTGGGACTTACATACATTTTAGTAAGGTATATATAGAACACCCAGACTCGAAATAAATATTAATGGATCACACAAATTTGTGTCCCGCGTGGGGATTAAACACACTACACACGGCGCTGCGGCAGCAACAGTTTCGGTCATAATCGCATAGCCAGTGTGTTAACCTTTACATCTTAGACCCAAAATTGTCGGACCAAGCGGTACAAAGGCAATTTCTTCGACGTATGCCCTAATAATTATCGCCGTAACATGGTTCTCTCAAAAGTTCACTATATGCACACTTTATACGAATGAAAATCCTATTATTATCATTATAGCGATAAGTTTATCGCGCGGGTAATGGACAACGCTTTACGTAAGCAACGAGAAAAAGTAAGACAGTATAAATACTTCACTTGTCCATACGATCGTCGACAACTGAATGTCACCGGCAGTAGTACTGCCAGCCTTACTGCTACGTGAGTGAGTGTCACTTTGGCAAAGTATAAGTAGTATGTATTATAAATTAAGTATCATTTTGCATTTCTGTGATCATCAATCCATCAAATTTCTTGACCGTGGGAGAGCCACGCTTCGGCACGAATGGGCCGGCTCGAACAGAGTGATACCAGGGCCTCACAGAAAACCGGCATGAAATAGCAATTGCGTTGTGTTTCGTCGAGTGAGTGGAGGACCAACCCTCCTCCCTCCTGGGGGTGGGGAGGGGGAATTTAAAAGGCTAGCAACGCACTTGTAACTCCGCTGGTGCGGGTGTCTATGGGCAGCGGTAATCGCTTACCATCAGGCGATCCGTCTGCCCGTTTGCATAATATGCCAAAAAAAAAAACAACGCCCTAAGGGATGAACACGGTAAAAAGATATCGTCTCTATAATATACATATATCAGCCCTGTATATAAAACATTGAAAAATATCGTGAGAAACGGAAGAGTGAGTGGGTGGAAACCACTGAACAAACTCACAGACGCGTACCTTGGGATAAAACTCTAGACCCCTAGAAAGAACATCCAGACTTGGAACAATCATTTGTGGATCAACCAAATTTTTGTGCTGTATGGTATTCGAACCCACAACACTCAGCGCAGTGGCGGTGGCGAAGCGACTACTTAAACCACTACGCCGTCCGTGCAGTTATGTATCATATGATTATGACTTATGGTCATTAGTTATGACATTTACTATCTGTTAGCTTACATCGCCTATTGTCTAGTACAATATACAATTATTATTGGATCGTTATCAGCGACTTACAATCATGCTTAGTTATTTATTGGTGAAATAAATATAAAATAGTAGTTCTTAGCTAAGACAAGCTTGGATTGAAATATCGGCTTTATACCTATAGTATTTATTAGACTTGACTGGACAAAGGCCAGGTTAAGAGCACCTTGAACCGACGGGCGTGTATGAGGAATGTGATGAAAGTGAATGAAGCCAGAGAAGTGTGTCAGGATCGTAGCAAATGGAAATCCGTAGTCTCTGCCTACCCCTCTGGGAAACAGGCGTGAATCTATGTATGTATGTATGATTATCTTCTCTTTAACATTACATTACAGTCGCGGATCTGTTTTGATGGGAAAGTAATGACTACTATATTTTACTAAACATTTAATTATTATTTTATATTTATTAGAATTTTGACTTTTGTAGTAAATAAATGTATCTTGAACACGCATTTCTTTTAATCAGAAGTATAATTTTAATCGGTATCTCAAATAGCTATTAAGTCTACTGATAGCATCGGATAATCCCATGATAAGCAGTAACTTCTGCTCTTCGATATGCCTTTAACTACAAAAGGGGCAGATAAGCACAGTAAATGCCCGATGTTAAGCATTTAATATAGTCTATGCGTGCTTGTAATGTCTGGTGCATCAGGCGTGTTACCATCTAGAATGAAAGATACGGAGGGTAAGAGAAGGGCTTTGCTTTGCCAACTTGGTACTACAAGGGCTACGCAAATTTGTATCGCACTCACGAGTAAGTTAGCTCACATCTTTCCAGCACGGCGGGTTGTGCTGCCGCTGCTGCTGCATCCACGGAGACTCTCAAACGGCGCAAATACAAAAACGTGGTAGTAGATTATGTTTTAAGCCGTTTGGGGTTGAACGGCTCATGCTCAATATAGAGAAATAGCAAAAAGGTTGATCGACACTTTCCGTGACCAGAGGGCTGGTCTTTATTTCGCGAAAAGAAGCATTGCCACCCAACGTGGCAATGCTGCCAGTCGTCTGGGCATACCAGTCGACTGTGATGCGGATGAATTCTATGACCCTTATTAAAGGAATTTAGTTTTAGAAAGAAAGAAAGAAACATTTATTTATATGTTGTTTTCAATTACAGTACTTATCAATAATTATACTAAGAAATTCCACTTTATCCACTGTTTTGTTATTTTGTGATATGTATAAGATATGGGATTACTATTATAGATTTGAAATTGTATAAGTTTGGTTTTATTTATTTTTACATTTAAATTATTATTATTTGGCCATTTAGTTGCCTTGCCTATATGTTTGTTGCCTATAGCTCGATTTATGTATTTTTCATATGTATTTTTATTATTACAATTTATAAGCATGGTAGTGTCATCAGCATACACATTTGTGTGAGGTCGAATCAGGTAGGTAATTAATGTAAACTAAAAATAACAGGTTTAGGTTTTACTTTTTGTTTTTATTACTATTATATTATTTTGGGTATGAGTTAGTTTTAAAGAATTGTGTAAATTGATAATATTCATATCTATACAATAATTAGTTTAAGTGATGAAAAGAAATGTTAGCTTAAGTTTAAGGTTGTTTTTACCCGTTACAATAACAGGCAAACATAAACTAACTCAATGAAGTAGCTTTGTTAGTACGGAAACTTATGTCAGAAGAAAAGATATGCGTTTTTACAAAGCTTGATTTTTATTTTTTTTATGTTGCTCTCGAAAATTATCTTGTAATCTAAAATCTACGAGGTTGCGGCCCATTCATAGTGCAAGGTAATTGCAATATTTACAAGTTCACTTTGTCGACGAATTTTCTAAAAGAGCCACAGTTGGGACCTCGACGATGTTTAAATAAATATTTATATCGAATATTGAACATATATTTTTACTTTATAGCGTTGTTCTGGATGTAATTATCTATGACTTCGTAATGTTATATCTCCAATTCATTCGAGTTCAAACAATAATCGATTAGTAGCATTGAATAATTAGTTCAATGCTCGATATGTCTTCAAACAAACATTGTTAGTGAACGTTGCATGAGCATAAAATTGTATGGAAACATTATTTTTATCGAATAGAGGACGCGCGTTTCATGCAGGAGGAAGTAGGTCATGACATGAACACTACAGCTTTGTCTGTTCCGTAACCTTTTTGTTATCAACGTTGTGTTAGAGTTCTTCAAGCCACCTGAATCTTCTGACTTAACAGTTACTACTAAACCAGTAGTCATCATCACTATTACAAAACTGACTCATTAAAATGTCTGTGGCACTTTAATAAAACTCTAATATTTGTGGTTCTTTACACAATATCTATACTAATATTATAAAGAAGAATAATTTGGTTTTTTAAAACAGCTTCCGCACTTGGTATATTTCCTGTATCGTGGGATACTTAACAAATATTCAAACAACGGACACAAAGAACATCCAGACTCGGTACTACCATTTGTGGAGCATACAAATTTTTGTCCTGTGTGGGGTTCGAACCCACAACACTCGGCGCGGCGGGGCGACCACTTAAACCACAACGTCATCGTGTTTTATTGCTTGTCTATAAACTACTGAAACGATTTCAATTATCCTTTCACTATTACAAAGTTACTTTATCTAGAAGTAATATAAGTTAATATTACATCGCGCTACGAGGATCGGCACAGTAATCATACACGTGGATGAAACTGTTGAAACAGTAGGTAATAAATATAAAGGCTTTCGCAAAAGAGAAACATATCAATACTAAACAAGCCGACAAAATGGAAAACGAAACACAAATAAATTGAATAAAAATAGCATACAGCTGCAAACTTTTTTTTATTTTTGTTCTTCCATGACCGTATATTCAGCGAACCACCGCTCGCGTAAATATAGGTTATGTTAGATGAGTAATAGTGTTTTTTTCTGTAGAAAGCTACACTATGTCCTTTTTTGTTCCTTGAAAACGTGTATGCGGAATTTCATGATGATTGGTCTAGTAGCTAAGGCGTGAAAGCGTAACAAACAAACAAACTCACATTTGCCTTTATAATATTAGTTAGGATTTAAATTTACACTTTCCTCGACGTTTCGGTTGCTTTTCAGTACCCATCGTTACTGCGTAGACTATGATGGTGACGCATAAACGTTTGACAAAATTAAGAACTTTGTCACCAGTGGGGTGGAAAAGTCAAACATTAGTAAAAAGTAATTCCGTTAGCTGGTTTATAGAGCGTAGCGTCGATGACTTGAGTAGCTGGGTGTTGTATACCCATCATATGACCACTGGTGTGCATGAGGTCTCGGTTTCGAATCTTAGGTTAGGAAGATAGCAGCGTAGCACATTCACGTAGCTCGGAAAGCCTAATTCCTTATTTCTAGCATCAGTAAGCGATGAAAAATGAAATGAAACCGCTCGTACGTTTACCGACTTCATGCTAAGACCAAAGAAAAGGTTATACTTGGACGTAACTATTACCTGCTTCTTCGTTACCTTTACCAAATAGTATACAATGTTATAAATACGAAAACACTACCTAATATGTAGAAAATAACACATTAATTTGAAATCCGTTAATAATTTTATAATAATAATATATCACTACATATTATAAAACAAAGTCCTCCACTGTGTCTGTCTGTGCGCGATAAACTCGAAAACTACTTAACGGATTTTCATGCGGTTTTCACTAATAGACAGAGTGATTCATGAGAAAGGTTTAGCTGTATAATTTGTTAAGGTTTTGTACTGCCCACGCGAAGTCGGGACGGATCGCTAGTTACTTTTATAAAATGTAGTATTGCCGAAATACGGTTAGTACATTATCATAGGTAGGATACAATTGAATATGCAATTTCGAAAAGGGCACATGTCTGAAAATGTACAATGTTCAGGAAAGGAAAATATTTAATTATTTTTAAGGTAATGTAAGTTATTTTATAAAATTTGTTTTTGAGTTACAATTTGGATTCAATTAGCTATGGAAAATTTTCAGAAATGTTAGATGTGTAATGTTATTTTATATACATATTTAGATATTGTATATTTATGAGATGTGCTCTTTTCGAAATTTACGGTATTGAGCGCATAAAATTTCAAGAAGAAATCCATATAGATCTTGCGAATCTTTTATTTTAGGTATCTAAATGAAACATAATGCTTAAATCAAACATAAATAACAGACTTAATTTAAAATTTTCTTTCCGAGGGTCTCCTTCGTTTGTAGTTTGTAGTTAATATTTCGTCATAAAAGTTTGTAAATTCTGTCGGCATGCATTGTTTCACCTTTGCAATGTCTGCAATTTTCAGATGGTTAATAGGTACTAGAGTAGAGACCTTTTCGAAATTATTTCTGTACACGCCATGACGTGGACAGAAGAATTAATACCAGTATTGTACCCTTTTCGAACATAATAGGTGCAGGGAAGCATTTAGATGACATTTACATGAAAAACATATTTGTCAAAATATGCTACATGTGCCCTTTTCGAAATTGCATATTCGATTTTTAAGATCGAATTGGTCATTTGAAAATAGCGTCGTCTTTTTTAGTTCACGGTATCATTTCTCTTACTTCTGTAGTAAACCATCACCATTATTACCATCTATAGTTTTGCTAGAAGTGCGTTCATCATTCTTTGCGAATGCTTCGATTTTCCCTTTGCAACATTTTCGCTTATGTTTGTGTGCAATCACGAGGACTGCGGTTAGAAAAAGTCTTGCTGGGCTGGTAAAATTCTTAGTGCTACGAAGTCTGGAAATGTGTCCAATAGATAACAACAGGCTTGTCGCTCTTACGTGGGATCAAAATACATAGTAAGCAAATTGTGGATAACCGTTATATATACATGCATTACTAACATATAAGCAACTGAGGACATCCCGGTAACTGTCAGGTGATATAAAGCTAGAGAGTCACCCACATCACACACACACACACACACACGCGCGCGCACGCATGCACACGCGCTAAAAACGATATAATTAATTTAGCTTTTAGGTCGCGGTGATACAAGCCTTGAGCTTAGTGTCGATATTATTGATAACCAAATTTATTGTAAATTGTTTATTGCAAAAATAAATTATTCTTGTTCTTTTACATTTCCGCTATTCTGAACGCAGCTGTGGTCACCAGTGACTGGGGTTTGCTTTTATTGTGTCTGTTGCCCGTCATTCAATGTGTTGATGTTGTTTCATTAAAAACATGTCATAATATTTGAGTGAATTTTTCATTCTAGACTAAATAACGTATCGTGATGTTTAGACATTAATTCGCAATCTGCTTTTGCAATTACTCGACATTACGTTTTTTACGGAACCACTTAATTAAACATAAACATGCATATGAAAGTCGAATTTCTTTGTTGTCATATATTATAGTATGGAGATGACAGTCACTATTATTTAAAAAGCTGTCGTCTTAAGGCTTCCGTAGATGAAAGATACAATAATATTTTGCAAAAATTCCGTTAACGTACTCATTATAATTGCCTCCATGGTGCAGCGGTAGTGAATTCGACTGCTGCGAATCAGGTCTCAGGTTCGAATGCCGGGTCGGATCAACAAAAAGTTATTGGGTCTTTATGGAAAGAAATCTCAATAGCAGCCTGGAGTTAGGAAGTTGGCGGTAATGGATATCCCCGTGCCTAGGAAAGCACGTTAAGCCGTTGGTCCTGCGTCCTGTCCTGTCGGATTGCCATCCCATCGGATCATGTGAGTGCGTTTGTGTTTGCGCACATACTTGTGCACTATAATATCTCCTGCGCAGATGGCCAGTCTCTGTTGAAATTGGCCGTCGTGACCGAAATTCGGACTGGAGGACATTATTATAAGAAATAGACTGAGCATGCCAATAGCCTATTGATATAGGTGTATGGTAATGCTTCAATAAACTTGTAAAAACGTAGAATTCATTTCGTGACAGATTTTTTTAAGAGACGTCTAAATTTAAAATATAGGTCTTAGATTGAGACTTAAGAGATTCTTAAGTCAAGTTTTTTTTTGTGGCATGAAGATCTTTGTTAGCCACATACAGCTTGAAAATAAAAGATGTCTTAATAAGTGTTAAAAAAAACCTCTAGACATTTTTCTATATGGACATAGAAAAACAAATTTTTTTTTTGTATATATTGACAAAGTTTCACCAGTGTTTCAGACAAAATCGCTCAGCAATGTTCATTGTTAACATACATCAATGACGCAAGTCGAAATCCCTTCACTTGTAATGCCGTCCTTGACAATACCTTGATATTTGAAACCATTTCGCGTGCTCACTCAAATTACATTAGAATTTTCTAATACTTGTGTCTACTTCGCTCACATAAATTATCCATGGAATAACTAGTATGTGAAATTTTTAAAGGATTAGTTAAATGAACCTTGATGCATAAGTTGAAAGGATTATACAAAATATGTTAAATGCATTTTCGAAACACCATTTATATTCTTTTTATGTTGTTTAAAATTATTGTAACTTATTTGATGTGTGCTAGCGTGAATTAATATAAATTGAAAACTTTGCGTATTATTTTAGTTTACTGAGTCTTACATTCCAACAATCTTCTCTATTGAAATTAGGATGTTTTTTGATTAATAATAATAGAGTATTAATAATGGAGAAGATGGTTGGAATGCACCACCAGCTTGGGATCCAGTAGTTGGACTACGAATCTTTGTTCGTAAGTAGTAACGTATCTTCCGAACCCAATTGACTGCTTAATAAGAAAACATCCAAGCCGGTTTCGCTACTTAGAAATATAATTGCATGGACTACTCATAACATTTAAACTCACATAATTCGCCGCTCATATCTACTTCTAGATACTTATGCCAGAACTCATATGCCTTTGCCATTGACCTTATAAATTATGGCCAAAGTAATATTTCCTTGTAGATAGAAGACCTTTCGTGTATTGTATCACCGAACCGTCGACGCAAGTTCCATTGATTCAACAAATTGAACTT
Source organism: Catocala fraxini (assembly GCA_930367265.1). NCBI lineage: Eukaryota > Metazoa > Arthropoda > Insecta > Lepidoptera > Erebidae > Catocala > Catocala fraxini. Next base: position 9,671,707 of record OV884032.1, read on the forward strand.
TAAAATTGTATCGAACCACCCTCACTGACATCTCGCTGACACGTGCCTAATCATTTATTGATTTTGTGTAATTTTAGTACTATTACTAACAGTAAACCAGAAACAGGCTTATTATCCTTCAATCGAGGACGTCTCTTCATGTTAGTTATAAGTATGATGAATTTGAACTGCATTTCAAGAATAGAAAATGATATGTTATTGACATTATTGACACATAAACAATTTTTATTATTATTTTGCACTTAACTATATAACATAGATGCATTTATGTATTATATAGGTATTCTCTGTAATATATAGATTTATCTCAGTCCACCACGCACAGTGGCAATGTCAAATTATCCTGAGTCAATTCGAAGACACATATTGTAAACTAGCTGACCCGCGCAACTTCGTCTGCTTCATATAAGAGAATTTCCCCCGTTTTTGCAACATTTTTCATTGCTGCTCCGCTCCTATTGGTCGTAGCGTGATGTTATATAGCCTATAGCCTTCCTTGATAAATGGGCTATCTAACACTAAATATTTTTTTAATTCGAACCAGTTGCGCCTGAGATTAGCACTTTCAAACAAACAAACAAACTCTTCAGCCTTATAATATAAGTATAGATGTGCAATTATTATTATACTAATGTTTAAAGGAAATGATAAGGTTTATAATTCTAACTAATATTAAATGTGCATGTGAGTTTGTTTGTTACGCTTGATTGATCATCATGAAATTTTGCATACACATCATCATGAAATTTTGCATACACGTTATCACGGGTACAGAAAAGGACGGGGTAACTTAGATCCATAAACTTAGAGCCATTATTCGTAAAAGAGCAGCATCGCTGATGCGAAGGGTGAGGGAAAGTCCCAACAGCTACCTGAAAGTGATTGCGGACTACATCCATAGTCCTATATGGAGACAGTGGATAAGGATCCATATTCTGTAGGACACTTTTTTTATTTTTAGGTTTTATTTTTATTTTTATTTTTTGTTGTTTCTTGTGTATTTTTATCTTTTTATTTTTGTGTGTAAGTTACTAACATAGTTTTAAGTTATCCTGTTGTAATACTAACACTCTATGGACCGAATAGTCTGACAATAAATATTTGAATTGAATTGAATTGAATAAAAAGGTACTGTTCGCGAGAGATACAAATTTATTGACAAATTCTACATTAACGTGAGCAAAACAAAAGCGAAGGGCAGTATCTGGTCTTTATTAATATATGAGTACGTATTACAAAAATATTATATCGTTATAGGTGCATTATACAAATACGTAATTACGTTGTGTTCGGGGAGGTCGTTCGTGTTTTCACCTTGAAAGCATAGTGGTGGGAGAATATCCTGGTTCAGAAACGTGTTTTACAATAGAATATTTTATACAATGTTCTTTTCGTTAAGAAATATTCTTAGCGCAAATAGAAGTGTTGTTTATAGTTATATTATAATTATTAAGTGTCCTTTTCATATAAAGCAGATTTGTAAACAGCTATTCTGCCAAATGATATCTAAGTTATATTATTTGATGATAGGTAATCGATATACTCGAGATCACAAGCTGTTATTAAATACATCTGAATCGACTGATGTTCAATTCGTGGTTAACACTGAATTTAATGTTCAATAATGATGTCGCAATAAATATAGATTTGAAGCACTGCGTAAATTCATCATCATAGAATAATGAATCCGATCACATTCGACTTTGATTGCTGCTTCTGGCATTCGGACTTCTAATATACAATGTAGAATAATAATATCTTATAATTAGATTATTTACTATAACATTTTACTAAGATAAAGGAACCATCAATCATTGTAAATATTTACCAGCAACTTTACGAATTTAACAAAATATTTTAAAATCGTGGACGGGTACAAATAAGTGCATTATTTGGAATGTGTACCTACTTAGAGGGTGGTACAGTTGACGGTAGACACGCTATGTCACGTCACCGTATACCACGCAAACATGCCTTAGAAATACTCGTAGTTCTATAGTCCCTGGGTAGACAGACAGACTTTTAATTTACTCTACATTTGAGCAATAATGACCTGCAGAGAAACCTGCCTAATGGTCGTCGATCATCCATGTTTTTTTAAAGTAAATCTCCTAAAATAATTCCTGTGTCGCGGGGGGGTTTACAAACATTCAAACAACGAACACAAAGAACAACCAGACTTGGAACAACCATTTGTGGATCACACAAATTTTTGTCCCTTGTGGGATTTGAACCCACAACACTCAACACGTAGTAGCAGTGACGAGGCGATCACTTAAACCACTACGCCATCGGTGCAGACAAAATAAAGGTAAAAGTCTACAAAGTTTTGTCTGTATGAAGATGATGTAGATGGTAACAGATATCTCGCCTATTACGTAGACTTTAAATATAGTTTACGAAATGTATGAGTTATGCATCCATACCTACTTTAATTTTAACTAATATTATGCGAATGTGAGTTTGTTTGGTACGTTTCCACGCTTTAACTACTCGACCGATCATCATGAAGTTTCGCATATACGTTGTTAGGGGTATAGAAAAGTAGATTATTTCCATCCAGAATAATAACTGTTTTCGAGGGTGCGAAGTCCCGGGCAAAAACAAGTACATAGTATATAAGCGTGAGTCTACTCGTACGTAGGATGGGAGAACAATTCCGCGGTTTACATATTTATTAGTATTACGGATATGTTTTCTGAACAGATTAGAGACATTCTTGCCAGCCAGGTTAAGAGTACCCGATTTAGGGTAAGGATGAAACCATTTTGAGACACTGCTAATAGGTATAATTTAATATAATAATGCAAATTATTATATTAAATTATATAATATAATAATTTATATTATATAATTTAATATATAATATAATTGCCGTTGTATAGTAATAGATATTTTGAATTGACATAAAACCTTCATGCATGAGATTTTCATATGAAACTTTTTTTAAATGATACCTATAAGACTCTTCTTTAAAAAAAAGTGCAACATTCGATTTTTGACTTTTATTGTTTTTTTATTATTCGTAAATCCGAGTCATTTTTGAATACGAGTGCTGATGCGGAACTAACGCGGCATAAACGTTTCGCAATGTCAACGCTGCGTTTGGAGAGGAGACTGCTAATAAACGCACCGTGCGTTTTTGGTTTAAACGCTTTCGTAATGAAAACTTCGACTGGAAGAACGAACCACGTGGAAGACCGCCCACACAGGTGAATACGCTGAATTGAAGGAATGGTGGAAGCCGATCCGAGTCAAACTACCCAGGAATTAGCGGCATGGTTTAACGTTACCCTACCTACAATGTTGGCTCACTTTTATCAAATCAATAAGATAAAACATATAAAAAATGGGTGCCTCAGGATTTGACTGATCTGCAGAAAGAAATCCGTGTTGAAACTTGTGTTGTCTTTTTGAATCGGTACATAAATGAAGGAATATTGGATATAATTATATAACATGTGACGAAAAGTGGATTCTTTACGATAACCGTAAGCGAAAACTGTAATGGCTTACCCCAGGTCAAATGCCTCAACAGTGCCCTAAAGCAAAGCTTACCATTAAAAAGGCAATGGTAACTGTTTGGTGGTCTCTTTATAGTGTTATACACTATAGTTTTCTCAGGTCTGGTCAAGCAATAACAGCAAATGTTTACTGTACCGAACTTTGAACAATGATGGCGAAACTGGCAGTGAAACAGCCCCGACTCGTGAATCGATCTTCACCATTATTGCTCCATGATAACGCAAGACCTCACACTGCACGAGAAACCGTTGTAACTCTACAGGAGCTGCCTGGTTTCTAACTAGATAATCACCACCATACGTCTTCCACCGTACTCGCCAGACCTTGCTCCAAAGGACTACTATTTTTATCGTGATATGGACAATTTTCTACGTGATAAAAAATTTTCTTCCCAGGAGGCAGTACAAAATGCTTTCGCACAGTTTGTCGAAACTAGATTCCCGGAGTTCTATTGTAACGGCATAAATGAACTTCCATTTAGATTTTAGCAATGTATAGATAATGAGGGTAAATATTTCGTTTAAAGAAATACGGTACATCTTAGAAAAAAACGAGTTTCAATTTTTCAGTTCAAATCGGAAATAACATACTTTAACCCCTAATACTTATGAAATAAGGTGTACCTAGGCTAAAAATAATGTTTGTTTGTATCAAAATAATACTTATTTACATTACTAGCGATAATTATGTCCTTAGTAGCGTGTATGATCATATATTTGTTTACAATTCCATTAAAAACAGTGTAGGCTTTTTACTACAATTTTAATTATAAACCTGTAGTAAATAAACCCGTCCCAAAGCGAATGGAAGATTATTTAGAACGCTATTTATATCTATGCTGTAGTTTTATACAACAGGTCATGGTTATATTACTCTCCTGGTATTAAATATGACTAACGGTAACACGCATTTTATATTTTTATATACTCTTGAAGAAAATGGGCACATTTTCGTCGCAACAAACTATTAGAAACATAATTATTATAGCCAGAAAATTAGTTAATAGCTATTATGATACAAAGTGACATTTATTTCTTTGTTAAATTTACGCTATTTGCAAAGTTTAAGCTTTTAACACATTTGTAAACTTCCGCAGTAAAATGCTGCGTGTGATTTTCGCCAAAAAATGAGCTCAAGGACGTGGGTTAATGAGTTAGGCTGCGTGACTGAGCCAAGGCTCTTTCAATTCACCAGTTATTTGTTGCTGCTCCTAGCACAGTTTACATTTGCCGTTTGCATGCATATATCTCTATCACAATTATGAGTACACACACAACTGAAGAGGACCACTACTTCTGCGAACAGCGATGTAAAAACGTTTGTAAACAAGAAAAGAAAAGGTAATAAATGAAAAAATATATAGAATAATTAATTTTGTTAACTTTGGTACTGCGATTTCTCTATTTAATCTTTAAATAAGGCATAGCCCATTTGTCTTATTGCCAAAATTAATAATTAGTTTTATAAAATCAACATTATTCATTTTTAAATGGTTTGTTTCGAAAACTATAGGCCTCTTTATTTCTATCTATCTATTGTCATCTGTAGTCAAGACACAAATACTGAAGTAAATATTTGGCATAGCTAACGCCATCTATATAAATATTTAGAAAACATAAAGACGCCTGAAATACAGGCGGTGAACGCGGTACTACAAACCATTTTCCTCTTGCAGCAGAAACTTGGCACAAGCTTACTTAGTTGAGAGATTGTGAGAATTTTCCACAAGATGCCGTTTCTTGTTGTTTCATGTACGCAATGGAGAACAAGGATGGATATATTTATATATATATGTATGTATTATCATTAGCTTTTGCCCGCGGCTTTGCTCGCTTGGAACCGTATTTTTTTTGGAAAGTTGCCGTAGTTCTTTTTCTGTACCCCTGATACAGTGTATGTTAAAGAATAAATCAAGTCACATTCGCATTAATTATATAAGTTAGGTTTATTATCATTTAGTTATATATTGAATTGATATAAGATTTTTCTTTAAATGACTATTATGACGATTACAGGATTCAAAAATTGCCAAAATGAGAAGTAAATTTTAGAGGATAAGTAAAAGTTTGGTATTTTGTCTTAGCGTCTGCAGGAAACGGTATCAATTATTAAGTTATAAGTAGGTCAGGTAAGAACTAATTATATTTTATACTTTGGTTAGAAAATAAATTTCAGGCTAATATAATATAGTCGAGTTGGTCGAGTCCGTTGGAATGTCGAGCAGAGGTCTCCAAGTCTCAAGTTATATTTCATGCGCACTCTGGTCTGACTTTTCTAATTAAATAATTTGCGTAATAGATCATTATTGTTTGCTTTAACGGTAAAGAAAACATCGTGAGTTAACCTGCATGTCTGTGAGCTTACAATAATGTTCCAAAAATATGAAGTCAGGCAACCTGCGCGCTCGGCTAGGGTGGTGGACTATGTCATTTTCATACTGAGAAGAGGCCCGTGCGCATTAGTGAAAACGTTTATGAACACAGGGCTTACTTGTAATTATCTTATATATAATTTTAAAATATTATTTTATACTATTACCAAAAATATAAAATACAGAATTTTACTACATAAAAGTTTATATGTTTTTGATATATATTTTAACAATTAAAAATAGCAATTTATGTCAATTACACCATAAAATAATAGTTCAGATTAATTGCATTATATACTTTTTATAGAATGATTTAAATTAGTCTCAACCCAACAAACCATGTTAAATCGGCAAACTAGGAATACATTACGGCACTTCTGAATAATAAGTATTTCCGCGAAATTGAAATTTAAGCGTATTACCATTTTTGTTGATACGTATATGTAAGAGAACGTGGGTGTTTCATTTACGAGATAGCTGCGAATGGGTTAGTTTACCCTAACGTAAATTTACACTTTAGAATAAATATTTGTCTACCGGGTAGGGTGGAAGCCACTGTCATCGGCTCGGGCTTTTGTCCACGCAGCGACAAGTCCCGATTGATTACTCGTAAACTTGTGCCCTCATTGTTCTCTAGAGCTTGTGGAGTATCTGGGTTAATTTACGTTCAGGTAGGTATGTTAAAATATTTGTATACATTGTGTTGGATGCCTATTTATAGCTCGGTAGGTTAAATAAAAGAATATGTTACATCTTGATTTTGCGAAATAGAATAAAAATAAAATAATTACGTTAAATTAATTTTGTAACTATAGAACATTTTCTCTTCTTGGAAAATCACAAGGAACCTTTTGTTCTGACACGTATACTTAAGTCAACTTGGTGCGAAAATTTGTATAGAGTTGTTTTTACTTATAAAAGTTCTCCTGTAACTTCTTGAGAATGTTAAATGCTAACGAACGTCGAAGAGACTATATTTAATTTAAAGTCGATTGTAGTCACATACACAGATTCACACCGGTTTTTGGAAGGGTAGCTTATTTATTAAAGTATTTGAATTGATTTTTATTTTCATTGAACTAGCTTAAGAGAGTATTTCATATCTTTACATTTAATACTAACGTTATATCAAAATATTTGAAACATAAAGACAATGGAGACAAAATTCAAATAAAAATCCTCCCACTTGTATTGAAACCTCAGTAGTCGCTCCTCATGCAAATTAGATTTTGAGAGGCGCTCGAATTTTCAATAAAACCAACCCAATGGAGACATCCGTAACTTCTTAAAAGAATTACCCCCCGTGGTAGAGCTTATCTCTCCTAGTCGTTTGTCAGTAGCGGCTCTCACAACTTTTAATACCTAATCCAAGCTATGTCTGAAGAAAAACTTCACTAATGGCTGTTTGAAGTTCCTAAAAGTGTTCTATGTTTAAGAAACGGGATTCATTATGTTGCAGTTTCGAGCTAAGTTTGTTATAATTTATCTCCCGGTGCATTTATAAATCCAGCCAGCTTAGTCTTACATTGTAGTTAGTCTTATATTTGGTTCGAAGTAGAATTAAATACTTAATCCCAAACTCGAAATGAATTTGAATTACGTGCTAATAGTAGGTACCTGCTCCACAGTTTTGTGTATGTACACGTTTAGTTCGTTAGTTCATTGATTAGTTTATCACATATAGGTAACCTATTTTTTGTGAATCGTTATAAATATTTTATGTTCATTGTTAAAATATTTTTCCAGCTTCATAAATATATTGTCAGATTAGATAGACTCATAGTTTGTTCACCAATAACCATATACTTGTAAAGCTCTTGATAAAATATAAAGCATTTATAGTTTGTTAAAGATTAATTAATAGCGTCAATAAATAATTGTAAACAATTTTAATCAATTTAAACATATAAACTTTTTTTGCCATGTGAATTAGTTTTCTGTCGTTTAACGTAGCAATAATATTATAAGTGGTTACGTTAAATTGGTGGAGGGATGGTACACCTCTGCCGGAGGCTCTACGAGGGGGTCGTGCGGTCCATGGCCCTGTATGGGGCCCCAGTTTGGGCAGACAACCTGACGGCCCGAAACATTTCGGCGCTTCGTGCACCACAGCGCGCCATGGCCGTCAGGTTGATAAGAGGTTACCGCACGATCTCGTTCGAGGCTGCGAGCCTCCTCGCCGGATCGATGCCATGGGACCTGGAAGCGGCGCTCCTGGCGTCGCTCTATCGTTGGCGCCGGGAGGCGTTAGCTCGGGGCGAAGGACCGGCTCTTCCCGCTCTCGAGGCGGCGAGGTCCGAGCTCCGCCAGGTCCTAGTGGCGAATTGGAAGGAATGACTTGTGCACCCCAGTGCCGGGCACGCCACGATCGTGGCGGTAAGTCCCGTGTTTGAGGAGTGGCTGGAGAGGCGCCATGGCGCCCTCACCTTCCGGCTGACACAGGTAATGACTGGCCACGGTTGTTTTGGCCAGTTCCTGTGTCGTATACGCCGGCAAGAGACGCCCGGTTGTCACCACTGCGGCGACTGCCGCGACGTAGTTGAGGACACGGCGCTGCACACTTTGGCGGTTTGCCCCGCCTGGGCATCGCAGCGCCGTGAGTTGATCGTGGCAGTCAGATTGGTTGCCCTCTTGCTCCCGGCCATAGTTCAGTCTATGGTCCGGAGTGAGAGGTCGTAGAATGCCGTCGCCTCCTTCTTTGAGTAAGTGATTTCCATCAAGGAGGCAGCGGAGCAGGAGAGGGAGCGTTTAAACCCTCGCCCCAACTGCAGAGCCGGGCGCCGGAGGGCGCGAGACGACCTCCAGCCACCCTGAGGTTTGCCCTGTAGTTGGTGCGCTTCGTGGGCCTGCCCACTACCCGTTCAGCACCAGGTCCGAGAGGTGGCGTGCGTGTTCGCAAGCGCGCCTCTGCGTCGAGTCCGTCTCCCCTATAGGGGGGACAGTAGGGATTAAGTGAGAAGTGACCATAGGGTAGGTCTTGTCGTGTAGTGACCTGCTGTTTCATACGGCGGGCCGAAACCTTGGTGGGGTCGTGACCGCATGTGCAAGAGATTCGCGCAGCCCCGTCGATAGCGATTTTGTCAAGGAACATCGTGGAAGGTTTAGTCAGTATTCCGGGAGGTCCATTGTCATTTCAACATCTTTCTTTTACCCCGGTGAGTCCGAAATAACCCCTCCGGCCGCCCCCGCGGAGGGGTATGAGTCAAGGCAGTCCCCCACGTAAAAAAAAGATTTATTTTCCAAGCAGTACATTTCTACTTAGTTTATATCTGAAATACCACACGATACATCGTAGCATAGAATTTCAAAAGTATAATTTTATGTTTATTTAAATATGATGTTCACTCACTAGGATTATTTTCTGTGTCGCGGGGCACATCACAAACGAATCAAGCAACACCCAGGTTTGGAACAACTATTTCTGGATTACACAGCTGTTGAATCGTGCGTGGTTCGAACCCACACGCACTCGCACTATTACGCCATCTGTAATTTGAATCAGAACTCAAATAGAAATAGAAGATTAGTAGAGCCTTCCCGCTCCTTCTTCTTCCCGCTTCCTTTTTTCCTCTCCTAAAGGATCAGCAACGCGCAAGTGATGCCTCTGGTGTTGCAGGTATCCATAGGCTACGGTGACCACTTATCATTAGGTGGGCCGTATGCCTGCTAATCACCTCAGTTGTAAATAAAAAAAAAGATGTGGTGAAGAAGTGTGAAGTTATAATCAAAAAATTGTTTACTTATTTAAATATTGTTCTTTATAACAAAGCCCTTCCTTTCCCTGCCATTGATAGTGCCTACCACATACAGCTTAAAACTACTAGAGGAACATGATCGTTCTGCAAAGTTTCCGAAATTGATCCCGCCTTTGTAAGATTTCCGAGCAGGGTTTAGGTTTACTGGCTAGTAAAACTTTAAGTTAAATTCGCCAGTTTAATAGCCAAATTCATGCAGAAGTTAAATATAAGCAGTGTTTCAATAAAGATGGAAACTGAGATATTCTAAACTCGAATCGATCGTAAATCTTTCAGACGATAGATTAATAAGCAATGGTGCTGTATTTCTGATGTAAAGCTGCATCTGAAATACATGCATTGCTTATTATCATTTCACTAAAGTTTCTTGAATTTCTATGTAGAAAGGAAAACCTTGAAGATATTTCTGATCATCCATCCTAAGTCGATCCCAATTAGTTAATAAAAATATTTCAACTAGATTTTGGCCGCGGCTTTGCTCACGTAAATGTAGGGTAGTTTAGATTAACAAGTACGAAACAGTACTTTTTTAGATGAATGGTACCATATGTCCTGTTCTGTACCCGTAACAACGTGTGTGCGAAATTGCATGTTGATCGGCTAAGAAGTTAAGACGTTAAAGCGTAACAAACAAATAAATAAGCATTCTCACATTCGCATTTATAATATTAGTTAGGACGTACAGACACAGTAGACTTTTTACAATAATACAAACGCAAAAAGATATTTATAATGAATCATGGAAACTCTTGGATTTATTATAAGTTTCTAATTACCAAATACATTAAAATATAATAATGTAATATAGATAATAGAAAAGCTAAATTATTTGAATGATTACAAGCAAATGTTTTGCAATGTGTCGATGTTCTATAAATATATGTACCTGTACTTATAATTAAGTTGGATTGTGATCGTTTATCAACGTAACTAATATTAATTGGGGAGGCGTCCAAAGTTATATCCGCTGTCTCGGGTCAAAAACCGACTTGTCATGTAACGTGCAAATTTGACAAATCATGGTTTCTGTGTTGAGGGTTATACTTTATTATATATAGGTTACTCGGATACATATCAGCATAGATCATCAAATCAAGCATCAAATTATATATTTTATATTATTGATTTCTTGCAATACCTTCTTAGCCAAAGAATACCGTTTTACCGTGAGAGAGCCACGCTTCGGCACAAATGGGCCGGCTCGACCGGCAAGATACCACGGCCTCATAGAAAACCGGCGTGAAATAACACTTGCGTTGTGTTTCGTCGAGTGAGTGAGGGTACCGGAGGCCCAACCGTCCTCCCCTTCTGGTGGGGGTAAATTTGAAAGGAACGCAACGCAATTGTGACTCCTCTGGTGTTGCGGGTGTCCATGGGCGGCGGTAATCGCTTACCATCAGGCGATCCGTCTGATGGTAGGTGCCATGTTTGTGTATTACACCATAAAAAAAAAATGACTATAAGCTATTTTATTACGCCTTCAACGGCTTTATAATTTGATAATATATTGGTAGACTGTAGAATGCTAGTATCTCTACATCGAATACTATAATATTGTAATATGAAAGGTTATATGTTCCACAGTTAACATATACTTAAGTATGTTCTAAATAAGATTGATGATGATGAACGTATGATGGTGATAAATATATATATGTTTGACAATAATCTTGTGGTCTCTTTTAAGTGGAAAAACCCACGTTGCCGTTTATTTTTATTTGGTGACACTACTAATGCGTGGGTTTGCTTGATCCTTGAGATAACACCAACACCACTCTCTTACTGATCTCTTACTGACGTAAGAATAGTAACACAGTAACTGCGTTTCGCCAGGTGAGTAAGAATTCCGAGTGTATTTATCTATCTTTCCCATTCCTTGTCGCGATCCATCGCGTTTTGAAATCCCATTCCTTATTCGCCAATGCGTAAGTGATAACACTGATATTGCAAACGATTATATGCTACTTATCATCAGGAGGAACATATATGTATTTATTTTCCACTTCCATTCTGTAAAAAGGATATTTAAGTTGGCTTTATAGCCAATTTTACAATGTTATCATTGTATAGCTATTATCGTTATAAGTAGCTATATTTTAAACTAACCTTAATGCAAAAAGTTTCCTGTTCATACATCTAATTACCACACATACACATGTCTAACCACAGACTTGAAGTTCACTTACTCGTGCACAATATACCGAGGCATTGTTCTAAAACTGTGTACTAGCGAGCATGGTGTGTCCACCGAAGCAATTTCCATATTCATTTGGAACTAGAATGCGTTTATTTGTAAACATAGGTCGAGTTACAATGGTGTAAGATGGTACAGTTGGATTGGAATCACATGTGTTTCTATGCAGAATACAAATGTTGTGTTTATACGCTGATATTATGAGATTTGCTACGTATGTTCATGCAAATGATGTAAGTTTCCTGTTTTGCTCTAACAACGTGTTTTAAATGGGTATGGTATTATAATGTGCGGGCGATGTAGAGCGTTAAGCTTTCGATTACTATAGGGGGCTGATATTTGTGTGATTTGCTAATAGTTATTTAGAATGAGGTTGGGCACTGTATACATTCATACATAATCTCATCGCTGAAGAAGTAATCAGAGATGTATTACACAAACTTTTCGCCAGTTATGTGTTTTTTTTCTTCTGCAGTACACTGTTCCAGACCTTGTGCTCCTACTGAAATGATTTCGATAGAACATTCTAATAACTCAATGCCCGAACGAATGCACTGCAGTCACATTCACTACCGTTGCGTCGCCTTTATCACCGCGCCATCTGTACCCGTTCTATTCTTCGTAAAAATATTATATTGTCCGTCTAATATGGAACCATAGACTCAAAAGTCTATTTTATAATCTTGGATGGAGTTTGGCATACGACAACGGCATAAGGCAAATTCCACATGACCTCTCTAAACCCGTGGGCTGCAATGGGTTGTAAGAATGAACTCTTTAATATAATTTGTTTCGAACATCACAGCTGTTTCGCCTTATAACATAGATTTATAATAAAATACATTATTAATCGATCGACCAAAAAACAAGCACGGGCCAGAACTTTTCTTCTACCAGCAACTCCACGATAGTAGTATCATTCTAGAAGGTATTAAAACTAATAAGCATTGTGCAACGTAGGACAGTGATTATAACATTTTTTTTTTGTTAGTTTTGAAGTTACCGCTGAACTAATCCAATGTTCAACAAAGTTTAGTTGAGAGTCGCCTCGCTATTTATTTCAGTTTTAAGTAATTATATGTTTAGTCTAAAACTCAGCTTGACATTTTTATAGATCATAGCATACATTATGAAAGTCAAAGGAAAATTATTGTTTTCCTTGTATCTCCATTTTGAAATTCTGTTTGATCGACTAGCAATTTAAAGGCTTTCATTCATGAGAACTAAACATGGTACGGATAAGATTATAAACTCAAAAAGTTGACGTGGATGGCAAGGCACAATTTGTGCTTTACCTCCTCACCTTACGATCCTAAAAAAACCAGTCACTATGCTGTCAGCTGTGCCCTATGGCTAAAACAATTCTGGTATCCTACTAATACTACAACGTCTCTTTAGAGAGTCTGTAACACAAACTGAATGCAATCGCAACACTAACAAAGATACTTATAAAATACTCTTAAATATTTAAGAGAGAGCAATATATATTTTCATATATATTTTCTTAAAGACGACTCCTGCGCTAAGATTAATTCCTTTATCACGCTGGTCTTTACAAACATTGAAACAACGGACTTAGAGAACATTTATACTCAAAGCAACAATTTGTAGATCGAAATTTTTTTGTTCTGTGTCACGCTCAGCAAAGTGGCAGCGCCGATGCGAACACATAAATCAAATCTCACTCCTAAACGTTACTCTGCCGTAGATCAATGGTAAATCATTGACCAAGGACTTGAGAGATAAATTGTTTGGCTGCGATCTCTATAGCTACACAACAATATAATTATATATATAGCTAAACAATCCAACAGTCGAGCTATGAGAGTGATCCAAATATCATTACGTTTCGTGTAGGTCTGTATACGGTATACGAGGGGTTAACACATGTGTGTATAACTGAGACTATAAGTTCGTCTTGTGGAGCGGTTTCATCAGGATGCATATAAAGGTATTAATGCCGTTGTGTGAAGCGTAGGCTTTGATGGGCTTAGAACTTGGGAGCGCTCGACTATGAAAAGCGTTCGAAGATTAAGACTACGTGTGGTTGCCTGTGTTTTAAGTGCATAGATATTTAGTAGTTAAAAACAAAAAATATTAAAATCACCTCGTTAGAAGTAAAGATATCAATACACAACGCAATGCCTCGCCTTTTAATTAAGACTAGTGGTAGAAATCAAATCTAATGCATTACATTCGAGAATGCCTAATCTCATAGACACTCTCTTCTCTGAGCGCGCAATATGCATAAAAAAGTGTAGAAGGTTTTCTCTTCACATATTAATATCTACATATACATATATTAATATAGGTACGTACAAATGTACGAAGTGCTATATTGCGCATGGTAAGTAAGTATGGTAAGTATCTATATAGATAGATACTTACCATATTATATATATATATATATAGACTTATCATTCGCAATATTGAACTTTTTAATAATAATAGTGGTTTAACTGTGCATTATCCAGAATATATAATATATAATTATTTATCCAGTCTATAATTTTTTAAAACAGCATTTACATGATATTCCGTTACAAATAAACGGAAATCTTAAGTAATCGTAAGTATTTAATGATCCCTGTACACGACGCGGGTAAATTTATTCAGACGTATGTATTACAGGTCTGGACTCAGTACTGTAACTGTGAATTTCCTCACATAAACACCCAATAACGCTGCTTGATCCGAAAATCGAAACCAGGTTCACAAACATAAGCTTCATACTACAGGACCGTTTATACTACAAGACCAAAGAGGCAGTCAAAATATAATTAAAATTCAATGTAAGCTTCATTTATTATTAACAGATTCTATATCAAACAGCAAACAGAATTGTTAATGTTCAAAAAATATGTACACATATATTTCCACGCCAAGTATTAAAAAATATTTGTATTCCTTCCTTTTATTTGAATATTACCTACGGCGAAACTTATGGAGTATTGAGAATGTATGTGTTCATACGTTTTCAGAGAAAATATCATTTGTTTCTTCTCAATATATAATAGTAATTGCTTTACAAGTTGAATACCGAAATTGGGATCAGTTTTTGTTATATTTCGTTGGAACTCATATGAAAAACAGAACAGCTGCCGACAATAATACAGCAATATTAAATAATATAACTAAGTAAATCGTACTTAGTTTCCTTACCTTTTCAAGTTTGGTACTCTGATTAGTATGATTTGGTATTGATATACTCAATGGGTCAATATTTTGTGAAAACAAGTTGGAGATTTATAATAATATAGGCTGGCTTTGGATGGATGGCAAAAAGTAAGTAATCTATTGTTATGCAGTTGTATATATAATAATAATAATAATAATAATAATAATATTCTACCACATACACACAACACCATCTAGCCCAAACTAAGCAGAGCTTGTACTATGGGTTCTAGACAATGGATAAACATACATATATACTTTTTTTTTGTAAATACATACATATTATACATAGAAACACCCAGACCAAGACAAACAGCCATGTTCATGCACACAAATGTTTGACTTGTGCGGGAATCGAACCCGCGACCTCAAGCGTGGCAGTCGGTTACACTTACCACTACGCCATCGAGGCCGACATATGAGACTAAAGTTAAAAATGTATTAGAATCTAGTTGATGATGATTATTACCATGCAGTTATGGTGACAATAATCGAAGATCACACGGATTGTAGTGGAGATGTAGTGGTTTGAGTATTCGCCTCACCACTGCGTCATGTTGTATGTTCGACTCCCACATGGGACAAAAAATTGTGTGATTCTCGAATGGTTGTTTCGAGTTTGGGTGTTCTTTGTGTCCGTTATTCGAATGGTTGCAAAGTCTCCGCGACGCAGGAATTATTCCTAGTGCGGAATTGTCCATTTAAGAAAAAAGTAAAAAAATATTAATTATGGTCAAGATCAGAGTCAGATGTCGTCTTTGTTTATCGATTGCATGCGATATTATGTTATAAATAATATTATCCTTTATCTACCCTGCCATATCTTTACACGTTTACTTAAGCCAAGTTAAGCGATAAGAACAAAACACATCGAAGCCAGCAGACCGCCGCCGGCAAAGGCCCGTAAGCCTTCGTGGCCAGAAGTGAAGCTTCTATGTGTCAAATTATTTTCACGTATTTAAATTTGTGAAGAAAAGATCATGGTAATTATTAAATTATCATGATATCTTTTAGATATTATTATTATATTATTATTATTATTATTATATATTCTAATAATATATATATATATATATATATATATATATATTATTAGATTATATTATTCTTATTCTTATTTTTCATTAAAACATGTTCATGTATCAATTCCATTTATTTCGCCACTACGCTGCGCTAAATCGTGTAGATTCGACAAAAGATAAAACACTATGGGTTCAACAAATATTTATTTCTAGCCTGAGTTTTTGTCCGTTGTTTGTATGTTTGTAAAGTCTACCACGATACAGGAATTATCTCAACAAACGAGGTCGTCTTTAAAAAAATACGACTAATACCTATTTACTTTAGTTTAATGGTATTAGTAAGTTATTGAAATTAAACAAATTTATACGGATTTTATTGCCCCGTGAACATGGCTGCTGAAAAGCAACCGAAACGTCGGGGAAAGTGTAAATTAAATCTAAATAGTTTTATAATTTAACAAGCTTAAATAGAAGTAAACAGTAACTAGTAAAAGTGTTGAACAATAGTTGTTTAATGTTTCAAAATTATGTAATATAATAGTGCTTTATAAAAAAATAAACAACGTGAAAAAATCCGTCTAAATTTGTTTAATTTCAATGTATAACATTCGCGTAAACGTCAGAAAATATTAGTAAGTTAGTTGTTATATTTCTTCATGTATCACTTATAGCGGAAAGGCTTATTAATTTAAAAGGCTACCAGAAAAGAATTACAATAAAAAATAATAATAAAGTGACACTTGCATTAGTGCTATTATCTACACAATTTGAAATAATTAGAAAATAATCTCAGGGTTATTACGTTGTGCCATTATGCAAAACTAACACTGACAGTAAAAGTGCAACCAGTCTTAAGTGTGTTATTGCTAATAATGTTCTAGAGTAACAGTTTTGTGACAGAAAAGTTAGAAACTTTTTCAATTAGGTAATTACTCTAGCGTACGTAGCATTATCCGCAGTTGGGCGTCTTTCAAAATAAACGTCATAGACCGCAGCACTAAGTGGAGTAGCAGACAAAGTTAGCTGCAAAGTTTTATTATATAATGTACTTAAAACTAGCACATCGGTTTTTGATAATAATTATCATCAATCTCGATGTCACATAACACTTCAGTACATCGAGATTGATGATAATTATATTAATAATGCAAAAATATAAATAAATTGTCGGAAAGCAAAGACCTAAGTGAACGTCCACTAAAGAAGATCGGTTAAAACGGATGATTGTACATGAATAATGCACTGCGAGTGGATAAAACGAGGGTGAAATGTTAGCATCATAGAACTTTAAAATTATTTTGCTAATAAGGTATCTAAGGCAAATGTGAATGGAAATGCCACAAGTGGAAGACCCCGATGTATGTTCTCTGATCACATTGAGGATATTTCAATTAATTATCAGTTTAATAGCTGGGAATTAATCAAGTGAGGCATGCAGGATCGTAGCAAGAAGAAGTCAGTAGTCTTTACCAAGGTCTCCGGGAAACAGGCGTTAGTCTATGTCGGTCGGTATAGGGAAAAGTCATTGTCTACTGTTCTGGAAAACAAACATGTGCCTATATTCATATTTACATTTAAAGTTTACTCGTATTAGATCTAGCGAACATATGTGAATTATATTGCTTTTACATAACATGTAGCTATGCTCGTTAGCCAAATAGAGAAGTACTATAAATAAAACAAAATTTTGTTTCAATAAATCATCTTCAATTGTCGGATGCGAAAATTAATTAAATGAGCAAAACAGTTGGATAATAAATTTTCGCTTGTATAGTATTATATTTGTAATACGAAAGCGATAAATAAACATTGTAATATATAATATAAAAATAATAGATATGATTTATTCCCTTTTTTCCTCAAGTTAGGTATTTAAGCAGAAATAAATTGAGAATGTTTTCTTTAACAAGCGTTTCCACGTAGTCGCGGTAACATGGTAATGTTATCTAACAGTATTGTAACTCGGCTCTGTCCTTATAATAATTACCTACAGCCGCGCTGTTCTCGAATATGCGAGAGGACTGGCCACCTACAGTATTTTAATTTCATCTTCACTTTATCAGCGACCCACCCAACAGTGCCCAAAATACAGACAGGAAATCTACGGGGGACGACTCCTGGGTGACGCCCCGACACGACTAAAGGTGTATCTTCGATTCAATGCCTGACGGGCGGGAGATCCCCGTTCTTCCACCCGCGGCCTATACTACGGCGGCATAAGGCGAGCATAAGCGCGCCTGTACCATCCTGTTCGCCGGCGGCGGCACGGATCCACCTGGATACTTTCCTTACGGATCCGCTCCGCCGCCTTCTTCTGCGAGGATGTCATCCCGCAAGGATGAGACCGCTACCCACTTCCTCTCGCTGTCGACTATGGCTTTAATCACGGCTGGCAGCGAGAGGTCTTTACCCACGACGTCCTGGAGTTCACGGCGCTGCACCGCCCAAGCAGGACATTGCTCGGGCGTGTGTTGCACCGTGTCCTCCTCACACTCACAGTGGTGGCAGATGGGACTCGGTTCCCTCCTAGCGACCTTGTGCAGGTATTTGCCAAAGCTGTCGTGCCTAGACAACACCCACACCAGCCGGAAGGAAAGGATGTTGCCACCCTGCCCACCGCTCCAACACCGGCTCGAAGGCCCCAACGGTTCTGAAAGCGCCTCCGGCCGCGCCTATCACATTCCCAGCATGCCCTGGTGGGCTCCTTCACGCGCTTGCTTAATCACTGCCGGGAGGGAACGACAACCCGTCTCCTCCCGCACCTCCTCACTCACTGCGAATACTTCAGCCTCTAAATCCTACGGGAGTGTACCGGCCAGCGCGCAAGCTGCGTCGGATGACACCGTGCGGTATCCCCGTATGACCCTGACCGCTATGACTCTCTGAGGTCTCCGCAAGACGCCCAAATTTGGCAATAGCCGCCCAAGGGCGAACGCAGAGTCAAGAAGCTTCGGGGCGAGCTGTCTGAAATGCTCGTCAAAGTGCCACCTTCCGTCCAGAACCAGGCCCAGGTACCTCATGTGGGCCTGGACGAGTACACGCGTCGAGTCTACCATTATCGAGACGCCGCGGGGTGGACTGCGACGGGGCCCATGAAAGACCAGGGCCTCCGTCTTGTTAAGAGCCACCCGTAAACCCAGCGTCTGGATACGCCCGACCACCTGGGAAACGCCCACGGTGGCCAAACAGGCCTCCTCCTCGAAGGTACCCCCACGAGCTGTGACAAGGGTGTCGTCAGCGTAGCTGATGATGCTCAGCTCGGGGGTAGGACAGCACGCAGGGCCCAGTCATACGTGTTTTTACCCTAGCCTACCTATTATGTCCCTAAAATTTAAAATGACGACGCCTACAAAACATTGTTCAGAGAGATACGGTATCAACTGAAGAATGTTATATCAATAGACTGGGATAGTTTTATATAACTAAATATCATATTAGCAAATAACCTTGTCATTCTGTTCCTGCGGTAAGTTGAGTTCCGAAGTTTTTTAAGTAGTGTACTCTGTGAAAGGGTAATTTTGAAATATTTCAAAGAACAACGTAAGTAGTTAAAAGTTTTTAGGCTAAAAGACTACAAGTTCCTTTTTAGAAAATTTCTAGAACTTGCATTTATAACTTCGTCACTTTTTACAATGCAGATTGTGTAGGTACACTTTAAATATCATGTGAATAATGAGTATAGTTTTAATTGCACTTCAGGTTGGAAACTATTTAATGTTTAATTGAATATTGTGTAATACTAAATCTATTGTCTGTTACTGTACCTATTAAATAAAAATAAAATAAACGTGTAAAAAGATAAAGTACTTTCTTTAAGTTGAAACTAGTTTAGTTTAACAAAAATATTTTACAAATTTCTACGTAATTAGTTTGTTTTAGAATTACTCACAAATAAACTTTTAAAAGCGAGCGGGAGAAACATAAAAAGCTAACGAAATAGGTCTGTTAACATTTTTGATAATTTTATTAGTCTGTTCTTTGACGTTTTATTTTTAATTATATCGTGGACGGTACAGGCTGGACCGCGAACGCTCGGTACCGCGTTAATAAATTTGATTACTGTTTATTTCAAGACCAAAGCTCGCTCGTAACATCGTTAAGTACGTCATAGTTATTTACTTATTACATTTAATTTTCTTGTGAACTTGGTAAGATGTAAACCATGGCTGTCAAGAGATAATTATTTATAGCTTTACGTTTATTTTTGGTTTGCAAATGTTTATTTTCCTGAATCACGGTAAACTGAAAATGAAGTAAATAGATGTTGACACCTACTTCGTTTTCAGTATTCCGTTTATTTACGTTCAATTGCTCAAACTTATGGTTAATTTTGGGCAATTGAACTTATTAATCATCCCTAGAGCAATTGATGCATAACATACTGGGTACGAACAGACCTAGACCAACAACACATGCAGCTAGTATACCATATCCACCAATTAAAAATAAATTGAACTCGAATTGTAAATACAAAATTAGCTATAAACAGTTTAAATAAATATTTAGTTATAAAATAATATATACTATTCTTATTTTATTGGAACAATAGCAATCAGATTTATGCCCTAAGTTGGTTTTACTATATTCGTTTTTCGGTGAGTCTGATTGCCATAATCAATATGTATGAAAGAGCCTTCTGTAGCCAATTAATGGCCATATAAATAAGCCGCCTCACTCAAAAGAGTACTACCTGCTTAACAGAAACTCGTTTACACCAGTTTCGTTCGCGCTAAACGCAGTAACAGTGCTGCTACGCTTTCCCTGCGCTTAGCCCGTTAGGTACTCGTACTCACCGGATTACGAATTTTAGAGGCTAGAGTGGAATAGAAGATGAATACAGCCTCGTTTCACATCAAAAGACTCTTCTGAAGATGGTGTCACGACAAGCGAATTTCCTTTGATCTGACGTAATAGACACGGATCATAAAATGTGAAATTGATTCTTACAACACAGCTTCTATAACCGATTCTTGTGGGAAAAGATACATTGTTTCACGCGCTCTTTAGATTTTCTTCGATATAATATACTATACTACTAGTTAATATTCTCAAAACGGATTTCGTGTTTGCTTCTGTTAAATCACTAAACAAATATAAGTCCTTTGTGTGCAAATATACACTATGACTTGAAGAAATTATCGATATGTAAACGTACCTACAATTTTTTTTTATTACGTTCCGCCTAATCTTTCTTTCCAACTTTCATGATGTTTCTCTGTAACGTTTTAAACGTTTAATTATACAAACAGAAATCTGACACATATTATCGTATTTATGCCTCTAATAACTTTTACTTAAGCTTTGCATTAAACATGGTGGTATTATTTCCCGTTACGAATTATACTGTCAGTATTATGGTGGTATTATTGTTCTGAAGGAGTACACTATACAAAATTATGTTTATATGTTTGTGCAATTTTGTGTATATTCTTTGTCGGAGATCCTTAATAAATAAATAAATAAAATATATTTTATGCCTTTATCTCTGAAAGCCGGAAAAACAGGATGGAGTGGCAGTGGGCAGGGCACATAACGCAAAGAACCGATGGCCGTTAGGGCAGAAAGGTTCTGTAGTGGCTGCCACGTATTGGAAGATGCAGCAGAGGTATGCTCCCAGGAGGTAAACCTAAGACCTTGCAAGGGTCGCAGGAAGTGGTTGGATTCGGGTGACCCAAGATAGGTCTGTGTGAAATATCTTGGGGAAGATCTACCTATGCCTAGTACCTATCCTAGTACATATGTCCAGCAGTGGACGTCACTCGGCTGACGTGATGACTTCTGAAAGTTTAGGCAGGGGTTTACACCCACATCTTGTCAATTTTGAATTGAAGTCCCACCCAATACAGAGCGCGTCTCCTGTCCTCCACCAGGCATAGTTCCAGAGTCCGTGCTCCTATTAAGAATTAAAATAACATAAAAGTCCAATAATGCTTTGGCAGTAGCATTACCAACCGCTTCGCCAGCGAGGTTATGTATCTTATGTGGTCAGTCCAGTCAGTGCAGACCGGCGACACTTCGACCCAGGCTATGTAAATCTGACATAAGATAATATTCAAAGTTCGCTCGAGACAGAGCATACACGGCTCGTGCAGCCATACAAAGTCGTCTGCAGTTTCGCACGTACCGAAGAGGTCGGAATACGCGTCATGTTAACGTTAATGCCGTGGATCACCTTAGATCCACGTTGTCCACAATGCCCTAGGCTGAGGTCCATGGTAGTCCACTCTTAGGGGATAACATTGTCTAGTTTACTTTATAAAGGGTTAGGAGCCTTCTGCGCTCACCCATAGGCCGCGTAAAGTTGTAAAGGCCATCTGAGACCAACAACTAACACACACACAAAAATAAAAAATATTTAATGTGAACATGGTCTGTGTACCCAATGTTTAGAAATAACGCTATTTAAAAATGCTGACGTAGAGTACGTTAACATTTAATACATACATTTGTATAGTGTTTCTAGCTGTAATAAATATATAATATATATAATATAATGTATATAAAAAATTGCGTGTCACCGAATGGAGTACCTACATGGAAATAGAGGCTTTGTCACTAAAAATATTATTGTCTTAGGAACTCTTAAGGCATGGGCCACACATAAGCATCCTTGAAATCTGTACTTAAAGCACTTGGCGTAAAAGCCGTAGTTAGGACACACTTTAGTAATTAATATTGGCTCATTTTTACAGTCATAATAATTAGTATATACAAAGATTTAGAATGTGCTAACTCCGTTAATTATAATAATTTCATATCTTCTTCTTCTTAAAAAGACAATCCCGCACTAGGAATAATTCCTGTATCGCAGGGAACTTTACAAATATTCAAATAACGGATAAAAAGAACGCTCAGAATCGGAACAATTATTTGTAGATCACACAAACTTTTGTCCCGTGTGGGTATCGAACACACAACACTCATTGTGGCAGCAGCGGCAAGGCGACCACTTAAATCACTACGCCACCCGTGCAGCCTACGCCTTGACAATTAGATTTAATCTGTCAGCTGTTGGAATGCCAAACATAATTTAAAACCTATTGAGTCTGACCGCCGGTGTGCCGCAGCCACTTAATAAGTTAATAAACTGATAATAGCGGGCATATAAAACATCCAAACCCGGCACAACTAAATTTTTATTTAGTTCACGATGAGCTCTTATGAACGTAAGTCTAGTAATTTTTTTAATTTAGTTTTGTGTTTTCTAAAGATAAATAAAAGTGCCCGCAAGAGTTGAGTCTATAAAAAGAAACCCGCATAAAACTAACGGCCACCTTTTTTAAATCGCCATTGAATACATTTTTGGTAAATTACTACCTCTATCCGAAAAGTATTGGAGCCATTTGGGACACACATTATACTGCTACTGAATTCATAACTCTACAATTAATGGAATGGAACGATGTAGGTTCCGATAGCAATGTATAATGCAGACAGTGGCTTTATGAATGTGCACACACGTACACTTTATTATAAATGCACTTTATCATGTATAACACGAGGTGTTTGTGCTTGGTCTAAAAAAATTGTTTAAATGTATACATATATTTGTGTATTTTTGTACCTCTTTCCAAACCCTCGTTTTCAGATTTGCTAGCGATGTGTATACAAAGTCTATATACTGAAATTTATGCGAAATCCATTTTCATTATTTTATAATTATGAATCATAAATATGATGTGTTTTGTAGGAGCTTTAAATTTATGATATGCGTATATGGACATGGTTGGAAAAGGAAAAGGACGTACGTCGTATAACATACGTTACCTTTTGTTGTAAAAAAGAGATAAAGGGGTTGAAATAAGAGACGAAACTTTGTATGGAAATTCGTCGTTATCGCGCCAAAACCACGGAACTGATTTTGATGCAATGTGGTAGAAAGATAGACTAGACCTTGGAAAGGACATAGGCTACCTTTTGTTGTAAAAAAAGGGTATGAAGGGGTGAAACTTTGTATGAGAATTCGTTATTATCGCGCCTAAACCAAAATCGATTTTGATGAACATACATGGGGATGAAATAGGCGACGAAAGTTCGTATGGAAGTCAAATCTGTCTATTTTTACAATACGTATATTTATCGCAATCATTTGTAATTAGTAAAAATGCCGTCTTAATATTAATATAATATACAAGCCGCGCGAACGCGGGACACGCCAAGCGTCATACACAATGAACGATGCGTCGGCGGCGGTGCAGCGTGACTAAGTGCGGAAACATGTTGCAGCAGTGTAAGCTGTTGGTTTGGAATGAATGTACGATATCCCACAAAAGAGCAATCGAGGCACTTTACCGCATCATGATAGATAAGCTCTGCTTCGGAGAAGATTGTATGCTAACAGAAAGTAACGGGATGATTACACTAAGACGTAAATTCTATCAAATTGTCTATAACACAGATGAATTAAATAATAATGTCTATCCAGATCTACAAATAAGCATGGGCAATCAAGAATGGTTGTGTGACAGGTTAATTTTATCACCGACAAATGAGACAGTAGGCAGATAATCGAACACATTATGCCAGATATTGAGGGAGATGTTGTCGTGTACGTCTCAGTAGAAAATATTATGGACTCAGTGTACAAGTGACATTGTAGCCTATAGAAATATAGATTTCTTAACTCTTTAGAATTATCAGAAGTGACTAGGCTGAAAGTTGGTATTCCAGTTCTGTTAATAAGAAATCTTGACGCACCAAGACTATGTTATAGTACATGGCAACAAATTACTCATTTAGGATGCAATATTATAAAAGCTATAATCATAACTAGAATGGCAAAAGGAGAAAATGTTTTAATTCCCCGTATTCCGATAATGCCGACCAATTTGCCATTTCATTTTAAAAGAGTGCAGATTCCCCTAAAAGCTGCAATTACGATAATAATAAACAAAACTGTTTTCCATGAGCATCTCTATGTGGCGTGCTCACGAGTATCAAACCTGCAAAATTAAATCTTTATGTTTTAGCATAGAATGGAAAAACAAAAACGCAGTTTATAGAAAATTATTAAAATAAGCTATTTGCAGTAAACAACATCATTTATATTTGAAAAAAAAATTGTTAAAACTTAAAATTCTGCCTTAAATTAATTTTTCACGCGGATGAAGTCACGGGCAAGAGCAAGTAAGTTTATAATACCTTCCTTACAGGTGTAAAAGTATCATTTTAATCTTAACTAATTTGTTTGTTACGCTTTGACACTTAAGCTACATGACTGATCATCATGAAATTTCGCATACACTTTGTCAGGAGAACAGAAAAGGACATGAGGCACCTTGCACACAGAAAAAGTACTGTTTCTAACCTAGCCTAACCTACATTTATGCGAGCGAAACCGTGGGCGAAATAACGTATAGTAATAAAAGTAAATTTGTGGCGACATTGTTGTAAGAACCTGATGGGCGAATGGTTGTTATTTTCTGCTCACTAATAAATTTTGCACGCTAGATAGAATTTATAACATGCTGCAACAGCTTTCAGCGAAATTTATACTATTATAATCTCCATTTTAGAAATCCTAAAACAGGTCAAGTAATTATGAAAAACAAAAAATGAAGGATTCACAATATAAGATGACCAGCGGAAACCATGACGTGAGTGCATCGATGCGTGCACTCAAACTCCCTGCTCTATTTGCAAGCGGCATCGTTAGTATTGTTCAAACGTATCGCTCTCGTCAAAACTGCTACTATTTTTCATAAAACTTTTCATTGAGTTAGCAATTGTGACGCGAGCGGTATTTTAGCATTTCGCAACGGAAAAATGAAAAACGGGGCTCTTTCAGATCGTTTGTCTGACTGTCAAACAAAATATCTCCGGAATGAATAATGTGTGGAGTAGAGTGGAGCTCGCAAATGCCGACCGCTCTTAAAATGTCTTTGAACCGCACAGTTCACATTAGACATCATTCTGTTGTCCCCTCAGCGACTGTGATGTTCCGATTATATGATAATATTCCAGTCATTTTGTTAGTGCATGTGCTTACATATTTTTGATGAAAGTCTTCTGTATTATTTAATCTATTATGTTGTTAAAAGTTTGCCGAAATAGTGTAATAATATCTTTTATTTTAGAATAGAGCCAAGTTACACCTACAGAACCTTGTGTCTATATTTAGTTCAAACTTTTATATGTACTTACACACAATGTACGATTAATTCGATTTGAATAAAAATATCGGTCCGTGTGGTTGGGTTCCTGTTATTGTCTGTATAAATAATAATAAACGCCTACGCAATAATGTTGTTCAAGGTATTTTAAACAAACATAACTTCGTCTTACTCGATTTCCGTTTATCACAGTTAAATAAGTTGCCAGTACTTGATATAATCAATTCTATATTTATTCTATGTTCATTTGGTGATATTTAATCAGTCAAGTCTTAGAATACCAGACATAATTAAAATCTATTGTGTCTGGGCAACAGATGTGCCGCTGCGACTCATTAATTTAAGTTGATACGGTATAAAATATATTGAATATTGTTTTTTTTTAAGATTACTACATTATTACGTTTACCTCGAGGAAACCGAGGTAAAATTTTACGTTGGGATTTAACTACCCATACCGACCTAATTTCAAGGAAATGGCTGAAAAAAGATAAATCAAGTAGATAAGAATAACAGCACCCGAGATCATTGTATTGTAAAACAAAATAAGTTATTGCGAATAATGAATCATTATATTTCTTGCGAACAAAAGAAGGGTCGTGGGACCAATTTAAAGAGGTACCAACCATCTATGGGTCCACTAATCTATATTCATATATATATCACATATATCACTAATAAATAATATCCACTAATCTATGGTACCAACCTCTATAGTACAATACTAGAAAAGTATTGGCTATGATCCGTAAACTGCGGTCTACGTCCTGGAACTACCATCTAGACCATAAGGTAGGCATAAGCCTGACGTTAGGCTATATATTACTGAACTCACCTTCCGATATTGGGAGTCGTGTGTAACATTTATCAACAAGGCTGACGGTGTATTTTTTTTATATTTTGGCCCACTTCGTTCTGATTATGGCGTTTCATATATTTAACCAACTTCACATAAGGAGAAGGTTCTCAATTCATCGGAATCTTTTTTAATTGTTTGAACCATTTTACATCATAAAGTAACTTCAGTACCACGACTACGTTTACACAAAGCGTTATTTTAGTTTCATAGAAATTGTTAACTATTATCATCATGTTACAACACCTTTGCTATATCTTTGTGTGGATAACATCGTTAAAATATATTAATATTTAATAAGGCTCTATGTATAGGGGAACTGGGGGTAGATAACAACTACAGGTGACATCAAAGAGCTAGATAATGGAGTAAAAATATCACGGAGCTGCGGGTGAGAAATTATTAATGTAATAAAATGTACCCATGTCTAACATGGTAGTCTCTTGATAATCTTTGAAGTAGGATTTGCATCGTTTCCTATGAAAATGAAAAATGAAAATGATAATTTATTTCGCAAGAGATATGGTTTACATTAATTAGGTGGTAAATAATAATAGGTATTAAGGCATCGTCATCTCGCATTTGTCAGGCATGCGAAAAGTTATATAATAAGTATTACAACGAAATTAAATACATTTTAGAGAAATTACTATAATATACAATTATTTTGATTATAATACTTGACATTAATTATTTCCCTTATAACTATAATGTGTAAATGTCATACAATGTTAAAATAATAGTAATACTCAATTAAAGCAAAACAATAGAAATAAATAAAATAGGACAAAAGATAATTATTGGTATACAATTAATATAAAATGTCACTTAAATTGTTAATAATAATTTGAATTATGTTTATAGTCGAAAAATTCCTTAATCGTATAAAAACACATTTCGATCAGGCATTTTCTTAATTTAGATTTAAATTGCTAAATTGGCAATTCTCTGAAAGATCGAGGAATATGGTTGTATACCTTAATAGACATAATTTGGCAATTTCGATGATGAAATGTGCTTCTACACAACTCCATCTGTAGTTTTGTGGGCACCCTTGTACTATATTTATAATATTATATTGTATTATATTAGAAGGTCTTGGAATGATAATCTAGGATTATTGAGAGGAAACATTTATTTTTCAATTGCGGCGAGCTATGCTTATCTTGATTTATTGTTTATTAAACAGTCAGCGTAGCGAGATACACGTTATACTAAATTACTATAAAACCAATCAACCAATAAATAGTAGGTACAATATAAGAGACATGTTATATAAAATACTTTCCAATAACATATTTGTTAATAAAAATGATTGACTGCGCGAATGGCGTATTTGTTTAAGTGCTCGCCTCGCCACTGCTACTGCGCCGAGTGTTGTGGGGTCGAATCCCACACGGGACAAAAAAAAATGTGATCCACTAATGGTTGATCCGAGTCTGGATGTTCTTTGTGTCCGTTGTCTGAATGTTTGTAAAGTCCCCGCTAAACAGGAATTATTCCTAGAGCGAGAGTTAGGTAGTAGGAACACCGTAAAAGGTTTAGTCGGTATTACCGGGATATCTTTCCTCCGATGAGCCTGTTATAACTCCTCCGTCACCTCGAGCAGAGGTATGCTTCAAAGCATATAAAAAAAAGTTATTTATAAATACATTATAATAATTAGAAAGTTTTCATTCATAAACTAATGTTAATTCAATGTTTAGCTACTTATGTCACTGATTGTACCAAGCTAGTACGGTAAACTGTGCTGTATATACGCTAAAACTACTCCGAAGTAGATACTGCACCAACTGTTGGTTTCATGACTGCTAGTACTTTTTGGTACTATAGGTTTCGAGCATTGGTGCCGAGTTTTCTAGACAATTGCAATCAATCTCCACGCACAGTTTCTGTGTGAAGCTATTTCAATAGCACCTTCGTCTTCTCTAGTTACTTTGTAAAGAGCATAAGAACACTTCTGTCAACAATAAATACACCTACCTCCTCCGCAATTTAAATTACGTATGAGTATATTTAGATATATTTTAAACTGGTTTTTGTCTGCGGCTTCGCTAGTGTTAGTGTACACTTTTTTCTGTCCTTCGGGAATAGTACTTTTTCTAATTGAACCGTCTGCGTACTTTTTTATCCTTGACAACGTGTATATAATTTCATAATAATTGGTCGAATAGTTAAAGCCTGAAAGTGTAACAAACAAACAAAGTAACTCACATACGCATTTATAATATTAGTTAGAAAGCATTTCCCATGCTAAGATAGAATGAAAAACAGATAAAAGAAGAAAAGGAGAATCCCTGCAGCAGCCGGACTTGATTCTGCGACCTCGTCAAACCGTGTCATTGCTTTGTCAATTAAAGTTTCCATGGTCGTAGGTACTGACGTAGGTTAGGGACTGAAATTTGCCTCTCTGTGTTTTGCATGTAAGGTGATGCTATACGTTATCTATCGTATAATTATAGAGTTATGCGATCAGAATTGTTATTTTCCTGTATTATCATTTACGTAACGCATTATTGTATATTCTTAGTCATCTGTATATTAATACGTGAAGCAAAAACTTTGTACCCATTTTTACCAAAATTGCGCGGTTGGAGGAGTATGAAATTTGGCACAGTTAAAGTTTATATGAAGAAGGAGTTGTGAGTCCTAACATTTATATAAAATATGCATCAGAAATACATTAAATTAATGAAAAAGCACTACACGCACACAACCATACATTTGACACAAGCAGTCGTATCGAGTTCGTAGTATTTCGGCATTGTTCGGTTGATGTCGTAGAATTCTTCGTAACTAAATGAAATGTATTTATAATGGTATAGTTATAGACAATAAAACCTTAACAACGATCAAACTTAAAATTTAAATCAATTATGGTCGAATTTTGACCACTTGGCGACCGCTAGTTTGTTTAAATTCATCTTGAACTTTTATTCACAAACGAATAGCTATGTAATTATTCAAAGCATATATTGCTTCTACTAATAACTGCACAGATGTCGTAGTTGTTTAAGTGGTCGCCTAGCCACTGCCCTTGCGCCGAGTGTTTTGGGTTCGAACCCCACATGGGACAAACATTTGTGTGATCCATAAATTGGTGTTCCGAGTCTGGGTGTTCTTTGTGTCCGTTGTTTGATTCGTAGAGTCCTCTGCGGCACAGGAATTATGTCTGGTGCGAGCGTTTTCCTATTGAAACAAAAAATATCAACATTCTCCATATGAATATACCTCTATCCATATCTAATTAAACAAACAAAATACATTAATCTAAACTAATTATTTAATTACAAAATATTGCCTCAAGCTGCGAAGTGATAATTTATACTAGAAGCTAATTAGTAAATTTCTTATTACTCATAACTATGGAGAGTAATCTGAAAGCTCTAAGTAGCATATTTACGAGATGTCATCAGACATGATAAATGCACACACCGTTAATGGAAAAACAGCGGGGAAATAGGAAGTAGGTCGCAGCAGGAAATTATGCCTGGATAACGTCAAGAAGTGGACGGGAATTACGAACGCGAGTGACATAATGAAAATCTTACAATATAGGATGAAGTTTTTAAGATTCGTGTTCAACCTACTATAAGGTGGAGGGAAATCTTAGGAAGAAGCATGCATTTGATTACTTAGCTAGTAAAAAATATTGTTAACAGGTTCTCTGTCCGATATCGAACGAATCATCTATACTAATATTATAAAGCTGAAGAGTTTGTTTGTTTGAACGCGTAATCTCAGGAACTACTGGTTCGAATTAAAAAATCTTTTAGTGTTGGATAGCTTATTTATTGAGGAAGGCTATAATAGGCTATATAGGCTATAACATCATGCTACGAGCCATGAAGGCGGCGCAGTAACGAAAAACGCGGATGAAACCGCGGGAACATGTAATATATGATTGATGATAACAATAGATTTTTGTGTCTGTCACAGGACAGTGAATGGGTTATTCTTCTATACTGATACTTATCTTGGAGCTACCTAAGTCATTTTAGAACTGCTGGTTTCTTGTCAGTAAGTCTATAATGTGTAGATAATCAACGTATGCCTACTAGCTATTTAAAAACTGGAGCCCTATTTCGTTATACCTATTTGTTTTAGCCTGGCTCTTGTGTGATCTTGTACATTATATTAATTTTCCTTAGTTATGCTTTTATATATTTGATAATAATTAATTGATTTTCTAAATTTTATTGTTGGTATAGAATAACTTAATAAAATAGCAATAACACATTAAAATAAATATATAACAAGTTATACGACGTTCCAGAGCAGTTTTATAAATGTATAGACAGGTGTAAAAAGGTCGATGTGACGTTAAGATAAAATTTTAATAAGGTTTGATATAATATACGTCAGTTCTATAGGTTTCCGACCAGTAGGTACCACTGCCAAGAGGCTGCCAGAAATTCCGGCCTCGGTTTGTTTGCTTGTTACGCTTTCACGCCTTGATTACTTAACAGATCATCATGAAATTTAGCATACACGTTGGTAGGGGTGTACAAAAGGACGTAACCTTTGGTCCAGAAAAAGTACTGTACCCGAGAGATATAAATTTATTAACAACAAATGAGAATCGGCAATGAATTGCCGTAAATATTACAGTTCGAAAAAATGGTTCAAGTAATATGCAATGGTCACGTGACCTTGAGGTCAGAGGTAAAAGGTCATAGTCATTTCGGGGTATATCGACTATGTTGAGTCGATTGGCATTGACCGCGAGTCTCTAGCTCTTACGGATCTTGAGTTGAAACTTGTATAACAGACAGACGGACGGACAAAGCTGTTGTATAAGAGTTTTTTCGAACTCTAAAAACTAAAATAACGCGAGTGAAGCCGCTGGCAAAATCTAGTCAATAAATATTTTTGACATATTGGCATCATCATCATTATTTCCAGCCACTACCCGTACCTCTCTCCCTCCCCTCTATAAGGAAAGTCTTTACTAATCCGTTTATCTTGTGCAAATTTTTATTATGCTGCTTTTTCAGTCATGTATTTTATTGCTCTAACTACGTGCCGGAAGAAAATATAATGCGGTAAACTGGAAGCATGAAAATTATCCCTATTGTGTTTATGAAGTTTATCGACTACAGTTTGATAGATTTATTTTTCCGTGGCCTTTAAACTGTTTATAAAGGCCTTATCTTATGTGGGGGCCAGTCAGTGCAGACCGGTGACACTTCGACCCAGTGGGATCTTTTGTTCGTGGCACCCGCATCGATGGCGTAACGTGCTCTCCGAGGCACGGAGCAGGCGATAATTGTCAATAAATACGCACATAATTTCGAAAAGTCATATAATTTCCGAAAGTCTGAGGTGCGACACGTGGGTTCGAACCCGAGTCCCTCTGCATTGCAGTCTGTCGGTCTCCCCACTGAGCTATCGCTGCTCTTTTATAAAGGCCTAGTATTAGAGCTATTCTCTCTTTTTTTATTGCTACACTAGCGTTTGCTCGCGGTTTCGTTCGCGTAAAGATAGGTTAGGTTAGGTGTAACATTAATTTTTTTTTATAAAATTTCGACTATGTTACTCGGTTGAGTAGTTAAATCATTACAGACAAACAAAAAAAACAAATCTTTCGTCTTCATAAAATAATTATTATAGAGTATAAGGTAATGTTTGTCTCGCGGCGCTTTATATACATCGACCTAATAAAGGCAAAGCTGTCATTATCGGCACTACTACTGAGTATATTATCACTCAAACATTACATCATTAACATTCAAACCTCGACTACGATGATGATACACAACACCTAATAATAGGTTTGTTTGTAATTAACTTATTCTAACTATAAATATAGCATATATAGCAGCGATAGCCGAGTGAGAGACCGTTGGACTGCTACGCAGAGGTCTCGAGTTCGATCCCCAAGGCGCGCATCTCTGACTTTCTGAAGTTATATGCGTATTAAATATTTAATGATCGCTCGCTTTAACGGTGAAGGAAAACATTGTGAGGAAACCAGCATATCTGAGTGTTCTCCATAATGTCCATGAAGATATGTGAAGTCTGCCAACCCGCACTGGGCCAGCGTGGTCGACTATGGCCCATAACCCTTCTCACACTGAAAAGAGGCCCGTGCCCAACAGTGGGACAGTTTAATAAAGGGCTGGTATTATTATAACTATAAATGCCACCTGTCATTAACTTTTTATCATAGAGCGAGCAAAACCGCAAGTAGCGAACAACATCTATCAAATTATAAAATCATTAGTTGTTGCGATAACAGTGATAATGAAGCTATTAAATTGCCCACTTACTAGTTCAATAACTAGTTAATACGATAAAAAATTAATTGATATCGACCGCAGTCTAATTATTATAACTTTGTCATTAGCAGACAATTCAAAAATGGAAAATCCATCAGGCGTTACATTTACGTGCGGAAGAACATTCTAGAAAGGACAATGTACAATTTGGCCTATGAATCAACACACATTCCACCTAAACAATAATTTGTATTTTATTTTATGACTTAATAATCAATCATTACAATCTCACGGACACTTTCGAATCTTATTTTCGTGTTAAAAAGTATTTTCGCGATTTCAAATACATCGGCACACATTATTTTCATCTGAGACACGCAGTGTTGCCATGCCTTTTACAATATGTGTACGGTTTTATCAAAGAAATTATTTCCTATTTAGCATGTCTGTAATTTTTCTTACGTAGTTAATACGAATGCTATTCTTTAAATACCATTATTAAACTTCATAATAGATATGCCCAATTTCTTAAAAAGTTATAAGTTTTAATGTAAAGAGTTGTTAGACTCGACAGAGATAACGATAGTGGAAAACAAGAATAGCGATATTATAATTCCTGCTGTAATGATACCACTGGAAAAATACACTTGAGTTTAAAAATGTTTTTAATTTAATTTATTACAAATTCAATGTAAAGGCTTGGAAATAATAATTATGAATTATATTTATGATAATTAAACAATAGAGCAAAGTATCTTAATCACGGTATAAAGTAGATAATTCAATATATAAATATTTACAATTAATTTCGTGTTATTTACTGGCAACACTACAAGAAAATTGTCTGCCACCGCTTGCGCACTGTTTATCTTGTAATTTCAGTTTATTTTCGATAAATAAACTAGTTTTATTTCTCCTGCTTTAAAAACGTTGAGTCTAGCACCCTGTTCCTGAAATCAAGTGTTATTTTGTGAGATATAGACTCAAGTTGTGAGAAAGCGACTCTTACATTGCTTTTGTTGTTTTACAATATGAGTTTTACATAGTAAGATTTGTATGTATTGCCCCTTCACAAATAAACCTTTTATAATAAAGCTATGTACATATTTTATTGAACTCTTTAAACTGTGTTTTTCGATTAAATTTTTCTTTGAATATGTGAACGCTGATTTTATTAATAACCAGATTTCTATAGAATAACATAACAAATCTATTCGGCATAGACATTAACTTTAAAGAACTCTTCGTAAAATACAGTGCTTCCAATTTTAAACCCTTAATAATGAATAAGCAAATAGATATACATACCCATATATATACCTACACACTACCAATTTTGAATTTCCCGTGCTAATACAAATGACATTTACGATAGTTTTGTGCGGGCTGCAAATAGATGGCGCTAGACGCCAAGTAAAAATTTCCTCACAAATTTTGTATAAAGTTGTCATTCTTCTCTCTGAGTATAAGTATTCTGTGCGCATACCCCTCCGCGGTGACAGGCGGAAGGGTTATGTCGGACTCACCGGGGTAAAAGAGAAAGATGGAATAAGGATGATAATAATGGACCTCCCGGATTATCAGAATATTTAGAAGTGTCCATGACTTATATTCACTTTTAATTGAATGTGGTCATCCTTAACTACATATTTATCATTTTTTTGTGGCTGTTGGTTCTTAGGCTAATAATGCGTGGCAGCTGAACAATGTCCTTTGTTTCTTAAGTTTATATTTGGAAAGACACAAATTCGCTAATAAGACAGTCTGTTACTAAAACTTTGAAACTGAACCCGTTGTTACACCTTCTACATTTCTTAGAAATTAATATTTACCATTTCTTAAGTAACAGTTAAACAATTTAGTGGCCATTTATCATCCCACGCTGGCTCAAAGGTTAAATAAAGTAAAAGGGGTTACTTTGGCTTCGAACGATGAGCTAACATACATTTATATGAGTGCAATATTAGGTTCAGTCAATAAACCAAATACATGCCCCGAGAGATACCTATGTACTTGAAGTCTATTGGATGTGGTAAACGGACTGGTGGTGTAAGTGATGGAAAAATAAATTGACTGAGAGTATTATGTAGGGTCTTGGGATATCGATTTCTTGTGGTTTAGTAGATTTTTTGCGGTGGATACTCGGGTCTTTTATATCTTAGCTTGTGTATGAAAATAAATCTATAAATAAATTAAAATTGTAATCCTCGGTATCTGTACATAACATTGTAACAATCAGACATACAAAAATAATTATAAGATATTGTTTTGCCTCCTATAGCTCTTAAATAGACATAGGCATATTTTTCTCAATAAATATATTTAAGAAAATATCTGATCGTACGCGCATCTCGTAAAAACTATACTAAACGCACGAAATTCTATGCGATTTTTATTTGTACCGCTGAAGGTTTATCTTAAAATCGGGTGCGTGTTTCATCTTTTAACACCCGTTAGAAATCGAATAATACATAGGTAGGTAAATTGTACCACCAAATTGTACGTTTGAGGTTGCGGGCAAAAGCTAGATATTGTAGAAGTAAGGAGGGAAGGCGGTTGAAAGATAATAGATAAATATATTATTTATTTATTATTTTTAACCTCTGCTCGCGCTGGCGAGGCATGTCGTTAAGCACATGGCCTATGTTAATTTCAAGTACTTTTTATGAAGGAAATATTTTAGATTCTAAAATTGTAATTGTAAAGGAGTGTGTATGTAGGCTTAATCTACAATGTAATAAATCTTTATAAATTAAACATATTTGAGTGGAGAGTGCAGAGGGTTGAATTATAAACGTCATTTTAGCCACTTCAATAATCATGGTTTTCGTGCAGAAGGAATCGTGGTAAAAGTTTGATGCACACAAAACAGAAAGTAATTCTATTGTTAGCGACGTGCAAATATACTGAAATAAAATTAAAGCGAGTTGTTTCCGTACATTGAAGATATTTCGATTACACGAAACTTTAGTGCAAAGGTTTAAGTGGACTCCTCATCTCAATGCCGCAAGTGTCGTGGCTTCAATCCCTACACAACACAATAAATATGTTAATAAGAATTGTTGACTGTCCGTAAGTTTGCTTATTTCAGCATCACGTGGAAATCACTCAACAGATTGAGACGCGGTTACCGTACATAGTTGTTGTTGAATTCTGTTAAGCACGTGAATGAACTATTATTAACCTTAGTATAAAAGCTGTGTGTTATTCCATTTTATAAAAACATAAAGGTAATCCTTAAGTGACATTTTTCTGTTATGTATACCTTTATTTTTAACATCTAAATAGGTAATGATATAATAGAAAACCAAGCATTATAAAGGCAAAATCTCTTTGAACTCATAACACATGAATATTGCCTCTACAACCACCTACACAAACATTGTACTCATGGGTGTAGCAAATGTCAGGGTGCAGTTAAAAATACTAAATTAAAACAAGTTGTAATTTGTTATAAGCGAAAAATGGACGAATTATTTGACATTCTAACAGGTACGGCGCAGTGGGCAAGCGGTCACCTCGTCGCTGTCACTGTACTGAGTGTTGTGGGTTCTTATCCCACACAGGACAAAATGTGATTCACAAATTATTGTTCTAAGTCAAGGTGTAGTACACACGGCTACACATCAAGCTACACACCCTATTTAAGCATAACTACACTAGATACAAAATAGAGAATTGTCGGAAAGGGACAGTGCATAGTGGTGTTGATGTAATGGTAAGGATAGAGCGTTACAAAAATATAACGCACTCTCTCGCACGATTCGCAGCGTTCAACTTCTAATTGTTCAAAGTCCAAATACTCTAGGTTGATGCGTCACTGTGTGTACATGTCCATTAATTGTATGTTTGTAAAATCCCTCGTGACAGGAGACGTGATTAGTGCGGCGGTTCACTTCTAAAAGGAAACAAGCACACACTGATATGACTCCTGTATCCCCGAAAGAGTAAACGGTGTTGTATTTGAACGCTCGTAGTAGGCGGTAACCTATAAAATATCCTTATCAATAATACTTTGCCCGACCTAGCAGACAATCCTGAGACTTCACGATCAGAGAGCTTTCTTAGTCACGTGCCATTAGTCACTTATTTACATTTGTAGCCAACTGTCATTCTGTGGGTTCGACAAAAAATTGCCCGAGTGAGTATTATTAGGTTTTTCTGTGTTCTTTACGCCATTCTCGGTAGAAGCATGAAGCCTCAAAATGTATCTATTCCGAGTTGTAAATGAAATTCTTTTTGTTCATAAGTTTCATAATCTAACATATTCATAAGCTACTAACATAATGTGGATGTATAATATAAACGATTATGAATAAATAAAAATATTTTTGTCTATGATTTTGACATTGTCTAGTTTAAACGTAATAAGTTGTTGGTTAAAATTCTAAGCCAAATTTAAGCAACGTTTTACTTTATATAGGCCACTATAGACCGACTTAAATCTCGGGCAATGCGAAATGCGTGCGTTATGACAACGTGCACTAATAGTTTTCATTCTAGCTTCATCAAGAATAGTTTTACGCGATGTACCTACTATTATGCAAACATATCTTCAGCATTTAGTTATTTTGTGTACTAAGTACTTTACTTTTAGTAAATACTTACATGCATAGTCACACGCCTCAATCATCGAAGGGGGCAGGCAGAGTCGTACGTCGTCGTCGCACGAAATAGATGGCGAGCCTATTCGTATTAGTTACGGAACAAAGAACGGTGCTCAGTATGGCACGGGGCACAGTTCTAGAACTCATGTTGCTACTGAGAATTTCTTGACAGAACCCGAGACTCTCATTACAGTACATTTCTTGGGTCGGGGTATGTGCACAGCAGACGCATTTACTTCCGTTGCGCCACCGAGGCAGTTTTAGTAAAATAAATGTTCAGCCGTTAAGAACTTTCAGTCTTTTCACTATAAAAGTTCATTCTTATCGAGTACTGTACTTTTACCGTTTCTACAAATAAGGCTGTGCAACTAAGAATAGTAAGTAACTTAAATCATGTGTGATTAATCTTACCTTTTTTTTTTACGTGGGGAAATGTATTGACACATACCTCTCCGCGGGGCGATGGAGAGGTTATGTCGGACTCACTGGGGGAAAGATGGTGAGCGACATCCCCGTTATACCGACTAAACCCACCACGGTGTTTCTCGACATAACCGCACCTCATTACAATACGAGCGCGCTTCGCCCGGCGCCGGCGGGGCTGCGTGAATCACTTTCACATGCAATCGCGACCCCGCCGAGTTTTCGGGCCGCCCTGTATGAAACGGCAGGCCACTGCACGACAAGTGAATAATCTTACCTGTGCAGACTTAGCTATCCTAACTTAATATTGTACATTCGAATGAGAACGCTTTCACGCTTTAATTACTCGACCGATCAACGTGAAATTTCGCATACATGTCGGTACAGAAAAGAAAATAATGCACCCAGAAAGACCAAGCGAAGCTGCGGACAAAATCAACCTTTAAAATTGTTAGTTTATGTTTAAAAGTTATTGTAGTAAAAACTTGTTTGTATATAATTTTATTTATAAGTTTGTCAAAATCCAAAAAAAAGTATTTATTTAGGTCTCAAAGTAACACATATTAACTGTCAAAGGTTATCAATTAATGAGTTTACAAAAGCTACTATATTTACCTTTGTGTTAGTTTTGAGGCTTAGGTAAAGGGTTAAGAACATGAGAAGATACTGGCAAGAAACCCACGTTACTCTTTGAAATCGTCTTTAGATTATTTATAGATTTAGTATTTTACAACTTACATGTATCAGGCGTCGCAGGCATTATACCATAAACTACTGAGAACACAAATTAAAATAAATCCTATATACTTTCTTTAACTTGATACACTACTACTTACGTATAGTAAGTTGAAACGTATGTATATTAAATATAATCTTTCCTAGTGCATTATTTATGTAAGACGCCGTGTTGTATTGAGAGTCTGCTTGTGATCACATCTGTGCAAATGCAAACCGAAATGTTAAGCGTCCCAAAAAGTTAAATAAATACCTAACATGCCGTTCGTCTTACCCACATAAATCTTTTTAGGTGGGTTTTGCGGCTGTCGGCATCTCGTTCCGGTCTGTAATGATTGAGATTTAGTGACGCCTTGATAGACAAGAAATTCCACGAACGAAAACCGATTTGTTATAAAAGGAAACAAATTAAAATATTTGTGTTGTATCAGTTTCACTAATAAAATTGTGGCCCACTGATACCGATAGTAAACGAACCGGACCACTTAGTTGTGGAATAAATTGAATCAGATTTTGGCTTTAATCCTGTGTGCTTTCAACAAGGTGATTTTGTGGAGTTGTTCGTTGCCAAATGCGCCTGTTAGCAGGCTTTTTGCGTTGCGATGAACTTTTTGTTAAAATGTTTTCCGTGTGTGGATTTTCAGCTTTGGTTTTTTTGTTACCTAGCTATGCACTGTTACGATGCAGTTACGAAACGGAACTGTGTGAACGAGTGTTTTTGTATAACTCAGATTTTATGATAAAAACTGAGATGTATTTTTAACATACAACATTATTATAAGCTTTGGCGTAGGTTTACGGATATATTTACGAATAGACTCTGAATCATTCTCAAAAATATTACAAGAATATATTTCAAAATAATGTGCGGTTTTATGTATAACGGGTCATAAAGGGTCATAAACGGTCTTTGTTTTCAAGGAAAAAGTAAAGTTTTATGGTGCTACCTATATCATTCTAACCTTTTTCGATTTATTGTGCTAAGGTAAATTTGCATAGACCCACTACCTTATTAATAAAATATAGAGAATCTACATATAGCTATTGATGCAGATTTTGTGATCTGTCTGCAGAAAATATTTGTTGCAAACAGCAAGCAATTTTATTCTAGACTTGGCAGAGTCTTCACATCTTCGAGGGTTTTATAGGGGACGTTGGCATGTAGTTTTCATGATTACACTGATTGAAGTTAGTGACAATTTACTTTGCTAATCGTTTTTGTAAGCGTAACTAGTGCATGCTAATCGAAGTCATACATGCCTTATGTGGCAGTACAGTCTCCTCAATAAGTTGTTTATAGTGTAATTATTAATTCAACTGATTATAGCACACACTACTATCTTTCAGTCGCGTCTTGATGCACCTGATTTGTTTAATATGTGAATTGATGGAATGTCAGACCTAGTTGAAAACTCTTATCTGTTCGCCGATCGGCCGTTGCAGCTCAACACGTCCATAGAACTATATTACTCAAGGATAGTGTAACATTTGATTAATATTGGAAGTTTTAACATGGTTTACCAACTTCAGATACTAGACCATTAGTTTTAGTTAATACATTAAAACACGTCATAATTTTTTATATCTCAGACTATTGCATTGATTAATTCCAAATATTATTTTGAGTTATTTTGATAGTGTCAAAAGTGCTATAGATATTAGCTATGTTATTAAGTGTCGTACCTATGTAAATAGTCAACAAGACTAAGTTATTAAGTGATCCTCTGACTCTTGACTACTTTATTTCAGATGTTACAGTTTTAAAACCATAAGCAAGTCACCACACAAATATAAGTTAAAGTAACCGTTGGGTAAAACTGCTGAGTATTTACGAGCACCTAGGTACATGTCATGTCATCGGCTGCCACTGAACGTGTGTTAAAATATGACATCATAACACTTTGACTAATGAACTGTGCTAACCGCCTGCCGTCAGCATTTGCAGCATTCGAGGGCAATAAATCATTCTAAAAAAAATGCTGTTTGCCTCGCTATACTTACGTGGATGGATGACCGATTCGGATCGATTATTTCACTTGAACACGACATTTTTGGCACATGAAAACCTATTTTTAAATAATAAATTAAGAGGATAGTTGGCATGTTTGACAAAGCCCTCTTTTTATACATATGTTACTGTAAAAGTCCGTATATTGAATAATCTTAGGTTTTACCAGTGAATCTTAGGATTTACCACTTCGTGTTGGTAAATGCAAGAATTTATAAAAAAAGAAAGATTTTTTTGGGCGCTTTTACCATTAGAATTAAAAAAGCACATGCTTGGTTTTACCAGTGGCGGTTGGTAAATGTTGGTTTTGGGACTAAAACAACTAACCTAACCTAAGCGGATATGGTAGAAGTAGATGAA
This sequence comes from Catocala fraxini, assembly GCA_930367265.1. Taxonomy (NCBI): domain Eukaryota; kingdom Metazoa; phylum Arthropoda; class Insecta; order Lepidoptera; family Erebidae; genus Catocala; species Catocala fraxini. Next base: position 9,713,073 of record OV884032.1, read on the forward strand.
ACGAGTAGCGGAGGGCTGCAGAATATCGTATTAATAATAAATCGAACATTTAATACATCGTACACTCAATACATTGAGTGTACAAAACAGTGAGCAATCCGTCTCGGATATGTTAAGTTAGAAGGCTAAGGCGGGAGTGGGGCTCCCGCCTTAGCCTTCGTGGTTATTTTTTTTTAGTACCATAATACACTCGACATTTTGAACACTCGGTGTATTGAGTATACGATATATTAAGTGTTCGATTTATGTTTATTTCATCATTTACCGTGTCTTTGAGGAAAATCCTAAGATTTACCAAGTGAATGATGGTAAAAGTTCGAAATAAACGATGATCATAGAACGGTTTGGACTTAATTATAAAATATATATTACCATTAAGAGTTGGTAAATCTTAGGTTTTACTGGAAAGTCTTAGGATTTACCGTAGTTCGGGCTTTTACAGTAACACATATTATATTAATAAAGATTGGTAAAAGAAAGAAGATGGTAATTTATTTTTTATGATTACTGGAATTATTTAATTTATTGCAATGGATATGAGTTATTTTATTTTATTCTATGTTAATTATATAGTAGTAGTGGTAGTAGCTTTTATTGTTTATTTAAGTAATATGATCGTGATATTTATTGCATTTCATATTATTTTCTTAGTGTGGGGGCCGACATAGCAAAACGGTAGGACGCTCGCGAATGCGTTTACTTATGCAGTCGCTCACGAACACACCTACTAGTTATACTAGTAGGTGTGTTCGTGAGCGACTGCAAATGGTACACGAACAGTGTACCATTTTGAACAAAAAATATATCTTGTGATTTGATAAATACCATCTATCGTTTCACAGTAGGCCAGCGTTGTCGACTATGGTCTAACCATTCTCACACTGAGAAGAGGCTCGTGCCCAGCAGTGAGACAGTTTAATACAGGGCCGATATTATATCTTTCATTTCGCTCCCCGATACATCACCCTGTTACGACTCAATATACCAGAGGGACTCAACATTGGTGACCCTGACGTGAAAACGTTATACTAGTAGGGGTGTTAGGTGTTGTGTGAGGAACTGCCTATGTAATAGCGTTCGCGAGCGTCCTACCGTTTTGCTATGTCAGCACCCACACTTGTATGTAGGCAAGTATAAAATTAATAATATAACACAAATGTTTTTTATAACTGACTTATGACTTATGCGGTTTAAAAGGTCATGAAATGTATAGCATTACGTCCAATTGTAATTAGCATTGTTTGTCATGATCGATTGCCACATTTATATAAAAGCAGGATTGTTATTGAAATATACTTGTGACTCATTTTCATTGCTAAAAGTGAATATTTTTACGGATTTAGTTTAAATTGATAATGGTGCTAATCATATTAATATAGGTACAATGAGAGGTTATAATTTTAGAAGATTTTATTTTATCGCTGCTTGTAACAATCGAGCTAACAGCCCACCTGTTGTTAAGTGTTAATTGCCGCTATGTCATCTTAATATCCCAGAACCACACAAAACACAACAAGCCGCTGTGAACGGGACGCGGGAACGGGCGCCTATGTTGATCTATTGTACACAGACAAGTGTATTTATTTTATACGCCAGGTAAAGAGTGCATGGGCTAAATAAAGGCTCCGATAAGTCTTAGTGTAATCACGAATAGAGTTATCGGGCGCTTATATTCTAGTTCATGAAAGATTTAAGCCAATAATTGTTATTTAATAAAAAGGAAACTTGTTTTTATTGGCGGAAGCGAGCTAACCGATACGCAAATCAAATATTTCTTTGATCACAACGTTCAAAGGAAAAAAATTGTTTCAACCACGCACACCATGTTTCTTTAGATAAAAGCAGTACGAGTATAAAGATTCAACTGATTCTGCTGTATATTTTGCAGAAACAGGCAGTAGGAAAGTTCTGAAACGAGTAAGGCTTGTGATTTGTGTTGGTAATAAAAATAGCCATTCAGGTAACAATAAAACATGAGCTCGGTACAATTCTTAATTTCTACGTCATTGAACAATCTTGTGTGTGTAGCTGTATCTTGTGTGTATTCATCGATGTAACATTATGTGAACACCGCGTTATTTACTTTTCATGCGTCTGGAACTCATACATATAAACTTACGGCTATATCACCATATAGGTTTAGAGGTCTTCAGCAATGGTTTAAAGCCCAACGTAATAGGGAGGCGAGCCTAATGTCGTGCTTTGATACCGTGCTACTAATACATAAGCACTCTTACTAGAAAACTTGAACACTACTCGTCCCGTGAATTGAATCTTGAAAAGAAGTCATTGAAATTTTAATTTTCGTGATCTTGTGGTCGTATAACTTATACGTATACTAGCTTTTGCCCGCGGCTTCGCTCGCGTAAATGTAGGTTGGGTTGACATGCCCTAATCACCTAGCTGTATGAAATATACTTTTCGACCTATTCTCATACCTACCAAATATATACAAAAGAATCGGAGGAGCCGTTGCGCAGGAGTGCGACCACAAACACCGTGATACGAGATTTTTATATACAGACATAAAAAAATCCGCGTTGACTTGGAAAAGTTGAGATATTTTGTCTCGTGTCAAAATATAATTAATGAATGCATTATATATTGCTTTAACATTTAAAAACACACAATTTTAATATGAAAATCTCAATATTCTTTTTCTTTAAAAATAGTTTTTCAATCTCTGTGGCATTTGTAATTTAAAGAATGAAAAGATTTGACTAAAGTAAATACTGTTATTCATTTTTTATATGCCTTTATTTACAAATTTTTTATAAATTTTTCTAATGACCTGTTTTAGTCAAATTGATTAAAACAGCTTTCAGGCAGAAACAAGAATGAGGGTCATTTATCATTGATCTCGTTCTTATATAAAAACAAAAGAAGGTTTTATATTTTCTACATTTAAATGATGTATTTTAAATAAAGAACACAAATCTAATAATTAATTTTAAATATTTCAAGCAATTAGAAATATTAGACCTTTTTCCGTGAACGCAGGCTTTTTTGAGTGTGTGTATATATAGATTTATCTTTACTAACAAAACAATGCATTTTGTAAGTTTGTTCTGGTATAACACGAATACTACCAAACGGAGTTTCATACGGTTGCCACAGTTTAGAAGCTGAATTTTCGATTTAAAACCTATGCTACTCTATGTTTCGTTCCCAAGAACCGGTAAATTGGTCCATAGTGTGATCCACGTAAATAAAATCAAAGGCGAACCGTAGTTCATGTGAACGAAATTGCGGGCGAATTCTAGTATAGTATTCAGGTACTGAGCTCAGAATAGACTATGCTGAATAAAATACCAAGCTGAAGTTTATTTTAGAACTGAAAGTGGTGCAACGCGTTTTGAGTTTTCTCTGTAACGTATGAATGCATGGCACTACAATAGAGCACATATATTTAGGGTTACAGATAATAATAGATAAGAGAACACATTGTGTGTGCGAGAGTTGTATTTATTTGTAGATCAGTTACATATTGTTTAATTTGCAGACTTTGTTGCAATTCATGTTGCATTTAATTGACACGTGTAATGTTATATAGCCATCTCTCGTAAATACAGATATAGTGGAAAAGCAAAATAATTTTATATTTTTAGAAAAAATAAAAAAATATGTATATATATATATATATTTACACTTAAAGAAAAATAACGAACTATTTCTAAAATGTTAAAATCTAACTGTTTTTTAACACTTAAGCTTTTTTAATAAGTAGGTACTAAACAAAACAAGAAAAGGGATTATTGGTTGATAAACAGAAGAGAAAATTGTACTGAACTGTTTTGTCTTATTTACATACAGATATTATAAAGAGAAAAGTTTTATTTGTATCTTTTCGATAGAGTCTGTAACTGTCAAATAGAATTTAATAATTATTACACCATTGGAAAGCTACTTTATCCAGACGTAACAGAGCCTATATAACATCACGCTACGAGCTACGGGAGTACTGTAGTAGGTAATTACAAATGTTGGTTAATCTGCGGAGGAGTGGTAGTCATTAATATAGACACAATGAAAAATGCATTGTGTCTGGACGCTTTGCGAGCCGGTGCGGTGTCCGAACGTCATCTTAGGAATTAATTAGAATCTCACTAGTATTATTATTTTATATTCGCACATACTAGATACAACTAATGTTGATAAATATGGTAGTGATAGGCATATACACTACATTTGGCATTTGACACTATATAACACTTACATTTGGCCGACAATAAATTAGGTTCCATGAAATAACGGGCGAACAAATTACCGTGTTTCAGACATGTTTTAGACGCGGCGTTGCTGCTGTGAATTCTCTAACAGAATAGCACAAAAACACATAGCTGGACTCTGAAATTAAACTCACGATCTCAGTCGCAATTATAAGCGCGAGTGTTTATTTCAGTACTATTCTAATAAAAATTATATCTATATTTATATCAAGAAATTCTCGGTAGCAGCTCGGCGTCTGGAACTGTGCTCTTTGGACGGCTATACGGTCTTCGTTCCGTGGGACCTAAAGCCATTGCAACTCAGCAGCGTTAGGCTAGTGGGAAACCGTTGGAATGCCACGCAGAGGTCTCGAGTTCGAACCCAAGTCGCGCATCTCTGACTTTTCGAAGTTATATGCGTATTAAATCGTTAATTATCGCTTGTTTTAGCGATAAGGAAAACATCGTGAGGAAACCTTCATATCTGAGAGTTCTCCAAAATGTTCTCAAAGATATGTGAAGTCTGCCAACCTGCACTAGGTCAGCGTGGTGGACTATGGCCTAACCATTCTCAGAGTGAGAAGAGTAGCAGTGGAACAGTTTAATACAGGGCTGATATTATTATAAAGCCATTGTTGGTGAAATGTGGTTGTAGGATACCTCTGGCTACGCCTTCGGGGACATGGTATAAGACTATGTATTATTTATCTGCCGTTATTAACATATATTGCCACTGGCACCCTAAAGGAGTAAGAGGCTATAATTTCTTTTAAAGTATTAGTTACGATCGTATTATGTTTAAAAGGCTCAATGGTGACTATGGGGCTAATAAAATGCTTAATTTTTTGACGTGGTGGTTACATTCACGCATAGCTCTCCGCGGGGCGGCGGAAAAGTTATGTCAGATTCACCCGGGCAAAGATGGAACGTCGCGGTCCTACCTACTAAACCTAACTCAGTGTTTCTCGAGACCCGGCGTGGTCGCGCGAATCGTTCTCACATGCGAATGTATAAAACGATGGGTTCAGACGCAATAGTACCCTACCTTACGAAATAAAATACAACGTACGTTATGCCCTAATTGTAGGGCAACTAACCTCCTAGGTCGACTATTCCTCTTTATACAAACCAACTGTGGTAATAAATTTCTCAAAAACCGCTTTTACTTTCACGCTTTTATCGTCGAAAACATTTCAGTTTTAGAGTATTCATACATTCAAACTGGATTATTGATCATTTCATTTCTCGTAACAGTGAAACGAACAGAATATCCGAGTTCATTAGTTTCACTGTTTGTGTAGGTACTAAATGGAAAATGTACGCAGAAATAGGCTCGCGTAAAACTGTTTTAAACAATTTGACACGCGTGACAATTAAACAACAATGTACTTGTTATTAATTAAAACTACTCTATACGGTTTTGATCGTGGCTAATTTTAATACAACTGTTTAAACAATAATTTTTGAAGAGGTTAACTGTTTATTATACTTTCCCCGTCGTTTTTGTTGTTTTTCAGCAGGCGTGGTCACGGGAAAACTAAGGTGTTGTTCGTCTTAATCTTGAACTGTCTAGTCATTTTAGTTTTACTTTATAACAGTGTTTAATTATGGGTAATTATTATTTACTGTAATAAGTAGCTAGAATGCGCTACAAAATGTCATGCAGTCAAGTCACGCTGCTTGCTTCTTCCTGAGTTAGAGTAAATTAATGATTGAATGTTAAACTGATAGCATTCCAATCATCTTCTACTATTTAGTAAGGATACTTTCCTCCTTACTTTATTAGCTTCGCGGAGCATCGTTGGAAGGAGATGGTATTAATTTGCGAATATCTGCAATTTATCAAATCTCTGGTTGTTCGCTATTGCACATGCTCATACACAGCATACTTGCTTATGCTTCTCATAGGTTGAACAAGGCACGAGAGTTCGCAGTCAAAATCTATCTTATTGGCCCTGGATCTTGTAGAGTCGTTTATTATTGTCGGCAATAATAAACGCTATTGATGCGTAAAGACGCGTGAGTACCAACGAGACGCAATTTTTACATTGAATTGTAGACTTACTTATTTTATACAACGCAAGTAGCGGAATAAGGCCTAACCCTTCTGACACTAAGAAACGGCCCCCTGACTAGCACTGGGACAGTTTATATACAGTGGTGATATTTTTATTAATTAGCTGGCGGGATTCAACCGCAAGTTACTACTACTACATAGTATAAAGTAGTACGTAACGTTGTATAAAGTAACCTATACATATAGGTTATATAAAAATGTTACGTTATTATATTAGGGGATTTTATTTCGGTATTTGGTCATGCTAGTTTAAGTAACTCGCATGGTAAAGTCATGCAGCTCAAGCCATTAGGTTATTTTGTTTCGGGAGCAGCGATAGCTCAGTGGGGAGACTAACAGAATGCAATGCAGAGGGTCTCGGGTTCGAACCCATGTCGCGCACCTGTGACTTTCGGAAGTTATATGACTTTTCGAAATTATGTGCGTATTGATTTTTTTAACTTAATTTTTTTTAAATTTATTTAATAAAAGTACACCAACAGCTTCTGTATATTAATTATAAAATAAAGTTGTAATAAGTAATATGCTTATACAGTTGCCAATAACAGGTGAACCAACATTCACCAAAATAAGTGATAACTTAAGCTAAAAACTAGAAACTAATTTACTAGATATTAATGTACTAGACATTAAGTGGAAAAAAAATAATTAAATATACATATCTATTATATAAAATTAAACAAACATGAGATCAAAAATTAGACTAATAATACAATTCTATAGACAAGAGGTTGTAAAACTATATAATTAATCCTTTGAAGCTTTGTGACTTAAAATATGGGTTTTAAAGATATTCATAGAGTTATGGTATATGTCAACATCTGGATTTGATTTTACATAAGAATTCATCTCTTTACTGAGCCTATTGAGAGGTGAGTTTTCTCCTATATTTATGTTGGAAACTTTAGTGTGCAATAAATGGGTGATGGGATATCTGGGTAATCTATATATGGGACTTTTATTCCAATTTGTTCAATTAATTTATTACAGTCCAATTTATTGTTAACTAATTTGTAAAAGAACATGAGATCTTGTACCAGTCGACAGTCGCGCAGAGTTATCATTTTGTAGCATTGGATACGTTGTTCGTATGGACACCGGGGAGATACATCACCGAAGGTATAAGCTAGGTGTTTTGTAAAGGCCCGTTGGATGCTTTCTACTCTTTGTGTGTACTGCGTAGTGCGGGTTCCACACTACGCTGGCAAATTCAAGGTGGCTCCGAACTAAGGCGTTATATAGCACAATTTTAGTTCTTACAAGCTTAAATCCTTTGGTGCTTCTCTTAAGAAATCCTAGCAGCCGTGCCGATTTCGTAACAATGTTATTAATATGAAATCGGCTTATGAAGTTAACTTTGCTGTCCATGGTGATGCCGAGATCGCGAACCTCATTCACAGTTTCCAATAACGCTCCGTTTATGTTATATGAGACAGTATTAGATTTGTTTTCCTCGTGAATCGTATGTGGCTACATTTATGTACATTAAGCTTCATATGATTAAGGCTGCACCAGTGCTCTATTCTATCCAAATCCTCCTGAATTAGGGTAGAATCTTCATTTGAAGTTATAGTTTTATAAATTTTGAGATCGTCGGCAAACATTAGATAATTACAATGATGGATTTGGGTAGTAATGTCGTTAATAAACAGTAAAAACAAAACCGGTTCAAGGTGAGAACCCTGAGGAACTCCTGAGTAGGCATAATATGGATAGTATTCGTAACCATTAATAACAAGAGTTTGCGATCTATGGACTAAATAAGATTTAAACCAGTTTAAAAGTGAGCCATGTATACCATTATACTCTAACTTGGACAGCAACAGAGAATGGTCAACTTTGTCAAACACGTTGCTAAAGTCCGTGTACACGGCATCTACTTCTAATCTTTTGTCGAGAGCTAGAGAGTGCCTCGGAGAGCACGTTAAGCCGTCGATCCCGGCTGCCATAAACACCTATCGCAGTCGTTATTGGGAGAGTGTCGACACAAAAGATCCCACTGGGTCGAAATGTCGCCGGTCTGCACTAACTGGCCCTCACATAAGATAAGATAAGATAAGCACTCGGACAGTTTATATATAGTGGTGATATGTATTTTTTTTATTAATTAGCTGGCGGGATTCAAGCGCAAGTTACATACTACTACTATGTACAGGTTACAGACAAATGTTGCGTTATTTTATTAGGGGATTTTATTTCGGTATTTGGTCATGCTAGTTTAAGTAACTCGCATGGTAAAGTCATACAGCTCAAGCCATTAGGTTATTCCAGGAGTAAAAGAAAAGGAGTAAATGAATCATGCCAAATAAAGTATAAATATCGATCTGAAGTTCTATTACATTGGCAATGAAAGAACGACAAGTTTTCTCAACATAATTCTTTATTAAAGCTGTGGTGACTGGCAATGACCCAAGACAAGTTTAAAACTTTAAAAGGATGCAGTGGCTTGTTTGCAAAAACATTAGCATTAGAGTCTCGAACAAAAAGTTTAACACACAGAACATGGGAGTTGTACGGCGAGCATCTTTTCACGTCGCCATGATTTGTTTTCGTACATGGAACTAATAAGTACTTAGTTTTGTATGCAAGTATTGATTAATTCCAAGTTTCCGTTGTTGGTTCCATCCGTACTGTTGTACGATTAATACGATTACTTATAAAATAAGTACCCTTACCATCCATTAAAAACATAAAAATAATCTCACAAACATTCGTTATGATAAATTTAGTTTTTCACAAAATATTTGCTTGTTGAACTAACTTTAGTCTATTTGTCAGTTGTTAATTTTATATTTGTACTTTTTTTTTGTACAACTAAGGTGACAAACAGGCATACGGCCCACCTGATGGTAAATGGTCACCGTAGCCTGTAGACGCCTGTAATACCAGAGGCATCACTTGGGCGTTGCCGAAGCTTTAGGAAAGGAGGAAGTGGGAAGGAGAATGAGCGGGACGGGGGGAAAAGGGTAATTGGGCCTCCGGCACTCTCATTCACCGAACGAAACGAAACACAACAGTAGGCATACTGCTATTTCACGTCGATATTCTGTGAAAGGGTAGTCCTTCCCGGTCGAGCCGGCGCATTCATGCTGAATTCAGCGAGGCTCTACTACTCATATACTAGTGTACTAGTGTAGTACTGTCGTTACTCTGTAAATTAGTTACACTAACTTGCATGATACTTATTAAGCCAGTTAGTAAACGTTCTTGTTTAATTTTATCTCTCTAAATATTGGTAAGTCAACCAGCTAAGCGTTTGGAAGATATTTATTGCTCACATAATACTTTTGTTTATTTCTGGGCAACGAAACAAATACTATTACGTGCCTAAATGGAGCATAAACACATTCGAGTGAATAGCGTTTTGTATGTTCTTATCGTATGCCTACACGCGGGTGTAGGACACATGAATGTAGGAACATATATAGAATAAATATTAAAGGAACCAAAAGTCATCAGATACATCTATACGTATGTATGTATGGTTTAAGTTTTTGTTTGCTTTGTTACTTCAACTAAATTATTGATGATTAGTTCTGCTTAAAATCAGTGCGCGTTATATTTGTAACAAAACTTTTTCCAAGACAAAACTATTCGTTTCGTTTTTACGGATGAAAGCAGTTAGTTTCTTGTCGAGTCCAAGTCAAGGGCTCTTGATTCTAGTGTTTATTTTTCATAGCCGGATATAATGCGCCGTCCGGTGGGTCACCCAAGGTACCGCTGGAAAGATGAAATGGCTAAAGACCTGAAAGAGTTGAATATGCTCGATTGGTCTGACTTGGCACAAAATAGAAAGGAATGGCGCACTTTAATGTCGGAGGCCAAGTTGCACTTTGGGTCGCTGAGCCAGTGAAGTGAGTAACTAAGATATAATAAGCAGAAATAGGAGCTCCGCCAAGCATTTAATATTTTAGGTAGTAATTAGAGAGTACAAGCGTTTTTTCACATAAGTCCAAATAAGCTTAAAAATACTTTTGTCTGTTTTTGTCAGTTATTAATGGTTTTGTCAAGGAAATAGTCTTGACTTCAACATATTCAATTAATTAAACTGAAATAGTTTGTAAACACTTTCTCGCTTGAATCAAAGCTATAACCTAGTTCGGGCAAATATGTGTAAGTGTACTTTGTATGTAACTGTTAAAATGTTATTGTATAATTTAGGATATTTTAGTTAACAATAAATAATTATTGTTAAGTTATCATTATACTTATATACATATATCTCACTCTAGAGACAGAACCTGAAGAACTGTACAGCACGATGAATTAGATTTCCCGGTTTCATATTTATTTGTCAAATACAATTTACTTAGTAGCAATTAACCTGGCAGACGCTAGGGCTTGTTATATTAATCATACTTTACGCCACGTAGGAAATTCATTTGTATGTGTTGTAAACTTTAAACGTTTACTTACACGTAGACGGTTTTAACAATAACTAGCTCATTGCCGTTCATCAGGTTCATCTCCAGATCCCAGTTACCTGACAGAAAATACCTACAACTCTTTCTATCTACCTTCCTTTCTTAAAAATACAACTCTTGCTCTAGGATAAAGTATATAGAGTGTATAAGGTAGGTATATAAGGTATATAAAATACATATATAGAGTGTAAAAAGTATATAAGATATAAGGTATATGAGGTATATAAAATGTACTAGGTGTAAGGGAAACTTAAGCAAGACGCCTTTCTATAGGTACTTATCTCGACGCAAACTTCTATAAATCAAAAACACACAAGATTAAGATTTTATATTGATTAACATTATTACGCGGTGCGCAATGAATTGCTACCAAAACAACGCACCGCTTGCGCCGGCGCGGCGGCAATGACCTCGGCGTACCGCGCGCATAAAAACGGCTGATTATTATTATTTATATTTTATTGGTTTTATCCTCGCCCATTATTGGGAAAATTCGCCAGAATTGCGGGCATTTTATTATTATGTCACGATTTACAGGAAAAAAAAATCACTCCTAAATAAAATTTCAATGATTTTTGTCAGAATAATAGTCTCAATCTACTATTTCAGTTTTCAGTACACCGTCCCTTACACCCAGTATAGAGTATATTATACCTAAGATAAGGAATATAAAGTATATAAAGTGTGTGAAGTATGTGAAGCATGTGAAGCATATAAGTATGTAAAGTATAATGTACTATAGGTGTGTGTCTGGCGTCTAAATGATAACACGATTACTTTGTAGTAAAGCCCGTTTATTACGGTCATTAAAACCTTATAATTACTTACACGGTATAACCATATAAGAATAGATGTACAACATACATACTTCAATGCAATACGTCATTACAGGAGTGGACTTGAAAAAAAATTATATAGAAGACATTTTTTTCTTAAATTAGAATAAATCTAAACTAAAAAAATAAGCTAATACGACAATGATAAATTACTGCGCACAGAAATATCATTAATTACCCTTTTATACTAATAACAAAAGGCTTAGTTCTATTTTTGTGAACAACTTCACGTTTATTATTCTTAAGACTAGGCCGAGCGTAAGACTGATAATGACAGAGCTCGTAGGTACGGTACATATGTAAGGTACATAAGGTACGCGTATTGTACATATGTAGGTCTTCCTGGAGAGAACTGACGTCTAGATCAGATTTCATACTTTTAATAAGTTTCATATCATCTGCAAATAGATAAGCTTTACTACATTTTACGCAAGAACCTATGTCATTTATAAACAAGTTAAATAACCAAGGTCCTAATTGAGAACGTTGCGGAACTCCCGATGCGGCTGAATTGGTCTTAGACTGAACCACTACAAATTGGGTTCTATCTAATAAATAGGTTCTGAACCATACCAAAAGAGGTCCATAGGCAGCCAACTTCCGCAATAAAGGCCTATGACAAACCCGACCGAACGCCTTCAAGAAGTTCATATACACAGCACTTACCTGAACGCCAGCATCAACAGTGTTTACTTTTTCGTTATGGTATGAGACCAAGTTCGTGCTGGTAGAGCGGGATTATATAAACCCATATTGCGGGAACAGTTTCTGTTTTAGTTCTGCTCCTGAAAATCCATCAGCGCAAACACTTTTTTTTGGAAGCGAGTCTATGACTATACTGAAAGCGTCGAACGTAAAAGAAGGTTGTAGCTCAATGCCAAATAATTTAATTACTACTAATAACGTCATCCATGATTTTAAGATTTTCAAATTTATTTATAGGGCATAATATATTTTTTATTTTTTTTTATTTATTATAATTTCATAACAAAATACATTTTTGTGTCGAAATATATGTCGATAATACAGAAAAACAAAAACAATAATAGGAAACATTATAAATACATAACATGCACATGTCAAATTACAAAAATATTAAAGTTTAAAACATGTCAAAATTCATTATGATAATTAATAAAATTAAGTATAACATTAAAAATATTCAATTACAAATTCAATTTAAATAATTATATTTTATCATTACAAAATTCATCAATCGTATAATAAGATTTTGCAAGTAGTAGTGTCTTAAGTTTATTTTTAAATATGTTAACACTCTCAATATTTACCAGAACATTATGGTCTCCTTACAATGATTTTTAAGAAATCTGCTCCACTACGTATCATTTCTGTGTCGTGGGAATAAAACAACGGACACAAAGAACACCTAGACCCGGCAAACTTGGAACTTACAAATGTTGGTTTCTTGTGGGTATGGAATCGACAATACTCAGCGTACTGGTAGTGGCCATTCAACCAATGTACTAGTCATAATTTAGTTATCGAATATTACAAGAATAATAGGAATACTGTGCTGACAAAAAAGAGAAAGCAACACATAAATGTTCTTGTGAAGTATTCTACCATTCCATAGACAACGGCGGCCATGACTGTCTAATTTCAATACTTGCAACACATAATATGCACGTATTAAATACAATAGGAACACCGAACCGTTATAACTACAAAAGTACAAGCATTTCGCTCGCATGCAACATCGTTACAATGCTTCAAATGTTGCTAAATTGTCTTACGAAGTCACTTGTAACTTTGATTCGGTTTGGTATGCGAGGAAAGCTTTACTATATATGTATATTGTTCTATAACAATTGGAGGTACACCGGATGTTATTTGCATTTTAGATTATTTGTTGCTTTCATCATTGTTGTTATAAAGTCTAAGGCTGAATATAGGTTAATAATATAATAAATTTACATTAATTAATTAATTTGTAGCCAGCATTTATAACTTGTACCTCCTTAATCACAGAATACATATTAGTACGTAGCCTAAAATATAAGTTTATTATATATATGCATATCTTTGCCGTCATGAAAAGTGAAATATTCTCATCCACCGATAATTAATATTGGGTACCGCAATTTAATTAGCTTAATGACTCATACCAGACGTTGAAGACGGTGCTTAAGTGTAAGAAACGAGAAATTGCGTTCCTGGAAAACGCGATCAACGGTTTTTATGCATAGACATTTTTTTTACATTTTTAAATTTGTTTCTATGCTTAGAATAAAAGTGACAATTTAAATCGAGCTAGAAAAACCTTTGTCGTTTTGCCAGAATTAATTAATTTATACTATGTTTTCATTGCGCTGGATAAATTATATATATATACTAGATCTTGCCCGTGGCTTTGCTAGCGTATATGTATGTAGGTTAGGTCCGGAAAGGGAAAGGGAGGCGAACACTAGCCTCCGAGCTCGCAGTCGACGCACCGGGCGCCGAAGGGCGCTAAACGCTCTCCGGCCCCCATGAACGCTGGCCTGGGGCGACAGACTAGGGCAGTCTGACGTCTGTTCAGAAGCAGGCCCGAGATGGCGGCGCGTAGTGTTCCGCGCGCGCCTTTTAATGAAGTCTAACCAAAAATGTGACGAGACTGCCACGACCAAGCGACCGACCAAATCTGCCAGAGCTGCAGGATGAATGCGCGAGTGATCCCTGCGCTCCGGCCACAGATTGCGAGAAGGAACACCGTGGTAGGTTTAGTCGGTAGGACCTGGATGTCGACATCTTTGCCCAGGTGAGCCCGACATAACCTCCGCCGCCCTCGCGGAGGGGTATCCGTCAAAGCATTCCCACATGTAAAAAATAAAAAGTAAGTAACAATCCCCACAAGGGGACAGTAGAAAAAAAGAATATCTCTTAATAGGTAGGTCGATTTGTGTAGTGGCCTGCCGTTTCATACGACGGACCGAAACCACGGCGGAGTCGCGATTGCATGTGAAAGTGATTTGCGTGGCGCTGCCGACTCTGTTTAAGTCAAGGAAAACCGTGGTATGTTTAGACGGTATTACCGGGATCACCTTTTCCCCGACGAGTCCGACATGCCCTCTTTGTCGCCCCGCGGAGAGGTATGCGTCATTTCTGGATGAAAGGTACCCTATGTTGTTTCTGTTCCCCTGACAACGTGTATGCAAAATCTTATGATGATCGGTAGAGAAGTTAGGGCGTGTAACAAACTCACATTCGCATTTGTAATATTAGTTAGGATAGTTAGAATGCCGAGAAAATAAATTAGATTAATACAGTCAGAACTAATAACATAAAAAAGTTGCTTGCTGTTAGCAATGTTTACTTCCTTACTAATATTATAAATTCGAAAGTAACTCTGTCTGTCTGTATGTCTGTTATCTATTCATGGCGAAACCATCCAACCGATGTGAATAAAATTTGGTACAGAGATAGTTTAAAACCTGGGGAAGGACATAGGCTAGGTACTTTTTGTTGAAGTAGGTACCATGCGGGCGGAGCCGTGCGCATAAGCTAGTAAGAAATAAAAGAAATGCATCATCATGGAAATATAATATATTGACGTATTAAGTAAGAAATAATGATGTATCCGCTCATTTACGGCGAGTAGCTTGCACAGACATCACCGAGTAGCCAGGAACTTGCTCTAAGATACGAATATGGTACTTCTTACTACTTTTTACATACTTGTTTCTAACAGAGTTGGTTATTATAAATGCTTAAGATATATTTGCACTGCGGTTAGCATGTAGCAAGGCGTTGTTTAATTATATTTGTGATCTAATGAGCATCCCAAAAAGCTTGTATTGCGTCATCCATTAGGTAAGAAAGCATGTTCTTATAGATAGCTTTAAGCTGCCGTTTGCCTGGTAAGTACCTAAGTATACTGAATACATATTATAT
The DNA here is from genome assembly GCA_930367265.1 of Catocala fraxini. Classification (NCBI taxonomy): domain Eukaryota; kingdom Metazoa; phylum Arthropoda; class Insecta; order Lepidoptera; family Erebidae; genus Catocala; species Catocala fraxini. Next base: position 9,728,509 of record OV884032.1, read on the forward strand.
TTCCTTTCATTTGATCTTCAAGCCGATTTTCCATTGGCAAGACGCGAGTAATAGCTTTCGTATTGCACGCGATCATAGACTGCAGTAACACTTATCATTAGGCAGATCACATGTTTGCCACAACTGGAAAATAAAAAAAACAAATACAATATATCCTTACAAACTCATTCAACTGCTAGAATAAGCAGATATTTTTAATGTACGTATAGTTATTGTAATTTTTATCAACTTAATAGATACTTATCCCTTTGGGCGTGGACAAAGCTCAACTTTATTGCCATGATTTATTTTTCTAAGAAGCCGCTTTAGATAAAGTGGAGTACTTACCAGCCTGCGATATTGCTCCTGTTACAAAAGATATTTGATGCCAAATCTAAGTTGAATATAAAAAATGTGAAGAGCTTTTCATAGCTCATTAAAATAAGGTTACTCATGAAATCTTAAACTTGTGAACTGGTGAGAGTGAAGTATATATAAATTTAAAAAAAATATTAGCTTACGGGAAATTAAATTCCGGCTGAGCCAGATTTCGTTACATTAATAAATCTTGGGATTATAATACGTATATAGTACAATATTTTTATTGTACTTGAACGGTACACAGTCGTGTGAAAGAGATAAATATGGACAGTGTATATGCATAGCAAACGATTGGTATTATCATAGCTTCTCTGCAACTGTAGACAATGCCCTGATTCTAAGTACTAACGTAATTAAAGCAAGCAAATATGCTTTTTAATGAACATGTTTTCTTCTATATTTATAAATCTACATTTTTAATTGTCTTTTGCAAAAGTCATCAATCACACGCAATAATTCCTGTGTTGCGGGGGCTTTACGTACATTCCAACAACGGACACAAACCACACTTAGACTCGGATCAACTATTTGTGGATATTCAGACAAGAACATGACATCTCAGCATATTGATAAACCTATTTACATCATTTAAATTATTGTCCTTTGTGAGGATCGAACCTACAGCAGTTGGCGCGGCTATTTAAACAACTACGCCATCTGTGCAATCCATTTTCAGATTCTTAGAGTCATGAATGTTAATTAAAAATATATAAAATAAATCTTAGTAAATAATGCCACTTAACTTATACGTTGACGTCATTGAATGATATTCATAGACGTATTTACACAAAATAAGTACCTATATTTTAAAACCTCATAAAGTAGGTACAAAATTCAGCCTGTCGCCTGAAAGTTAATTTATACAAATAAATAAAATTAAAGTGTCTCTTTGTGTCAAATAACAGCTTTCTACAAAATGCACATAAAAGTATTTACGGTACTTATACCAAAAAATCTAGTTTGAAATTTTTTGTCGGTTCTTGTTGGTATGTGCCGGCTAAACTCTGAAACAGCTGGACTATATTTACGGGACTTTCACTGGCTGCTGATGTTATAAGGAGTATGTATGTATGTATCATAATATATGTGGGGGCCAGTCAGTGCAGACCGGCGACACTTCGACCCAGGCTATCAGTGGGATCTTTTGTGTCGATACTCTCCCAATAACGACTGCCATAGATGTTCATGGCAGCCGGGACCGACGGCTTAACGTGCTCTCCGAGGCACGGAGCAGGTGATAATTGTCAATTAATACGCACATAATTTCGAAAAGTCATATAACTTCCGAAAGTCAGAGGTGCGCGACGTGGGTTCGAACCCGAGATCCTTTGCATTGCAGTCTGTTGGTCTCCCCACTGAGCTATCGCTGCTTATAAGGAGTAACTTAGGATTTATTTATTTAAGAAAAGAATAGGGCTCTGCGAAATAAAATCCACGCGAGCAAATTCGCGGGGTAACAGCTAGTTAAAATATAAAATATAAACTCTTTATTTATTGAGCTTACAATTCGTTCAGAAAAGTTGACCTATTAGCCCAAGTCTATTGTTCTTAGCTTATATAGTACGAAGGCCGCTGGCGCGAGTACTCCAATTAGTTGCTTACAGTTTTCATTCCATTATTAGGCTTATCCTCAAACGAGATTAAGTTGGTTATTCATCTTATTACAATAGGTGTAACAAGCGAACACGTTTCGTTTAAGATCTTATCTTGGGACTGATTAGGACTTATTTTCTCATTAGTAATTCCGTTATTTCGAAACGACTACAACTGAAATTTAAAAGCCTATAAGTGCTTTAGAATGTTTGCGACTTGAAGTATTGCTATATTGTTTTACTCTGTTTCTTTAGATATGCTCTTTTGAAGAACTATTACATCAATTTGCAGCAAGAGACGGCTGTCTCGAATATAAATGTCCCATCATTGCTTGCAAATATTGCGATATGCAATAATAATAACAATAATTGTAAGCAAGGACGGAGGCTGCATTTACTCTCTTCTGGAATCCGAAGCTGATAGTGGCGTTTGGCACATTTGTATACTCAAGAAAATTGCTGATGCAACAAAAAGTTTTGTGTAGAGGGATCGAACAGGACCGAAGAATTTAACTGTACATAATGTACCACAGTAGGCTTAGTAATATTCTTTACATATACATATACACACACATGACACACATATGACATATATTTTGACATATATTAATACATTGACCGTTATGTGGTGTATTTTTTATATTACGGCGCCAGCACTTTGAGTACGCCCTGTGTCACGGAGAGCTTTACAACCATTAAAATGAACACGAAGATTTCCCAGACACAACATTAAAAGCACGTGATTTGCGGGTGGAATTTTTTTTGTTTAAAATTCCACCCGTAAGATGGCGTGGCAGTGGCGAGGCAACCCGTACAGTCAGTATAGGTACTAGTATAGTATTATATTATGTGGTATAGGTCCTCGGTACGGCGAGCAATGTTTTACTTGCTTTTTTAGTCGATGCATCAGTATTATTAAGTTAAACTTAAAAACAAAATAAAGAGAGCACGATTTTAACAATTATCGTCTAAGTCTCTGAGGACACGTTTTAATGTGTGCTCTATGTTTCGTTCAACGCGTAACATTAGTCACAGTGACAGCCGCGAAATGACTGTGTATACCACTAACAAACTCATAACCGCTCATCTTTATTGTTTATAACCATTAATAATATCACCAGGGTAATTATGTTCTCCTCTGGAAACAAGGAGCATACGAATACAAAAAATTGCGTTTTAAATACTAATGCTAATTTAAAACGCAATTTTTGTATAATATTAGATAAACTGTCTCGTTTGTTTCACATGATGGTTTTATAACAAGAACATTTAATTTTGTGAAGAAGTCATCACGCTGTTCTAAATGAGAATATTTATGAGAGACATTTTAGAAATAGATTTTTCATAAAGCCCGAGCGGCGGCTCTGAGTTAATGTGTTCTGTTTTAAAATAAATGTGCTGGAATTACGAATACTTAGCATAACGTGGAAATGTTTCAAAATATGCAGTTACTAGTATTATGTACATATATATCGCGTACCGTGGCATAAGATCTCGCCTGTCATTTCTGGGTTAACTTTTATTAGATTTACCGTTAGAAAATCTTCATGGGAGCTCGGAGTCTAAAAATACGCTTAGTAGACGGCAATAGACCCGCCCTTTGTTTGGTGGGACTTATAATATATATATGTATATATAAAAAATCTAGCAATAATTTTAGAAGAATCTCCTTAAACTTCTGTAACGTTTGCCAACTGCTGCATAAATGTAGTCAAGTTCAGACATATATTAAAATAAGTTGGAGCAATTTTGCAGAGTACACTAGCCGTGTCAGCTTAATAGACGATAACGACTTCGGCGATATATACTGAAAAGAAAACTACATAAATCTGAAACACAAGTTATACTCCGTGGCATAATAATAATAGGGCCCTGTCGTCAATCTTTGAATATGAAACCCTAAAAATATGATGCGAAAACATTTCTCATCATGTCATTCTGTTATTGTTCGATATAACAACCTCATTAAACTTCGATCTTATTCAGAGATAGAGACAGATTTTGACATATCTATTATACAACTTAAATATACAATTATGTCTACGTCTAAAAGTCTAAAGATCTCTATAGTATAGTACGAGAATATAATTAAACTGTGACAGTTCCAATTAGTTTAAGTAATGGTAATTTTAAGTACCCAGTTAAACCCAAACATTTTCCACGTCAACTCTACAGAGAGCAATTCGTTATTTCATGCACAGTTTCTATCAAACGTTTATTTGTAGACTACTCTGCTATAATACCCATCGGCCAAGTTTCAATTTGGAAGCTCGAATTTTATAGCCAGTCACGGTATAGTGCAAAACGAAAGCAAAAAATCTGAATAGCTATGACACCTCCACCCACTATAAAAGCTGAACCAATTGAAAAGAATCCTTGAAATAAATTTGGGTAAATGCGTTTTCAGGTGGCGAGATTAAAACCTTCTTTCAAACTAGACGGTTTTTATGAAAAGCTACGTGAATAGCGTTTTTAAAGTTTCAAGATTGCTGTTAATTTAGATTGCAGTTCTTGTTCCAGTGATTTTATAGGTCGCAATATTGTTTCCCTTAGTTTGCCCGTCATATTTTTCCTCTTCAATTTGTATTCTTTGAAATAAGTTTGTAGCTTAATAGCTTCGCCGTAGATCTTTTAAGGTAACAGTGAAGAATCTTACTTTACGGTTTTGGAAGGTGACAATTTACACACAATTATTTCAATTTTAATGTTGCCTTAAGTGTATGTAACAATAATTAAAATTTTAATTTTTCTTGGCCTTTCTGTTGATGCCGGGGAAAATGTATATTTAAATAGTTGCATGGTAGTATTTATAAAGCAAGCTGCGATGAAATCCGTATAAAGTAATTATTCAATTCAGTTAAGATTGGCTGTAACAATAAAATTGACGCATGACAACCACCTCATTACCTCAGCTATTACATATTAAAAGAAAAAAGGTTGGTAATTTCGAACATTTCTGTATATTGCTTCAGAGGGTGTTACCTAATTTGCAATATTTCGCTCGAAAATTTTATAGCGATGGCGTAATTAGAGATTTATGTACACATTTAGTCAGTTATACACTTCTTAATTTTTATGTAGTAATTAAAAATTACTGTGATATAAACTGACTTATTGGAATGACTGATTAATGCTTCGGGCTGAAACAGACTGAAACCATAATATTGAGTTATTGCTAACAATATCGCATACTAGTTCCAGCCTACTACCGCTTGTTCCATACATACATATGTACATGCTTGACATCTTTATAAATATATTGCCGAAAGGGTGAACAGAGCCGTATTATGTCCATACTTTGCTAGTCCTTCAGTCAGGTTTAGGTTCCTTGTGTAGGAGGTAAGTATAATTTTCAGGTTCCACACACTGGCAGTTTCTTAAGAAAAACTTCATTGTCGCTATAAAAACAAAATACTTTAATGGTTGTCTCCCCAGTCGGAAGCTGTAAAACCAAGCCGTCATACTTATGCTACGGGACCAATGAATTAATGTATTATTAATAAGCGGATTGGATTCACAACATAAATTCCTAGACACAAACTATGACTCAGTGAATATTATCAAAATATCATTGGGAAATATTAAACTGAATTTTATTTATGTTATTTTTGGAACATTATTTAAATCGGTGAATTATATACAAGTTCACAGCCAAGCTCATAGTCCCTTTTATGTAAGCGTAGAACAAGTCATTGTGTGCTAGTGCAAGTAACACTGATTACAGGTCCTCTGCTGCAAGTACAGGATCAGTAGTCTGTATTACTAGGCGTGTTGTTGTTAGACTCGGGTCTAGCAGACTAAAAATGCCAGGTTTCTGCCAAAAAAGCTTCTAAACATAGGTATAAAACACAAGGTTGATTAGCTGTCATATTACGCAAGTGAGGGGTTTTCCAACAGGCCTGCTCCAGTTTGAGCTAAATTTTAGACTTTCACTGTTTAATATTACGCTGTACGACACAATTCTAATAGATTTCTTATATTCCATTTTATTATAACCTCTGATAACTTACGTATTTGAAATCAGTTTTATAGATTTTTCTGAGTCTTATAATTATTATCTCTAAGTTCGTACACTTTTCCGTCCTAAATTTTCGTGTTGCGCGGTAATTCCTGATTCGACTGGCAGCAGACACCACCGAACTGTGGCCAAATAGAATTTATATATTTTAATGGTCAGCAAATTCTACGTGTTCGAAGTTTTTACGAGTGAACATCTTGTGACAGATTTGATGTACCTATGGAACGTATTTCGCCGTTTATTGCTTTCAATAAACTACTTGGACGTGTCAAAACATGGGTGACGATATTCACTTCAATCTCGTTACGGTTACGTACGTCACTACTTTAAAGTAAATGCCTACGTGGTGAGTAACAAATCAAACACCTTATAAAGGTCCGCATCTTTTGAAGCGAAATAGGTAACCAATTAAAATTCAAGGACGATTTTTGTTATGACGGTGAAATAAACGGTAAAAATGAAGAGATGTCCACATTAATGAAACATAAGACACATTTCATTCAAAAACTTTTTGCTATATCCTTAGGACATGTACAAGTTTGAAGCTTGGATACATTATAGTGAATTATTGTAATACAAAACCAGCCGAGAGTGAATAGCACTTGCGCGATTGTTCTAATGTTGGGTGCGCAAGATTTATATTTTCTCAGGAGTAGTCCTTAATATTTCCAACTAATTATCTTATCAACTGCTATATAATTGCCTTAATCGAAAATTTTATTTAATGTTATCTGTAGTGTGTAATAACATATCTTTCTTAATATGTTTTTTTGCTTTATTGCCTTTAGAGCAGGTAAGCCACTACCCACCTAATGATAATACAACACTTCTTAAGTTACTGTAGTTTATTATTTAGAATTGCTTCTGCAGGCTTGAAACATAACTGTGATAAATACAAACAACTCACTGCCTACACTATAGGGAATGGGAAAAATGCTATCCTGCCCTTCAATCAGAGCGCAATTCTGCTTGGCGACTGAATTTGATAGTATGGTATTAGTAAACCAATCGAGACCAGCATTAAATGGGCAATTCGGATAAATACAGGTTCTAGTCAACAGATATAGGAGATAGGAAATGATTAGGCTATCAATACCGCAGGATTAGCATTTAGGATAGGGTGGTGCAAACTGTGTGGGTCGCGAAACGATATCGAATACGACTTCTGTTCATGAGGTCTCAGGTATCCTGAATCGGACAAGATGTTTTTTGATTCTAAATGGGACGGCTCCTTTGTCACCGATATTGCAATCGGAGATAATAATCTGAATAATCCTCTCACTGCAAAGAAATGGAGAGAAGCAAATAAAAGTAGGCTTTTAAGTTGTTTGGATAACCTGTTTTAAGCATCGAGCACGTTAAATAAAAGGTAGCTTAGATATTTCTTAATAAAATACGTTAAACTCACACGTACCCTTTTATTAGTAGAGGGTAGGTCATTCAGCAATCAAGACGGAAAACCAAAAAATAAATTCTTGAAGAAATAAAGTATGGTCGTAAAGTGTACGATCGCTCAATGGTACTACAGTTGTTGTAGTTAGTAGTATAGGTATTTGGAATAAAATACACGACACAAATAATTTAAGAAAAAGCATGAGCACATTGATGTTTGCAGGCTTTTTGTTAAATATATGTGCTTGATTTGGTTTTGGTCATACTGACAATGAAATATTAGTGGTTAAAGTTATAAATTGCCGATTTGTACTGAAAAATTGAAACTCGTTTTTTTGCTAAGATGTACCATATTTATTTAATCGAAATATTTACCCGCATTAACTATACATTACTGTCATCTAAACGGAAGTTCATTTATGCCTTTACGATAGAACGCCGGGGATCTAGATTCGACAAACTGTGTGAAAGCATTTTGTACCATCTCCTGAAAAGAAAAAAAATTATCACGTAGAAAATTGTCCATATCACGAAAAAAATGGTAGTCCGTTAGAGCAAGGTCTGGCGAGTACGGTGGATAACGTATCGTTTCTAACTGCAGCTCCTGTAGAGTTACAACGGTTTCTCGTGCAGTGTGAGGTCTTGCGTTATCATGGAGCAATAATGGTAAAGATCGATTCACAAGTCGCGGCTGTTTCACTGCCAATTTCGCCATCATTGTTCGAATTTCGGCACAGTAAAAATTTGCTGTTATTGCTTGACCAAACCTGAGAAAGCTATAGTGAATAACACCATGAATATATCACTAAACAGTTACCATTACCATTTTATTGCTAAGCTTTGCGTTAGGGCACTGTTGCGGCGTTTGATCTGGGGTCAGCCATTGCATTTTTCGCTTACGGCTATCGCAAATACCATTTTTCAATAAAATCCACTTTTCGTCACATGCCACAATTCGATCCAATATTCCTTCATTTCTGTACCGATTCAACAAGGCAACACAAGTTTCAATACGCATTTCTTTCTGCAAATCAATCAAATCATGAGGCACTCATTTTTCATATTTTTTCTTCTTATTGATTTGATGCAAATGTGCCAATATTGTAGGTAGGGTAACGTTAAACCATGCCGCTAATTCCTGGGTAGTTTGACTCGGATCGGTTTCCATCATCTCCTTCAATTCAGCATTATTCGACTGTGTGGGCGGTCTTCCACGTGGTTCGTTCTTCAAGTCGGAGGTTTCCATTACGAAAGCGTTTAAACCAAAAACGTACGGTGCGTTCATTAGGTGCAGTCTCCTCTCCAAAAGCATATCTATCCATCTTTCCCGTTTCAGCTGAATAAAAAAAAACAATTGAACGTCGAAAATCGAGTGTTTCACATTTTTTAAAAGAAGAATCTTATATGTCATGTACATATATCATGTGAAAAAAGTTTCACTCGAAAATCTCACACCATGAAGGTTTTATGTCAATTCAAAGTATCTATTACTATACAACGGCAACTTCATACTTTAACCTCTATTACAATTATTGTTTCCTTGGTCCCACGCCAGGAGTGTATGGTCGATCTTGAGGTTTTAGTTTTGGCAATCGAGTCGAATAAAGTGTTTATTCGAGAATCAAAACTGGCACTTTCCGATTGAGTATTTTAGTTAGGGAACTTACAGTGTCACGATAAAAGTCTCGGTTCATTTTGGGTGGTATCCAAAAATACTTGGTGAAACTTCCACGTTCCGCCAGCTATGTATGTTATTCCACGTTTCGCTAGTTATATTTTGGTATATATTCCTGAGAAGAGCAGTAGCCTTCTTTAGAGATAAACCAGTGCTGTGACAGTTTATCATTCAATTGCTAGCAGGCTATATATATGTAATTGAAAATTTATCGACCTTTAGCAATACAGACCAAAAAGTTACGACATTCAACAAGAGATGGCGCTGTACAATTCTAACTGGCACAAGCAAAGTTTACACAGCAAGTTACTATACTCTGTGGCGTAAAGGTAGTGAATGTGACTGCTGTGCATGAGGTCTCGGGTTCAAATCCTGGGTTAGGCCCTCAAAAAGTTATTGGGTTTTCCTGTTCAGGAATCTCAATAGCAGCCCGGAGTTAGGAAGTTGGCGGTATTAGACACCCCTGTGGCTCGGAAAGTACGTAAAGCCGTTGGTCCTGCGCCTAATCTCTCTCCCGTCGTGTTGGATTACCATGTCGTGTCGTCCCATCGGATCATGACAGTGAGGGAACAGAGAGTGCAATTGTGTTTGCGCACACGCTTGTGCATTAAAATATCTCCTGCGCATCTGCGCGAGAGCATCTTGGCGGAGACCAATCTTACTGGCTATCTGGCCAGCAGTAAGATTGGCCTCCGTGACCTAAATTTGGTCTGGAGAACATTACTATTTATATTACTATATATGTACAAGATCCCGACATAGTCGCGTCAGGCTGCGGCCCGTCAGGCACGATCAACCAGTCTGGTCGGAGGATCCAGTCTTTGTATAGAAGAGACATCACACCACGTTTTGTCCACAATAACACAAAACAAAAAGTGTCTCACCGGCTAGCCACTGTATTTGTAGTGTAACATGGATTTTAAACCATGCATTAGCACTGGTACGTGTTGGTTAAATCTATATCATCCACGTGGAAGTAGCATTTCCTGTAGCTTCTAACGTTAAGTTATCTTTTGTATCTAAACTTTATAATTTAATGCGTTTTGACACGTTCCTTGTTCACGGTTTATACACACCATTCTTACGAAACAACAATGAGCGTTTTAACTTAAATGTTACAAGACGGCACGTGTGTTATCGACATTCTGATTATTTACATTTAATATTGTATATACTTTTCTATTAAAATAACGTCTAGAATAGGAATAATTCCTGTGCTGTGGGAAACTTTTCAAACGATGTACACAAAGAAGACGTTTAGTCTGGGTAGGTGTGGAGTCATGTTACAATGATTTAGTAGCTATACACATAGCTACACAGCTATGATTCGATTTAACACACGTGACGTTTGTATTCGATGTAGACTGCATGGATGGCGTTGTGGTTTAAGTGGTCGCCTCACCACTGCCACTGCGCAGAGTGTTGTGGGTTTGAATCCCACATGCGACAAAACATTGTGTGATCCACAAATGCTTATTCCCCCGTATTAAAGTCCCCCGCAACACAGGATTTAATCCAAGTGGGGGAGTCGTTATTAAAAAAAGTATTTAATTTGATGTCGTACGATTGAATCAATAAATAAGCGAAAATCTGTTCGAATAGGTTTTTGTTGTCTGAAAGGTGCTATTATCTATGTATATAAGCAGCGATAGCCTAGTGGGAAACCGTTGGACTGCAATGCAGAGACCTCGAGTTCGATCCCAAGACGTGCATCTCTGACTTTTCGAAGTTATGTGCGTATTAATTAGTTAATTGGCACTTACTTTAATGGCGAAGGAAAACATCGTGAAGAAACCTGCATGTCTGAGAGATTTCCATAATGTTCTCGAAGATATGTGAAGTCTGCCAACCCTCACTGGGCCAGCGTGGTGGATTGAAGAGGCCCGTGCCCAGCAGTGGGACAGCTTAAAACAGGGCTGATATTATTATATTATATTATCTATTGAATTAAAGCGGCGACATTTTTTAACTTTTTAAAAATACTACGAAGTATTTACAGAATTTTGATAATTACACAAATGTGACCTTTTTGCCTATCAAATACTGCCTCGTAAGTGCACTGACTGAGAATGCGACTGCCATGCTGGTCTCGATTCCTAAGATTGCTTTTCTCGATTCTCGAAGGTTCTATTCATAGGGCGCACGAATAGTTACTGGATTTTCTATCAAGAAATTCACAGTTACAGCGCAGAGTCTGTAACTGTACTTGATAGACCGCGATAAGCCTGCCCTCTATTACGTAGAACTTAAAACGAAATGTACTGACTGCTAAAATGTGTGTATATTACATACACATTTCAAGCAGCTATCGTTATCGTAGATGTGTGGCTGTAAGTTACCCATCGAGAATAAATGACGTATGTCTATTTAATTATAAATACTATTAACCAAATACATCGGCCAACTCCTTCTGGTCTGTAGCAAATAGATTGATGTCTTGCCTTTAACAATAAATTTAATAACACATACTCGTAGATTAGAACACGTTACGTACATATAAACTTAATTACTAAACCAAACTAATTATATTTAGCTTGCATGGCTACATTAATGTCGACCACAATCGTGACAGCAGTCCTATCGATTGCGGCCTATCAGCGCAACAAGTGCGGCCGACGACATCACAATGTGACATTAGATTAGGTATACGTGTGTGTGCCGTTCGTGTGTTGAAGGGACAATGGATTATATGTATGATGGATATCTTACTCGGGTTATGGAAAATCATACCACGTGTAATTTCTTATAACAGTGAGATTATAATCTCTCAATAGAATATCTCTGAAAGGAGACACTTGAACGAACCCAAGGAAAACTAAGCGGCAAAAATAAGTAATTGAAGGCAGGTACACTTGTCAGTTACGTTCAGTATATTACTTTTAACCAATCCACCAACCAAAGCTTCTGTTCCTGTCTTGGCTGGCGTAATATCTCTTTAAACCATACTTTTTATAATATATTTTTATTAAAATTCTAGTGGACTGCCACGTAGAGTCCATACTAAAGCGTCGCGAGGAAACCTGCATGTCTAACAGTTTTCTATAATATGTTCTAAGATAATATACCTGAAGTCTGCCAACCCGCACTGGGCCAGCTTGATAGACTATGGCCGAACCCTTCTCACACTGAAAAATAGCCCGAGCCAAACAGTATGATAGTTTTATTCAGGGCTGATATTATGGTATAGTATTATATACGTTAGTTTGTAATCGATCTATATAGTTTCGTAATAGAGCCCACGACACAGGCTCAGCCTAGTTTGGGACCAATACCAGAATATGTATATATAATGTATCAGTATTATTTATATGGTAATAAATATTGTTAGTATTATTATATATACAACAATATATTAGTCTAGAATATATAATGTTGTCAAGCTATTCCTACTAATAAAATGTCGTGAAAGTTTGTGAAAATGTTTAGGATGTAATTTACTCAATGACGCGATAACTATTGAACGGGTTTGGACGAAATTTGGCATACAAATAGACCAAGTCCAAAATTTTTTTAAGATATACGTAGTCGTGGAATTTCAGCGTGCGAAGCCGCATGCGAAACTTGTAGATAAAATATTGATTTCCAAGCAGATATTGACAATGTAATATATTATAAATAGTTACGGTTAAGGTCAACCCCTGATATATGCGGAGATTAAAATATTATTGAAGGTTCCCTCGCGTAATTTCATTATCCAAGTTATTTATTGGAACAATATTAGTTTACTTTTCTAAGGATGCTGTTTTACTATTCTGATTAAATATTGATGAAACCGAGGAGAATTGTAGCGTATTCGCCGAAGGTTCTTTATTGAGAATAAATTGATTTATTACGTTTAAAGAGCAGTATTTTACGGTCCAATCCTTTTTACTTATATTTTTTAATTACTTTTAGTGGCAGATGAGCTAGCGGTCCACCTGATGCAACCATCATTACCCTCGCTCATGACATGGTTGATTTCTTAACATTGCAGAAGCAATTTCAAGGAAAGCCGCTGGCTGCCGTGATACACAAAAGTGGTAAAAATACATGGTTTGTCTGATCTGGTCGGAAGGAGTTACGGTATGGTACCTAAAATGATTGGCATATACAGAGAGGATCTCCATATTGCTAGCACTTTTTATAAGGGTTTCTTTGACGTAGATTATCATTGTAAACAAGATATGTTATTTCTACTACTTTAAGAGGTGGATAATATTATCTTTATGTATAATATATGTATATATTACAGAGATATTATAAAAACCGTTAGTTGTTGGCGCTTGAGACTGCAAAATAAGTAATCTATCGAAAAAACTTATGGTTAAATTGTGAATTTAATAGGGGGTTCGAAATATCCCAACAGTATTTAAATTCACTGGATTTATTATGAAGTATCGGTTCTTGAAATGTGCCGATGATATATGCATACGTGTCTGTTTATATCACTCATCTTTATTCAAATAAACAACATACAAATGTCATCCACAGTCGGCACAACTTTTTGAATAACGCAGTGTTTTATCCAGTGTAGCTGTAGCAAATCTTCACACACCCGGCAATTAGGAGTGGCGAGAAGGCTGACTATATAGTTTTAGCGGAAAGTACTATGGTACTATTCATGCAGTCCTTTTGCAACTGTATGTTTTATCAAAACTCCTGTTTTATGTACATAGTTAGTGTAGTTACAGACTGCAATGCAGTGGGTCTCGAGTTCGAACCCACGTCGCGCACCTCTGACTTTTGGAAGTAATATGACTTTTCGAAATTATGTGCGTATTGATTGACAATTATCGCCTGCTCCGTGCCTCGGAGAGCACGTTAAGCCGTCGGTCCCGGCTGCCATGAACATCTATGGCAATCGTTATTGGGAGAGTGTCGACACAAAAGATCCCACTGGGTCGAAGGATCGCCGGTCTGCACTGACTGGCCCCCACATAAGATAAATACATACATAGTGTAGTTACACCAAATTTCAAGAGTCTATTAACGTCTACTGGGCATACTGCTAAACTCCGTGCCACTTCTAAGAATTTATTATTAAAGAACTTAATAAAACTACTTGACCCGACTCGGAAACAAAAGTCTAGACCGCTACTCAAACAGCTATCAATACGGCACGAAAACTACCTACTGTTTTACGCGCATAAATTCAACGATATGTTAATAAAACGTCTAGGTAATCGTTCACTCGAGTCAATAACAATATCGAATCGTTTATTCGTTCGCAAGGATCATAGAAACGATATTAACAATCTCGGAAAACAACAGATATTACTTTCGCCTGCCTTCGCCATTGACACTAATTGTTTGTGGAAGTTGGAACAGGCCTTCATAGAAACAAATTTAAATCACGTTTGGAAAACTGGCCACTGGCTTTTGACAGTTCTGATTTCAAATTAATTTTTAGCAAACGTAGGTCAGGTAATTTTGTGTTGTATGAAAAAGTAATATAAGGTAGGATTCCAACTTTAATTGTTTACCTGCCAAAATATAAAATTATGCGTGATAAGAATTAAATTGTTTACATATATAATGTAATAGTGGGTTAAGTAGCTGCGTAACTACTGCTAGTATACTTAATGATATGGCTTCGATCCCCATACGAGACATAAATTTGTGTGATGTATAAATAATTATCCTGAGCCAGGCGTTTTTTGTGCTCGTTGTTTCTACGTTTGTACAGTCCTTCGTGAAACAAGAAATGTTTGTAGTGCGGAAATAGTTTGTAAAAACATCGAAGTATTTATGATTACTTTTCGATTAACTAGACAACGTCGGTTGTCGTTTAAATATACATATCTTTATTCAATTAAAGAGTGGGCGTAGCCGCTAGAAAAGGCATTCAAATAAAATAAAACAATATTGAACAGGTATAAGAAAATTAATCCTCATTGAACTAGAATATTCATAATAATGCGCCTCTGTACTTCTGGCTTCAATAAAATAGAGGCATTTCAAAGAATTCAGAGATAAAGTAAATCTACATTTTTCAGTTACGTTTAAGTACGTAATAATATTCTACCACATACACACAACACCATCTAGCCCAAACTAAGCAGAGCTTGTACTATGGGTACTAGACAATGGATAAACATACTTACATACTTTTTTTTTACATACATATTTACACATAGAAACACCCAGACCAACACAAACGTCCATGTTCATGCACACATATGTTTGACTTGTGCGGGAATCGAACCCGCGACCTCAGGCGTGGCAGTCGGTTACACTAACCACTACGCCATCGAGGCCGACGGCAATAATATATAATGGCAACCTATTACGAGCTACTTGGACAGGTTTTAGTCTCCATGCTACTTCTAAGTATTTTATGAAAGAAAAGTTCAGTAGTATTGTATTCGCCCTAATAATTAAATCAGGGATCTCAATCGGCAACAACGGCTTAATACCTATTAAGTATTTAATACAAATATTTTGACGGTAAGCGCTTATCGCAGCCTATTATTATTTGTAAAGGTATCATTAAAATCTGTAGTTACGAAAAAAAAAAGGGATGAAAGGGAAGGAATGAAAGAAGTAGATATGTGAGTCCCTGTAGTACTCTTACTTACGCTTAGGAAAAGTCCTTCATACATATATTTATACCGAATTACAGTGGTACACAGGGCTGCACATTAAGTTAGACACCCTATATACGTATAACTACGCTACATACAAAATAGAGAATTGTCAGAAAGGGACAGTGCATAGTGGTGTCGATGTAATGGTAAGGATAGAGCATCGCGTCCCGCCGCCGCGTCAATGAGACAAAATAACAAAAATATAACGCACTCTCTTGCGCGATTCGCAGCATTCAACTTCTAATAGTTCATAATCCAAACAGTCTAGGTTGATGTGTCGCTGTGTGTACTACGTTTATGCCAATTGCTGCTAGTACATTCCCGAACGATCCAATTCACCGAACCGTCTCCAAATAATTGGTAAAACGTCATTTAACATATTCAGTAATATGTGTGATGTGAAGGTAAAATATTCGCTAAAAAGCAATTCAAATGCCACAATGTGTATGATTCATATCAGCACGTTATGATTACAAATAGTTGGTGTAGCTTATCTGGTACAAGCATGACGCAGCCATGACTAATAACACAAGTGGTCGGCAGGGACGGGGCCTGTCACACCCTACTCGATTGTACTCAATAAATATGGCGCATAATTGCGAACGTGATGTTTTTTGTTACAGCAAATGAATGTGGTTAATAAATTGTGTATTTTTTGCTATTATAATTATAATTGCCGGGATAGTCTAGTTGTGAGAAGGTTTTGAGGTTTCGAGTTCGATCTTATGGCACGCAACATCGGCTTTTCAAAGTTATTTTCGTATTAAATAGTTAATTTTATCAGTCGGTTTAACTATTGATACTTTTAACTAAGCAACTACTTTGAAGCAGCGATAGCCTAGTGGGAGACCGTTGAACTGCTACGCAGAGGTCTCAAGTTTTATCCCAGGGCGCGCGCATCTCTGACTTTACGAAGTTAGTTGCGTATTAAATAGTTAATTATCACTCGCTTTAGCGGTGAAGGAAAACATCTTGAGGAAACCTACATATCTAAGAGTTCGACATAATGTTTTCTAAGATATTTGAAGTCTACCAACCTGCACTAGGCCAGCGTGATGGACTATGGCCTAACCCTTCTTACATTGAGAAGAGGCTCGTGCCCAGCAGTGGAACAGTTTAGGGCTGATATTATATTATATACTTTTAACTATAAGAAAAAAAGTGAGGGTGTTTGCATGAATGAGAGTTCTCTGTATTGGTTTCGAATATTAATAATACCGTCCAGACCGTATTCGGCCACGGCGACTTAGAACTGATTATTGAGAGCTTCGTTGATCGGGCGCTTTCGTGATTTTTGCCGTGAACGTGCGTCCACAATCACAATCGACCCACAATCGAATCGAAAGTCAGCACCCTTTCGACATAATTGTAATTAATGGGGTTCAAATATTATAATAATAATCATCTCAGCCCCGTATATAATCTGTACCACTGCTGGGCACAGGCCCCTTTTCAGTATGAAAAATGTTAGTCTACAGTGCATCACTAACGTATCTGGGATCCTACAATCATATAAAACCATAAGCGTAAGGCCACGCTTCTAGTCCACGACTTATATTTGATATTTAGTATAATGTTTAGTTGCTATGCACTGATGTTCAGGATATTTATTACTGTGTCGTCACAGAAAATTTCATTAGTATTTTATTTCTAACATGTTTTCGTTTTTGTTTCTAGCAGTGTATTGACATACTCAATAAGCACCTTGCCAACTCTTACTTCAATTTAACTTGGTATTACATTCATACATAGCCTCACGCGTTATCCCCGAAGTGACATTCAGAAGGGGGTGTTATACACATAACACCCACATTTAGCTATTTAAGGTTGCTCATTATAGTGAGCGATTCTATTGCTATCTAACAGGTACAGTTATCGACTTTTCCGTGCCTATATTTGGACATTTAACCATACATATCCATTACATTTTCTTCTATTCATTTATATATTTCCATCTTACCACATTGCGAAAAAATACTATCAGTGTAATCTTAAAATTTACTGTATACCTAATATTTAGTACCTACTTAGTGCTATCTATACATCTGAATAAATAAATAAAATTGAAGTGTCTGTTTGTAATGTCAATCAATGTAATCAATGCAAGTATATACCTATTTACATAAAAAATCATTTTTATAAATTTGTCTTTTAGCCTGTCGGTGTGTCCGTTGTGTTTGTTCTGGCTTATCTCTGAAACGGCTGAACCGATTTTGACGGGACTTTCACTGGCAGATAGCTGATGTTATAAGAAGTAACTTAGGTTTATTTTATTTCAAAAGAAAATAGGGTCCCTCAGAAATAAATTAAAACCAATGAAATAGTGAACAATACCCGATTCAAGTACCCGAAGTAAATATTATAATAATAATAATATTTATTCATCCAACATAAACCCTTATATAACAACATTTAAAATAAAATTGACTTACAAAATAGAAGAAAGACATTAATTTTAGCATAAGTATTTCTTTATGAGAAATACAGAATTATTAAGCTGTCGTTAATTCTGCGTACTGAACTACTAAAGTCTACGCGGATGAAATCGCGGGTAACAGCTAATATATAATTAGATTGCATATTAATTTTATAGTGCTACCTATTCGCTTTATTAACTTTATAAAACGTATGCATGCTTTGCTTGCCAGTAAATGGCTACTATACGGTTATGTTGATTTTTATGTAAAAGAAAAATGTATTAGTGTAAATAGCCGTTGGTAAGCCTAAATAAATAAATAACGTGTTTATTTTTAATAGTTAGTAAGTTTTGCGTACATTACAGTTTGACTATGAAGTCGTTCATCACACAATAGAGCAGAAACGTGATAACAATTGAAACATTAAAGCTGACTATTGTCTGTTCGAAGTTCAAAAAAATAGTCTGGTTTTAGAAGGTACAACAACAGTCCTTAACGTATGGTTGAGTTTCGTGTAAGCCCATCTACTATGTGTGTTACTGCATACCACCTCATTCAATTACAACTGTTAGCTTATAGAAATTAATTTGTGAATTTGAAAGCATTGCCTAATGATTCGATTAAATATAACGGAAGTTCGTATAAAATAGTATAATGTAGATACTATAATATGCCTTGATTTTAACATGTATTTAAGAATATATCTAGTTATTTAAATATGTGTTAATTTAAACTTGTGTTTTTAGAATATTTTATATTTATCGGTCACTCAACTGACATATCTGGCAGTTGTTACAAAATAACGTTTGTTAGTCAGTTGAGTGCTTGTTATTTATTTTTAATTCCCATTTTTGCTAAGCAAGAACAGACAGTCGCTGTTGAGCTATGAACCGAGTTGGTTTATAATATTAAATAGCGACTGTGCCATAAAATAAAAGTTATCGTAAAACATAAAGGTTTGTTTTAATACAACCAACCTAAAGTTTAACACAACCAACCTATTTCGACGCAATTATGTGCCTGGCTGTTGCGAATTGATGTGAGAGTATTTTCAGCATTTTGTTTGATATAATATACAAACATGGTACCGTCTGTTAAAGTATATTGCAACGTATAACAAAATCATATGTAGTCACTCATAGAAGATGAAACAGATATTCGATAAACTAATTGCTTAATTAAAAAATAATATGTCACGATATAACATTATGTTTAGTTTCATGTCTTAACTATCATAAACACTTGTGAAACAGTGAATAGGTCAATTTTATTATTGTCCTACAAATGAGAACAATCGAGCAATAAGGCCTAACCCGTTTAAAAGTTCGCTATTCTGTAAACTAGTTAGATCTTACTGCTTACTAGTATTTGATTGCCTTGCTTAAAATAATATTCAAGAATGAGACAAATAGGAAATTATGTTACGGTTCGAATCATAAACAAACTCAGAGCAAAAACCAAATATTGCCATTGGTGCTCTTGTTGCGTGAACGAAGGCCTAACTAAATAATAATAATAATAATAATAATATTCTACCACATACACACAACACCATCTAGCCCAAACTAAGCAGAGCTTGTACTATGGGTACTAGACAATGGATAAACATACATATATACTTTTTTTTTTTTTTGTAAATACATACATATTATACATAGAAACACCCAGACCGAGACAAACATCCATGTTCACGCACACAAATGTTTGACTTGTGCGGGAATCGAACCCGCGACCTTAGGCGTGGCAGTCGGTTACACTAACCACTACGCCATCGAGTCGTCAAAGAAAGAAACACTTTTTCATTTATAGTATTTGACTGAGTATTATTTTTGAGGAGTTATTCAACTAAATCACACTTTCGATGTGCTAAAGGTGTCGAAAGGTGTCGACGTTATTTATATGGCACTATAAGACCTTTAAATCTGTACCGACAACCAGTTTTACTTTTCAGTTGTCTGAAAACTTAAAGTTTCAAAGTAGCTGGCCAACATGACTCGCAGTTTATCTAACAAAACAAATGTTAAACTTTTGAACAGTTCGAATTTCAAACCAATGATTGTAAAGGCCTCGCCTAAATCAACAACGAGACTTAACCATTAGTTCTTCTCTCTGTATTTGAGAAATCAATAATACGACAATGTACTTCAGTATATAAACGATAGAACGAAGAAGAAGAAAGAAAACATTTATTGCCACTAAGACTTAATAATAACTACGTAGTTTTTAATTATAAAATAGTGCAATATAATTAAAAATACATTAATAAAGTAGGGTACCTTAAACTAGCTTTATCCGGGACTTTGTTCGAACTACTACCATTTTCGGCTTCTAGGCAGCGAAATAACGTCTCCAAGAAGATTTTGAGTAAGATCTCTAGCAAAACAACTGTGAAAGCTGCATTCAATTACGTACAGTGTTTGCGTGATGCGCGTACAAACATACAGATGGGCAGACAAAAACTCTAAGGCTTTTTTTGGCACCAGTAGCTTTTATTAAGACAGTATTTTCTTAAATACCTCTTGTATGTACAAATATTGATCAGTTACAATTTTATTATATATATACATAGATAGGTATATGCTAAACATGGGTAATGGTGGCGAAAAATAGCTAAATTAATTATATTATTATTGCTCATTTTTGTGACGTACGATCCGTTTAAGCGGACACTGTATTGCTTGCTATTGCAAATGATTGATTGCTTTCTATTGCAAGCAATCATAGATTACGGTACAAAGGTATAATTCTTGTATTGTGCTCTAGGAGAAAGGAATTAAAGTTAGTATGAAGAGAAAGGGATGTCAGCCTCTGTAATTCTTACTAACTTGGGTCAACGAACGATTGCTAGAAATTTAAATTTAAGCCAGTCTACGGTTTCTAGAGTATACCGAAGGTTTGTAGAGACAGGTTCTTAGAAAAGGAGACCCAGTACCGGCAGAACTCGAGCAACCACCCATCGTGACGACCGATTTATTATTTCAACTTCCCTACGAAATCGTTTCCTCACGTCAGTAAACATCAAAACAGAGCTGAATGAAGTGCGTGGAGTAAACGTGAGTGCACGAACAATAATAAGGAGGCTTAAGGAAGCGGCAATCACCCCTTTTAGGGCAGCAAATGGTCCAAAGCTGTCTGCAGCTCACAGACAAGCTCATTTAAGAAATACGTGTGAGCATCTTAATTGGACTGAAAAGCAATAGGCTTATACATTTGCTATATTGTTCACCGATGAGTGTAGGACATGTTTAAATGGTGCAGACGGTCGCTAAAGAGTTTATCGTCGATGTGGGGAGAGATATGCTCAAAGTTGCATTAAGGAGCGTGTTACTTTTGGAGGTGATTCGTGTTTGGGGTCGCATTTCGATGATCGGGTGAACGGAACTTGTGTTCCTCGACATGGTTCGTCAAAACGGTAGAAGAGGTGGTTTGACGGCACAACGGTATATAACAGAGGTTTTAGAAGCTCACGTGGTACCTACATGGGATAAATAAGCGAAAATTTTACTCTAATGCCCGAGCCCACGCTACTGCACAAGTTCGACAATATTGCGAAGAGGTTGGGATACGTACCATGAATTGGCCAGCACGCAGCCCGGATCTTAATCCCATTGAGCATGTTTGGGACAGTTTAAAAAAAGCTATACATGCGAGAAATCCTGTGCCCACAACAGTGGCAGCACTAAGAACAGCGATTTCACAAGAATGGAACAATATTCCGCAAGACCGTTTAATAACCCTAATCAGATCTATGCGGAACCGATTAGAATCTGTAACAAGGGCACGTGGAGGCAATACATCTAATTAAAAGAATAAAATACCTGAGCTTCAACTTTTTTAAATTGTAAAACCTTTTTTTTCAATAAACCTACCAAAACCAATTTTTGTTACATAAATCGTTTTTGTTCAAAAAAATTGAATGGTCCTTTCCAGTATACAATTTAAATTTGTATAAAAAGTTTGAATACTTGATTAAAATGTTTATTTTAAAGGCATCTTGAACATTGATGCAGTTTATAGATATAGTGTCCGTCAGTGTACATTTCCACTGAATTGAATTAAATGAAACATTATAATAAGGTACGTTGTACGTTGAACTATAACCTATTGCAATGAATGTGAAGTGTGGAAAACGCATCAATAGCTGATTTATCTTAATTAAAAGAAACTCAAAGACAATGGCTTCCACCACGCACAATTAAACCGGTAATTTTCTAAAATACGCAATGGACTTAAATTGTTACGTTGTTGTGATCCCACAACAACGTAACAATAGCATCATTGCCCATTAACGTCCACTTAAACTGTTCAACATCATTCTCCATTGTCCGTAAGAACAAATGGTCCTCCAGGATTGATATAATCACGTCACTTGGCAGGTGGCTTAGTGATCGTCCTCGGGTGTTATAAATCAGAGCTGTGCCGGTCACTGCCTGACACTTCTGTCCCTCTGACGGACGTAATCCCCTTTTACGACGACCCCGGGAAGTGTTAACGGTTTATTTCTAAGCAGAGAACCTGCAATCAAGTTTGTAACTACTTTCGAGGACTTTGACGAATTTCTGCTGTACGCTAGTCATTATAACTTTATTGCTGTCTGTTCTTATTTATAATATACTAGTTCCTGCAAGAGATTTTAGTTCAGTATTTTTTAATTGTAGTCGGTGTCTTTCTACATCATTTACATTACCTCAACATGTGAAATCATTGAAATAGTAAATACACACATTACGTTTAATATATCAATTATAAGAATTATCTTATAATTTATATATTTCAAGTAATATATGTTACTATTACATTACTGAATTATTCTCATACATTTTAATGTATAAGAATAATTCAGTAATGTAATCCCGTCTACAAACCGCCTACAAAGTAAATACTAAATCCCGCCTGCGGATAAACATTGCGTAGCTTATGATTTAAAAATACTCTAATTTGCTCTGGTACACTTGAATTGGTGAAGGATTTGATAACAACAGTTAAGTAGTTACAGAGATTATAATAAACACAACTAAGCAAAGTTTACCTCAATAGAATATTAGTACAGTTCAATACATGACTAATTTAGAGCTACGCGTAGTTCGCATTGCACTAGTAAACATTTCAGTTTGAATGATTAATTAGAATATCACTAAAGTATAATCTAAAATACGAAAGGGCAATGAAATAAAAATAAAAAGAGACTTGCGTGTTTACTTTAACGTTAAATTATATACATTTTCAGTTTAGTAACATGACCTAGATTCTATCTACTTATTTACACACATAAACATCTAAAAAAAAAAGTAGGTAAACATTTTCGAGAAACCGTTATCACGGACAGGTACTTATAGAAAGCTTTACTGAATATATTATTATGTACGCTAGTATAAAGCCTTTAGGAATTTAGATCAGTGGAACTAGACGGCAGGTATCAAGTGACGTCATAGAGGACTTTGAAAGTGTAGTGAGCACTTGTGGCGAGACAGCTCTGAGCCGAGAACAAAGCGTATTGTCTGACTCAGCCGACAAATACTAACGGTGTGTCCACGTGGCAACACTTCTGGTTCAACAACTTTTGCATCACATGTAAAGAACGGAACTAAATCGTGAAAGCGTAGTTGTATATTTCGTCCGCCTGATGCGCCGCATTTGAGGAATGATTGAAAACAATCTCAGAGCCATTAAAGCTTATGTTTGTATTCCAGAGAACAAATATTTGAGCGATCGATATAGTACTCATATAAGTTTTTTAATGTTGCAGAGAATTGCGGCTATCTTAAAGCTATGTCCAAATATCTGTATTACAATTTTCCTATTCATATTGACATAAGTCGAACAGCGATAAAGCAGCGATAGCTCAGTGGGGAGACCAATAGACTGCAATGCAGAGGGTCTCGGGTTCGAACCCACGTCGAGCACCTCTGACTTTCGGAAGTTATATGACTCTTCGAAATGATGTGCGTATTGATTGAAAATTGTCGCCTGCTCCGTGCCTCGGAGAGCACGTTAAGCCGTTGGTCCCGGCTGTCATAAACATCTATGGCAGTCGTTATTGGGAAAGTCAGTACCCTCTAATATCCTGACACTGGTCTAGCCTTAGGGTATCATTAGCCTTCGGGTTGCGGAGGTCAGGTGGCAGCCGCTCCGTGTAAAAACTGATATCCAGTCAAATCCGGTTAGACCAGAAAAGCCGACCCCAAGTGACTTGGGAATAATAAAGGCTAAGAGAGAAAAAAAAAGAAATTGACATGAGTCGAACAACATCGCAACGCGGCTTTTTACGCTAAATTATTTTTACGCACATAACCACACCATTCTATGTACTTTGTTTTCATTAAATAATGATTTGAATACTGATGTCGTTCTACGCTTGTTATAACACAAGCTCTAAAACTTAAAACGCGTTTTACATGCATTGCAGAAACTATGAACATTTAGCTGGATTGTTACGTGCGTAGCTAAAACACATTTCAAACATATGCTACGCTCTGAACGTAGAGCTACATAACTCTTTGTCAAATGTGCTAATAACATATGAAGCGTGAGCAAACGCTTTTTATGTTACGTTTTTACACGACAGAGCAAAGGAATACAATAAATTGACCTAATAAATGTTGTTTGATCTCGGTATTGCTCTCTAGTCAGACGGAAAAGTTTTTGTGAAGGAATTGGGCGTTAGTTTGTTGTGAAGTTACAAGATTTCGAGTGCACATGGCCGATACGAGTATAGTAGCAAGAGTTATGGTCTTTAATGTTAGGGAGCGATATATTCTAGGAATTAAAATGATAATAAAGTGAAAAATAGTACCATTATAGAGTTATAAGTCCGTACCGATTCTTTACTGTATATACGCATCAACAGAATCTAGGGATATTGTATATTCCATCAAATACCTATCTAAAATCCATGAAAAATTTCTGATATAGTAAATGGAAGAATGATAGGATATTTTAAGGTTTTTAATAAAAAATAAAAAACCATTCATGATTTTTTTGTAATAAATAAATATGTTAATTTTTTTTATCGTCGTAGAATATTAGTATGATAAAAAATCTTCATTTCTTCTTATAAAACTATTTATTTTAATTAAAATTGATTAAAATTTTATCAAATCTAATTATTAATAATCAGTGTTGCCACCTCTTACATTAATTACACATTGACATCTATTTTTCATAATTAAAATTAAATTGACATTGTCTTGCTGCAGTGTTCGTAAAGTTGTTGTTCTCTCTAAAAGTTTTTAAGGATTTAAGTCGACCGACTGTACAGGCCAATCCAAAACATGAATATCGTGGTCTGCGATAGCGGCCGATACCAGCCGCGCCGTATGGGAAGGAGTATTATCGTGCATAAATAGAAATTCCTGGCCCATTTGGATTCTGTGTGGGACAATAATAGGCTCTACAACTTCCTCGTGGTATTTTTGTGCAGTCTTGCTGCCTTGGATTCAAACGAACTGGGTTCGTCTGCCAAGACGAATTCCTGCTGAGTGGATATCCTGAGGGTGCCGTAGACGGCTAACTCTCCCTGGAGTTCTCCAAACGCGTGTTCTTCGTGAATCCGGATGAAACCCAAACCGGAACTCATCGGTGAACAGCACCAAAGACCATTGTTTGCCACTCCATGGTAAATGCTCCCGAGCCCATGAAAGTCGCCGACCGCGATTGTCACGTCGCAATGCTGGAACACGTAGCGGTCTTTGAGCATGAAGACCAACTTCATGCAACCTCCTTCGCACAGTTTGGTCGCTTACCAGCAGCTCGTAGTCCTCCTGGAGCCTTTGTACTAATTGCATCGCTGAGATATTGGATTGTCTTCTGGCGGTTATTTCGAGAAATCGATCCTGTCTCTGCGTAGTAACACGATATCTACCCGTGTGCCGTTCAGCCACATCCCCAGTACTGCGATAACGTGACCACAACCTTAATATCACGTTTGGGCTGGTGTGTAGAGCCTCAGCAACGACGCGTTGAATAGCACCATTTTCTAACATGCCCACGGCTCGTAACATTTCATCTCGACTCAAATGACAACGTGACATGACTCTAAAGCTCACAAGGCACGTTAAATTAAAAAAGAAAAACAATCTAATCCCTTTTCATTGATTAATATCAATAAAACAAATTTTAATTTTCCTTGTCTTAACGTATTACTAACAATTTTGCCGCCATATATTGTAATTATTATATATACTGAAAACCCTCGGTTTTATAATAAGAAACACCAAGAACTTTAAACACGATATTACTATTATAAGATTATACGAGAGTCTGGTCAGGTCTCTTGTGTTCAATACTGTTGTGTAGTTTGGCATCCGCATTATGAAGTTCATTCTAATAAAATTGAATGTGTCCAAAAAAGATTTATGTACCACTTATAAATTTAACTTGTCAAAGAAGCTAACTAGTTACACAAACCGATTAACTCATTTCAATATAACATCACTTAAAAAACGCCGTAAAATTTTAAATTTATCGTTTTTACATAAATTAGTCAATGGTAATATAAATTGTCCTCATCTGGTACAGAAACTTAATATAACAATCACTCATAAACTTCCACGGCTGTCTAGATACTCCTTGTTTACACCTAAGCGATCCAAAACTAACCTAGGCTTTTTCTCTCCTATAAATAGGCTCCAAGCGGAATATAATTCTGTTAGTAAAAATAAGGATATTGATATATTTAGTCTAAGTTTACCAACTTTTAAAAAGAAAATATTATCACTATGCTGAGATTCAATAACACAGTAGTATAAAGTTTTGTTCTTTTAGTATATACATACTAATTATGATAGAAATTGTTAATTTAAGTTTTTATTTTTTAGTTCTGGGAAGCCTTATGCTCCCAACTATCGTTTGTATTTTGCTTTCCGTAGCAACCTGTAATTAAGGCAGCACCCATACTTGTATACCACTGACTTTGTAACTTAGCTTTTAAGGTGTATGTTCTTGTGGTTGTTCAAATAAATAAATAAATAATTCTTATTTACATTTTTAAATTTTGAATATAGAATAAAAGAGGTTTCAATTTGTATATAAACTTTCTATGGCAACTAAAAAGATTTTAAACTATAAAGCCGTAAATAATTTAGGATTAAGGTATACCTAGATTTTGTTGATGTGTGTATGTTTTCTTATTTCTTTGTACGTACAAATCTGTGTTGCTTTGCTCAACCCTAGACCACATGCACAGTTGTCGCATACACTACCGCAGTGCAACCGTGGCAGTTGATGAAATAATAAAAGTTACGATAACAGAAGTTGTAAGGTAAATAAACTATATTAGCGTTTTACACCATTATAGTAATGAGTTTGAAAAAATATATGGTTAATTCAATTTAATTATTTACTTAATATTGTCTTCTGTTTACGCGAATATTATTCATTGAAATTAAACTACTATATACCACTACCTGAGATTTGACAAACCACAGATTCTCGCTAAAGAACATCGATTCCTACCAAGGATGCTTCGCGAGGTTATTGAAATCAAAAAACATCCTGATTTTAATAGAGAAGATGGTTGGCATGTACCACCAGTTTGGGATCCAGTAATACAAATAGTCAAACCCAAGAAGAAGCAAACCACAGCTAGACTTCATGATACTTTGAGCTCATTCTGTGTAAATAGAAACACCAATGATTAAATTATGTTCGGGTACTTTGAAATAACTACACTGGAACATTGAGACAACTACCATCTTAGTCTCCCCGTGACCATGGCTGCTGAAAAGCAACCGAAACGTCGGGAAAAGTGTAAAATTAAATTAAATCTAAATACTTTTAATAATAATATAATTAGCTTAAAAATTAGTAAAGTTTAATAGTAAGAGTAGTGTAAAATTTTTTAAAATTATGTGTTCAAGTGTTAAATAAACACGCGATAAAATCCGTATATACTAGTTTAATTTCAATTAATTGTTTACTATTGAACTACATTGTAACATAAATATCAAAACAAAAAATATAAAAATTTTAGTTTTGAATAATAATCAATGATATATTATATTATTTTACCATACACCTAAAAACCGAATTATATTATCATAGGCTGATTTTTCCTTAATGCTTTTTACAAAATGCAGTAAAACCACTTAATAACAGTATCAATACGTGGCGTACATTTATCGCCATTCTACCTATGCTGTTGAAATAAATATATCATATTGATAATCACTTAATTTTTAATCCGTAGCATTAACGATAAACGTTGTGCTATGAAAAAAATATTGTATTAAATTTCGCAGCATCTGGCGTCTTGAACAGATCTATAGAGATGTTCTGAGAGAACCATAAGATTTTAATACCGGAGGTATTAAGGTGAGGTAGGGAGAATGAAGTGGTGCGTAGCGTGTCAATGCCAGGCAGCGTTGAGGACCGATCAGCTGTTTTCATTGTTTTTTTTTAACGTGGGGGAATGCATCACGCATTCCCCTCCGCGGGGGCGGGCGGAGGGGTTATGTCGGACTCGCCGGGGTAAAAGAAAGATGGAATAAGAATAATGTACCTCCCGGAATACCGACTAAACCTACCACGGTGTTCCTCGACAAAACCACTATCGACGGGGCCGCGCGAAACACTTGCGCATGCAGTCGCGACCCAAGGACCGATCAGCTTCGCCAACACAAACTAACCTACTCGCCATTTATTTTAGAAATATTGGAAAGTTTGTAGCGAGCAAAATGTGTTTGCTTTTTGTTTGAAGCGCAGATGGTATCAGAAAATTGTTGCTGTGTAATGTTCAATATTACAGAAGCTGTGGAAAATATTGTTCAATTTCATCAATGCGTCATAGCTGGAGATCTATGAATAAGCACAGTGACGCATCGAAGTAGTTTTATCGCGTTAGCATTTTTACAAACCTATACTAGTAGAGAATAAATTTCTGATATCATAATTATGTAGGACACATAATTATGACATATTATGGATGCGCTCCGAATGGTATGGAGAATTATACGCATGTTATAGCGTTTTCCTGTCGCAAAACTTACATTGTATCATAACAACAAATGGCGAGAATTTGAATCAAATGGAAAATATTTTTAAATAATTTGAACAACAATCGTCTATACTAATATTATAAAGAGGAAAGATTTGAATTTCTTGTTTGTTTTTTTGTAACGATTTAACTCAAAAACTTCCAAAACTATTTTAAAAGTTCTTTCTCCATTAGAAAGCTAGGTATATTATCACTGAGTAACATAGGCTATATTTTATTTAGAAAGTATTTTTACTAACATAACTTACTTTTACGCGACTGAAAGCTAGTGGAGATATAAAGAGGTACGCATAAGTGTCCGTTTCTCAGAATCTGTAGACTAAACCAATAATTTTTTTTCATCCTATATAATATTACAGTCTGGAGGGTTTCCACATGGTGTTCTTATTGGTACAGCCGAATATCATTGCTATTTATGTTTAGATTTGTAGAAAAAAATCAGCTGTTTAAAGGCTGCTAATTTAAGATGACTTCATCTATAGATCAGTACTAAGAACCATTTGTTAACTTTTACTCCAAATAATAAGTAATAATACATTAGCATTGTAATATTATAACTAGAATATTAAAGTGCTCTTGAATTTTATTTATTAACAAGTTTTACATAAAGCAGCTTCGGGAGTCAGTGATTCTTAAATAAAGATCTCTGGTCCACAGAGACTGGACCTAACGCGACACTGGATCGATGGACTCGCTGAAACGCGCAATTTCGTTACCGCGGTCAAACGATGCAGTCGTAAAACTGTCTACACGGCTCCGTGTGGACAGTTATATCTTGGGGTAAAAGTTACGATTTTCATTTGATATTTATTTACAGAAGTTACGAATACATGAAGCGCTGAAGTTAAAGCACTTGCACATGTTGCATGTTTTGTATGAACGACTGATGCGAATCGCCCGCACATGCATACTTGCGCATGTAATACATGCAAGAGGCTTGCGCATGTTGCGGTACATACGCAATCCTTTTGCGTGCAACCTGTATATTTTACAAACGAAAATACACAAATAAAAAATATAGATAGGGGCAAATTAATCAAATATTTAAAATAACAGTAACATCGAAAAATGAAGTATAGAATTGCCACATATTTAAGTAAGCGAATGAAATTATGACACAGCGCTGACCGTAAATATCTTATGACGAAAACCACCAGTAATAAAACTCGCCTGTTACCCAAATAGAAATTGGAAACCACAATTTACGACACCAAATATGTCTACGACATAGCTATGGGTTGAGCACCTTTGTACTTAACTTGGTTATACACAATTCTGTATCGGTAATGATTCTGCGTGGACTTCGGAGATAATCCTAACTAATATTATAAATGCGAAATTGTGTTTGTTTGTTACTCTTTCGCGGCTTAACTAATCGACCGACCATCATGAATATTTTCATACACGTTGTCAGAGGTACAAAATAGAACATAAACATAACTAAATTAATACCTAAATTTCATCCAGTAAAAGGTACTGCTACTTTTCTTTTTTTAACATGGGGAATGCATTGGCGCATACCTCTCCGCGGGGGCGGGCGGAGGGGTTATGTCGGACTCACTCGGGAAAAGATGGAGATATCCCGGTAATACCAACTAAACCTACCACGGTGTTCCTTCCCAAAATCTATGGCCGGGACGCAGGGATCACTAACCTAACCTACTCGTATATTTACGCGAGCAAAACCGCGGGCAAAATCTGGTATGTAGTACTATAACTAACTGAAGTAAAAATAACTGTTTGTAGTCAAAACATTGTTATTATTTTCGATAATAGGTCCGAATTACGGCATATATGTACATATGTATTTGTTTTGAGCATCTATCGTGAATTTTAAATTTTTATTATTTACTTTTGATATGTACATATTAGTGTGAGTGTCAAATAGATTACTAGGCCTTTTTTTAAATACCTGTATTACCAGGGGGCATAAATTTAAAATTTCTATACTGCCTAGTGGAAATCTCTTTCAATAAGAAATGTGCTCGGTGCGGTAGTAGAAGTCCAAATCAGTAGTACGATGTGTGCGATCGAAACTTTAACATTATTTATTTTAAAAGTTTCAGGTCATGGCTTGTAAGCTGCAACTTTAAAACAAGTTTTGGACTATCTTTGAATCAGAGGTAGCCTCGATAAGCCTAATGTTATTAAGAACTTATTGCGGCAATCCTATAAATAATAATTGTATTGGTGAAGTTTCAATATTTATTATTTAATTACGAAACCTTTGGCACATAAGTAGACTATAATCAGGACTAACATTCTAACTTATATTATAAATGCTAATATGAGGTTGTTTGTTACGCTTTCATGCCTTAACTATTTTGCCGATCATCATGAAATTTCGCATACACGTTTTCAGGGATACAGAAAAAGACATACATACCTATTATCCGAAAATCGTATTTTTAGTAATCTAACCTATATTTACGAGAGCAAAACCGCGGGCAATATCTAGTGTAGAATACTTTTCAATGCGGAATAATAATAAGCAATTATATTATACCACTCGTCAAACGTATACTTGTAACCTCACATAAATAGGTACAGCTCTCTACTGCCTTTATGAGTTCTATTCAAGAAGTCCATCTCAAACAAGTCAAACGGTGACTTTTATCGCTATCCGACTAGATGCATTGAATGTAAAACTATTGTTCCTCACAATTATTTATTAGTTTCTACGACTATAGAATAATAGTTCTATAGTGAGGCTAATAAATAATTAAGTAAGGAACAATATATAAGGATAGATTTGGACCTATTCTAAATCCATAGACTACTCTAAAAATATGTCTAAGGTGTAACTATGGACTAACCAAGGCAGGTCCATCCGTTTTTCGTTACTTTTTCCCCTTCGCCTTTAGCCTTTATTATTCCCAAGTCACTTGGGGTCGGCTTTTCTAGTCTAATCGGATTTGACTGGATATCAGTTTTTACACGGAGCGGCTGCTACCTGATCTCCGCAACCCGAAGGCTAACGATACCCTAAGGCTAGACCAGTGTCAGGATATTAGAGGGTACTGACTTTTCCAATAACGAGTGCCTTAGATGTTCATGGCAGTCGGGACTGACGGCTTAACGTGCTCTCCAAGGCACGAAGCAGGCGATAATTGTCAATCAATATGCACATAATTTCGAAAAGTCATATATCTTCGCAAAAGTCAGAGGTGCGCGAGACCCTCTGCATTGCAGTCTGTTGGTCTCCCCAGTAAGCTATCGCTGCCATCCTTTTTTAGTTAATACGCTATAGTTTTCTGCGTATTGTAATCATCTGCCAACGTAGGTTTATCAAAGGGCCGGCTATTTTGTTGTGTAGAAGTTTTAAAAAAATGAATATAGCTGTAAAATGATGATCCCAAGACGAATAAGAACGCTTGCATTTTATAAAATTGTATTTTATAAAATATAATGGAAATACCTACACACTACCCGGGCAAAAGGATTTAAACCATTGAGTAGCTATCATTCCGTCACCCACCTATCCTACGCAGTTATACAGAATACAAGCCTCTTCGAGTTTTGTTGAATTACCAATACTATCTTGTTCGTCTATAGTAGTCTACATTAACCTTTGTTCTACAAATAAGTCGATTTACAGTATTAACTCACAATTTATAAACCTATATTCAGTAGGTATTTTGAATGAAATTATCTAAGGAAATCTTTATTAATATTGAATATTATTCGTAAAATTTGACAGACAGTTAAATTTGACACATATTCTATGAAAAATATGTCAAATATTAAAAGTCCGTGGGTAAAATGTATCGTTAGTGAATATATGTAGGTACGGGTCTAAATCTTTGTACTGGCTGTCACCCCGTTTCACTCTCGTTTATAATAACTGTTCAGATACCGCGGCCCGTAGCTTGATGTTATATAGCGCGAGTTAATTCTGGATAAGCAAGCTTGATAATGGCGAAAGCAAATTTTTTGAATTTTTGAATTTATTCATAACAAGCAAACATACAAGTATAAAAAAATTTCCTATATAAGTCTTTATAGTTTAGATGTGTGAGTGAGGGCAAGCTTTGATTAAATTTCAAAAGTGTATAGTCCACTTAAACCTATCGAAAATTAATTACCATAAATAAAGAGAATAAATTAACAAAAGCCTTAGAAGTTTCAGGAGGTTTTATACAGCACAAGTTTAATAAACGTAAATATGAGCCTCAAATGTTTATTGGATCAACTATGCGGTTGACTTAGTTTAATCACGTTAGCTAAATTAATCTAATGTTTTAAGAGACACTTAATTAGCTTTAATGATCCAATTTACGGGACACTTACGGCTAAGAGGATTTATTCAATGCATGTATGAACCACTAAGCCTTTCTCTTTGCTTTGGCTGTTTCATTAGGG
This sequence comes from Catocala fraxini, assembly GCA_930367265.1. NCBI lineage: Eukaryota > Metazoa > Arthropoda > Insecta > Lepidoptera > Erebidae > Catocala > Catocala fraxini. The sequence goes on from OV884032.1 coordinate 9,761,884, forward strand.
AATTAATTTACTATTTTTTTAATTATACAGCACCTATATTAAGAAAAATTCTGTGTCGTGATGGACTTTACAAACATTTAAACAACGAACACCAAGAACACCCAGACTCGGAAAAACTAAATAGTTAAAAAATTTTTTGCCCCGTGTGGTAATCGAACTTATAACATTCACGCTGTGGCAGTGGCGAGGCGATCACTGAAACCACTACGCGATTAGTGCAGTCATTCATATGGTATGTATGGTGGGTTCTTGGTCTCTCTCTACTCACACATAAGACAGACTCACTGGGGAAGGATCTATCCTCTACAGAAGAAAGCTGCCAAATAATTTTATGTTACGCTTTACCAATGAAATGAAATGAAATGAAATTTGTTAATCACAAATAAGTGAGTCACAGTAATGAATGAACACTGGTACCCAAGGTAAGATCTAACTTGTGTTATGGGTACCAGGCCCCACTTTCAGGTTTCTTAACAAATTGGTATTAATTTAGGTACGTACATTGATGTTTTCAAATAAATTACAAAAAGAAAATATAAAATATTAATAAAAACAAAATCTAAGAAAAAGTAAATAAAAATTGGGTTGACACTTATGATTGTGCAGTAGTAGTGCGAGAGTAGGTGTGTGTGTGTGTGTATGGGTGCTGCAAATATGTGTGTGTGTGTGTGTGCGTGTGTGTGTGTGTTGTACTTTGTGCGTATCATAATATAACCACCATACACCAATGAGTAGTTGCCAGAGCTTGTTTAGCGGCGCTGTGCTCTCAGCACGTTTTGTTGTGAAGTAGAAACTTTTTGCGATGTCAGCAACGTGTTAATTATATGCTGAACCGTTTTTCTTTGTCAGATATTTAATGAGCGACTTCCGATATACTTCAGTATTTGTAAATATTGAAAATATAAGCAATTAAATGTTTGTCTCGAGTAGGAATGCAACTCACAGTTTAATACCATTGCAGCCATTAACGTACTTATTTTTTGGGGTTAGGGTCAGATAGTCTGGATAGTAAAATGTCTGAGTAAACAAAATGAGTAGATTGCAGAAACTGGGTAGGCAAAACGTCTGAGTTGCTAAAAGACTGAATCGCAGAATGTCTTTGTAGACAAAATGTCTAAGTTTCAAAAAGTCTAGATTGCAGAATGACTATGTAGATAAAACATCTTAGTTGCACAAAGTCTGGATTGCAGAATGTATAAGCGTAATTGTATAGGTGCATATTCTAAGCGACATAGAGTATTTTTTAAACAAAATAGCTTGATGGCAATATGGACCAGCCACCAGGGATTATAAAGCACCTATAGAAACTGAAGCTTTGAAAATGGTAACCCTTACTATTAAGTTCAATTAACCTAGTGAGAGACCCGTTGGTTTGCCAAGCAGAGGTCTCGAGTTCGATCCCAAGGAACGCGTGTTTAATTTTTCGAAGTGCGTATTAAATAGTTAATTATCGCTCGCTTTAACGGTAAAGGAAAACAACGTGAGGAATCCTTCACGTCTGAAAGTTCTCCATAATTTTTTCGAAGATACGTGATGTCTGCCCACCTGCACTGGGCCAGCATGGTGGCATAGTCCTGTTTAACTCATCTCACACTAAGAAGAGCAGAGCCGTGTCCAGCAATGGGACAGTTTAATATAGGGCTGATATTATTGTATGCCGTATTTTAATCTAGCACCTGGTAATTAATCCTTTTATTATTTTACAGCTGAATTATAATTACATTATCGACTTTAAAAATCCCCATTTCAAAAGTAAAAGTTATAAAGACCTACCGCTATCGGGAACAGAGTCCAATTTGCCGGTGGTTAGTAGGGCTCTAGAGAGAAGGAGGTTCCTTTCCTGACGATGCCTGCCGCGTTAAGCAGTAAGCCTTCTGCATTAAGGACTTGACCCAGGTCATGCGTAAGTTTTATTCGGTAGGTCCAAAGTCTCGGGAGAGCCCGACATAACCCTCTCGCATCCCCTTGTGGCGAGAGGTTATATGCATAAGTAGCAGTGGTGGGTGTAAAATGGTCATGCGTAAGCCTTTTTAGATGGTGGTGAGGCATTAACCATTAGGGAAATACTATTTTATTATAATGTGAGCATCTTTAATATCTTACGGTGACATAATATATACTTATCTTGTCATTATACAATCCAGACATTTTGTAATTATAACGTTTTGCATATCAAGTCATTTTGCAATAAAGTCATACTGCCTACCTAAACGTTTTAAAACAAATATATATTAATTAGCAACTCAGACGTTTTGCCTACCCAGTCATTCTGCAATCTAGTCATTTTGTTTACTCAGACATTTTACTATCCAGACTATCTAACCCTAACCCATTTTTTGTACCTATATTGGCAAATAAAAGTTATTATTATTATTAACTAACCATTAAATTAAGTCTTCTAAATTCTAAGGCTGAATAAAAGAAAGTGAATTAATAATTGTTTACCTTCATTTTGTTTGTGTTAACCTATTGAGTCGCAGATTTCAGCATGAATGCGCCGGCTCGACCGGGAAAGGACTACCATCTCACAGAAAATCGACGTGAAATAGCAGTATTCCTACTGTTGTGTTTCGTTCGGTGAGTGAGAGTGCCGGAGGCCCAATCACCTTCTTTCCCCCTTCCCGCTCCTTCTCCTTCCGATTTCCTTTCCTGAAGGGTCGGCAACGCGCAAGTGATGTCTCTGGTGTTGCAGGCGTCCATAGGGTACGGTGACCACTTACCATCAGGTGGGCCGTATGCATGTTTGCCACCTTAGCCGTATACAAAAAAAAAGAAACCGGTGCAGCGGTGGCCAGATACAATAGTTTTTTTAAATTATGTCTGGAGTTCTTAGATTTGACAGATCAATTAGATGTGATGTAGGTACTGATCACTACTAGTAATAGCACCAGAAAAAGATATATGTAGATGGAACGAACTTAGTTGTGTTTAAGTATTTGTTTAATAGCAACAAACATAGTCCATTGGAAGGTAATCTTTGTATGAACAATAAATGTATAGTCCTACTAATACACGCTTATCTAATGCAACTGCAATTAATAATAACAAAACATCGTTTTCTTATTTTTCTGTATTTTACATTATAACTAGGAATAAACCCTTTGTCACGGGACTTACAAACATTCAAACAACAGACATAACGAGCAACCAGAGTCGGAACAATAATTTGTGGATCACACAAATTTTCGCCATGTGTGGACTTTGAGTCCATAACACTCAGCGTAGTGGCAATAGCGAGACGATTACTTTAATTACTACGCCATCCGGCAGTCGAGTCTATCTTTATCCCTATGGCAATCTCTTTTAGATAGGTAGTAGATCTCATTTGCAAAATAAAGTTATTTCGAGACATCCGGGTGTTCCACTAAGTTTATGCACGTTTCCTAAGTTGTAACTTTCACATTATTTAAGACTAACTCGATTTTGAAACCTGATATATTTAATTTGGATAAATTGATTCTGGATTAGATGCCGAGACGTGCTGAACTAAATTTAAATGTAGAATTTTATGAGAGTCCTTTGTGAGTTTTTTCGTATACCAAGTGGAATGATGTTGCCATGTGTTAAGCATGTTATTTTAACTCAAGAACAGCTGGAAACGAACTAAAGGTTAAAAATGTTTCTTGCTTTAGCCCGTGATACTATTAGGACTTCTTTGTTTTACCTGGATGGAGGACCTCCTTTCATGTAGATTTTTAAACCAAGAAGTTCATATTACAATTATTTTTTTTAGTTAATTATATTGAATACAGCATGTAGTTTATTTTATATTCAACGCGACTTGTTAAATTATTCACATATAAAAAAGGCAGTTTGCATAAAAATTAAATAAAACATCTTAATTATCTACAAGATGGAGCAGAAGGAACGCGGCCAGCATATTTTCATTTAGTTTTAAAAAGTTCACGACTTCCATTTTTTATTTAAGGTTATTGAAAGCGTAAGAATAATAAGGATTAGTTAGCGTTATTGTTAAAATGAGAATCCTTTGAGGGCGAATCTATCGTCCAGTTCAACGAAACCCTTACATAAAAAACGCATTAATTATTAAAATACAGCTATTCCAATGGATACCTTTATATAAATAAAAATAATTAAATATTTCACAAAAGATTTATTTTAATGTACATCAACAGGCCTCGGATAGACCGATCAAATTTCGTATTGATGAGATAATTCGACTCTCAACAATACGCAATTAAATAACGATTAAATTAACAGACCTACTTTATAGTCATGCAATCGACTACTAACAAAAAGATAAAACAAGATTGAATCTTGTCTCAGAATTGACCGAGATTCTTGTAAATAAATGTTATAATGAACTAGCATATTTGATAAAATATTTTATTTAGCTTTTCCTAATGAGAAAATATATACAATCACTCTTGAGTTGCAGATATCCAAACAAAATTGAATAAAATGGAATCGTTTAACCTTATATTCAAGAGGTTAGCGAATGCTTAACAATTTGATGTAATTTATATCGGCCTTTGAGTCACTCACAAATGTCTTCTAGCTTAATTCATTTTGTTACAAGATTATTCTAATCTCTCTCATATGATAATGAAAAAGTATATGAATTTAAAAGCTCCGACTGCCTTGAAATTTATAATATAATTTTTCATTAGGTTCAAGAGATAATTTGATATTTGTATTCAATAAATTTAATAATCTGCCGTTTCAATATTGAAGATTAGGTCGTACAAATTAGATTTCCATATCGTTATTTATTGTATGAAAAATTTAATTTATGTGTGTGGTACGGTACCGAACTCCTTTTGACTAATACGATGCTATTGAATGATACGAGAAGATAGATTATAGAATATGTATATTACTGATAAAGTTCTAATGCTAAGTACAAACTGATAGAAAATGCTAAATTATATAATGATAGCGAGTTACACGCGACGCGGTTATTGACCGGTAGTGAACTGATTTTTATATAAAACTAATGAATTACGAATGCGTTGTGGCGAAAATGCTGACATAATATAAAGTAATTTTGCAATGTACGGTTGCACCGTACAATATCTTTATGATAAATTTTATTGTTGGTAATTAATTATTTATTACGATTAATTATAACGTACGGCGTATTTACGGCGTTTTAGCGTTATGACAGCCGGTGCTAGACAAAGTAAAAAGTTTTACGGAATCTGCTGACTAGGATCATTTAATTAAAAAGCGAGTAAATAAATACCGCAGTCCTGTTTAATATTAAACTTTGTTTGCCGATACCAAACTTCTTATTATTTATTACTTTCGACGTTTTTCGTCAATGTTCTTTTGGATTTATTTACCAACTGTAAACAATCTTACAACCTTTTTAAACATTTTACAAGAAGCGAAGGAAAATTAGAGAAAATTAAAAAAGGGAAGAAAAGAAAAAAATCGCTTTTATCGATTCAATTGATATTCTTATTCACGTTAGTATCGCTAAGCGCTTTGTACATTTTAGGACACACGATACAACGCTTCACGATGTGAATGACGGGACGAAAAATAATCAAAGGAAGTTATTAAAGCCACAGACAACGATATTTCTTTGCCAAGGTGCATTGTAAATCGTGTGAAAAGTAAACCAAATTCAAAACTGTGGCATTGTCAAACACCAGAAGGCAACTTATTTATTATGCATGCAAGTTTATGAAACGAGTCTCACCAGAGATGTGCCCTATATTCAAGTATGCCACAATATTGCGGAATGCAAAATTTATGTGAGGAAGTAACACTTTAAATCGAATAAAGTTTCTTCGGTTAGCAAGTTGATATGAAGATAGGAGGGATGTGTCGCACGAAAGAGCGGGTTTAATGACTCGGAATGCGGAGGCATTGTATTGCGGTCGAGGCCTAGCTACGGCTTTGTCGCTGTTCGACTACAGGAACACATGTGTTCAAATATTAAGCGCAAACCGCACAACGTGCCGAAATCTATAGTGCGACGATTAATACACGACTGTTTGTGAATACACATCATTGTGTGATTGATGTGTATTATATGAAATAGAACTACGCAAACAGGCTAATCGTAAACACGTTTTAGTATAAATTTAACAAATTATTTACTTTCATAATTTTGTCTGACTTTAGAGCACCTGTTGATACTCAAAGTTAATAATAATAGCCGTGCTCGAACTTTTCGAATCGGATCCAATATATTTTCCCTTTTATTCATTAGTACGTAGCAATTGCTCGACCGGAGCAGAAATAGAACTTCAATAAGATTTTTATGTCGACTATAAACCTGACGATGCCGCGCAAAAGTATCTGAAAACATTTGAAAGTAGAAAATTGCCTACAGATTCTGAAGTTTCTGTGAAAGAAAAATAAATCTGCGAAACAAATATTGGAATACAAATTTGGCGTTTTCTTCCCACGCTCTATTGATGACAAAGGGCGTAAGGCTCGGCCGAGGCGTTGAGTAGCGTTGAATGAAAAGTGTCTGTGTGTAGGGCCGGGCCCGGAGGTGTGAGCAGGGCGGGGTGCGCGGTGCGCGGGGGCGGATATCGATCGAAGGCGCTGCGCAACAAGTGCCGCCAGCCGCCCGCTGCGTGCCGGGCGGACACACTGCGCGAACAAGCCGCGAGCACGCCGGGGAAACTTAAACTTCAACTTTACTATTCTACACCCATCAGTTTCTCACTGTCACTAATGTTTTGGACAAAGAAAATACTTAGTGTTTAAATCAATTCACCAATAGAGTTCTTTTATGTAAAAATTCTTTATCCACTTTTTTATTTAATTATGTAAGTTTATAGAATAATTATTTGTTTTAGTAAAATGTTATATCGCCTTTCTCAAAAATTTATCTCCTTGTTTATTATAAATATATAAAAAAATAAATTCGGCTATTTGAGGAACTTAGGTTAAATTATTTTATTGGTTTAATAAATAACAACATCATGGAAGTTATTTGTTTTATTCAGAGACAATTTCATTACATCGGTATAAATGTTGAAGTAAATACCTGTATTTGAAACATATTTTATAAACATTTGAAGTAAACATAATTATCTATAGATACAACACGTTATTAAATTGAGTGGGAAATTAATTCCTACACACATTCTACACATTTCAAATCCATCAGTGCTAAGTTTCGAACAGTTTCGATATATTTATATAAAGGATCATAAAAAATCTTAGAAATACATATATCGCTATTTTGTTAAGTTTGTAAACGTGTGCACGTTTTCACAAGTTAAACGACAAACACTGAAACACATCTTTATGAAATGTCATCGCGATTGTTGAAATTCAATAATAAATATAGATTTATCTATTTCACTAATAAACTAACATTAAACTACGGACACAATTTTATGAAAACGAAATCGAAGGAAGCGAATTTAGATTCAAAGTTTGCGAAGTCAATATTTTTGAAATACCAACAAAATCTACGAATTCTACTAACTAAGAAGATTATATTCATTTAAAAAAGGCACATCCATATAATTTGAAATACTAAAATACGTAATTGAATTGTGTCCATGAAATATTTTAGTTAAATAAGTTACGTATGCATATCAATTTTGAAAAAAGCAAGATGTCTCTAAATTAAATTGTAGATACGAAAAAATAATACATTGACGTATAACTATGCAATACAGTCCATAATAATAGGTCTCAATGATTACAGTAAACGAATTAAGTGGTAGCTAAATAATTAATTACTACTCTCGTGAGATCAAGGTGAGATTAGGGTTGTGCCTTAATACGGGATAAATGTTACCATTGTTAATTTATTTTTACAACTGCTGATTATTTATTATGGCGGAGAATATACTGGTACTATTACAGAAGGTATCCTCAGACAGTGATAAAGTTTATTCAACAAAAAGCTGCTATAACGTTATGGTATAGACTTAAATGTCAAAGGTGTGACGTAGCTCTCTACGAAACTATCACCTCCACAACTCTCATCTCACCGAAACAAGAACATTTCCACTTTTTACACGTTAAATAAATAGCTAAACACTTCAGTAGATTTAAAAATATAATTAATCAGATTTAGTACCAGTCCTAAATAAACTTTACTTAACGCTGAAATACCAACGAATTAATATTATGCAAAAAATATCTTTCATATATTATTTTTGAAAACAATTTTAGTATGGTTGTACAATCGATCGATATTTCCCATAGTTTGCGCATTTCGTTATGATATTTTTTTAAACATTCTAAAACATTTATTTGATATAAAGTTTTGAACATTTTCACTAGAACATCTTGAAATACGATAAGTTCTGTAGAGTAAATAAACCATTAAATCGTGGAAAGGTTTGTCTTAATGTTACTCTTACAATAATTATTTCTAAAACCCGATGTTAAATTCTGAAGAGACTGCTACAGTAAAGTTGCTATGACTTAATTTATTCCAATGTCTGCAACCTACTTTGATAATAATTAATTGTTTCAGATACAAGTAGAAAGTTATATGTCATGACATTGATTCATTCTGAATGGTACATTATGATATCAATTACAATAAGATCGAAGATTTATTAATACTGATTTGGCAAACGGAATGTATTAGGTACATAGAACATCTTATTATTATAATAAAGTAATCGGATAGCTCCTGTAATCGCGTTTGCGGTTGTTGTACACCCTCGTTAGTCCATTATTCTTTTCCGAAGTAATTTGTAACGAGATCATCTTTACTCCGTTTCTCGCTACAAATATTAAGAAAGACAGATCTAATGGCCACGTCGTCTTTTCTTTCGTCCTGATATCGCGTGGAACACCCGGTCGGGGCCATTCTCACAGATCCTACGTCGAGCCTAAAACTTACATATTTAAGTTAGAATTACAATAATCCTACAGTATAAACCAGTCACATATAGCCGTCACGTCTACGTTATCACTTGTCCTACATTGTCAATCTGATATACTAAAATCTTAACTATAGGTACATCTGTTTCATTGTCGTTACTTCCACAAAGAAATACACAGTAAGGTAGTAAACATCTTGTTAAGGAATGGACAAATCTTAATGGATCTAAGTATATCGCAAAACGTTTAATTGCCTAGGAAAACCGTCAATTAGGGCAAGACCAACTGCGCAAGACATATATAGATGACGTGAACCACAATAATTATTATGGACACCACGTCTATTTATGTCTTGATATTGGCTGAAAATTTCGGCGCTGTTACCTTTAAAGATATTAATATGCGTTTTTGTAATAAAATTATTCTTTTCCTTAAAATTTTACCACAATAGAATACACAGGAATTTGAGTAAATGTACACAATTATATTGGCTACTATTGTAAATATTATGAATCTAAATAGGATTTTAGAAGATAATAGCGACGACAGAACATCTAATACAAAATCCACTTGAATGAAAGTTACATTGTATTTGTAAGACGTACGTATAGAAAATTCGAAAGTTACCCGTGACCTTAACTAATGTTATAAATCGTATGCTGAATCCCGTATAGACGCGATGCGGATTTAGGAGATGACGCAAGAATTGCGTTTGTTGTTGTGTCTCTCGCGGATCTGTTGGAGGTGGGCGAGTTGTGCTGGCGAGGGAACATGCGGCGCATTACCAGGCGGTGTCGGACTCGACCCAGGAGCCCCTTGCGGTCCAGTAGGTAAAGACTGCCGTCGTCGTCGGCGCAAAGCCGGTGACAGGTTATACTTAACCTTCGCCTGCACGAGCAGCTCCTTGAAGATCTGCGACACGTTGACATTCTCTTTAGCAGATGCTTCTACGAATCCATTCTCCCAGTCGACTGTCACAACTGATTCAGTTGTGTGGAACTCGACCTGTGAAACAAAATACAAGATTAAATCACAATTCCTTGAAAATTATAACTTAAATATTACTATTCAGGTTACAAATTTAATAATAAAATATTCTTTAGTAGCCCTATAACTAAGCTCAAATGCTTTTGTTAGGAATGGGTTTTCGTCGTTGGGTGAGTTCCAAATCCCCGGCCTCTCGATTGCAACTGCAATCCATTGAGTTACCATTGCTAAAATGATGCAGTACTTCTATAATTTCTTTATATCAATAGCTTCTTCAGAATGCCGGTCCGTGTGGCGAATCCGCAACACGCGGTGCATTAGCTGTTAGCCAGGCAACCACTCGCAACTTTCAATTTGCAATTGAATTGCGGCTCTTCCTCGCTGTCCGAGCTAAAGCGCTTTGCTACACGTGTCGTGGTAATTTGGTACAATAAGCTATGGTAATCTGTGCATATTTATGTATTTGTATGCACTACAGCACTTATGCTTATTCCTACGTACTACCTACTTATTCACGAACAAAGTAATTTCTTTTAGATATAAATGAAACAGGAAAATATTGAACATTATTAATCTTCAATCTTTTTGAAGTATTTCAGCTAGGCAGCAAATATTGAAGACACCGTAGAGCTGCGTCAACATTTCCCGAGGCTCTTTTGCCTACAATTCCAGTTTGATATCGAGGCCAAGTAAAATGCGAAGTGGCGAAAAAATCTCTTATGAGTTAGGAGAAATATTTTTCTGTTGAAAAGGTACATTGAAGCAAACATTAATTTGGAAAGTAATTTAAAGGTGGGTAATTGTTTTGACAAATTTGTTACAAGGTTTTCGGCGTCTGAAAAATTAAGAGGCTTTGAAATTCGTTTATTACTTAGATCTTGAACAGACTATTCACGAATGAAAAAACAGGCGTAGAATAAAGTTTTAGAAATAAATTCGTCGCTAATTACCATATCTTTGCGTAAAATCGACTTCCCGTTTAGTTATCCGAAATGAGTTTCGTAGATTTATTGAGCTAAGTTTTGTTTAATGAGTTAAGTTTAAAGTATTCGCCAAATATGTGAACCGCATCATGTGTGCGGGGACTAGAACTGAACATTTGGGAAAGGGATTCACATAATAAGAATTTATATGCTGTCTGTCTACATTCTAAGCGGGATATAAACTTTTAAAAGTCCACCATGTTATTAAATACTAATTCTAACTTGTATCAAATTTGCCTAATTCATAATCCTCCTATTGTCACACATATCTATACTAATATTTTAAAGCTGAAGAGTTTGTTTGTTTATTTGTTTGTTTGGTTGAACGCAATAATCTCAGGAACTACTGGTTCGAATTGAATATTTTTTTAGTGTTGGATAGCCTATTTATCAAGGGAGGCTATCTAACATCACGCCACGACCCACGGGGGGTGGCGCAGTAACCATAAACGCGGGTAAAACCGCAGGCATAGCTAGTACCACATATAAGTTACTACCAACAGGAAACCGAAACCGTTGTAATCTTTCTAAAATAGTCTAAGTATGGCAGTTTTAAGCCAAAAGCACACATACAGAATGTATTTAAACTAAATTAAATAACAATTTAAGGTATACATACAGTACCTCTAAATATGCATATATTACTTCATATGTGATGACCAAATAAATGAATGTATGCATTATCTACCTTTTTTTTTACGTGTGGGAATGCATTGACGCATACCCCTCCGCGGAAGCGGGCGGAGGGGTTATGTCAGACTTACCGGGGTAAGAGAGAAAGATGGAATAAGAATAATGTACCCGGAATACCGACTAAACCTACCACAGTGTTCCCCGACCAAAACCGCTATCGACGGGGCCGCGTGAATCACTTGCACATGCGGTCGCGACTCCGCCGAGGTTTCAGCCCGCTGTATGAAACGGCAGAAACTACACAAAGAGACCTACCCAAAGGCACTCACTTTAAACCCTACTGTCTCCCCCCTTAGAGGGGAAACGGACTCGACACAGAGGCGCGCGTGGGAACAGGCACGCCGCCTCTCGGACCTGGTGCTGTTGTTCGGATGGCGGGCAGGCCATGCATTTTCTACCTTTATTATCCTTTCATTGGTTGTTTCAATCTTGTTAAACTATTTCCCGATTATTCATGTCTAGTTAACTACTAACCAGTTTTTGTTGTCCAAAAGAGCAACAAAATATTGTATACTCTTTTGCTTTCATGCTCAATCAGCCGTTTATTCTTTATGACCTCAATTAAAGCCTAGTTATAGTTTGTGCAAAGCGCAGTGGTGCGGATATTGGCAGGTAAGCGGATGCCTCGGGCCATTGTGTTCCGTTCCGTACGCTATCGGAACACGGAACATGGACCGCCTCACCCTTCTACTCGATGAATAAACAAAGTGAACTAAAAGTCAACTAGTCGTTGTATAGAAAGTCGTGCCGGCAGTTATTCTGTTTTAACTGATTTAAATTTAGCTTTGTATTAAAAAATATAGTGTAAAGTACATTCATTCGCATGAAAAGCTCTGTATTTCAAGCGATTATAACAAAATTAGGCTTCGTGTCGTTAGTAATGAAATTTAGTACGTTGCCGCCCGTTTCATGTGTTGGGATGTGACGTTAAGTTATTATATTTACCCATATTTACGTAGTTTCGGTCTGATTACGGTATGGTGACCCAAAATTTGGTGTTGATGTAACGTAACGTAGTGCTTAGTCGGCCACGTTTTTAGAACGTGGTTGACCAGGAAAGTCGAGAAAGCGGAGATAATTTAAAAACTATAATTCGCAATTACACGATCTTTAATTCTAGATTTACACAATCAGTAACAGGGCGTGGTTCTAGCAGTAAATACCTATTTATTATGATTAGAGGATATTAATTCTGTCTACAGGTAAATTCTTATGTCATTAAAGTATGATTGTCATAAAAATAAAAGAAGAAATTGTATTGGAAATAAAAGAGCTCGCCAAACGTCGCTTGACTAGAATGGTGACACTCTGTTAAAATGCTAGGTTAAGAGTGCTTTAAACTGAAGAGTATTTTGAGGTTGTAACGAAATTAATGAAGCAAGATAAATATGATGGCAGCTTAACAAGTGTAAATCCGTGTTTCCTGCCACTTCCTTTAAAAAACCAACGAGACTAATTCTGGCAATAGTTATATTCTCTATACCACAAGAAGTTCTACCAAACAATTTTTACACTCTCACACAATGGCCCATCTAGGAATTAAACCCTGTGTCGCAGGGGACTATACAATTAACGATCACAAAATTCACCCAAACTCAATAAAGAAAAACAGTATTTAATAGTAGATAACACAAATAATTATCCCGTATGAGATTCTAATTCGATGGCTGCTTGCACGCTTCAACATAAAAACTGTTTATTTTGGTACTCAATCCTTACAAAGTTGCTAAGTAATTATTTAGCCACCTTTTTATACTTTAGACAACATACCTCCGATTTTCTTAAACGTGAATACGTGTGTTGGTATGCTTGTAATCTCTGAATTGCTCGGTGCGGTAAACCAACCAAGAAAGAGGCTTATTCTTTATCAAACACTAGTAATTTTATGTAAAGAATTAAATACTTTACTTTAAGACTTGTATTAAATTCAATTTCTACTTCGTTTCGTTTCGAATACTCAGAGGAATAGTAACTTTGCCTTATTCAGACTACTAAGCGAAATAATTCGAAACTTTTTTCAGACAGCGCAAGAAAACTTTACTTAGTTGATATAGTTAGTGTGATTATAATATTTCTTCTCTTTCTGTCTTGTAACTTTTAAAAGTTGCAAATTGTTCTACATAACCACAGGCTAACCATGCATTTGAAAGTAATTTATTAGAATTTGATATTGCAGAGTAACGGTGATTGCGACTGCTGTCTCAGGTTCGAGTCCCAGGTCGGGCAGAGAACAATTATTCTGTGAAATTACAGTGTCTTGATCCGTGTCCGATAGAAGTGTATAGGCTTCCCTTCTACAACATGGGACCTAAAAATTACCTACCTAATTTTGACCTGGTAATCTCGTTATTTACTTTTCTTTAGGTTCCTTTTCCAATAAACATATTTTGTATTTGCAATAAAGTTGAGTATTATTGACCATGAGATTTATTAAATAAGCCCTTGATCTTGGAATAACTCCTTAGTCTCGGAGCAATTTATAAACACCATAACAACGGACAGAAAGAACACCCAAAATGGAAACAAATATTTGCGGATCACATAAACGTGATCGAAATACAAAACAACAAACACTTCGCATTTATAATATTCGTAACGATAAGGACTTTCAATTAATGTTTTCCACAATATTAAGTACAAAATGTCTTTACAGAGATTTACGGGGTTGACGACCGCGGTTGTTGGTCAAGTACGGATTAGCCTATGTGGTATCTTGTGAAACTTTTTGGCCTCCACTTACCGCGTATTTTCACCGGGATTATATCCCAGCTTTATACAACTCTCTTGCATACAAGTTATATCAATAACTATATATATAACTATAGGTAGGTATACATTTACCTATAATCTGAAAACAGTAACTTATATATTTTATAATGAGTTTCTTTTTGCTAAATAAGACAGAAAAATAAACGTGGTATACATAATATATTTCAATTCATCCACATTTTATGCGACTGGATCATTGTACCTCCGATGAAATATCAGTACCTATTCAACTTCAGAGTTATATCTCTTTAATTAAAATAATTCTATATTTGTATACTGAACGTTATTTAAAACGTTTATGGTGAGAAAAGTAATAATGATTAAAGAGGACATTTCGTCATTCACAATTCATAAATGAACTGCGAAATTTTACACACCCATTTAACCTAGAAGTAGGATGTGGCAACGGAATTCCACTTCTAAAACCATGGTATATCTTCCGTGTTTCTTTTAATCACGTCATGTATAAATAAATGCTATTAAAGATACATCCTGCATCACTGCTAATGAGATTTAAATTAAATAAACTCTTGAATAAGTAATTACTTTGTATGATTATGTTCTACACGTGTAAAGAACGTATGTAAGTATTTATGCGAAACAAAACAGATAGTAATTATTATCATTAAGCGTGATAAAAACGCTATGTCAAGTAATAAATCGTAATATATATTAAATTATTAAGTTCATATAAGCTTCATTATTTTTATAGATCACAAACTGCATAAAAACCTCTTATGAAGAATTTTGGAGATGTACTTAAATACTGATTTAAATCCTCATGTATCTGATTTTATATTTAAAGTGCAGTGGCATCCCTGATGGTGAAGGGTAGTGGTAGCTGCCGCTCATATACAACTCACTGGTTCCTTGGTATTTCTTAGGTAATGCGATAAGGAAACAGTCAATCTGCTACGTATGGTAAGGGAAAGAGAACAGCAAAAGCTATTTCTCTCTTTCTCTGCTTGGCGACTGCCAAAAACAGAATGGCGAACAGAACCAACTCACTCACAGTAAGCATTAAGTCAAAACCCCAATGAATGCAGTATTCTACCACTAGGTAGAATACTACTACTAAAAATTTAATGAAAATTAAATATAAAAATTTAAATATAAAAATTAACATATAAATATTGAATTTCAAGAGGCATAGTTCTATCTGACAATACATTTTATACATATTTACCAACAATCTTTGTGTGTAATAAAGTCCACTGATGAAATAGCCCCAGCATAATAATAATAATATTCTATCACATACACACAAC
Source organism: Catocala fraxini (assembly GCA_930367265.1). Classification (NCBI taxonomy): domain Eukaryota; kingdom Metazoa; phylum Arthropoda; class Insecta; order Lepidoptera; family Erebidae; genus Catocala; species Catocala fraxini. The sequence goes on from OV884032.1 coordinate 9,777,365, forward strand.
ACCATCTAGCCCAAACTAAGCAGAGCTTGTACTATGGGTACTAGACAATGGATAAACATACATATATACTTTTTTTTTGTAAATACATACATATTATACATAGAAACACCCAGACCAAGACAAACATCCATGTTCACGCACAAAAATGTTTGACTTGTGCGGGAATCGAACTCGCGACCTCAGGCGTGGCAGTCGGTTACACTAACCACTACGCCATCGAGTCGTCGAGCATGACGTGTAAAACAATTAAAAAGCATAAAATCTGAAGACTGAATTCTACCGTTTTAAGAACATTTTAAGCATAAATACTGTAGTTCTTATCAAGTCATAATCCACGATATAAACTCAAAAAAACTCGTCAGATCTGACCTTATGCATTTGTTCATCTATTAGAACAAAAAGAGGTAGAATAAATATTGTTAAATTAGCATATTTAGCTAACTATTAAAGTTAATTTGGGCTGATCTTAAAATCTGACCTATGCGGCTCAGGTCGAGATTTATCCCTAACTAGCATCACTCCTACACCTATCGCGGTCAATAGATAGGTATCGAGGTATCGAGGTAGGTACCTCGGCAGATATCCCACTATACGTCAGATTAAAACTCTTAAGGACACGGCAATCACTGAAAGTCACCACCTTTAATGCAAATTGTTAGAAATATAGCCATAAGATAAGAAACTTAATAAAAAAAACATGAAGTTTAAACGGTTGTTACACTAAACAACTTTTTATCTCTTTGTTGTTATGCATATACAATTCATAGTTTAATGCACTAGTTCCTGTGCACAAAACTTGCAAAACATTGTCTGGGTTATAATTAAACTATAACGCATATTGTATGAAGCACGTTTAGTTTCCACATAATATGTATAACTAAAGTTACGCCTGTATCTCTCCATAGAATACATACTGGTATGAGTTAAACTACATTTCGTCAGTAATATCGAAGGTATACGTAAAGTAGCTCAGAATCCTAGCTCCATGTATAAAATTTAAATTATAGAAACACGCTAGTAAGCCTTACCAAGACTGGAATAAATGAAAACCATTAATTATTTCTGTCATTAGCTAATTATTCACTTAACACTAATTGACTTGACTTCTAGTTCTAAATGTACGCAAACTGAGCACGTATCATAAATTCGAAGTTAACTTTGCACTTTAACTTGCTTGCACTTCGCTATTATCTATCAAAACTTTGTAAATTAATAAGAGGATAATAAAAGCAATTTATTAACTTTTCAAGAGATCTTTAGAAATAAATCAGCAGACCAGTAATTGTTAGAAACTCGTAAGGTTTATTGTAAGGCACGGCTGCTCTTTTTACGGCAGACTAAATCTTCATATAAGGATCGTAATCCTAAACGAACTCGAAAGAATGCATAGAATATAATTGGGGTCATTATATGACAAAAAGTGTAGTCTTTCGAACGATTTCGTCAGATCCGGTGAGCTTCCGACGTCGCCGTCATTAGAAGGTCTCTCTGACCTTCTGTTGCTCCACATATTACGGCTGCTGACACCTCGGAAATTCAATTCTGCTCACAATACATTGAAAAGACATCATAATAAATGGCTACGAGTGGCCGAGAATAAAACTGTCTGACCAAGATTCATGATCTGTGTTGTTTAATTTCATTATTTATAATTTATATCCGACTTTTGACACGTGCTTTTCAATTATTGGAAAATAAAATTGATTACATTTGCAGATTTATAGGTAAGTTCTACGAAAGCATCAGAACTTTATAGGCTACTTTTTACTTAAGAAAGATTTACTATTGTTTTCCACAGATATATTTCTTTGAATGTTTGAACATCCCCCGAGATACGATACGTGACACGCGTTGATCCACACTTCACCCGTCACCTTGTTACCGAACCTACATCACATAAGCTATGTACAGTCAACAAAACTGAGGACAATATCGACACCACAAATATTGAACGTAATATGAACACAAAAGACTAGATTATTTACATCACGTAAAGAATCTATCGACAATATTATATCGTGTAGCTATAGAGACTAGATTGTAAAGTCAACGAACGTGAGAACTTCGTCTTTTGTTATTTTGTTAATTTAATCAAGATAGACATTTACCTGTCTGGCACCAGTCTCTGCCAAATCCACTTTATTGCCAACCACGACGATCGGTACAGCCGTGCTTGCTTTAGTTTCGTGTATTTGATCTCTTAAAGTCCTCACTTCAGCGAAACTGTTGGCGTCTGTGATATCATAGACCAGAATAAAAGCATCGGCTGATTGCATGGACAATGTCCTCATAGCGGGGAACTCATAAGCGCCAGATGTATCTAATATATCCAATGTTAGTCTGACGCCCGACACGTTGAAATCTCCGTGGTGCATCTCTTCTATAGTCTTTTTGTACTTGGGTGAGAAGGCGCCGTAAAGGAATTGAGTTATGAGCGAGGACTTGCCGACTTTTGCGGCTCCTAATACTACTATTTTGTGTCGCACCGCGTTATTAGTGAGGTTGCCGCTGCTCGACACCGTGTCCTCCGTTCGATCGGTCCTGCAAATAAAAACATATTTAGGACAACTGTCGTATTTTGTTAGTCTATACGGATGGCGGAATGGCTCAAGTCTTTTTGGATTGGTTAGCAGTCCCTCGTGCGGAGTAAAAGTTTAGAGTATAGGTTTTATTGTCTCGTTGCTTAAATATTTATAAAGTCTACCGCGATACAGGTAATGTTATGCAAGGTTATAAAAAAAAAAATATCACTTTAAACAGCCGCTTTTGTTGTGTGAAACAAGTTAATACCCTACGTGAAACAGATACCTAAATTTTAAACCTAATTTGGTTGACTAAATAAATTGTGACATAAATATAGCGACATTTATGTGGGACGGATTTCGCAAACAAAACGATAATTATGCAAACCAAGTATAAAGTTCATGATAAAAGAGAATTCTAGGTGATAGCCTTGCGAATACAAACATTCTAGCTAATGTATTCATGTAGGTTGTAGATAAATAGCAAGGGCACCGGGCTTCTTATCAACGGAACTTGGTCGCACATTGCGCAGCTAATTGGAAAACATATGAAGCAAATATTTATACTCCGTTATTATTGGAAATTGACTTTCAGAATAATGCATTCTTTTTTATATTCATTGAAACACTTTTATCGTTATTATAGATTAGATGTGTTATATCGCTTATCGCGAAAACGTCGATCAATATAAGCGAGTATCACGTGTTTGTTTATTGTCATTCTGTGTATCTGCGAGTGCTCATCGTGACATAGAACAACATGGATTTACGCAGCTTAGCGCGAGGGCTGGCGTGTAATTTATGTTACACATAACATCACGCGTGTCATTGCTCCAAGGGATAAATACAGCCGTATTTAAAACTGCCTTATTTCACCAGTATATTTAGGTTCCCGTGGGCGATTCTGTTGTTGTCAACTAAGTAACTGAGAGCAGTTTATTACTCCGTGCTGTTACTGAGAATTACCTGATATAAAGGCTCAATAACACACTAACTAATAATATTATAAATGCAAATGTGAGTTCTATATATTCTATTCTATATTCTATCACATACACACAACACCATCTAGCCCAAACTAAGCAGAGCTTGTACTATGGGTACTAGACAATAGATGAACATACACATATACATATTTATTTTTGTAAATACGTAGCTATTATACATAGAAACACCCAGACCAAGACAAACATCCATGTTCATGCACACAAATGTTTGTCTTGGGCAGGATTCGAACCCACGACCAAAGGCGTGGCAGTTGGTTACACTAACCACTACGCCATCGAGACCGTCCGCTAGTTTGTTTGTTTATTTGTTATGCTTTCACGCCTAACTAATGGACCGATCAATATGAAATTTCGCATACATGTTGTCCGGGGCACAGCCATAGAGTGCCTTTCATAAAAAAGTATTGTACCTGAGGAATAGCTTATAATCAGATTAGCGCTAACGAAGCAGAGCGTTAAATCTAGTTGAATATATTTTGCCAAACTTAGAAATTACACATCTGCGTACATTTACACCTACTCTGGAAAACAAGACAGTAATAAGTTATGTTTTCAGAAGATAAACAATTAAACTGTTTATTTTAAATCATTACAAATTCAACAAATAAATATACGAAAATGTACTTAACGTTCAAGATCCCTTACGAATTACGGCAGAGGATATAAGCTGTACATTTATCAACGCAACATGTGCAAGATACGCTCTCAGGAATGCTTGACAGGTAATTTGAAACCAGGGCTTTCGTGTTATTAAATGTAACATATTCCTATGCTTAATAAAGCAGGAATGTTTTATGAAAGAACATTTTTATAAGACGAAGCAACTGAGAGACATCGTGCCTGAAAACGCGTGTCTAAGTTGTTCGACTTGTTGATTTTTGTATAGTGACGTTAAGCTGGGCTTTTAGAGCTGCCTTGCGTGTGTTTGGCTAATAATAGAAAATACAATATTTTCTCAAAGAAATAATTGCCTCTTCGACACAGTATACCTTTTTTATTTTCTTTTGTTGGATTTACTGATACAATGGTGCCTAATTCAATAACACCTTAATCACTTTGTTTTTTATTGCCTATAGAGCTATGGAGCTTCTAGGACCAGCAGTCCACCTAGTGGTAAGTAGTAAATGCCGCTCATGGACTATACTAATGCCAGAAGTAAACACAGCCAAGCTGCTGCCTATCGTAATATTAATAATATTTCCCTTAAAATTATTTTGAAGAAAGATAAGTCAAAGAGTCCGAGAATACTGCGGCAATTCATGTTCCTGCCACGACGAGTCACAAGATCGCGGCGGGCAACCTGATGGAAGAGTATGTTGCCAGGTGGAAAGGATGCAACCAGCGCTGTGCAATGTTACGATGATACCAAGTTCCCAAAAGAGCTCCTCGTAAAAAGAAGATAGAACACATAGAGGGATCTAAAGCATTATTTAGATAGAAACATAACAAAAAAATCCGCATACATATCTAGTACCTACTTAGGCTTAGATAGGGTACATTAGACCCGCATATCATCTATTATGTTTCGGTTCCATATAATAGGGACGGCCATTCATCCTTTGATGCTGAAACATTTTCATGCAGCGAATACAGTACCAGTCTTAAGGTTATTACTGTTCTTTAGGCATGTGGTAATTTTTCTTGTATAAAAGAAGCATTAAGGTATAATAATATGTATTTGTGGTGTCTTAGTAACAAAACTAAAATCCTTTCTATTATTTTATTTAATAAAGTAGTTTTTATATGTATATTTAACAATAGCTTTTGCCCGCGGCTTCACTCGCGTAAAAGTAGGTTAGGTTAGGTAAAGTTAGTAACTCCCGCGGGGAGTCCCCGGGGTGGGAGGAGGTCGCACGCATGCGGCGACAGGCGCGGGTCGCCCTATTGAGGCGATGGACGGAGGACCTGGCTCCACCGGCCCCGGGCCAGTGGATGGTGGAGGCCATTCGCCCGGTCCTCCGGGGGTGGATAGGGCGGCGATTCGGGTCGCTGACCTTCCGACTGGTGCAGGTGCTTTCCGGGCACGGATGCTTCGGAAAGTATTTGCACCAGATCGCGAGACGGGAGGCGACCCCGGCCTGCCACGAGTGTGGAGCGCCGGAAGACACGGCGCTTCACACGCTGGAGGCGTGTGCCGCGTGGGGGCCGCAGCGGCACACGCTTTCGGCCATAATAGGCGGAGATCTCTCCCTGCCGAGCGTGATCAACGCCATGCTCGGCGGCGAGAGGTCCTGGCAGGCAGTGGTCTCCTTCTGCGAAGCTGTCATAGCGCAGAAGGAGACCGCGGAGAGGGTCAGGGAGAACAATCTCCTCGCTGACCCTCTCCGGCGCAGACGGACGGGAGCGAGAAGGAGGCGATTTGCCCGCCTTTTCGCTCCTGTATAGTGGGGTCACTGGTACAGAGTCGGGGGACTCTCTACCGGCTTGCACGGCCCCACACGTCTGGGGGATGGTCTTGGTGAGCAAGGCCTTCCCTCCATAGGTGCTGAGGCCCGGTCACCATCAGCCGGGCCAACCGCCAGGGCGGGATGGTGATTGCTAACGCGACCCCATCCCGCCCCACTCCGTTGGCGGAGGGACTGCTCACCCCAGGTTTTTAGTGTGTATACCGACCCCCTTCAGGGGCGGAGAGTCTCACATAACCACCCTTCCCCCCCGGGGGAGGGGGTATCCATAAAGGATTTTCCTGGGTCAAAAAAAAAAAAAAAAAAAAAAGGTAAAGTTAATAATTCCTGCCTGGGCGGTGCAGCGCCGTAAACTCGTAGGCGTTGTGGGTGTCAACCTCTCGCTGCCAGCCGTGATCAAAGCCATGGTCGAAAGCGAGAGGAACTGGATAGCGGTCGCATCCTTCTGCGAGGACGTTATCTCGCGGAAGGCGGCGGCGGAGCGGATCCGTGAGGTGAGTATCCTTGCGGATCCGAGCCTCCACCGACGGACCGGCCGTCGTAGGCGCGCCTATGCGCGCCTGATGCCGAATCGCTGATGTAGTTTCAGTTCCAGCGTTCAAGGAAGCGAGTTGGCACACCGTGGTAGGTTTAGTCGGTAGTACCCGGGACGTTCCATCTTTTCCCGGGTGAGCCCGACATAACCTCTCCGCTCCCCTTTTCAGCGGAGAGGTATGCGTCAATGCATTCCAGCAAGATAAAAAAAAATAGATCACGTTAGTAACAGTACTTTTTAAAAATAAAAATAGTATATGTTACTGGGTGATAAAAGAGGTTGATTCGTTTTTAAGTTAAATTTTTACAAACAAACAAACAGAAAATCAAATCTTTCCTCTTTATTTTATTACACAACACCATCTAGCCCAAACTAAGCAGAGCTTGTAGGTACTATGGGTACTAGACAATGGATAAACATACATATATACTTTTTTTTGTAAATACATACATAATATACATAGGAACACCCAGACCAAGACAAACATCCATGTTCATGCACTTGTTTGACTTGTGTGGGAATCGAACCCGCGACCTCAGACGTGGCAGGCGATTAAATTATCCAATACGCCATCGAGGCCGACTAAGTATAGATTACGTATCCTACTAAATATTAAAAATATATCGACCTGTTTTGCAAGTAACTGCCCAAAGTCTCCCTTTGCCTGAATATAGCAACTTACCTAGATGTTATTTCTACAACATTGGTAAATTAACGAACCACTTTACTTTGTCATTCATAAATCATAAATATTTGTGCCCTAAAATCCTATTTTGATAACTATAAATAAAACGAGCAAGTTGTACTGATCATTTCGATATAGAGTTAATGTCAGCGTCCTATAATTTAGTTTTGTTTACTCTCAGAGTTACTCTCATTGCTTGATGAGTTCTATTCAATGTGATAATGAGGTTTAGGTGAGGTTGCTATAGATGAAGTTAAAATTTAACAAATCCCTTTTTTATTTTATCGCCACCTAGCTCAAACTAAGCGGAGCTTGTACTATGGGTACTAGACAATGGATAAACATACATACATATATACTTTTTTTTGTAAATACGTACATATTATACATAGGAACACCCAGACCAAGACAAACATCCATGTTCATGCACACAAATGTTTGACTTGTGCGGGAATCGATCCCGCGACCTCAGGTGTGGCAGTCGGTTACACTAACCACTACCGAGTTCGTTTAGAATATTTTAGTTATAAACTATATTAGACTATACATAATATATCTACTCGTACCATAAACATTGTTACAAGGTAAATCTTTTTTTCTATTATATAAAACATTTATTACTGTACTGTGTGTTAGTTTATACATTCCTATAATAACATTAAAAATATACGAAGCTCATTCAAAATTATCTCCATTGGCTTGAATATAGTCCTTTATACGTTGAGGCCAGTTATCAATAGAAACACGCACTCTCTCCATGGAAAAATTCTTCCCTGCTAATCTTATGGATTGTTTTAGGGACTCCAAATTATCATGGCGTTTAGAGCATCCCATATTCTCTAAAACTGACAATAAATAATAATCCAGCGGATTAAAATCGGGACTGTATGACGGCTAGTTTTCAGCTCTGATGAAGTCCGAAACGTTTTTTGCCAACTATGATTAGGTGGATCGAGCTTTATGACCTGGTGCTGAGACTTGCTGAAAGGACTATTCTTTGTTATGGAACATAGTGTTGTTAAGAAGCTTAACCACCTTCTCAAGAATCGTAACTCAATACACTTGGGCCGATGTTTTCACACCTTTTCAACAAAAATATGGCTCAGTCACTCCTTGATAGCTAACACCCCACCAAACCATCACTAAAGTCGGATAATGTCCACGTTGTACTCTGCTGACTAATTAGGAAGCTTCTATAGAGCTTTAAGCATAAACTCGGTCATTCTGCTTGTTAAAACATTGCTCAATAGTAAAAGAATCTCAAATCTGTCAATAAACAAAAATTTTCTGTGACCTCCCTTTGCGTACCACTTAAGAAGTTGCTTTGATTTTACCATAAATTATCAGTTAAATAATGACTAGTGCGTCTCCTGCGGGTTGCAAGTCCTAAGGCATCTTTTGAAATACGCGACATGGTTCTAGATGCTATATTCATTTTCCGAGATAAAATCTTTTGCTTTCGGACAGGATTTCTTCGAATTCTTATCTTCACTGATTTGATCGCCTATTTCGTATGAATATTACGTAGACGGCCAGATCTTTTTCTGTCACAAACGGAGAAGGTTTCATTGTGCTTATCAATAGCCCGGTACACAAACATGCGACAAATACCAAGCGGATGGAGAGTTTCAAAAATTGCATTTAGCTCCTTACCTACTTTGTGTAATGCTATCACAGCAATTCGGTTCTCTTTATCACCCCACTCCCTTTTAATATCACAAAAATATTTAACACCGATTGGTGCAAAAATGAGGTAACACAATAAATATTCATATGAGAATGACAGATTCCAAATTCAAATGTAAAATTATGTTTTTTTAAATGATAACTGTATTTTTGGCCAGACAACCTAAGTATGTGAATATAGACTTAAAAGTCGTTTATTTATTGTTATCCACGTTAAATGTTTGCAATAGTTGCAATTAGAGCACTGATTCCTAGACCCCTGCAAGATAGAAGAGCACGCGTAAATTTGGGGACGAAATGATATTACCCGGTAATTATAAAGGCTGAATATTGAAATGAGAGTAGCCGGTACGGTTTTCTCATGTATTATATAATATATCTAAACCTTTGTCTAAACGTTCTAAGAAGTTAAGGTAGGGAATCTTCTTTAGGTCAACTTATGTAACTACAAACATTTTTATCCTCACGATTTTATAAACCGTTTCAATTAAATTTCTGTTTAGTACTTATATGTATGCTTTCAAGTTGGAAAACAAGCACATGGGCCGCCTATCGATAACTTTTAAATGCAAAAGCACAACACAGGATTGTTTGACTGTAATATTTTATACGGTCTTTCCTACTAGGCAAGTCAATTGTGGCCGCTTGACTGTAAGCTGTCCTAGTTAAAGCGAACTCCTAGGTTTGTAATCCTAGTGGGTTTATCCGCTGTGCACTGCATCCTGGTGAAATTCGTGAAAATCTGTGGATGTTCTTTACTCAACTTCATGTAAACTGTTTAACAGATTTGGATAAAACTTGCCTCATGGATAGACCACATTCTGGATTTTCACATAATATGCGTGCCCGTGCAATTTGCGCGAGCGCAGACGCGGTTAGAACTACTTGCCGAAATAAATCCCTGCGTGCATATGAGTACATAATTTTTCGAATTATTAATCTGCTCAGTATGGCTGTAGAAAATAGAATGTCCCAACCAACGCCTGACGCACACGCGCTGCTCAACGCAGTTCGTCATTAATCAACAACAGAATCAAAAGAATTCACGATTCTATATTGTACCACAAATATACCAAAAACCTTATACTCTAATAAATCGCTTTCCAGGTAACCGATTAAATATATACTTAGAGTGTTGAAAGTTAGCAGTACTGTGTTTATCCCCCTTTGTTCGAGGTCCCGGAGCGACCAGTTAGAGCGTTCGTTATTACTAGTGGAATGTTTCCGTTCCTCACTGATTGCACCATTGTGTGACACCTGGCTAAAACCCCCAACACACGACATGATTTGGCTTGTCATTTGTAAAATTTTGTATCGACCTAATATTTGACTTAGAATATTCAATTTGAAGGTAATATAGGTATGTATTAGTGGACTAATATATTTACGTTCCATAAATATTTATATATAGAAATAATTAATTTGAGTAATAGCTAAAGTAATCCTAGAACTTTTAGTCTTCATCGTTTTAGTTACAAATTACAAATAATAAAGAGACGCTCATTTGAAATAACAATAAAAATCCATATTGCAATATTTACTAAAATAATTAACGTTTATAAATGTTCCAATTAAAATCAGTATATTGAATTACCCGGAGATCACAAGTAATTAGTGTAGCGCGTAAATACTACTTAATTGCTTTATTACAACAATAAATTATAAAATGCAACGATATTATGACCAAAAAATAATTATACTGAACAGAAGTGTGTCTATGTTTTATCAAAATCCAATTTTTAAATCGATAATTTTGTGAACCATGTCTTTACTGGAATATCCTAGAATCTGAATTCTTCAAGCACTGTCACATAACAATTGACTTGTGTATATACAATCTCATGTATAAACCTACACTTCAATGAACAGATACCGATCTGTCCATTACAGTGTAGGTTACAGTGTACAGTGTAGGTACTAATACCTATATTTTTGAACGGTTTTATATAGGTACTGACCTATATAAAACCGTTCAAAAATATAGGTATTAGTGTATTTAACTCAAATCGACTTCATATATTTAATTTGAGAATTACAATGACTAGATAATTATAAAATTAATTTAATTTGGTATGAAGGAACTAGATGCATAATTTTTAATAAGTTAACTTAAATTGAAATCTACAATAACCTGTGAAAAACGCATTAAAATCCATTCAATAGTATTTGAAACAAACAAACAGACAGACTTAATAGAAGAACCCATTTAGTTTTTCTAAAAATCTCCAATCTGAAGAGGAATCAGCTTAAGTTTTATAATTGTTTAAAAAGCTGTAGATTTTAGATCCCTATTTCCAGCCTACCTTCCATCATTCACGCGCCTTTAATCTTTCGGACCCTAACTGATCGTCCTAACTGATTAGAAGGTACATTAAAACGTGAGAAGAATCTTTTATATCGTCTTTAACTTGTATTCAAGAAAGCTTCTGTACATACAAAGATAAACGTGAAGGAGTATTCGGTGTAAAGGTTGTCCACATCATTTAGAATTGAAATTATCTTACTTCAGCCAGCTATACGGTCGAAAGATGGAAGTTTATGAAACATGTGCCAACTTTACTGGTGTATTTTTAATGGAAGTTCCTAAAGGTGAAGATGATAGCAAACATGACATCGAAAGGTAAAAGCTCCGCGGCTCTAAGTGATTCACAAGTCAAGCAAAACTGCGATTGGATATCGTCAGTACGTAGATCTCATTTTTGTGAATTTAGACGTAAGTATATTTTCTTTTTAGAACTTGTATTTCGGAGCAATATATCTTCATCAAAATTGTTTTACAATTCGTTTCAAAAAGTTCGCGAGTAAATTATAATGTATACCCACGCGTCGGTGTTGCGACAAAGAGATAAGATTGAAAGATAGTATGTACGTAGGTACTTAGTAGTATCTTTTATATGTAAGATTACAAAACAAAGTTTATATTGATTTACTGACTTTATACTGATTGAGTGATTGCACAGATGGCGAAGTGTTTTAAGGCTTACTTCGCCACGGCCACATCTCAATACTAGGAAACAGAAAAAGCCGAACAAAACTATGATTGTGAATAAGAGACCCAGGACTGTATCATAATTTTTTATAGCATTATTATTCATACGAGACAAATGGACTGTACGTTACAGAATGTATAGCTTAATCACGTTATCGCTAATATAATATATATGAATTATGTATGTACATGGTATTTTTAAAAGACAGTCTTTCGGTATATCCCTACAAACACTAAGAAGATACCGTATGACTTTACGAACATTCAAGTAACGGATACACAGGAATCCTAGCTGCCGTAAGCTTAATGCATTAGAGAATCAAGCAGACCAAGTATCGATGTGGATTTTCTAGAGAGAAAGAAAGATTTGATTTTTTGTAGGATTTAATTTAATAACTACTTAGACTATAATATTGTCTTCTATTTACGCGAATATTATTCATTGAAATTAAACTACTATATACGGATTTTATCGCGTTGTTTATTTGACACTTTATTACAAAATATTTTGAGTCTCCCCGTGACCATGGCTGCTGAAAAGCAACCGAAACGTCGGGGAAAGTGTAAAATTAAATTAAATCTAAATAGTTTTAATAATAATTTAATTAGCTTAAAAGTTAGTAAAGTTTAATAGTAGTATGGCGTAACAGTTTTCAAAAAAATTTGTAATAAAGTGTCAAATAAACAACGCGATAAAATCCGTATATAGTAGTTTAATTTCAATAACTACTTAGACAATTTTTTTTAACCATTATAAATCTATATTATCATTGAGTGACATAGGCCACATTTTGTTTTAGAAAAGTATCTTTACTAACATAACCTTACCTAACCTAAAGGCTAAAGACAGAAGCTAGTGTTACATAAAGATAACTTTATGTAAAACAACAAACAAAACGATAACGGCAACATTCATAAACACATACATTTTTTAGGAGCAATGCGTGACTTATATCTTTCGTAAACTATTAAAAGTTGTACTAATAGAACTAGAAAAGGTATATTGTTAAAAGACTATTAAAAGTAATACAACATTGTCCTACAGACTGACTTTCGGTTACGGCAGCCAATCTTCACCGAGACTAGCCATCTGCGCAGCAGATATTATAATTCACAAGTATGTACGCAAACACATTTACAGTTTCTATTTCCTAACTCTCATAATCAGATAGGACTAATCCGACACGACTGAAGAGAAATCAGGCGCAGGACTTACACCAGCAATTTCCTAAGTCCGGGCTGTTACCGGATTTTTTTTGTAAGGAAAACCTCCATAATTATTTGTTGGGTGGACATGAAACTTGAATCCGAGACCTCATGCAGAGCTGATGCTACTACCGCTGCGTAACAAGTCTACATTATACTGAAAAGTAATACAAACTAGTTACGTATCAATAATTTAACTGGAAAAAAGCCACAACTTTTATCTGTAACATTATGATATCACAGCGTCAAAGTATAACATAACTACAATCTAATTTAAATCATTTTGTCATTTTTATGACCTTTAAGCTGTTCATACTTATTGTACGTATAATATAATGCTAACTTGGATAACTGCGCTATTATTTGCATGGTGAAAAGTTTCAAAACGCCTCATGTCACCGCCGTAAACGTAAATTGACACTGAACTTCTCAAGACGTATTCACCAAGACAATTCACAATTAATTCTGCATTTAAATGTGTGTCACTGTGATGATTATATCACACTGTTACCAATCCAAAGTTTAGCTTTAGTTTAAAATCACAGTACTAATAAGTAATGTTATAAATGTATGTATGTATGCTGTTGGAAGGTTTGAATGGTTAAGTTCTTGTTTCCGTAGGATTTATGCGGGAAGGCGCAAGAAGTTACTAGTTAACTTTTATTTTTATTTACAGTAATCCGCCACGCCAGGCGCGGGACCAATGGATTTACGCTTTTTTATATATAAATATATAATATAATAATAATAATATTCTATCACATACACACAACACCATCTAGCCCAAACTAAGCAGAGTTTGTACTATGGGTACTAGACAATGGATAAACATACATATATACTTTTTTTTTATAATAACATTATTACAAATTAACATAAATACATATTATACATAGAAACATCCAGACCAAGACAAACATCCATGTTTATGCACACAAATGTTTGACTTGTGCGGGAATCGAACTCGCGACCTCATGCGTAGCAGTCGGTTACACTAATCACTACGCCATTGAGGCCGAAATTTGTATATGTAATCAAATATAATACATACATATGTTGTTTCTATTTCTAATATAACTCATAGATTGTTATTTCTCGCGGAAAAGCAGAAACAACGCCGACTTTGTTCGAAACTTGCTTATTGATATTATTGCAATGCGAGCAAATATTAGAAAACTAGGTACAACTAGTGTATCAGCTGTAATAAAACACTAGCTGTGTAGCTGTAGCTGAATGCTACAATATTAGATTATAGGGTCTAAGTGAAATGGAGTTAGAGTTCGGCCGGCTAGCTATTATTAGAAACAATAAAATACTTGTAAAATGTTTAGTGACTTCATATCATAATCATTACTATCTTAAACGAGCTCTTCTTAACAAACGGCAGAGTACCAGTATTGCGGTTTAACAATCGCAACGTATATTAAGCAAAGTTCAAAGGGGTATGTATGCCTACATTCCATACAAACTTTGGCCTAAAGTAGTCATTACTGCAATATAGTATATAAAATCATAGCGTATTATAACAACAAGTAAATAATTTTATCAAAGGTGAAAATAAAGAACAAGATTTAAAAAAATTCAATACTTTACATGGGAGTATACATATTTTTATCTTAGAGTGAATATCACGACTTTCTAAAGTATTTTGTCTCATTCGCGTGATATCTAATCCACATACACAACCGGGTACGGTGTGTTTATTAAGGCTTATCGCTAGAAAATTATAGCAAATAAAAATAATCGCCAAGCACTGTAGCGCAAGGTAAAGACAGAAAAATAAAATAACTGGCAAAACAGATTGATATGGAAAGTATTGCCAGATTGAAAAAATCCTTTCACGTCGATTTTGGTTATCGATTTAGTAGATATGATTATGGACAAAATATTTTTGTTAATTCAATTCAATTTAATGAGTTCTAATGGTCATTTATATGTCTCTTGCTAGAAATAAATTACTCACATTATGCTAGCTATTTTTGTCCCACAATTCATGGTACGAAGATTAGTATCGAATAAGATAGTTATTTATTTATTAGATATGCTGTGTGTTATTAGATGTCTATCTATGGATAAGTTGATAACCGCTGCTGAATCAACATAAGTTATATTTACACGATGTATCTAAGTAACATATTATTATTATATAATATTATATTATATATTATATTATATGCTGGAAACATTTACAGACGACTTCAACTGGTATTATTTAACGTGGATGAAGCAGTTTATGATGAAGCGTTACTTAAACTTTACGATAGTAAGTTAACTACCAAACTAATAACTGCATCGATTTGTTTTAGCATAAAGGAAACTAATGCATGACAATTCACTCATTAGTTTTTACTTTATGCTGAAACAAATCGTAGGACGGACTTAAATAAATATACATCATTGTTTTAAGTAATGTGTAACTTTTACATTTACAATCTTATACTATAAACATCGTTTGAATATTTGAACGATATCGATTATTATTTAACTGCCTGATATTCATTCTTATTGTTCCGAACTTTACATAGTTTAACATTAATATAAATAATGATGATTAAATCAATGAGAAATGATTTTTGATATTTATGAATATCCTGCGCATTGCTGGGCCACCGATAGGCATACCCCTTTGGCACATATGGGACACAGATTTTCACATAATTTAAATAGTTCAAAGTTGTATCGCTGCTCACTGACAATACTGACCTTGAATGGAGACAGTCGGTTGCCGATTAGTCAGGCGATATATGTGGTGTTGCCAGTGAGCAGAAATGATCAACTTCTAATTATGTTGTTACTATTATCTTTCTAGTTTATATTATTATTTAGTTATATTTATTTTATTTTACCATAATTTATTTCTTAGTTTCTTTTCCTGTAATGATTTAAGTGTGCCTTTTGTGTGCCAAATAAATCTGTTTCTTCTTCGGTAGGTAGCTAAATGGCTAAGGCATCAGACTTGCGATTGAGCGGTCGTGGATACGGTTCTATCCTGGCATAGGTATTTATGTTAAACACTCAGTTATACGTATTCTTCTAGGTATGTGTGTGTGTTATTCCACCTTTTAGATTCAGTCCTGCTCAATAGAGGAGTATCTGGTTAATTTATCTAATAAGCTTTTGCCTTACTTAGTACTGAGGCACGTCTTATCGTTGTTTGATTAGTCATCATCAGGAAATCAAACTTTCTCACCAACGTTTCACTTGCGACATTGCTCAACTAAATAGTTATCACTGATGATAAAACAACTTTTTCATTACCCCAGCAAGGACAGTATATAACTCTAAACTCTCTAAACTAAATTCGAGTAAGAAAGGATCTGACGCAGAATTACCACTTCGTAAAATGTCTAAGTGACGCAAAACGCCCACTTTGCAAAATGCCTACCTCGTACAATGTCAACTACGTATTATAACATCAAAATTTCTACATCCTCTTCGCAAAATGTCTACTGCCACAAAAATACCATTGTATGGTACCTAGGTATTATTCTAAGCCTTTTTCTGATAATACTGCTGTCATAATATTGTCTTACGTTTATGCGAATGCATTGTAATTAAACAACTTTATGCGGATATCATCGCTGTTTATTTAAATAAGCCCTGTTATTATTTAAATTCTATAAATGTTTGGCAAACTGTGCTTGCTCTCTGCAAAATAAGGACTATCTACAGCACTCTGGGTAGCTCTAATATCCTGATTACCGTAGGTATAAAGAAATTTATTGCTGTAATATGTATGCGAAGAGGTGAACCGATCCAGTTGGTTCACTTAAAGGCTTGAGTAGGGGATTTTGTCGAGCTCCATCCTTCTTCTACTGGGGATAAAACGCAGCTAATGTTAATCTTCGCTTCCTTACCCTTGAAACGTAACTACGGTCACTGAAAACCACTAACAGTTTATACTTAAAGAGTTGGCTTAATAATCAAATAATAACTACGAAGCTTACACTTTCGTAATGTCTTTTAATCCTTCAAATAACAATGTTTTTAAACTACGAAGATGGTAAACCATCATGTGGTAGCCCTGATAGCAATCGGTTACTTTACCAAGGATCTCTTATAAATCCAGCGATATCAGTCGCGCGTGATTGACCCAAAGGTAAAAGAATTACAGATGGAATGAAAAGGAAGGAATGTGAGAAATACGTGAGCCTCTGACACTTAAAAAGATTTTCATTTTCTTATTACCTAGGGTGACTAATTAATGTAAAATGTATCGTTCAACATAAAATTTATTAGAAATATTTCTACCTTAACAAATTTATAAAGAAATTGGGTAGTTAGAGCGGGTAATGCCAAATTGCCTAAAATAAATTATAACTATAACAAAGATGATTTCTTTTTAGTCAACGTAACGTTAACTTTATATTGAAGCAAGTTTCAAAGGAAGGTAATGTTTATTACCGTTTTACGGTTAGACCTGGATCTAGGATTAGGGACGTCAGATATTTAACTATTAAGAAATTTAACTATACATCATCTGAGATAAAGAAATATATACTAATATTATAAAATGGAAAGACTTGTATGATTGTTTGTAATCGGTAAACTATGAAACTACTGAACCGATTTCTAGAATAATTTCTCCATTAGAAAGCTACTTTATCCAGAAGTAACATAGACTTTATAAATTCAGGCTACGAGCCACGGGACCGCAGCAGTAATTAGAAACGTGAAGTGAAACAGTGGAGGACAGCTAGTGAAGAAATATAGAAGGAACACAAAAAACACATTTTACTTGAGTTAAGGTTAAAAGCAACTATCAGTTGATTGAAATTAAACTGCTATATACGGATTTTATCGCGTTGTTTATTTGACAATTTATTACAAAATTTTGAAAATTGTTACACTACTACTACTATTAAACTTTACTAATTTTTAAGCTAATTAAATTATTATTAAAACTATTTAGATTTAATTTATTTTTACACTTTCCCCGACGTTTCGGTTGCTTTTCAGCAGCCATGGTCACGGGGAGTCTCCCCGTTTTGTTTAATTTTGTAATAAAGTGTCAAATAAACAACGCGATAAAATCTGTATATAGCAGTTTAATTTCAATGAATAATATTCGCGTAAATAGAAGACAAAACTATCAGTTGAGTCTTATTCCGAAACTATAGGCACGGCACTGGTATCTGACATAGTAAACTCATACGAATACAATAATTGCCTTGTTATTTCGATCATACACTGACTAGAACGGATTCGCATGAAGTATTTAAGACTGTGCCGAGCGTTAGACAGATAATGACAGAGCTCGTACGGCGCATATTCAAATCGGCGCGCAGCCGCCATAGTAAAATTGTATGGAGGATTTGAAGTGCTTTTTTGATAAATATGTATCTTTATTGTCAACCAATAACTTAAATATTTGGGACGGACAAATTGTAATATAACTATTTATGTTTCGTTTAAGCTGTAAGATAGATTTCTACTGTTATAATCTAAAAATCACGTAACACGAGCTTACGTTTTTGCATTTTTCGTGCAAATTTACGTAATTTTGTAGGCGAAAATATTAATTACTTTATGTTTTTTACACGGAGTAATTTTAAACACATTCTTTGTTATGGTAAATGTATATTTTATATTTGTATTAAACAAAAGGTGTTGATTTTATTCACTTAACTGTGACCGCCTGTTTTGGCACATTTCACTCGGCGCAGTCTTAAACAACGGTCTTGAACTCAAAGTATTCAGACTTTGTTACTGAACTACAAGCAGTGGCGACTTAACGAAATACGCTTGTCTGGTATTGCGTCTTTTATTTACAATGAGAAGCATATACTTATGGTTTTTTATTTCTTTATTTATTGTGGAAGACTTACAGCTAATATAACAATATGGCAATAGATGTAGTAATTTGACAGCCAATTACAAGTCTTCACTTCTAGTTATCCTAGTAAATTTTTACGAGGAACGAACATTTCTACGAGAAACCTGTTACCAAATCCCTCAGAAGAGTACATGAGGTATATGATGTCCCAGCATGCAAAACCACTTTTGCACAGTGTTTCTCTTACTTTTTGGCTCCCCTATTGTATAATCGTATAAGTAAAATTAAACCTCTTAAAGATACGACGAGATTTGTGTGTAGGAGGGCTCTGGATGAGTTTCTGAGTAGCCTGGATTATGAACAGACTGAAAAACTTATACAAATATGTCAGTAATTATATATTTATAAATATACATATCATATATATTATATACATATATGTTATTTACATATTAATATACATATTTTATTGAATACCGATAAGTACTTTATACATTTAATATATATAGGATTTTTTACTTGTAACATATTCCTATGCTTAAAAAAAAAAAAAAAAAAAAAAAGAATTGTTATTAGTGGTAATATAGATAGTAAAAGGAATAGTTAAGTATATAAATAAGTATATAAGTATATATAGTATTAAGATTAGGAATAGTTTTTGTAACCGAATATTGTTGTGTAATGTCTCGGGCTTCGTGCCCAATGTCTACCTATATACCATATATTGATATTTATAGCTGCTAAGGTGACTTATACGGCAGGTGATAGCCGTGGAGCTTCAGATGGTAGCAGGATACTATTAAAATACAGGTTATAAAATTTACTACAACTTTTGTTATAAGTACTTTTAATTTTATTGTTTTAGTTTAGGAAACATCATTTTTTATTTTTGTTTTATTTTATTTTAACACGCTTTTCTTATTAGAAATTCTGAACAAATATTGTTATTGTGAAAATACTTGGTTTATATTGAAATAACGTTAGTAGTTGCATTGTCTGATTTCTTTACATATACTACTTGTTTACGCTAAACTTGTAGGTAACTCGTTATCGTCAACTATGATTCACAGCAAAACAAAAGTATTTGGTAAAAAGTGTCTTAACTTGTTTACGTAATGACTATTATCCTATGAGCGAGAATCTTACCTTGCCGTAACACAGTCTTTGACTAGCACGGGAGGTAAAGTACTTTTCTCTGTATACCGTCATTGGGCATTTATAAATTTTATCAAGTATGTGAACCTTTGCTTTACTTGTGATACCAGTATTATAATTTAATGCTTCTTCTACTCACCTTGCTACTTGTTATAGATAAGTTCTATCTTAGTTTATTTGAACGTAAGTAAGTGAGTGTGCCCTATAATATACTATGCTAATATGTATTACCGATGTATTGTAACTTAAAATTTGGTCAATAAACTTTATTATTATTATTATTATTAAATAAAATATAACAGTATGTGAACAACATGCACATTTTACACATCTAATCACGTTATACAATGTAATTATGTGAAGTTAATACGAAATTTAGCTATAGATAAAACAATTGAATTTTGCTGAGTACTGACTATTAGCTATCCGTAAAGAAGTCAAGGCTTAAGCATCTTTTTGCCTGGACAGGCTTGGTAGTAAAGACATCAAAGTCAAATCTCTTACAGAGTTTATTAAAGTTACGACTCGCTCGCACAATATACGTGTTCTGTCTGTAAGTGGCGGAGGCGGATGGTATGCTTATCGGTGGATTAAACCTTGTCACCTTACGAGGGACATTAAAGAAAAGTTTGGCGATAAGATATTTATATTTAAATGAATAAAGCTTTGTCTTAACAGTTACTTTGCGCAGTGATTTACAAGGTATACTAGCTGCTACTCATACCCACAATTTTTGAAGTTTATTTTTATTTATATTTTGGTAAATGGGACCAAAATATGAATTAAGAGATTCTTGCTGGGGCCTAGTAATCTGTGTGAAATGGTTTTCTAATACCGGTTTACCACAAAAATGTAACTTGCCCGCTTTCTCTCTGGCTAGGTATCCGACAAGATAGTGGGATCAGCTTTCCTTTTTTTAACTACACTTCGCTTTGTCTTTGACATCGTCGTCGGACAGCTTGCATTCCCAATGTCTCTCAACACTACATCTTTTTATCTTGTCTTGGGTAGGTCTCTAGAAAGTGATTCAGAGGCCGACCACTACAGCTTGCCATCTCTGATCAAAAAGCAGGTCAACAGACTACGTCGGATAGTATAGTCTGCTAGCCTGCTTTTATGGTATATAAAGATTTATATCCCATGAAATTAAAACATATACATAGTTAAATGACCCTTGCAAAAGAGAAATAAATATGTTTATATTATGTAATCAATTATATGAAAAGAGTATTATTTCAAATATGGCCCCAACAACAAAGTTCTAATCTTTAAGCATTATGTACCAAGTTGCCAATTAAACTAAACTTTTCCGATCGGCAAAGGAATTAGACATTCTTCCTTAATGCCGAAGCCGAGTAAAAACTTTGCAAATCCTTTTTGTTCTCTAATGAGATTCCTGTCATGACTAACACATGATGGTATAGAAAATTAAGATTTAGTTAGTTGCGATATTATTATAGAGATAAGTTTTATAAAAGACAGGCATTGATTATAAAATTAATTATGGTAATATTTAAGTTTTACTTAACTCCTTAATACAGACATTTTCAGGTATTCTGAACTTAAAATATTATTTAAATCAACTAAGTTAGCCTTCATCATTCGTTGAAGACACAATCCATCTAAAATATTTACATGTTAATGAAAAATCTGAGTCACTGAATTTTGATTAACGTGGTAGTATTGTATTAATGGAATGTAAAAAGAACTATATACCGAGGTAGGTGCTTTATGATAGAATATATTTATTTAATATTGAAATTATGCACTGTGCCCTGCCAAGCCTAAATCAGAACTAGCATGTAACATATATCATAAATCGTTTCTGCTTATGAACAATCCACAATATTTATAGAATTCTTCATCTCTCTCCCTCTCATCTATAATCCTAACTAATATTATAAATGCGAATGTAAGCTTGTTTATTTGTTACCCTTTCAAGTCTTTACTCCAGAATTAAAGGAAATCTATTCACCAGCTAAGCTGCGGGCAAAGGCTAGTATATTATGAATACTAAACAAAATTAACCGGTTCTGAGTAGAAACTCGGCTGTGACACTAGATTTATAAAAAACTCGTCTTCTATTATATATAACCTAAACATAGCTCAAGAAATGTGAGGGTTTAATACGCTATCATTGTTGAGGCATCCTTATATTAAAAAGAAGCACACAAACAATATAATAAATATATTACGTGGGTCTTAAATTCATTCTTGATAAAACGTGAGTGTGATGCCCCTGTGCATGAGCCCTGTTATCTATTTTAAAAGCGGATATTTACTAACTGTACTATTAATGATTTTAAAAACATTAAAATTACGGACAATGGGTTCTTTGAGACCTACTTGCGTAGTAATGCATTCTACGGTCTACCCGAATGCATTGTGGAATCAACGCAGTTAGCTCACCTGAAAGGATAAAATGAGCAAGAAAACTTTTAAAATTTTATATATCTTGGCGAAATGCTCCTAATGCATACCCATTCGCCACAGGGGGAGACGAGAATGTTGTGTCAGACTCTCCCGAGACTTCGGGTCTACCGACTAAAACCACCACGGTGTGCCAATTAGCTGCTTTGTATGGTGGTTGGGTCGCTGGAACTGAATTATGAATGGAACTGATTTATGTTACTTTCATGATACTTTATTAAAGTTATTATTATAAAAGTAACCTGCACCAACTACTTGCATCTACAAGCCTTGTAATAATGAAGTATCTACGGATCATACAAATATTTCACATGCATACACATTCATGCATGCAGTCAACTAAATATTAACTAAAAATTACCATTTTACTGTAGCGTTATAAAACTAACCAGCATTTGAATTTATTATTATCATTCATTTCAACATTTGCGTATGAAAATCCTCGACGATGTATTTATCTCTATATAAAATACAAAAGCGGTTAGTTGGTTAAATATACATATATAAAAATTTTTTGTTCCGTGGTTTAGTACATGGATATACTCGCAGCGTTGCTCGTGTATCGCGATTAACGGATTACTTTCGGTGGGTGGACAGGGTCGCACACCTGTGTGCTTACTAACAATTACTGCATTGTGCTACATTCACCAATTCACTTGCCAAGTGCAAGCTTATCAGGCAAGCTTACCCGGGCAATGTATCTTGTTTTATTGCTTCTGAAATAACTCATATATGCATGAAGTTTATATTTCAAATATGAAGTTGAGTTTATGGTTCTAGGAAATAGGTTGTGTTTCTGTATAAGCGAGAATAAATATTCATTGGCATTAAAAATATTTGATATGCTTTACGAATATCTCTTGAATTTGAGTGGGCATGGATATCTTACGTAAGTAAGTCTTACTTTAGACGTAAAATGTGTAAATGTGCCTTGCGTAGATAACATAGTCTCTTTAAATTTTATCTAATCTATATATAATAATAATAATAATAATAATATTCTACCACATAACATATACCTAATGAAAATGTAACGATGTCTGTACATAGGAGATTTTAAAGAAATTTATTCTGAAGGATCTTTATAAGAGCTAAGAGTCAACACAATTATTTTTGGTCTGTCTGTCTGTATGTTTGCAGGCGCATCATACAAAAGCTATTGCAAATCTATAGAAATTAAATGTATGTATGTAATAAATTAAAACTTAAAATCTGGTGGATGTTTCATCTTAATACACCGCCTAGAAGTCTAATATTATGTGTGTAGATCAGCTACATTTTACATGCAAGGAAAAAAGAAATACAGATAGATACCTACTTCTAAATTCCAGGCATACGAAATCGCAGGGAAAGTCTAGGTTTATAATAATAATAATGTCCTCCAGCCCGAATTTCGGCCACGGCGGCCAGTCTTAACGGAGACTGGCCATCTGCGCAGGAGATATTATAGTGCACAAGTGTGTGCGCAAACACAAGTGCACTCTCTGTTTCCAACTCTTATGATACGATGGGACGGTAATCCCACACGACCGGAGAGAGATCGGGCGCAGGACCAACGGCTTTACGTGCTTTCCGAGGCACGGGGATGTCTAACACCGCCAACTTCGTAACTCCGGGCTGCTATTGACATTTCTTAACAGAAAAACTCAATAACTTTTTATTGGCCAGATCCGGGATTCGACCCCGAAACCTCATGCACAACAGTCGCATTCACTACCGCTGCGACACGGAGGCAGTTAGGCAGTTAGGTTATATATAAAGCTGTAGGTAAATACATTTATATTTTCAATAAAGGCAGTATCTAATCTTTATACTATGTGACTGCTAAGTCACAAAGTAGAACATTCCACTTTGCCACACAGTCAGGTACCATAACAACGCTAGCTATGATAACATGACAAAAACATCGAGTGCTTTAAAGCTTAAAGGTAAAATGTTTATTTTTACATAGCAAAGTGCGCTTTATATCGAATGTCATAAGATTTAAAATAGGTATGAATTGGAGTCAGATACCGAGATGACTGACTGACTGATGAAGTGGAGATAGAGAATACAAAATATATATATTCCCCTTTCATTTAGTATAAATATCGTCAAATATATATTATGAAGAATACAGATAGACTGCATAATTCGCAGTAAGCAACGTTATTCCTAGTTGAACTGTGTTGTTTTAAATTAAGCTGCCTTCTCGGCGGGGTCGCGACCGCATGCGAAAGTGATTCGCGCGGCGCCGTCGATAGTGGTTTTGTCGAGGAACACCGTGGTAGGTTTAGTCGGTATTCCGGGAGGTACTTCATCTTTTCAACATCTTTATTTTACCCCGGCGAGTCCGACATAACCCCTCCGCCCGCCCCCGCGGAGGGATACGCGTGATGCATTCCCCCACGTAAAAAAAAAAATAAAAAAAAAAATTAAGCTGCCTTATATAATAATCATTTAATGTTTTTTTTATATTCCAATTTGAGTTAATAAATTTTTAAATCCTTTAGGTAAAAAGATAACTTCCGCTTTAGGAATAAATCCTGTGTCACGGGAGTCTTCACAAACATTCAAACAACGGACACAAAGAACATCTAGAATCTATCGGAACAAACATTTGTAGATAACACAAATTTTTGTTCCATGTGGGATTCGAACCCACAGCACTCGGCGTAGCGGCAGTGGCGAAGCGTCCACTTTAACCACTACGCCATCTGTGCAGTCAGACTTTTGGTTTGATCGTTATTCCCAGTTTAGTGGGGAAAAGATGCACTCCTCAAAATGACATGCATATTTTTTTGTAATACATTTTTAGTCATTACGTAAAAATTTCAAATTTCTTAAAGAAGTGGTTTTTCGAAACAACGCCATTTGCTAGCACAACGAGAGAGTATTAATCTCTCGGTAGCCAGCTCCAAAGCCTTGGCTAATCTATTGCCGCTTGTTACTAACTTTACTTTGATTCTTATCAAGCCAACATAACTTAAAAAGAGCAGGTAGCCTGAATTTCCAGAATTAAATCCAACGATTCAACAGTTTCGAGCTTTATACTCTAGATTACTGTAGAATGTTGAATTGGACTCATCCGTCAATGCCCAACTAATTAAAATGGAACGAATCAGAACTTAAAAGAAAATCTCAGATCGCAACACTGTACTATAGTACTATACCATTTACTACACACCTTTAAAAAGCAGCGAGAACCTAGTGAGAGACCGTTGCACTGTCACGTGGAGGTCTTAAGTTCGATCACAAGGCGCACATCTCTGATTTTTCGACGTTAAGTCAAAAAAGTCAAGTCAAGCATCATTTATTCATTTAGGTCACAAAGTAACACTCATGAACGGCAAAATATATAAATTAGTGAGTTTACAAAGTTACTGAAGCTACATTTAGGTTAGTACCTAGGTTCAGGCAAAGGGTTGAGCCTATGAGAAGAAACCTGCAAGAAACTCACGGCCATTCTTTGAAATCGCCAATTAAATATAATATTTTTTTCTGAACGCCCATCAGTTCTGCTATAAGACATTTCAAGGTTATCCATTCATTACCGGACAGCCTGTATAAGTGAATATTATGTTTAATAAACATAATGTTAGCAAATATATATAGCGACGCAACAGTAAGTATGCCTATTTCTTTAAATCGATCTTTCAGTGAAACTCGTAGTCCTAAATTATAAATGTTACGTACTGCACGCTTTTGAAGAATATAAATTGTCTCGATATCAGCTGCCTTACCCCACAATAATATACCGTAGGACATGACACTATGAAAGTAACTGAAATATACTAGTCTTGCAGTATCTATGTACATCAGTAAGCTGTCTTACTTTCCGAATTGCGTATGCGGCTGAGCTAAGTTTCCCTGCAAGACACAATATTTGAGCGCCTCACTGAGCTTTATGATCTAAAGTTAATCTTAAAAAAATTGTAGATTGAACTAAAGTAATAATTTCATCATTTAAATTTATATTCACGTTAGGACTCTTTACATTTAGCAATGTAAACTTGACACATATAGTTTTTTTAGAGTTTAGTATTTAAATTATTCGTTGTAAACCAGTCCAGGACTTGCGCGAGTGAATCGTTAACAGCACCTAAATTTGGTGCTTTTCGGTCTACTTTAAAAATAAGTGATGTGTCATCCGCGAATAAAACTATGTCATACAAATCCTGTACAAATAACGGCAAATCATTTACGTATACTAAAAACAGAAAGGGTCCTAAAATTGAGCTCTGTGGCACGCCTATTGTGACTGGTAATCCAGAAGATCTACTTTCGTTGATATCAACGTGTTGTAGTCTATCACTTAGGTAGGAATCAACTAAGTCAAGTGCAGTATCTCGGATGCCATAATGCCCGAGTTTTCGCAATAGCGTACGATGGTCAACGCAGTCAAAGGCCTTAGAGAGATCACAGAATACGCCAATGACATCTTGCGAATTTTCCCAGGCACTTAATATATGTTTTAAAAGCGTAACACCCGCATCTATCGTAGAACGGCCCTTCCTAAAACCATATTGATCTGTATGAAATAAATTGTTTACACTGAAGTGGCTCTCTAACTGCTGTAATATAATCTTCTCAAATATTTTACTAATAGCAGATAATATTGAAATCGGCCTAAAATTACTGGAGTCACTTTAGCATTCATTTATAAATAAAGGTATTATTTTACTACATTTCATTAAGTTTAGAAAATGCCCACATCAATGCATCCGTTGAATATTGCAGCTAGGTGTGACGCTAAATATAGCTGTCTGTATATGTCAGCTGATTTTTTTGAATTGAGCGACTTAAATACTTTTATTATATCATACGGATTTACAGTGAGCTGCAAAAATGCATACCCATTTCAAAACTAAAATAGTATAATCCGGTAATCGACGCCATCTAGTGGAACAACTGTTAAATAGTTTATTTATATCGTAAAGATGGCTGTGCACTACTATAAAATAAAAAGATTAATAACTCAATTTTGATAAATTCACGTAAAATATTTTTTTAATCTCTATTCACAATAGTTTATTTAAAAAAAGAACACTTTTCAGGATAAAACAAGACGCACAAAATTACAAATGAATTCATAAATTTATAGTGGATAGTTTATTTTATTGACACTTTCGATGACTCGCTGTTCCGTTCGTACGCGAACATTATTCTGTCCCGGTGTTCGAGTGTATTTTCGGTTGAGATAATAATTTCTTATAAATTGCACCTATTTGCTAAAATGAGTACGCGTTGCAATATTTATAAAAGAACACCATCTATTTCATTCATATTCATTCTAATTCGAGTGTTCACAGGATTTTAGACTTTAAGATATCCATGCACTATTACAGGTGACTGTACACGTTCAAAACTAAGTAGTATCTTGCACTCTTCCACGTTGCTCCTAACTAAGTATTCTGCGTGCGTTGTGTTTAAAAGGTATTTTTGCGAAGTAGTTATTGAATGTGTCGGCTACTTACAAATTATTTGAAATTACGTTATTATTTATATTCAGTAATTTATTATCACGCACCTTGCTGCGACCTGTTTCATTGTTAATAATGTTCCATGTAGTTTTAACTTTATTATTAGATTATTGAATTTTAGTTTTTCGGTAAAGGGACTTGGCAGTGGCACAACTCTTTTTAAATAATTTTGAATAACTTTTACAATATTTAATAAAATTTGGATCGAAATTGTATTGAAACAATACAATTCCGATCCAAATTCCATTAATATAACCGTATAATTCAAATAGCTTTGCTCTACTTTTATATATCCCAGATGTTGCCCAATCACAAAAATTAATCTTATTATTCTGAATAAAGGTCTTACATTTAAAAATATTATTATATTCTAAAGTAATTATGTTAAGTAAAGACTCATATAGTTCGTCTGGATTATCCAAAAACAGGTCCATATTGACAACTTTAGCACTTATGTTATCATTAAATTCCTTTAAGCGATTAGATGTCATCGGTCTACATGTGACCTTATTCTCTTTATGAATTGTACTCACAGGAAATACTACCTTTTTCCCACAGTGGTCAGACGTAAGTTCACTCAAAATGGCCCTATTAAGAAATAGGCAGTCGCAAAATACATTATTTAAATATAAATATAAATAAAATATAAAACCTCTATTACGGTTTCAAATACACTAAAGTCACTTTGCGGTGGTCGGTATACACAAACTATGACATGTTGCTCTAATTCCACACAGGATAGTTCAACAGTGCGCTCGATAGAAAGATTTACTACATCTTTATGTTCTATGTGCGTATTAAATAGCTATCGCTCACTTTAACGATGAACGAAATTATCGCGAGGAAAACCTGCATGTCCGAGAGTTCTCCATAATAATCTCGAAGATATGTGAAGTCTGCCACCCTGCACTGGGCCAGCGTGGTGGATTATGGCCTTACCCTTCTCACACTGAGAAGAGGCCCGTGCCCAGCAGTGAGACAGTTTAATACAGAGCTGATATTATTATATTATACACAAATGTTAAGTTCTCAAATTGCAATAGATAAGACGCCCACTGGTTATACATATTGATGTCAAATAATCTTAGTACACACTCACATGCTAAAAATAAACCTTATTTCCATAAGTATATCCACAACGAGAGCACAGGACGATTTATTTGCATACATATAGCAAAAATGTGAAACGGCAGATTCAAACCAATCTAGCACATTTCCGCTTATGTTTCGTTCAGTAAAACATTTGCTAATTCTCTTACCAACCGATGTGTTATTCAGTCTGGTTTTATATTTATTCTGTAGTAGCTTACTTCGGAAACATTACTTTTTTATTGGGTGAAAGGTCAGTTATGACCTTTTCTATACCCCTGACAACGTGTTCGCGAAATTTCATGATGATTTGTTGAGTAGTTTGTAGTAGTAGTTTGTTGACGTTGAAAGGGTAACAAACCAACTCACATTCGCATTTATAATATCAGTTAGGATGCAGTTAATACGTCATTAATGTGTATACAGATTCATATTAATAACGACTATCAATATAGGATATCAATAAGGGAGTTCTTTTTTAATCGCAGCGGAATTAAGTCGATATTACGGATACAAAGAATATACCTACACCTCTGATTAATTACTTTTGATTTAATACACAATTTTATATCCCGTAGAAAGATTAAACATGCAGGTATTGAAAAGACCCCATTGCGCACAGTTTAAATTATAATAAAGGACTGAAGTAGGGCTTGAACCTACGATCGTAACAATCCGTGTCGTTGCTCTGTCAACTGACTGTGCCTCTGTATTTTGCATCTATGGCGAATCTTATGTGTCATCTTTTGCTTAGTAATAGAACAATACGACTAACAAGTACAAATGACAAATTGTTGCAGATGAACACTGCCTAGCAAACGAACTAATAAACAATTCATCATTCGCATTTATAATATTAGTTAGGATTCCATTTATAATATTAGTTAGGATTCCATTTATAATATTAGTTAGGATTCCATTTATAATATTAGTTAGGATTCCATTTATAATATTAGTTAGGATTCCATTTATAATATTAGTTAGGATTCCATTTATAATATTAGTTAGTGTTCGTAATGTATGCAACATAGTCAAACGTATTCAGTTATATTGGTGATAGCGCTCGGGTTCAGTTATATTGGTGATAGATCTGCCCATTTGTTCAATGCTGTCAGTATATACGTATTTACAAAAAAAAAGTATGTTTATCCATTGTCTAGTACCCATAGTACAAGCTCTGCTTAGTTTGGGCTAGATGGTGTTGGGTGTATGTGATAGAATATTATTATTATTACTTATATAATATGATCATTTTTATTATTTGTTATTATTCATATATTATGAAAATAATACGCAACTATAACCAGCAGTCGACTGCGGTGAACTGATTAATTGATTGATTGATTGAATACTCAACTTGTGTAAACGTATATTTATTGAATTTTCGATGCATATACAGATGTCACTATCTTATCTTATCTTATCTTGTTACGGGGACCAGTCAGTGTAGACCGGCGACACTTCGACCCAGTGGGATCTTTTGTGTCGGCCCTGAGATCTATACCTTAGCTATCTCCCTATGAATGTACTGCATCAATCGCAGCGTACACTTCAGAGGGAGAAGCCTGAAATCTTCAGGGCTCGGATATGCCAACCCCATCAGACCCATCCTTAGTCCAGCCAACGCGTCACATTCACACAGTAGGTGTAATATGGACTCGTCCCGCTCACCACAGGCTCTGCAGATCAAATTGTTTGCCAAACTCAATCTGCACAGGAAGTCATTGGTGCCAAAGTGACCAGTAAACGCTCCTGTGAGCAGGCGTATTTGGCCCTTGTTGTACCCGCAGAACTTCCGGGTGAAACCCGTGGCTCTGTTTGCAATGAATTTCTTGGAGTGTTCCAGACCCCTAAGGGCCATCCACTCTCGCCTGTGTTTATCATTGCCATGTGCATTCATAGCTGCCTTGACGGTACTCTTAGAGAGTCCTACAAATGTCTCGGGGCCAACAAATAGTTGCTCCGAGCCTTTCCTGGCCAATTCGTCAGCCTCCTCATAACCCTACACACCTGCATGCCCCGGAACCCACACCAGCCTGACTGTGTTTTTCCTGCCAAGTTTGTTAAGGGCTTTAACACAGTTCAGGACCAGTCCGGAATCCACCCTACAAGAGTTCAGAGCCTTAAGAGCAGCTTGACTGTCACTGAGAATATAAACAGTCTTGTCAGTGACATTTTTGTTGACATTCTCCTGCGCGCAGGCAATTATAGCATAGGTTTCTGCCTAGAAGACCGTTGCATATTTGCCCATGCTTTGGCTCACCTTACAGTCGTTGGCATAAATACCAGCGCCTGATCCTGATTCCATTTTGGAACCATCGGTGTACCAGATGAGACAACCCTTGTTAGGGGATTGTAGACCTTGTCTCCATTCGTCCCTTGTGGGGACCTTTATTTTAAAATTCGTTTTGAATATGTGCATTGGTTGCATTTTGTCGCATCCCATGCTCATAATCACTTTGAGATCCTTTGAAATCTCCAGTTTTGTGTGTCGAGTTACCGGCATGTCACTATGTAAAGTGTGTATGTATGTTTAATATCTTATATCTATATATGGCACTGAGCACGTTTTAACTCAACGTATTGTGGTCTTATCTCATGAAATCTACAACACAAATTTCGCCATGAGTTACTTTTAAAATTACTCAAGTCGCGTTGTGCCATAACAGGAATTAGAGAACACCTTATATTAAAACTTAAATCATAAAGTATATATTCAGGTTTGTGCTATAATAAGTCTATCGCCTATGTGCTATAATATATCGTATCGGTATCGTGGCAAAAGGCAAATATCTGAAAATAATTTAATTTTTCATTGATATTAAACTACTATGTACGGATTTCATCGCGTTGTTTATTTGACACTTCATTACTACTACTATTATTAATAATCCGTATATAGTACTTTAATTTCAATGAATAATATTCGCGTAAACAGAAGACAATATAACTTAATTCTTATTAAAGGAATCACTTAAAACGTTTTTGCATAAATTTAAATCCAGGTAACGAAGCCTTTGCGGTGCAAATACTACGCGTACTTGTTCCTATTTTATATAATTATTCAAACTCCAAGTAATAATAAAATTCAAGGATCAAGCTACATTTAGTTATTGAAAGCAATACTACTATTTCTTAGTATTTAATATTGTTTCAAATTATATTGTTGCGAGCCAAAACACGGCCACACTTATTGTATCGTCGGCAACTGTTATCAAGTACTCCTGCGTGTAGTCATTAGGTCATCATCCTTTGTGTAGCACCGCAAACCACTCAGATGAATAGGTTCCTAACTACTGAGAATCTCCATCTGAAAATATTTTCCGTGCTCCAGCAGATCTGAGTCAAAAATGTATTTAAACACTTTCAGACTGACCACGATAATTCATGAACAGGCGGATAACTCACTCGCAAGTAAACCGCGTAGGTTTGGTAGTAATATTCCTTCCCTTGATTTATAGGTTAAAAATCACTTTGCAGAACTGCTGTCAAATAAAAAATTGAAAAATGTTTACCTGGGATTTCATAACATGAAATAGCGAAACGCCTGCGTTTCATTTCAGATATATATAAAATATGTTGTACATTCTACTCGCTATTTTAAGTGTTAGATAAAATAGATAGCTTATTATTTCTTGGCACATGAAGTTGAAGAGGCCCTCATTGCCAATTATTTGGTGATAGTATTAATGTGCCAGTACGGATAAGTTTTACTCTCTTGCAGGCAATCGGCGTAGAGGTTTCACTGCGTTTCGTTCTGTAATAAGATTTCTGTAGACTTATATGTCTATCTCTCCTAAATCCTTCCCATTCATCCCGTTTCTATTTCCTTTTTCGAAGGGTCATTAAGCCATCATAGGCTACGGTAACCATTCACCGACAAATGAGACGAGAGTCTATTTGCAACGATTGCTGTTTAAACACATAAATATAACAGCACGAATTGCTCTATTTATCCTTACATCATAAATGTCTACAAGGCAGTTAAAATATTTCGTTATACTTTTTATTTTTATTATATATCTTAAATATATTTTGTTTTATTCTCATTTTAAAATTTTGATTTTAATATTCTGTGCCTAAAGGCTAAGCTCAAATGTATTCTACCTATACTTCGCACTTTATGTATGTTTTAAGTCGCACGTAACAAGCGGCGAGAGTATAACCGTCTACCACGTGATTATTTTACCACATATTTGTTCAATGTATACGAGGTAAAAAGGTACGCTCGCAATTTTAATATCAGTATAAAGTTAAAATTATCTAATCGTATGTTAAGCCCCATGTCAAGTACAGCACCGCTATCTAACTTGTCAGTACGCAGCATTACTTTCAACATTTCCTATTACTCGCCCAGTCGTTAAAAGTTACAAAGTTGCCTTTTACTTGACATGGGACTTGACATGTAATAAATTATTTTTTTCACACTGATTAACGTTCGAGAACCTAAATACATATTTTATAACCTAATATTAGCGCTGCTTTAAATTGTTCTACTATTGGGCACTGGCCTCTTCTAAGTGTGAGAAGGGTTAGGCCAAAGTCCACAACGGTGGTTCTGTGCGGGTTGGCAGACTTCACATATTTGAGAACATTATGGAGAACTCTCAAAAATGCAGGTTGCCTCAGGATGTTTTCCTTCATCGTTAAAGCAAGCGATATTGTTTATTAATACGAATATACATAATTTCGAAAGTCAGAGATGCGCGGCTTGGGATCGAACTCGAGACTTTTGCGTGGCAGTCCAACGGTCTCTCACTAGGCT
Source organism: Catocala fraxini (assembly GCA_930367265.1). Classification (NCBI taxonomy): domain Eukaryota; kingdom Metazoa; phylum Arthropoda; class Insecta; order Lepidoptera; family Erebidae; genus Catocala; species Catocala fraxini. The sequence goes on from OV884032.1 coordinate 9,811,077, forward strand.
ACCGCTGGTTATATTTTATACTTTTATATAAATATAACCCGTTCGACACTCATCCCTACTAATATTATGAATGCGAAAGTAACTGTCTGTCTGTCTATCTGTTTGACTGTCTGTTACGCTTTCACGCCTAAACCACTGAACCGATCTTGATGAAATTTGGTACAGAGGTAGAGTAGACATTGGGACAGGATATAAGCGTTTTATTATAAAAAAGGAGGCGTGAACGGGTTGAAATAAGGGATGAAAAATTGTATGCGAATTCATAATTATCGAAGGTAACACGAAGAGACTTTCTTTGTATTTAAGCACTTAATAAGAAGTAAATAAACATTTAGTGGTGTTTGTAACATAAGCAAAAGCAGTGAGCGTGGAAGAATGTTGCAGTAGTGTAAGCTGTTGGTTTGGGATAAATGTACGATGTCCCACAAAAGAGCAATAGAAACACTAGATCGCCCAAGGAAAGATATCAAGAGCAACCAAGGTATCATGAGAGGGATGATAATACTTTCAGCTGGTGACTTTAGACAGACTCTGCCCGTTATTACTAGGGCGACACCGGCAGATGAAATAAATTCCTGTTTAGTAATAGAATATTATATATAGCTGTATATTATGGGTACACGTAAAACAGTTTTGTCTGACTACAAATATGCAAGTACAACTACACAATGATTTGAGTTGTTGTTGAGTTGAGTTAAGTTTCTCAACTCTTTAAGAATTATCAGGAGTGCCTTCCCATAATTTAAGGCTAAAAGTTGGTGTTCCAGTCCTGTTAATGACAAATCATTATATGAATATATATCAATGCATCAAGACTATGTAATGGTACACGGCTACAAATTACTCATCTAGGACACAATATTATAAAAGCTATAAACATGACTGAAATAGCAAAAGAAGAAAATGTCTCAATTCCCCGTATGCCGATTATTCCGACCGATTTGTCATTTCAGTTTAAAAGAGTACAGTTTCCCCTAAAAGAAGCATTTACGATAACAATGAACAAAACTGTTTCCCATGGACAACTCTATGTGGCGTGCTGACGACTATCAAACTCGCAAAATCTTTATATTTAGCAGAAGATGGAAAATACATTACCAGAATTGACGAGCGCCTTAGAAAACATCCTTCAGGGAGTCGTGCTTTTTGGGCGCTTGCCAATGCTGCGCAACGCAATTTTTGCCAGGTCAGTCTCTCACCACTGCGTAAGTCTGATGTCAGTCTGGCCTATGTGCAAAAGAGACGGCCAATGTTTTGGTACAACTCTTTGCCTCAAACTCGACTTTGGATGATGAGGGAGTCACACTACCTACCATCCCACGGTGTGAGAGCTCTTTGCATGAAATCCGCATCAAGCAGAGGCGGTTAGGCGTGAGCTCAAACTCCTGAACATCTATAAGTCGAGTAAGCCTGTTGGCATCCCTGCAGCGGTACTTAAGACGTGCTCCCCTGAGTTGACCCCTGCTTTAACGCGCCATACCGTCTATCCTATAATTCCAACAGGGTTCCATCTTCGTGGATGGTGGCTTATGATCACACGATCCCGAAAAGGGGTCCGATGCTTAATACCGGTGACCGGTCGGATCCTTCAAACTTTAGGCCGGTAGCGATTACTTCCTTGCTCTCCAAAGTTATGGAGCGGTTAATAAACCGCCTTCTGCTGCGGTACCTTGAAGATCATCAGCTGATTAGTGACCGCCAGTATGGCTTCCGCCATGGTCGTTGCTGGTGATCTTCGAGCATACCTCACACACCGCTGGGTGGAGGCATTGGAGGGCTGTGAGTGAGGCCTCGATATCGCTAAGGCATTTGATAGGGTCTGGCATAGGGACCTTCTATCGAACTACCATCTTATGGAATCCCCGAGGGACTCTGCAAATGAATTGCCAGCTTTCTGGATGGTCGGAGAATTACAGTCGTCGTTGATGGTTGTAGCTCCGAAACCAAAACCATTAACGCTGTTGTTCCGCAAGGCTCGGTGCTCTCCCCAACGCTGTTCATCCTGCATATCAATGACTTGTTGTCAGTCGAGAACATACATTGCTATGCGGATGACAGCACGGATGATGCGTGTTATACCAGCTATCAGAATTTCCCTTGGAGCATGATACAGGAAAGACGAACACAACTTGTGTCTGAAGTCGAGGACTCTCTTGGGCGGGCTGCCGAATGGGGTGAACAGAACTTAGTTCGATTCAACCCCTCGAAGACACAAGTGTGCGCGTTCACTGCCAATAAGAACCCTTTTATTATGGCGCCACCGTTCCAAAGAGTTACTTTCCATATCTCTGAGAGTATTGGGATCCTTGGCGTGAAAATCTCGAGTAAAGTCCAGTTTAAAAGTCACTTGGAGTACAAAGCTAAATTAAAGAACAAAGAGGTGTGTGTACTGAACAAGGCGAGGCGGTACTTCACACCCGGTCAACGTCTTGTGCTTTACAAAGCACAGGTCCGGCCGTACGTGGAGTATTGTTCACATCTCTGGGCAGAGGCCCCCAAATACCAGCTCTCCTCCACTTGGCTCCCTACAAAGACGGGCAGTTCGAATCTACGATGATCCCAATTTCACGGATAGATTGAAGTCGTTGAAGCAACTGAGAGACTTTGGGTCTCTCTGCGTGTTCTACCGATTCTTTCACAGAGAGTGCTCTGAAGAACTGTTTGATTTGTCACCAACGGCCCCTTTCTATCACCGTACCACTCGACAACGAAGCAGGGTTCATCCATATCATCTAGAAGCGTTCAAATCAAAGACAGCAGCAGCAGCAGCAGACAAGCTTTCAGCGATTATTTTTCCCACGTACGAGTAAGCTCTGGAATGAACTTCCTGCTTCGGTGTTTCCCGAACGCTATGATGTGTCCTTTTTCAAACGAGGTTTAACCTGTTGTATGCCAGAATACCAGACATAATAGAAAAAGCATTGTGTCTCGCGCAGATCCACGTTCCGGCATACCAGAGGTTAAAGAAAGTTATTTTTCATGGGCTTTGCTGTGTCCTGACATTGCTGAAGTCCATGAGCAGCGGTTACCACTTCCCATCAGGTGGGCCACTTGCTTGTCTGCCACCAATGGCAATAAAAAAAATACAAATGTATTAATATACATATGCTATTTGCAGTAAACCAACGTTGCAGATGTGTTATTTATAAAAAAAGTATCCTAAAAAATTAAAAATGCTGCCCGATGTTACTATTCCACGCAGACGAAGTTGCGGGCAAAAACTAATCATTTATAATTCAATTAAAATAAGTTAAAGAATAGGCAATACCTTATCTGTTAAAAAAATTAAAATTTTAATGAGATAGGTTGCGTAAGTTTCGTAATTTATTAATTAGACAGATCTAAATACATTAAGATTTTTTAGTACTATCGAGTTGGTAAACAAGCTTATGGTTCACTTAATCATAAACAGCGATCGCAACTCACGATCGCTTGCTCCCAAAATGGACTTGCTGTTCTGCCAGCATAAGGAGCCAAAGATCACTTCTCCAACGCTAGCAGCTTACATCTCCCCGAGGAGCCAAGAAATAATTTTCACCGCCAGGTCAAGATTCCTCAGTCTTATTACACTCGAATATAAAAGCCCTGGTCAAAGTGGAGATTCTGCTGTGCCCTTATGTAGATGCAAAAATGAACGTACATTGCTTATTAACAACCCTTGTGCAGACAACAGACCCATATACACAAGTATAGTTACGGATAGTAACTAGTCAATGTCAATGTCAAAGTGAATAGAACACACTTAGCCATCACCTCCTCCTGTTTAATTGTCCCTAAACATTAATGAAAAACAATTATAATGGTCGGACGCTTTTACGATAATTGCTGGATATTCGTATGTTGATGTGGCAATTAAACGAAATATAGAGTGCTGTAACGTTTATCTTTTCATACATACTGAGGTCATCTGTCCAAATTGTCACTAGGGAAGGCTAAAAGTCTTTATAACGCTGCTGTTATAATCTGCTGTCGAGTATTTTGGCATTTTGCCCAATATATTGGATATTGCCTTTGGTTTAAAGTTAATATTCAATTCATCGTATACAGGCAGTGTACAGTAGCAGTGAGTATTCATCGTATACATGTAGTTTTATCAAATCCACCGTATAAGTTGCGGTTTTCGATTGCGCGTTGCCTTTGTAAATTTACTGAATAATTAAAACCAGTCGTAATTGTCAAAGCTACATTTATCGTTTATATGCAATATGGGCCCGTAGAAAATGTTCACATAAAGACTCACTATAAAAAAATGGACCTGAAGGGAAAGCCTTAGCTAAATGTTGCCTGACTACATGCAAAAAAATAATGAAGAAAGGCTAGTTAAGAGTACTATAAAGGGACATGCGTGCAGGTAGATTGTAATGAGAATGAATATAGCAAGAAACATATACTAATATCAGAAAAAAGTGAAACTGGCTAAAGGTTATATAGGTACTAGTATGTACTTATAGACATCGGCTCAATTTACTATAGTAGTGACAAGCATATCAATCACTGTAGATCTGTTAGAAAATAAAATGTTTCAGAACTTATATGTGTCTCCATACCAGCCCAGGTTTAAATTCTCAGAACCATAAGCGCGATGTCATTTTCCACCTAATAACTTAGAGTGGATTATTTACATCCCCATTTACTACAAAATGACATATCATAACAGAAATGTATGATGTATATTTCTTCGAACCTTTGGCTGGGTTGAGGCTTATACTATAAATGGGAAAGTTTAACGAGATGTTTGTTACTCAATTCCGCGTAAGCCTTTCAACGGATATGGATGAAACTTGGCACACAAATAGACTATATACTGGATTAACACGTAATATTTTGACTCCGGTACCTATAAGGTATTAGGTATTCATGCGGACGAAGCCATTGACAGAAATGATTCATTGCTAAATATGCTATATAGCTAGGTAAAGTCTCAAGAAAAATCCGTTGCGCATATTGTTGTCCTTAAGATTCTACGTAGAATCTGAAGACGTTGTCATTCAGGTCAATTTAAATGGAGAAGCCATTTAAATTGACCTCAAGCTGTAGCTGGTTTGCTAAATATTTTTTTTATTTATCAGTTTTTATAAGCCTAATTGACGTCCCACTGCTGGGCAAAGGCCTCCCCTTCCGACTTCCATCTATATCGATCACTTGTTATGAGTTGCCTATCCCTTTTAAAGGCATCGAGCTCGTCTCGCCATCTCCTTCTGGGCCGGCTCCGTTGTCGCTTCCCGTTACTAAGCATCCACTGTGTGGTTGTTTCCGCCCATAACTCTCATGGCATACGACAAACCTGGCCTATCCAATTCCATTTTAATTTGGCAGCTGAGTGGGCTACATCAGCAATTTGAATTTTGGAACGTAGTATTGAATTTCTGATGCGGTCTGTAAGTAGTAAGTAAGTAATTAAAATACTGTAATCAAATAAAAACTATTCAAACAAATGGTTCTGCAGAAACTTAGTTTAAAAGCTTCAAATAAAACCGTCATAGTTATAAATAGGGCTGTAAAGGCACGGTCCTCGCAGACACTCCGTTATCCCAAGCATTAGTGAGGTAGACGTGCTTATTGGCACTTTACGAGGGAAACGCTTTATTTACCAGCAGGCGGCATCATATTAATTTTATTGGTCTATTGTAACAATGTACGAGTTATGGCGTCCGGGAAAATTTTACCATCTATTGTATTGCTTTATATTTGTTAAGATCTTTCTAGTATATTATGTCAATGATTTTTCTACATTAGACTAGTATAAAAGGAAGGATTTTATGTTAAGTCTTTTGGGAGATCGTATAATCACACAGAGAAATGGTCATGGGTTTAATCCCTCAGAGCGCAGCTCTGACTCTTTGAAATGATGTGCGTATTTATTAGTTAATTATAGCACGTGTTAATGGTGAAAGACAACATCGTGAGGAAATATATATGCATGTAATTTCCATAATGTTCTTAAAGATATGATAAGTCTGTCAACCCACAGTGAACCAGCCGCAGAGACCAAATCTTTATTAAACTGACAAGAGGCCTGTGTCCAGCAGTGGGACAGTGATAAACAGGACTGATACAATTATTATTACATAAGATTCTGAAACTGAGCGCCAAAAAATGATCTAAGGAATTGGGTTAACGACAAGCATCTCACGTACTGTAATTGGGCATAAAATAAAAAGGCAAAGTGAACAGAATACACTTTGGAATGTCCTCCTTCGTTTTAGTTGTCCCTAAATATTAATAAAATATAATTATTATGGTCGGAAAGGTTTTACAATAATTGCTTAGTATCCGTATCTTGGTTTGGCGACATTCAACTGGTATACCACATGATCAGGGTCCTAAGTATAGCGTTAAACAGCATATGAGCCACTTATGAGACACTTTTTGACTTCAGTGACTTCTATTCTTCACAGTTATACTAAATTCGGCCATAGTGTTCTTTGTAGTAAAGGATTGAAAAGGAACGATAATACGTATACGGCAGCCGCTCTGAACATAGCGACGGCAATCGGCTTATGAATGTATTGTCTTATACTAAAGTAGAAGAAACGTGAATATTTTATAACTAACTAGATTTGGCCCGCGGCTTGGTTTCCGATAATGTAGATTTGGGCAATAAGATTCTAACCTTTGAAAACAGCACTTTTTATGTATAAAAGGCACCCTAAGTATTTCTGTACCTCTGACAAGGTGAATGTATAATTTCATGAGGATCGGTCGAGTAGTTAAGGCGTAAAAGTGTAACAATTAAACAGAAAAACTCACATTCACATTTGTAATATTGTGGTTAGGACAGTGAGATACGCACATCTGTATTATTTTCTAAATTATCTTTTCTTTTTTTCGTATTAGAGACCCACGCAACACAAAAAGACATCTTTCTATGAATCGTGGGTCTCTAATAGTTAGGCCCCATGTTATAAATTTTCTGAAACATTGGCCGAGGAATTGAAACAGCCATTACGATCGCCAGTTACATATGCATATAGTTTGACTACGCGACTGAACGAGGCTGTTGAGGGAGTTTTAAGTTATTTATTACTAGTTTTCTATTAAATTCAAACAAAACAAGCTATCAAGATTTATAATCCTAGAGAGCACTGTTTTGCCTCGAGCAATTAATTCTGGGTATCTTATTTCGTATGAATATCCAAACCATAAATTACAATATAATATTCATTTACCGTTTATTATTTAAATGTTGTTGTTTATAGATATATAAATAACTGTGGGAGTTGTCTTTACAATATTATATTAGTTAAAAGAGCAAAGAAAATAATTCAGATTTTAATATAAGTTATTTAAATATCGATTTGTCTACATAAACCATAACATCAATTAGAGAATCGCGTTTATTAACTTAAAGGTTTTATAAAACAGCTGTTTAGTTCCCAAATAACAAGACCGAGCCTTTGCCTTCGGCGCAGTTCCAAATTTGAGCTGCCACGACATTGCTTTTGAGGTTAAAGAATAATTCAATAAGCCTCATTCCCCCGACACTTGAAACTGTACGATCGACAACTTGCTACTGAATCTATCGACAATAAGCTGCATTTAATAACAGCGAAGTTCAATAATATACAATTTATTAGAACTTTTCAATATTATGAGAACTATCTTGAGTAACGCCCATTACTATTTATCTTTATAAAACACATTAAGGTCATCGGTTACGCAGCGCATGCGTCGTTTTTTTTAAGTAGCCCCTGCGTGGCACTTTTATCAATTATAAAATCACCGTGCTCGAAAAAATCATCATGTAATAATTTTAGCCTTCAATCAAAAAATATTTTTATAATTAATTATCTTTAATATTTAGGAATTTTATTGTAAAGGTTGTAAACTTCGATACTTTAAATCAAGGCAGTTATGACGATTCAGAAACAAGTTACAGGGGGTTAACTTTACAGCTAATCTACCGAGCGAACTTTTATTAATCGTTTTTTCGAAAACAATACTTGTATAAAGAATAATATGCTTGTTAAAACAGGTGCCGAATCTAAAGATGGTATAATGAATACTTTTTCATAAGAAAAAACATAACCGGACTTGGCCCTCTAGTAAGAAAAGTAGCTAGAAGGATGGATAAACAGATAGAATAAAAAGAAGAGAGAGAGTAATATTTTCAATTTATTGTGAATCTGTCAACGCTTTTATATTAATTTGTTAGTTACATGGTATGTCTCTATCTTTTGTCGTTACCACGTTACAGTCAGTGCTCTTTTATCAAACACTAGCCTAATTTGTTTACCTTTATAGGTAATAAATACATATATCCGACGCTAAAAGATTATTTTTATTATTATCGATATTTACCTCGTGTTATAGGTATCGTTTATTTAGGTCATATTTAACACGCGAACCTTACAATAAAGTAAATGGTATATGTATTTTATGAACTAAATAGGCTTTCAGAGGCGAGGTGGTTGTATGTTAACATTTCTTGAGGTATAATATTGTGCGAGGTCAAATAAGATTTTTCGATAGCGTATTTGGTTACTTGTGATCTTGTATATTATTTGGAAAATAATAACAAATATATTATTATTATTTTCAAGAGTAAAATGTTAGAAAAGTATCCGTGACAATACAGTGGGCATATTATTATATCCTATTCTTTAAACTTCGAACCTGACCTGACCTTGATAATATAGTGAAAATTAGAACTAGAAAAATAGAACACATATTTTTGAGATCTTATATTTATTTAATTCAAAGGCACTATCCTAAGCCACTCTTAATAAAGAGAGATGGAAAGAGAATGGTGTGCCCTTTGGCCTACAGTAGAATATCATAGCTAAAATAAATTGTCTTACTGTTAGGGACAGACCTCTTCTAAGTATGATAATGGTTAGACCATATGCCACCACACTGGCTTAACACGAGTGGGTAGACTTCGCACATCTTCGAAAATATTATGAAGAAATTTCAGATGTGCAGGTGTCCTCACAATGTTTTCCTAAACCTTTCAAGTGATCGATAAATTACTATTTAAGCCATTGGGTGGCAGCTGCACACCGACGGCCAGATACGACAAACGTTTCAGTTGCTTTTCAGTCAAGTTCACGGGATATGGTTGCTGAAAAGCTACCGAAACGTCGGGGAAAGTATAAGTTTTTTAATTTAAATAGCTTAAATTGAAGTAAACGGTATCTAGTAAAAGTGTTTAACAATAGTAGTTTAATGTTTCAAAATTATGTTATCATAGTGTTTTATGAAATATAAACAACGCGATAAAAGCCGTATAAAGTTATTTAATTTCAATGTATAACGATTCGCGTAAACGTACGTATTCCAATAATTGACAGGTTCATATGCACATCACTTCGAAAAGGCAAAGTTATGGCGTGCATTGGTTCGAACTAGGGACATCTTTGTGGCAGTCAATGGATGTCCCACTAGGCTATCGCTACTATCTTATGACGGATAATAAAATACTATTTACAAAATGTTACATTGATGTGGTGGGGTTTTGGCAAATATTAAACAAGTGAGAAACGGCAATGAATTGCCGTAAATCTTAAAGTTCGAAAAAATGGTTCAAGTAATATGCAAAGGTCACGTAATACCACGTGTCACGTGTATACCTTACACTTATACCTTACCTTACACGGTCAGAGGTCAAAGATTATAGTCATTTCGAGGGTATATCGACTATGCTGAGTCGAATGGCGTTAACCGCGAGTCTCTAGCTCTTACGGTTCTTGAGTTGAAAGTTGTATGACAGACAGACGACGGACGGACGGACAAAGCTGTTGTATAAGAGATTTTTTGAAGTCTAAAAAAGTAAAAAAATGTCTTTGGAAAACATAATTTTTACACAACTTAGACTGCAAAAAAGTATGCGGTTTGCCTTATACTACACGGTTGTGGTGTACGGACGCTTATATAATAATACTAGAGATATCTCGTATACATTTCAACTGTGTAAAAAGGAATTTTTAAACACTAACAGCGCGAAGGATAACAAGTTGTCTTTCTGCTGACGGTATAAAGCTTCTTCTTATTATGCAGAAATAAATTATTCTTCTTCTTATTTAATAGTTTTAAATTATTGCCCGTATTACACTAAACAATAAAACCTATGTTCAATTAACCCTAAGAGTTTATCGATTAAGCTCTATCTAGTCGATTCCAACAATTGTAGAGTGAAAGCCGATTTTAAAATGGTAATTGCGAAAACGTGATTACAAACAAAGCTCGCAGCACCCGTTCTCACTAAAAATAATCCGCCAATGTTTTTTTATACCAAATAGAGCATGGTAAGCGATTTAATTCAATTTAATTTAAATAGTAATGGTATTGGAAAACCGTTTAGTGCTTTATTTATGTGCCTACTACTTTTTTAATTTATATTCCATTTAAATTGTTTGTTCTTTAGGTGAAATGTTTCTTTTTTGTACTTTTAATGAAATAAAAAGTGTGATCATGAATGATTTGATTTCTTCATTCACATAAGAGTACCTATCTTCACGAATAAATAGTGGGTTATCTGAGTCTTCACACTGCTATACAGGAATGTGTAAACTCCATATTAGAAAAAGTTTGTATTCGAAGTTTGATTACGTGTGGCGAGATCGGTTAGAAGATACGATAGACACTAGTGTGACACACTGTGTTAAAACAGAACTAACATGATATTAATTAATCTTAACTAATATTGTGTAAGATATAACCAGAAATTTATGCCAAGGCTGTTAGGCAAGACCTCACTTTAGCCGTTTGCCCTAGTGTTATAATTACCAGAATGGGCCAGGATGGGTGTTATTTGAGATTTTCTATTTAGAAATTCTCAGTAGCACCTCGGTGTATGGAAATGAGCCCGGTAGATGTAACCTGCGTAGACGTAACCCCGTAACGATGAAACCATACATACATAGCTGGCAAAATGTTAGTGCAATACACCTCTATGTATCCCTCAGACTGTGTAGGTAAAAGAAGAGCATTCGAGAAAAATGAGAATTTCAATATTTGATATTCCTGTTACTTTCGTTTTAAATACAGCAAAAGCACCTTGCTATTTCGATCTATAAACGTTATTGGTAAACTTAATTAATTTTCAGTTATCCTATATTGAAAGCATTCATAACACATTCTGAAGTCTAAGCTGTTTAAGAACTAATTTAAAAACACTGCAGTTATTATATTAAAACAAAAGGCTCTTACCTTTGTCCGGAAACCCATACAGTGCGAAAAATAAAACGATTTTGTATACATACAAACATTGCTCTTTCTTTTTCCTTTAACTTAGTCGACAAAAGAGGAAAATCGATTAGAACGATTGTTGAAAACCTTGTAATCCAACGTTGGGCACGTCACTTGAATAAAATATTTGTTTATTAATAAAAAGAACCCGGCCTTTGTTCATTGTTTCCAGAAGCCTAGGACACATTTTGAGTAATTGTTCGACCCAATTACAATAGATTGTTAGGAGGAAAACTGGTACTAATAGAGTTGTGTTTTATTAAAATACTTATTAAGTTGTCTGGAGTTTATAAGTATTTCAATACTCTTTTATCTTACACGAGGACCAGGCATCACATGACATAATTATTTACATATTACAATTGCACATTTAAATACAATTGGCACATTCATATTAAATGAATACACGGTTGGCGTAGCGGTTTAAGTGGTCGTTCTCTCATCATTGTCATTGCGCCGCATTTTGGTTCCGATCCTGACACAGGATAAAAATTTGTGTAATCCACAAAAAGTTGTTTCGAGTCAAGGTGTTCCTTGTGTCTGGTTTTTGAATGTTTGTATACTACCCTGCAACACAGGATTTATTTCTAGAACGGTAGTTATCTATAAAGAAGATCTAAACACGATATCAACACATACATACATAGACTGACACTTGTGTGTCCCCGAAAGGGTAAGTAGAGCTACAGCTCTACTTACCCTTTCGGGGACACACAAGGTAAAATATACGGTGTGATACATCACACCGTATATTTTGGTTTCACGTAATAGAGAGCAAGTCTATAGACATCTACGGGGTAGACTTATTGACTCTGTGATTATCTTTTATCTGTGCTATCACTTTAACAGATCGACATTGAGTCATCATGTTCACGCGCAAACCTATGCAAAAGGATCAACGAGGAAGAATAACGAAAACATAAAAATGTTGATATAAATTGGAAAAAACAAAAGGAAATTTTGTAAAACCCGTTAGGGCTGACAAACAATAACAGCACTTATTACCACTATTATTTGGGGTAAACAAAGGCAGCTGTTTTCAATTCCAATGCAAATCAATGCCGTAATATGTCGTTTTGTATGCAGGGTACTTGATACCGTTTTTCATAGGAGAATGAGTTGGCATTATAATATTTGCATTTTTATTTTTCGAAGCCCCATTTTGTGTGTTTTCTATTTATTTTGTACAGGTAAATGCAAAAAGCGTAAGCTCAAAATAAATAAATCATCTGAATGAGTCGCATAATTACTATACTGTGACGCTATTTTAGGCGAAAATATACCCGTATAGAATAAACATATATGATCCATTTAAAGTGTATTTATTAAATCTGTTGCTATAATAATACAAATCCTAGAAAAGCTATTTTTATAAAATTACACTCTCTACATATAATGTTGCGCAGACATCGAACTGTTTTGTTTTATTTATATAATTATTCTAGAGGAGCTGACGGATGTTGTCCTATAAGATCTTAGGCTTCAAAACACAAATTAATTCTTCGAACTCAACTGTAGCGCCACCTACCAGGTCTATTTTTCAAACTAACCATCCAGGCACACATTAAAAACACAGACAACATTTTATTAAAATTAGTTCAACCATTTAGAAGGAGTTCAGTGATATACCTATACATAAAAGAATTATACATCTTTAAATATTAATGCGCTCATCGAGGATATACAAGTGAGTTCAAGAATAAAACGAATATATGATTAGAATGTAATCCCTGGGCAACTAAGCGTTGACATTATAATGACAGTACGGTTGACATAGTGGTTGCTTAAAAGTGGTCGCTTTGTCTCAAACACTACATCGAGTGGGTTTCAATCCCACGCGGGACAAAAATTTGTAATGGTTGTTCCGAGACGGGGTGTTCTTTATATCCGTGGTTTGAATATTTGGAAAGTTCTTAGCGATACAGGAATGACAACCAGGGCGAGTGTTAACATCATTAAAAAAAACAGTACTTAAGTATTTCTTCTTTCTTTTCGTGTGGTTAGTGGCCAACCTGTTGTCAAGAGCTGTCAAGACTCCCGTAGACCTCTGACATGGCTTAACGACTGCTGTCAATTTGGCAACAACCGGGACCGAGTTTTTACATGCCCTCCGAAGCACGGAGACGCTCAGATGAAATACCACTATGCGGCTACCCATCTATAGACTGACCGCACCCAACGTTGCTTAACCTCGCTAAACGTTTACCGATCAATGAGTGCAACTGGCTATGAGCGCCTACTACTTAAGTAATATTTGTAAATGAGTCTGTAATACTATATCTAGACACAATAAAACTAAAATTGTGTCTGGGCGCATGCCGATGGCGATGTCCTAACGCCGATTTAGGAACGTATCGTCTCTATTTGACACGTTATCACGCCATAGTACTAATTAAAATAAAGTAGTAACTGGTTAAACTAGTCGCAAACAGTATAATAATTAAACTAGCTTTGCACGCCGCTTTGCTTGCTCGGTAACAGTACTTTTTCTGACGCTGTTTCATGATCATTGGTCGAGTACTTAAGTTGTCAAAGCATGAAAAACAAACAAACACACATTACATGTAGAGTCTTTGTTAAGACTGCGCCGAGCGAAATGTGCCAAAACAGGCGGTCACAGTTACGTTGATAAAATCAATACTTTTTGTTTAAAACAAATATAAAATATACATTTACCATAACAATGAATGTGTTTACAATAACTCCGTGTAAAAAACTTAAAATAATTAATATTTTCGTCTACAAAATACCGTAAATTTGCACGAAAAATGAAAAAACGTAAGCTCGTGTTACGTGATTTTTAGACTATAACAGTAGAAATCTATCCTATTTTACAGCTTAAACGAAACATAAATAGTTATATTACAATTTGTCCGCCCCAAATATTTAAGTTATTGGTTGACAATAAAGATACATATTTATCAAAAAAGCACTTCAGATCCTCCATACAATTTTACTATGGCGGCCGCGCGCCGATTTGAATATCGAGCTCTGTCATTCAGTCCAACCGCGTCTTACGCTCGACGCAGTCTTAATTAATCAGTAATAATAGCAACGCTAGAATGTACTAGGCCGTTTCCCACGTTTTGTTCGGTCGCAGTATTGTTATTAACGAACCAATCAGTGAAAGTTCAATAATCAACCAGTGAGTTTAGTGAAATTTCCAAAAACCATTGATCCATAACATCATTCAATGTGCACAGTGACATTATAAAATAGCTAAATTGGCCAATATTAACAACTAGGAGAGCCTTTAATCTCTTAAAATTCACGCTCGGCTAAACATTCTTAAACAATAATTGGTATTAGAAAAGACGAGAGACTTTAAAAATAAGTAAAAGCTAATTTCGCCTTCATAGTTTAAAACCCCTTATACTAACCTCTTTATTCAATTTCATTTTAATCAAAGTTTGTAATTCATTTAGAAACGTACCAGTTCTGTTTTTAAAATAGGGTAATAAATTCAAGTCAATTAGTTTGTGCAGGAACGGTAATCTTTCATTTGTGGAGTTCTTACACGAGCGCGCGTCCACCTAACTCGTATGCTTTTTACAGTGTTCGAATTTTAATATCTTATGAGGAGCCCCGTTTTAGCCACACATGCACTGTAACTGTCTTTTGCACAGATAATTACCATCACATCACATTACTTGCGTTCGGAAGAACTTTAATATATTGTTACTAATGTTGTTTAGAGACGGTAGCTGAGGATTCTGCTATAATTATAGGGGCTTTGAATCCATTATCAATTCTAAAAATAATCATTGGTGAAGCAAGAATTAAGGGTTTTTGGATCTCATCGTGTATTATTACTACTCCATTTTTAGTTACTTGATGTTGTGTATGAAAGTAGTTTTCGTTCAAACGCCTCCTTTGGTCGCGACTCAGTAATCGGAACGATAATTACATAACCACACTCTTTTGGAAAAATTTCCTCTTATATTGTCCTTGTTCTATTGGTTTACTGACTATCCTCTCGACTGCACAAATTTCACAATAGTATGTTTGTAAAGTCCCCCGCGACACAGAAATTATTCCTTTAGCGAGCGTTGTCTTTTAAAAAACAATTATCAACGCAAGCTTTAATTCAAAAGAAATTAAGCATTACTGCATTGGTACAATATAATAGTCTTACTACTAGTAAATAAAATAATAAAGTAAAACCTCTACATTGTTGTCCCTGGGGTGTATGCCCGTATTTACGTTTGCATGTCATTTTCAGATACTGGGTTCATTTTGCAGGCCGAAAACATTTTATTTCTGTAAAAACATTTCTTTGTAGAAGCACAAAGTCTGTCGAAATTGTAAAAATAAGTGACCTAAAACTTAGCTAGCTAAATGTGAGCGTAAAGCCTACATTCTCGGGCGTATACTCTATAGAGCCTTTTATATGTATGTACATATATGAAAACCCAATTGCTGTGATCAGTTACTAGCCTGGATTATTTGAATTGTGTACTATTATTTCAAATATAAGAACACTAGGCAAGCATTTTTACTATAATATTGTATGTAATGTAAAGTGTGTGTAAATAAAATCGCAATAAACTGCTCAAAATATATGTATATATCACACCCGTGTATTTAAGGTATGACTTGTAAGCTTAAGGCTCGATGACAACACAAATATTTATTTGTCTTACAGACATTTGTTCCAAGGCCGGGTGTTTGGCTATGAGATTTGTGTGTATACACACACCTGCGATTGGACGGAATGTGTGGCTTACGATATTAAGCGGACATTTTATTTTTACGGGCAATTTTTGTTAGGATTCGGTTGTGTGGTTTTGACAGGTATACACACCTATTGCTAACTGCAAATTTACGACAAATTACAAGTTAACGTGCAGTAATTATAGCATTATACAAACTACATGACTTGGAGTTTAATTATTTTTAATTACATCTAATCAAAACATATTTAACTATTGTAGAATTCCCTATGTTCTGTACTAGCTGAGCCATGCGGTTTCACCCACATTAATGATTATTGCTCCGCTCCCATGGCTCGTGGCGAGATATTAGATGCCCTTGTTACTTCTAAATAAAGTAGATTTCTAATGGTGAAAGAATTGTAAAATTAGTCCATTAGTTTTTGAGTTAATTCGTTGCAAACAAAATTACAAATTTTTCTCTTTATATAATATTAGTATATTTTTTTGAGATATGTAAAAGAATTCGAAAAACGGTAGATGAATTTTTTATTAGGTATTTATGTCAAATGGTCACATACCTAAACAATAAAGAACAATCAATTTTTATAATCTACATAATATAAATATAGAGCAGCGATAGCTCAGTGGGGAGACCAATAGACTGCAATGCAGAGGGTCTCGAGTTCGAACCCACGTCGCGCACTTCTGACTTTCGGAAGTTATATGACTTTTCGAAATTATGTGCGTATTGATTGACAATTATCGCCTGCTCCGTGCCTCGGAGAGCACGTTAAGCCGTCGGTCCCGGCTGCCATGAACATCTATGGCAGTCGTTATTGGGAGAGTGTCGACACAAAAGATCCCACTGGGTCGAAGTGTCGCCGGTCTGCACTGACTGGAATATATAGTCAGTCAGAATATATGTATAGTCATACTGGGACATAAGATAAGATAATATAAATAAGATTAATTTGTTTCAAATCTGGTAGTAGGGGTAATTGAGAAATTATAAAGAAGGATGCACGATACAAACTGTTTAAAGGCCGAGGTCGAGGGACACAGCGACATATACTCTCACTTTTTCTTATATACAAATTTAAAATATTAAGTCCCTTATTATGCAACCAATTTTGATACTATTTGCACAAAGAGCTCTTTTGATTGCTATTTGCTTTTGTGTGTAAAATGATGAACAAAAT
Organism: Catocala fraxini; assembly: GCA_930367265.1. Taxonomy (NCBI): domain Eukaryota; kingdom Metazoa; phylum Arthropoda; class Insecta; order Lepidoptera; family Erebidae; genus Catocala; species Catocala fraxini. The sequence goes on from OV884032.1 coordinate 9,828,121, forward strand.
TACCTATACTATAACCAGCGTACCAATGACAGCTTTAAACTATATCATATCACAATGTTTATTAAAGTGTCAACTCACAATGGTGTTATGAACTAAATCTGTATTGATATTGCAGCTACAACATTTTAATAACATACGCTATGTAAATAGTGAGCTCAATCATAAACAATAGTGCCATTTAGTTTTCTATAGACCTAAAATTTAATATAATGGAACAAAAACGCGTGGGCATATAAATATAATGCTATGCTACCTCTATTACTCTTCTTCAAAAAGGTTTTTACGCACGTCCTTTATTTATTATAACTGGGATATTAAAATCGTTGTCAAATTGAAAGGATGCGGGAAAATCCATTAAAGATTTAGTTATCTATTGTACACATCAACTCTCTCGTGAGTTGGACCGAATGAAACTGACAGAGATAATTTGTCTCTGCGTTATGTTGTCCTGGTAATCTAAACAAAGTTAAAATAGGCATAGGTCTTTCATTCAAGAACCATTTAGAAATTTAATGTGAAGTGCCTTTCAACGTTCACTTGCTTAATCGTCTGCCTCGTATTCTTTATGAGGGTCGTTTATTGAATGGCTAGATAATCGACACGAGAGCAGGCGGTGTATTTTATTTTGTCTTCAACGTATTATCAGCTAGAGCTTTTGTTACAAATATAATCCTAATCCTAACTAATATTATACATGCGAATGAGAGTTCGTTTGTTTGTTACGCTTTCACACCTTAACTATTCGACCGATCATCATGAAATTTTGCAAACTCATACATTGTCAGGGGTACAGAAAAGAATATAGAATATTTTACATTCAGATAAAAACGTACTGTTCCCAAGGGACAGAAATTTATTCACACAATCCACATTAACGCGAGCGAAGCCACCGGTAAAATCTAGTCAATAAGTTTAAATAGTAATAGATGTTGTACCGACGCCAGTAACAAATGTTTGTTGCGACATTTGCTCTTGCTGGTTGTGTGCATGGTATAAATGACCGACATGAACTACGCCTGCAAGTAAATCGGATGATTAACACAAAGCCCATGCGAGTAGTTTGTGCATGTAGCCCACGTCAGTAAATTGCGCATGAAAATCAAGCCGTATACTTGCATCATATACACAGCACAATCAATAGGCGTGATAACTTTATAGCGAGTACACCCAACTTGCCACCAACACAACTTCTCAAAATTGTATCCCTGTTAGTATGTATGTGATCGTCGCGTTAATAAATTATTGTGCATATGTTATAAATTATGCAACCTCACCAATCCCATTGGCAAAAAATATAGGCAAATGACGTTATTATAAAGTCATTTATCTATCCGATTATATAATTGTTGTGTAATTGCAAACTTAATGTTATCTAATAACTGAAAATGACAGCCGCTATAGTAAAACAGTTTCTATTCTTGACTAAAATGTATTCAGTACAAGTTGAAATCCCCCAAGCTGTTATTTAATATACCGAGCTCAAATGGCTATTTACAATTACAAACGTTTTGAAGGATGGACACTGTCCAAAAAGGCTTAATTATATATTACGTCAGGTGTTTTGCTAATTACGAATACCCGCAATCCCCTTATTACATGTTAAAATTAAAACCTCGTAAATTTAAATTTTTGTGTAAACAGATACTTTTGAGGATTCCTGTAATTTTTAATTAACATCACACGATATTCATTACATCGAATATTTATGAGAGAGTTGTTGATTTTGAGAGAAAAAAATAGCTTTATTAAAAATTTCGATACCATAATTACAATAAAATGTATTTCTCATTATTACATTACAGTATCACCTAGGATTTATTCATTTTCTATACAGATTGTTATCTATTTTAAGTTGAACTTGTATCTGATTTGATTTGATTGTGGTCTGTATCATCAAATATAAATAAGTTACTTGCCTTAGTCTAAAGAAAAAAGGGACGGTACTGTGGCGTAATACCATGAAATCTTTACCCTGAAACCGTTTGGCATTAATAATATCGTTCAAACCAAAGAAAATTTTCAAAGTTAATCACATAATTAATAATACAGTTTACGTTTCATTGACCTATAAACTTGGTCCATCGGAAGGACTCTTATTACAAGTACATAATCCAAACACCGGGACATAAGGCGTCGGGACGTGACGACCCCACCGCCCACTGGCAGAACACCTCCTCCAATGCAGTCAGTCAACCGATAGATGGCGGTCCTAAACCATCCCCGAAACTAGGCGATCACTGCAATCGCCAATCCGTCTGCCAAGCGTGGCAATTCTCTCGTGAACAGCGTGGTAAACATCGCGAGTGTGTCGAGCAGGGTAGCGTACCTTATACTTAGAATATCAAAACGGTATTCGTTGAAGGTCATACAGGTATACTCTCCTTACACCGTTGTCATGGGAGATTTCAACGCGAAACTAGGCAAACGAAGCGGTGATGAGCAGAGAGTGGGGCAATATGGATATGGATATCGAAACTTGTAGAGCCAACTGCTGGCTAGCTTTATGGGGAAGGAAGGATTCTACATGATGAATTCCTTCTTCCAAAAGCGAGAATATCGCAAATGGACCTGGATTAGTCTCGACGGTGCGACGAAAAACTAGATCGACTTCATCATGTCGACGAAGAGGCAAATATTCAATGATGTCTCCGTGATCAATTCGGTGAAAGCCGGAAGCGATCACTGAATGTTTAGAGGCACATTGAACAAGCCTACAGCGAGGGGGGGAGATCTCTTAACTCCGAAATTTTTGTTTTAAGACAACAAGCCTTTGAGCAGGTATAGCCAGTGTTGATATACGGATCCGAGACGTGGTCGCTCACTATGGACCTTATCAGAAGGCTCAAAATCACTCAAAGGGTGATGGAGAGAGCTATGTTCGGGGTTTCCCTGCGGGATCGAATCAGAAATGAGGAGATTCGCAGGAAAACTAAAGTATCCGACATAGCTCTCCGGATAGCCAAGCTGAAGTGGCAGTGGGCAGGGCACATAGCGCGCAGAATCGATGGCCGTTGGGGTAGAAATGTTCTGGAGTGGCGGCCACGCACTGGAAGACGCAGCAGAGGTAGGCCTCCTACAAGGTGGACCGACGACCTGGTAAAGGTCACGGGAAGCGGTTGGATGCAGGTGACCCAAGACCAGTCTGTGTGGAAGACCTTGGGGGAGGCCTATGTCGAGCAGATGACGTCTTTCTACTGAGATGATGAATCCAAACACCATTATTTTTATTCAGAATCAGATTATTATTTTTTTGGCTTCAAAGACTCCCTAAAGCGAAATCATATATTTAAGAAAATACTTCGTAGGTACTGGATACGCTCATGTGTACATACACAACATATTGATGTTAGACATACATTTATCTAAGGTGTCAAGCAACCATACAGTCCACCTGATGATATACAATTGCCGTAGCCAGTGGACACTCCAACTCGCACTAATAGTTTGATTCACGCGTTACTTACACAACAGAAATAATTAGCTGAGCTATTAACACAATGACATACACTTCTTTTCTTGCTGATAGGTACACGCTACTCCTTTAGGAATACTGTGTCGCACATAAATACGTCTGTAAGGCCGCAACAAACGTATGACTCACACGGGACAAAAGAATACACCATCTAAGGGATGTGTAAGAGTGTTTCGTTGTATTGTTTTATTCTGTGTGTGCAACTATACACTAGTAGATATTTTTAGACTATCGCGAAATTTACACATTCCTTATTGACTGATTTACACATTCTTTACTGACATTTAATTTATGTATGAATCATAATTTTATGAAAATCCATTGGTCACCTGTTTTTTTGTGCCTATGTTTTACAAGAATAAATTGGTTAATTGATTGGTTCGTTGAATAATACATTTAGCTGGTCTTAATGGCGGTAGTATTTAAAGTTATACATCGTCACCTATTCATTTTCTGAAGTTTCTATAGATTTGCATCGATCTTAAGTCAATCCGTGACCACGATGCGCGATGTAAGTCGGTCGAAACGTCGAGAAATAAATGGGTACATACCTCGGAATCCCTTTAAATGGCCACTGTCACTGCGACGAGTGTTGTGGGTTTGATCCCAACAAGGCACAACAATTTGTGTGATGCAAATTAGTTGTCCCGAATCTGAATATATTTTGTGTCCGTCGTATGAACGCTTTTAGAGACCCCGCGACATATAAATTATGGCCATTGTTCTTTTTTTAATAAATTAAAGCTGTTGTCTAATATATTATTAAATATGATGATATAGTTTTACCCAAAAATAATTTTAAAATATTTTGCATTCTATATCTTGTATCTTTTAAAACATTTAGGTCTCCAAACGCATAACATTTAAGCTCGTGTCCGGCGCATGACGATTACATCTCGTTCGTTATCCACATGTAATGAAACGGGGGCTGTGTTTGCACACCGCACGATAGATAGCAATTTTATCTGAAATTTTGTGATTAAGGCTCGATACAACGTAGTTACGTGGGCTGATATCGCGTGTGTTTCCGCGTAAAACGACTTATCAAGTTTCCAAACATGTATCTACGTTCTGTAATCCAAACCAAAGTGTAAAAATTATCTTTTTCTTTATATAATAACGGTTTTCTGCTTCGGTTCAGCTGCGTATGTACGATTAAAATGGTTCAAATATAACGCACAATTTAGTATTCCCATCAAATAAAATTCATTAGCAGATCGGAGTTTTGGGATGTTCCCGTTATAGCGCGGGATTCCATAGAAACTGCCCCCCTCCTAATGGCATTATAGGTAGGACTGAATCCTCCCAATACTTTATTTTATATTTTTTGTAAGTATTGAAATAGTTCTTGTGACACGGACAACTTGACAAAAATTTAAACAACAGGCCCAAGAAACACCCAGACTTGGAATTATTATTTGTGGATCACACAATTTTTGTCCCATGTGGATTTTGAAAGGCGAACACTTAAACCAGAAACACCCACCAGACAGATAGCTTAAACAAGACTTAAGCCAGCCGTGCAGTCAAAACTTGAAATGTATGAACAATGTAATTTTAAAATATGATTACCTTATTGTATATACCTACCTATGTATACATTTTGAAACACGATACCTAGACTATATCATATTATAAGTATTGCGCTTTAAACATAGCCCCTAAATATTTTTATGAAGACACCTCTGTCTTGATTACCATACGTTTAACAAAATGTAGGTGTTATACTCGCCTAATACATATGACAATACGTAATGTTATATTAAGAGGAACAACAATATGACATGGTTTTAAAAACGGGATGCAGCTTAATTCTAGACTTGGCAGAAGTACATGCAAATTAGAAAATATTATTATAATACCCAAAATAATTAACCCGTAGAACGGCACCAGATAACAGTAATAAACAAACTTATTTTAAAATGCAAAGCCCGGTATTATGAAAACGATGTAAGTACTTAAAATGTTGGCTAGTAAGTACAGGGCGCATGTAGACGGAGAATAAATTGTATTCTACTTTTGAACTTTTGCCAGTTTCCCAACTTTATACTAAAGAGTTGCTTTTGAATGTTATGCGGTCAATAACCCTTTTGTTAAACGAAAAATACAACAAACCGTAACGTTTCAAGCAACGGCATGAAGTGATTAAAAATATCGACCATTCTGTGCGTAGCGGCAGTAAAACTTAATGGAGGAATGTGTAAATTATTACATAAAAGTACTTCTCGAAAGGCTTTTAACCATGGCCCGTGGAACAAAAGAAGTAAAGAGCTATTCTGAAAAGCAATAATTCTATTTGAGAAGGCAATCAAACATTTCCAAAAAACGACGATGTTGACACAGCTCGTCTAATGAAATCACAAACTACTGATTGATTTATTCACGTGATTTTAGTATCTGCAAATTGGAAACTTGCGAAATTGCCTAATGCTTAATATTTGATCATTTCTGATATCGAAGGCAATGAACGTATCTACTTAATAAGAAAATGTACCAGTGATATTTATATTGTAGTATACTTTTCGTGTAATTTGGATGCTATTTATAAGTCAAGACTTGTTGTGCCTTAAATCACACCCAACACCATTGTAGCCATGTTTTGTCACGTAAAGTTTCTATACTATTCTATTGTCAATGCCTCACGAGTTGTTCTTTATGACCTTTGTTATAAACACTCGTGTGTGTATTTTAATCGTAAACTATAATGTTCCCTTGTGTTTTGCTGACGATAACCACAGGAGGCGCGCAGCAGTGTCAGTAGGTAAAAAACAACCCGGTTCCTCCCCTCTTCTCAAAGTATCAGTTATTTTATGACATTTTCCCCTCGCCAACATTTTACAGGCTGTATCATAGCGATCTATAAGTAATAAAAGTAAGACAAACATTCTTACATCACACTAAGGCCATAGATTTATTTTATATCTAACTTAGCTTTTTCACACTATAAGTCTATTGTAGACATTAATAATAAGGCACATCGAGTCAGAAATATAGTGTTTTATTTAGAGCCTGCCTTAACAGCGCACCGGTGTGCGACAGTGTGAATGCGTATACTGTGTATTAAGCTTCGGATTCGAATAACGGGGTGGGTAAAACGATATTGGGTTTTCTGTCAAGGACTTTTCAGTAGTACCACGGTATTTATTTAATTAGTTTAACCAACAATTGCTTACACAACACTTTACAGAATTATTGATTCGAACATTTACAAGTGTAACAATCATTTATTGGGTAACACCACATGCACTACTTAGCGTTTAAAAAGCGCTATGCTAAAATGAGCTAATTATAACATTAAATAAGATATAATTAGCTCATTTTAGCTTAGCGCTTAGCGCGGTATCTGGAACTGTGCCCGGTAAACGGCAATGGGTTCGCTCCCTATTACGTGGAACCAACGACCAAAACGTTGTATGGTTGCTACGTTTTTCAACAAAACAGAATGTATAGCGATGAGCATTTTGCGTGGCGATCACCTATTTTGTGGTCACGGTTAAGCTTTCGCGTTGCATGATTTAAGTATTATACAACGTGAATGAAAGCGATTTCATCGTACATAATGTACCTATTTGGAAAAGTATTACATTTCAGTCAGGTTGCACCGGCCGTGTTTATAAGCAGACTAATACTTTATATTCTTAATGTGCGGGATTACATTGATCGTTTTGGTATGCACACCAGGCGATCAGTCGCTCCGCACATGCCTAACCGCCACCGCTTTACACGAGCGACGTGACCATCGGCTTATATTCCGCTAATGCCTTTTATTTGCCTACAAATCGACAACGAGCCTAACAAGCATCCACGATTCATAGAGTTTAAATGGCACGTCGGAAAGCTATTACGCGTTCGTAGTGCAGTTTTGTTAAATTTTGCTGAGGCACTTTGTTTGATGCTTTAGATGTTGTCCTGTGATATATGTACATTCGTTTTTAAATAATATTACTTTTTCGCTACTTTTATTATTTTATTGTTAAGTCATCGTTCTAGACTTATTGTCTCCAACAGAATAGGAGCAGGAGTTTCCAGTTTTAAAAGATTCAGCTGTATATTACTTTTCCACGAAATAGTTGCCATCAGACGCACATGGTCTCACGCCCCCAATGAGTAGTAGAGGCGTATTACATGGATTACATAGACCTTAAACCGTGTAGTCTAATCATTAATTTATTAGAAACCTTGTCTACAGAGCACAAGACTTAGACTTCGTGATTTAGAATGTGTTGCCAGAAAAGCCCAATAATATTTTTCTTAACTGAAAAACTAATTTGAAAAATCGTGGCAGTCGTATTTACTACCACCAAGCACCGAAATAGTCGGATCGAATCTTTGCTGTTTAAATATCAATCCGAATTCTGTCTATGGTGTGATATAATTCAAATAAATACAGGAATATATTGTCATAGGCTTCGATGACAGCCGAAGCACAGACGGGTGTCATATTTAGTAAATGGTCATCCATCTATGAGTACGACAGTAATAGTGGCAACGTTGAAACCTAACGGATTGATTGATTTATGGGGCGTCCACTACGTCACAAGACCCATATAGACAAATATTAAACAACTATATCTTTTCATTTTTTGGAATAACATATCAATATATTATTTACTAAAATTTAGTAAAATGACAACGTCACTTATATCTGAAGCCCTTTTTGTTATTATTATAGAACAACTATCTAGATGAATATTTAATAAAAATGTCGCTTGGCATGCGCGAAAGTTTTCTTTATACTACCAAGGTGGTAAGCAATCAAGTGGCTGGAAATTGGCTTGCTTGATTACAAGCAGTTATCAAGAAATAATAACGTCGAGATAGGATAGTTATTATTCGTTTTGTTTTCTCAAAAATCAATAGTAACCTATTGTTTAACTTGAAACCAGCAACTATCATGACCGATAGCCAAAACGATTACAGAATCTACACTTATTTACTAAAGTCATCTCGTGTTTAAATCATAAGTCAATTTGACAATTACGTAACTAGAAAAGTGTTTGTCTAATTAATCCTGACTATATAACGTAAATAGCATTAATTATTTAATTATATACTTTTTCTACAATTTCGATATTTATAGCGTAAGTACGGCTCACACTAACCTGATTTTTATTATTTATTGTTATATTTTCTAATTTTATTATATAATTACTCAAAGTATGAAGTCAAATGGTAATAAGTATATTACCATGTTTACGATAGAGCTAAAATTAAAAACAGTTGTAAAGTATCGTTACTTGTACAGGTAATACACTAACATTTTAACTATTCGTATTTAGTTCTTTGTTAGGCGGTTCCCTGTAATCACATTCTTTCAGCCGGCGGTCTATTACGGTTCAAAAGATAGTGCCCCTTAAAAGTCGCACATACAGGCAGGTGGTCGAACAAACGGACTTGACGGTGGAAGCTTAGTAATAGGGTCCCATTAGCCTCTCCGGGATACAGCATTTTAGACAGGGGATGTGCTGGCACTGCACAAAGAACAAAAAGCAATCCACTGCCTAAAGGTCCAAGAGACTTTTACTTTTAAAATTTTATTGAAATAAACTACTGTAACAAATACACACAGCATATAAGAAAAAGAATATTTAGATATATAGTGAATAAAAAAGAAAAAATAAAGAATAGTATTTTTATAAACATTCGATGATTGAAAAAAGAGGTAATGAGTTTCTTGCCTGATTCTTCCCATGAAAGCTCTATTCCTCGATCAGGCTTTTTTCAATGCAAAATTTTTTTTCCTTCCATTTTTTTTCTTTTATTAATATAATAGTTAATTGAATTGTCCAAAAATAGTTTGTACATTTTTATGGAAACAAAGATTTTTGACTTTGACTTTGGCACTTTTCCTCTTCTTACAGCTTACAAAATAATCTAGAAATCCTACTCACCGCAAGAATGGTAAATAATATAACAGCAGCGAATATAAACCTCTAAAGGTATTGCATAACATATTTTAATATGGCTTTAATTGAAAGTTGCCTCTGTCCCGCGTTGGATTGTGTTAAGCAAATAGATATGAACAAAGCGTCGATTTTATAAATCAAATCCTAACAACGTGAGCTCGTTGTTACAAATTAACAAGAATCTAGATTGATGTAGGTGAGCAAGCTAAGCCGGGATCAGATTTGGGCCCTGTTGCGTGATGGATCGATGTAGTAGTTGGATTATTAAGGTTCACTTCCAACGCTACACAAATCGGCTTCATGTAGCTTCACAGAGGTATTGGACACTACCCTTGTATATGTGTGGGCGTATGGTAATCAATACACTATTTTAATACAATTTGTTAACTCGTTTAAAATTTAGGATAAAGTTACATTATTAGAAATTATGTTTGTATTGAATATTCCGAAATATATGCTATGCATTGCTAATAAAGAATTAAGAAATCTTATGTCAATCGCATCTTTAGAATAAATAACATGTTAAACTACACCAAATATCAAAAAGTTGATAACAGAATAAAACAAATGAAGCGTGACTCCATTTGCATTATTTCGGTAAATTTCATCAATGAATCAAAAAGCTCACTACTTTTTTTGTCAGCCATGATAAAAAATAACCTCATTTTATCTTAATTTATATCTAGTTCGTTGACTTTGAATTACTGAAAATTTACCCGGGTAACATTACGCTACAATTTTTGTGAGACCAACAAAGCGATGTTAAAAAATTGCCTCCTTATATTTAGGTAAGAATACCTTCAGCCGGTGGCAGTAATGAGCTTTCCTGTCACGTTCGTCCGAAGGCCCGACATTCATTTGGTTCACAGATCGTTCATTTTGTACGTCTTCGTACAACTATTATCCGCGAGATTTGCTCCGGAATGTTAAAACAATAAATGAATACGTTTTATTTTCAGACGCCGACCGATTGCCAAGTTAAGTAGACAATGTCACGTGCCTATGATCCTAAATAAGTGGATTGAAGGCTCCAACAATATTGTTAAGTATAAAGTAGGATGATTGGCGTTGTGACTGTTTAATTTTAAATTATTTTATTCGCGGCTATAAATAGCATTTATAAATACCTTTATAAAAGTTAATTACGACACAAAATAGTGTCGTATGGACAATTAGAACAGATATTGAACAACGTATTTTATTATATTTTATATTTTGTCGGCCACGATGGCGTAGTGGTTAGTGTAACCGACTGCCACGCCCGAGGTCACGGGTTCGATTCCCGCACAAGTCAAACATTTGTGTGCATGAACATGGACGTTTGTCTTGGTCTGGGTGTTTCTATGTATAATATATATGTATTTACAAAAAAAACCTATATATGTAGGTTTATCCATTGTCTAGAACCCATAGTACAAGCTCTGTTTAGTTTGGGCTAGATGATTTTGTGTGTATGTAGTAGAATATTATTATTATTATTATTATTACAATAATGAAAATAATTGACTCAACTAACATTATCAAAAAAATTATTACAGAATGACGAAGGACGCTTGATAATCGCGTATCAGTTTACATGATAATATACCTAATTATTATATTAAAGGTCATTATAATATAATTATTTATGGAGTCTGATACCTTGTCAGATTACCTATAAATCCACTTTAAAATATATTGACGTTAACAGTATTTTAATTAAAATCATTTATAGAGTAGCAAACCATGTTTTCATTTTACAATTTTATAGCCCTCCTATTGGAAAGTTATAGGGCGGAGGAGCACTGCAAATGACTTTGATGAGCCATCAAAGCGGCAGAATAATTATCTGGGGCAAGTTTATATTGAATTTTAACCAAAATCTCATTAAGGTAATGTTTTCGACAACATAACGATTGATCTAGAAATTGTATAAACGGGGGTCAGATATTTAAATTCTTAGTGTGTGGCAAGTGAATAGACTTACATTGGAAATGTATACGGACAAGAAATAAATTATACAATTGGAATCTATCGATTTTGAAGGTTGAATTTAATATTACGGGTCAACCAACCTCGTACTTAAAGTTATGATATAAAATAAATACACCTATACCTAATGTATTTAAACGCAAAGAAATTTTACCAACCGTGATGGCAACGGGCCTCATTAAGGCTTAGTATAAAGTGCGATGATTTATAACTTGAACCAGATAATAGATAAACGCTTTACTTTCTTACCTATTCTTTACAAAAGCTTTCCCCTTTTACATACCGGTGACTTTGAAAAAAGCTTTTCAAAGGCTCTCAACCAAAAGTACTTACAAAACATTTTTACCTTTAGCGTTTTTTACAATTTTGTTTCAAGTCTAACTTTGGAGCTAAAAAGAGCCCCCTTGTGGAAACTGCTGGCAAATTGAAGTAACTAAAGGTTTGTAACCTACCGACGTTTTGAAATTGAAACAACACATGGGAGAGACGTGAATGCAGAAGATTTTTCTTTTAACTAGCTACCACCTTTGGATACACTCGACTGATTATTTTCTATACTTTTTCTACTGTTGCAATACGCTCTTTATCCTTCACTTAGTGCGGTCGAGTGGACACGTCTTGAAGAAAGGCAAACTTTCGCAATTAGATTTTGTTTTATTTTTGCATCGATCAACTCAATTATTATGACTCCAGTATGAGTTTGAAATAAAAGCGCCAGATTGGCAAGATTTTGCGGCGCCATTTTGAAATATAGGTTCTGATTTAAAATGAGCTGATTACCTCATTATTCTAGCAGCGTAAGTATGATAATCCAGGATATGGCATGCCGGATGAAATTTGAAATTGTAATTGGATTGTGAGGACATGTCTGGAATCTAAAATTTGAAGCAACTGGTCCCTGGATAGCTAAAGATCTAGGAATAGGTAGGTACAGAGACTCGCGTATGTATCTCTGAAGTATTAGGTATACACCCACATTTTGACTAGCTTTGTTTAGACTTCAAATAATAGAGGGCATGCTCATTACTGTTTACCAGGCGATAACTCACGATGGATTCCACGCGTAAGCTTATCTAGCTAGATTAGGTTATGCCTGCTATTTCACACGCATGGAATTCGGATGTAGGTACCTACCAAATGTTTTTTCTTTGAATGTAAGAATAAGCTAAGAATCTCCACACATAATAGGTGACGTATTAAGATGAAATATTGATCTGATTTTATGTTAGATCTTCAGTAACAGTTGTGAAAACAGCATTCAATTTCGTGAGATTGTTTTTGCGTGATGCGTGTAGAAACATACGGGCAGTAAATTTTTATAGCGCTCATTTTTTTGTTTTTATAGCCATTATAACGTCCGCATACATTTTCTTAATATATCTCTTACTTACTAGATTTTGCCGCAGCTTCGCTTGAGTAAGTTTTGCATAGTAATGTAGGTTAGGTTAGATTAAAAACAGATTTTTTTGTGGAATATAGGTATCCTATGTCCATTTCTGTTCCCCTGACAGTAAGATTGAAATTTCGCAAACATTATATGCGAATTTTCATGATGATCGGTCGAGAAGTTAAGGCGTGAAAGAGTAACAAACAAACTCACATTCGCATTTATTATATTAGCTAGGATGTACAGACCAGTTACTATTTTATTATATAAGTATAAATATGCTATGGGAAAATCAAGGCAAATCTAGGAATGGGCTATTTCAAAGCCTTAATCCAAATACAATATCTGTAACTATATTATTAACAAACGTATTAAAAAAGATAACATAATTACAAAAACATAAATAATTATAATACTAAATATTTACAAAAATGGTTTAGGTATCGTAGAATTCTTCAGCATCGCTGTCAAGAATACTGTATTTATTATAATCGCTATATTATTAATGTATCTATACCCATGCAAATAGACGATTTGGATTTGAATTTTCGTGGCCTGCAAAGCCGTTGGTCCTGACATGCCATGGAATGCTTACGGCAAGTTAGTGCCTACGAGTATTTACATATCTTACTAAATATTCGTAAGCACTGCTAACCGGTTGCGATAAGGTTATTCAAAACTTCACAAAAGTTATAGCAAATTTCAAAATTATTGCTTATCACTAACCTTTCGCAATGCGTGCTTCTTTTACCGACGCCTGTTTTACTAACAGTGCCTTACCACTGCACCGTCTTAAGGCATTGTCATTACATCCGCTAGCATGAGATAGCGTGTTACAGCGTGCATAGCTTTGTCTTGTTCTCCTGCATACAATGGCTTTAAGAGGTCGCAGTAAAGCCCTTGTATCAATAAGACAACCGCTTGTTACGTCTAATAACTCATCACTCTCTATTGTGACTTGTTTACGTTCAGCTAAACGAAGGCTGTAGTATTGTTTACGTAGCACAAAGACACTCAGCGCTGTTTTATGGAGTACCTGACTAAGCGCTTTATAAAGTGCTGCATTATACAATTTGGTTGTGACTCGAGTATTACCTGAATTCTCTAGTCTTACTATACTAAAGGTACAAGCATAAAAAAAATTGTATGAATCATTGTTGCTTTGCTCTATCTTTCTAGTAGCTTTACTTGCTACTACGGTCGGTATATCAGGTAATTGTAAACAGTATCGTTTTAAAGTTCTGATTACAGCAATTAATTATTATAATACGAATATGCTTCAGAATATGAGGTACTTATCAGAGTGAGAGGGCTTCCGGCTATCACGATCGCTATTTGCAGGTAAGGAGACTTGACACAGCTATTAGAAAGATTATTATTATAATGGAAAATATATAAATTATTACTATATTAAATTTTCATAAGATTTCTTTGCTATAAATTGTGCAATAGTTTAGATCTTATGACGACCGTAACTTCAAATAAAAAAGTTAGAAGGGCGTGTCTGAGCTCGAAGTTCAGCCGAACCTTTGATGCGGCAGTCAAGCGATCTCCCCAATAAGCGATCTTGACTTTTGAACTTGTGTGGGTAATTATTTACTTTATAAACGTACGTAACATAGATCCACATCTGTAGGCATGTTAGTGAGGCAGATAAGGGCGTATAACACTCATCAGCTATGTTAGAATCCCACGTGGCGCGTCTCTTGCCATCTACCGTACACATTTACGGACTAAATTCGGTTACTGAGATAACCTAACAAAAATGGCATTAACACTGCTTGATGATTATAAACATAAGCTCTAAGTTATGCCACGGAACTGAAACTATCGAGGTAGTCCATGCACAGAGCTTATAATTTTTTTTAATAGGTGCTATCTATTGTAATTAATAATTACAAGTGTTATCAATTTATCATTGATTTTATTTATGTGGCAGGGATGATGTAAGAACTAATGGATTAACTACTAAAGCTGTATAAGTTTAATTAAAATAGAGAAGAACTGAACAAACCTCTATCATGCCTTGATTAATTCGATTTAGGGTTAGTGTTGTGCTGGCGCGGGCTTAACAACTCCATTACGACAAAACCCCTTATTATTAATGAGCAAGACTACATATGCGTTAAAATCAAACCAATAGAGATGGATCCATCACTTATAAAAAGAAGAAATCTGTTAATGGATGAACATACTATTCATCCGTTCAATAAAGATTCACTATTTAAGCTCGCCAATAAGTTTACCGTTCATAAAATCTAGCTCTGACTTCCAGTACGTTTTATAAAGCCAGCATTATCATTTTCCTGACCATTTTCCAGGTACTTATATTCGAACGAAATCCTCTTTAACCCGATACCGCAGATTTATCTCAAACCGGTTGCTGTCTGACCTCGAGCACATATTTCTTAAGATACCGGTAACTAAAGCTAAGATACAGTTTCAGAATTTTAAATAAATTTGTTTACCCAACGAAGTAACGTGAGACAACAATATCACGTGTATTGTTTCAGCGGTAGCGGTCATTGGCACCCGTTTTCTTTAAACAACAAAACACTAAGTTCGAATTTTCTAGATACATCGCCTTACGTTTACGCGAAGGTTACATGTTAAAATTAATAAAAATCATATTTACATCACACAAAAGTTTTTTTTGTACCCATTGTCACGGTGTTGTCCCTTGACTATGGCTACTGAAAAGCAAGCAAAACGTTTGAGTGAGTCTAAATGAACCCTTTTTAGATGTAAGGCACGTAGGCCTGGATCTCTCGCTCTGGTGGAGATTCAAAATGCAGAAACCCTGTGGCAACGTAACCAAAACAAGCTAAAACACGTGGAATAATTGACAACACGTAGTGGTTTTACGTGGTCGCCTCGCCATTGTCTCTGCGCCGCGTGTTATGAATTCGATCTCCCCACGGTACACAAACAAAAAATCTATATGGTCCACAAATAGTTTTTGTGTGTCCGTTGTTTGAATGTTTGTAAAGACCCCGCATTATAGGATATGCTGCTGGGTTTTGGCACTTCGGATCCCCTCTAGTGCAAAGGCTTCAGGCAAATACTTTGGTACCCTATTTCTAAAACAATACCCTGCAGTTTCGGTTTTACAACTCGACTCGATGGCGTAGTGGTTAGTGTAACCGACTGCCACGCCTAAGGTCGCGGGTTCGATTCCCGCACAAGTCAAACATTTGTGTGCGTGAACATGGATGTTCGTCTCGGTCGGGGGGTTTAAAAAAAAAAAAAAAAAAAAAAAAAAAAAAAAATTTAATATTTAGAGGCACCTAACGTTTTGCTTGTTTTTTAAGGCAGCCAGTACCTTGTAGTAATTACCCTGACCTCTAATATAGTCATGATGAACTGCGCAAAGAAATTAAGCTTAATCTTGAACGCCGCGGCAAGGTGTTAAACAAATTAGGAGAATTACTCGTTAAAAATGCTACGACGGCTTTTTCACTCATTTCAAATAAAAATTTATTAGGTGATATATAATTTAATCATAAGTTATAAGTTTACCAAGTAATTCTTCTTCTTCTTTTCGTGTGGTTAGTGGCCAACCTGTTGTCAAGAGTTGTTCAAGCCGCCCGTAGGCCTCTGACATGGCTTAACGACTGCTGTCAATTTGACAACATCCGGGACCGACCTTTTACGTGCCCTCCGAAGCACGGAGACGCTCAGATGAAATACCACTAAGCGGTCACCCATCTATAGATTGACCGCACTCAACATTGCTTAACCTCGCTAATCGTTTACCGATCAGTGAGTGCAACTACAAAGCAGTGAGGGCCTAAAATTAAATTTAAAAAAAGAGAAGGAGACGAGGTAATTTAAAAGTATTCTGCTTATGTTATTTAAATGGGATCAGTCGCAGTATTACTAAAGCAAGCAAGCAAGCAGCGATAGCTCAGTGGAAAGACCAACAGACTGCGATGCAGAGGGTCTCGGATTCGAACCCACGCCACGCACCTCTGACTTTCGGAAGTTATATGACTTTTCGAAATTATGTGCGTATTGATTGACAATTATCACCTGCTCCGTGCCTCGTAGAGCACTTTGAGCTGTCGGTCCCGGCTACCATGAACATGTATGGTAGTCGTTATTGGGAAGTCAGTGCTCTATAATATCCTGACACTGGTCTAGCCTAAGGGTATTGTTAGACTTCGGGTTGCGGAAGTCAGGCGGCAGCCGCTCCATGTAAAAACTGATATCTAGTCAAATCAGGTTAGACCAGAACAGCCGACCTTAAGTGACTTGGGAATAATAAAGGCTAGGAGAAGAGTCGCAGTATGACTATGGCACCCTCTGTACGCCAATCTGATTCATACTTAACCATTTTTTTACTGATCTAGCGAAAGAAATGTTTTGCGAAAGAGACATTTTGCGAAAGGGTCATTCTGCGAAAAGGTCATTCTGCGAAAAGGTCATTTTACGAATATTACATTCTGAGATAAGGACATTTTGCTACCTGTAAACATTTTGAGAAGTGGACATTCTGCGAGTAAGCGTTTAAATGTAATCATCAATTATTGCAATCAAATTTAAAATATTGCTGTTAATTTGCATATGCTTACGGATCAATATACGGTTTTAATAAGTTCAAAACAAGTTAATAATAGAACTTTGTAGCATGTATTGAGCATCTGATATCCCTCTCCTTATGGTACAATGCAAATATGTTTATTACCCGGGGTTCAAACTTTGTATGCAACTTTGTTCACCCCTTAGGGTTTAAAATTATCTTAATTAAGTCAGTTTATCACTGTAAAGAAACCACACTGGATGGATACTTATATCTAACGTGGGATACTCAATTTTTTTTGTAAAACTACAGCGAAATACACTACAGGTTAAAACTTATAACTATACATTTTTTTATAGAGCTTTTCCTCGGTGACCATACTAAGTTTCATATAACTACACAGTTATTTAAATACATTTTTTATCTGAGCCGATCTGATCTTTTTACCTTCATAATTAGGTTCAAGCAAATCATGATTTGATTTATTATAAATATAATGGCAAATCGAAGAAATGTTTTTTTGGTATCTGCTAAAGCCTATAAAAAAGACTTACGTCTACATAGACAAAACCGTCACGCCGACACCAAAGTTCTGGCTTGTAACAACTCAAACTCTACCCAGACTACGCGCTTGTAGAGTTTATACAGTATGAGATAGGTTGGACTGCTGACCCAGTGCGGGTTAGTAGCCTTCACACAACTTTTAAATCATAGTAAGTCGTTGTTTTTGTCTCCTTTATTTTAGTTAGTTAAAGCTCCGAGGAGTATAGTTAGTCCACGTGCCAAAAATCCAAAAGCAGTTTCATAATGCGGATAATTAATAGTTTTAACGCAAGTGCAGAAACAAGAAGAAACAACAAAACGGAACTCGTAGTTAGAACATATGTGGGCATGTATAAATGCAAACGAATACCATAGTGATTGTTCGGTTTATGTACAATTTGAAATACAATGGGACTTGGATATGTGCTTAAGTATCGATCATCTATTCAGCACTGATACTCGGTCGATAGGCTCGGATACCGCTTAGCCTGAAGCTTCTCACCATACCTGAAACTGTGGCTAACAGTTTATTACCGGCGCTCAATACTAACACGGCGTTTGTGTTAAATTTAACCGTACATACATTTGGTTAACATACACACACACACGCGCGCACACACATACACACACTTTTTGCCAACACTTTTTATTCACCACGACACAAGCCACATTTTATCAGATCTCTTTTTGTTGATTAACCATCGGCATCGTTTGAACGCCGGCGTCCAGACACATGTTTTGCGATAGTTGAGCTCATAGGTTAATCTAAATATTTGTAATAGGGGGCGAACCAAATACTAGGGACATACTTTAGATGCTATGCTACTGAGATTTTCTCAGCAGAGCCTCAATAAAAGTTTACTTGCCTAGACACTAGACATGATGATGAATCTCTAAAACACAACCTTGTCCTCAAAGTGCACAAAGTGTATTGACAACCATAAATAATATTAATAACTGTTCCAAGATACACAGCGTATCTAGTGGAATGCAACACCAAATTTATCAAACGTCATACATAATCTACATACGAAGTAGGAGAGGTAAACAAAAACAAATATATTTCTCCAAGCACTTTCATTGTACTGAGTGTCTCAGAACAGATGACATCTACGAAAATCACCCTAAAAAGGGGCGACAGCTAATGTCCCGTTTCCATCCAGTTCCATTGCTGATAATAAAACTGAGAGCTGCATAAATCCACGAAGTACGATATTGTCCGTATATTCGCCGTCGTTACCGTTATCATGCACAATATGGCCTCAGGGAACATCGGGGCAACAATATCAACTACCTTCAAACCCCAACTTCCACTCCAGTCTGCAATGTACTCTTATTTAAATTTTTTATAAAGCAACAACAAAATTACAATTGCATACTTAAAGCATCCTCTTTGAAAAAGTCTTTCAATATTAAAATTATGCTTTGTATGTTTTTATTTTCTTTATCAGTTAATCTAATTTGCAGATTGTACGCTAAAATGTTCGCATAAAATAAACTCTCTTAATCAAAAGCATTTCATTTCTAATGAAAAGACAATACGGTAAAATTATGTTCTGTTTCATTGAATTTGCAATATTTTAATTTTCAAGTTTGGTATTTCAAGAGTTTTGTGCAAAAACGATATTTATATAAAGGTACATATTATATGCATATCATATCTGTATGTCTAATATTTACTTCGGATCCATGATTATACTTTTTATCGGGCTTATCGTATGTCCAAGGTAGCATACGTCGATAACGCCTGAAAGGTTCGGTGGCTGTACTTTTATAAATAGATAGTGATTGCGCTCGAGGAAAAACTTATATAAAGTACTGCAGCTATTGCATGGAGCCAAAATGTCAGCTATCAAATGTAATAACCGCGTGCAGCAGTTTTTATTGGATATGCTCATACCTTCACGCATTAGCACATAACACATCCATGGAGCAATGTTTAAATCCTAAATCAATATTACAAATGCGAATGTGAATTTATTTGTTTGTTACAATTTCACGCTTTAACAGCTCTACCGATCATCACGAAATTTCGCTTCCTTTTGTAAGCAGGTTTAACAAAGTGCTAGAAGTTGAGCTATATTGTTAGGGCTAAGCTATTAGTTGAGAGACTAATAGTCATTGTTTTTGGTACTGATAGTGCAGCGACTCTTTACTTAGCCTCGCATAATTGCTAACGCGCTAGTATGAATCTCCTGTTTCAAGCGCCTTATTAATAATCCTGTGGTTGGCCTGATTGACAACGGTTAATACGGTAACCGCATAATTGTGTAACCGCAATCGTATGGCTGTTAGAAATAGAGATAAACTTAAAATAATTTAAATATCGAACTATCGTGAACAGGACTTTAAGACTGCTAGAATGTTAACAGTCTACTAATTGTAATAATATTTCTGATCGGCGTTGCCATTGTTGAGACGAACCTTGACTTTTTTATATTATTTAAAGAGCTTTTCCTGTACAATTTTTCCTTTGTGTAAATACAAAAGCAAGTTCTCCAATTGATCTCGTGTTGTTTTAAAATTCATAGATGTTCACATTAGCATGATATTTTTTGATTAATAAAACAAGATACTGGAGCTATTTCTTTGAATCGTCATTAATAATAATCAGACCTTAATACAAACTTGGATCGTAATGTCTACATCGTTTTACCTTTATCATTATTAACCTCAGATGCGTTACAGAATACGTTAGTTTTACTGTATAATTAAAATTTAGTAGGTAGTTAAATTTAGCAGCGATAGCCTGGTGGGAGACCGTTGGACTGCCATGCAGTGTTCTCAAGTTCGATCCCAAGGGTCTCAAATTTTTCGAAGTTATGTGCTTATGAAATATATTAATTAAATTGCTCGCTTTAACGTTGAAGGAAACATCGTGAGGCAA
The DNA here is from genome assembly GCA_930367265.1 of Catocala fraxini. Lineage (NCBI taxonomy): Eukaryota > Metazoa > Arthropoda > Insecta > Lepidoptera > Erebidae > Catocala > Catocala fraxini. The sequence continues at coordinate 9,848,809 of OV884032.1, forward strand.
TCTGCATGTCTAAGAGTTCTCCAGAATGTTCTCGAAGATATGTAATGTTTACCTACTCGCATTAGGCCAGCGTGTTTGACTATGGCCTAACCCTTGTCACGCTGAGACTCTTCTCACGCTCTTCTCCGCTGGGAACGGGCCTCTGCCCGTGCTCAGCGGTGGGACAGTTTAATACAGGACTGATACCTCGCTTATACCAGTTTAGTTTATTGACTAGTGAATAGTCGTGTAGTGTGTATATAAACACCATTACTACGTAGTAATGGTATTTATATACACACTGCACGACTGAAAAATATGTAGTAACAGACCGAGCGTATCAATACGGCTTCATCCGATTTCTTTGCGGATATTGAGAAATTGTATGCGTTTGATTGTGCATTGTTAAGTCGCGACATCAAATCCTTAGTCGAGCAACGTATTATTGACAATTCCTTTTAGAAAATTCTTATAGAATTATGAAACGGTATATGGCAATATGCTAACCGATTAGATTAGAATAAAACTTGCTAAATGTAAGTGGGTGAATTATTTCTACCTAACCTTGCCTAACCCTTATTTGTTTAAAATCTAGATTTTACCCGGTCGCGTTAATGTAGATTTTATGATAAGATTTATATCGCTCAAGAATATAACTTTTATCCTGGATGAAGAGTACGTTATGTTTTTTTTTCTGTACCTCTGACAACGTGTGTGCGAAATTTCATAATTATCGGTCAAGTAGTGAAGGCATGAAAGCGTAACAAACGAACAAACGAGCAAAAAAACTCACATTCGCATTTATAATATTAAGTTAGGATTCTCTACCTTACATAAGCCTACTAACATTTTTTTTTACGTGGTTGAATGCATTGACGCATACCGCTCCGCGGGGGCGGGCGGGAGGGTTAAGTTGGACTAACCGGGGTAAAAGAGAAAAATGGTAATGAAGATAATAATGAACCTCTCGAAATACCGACTAAACCTTCCACGGTGTTCCTCGACAAAACCGCAATCGACGGGGCCGCGCAAATCACTTTCACATGCGGTCGCGACCCCGCCGAGGTTTCGGCCCGCTGTATGCAACGGCAGGCCATTGCACAACAAGACTAGCCTTTAGTCACCTCTAGATTAAAACCCTACTGTCCCCCTTTGTGTGACGGACGGACATATAACACAGAGGCGCGCGTGGGAACACGCACGCCGCCTCTCGGACCTGGTGCTGATCGGGTGGCGGGCAGGCGACATAAGCCAAATACCTAACCTAATGTAATAAATCAGATTTATTTACTTATTTATTGTGGAAGACTTACAGCTAATATAACAATATGGCAATTGATGTAGTAATTTGACAGCCAATTACAAGTCTTCACTTCTAGTTATCATACAACAACATGCACATTTTACACTTCTAATCACGTTATACAATATAATTATGTGAAGTTTATACAAAATTTAGCTATAGATAAAACAATTGAACTTTGCTGAGTACTGACTATTAGCTATCCGTAAAGAAGTCAAGGCTTAAGCATCTTTTTGCCTGGACAGGCTTGGTAGTAAAGACATCAAAGACAAATCTCTTGCAGAGTTTATTAAAGTTACGACTCGCTCGCACAATATACGTGTTCTGTCTGTAAGTAAACCTTGTCACCTTACGAGGGACACTAAAGGAAAGTTCGAAATAAAAAAAATTATATAGGTACATTTCCAGTGCTGTCTCTTTTCTTTCAGTCAGAGTTAGTATTAGAGAAAAATAACTTAATGCTAGTTCACAATATTTTATTTACAAACATTTTTTTTATTTCAAATACTAAAAACTCTTTTTAAATAGGTATAAAAGCATTAAACAATTTTTGCATAAATTTTGACTTCTCTTAATTAATATTGTATTCCGTTTACGCGAATATTATTCATTGAAATTAAACTACTATATACGGATTTTATCGCGTTGTTTATTTGACACTTTATTACATAATTTTGAAAACTGTTACACTACTACTACTACTATTAAACTTTACAAATTTTTAAGCTTATTAAATTATTATTAAAACTATTAAAACTATTTAGATTTAATTTAATTTTACACTTTCCCCTACGTTTCGGTTGCTTTTCAGCGGCCATGGTCACGGGAAGACTCTTTTTTCTCTTAATTGTTCTATGTAAGCTTTGTGGCTACTAAAAGAGAATTGCAATATTCAGTAATCTATCTATTGTTGTAGTTTAAATTCTGAGTCTTAAGTACTTGTATACTTTGTGTCGTCCTTTAGATAAGTTTAATGACCTGTTAAAATACGTCTACATGCCACAGGTTATGGGTATAACAATGAGTCTAAACGGCGTTCGTTGCTCCGGAATAAATCAAATCCGGAATAAATCCGAAAAGAATACGGGTCTCAATTACTTATTTTTATAAGGGGCTAGTTCATGTTGACCGATTAACGTGAAATATTATCTATATTATAAGTTAAACAAATACGACGCGTTAATCAGCCGCTCACAAATTAAATTGTCTATGTCATGTATTTATAGAATACTAGCTTATGCTCGCGGTTTCGATCGCAAAAAGTAGGTTAGGTTATGTTAGTATCAGGGCCTTTTTAAACAAAATATAGCCTATGTTACATGTTGATAATATAGATTTCCAATGGAGAAAGAATTTGAAATCGATTGATTAGTTTTTGAGGTAAACTCTTACAAACAATCAAAAAACCAAATCTTTCCTCTTTATAATAGAATAATAATATAAAAAATCTATTTCTTAAATATAATATAGATATAGATTTAAGAAAGAGATTTTTAGGTAAGGAATTGTCAGCCGTAGCACTATCTCGTCAAACATTAAACAGTCTGTAGTATGCTATAAAAGGCCCCAATAGACAGTACTTCTATAAAAACCCCGACGATGGATCTATTTGTACAGTATTTAATAATTAGTGCAAGCTAAAACTTACAAATAATGTCTTTAGTTAATCCATACATTAAACGATATGCATATACTGCAGTAAAGATAACCATTTATATAAAGAAACTATTTACGTCAATACTACTCAATTAAAATACGTATGTAACTATCAAATTACATATGTACATATTTTAATTGAGCTTAGGTCTTTATTTCCTTCCTTGTAGGATGTTAGATATTGATATATCTTACATCCTACAAGGAAGGAAATAGATACCAATAACAAATAAAACAGATTCAAAGTCAAATTTTACTAAGTCATCACAAACATGCACTGCTGGTTTGTTTACATAAATTCTACATCCAGCCTGGCTAACGTACATATATATGTTTACGTGATCGATTTGATTGCTTCGTCTAAAAGCAGAACTGTGTAATTTGCCATAACATAAATTCATAACTTTATATCATGCATATCTCCGAAATCTCCCCTCGGGAAAAGCAGCGTTGTATTTTCGCGACCATTTCAGCAATTAGTTTTGGTTCCACGTAATACCAACTAAAGGGACCAACATGTAGACATCGACCGATCACGTTTTGGAAACAACCATTATTACTTTTACATCCCGTAATCTAACAAATAATAATTAGCAGTTCTGCTTTCAGCTATAGAAATGTATGAAGACATTGTTCTCTCGCAACAGAAGTTTATTTCATAATCACACAATTAAGCTGATTGATAGCAGTATTGAATACATAGAGGGGACTGCTACGCTTTCTCTGAATAATGTTTTGGACGCTTCGTAGAAGACCAATGGGAAGAGGAAGTTATTTATGGGAAGGTTCTCCTCTGTCCCGGCCACTGCGTGACCGACTTGCATACATACATATATAAGCAGTTATATGTCACGCAATTTTGTCTCTGCCATAAGGAAAATAGGAGAGTAATAAATACAGCAATTTTGCGCCATACGGCAAAGTGGCATCAGGCCTGATAAGTTCCGCTGTGGAGGCAAACTGCAGAGATTGTCATTTGCCATTACAATTCTTTTTTCGAGAGAATTACAGAAAAATGTTTTTGTATTGTTTATTTTTCAGATTATCGAGGTTAATTGCTCACATATAGAGACTATGTAAAAAAAGGCTATTAGCTGAAGTTCGCTGAAACAGACCAATGTTCTTAATAATTGCACACTCTGCACTATTCATACGTCTAGGTTATGAAGCGATGACTTGTTTAAAGATTTAAACGATTGTTCAGTTACACTAAGCTTTGAAAAAGCTTTTGTGACATGATATTATATTAGTATGTGGTAGGTTTAGGCAAATTCCAATAACATATGAATCTCAGTAGCATTATCAAACAGTACAAATCAATCAAAATGTTCATTGTGTACTTTTAAATATGATGGTAGTCATTATACAAAAACTGAAGTGCAAACAAACTAATCATTAACGTTATTTGTGTTAACTATAAATAAAAATTGTAACGCCGAGAGATGACTCGTATGAATTGTATTAATTTTACGAGAATGAGCTACAGTGGTAACGACCAAAACACAATAGGGGGCGCAACATTGACGCCGTTCTATTCACATACAACAAATAGTTTGAGCGAAAAAGCTGACGCATCATGTATTGTACCAAAGGTTGTGATCGGGTCACAAGCACTTTGTAAACAATACAAACCAAAAATATAAATAAATTACTCTCTGCTAAAACGTTTAAATGGCTTGTAAAAATATACAAATTATCTTGAAGGACAAGATTATTTAGAGGCCGCGTCTCGGCAAATTGAAAAGAACCTTATTAAGCTATCTAGGATTGCAAAAATTGTTTTAGTAAGTTATTAAATACGCAATAAGCGATGTCGTGACTTGCAATTTCAGTCTAATCTTAGCTAACTTAAGTTCAGTCTAATCTTACTAATGGGTAATTTATTTCTTTTTGGGCGAAGTCAACTGTGAGTAACACAAAAATTCAAGGCTTTATATTATATACTAGTTTAAGCCTGCAGCTTTGCCTGTGTAAATTGTAACGGAACGCGTACCGGGTTTAAAATTTCTATGGGCTAATCCATGGTCTATCTGTGTGTCAAGTATCATCCAAATCCGTTTAACGGTTTACGTGAGATCGAGTAACAAATATCGAAACTTCTTCACAAACTTTCAAATAATATAATATTAGGATGATGTGATATAACAAACTAATATTATACCGTATAGAAGCTATTGTTCAGGACTAGGTTTGCGTTGTTTTTGTAGAGTTAAGTAGCCCATTGATAATAACTCGACTACAACGCCACCTGTCGGATACTAGAATAGCAATTAGCCATCGTCTCAAGAAAACAAATAATATATATGGTGTGGATATAACCTCAATCAGTCACTACGTGTAAAAGTTACACGATCGCAAACACCCGCGAAAGTTAAACTGGGGCCTGGACGTACTGTATTTACTTATATAGGTTTTTAAGTAAATACTGCCATGACAAACTACATTTCTCTTTTTTACTTGTGTTAGGAATGGGTTCACTCCGGTAGGGCAATTGTTAGATGTTTGAACCAACGACCCCTAGATCGCAAGTCCTATGTCTTAGCATTGGGCTATCGCCGCATCTACATTTGTTTGTGTAATTTAATTTAAATCATTCAAGTAAATTTTGGTATTAAATTTTTTCAAAAATATTCTCCAGGCTCAAGTCAGACAATATCAACTGCCTGGGTAATTTCAAACAAAAATAAGCAGAGATTATATATTTCATTGCTACGATCCAGAAATACTGCTTTGGAAACCTTATCGGATCAATGTGATTTATCATGGCTTTTTACAAAAATGTTGTTTTGGTCAGAGAAAATTCGTCATGATCTTTCCTGTCTAATTTTATCATGTCTGCCTTATTTCAATTAGCATGGACGATAAAAGATGGTTCAATATTCCTTACAATTATTCGTTATGTTTATGTAATAAATGTAAGCACATTAGAATAACTAACGGCTGTAAGATTCCTTTTCAAAATTTTACCTGATATTGTGTTTAAATCTACTAATATTAAACAGCTGAAGAATTCGTTTGTTTGACAAGCAAGCTTTAGAACTGCTAGGTTGATTACAAAACAACTTATTACATTAGATAGTCACAGTATAGCGAGAAACGTTTTATATCACGCTAAGATCCAAAGGAGTAGAACAGTGATTATTTACGCTGTCAAAGGTATGTAAAAGCGTGGTACACTGCTAGTAAATCTATATATATAAAACTCTTCCGTTACTGAGTGACTGACAGACAAGGCACAGCCGAAACTACTGAACGCAAGAAGCTGAAATTTTGCATGTATGTTCCTTGGAGAGTGTAGAGGAGCACTAAGAGAGGATTTTTGGAAATTCCACCCGGAAGGGGGTGAAAGGGGTGAAACCCGATATTCACACTGGAACGGGACTTACGCGGGTGAAACCGCGGGAAAACTACTAGTAATAATATAAAGCATTTCATAGGTAAAAGCCTGTACGTACATAGATATGTACAGGCTATATATGTGTATAATACGATAAGAAGCCACATTGACCTTTACGAGATGAAACATGATAACATTATTATATACGTAGTGCATGTGTACAATATGTCCACTGCTGAGTAAATACACTGTCGTATTGGGCTCGTGGCGAAATAAAATTTAATTAAAAATCATGACATTTTGGTTTTATGGCAGACGTAGACTTGGCCTAGCAGATAAAAATGTTCTCACTCTCTTATAATTTATCTGATGGAATACATGTTCCGTCAGATAAATTACAAGAATGGTGTAGAAAGGTATATTAATACACATGTATTAATATACCTTACCCTTAATCTTCTATACCTATTTACTTTAAATGAAACTAGTCTTGGCTGTAGTTTCGCACATTACAACAACGGTTAGCCAACTAAAAAACAAAAACGTAATTAAATCGAAGGTCTCGTATATTTTAAGTTGAATCCTAAGGTACTTAGCTGAAAAACCGTATCAATATTCGTTCAGTGATTGTTATACGATGTTAAAACAGACAAATTCTAAAGACCTATTAGTATTTGATGCTGACCCTAGTAAATAGAAAAGGCCATTTAATTTTAAAAATATTGCCTGTTTGCACGCACATCACCATTATAGTTTAAAACAATTTTAGGTATAGATTCAAAATTCAAATCGATGCCGCGTTACATTTGGTATCAATGAAGTAGGTATGCACAATATAGATATAGCAATGTTCTGTATTTATCTAAAAAACAATGAACACTGAAGGTTTAATGTGTATTTTTTAAAGTATTGAGTACCTTCATGGCCGGCTCTCCTCGCTATAACCAACGCCCCGAGAGCAATGTGTTTGATTTGAATACAGCAATAAGATATAAAAGTATTTCCCTAATTGGGTTGGTCCATGTCACAGGTAACCCTACCTCGCTTAAAATAATGCATTTATCTATCTATCTATAATTAAAATTAAATTAACAACATTTTACTACACATCAAATCGTTGTTGGATTATTCCTATTTGTGATAGATACCCTACGCTATAGATTTACACCAGAATCATGTACCTAACTTGATTACGTATTCATGCTTGAATCTATGCTTACCCTACTAAGTCATTTCCTTGACAAATAATCTTTGACGTATGGCCGAGACATACAGAAATATACATGTTAGTATTGATTCTTTCCTTACAACATGTTTTTACATAATATTATTACGGAAGATAAATATCTTGTATTGTAAATATATTTTATGCAATGCTCTATTACGAATTTATTTGTCACTAAAACTAGGTTACTATTATTATAATAATTAAACAGAGCCACGTTATAATTATAATCATATTAAATCGTATTGCGTGCAATAAACCAATCATAACACAGACTCTCCCAAATATTTCGAGTAATTATTCACATTAAATTAACATAATAATTATGCCGATAATACTATAATTCCACCGCAGTATGCAGTAGCACGTAGTTAAAGTATATATTTAATATGATCCGACAAATAGTAATTAATTATTGACTAATTGAGCTTTTCAAAAGTTCCTATTTTAGAAGGTATTAAATATATACTTACATATATGATATAATGATCTTCTGTATGATGTCGTGATCTCATCGTAATATTCATTGTAGGCGAGAACTCGGGACGAAGGTAAATTGCAGAAAATTGCCTTCCCTTTCTTAGATAACGAGTTCCCCTCATCTTCACTGTTGTCGTACGAACATAACGCATTTTGCGAACGATAAACGATAAGAAACTTATTAATGTATTCCACAAACACGACACACACTTGCTTGTTTTAATATTTTATCAGCAATACAAACTGTGCGCAAATACTCCCATTAGATTACCTTAAGTAAAATCTTACGCTCCAAAGCTTTAACAAACGCCATTATATTGTAGAATATAAAATGAACTTGCTACAAACAATTTTCTGCAAAGCGTTTGATCTTGTATATAAGTTAAACGTCTAGATCTTACCCGTAATTCTATTTGCAGAGTACAATTTATACTTAAGTTCACGTCGCAAACCCAAACAAAACATCTACGAGCGCTACGTGACGAATGTTTCGTAGAATTTGCTACGACTTTAATTTTCTTACGATTATTTAATCCATTAATACATGTTTTTAAAGTTATGTTAAGTTAAGGTTCATCAAAGTCTATAAACTATTTATTCGTGTATATAAAGTGCAGTGATCACCTGTGCGGTCTCCTCTCCTCCTCATGATCCTCTTTCATAAACGACGGTTGCAGACTGAATCTGCGGCGAAATTGGTGTCGACCCTTCATATTGGCAATTGTCAATTCACTTAGCACATACTAGATATTTCGAGTCGAGTTCACAACGTCTGATGCGTATGCCGATAAGCGCGAGGTGAGGTGGGACGCGACGTGCACGAACGGTGGTGGTCGGCGAACGAGTGGCGTTGCCCGGCCGCCACGCCGCCACGCCGTCAGCCGCCACGCTGCCACACCGCCGGCCCGACACACCACAGCCTCAAATACAAACTCCCATCCATAGAAAAATACACTTACTATTAAAATTTGAATTACCCCTTGACACATTAAACTCCGTATAAATTAAGCGTTAATATTCAATTGGAAACATTATTCACGTAGAACGACGGTTTAAACTAAATGTTAAGGCGGGCAATATCAGTGTTGAAACAAAATTGTAATTCCACTGCAGTAAATATCGATCGGTGCGAAACGATAGCAATAAGCCAATCAATATGCTATAAACGAAACACTATCGCGTGACACAGAGATAAAACGCAAACACAATAGACAAAAGTTTTGTTGTGTTGACATTCGTTTTTAAATTAATTCGTGTATCTATAGATGTATTGTATCTGAAGTGCTTGAGTAAGTATTGAATGTTTTCGCAACACACGCCAGCACAAAGGAAAGTCTTCAAGATAAGATACCTGTAGAGTGGTGTAGCAGTGCCTATAGAAATGTAGGTAGCCTGTTGCTGAGTCCCGCGCCGCCGCCGGCCTCGTGCCCTACACTAAGTGGATAAAGTGTTCGGTACGTTTTCGTAAACTTTCTCTTATATATTTTGCGCTTCAGTCTACATCTCCAACTCAATGAAACGTGTTGCCAAATAATATATAGGGGACGAGTGTTCTCTTATTGTCATCAGCAGATGGGATTTTTATTGCACAGATCCGAAGGTACGTGGACCATAATAGATATGAAATACATTTTCTATGAGCTACGTAATAAAGTTAGGCGACGAAAGTAATGTCATCAAAATAAATTTTCACGGTAGGCAGCGGCTTTGCTGTGTCCTGACATTGCTGAAGTCCATGAGCAGCGGTTACCACTTTCCATCAGGTGGACCACTGGCTCGTCTGCCACTGAAGGCAATAAAAAAAAAAAAATATATACTTTGTTCTATTGACAAAGTAAAGGACATTATATGATTGATCTTTAATTCCACTTATATACATTCTTAAAGAATTTAATATAACTCTGAGAACAGTACAAGAGCTAAATTTACACAAATAATTACCATCTCAAAGTAATTTCGTAGGACTTATATTTCTTGATCATTATGTTTAATTTTAAGTGTCACCGGGTTCACAATATATTAAAATCCCTGTGTCGAAAAAGAGAAAAATGGAAGATGTATTTTTGCTAAGAGCCTACCGTTTTCACGCTTATGAACAATTTCATATTTTCTTTCAGGGTTCTTTAAGTTAAAGCCATATTTATGGATTCGGATCATAATAATAAAATATTTATTAAGAATCTGGATCGGATGACTTTTAAATCAAATATATTGTATTGAGAAATTGATAATAAAATTGCGGATCGATTGACCGAATTTTCGTTGTTAATAAAATATTAAAATATTTATTAGAACAAGTAATTGCCAATATTTTGTTTTGGTTTATTAAAGGTACTCAAACAATGAGGTAGTAGATAGGTTATCTCCGGTATTATACCCAAATAAAAGAAGGAAGGTATTGTGTTGGTCTCAATTCTCTAATACACTTCATGTACCTACCATACAATATTTTTGTTTATTGATAAGACGTATTACAGTTACTTTTTTATACAATAACTTGCTGTCTTGCTGTCTCGCGGTTTAGTCTACGTTTATGATTACTGTTCCGTTGACGTGTCTCGTAGCGTGATGTTAGTTGCCGGATGTTACACTTTCTTTAGTATTATTATAATTTATAAGTTTACTCATTTCAAACATAAATACAAATCCTTCCTTTTTATAATTTTAGTAAAATACCCAAAAATTCAAAACTTATTTTTCATCTCTTTAAATTATGTAGGTATTTAAATATTATTATTCGATGCAAGTGCTAATTTCTTATCTGTTGCTATTTTAAAGGTTCCCAAGACGTTTTATCAGTTTCCACCTACATTCCACGGTTATTTGAACTTAATAAAGACTTTACAGGTTGTAGGCGTGGGATTTTTGCTCGCATAGATAAAAGCGATAGCGTAAAGGTCACGTTTTCACAAATGACCGAGCCAGAGGGACGTTCTTATGTTTACACAGAGTCATTTCGTCTTATATAATCTTGCTCGAGAGCTTCGAGAGGCACGATTTCACAAAGTAATGAATAGACCTACTCAGTAAAAAAAATGGGATACCGCAAGGAATGGTCTCGTCCTGGAGGTTCCGTATTTAACCACATTTATTTGTAAAATTCTGATATAAATGCCGGATATTCTTATATTCAAATTTAAACCAATAATAAAGTTGTAAATATCGATGACTATACATTTAAAAAAATATTTAGGTCACTATAACAACTGCAGAAGCCAAAAAAATATTTTTTATTACTTTTGTCTGTCTGAATGTTTGTACAAAAACACCAAAACCACCGCATGAAAATAACGCTATTTTTACCGTTGATTTAAGGAGATCTAACTCAAAATCTGGGCTATATTGCATCTTGAAACGCTGCCTAGATGTCGACAAAATAAAGATAAGAACCAACTTCCAAATGCCACGCGTACGAAGTGGCGGACAAAAGCTAATATCATATAATAGTAAAATTTTAATGATATCATCTTTAAACAATAACAGGATATCTGCTATTGCTTAAAGATGATATACTCTATAAATATATGTTTCAATAACAATCCTTGCACGAGATAAAATAAAAATATCACGCCGTAAAACTAAGTATTTGATAATAAATTCAGCTTGATATCTTCAGCTGTCGCTCAGATTATGAGCCTAGAAATACGGATGAACAATAAAGTGTTTCGTTTTTACCATTCTAATAGTAAAGAATAGTTCAATTGGTATACTATGGTAATATTTTCAGATACGACAGTGTATGCTACCTGAAAATGCTTTTAGGTATAACGAGATACACCTGAATACGAGATATACCACGTAAAACTTGTTCCGATGTAAAGGTCATTCTATGCATGTAGATAGTAAGAGCATGTCTACAACATACTTTGGCAGGCAAAAATAAAAAAATGTTAAAATTGTCTAAATCTCTGTTACACTTAAAGCAAAATAGATTGATCAAATGCGGTAATCAGCTCCGAATTAGTATAGTCTTCATTCGTCTTTGTTTCTAAATAAGAGTCTTTAATCAATTTTAAATTTGACGTAAAAAGTATTATTGTTTGTCATTGGTGGACTTTTCTGACAATAAGATTGTTAATTACACCGTTTACAATGTAAGCAAAAAATGTTATTATTACCTTTGCACAGTCATAATATTCAATTCAAAAGTATTAATTCCACACAGGTAAAGCGTTTTGATGCATATAAAGTGTCTTTAAATTTGCTCTATAAATAAAATACTTCGACAATAGTATAAACATTAGTATTCCCTTAAACGTTGTCAAATAAAACTTGTTCCACAATTTCATTTAGCGAGTCCGGGGTAAATGGTTGCGTGGAGGCTGAGGTGCGGAGGTTGGAATTGCAAATTAGGCTCGTGCGGTGAACGGGGGAGAAGGGTGGGAGGGGGAAGTGCCGAACCTCAGGTCCGAGAGAAAATAACGCTCAACAAGTGAGGAAGTGACCCTTCGTGATAAACATTGACACGAAAAGTATAACAGTCATTTTGCTTTTTGTTTAGTATGTAGTGCGTATTAAATAGGTAATTAGGTCATTAAGTTTAACGGTGAATGAAAACGTCGTAAGGAAACCTGCATGTCTGTAAGTTCTTCATAATGTTTTCCAAGATATGTGAAGCCTGTTTAACTGCACTGTGCCAGTATCGCTATGCTGGCGGACTACCCATGTCCTTACCATTCTCACACTAAGAATAGGCCCGTACTCAGCAGTGGGATAATCTATATATTAATACGTGAAGCAAAAACTTTGTACCCCTTTTTACGAAAATTGCGTGGTCGCAAGAGAATGAAATTTGACACAGTTATAGTTTATATGGAGAAGGAGGGGCGAAACCTAATATTTTTATAAAATATGCATTAGAAATACATTTCATTACTGAAAAAACCCTACACGCACACAACCATGCATTTGACACACGCAGCCGAAACACGTTCGTAGTATTTCGGCATTGTTCGTCTGACGTCGTACAATTCTTTGTAACTATGGTTACCTATACCTTATTTATATGTAATAAAGAAAAAAATAAAACAAAGTAGCAAGCTTAGGAATTTAGGTCGAATTTTGACCACTAGGCGACAACTAGTTTATGTAAATGGGTGATCTTATTATATAGAGCGCGTGCTATTTTGATTGTAGACCATTGAGTGATACCTCTCATATTGCAAGCGTAACCGCTTATTATCAATATCCTTCTATGCCGCCTTTGTGGTATACAAAAAATAGTAGTCTATAAGGAAGTTCGTATAGTCTACAATTTTTTGTTCCTCCTTTTTTACCTTATTTTGTTTTTAGCACTAAGTGTGCTAAAACAAAATAATGTAATACAACGCGCCATTGTAACCACGATGCAACTGATAGTAACGGTAACCGCTAACCATCAGCCACACTGTACCGTATGCCACCTTAATGTCACAAAAATAAATCTAAATAATCCAATTGACTATCTTCAACTCCATAAATGTATAAGCCTTATATAGTATTGTATTATTCAACATGTAGTGCGGCTAATAAATCGATTGAAGTGGTATTGTCAATAACAATTAAAAGCCGGCGAGGCTCGCAACATGCAGTCAGATGTCTGAAAGATCCTAACCAGTTTAACTTCATTCACCGTAGTTGAATTACAAGAGTTAGACGACACTTGTTCCGTGAAAACGTGAGTGGTGAAGCGAAAATTCTATATATAGGGTTTGGCTTCTATTAGAGCGCATACTATATGGAGTAGAAAGAAATATAAAGTCGAAATAAAGAAATCGTTGCATTTTGACTTACACTAAATAGTGCACAATACGCACTCGACGCAATTTGACGCAACTCGACGTGACTCGACGCGACTCAACATGGCTCGACGTGACTCGACGCAATGTGATGCGATGCAACTTAATACATCATCGTTTTCTATATAAACTAGGACGGAAAGCGCGCGATGCAATGCTACTATGAATAAAGCGACAATTAACAAGTACACACATCGCAAACTGAATTACACGACGACCGAGGCTACAATGTAGGTTTAGCTAATATTTACGCAACGCGGTGCCGCAGTTTCTAACTTAATTTTAGTATTATGTACCATAAACATTCTATAAGTTTAAATTGCCTTAGTAATGTGTGCATATCTGTTGAATATGCTAGGTTCAATTCTCGGGTCTAGCAAAGTATTGTTAGGTCTTTATGAAGTAATTTTCACTAGGCAATAGGTATGGCAATAGGCTCGGCACATACAATGGATGGCGTAGTGGTTAAAATAGTTGCCTCGAGATTGCCACGGCGCCGAGACAGGCGCATTTGATGCCCGCACAAAAAAAAGGGTGGTCTGCAAATAATTATTAAGGATTTGGATGTTCTTTGTGTCCGTTGTTTTGATGTCTTGTGATAAAAGACGTGCGCAGTTTTTGTTTTTTAAAAGTTTGTTTATTATTTATATAAACCTATAACTGATATTTATTTTCACGGCCGACGGAGAACTTGTTGAGAGGAAAAACCCAATAACACTTTTCCCGACCTAGGTTTTGAATCTGAGACCTCATGCACAGCCTTTGCGTTCACCAACGCCGTATGACATTCAGTCCACTTGCATGTACACAAATGATAAAAACAAAACACTACCCACCGACCGCATCTGGGGTAGCTTGATGTTTATATCTGTTCCTAAACTCGCACTTAATTTATATAAAAACTGTATAAGGTTAAAAAAAAAGTCAAATCAAATACCCTTTTACGGATTTGGTTAATTAATTAATTATAAAATCATTGGCAACAATCTTTCGGTGATAAAATTGAGGTGAGATTGGTTTAATATAATATTGTCTTCTATTTACGCGAATATTATTCATTGAAATTAAACTGCTATATACGGATTTTATCGCGTTGTTTATTTGACACTTTATTACAAAATTTTGATAATTGTTACACTACTACTACTATTAAACTTTATTAAATTTTAAGCTAATTAAATTATTATCAAAACTATTTAGATTTAATTTATTTTTACACTTTCCCCGACGAGTGATGAGAGAGATGAGTTTACGGCAACATGAGGCCTTATTATAATAATAATATCAGCCTAGTATATAAACAGCTCCTCTGCTACGCACGGCCATCTTCTCAGATTTGACAAGGATCAGCCTATAGCCCATTACGCTCGCTCAGTGCGAGTTGGTAGCCTTCACTCATCTTCAAGTACATTATGGAGAACTCTCAAACGTGCGCGTTTCTTCTTAACTTTGCGGACAAAAAACAAAAAATAGACAAAAATAGCGGATTATGCAGAAACATTTCCAAGTAAGACGGTTGAGCCCCACTACGAAATTGACTCTAACCAAATCTCTATTAAATAAAGTTTTCTAGCGAAATGGACTTATCTTCTACCAAAGAAGTACAAAAACAATCTTCCGTCTACCCCTAAAAAAATGTAGGCATGAATACTTTATGTAATAAACGTCTACCCGACTCGAGTTTATAAAAAATTTAAACATTGATTGCGAAACGCTTGTTGCTGCACAATAGTTTAACACCTCTACTGTGATTATTTTTTCTGTTATAATTTTCCTTATAATATTGAGATAATTATGGCAAATAAGTTTGTTGGGATGAAACAAGAACTATAATTTTTATTTTCGTACTAAAATTAAACAATACTATGTATTTAGATGCCAGTTTTTGACCGAATGGGTCAGAACGTATATTGCTATTACACTATGTTTTAGATTAATCTTAGGTATTAGAATGCCAGCTTATTGTTATTTGTACAAAGCCAGACTCAATCTTGTTACTAACAATTTTCTGTCAGTATAATCCAACAATACTATACTTGACCTAACAATAGAACCTTCTAAAAGTTTGGAAACATACTTATGCCACGAGAATAAAAAGGCAGTCAATAATCGTAACTTATTGTAATTTATTATATTTTACCCTAAAAGCCTTTAAAAATTCCAACGCCAACGTCCAAAAAATCTGATACAATAACACCAAGTGAAAACAGTTCTATGGAATACAAAGATTCGCACATTATGTACATGTTAATAAGATATAATTGCAAAGAGAAGCGAAGAGGAATTCACCAAGTGCTATCGGATTGCACACTCTGAGTATCTATGGCTATAGAAAAAGGTTTATAACACCGCACTACTCTGACAAAGGACAGCCGCGTCTTGGGATCCGTACGTAGCCCATCTTGCAGTATTCCTTTTCAAATCAAAATATGCGTCGACACGTGTTTCACCCATTTAACCCAGGACAGTTTGGTTAGTAATGACCGTTCGTTGCCTAATTATCATATGTTTATTTAATTCGGTAAGTCAACCTTTTTCTATTGCTATTGGCTGGTGGATTTGTCTTCACAATTATTGTTTACAATGGATATCTGCCTGATTAATTCTATATAGAGTAACTACGCCTAAAATAATTTGTAAGTAAACTATTTTAAAAACTCAACTAATTTGAAACGGAGAGAGTAATAACAAGTATAACATTGTACTTAAGCAGTACTAACTATAGCGACAAAGCGGTCTCAAGATGGCAATTGTTAAATTACAGAATCCTCTACAAACAGTATTATTGTACTATAGTACAGTATTTAATTACTACATTTACAAGCGTCATGTACAAACTGAAAAAGCTGACCTAAATAGGTTGAATTTAATAAAATAATGAAAATTATTATATTTCGTAATGAAAAGAA
This sequence comes from Catocala fraxini, assembly GCA_930367265.1. Taxonomy (NCBI): domain Eukaryota; kingdom Metazoa; phylum Arthropoda; class Insecta; order Lepidoptera; family Erebidae; genus Catocala; species Catocala fraxini. Next base: position 9,865,475 of record OV884032.1, read on the forward strand.
TCGAATCGAATCGAAATCGTTTTACTTCGCTTTATTCTGGCATACATTAAACATACATATTTGTTGAATACAAGACGTACATATAAATATATACAAGATGTGTTAAGTATATATCAGTTGTTTCACAAATAATAAATATGTTTACATATACAATATATAGATGGAGCAGTGGTTTAAGTCGTTGCATAGTTACTGCCTGTGCATCAAGTGCTATGGGATCGATCTCCCATGCTACAAAAAATTGGGTGATCTGCTAGTACTTGTCTTAAAACTGTGGGTAGTTTTTGTGTTTTTTAGTTTCAATATTTTCAAAATACCGTACAACACAAGGACTATTTCTGGTGTGTGAATTATGTTCTTATGACAAATTTATTTTTATATAAACGAGAAATAAAAGTGTATCTTTGTAATACAAGGTCATAACTTATAGTTTTTGCGCACTCCTCCGGGAAGCAGGTGTAAGTCTATATATATATGAGAGGACGTTATTAATAAAGCTAGGAATAAGCAGAAGAAGAATAATAAACGGCTAATCAAACCCTAGACAGCACTGGCGACAAACGTGTTTATTAACATTTGAGTTAAATAAAATTTCTATAAAAAGTTATATAGAAAAGAGAATAAATTTGACACAAAGAATTGCGCTGAACGGATCATATTGAACTTGCTAAATCTATTGACATGGTTGAAATGCTTTTACGGGAATTCGTCCACTCATCGGGGAATTGCAGCTAAAATACTGCGGATAGGTCTGCTACATTTCATGGAATTGCATGCAAACAATTTATGCAATGTACGAATGATCTATTGTGATTAACGTATGAGCTATCAACTATTTATAATTAGAATCATAGTTTAGCTGGGTTGGTTTTGGCATTTTCGAATGCAATGATGTATTATATATGCTATATATCTTAAGTATATAGCACGAAATTATAGCATAGTTCCATTCGAAATATATATGTTTAGAACGACAAAATTATGCATAAGGGCGCGCGGTGTTTACTTGACCATGCATTGTATTCAAATGTCATTTGAAAGCAGTTATTCACATTACTACTTAAAAACGTAATAATAACGATGGACCATATCTACCACTAAAGGCTATATTATCATCATTAAAACAACTTATTACCATAGAAAAAGACGAGATTTTACTACAAATTATCGGCGAGCTAAGACGCTATCAATTAATCAGTCCACCGCAGTCCACTGCTGGACATAGGCCTCTCCCATTTTACGCCACAACATCCGGACCTCCGCCTTCCGCATCCAGTCTGACCCAGCTACCTTTTTCAGGTCATCGGTCTACCTGGCCGGGAGGCGTCCTACTTTACGTTTACCAAGTCACGGTCTCCACTCTAGGACTCGCTTGCTCCAACGGCCATCTGTCCTTCTACAGATATGGCCAGCCCATTGCTACTTCAGCTTGCTTATTCTGCGAGCTATGTCGGTAACCTTGGTTCTTTGTCGGATAACCTCATTTCTAAGTTTATCACTCAAAGAAAGTCTTAGCATAGCTCGCTCCATAGCCCGCTGAGTGACATTAAATTTTTGGACTAGCCCTACCGTGAGTGTCCACGTTTCGGCACCGTAGGTCATAACAGGTAGGACGCACTGGTCAAAGACTTTGGTCTTTAGGCATTGTAAAGGCGATGAGAAAACCTGACGAAGCTTACGAAACGCTGCCCACCCCAACTGGATTCACCTGTCGATTTCTTTCTCGAAGTTGTTCCTACCAAGACGCTATAGTAGTTAACAATAAAGTAAACCTAAAATGTGGGTGCTGTAAACTTGTTTACTTAAGTCTATTTATAGTATTTTATTATGAATAAAACAGACTATGCACTGATCGAGTATGCACTAGAAAGTTCTGAAGTAACTTCTCACCTTACGAGCCAAAGTACCGAACTTACTTAACTTACTAATAGGATCCGTAGCTATTAAACAACATTACGTACTCATAAACTAAGTAAGTTAATTATACAACTATTCATATGGCTTAGGTATACCTATGCCTATGTTGCGAGTTTAGGCGCAACTTGTCAAATGTTTTTATTACACCAAATAGTTGATGTGAAAATAATTCAATTAAAGTTAGATCAGATCGACCTATTTTCGTCCCACTGTCTTTCAATTACATGTAGTAAAGGATGAATAGTTTCTTAGTATTCGTTCGTCAAATTTCTCAAATTGTTTAACAAGTTTCTAACTAATAACTCCTAGTTAAATGCTGCATTGTATCACATGAGTGGCAATCCAGATTGATACGGCGTTAGGTAAAATTATAAAAAATGAAATCATCAAATAATTACTGTAATGATTATTCTTATATAAATTTCCAAGTGCAGCAATTTACCATACATAAGGTACTAAATCTTCAGTCCATAATTCCATGATATAGTGTTATTTAAATTGTAAAAAATATTTCTAATAATAATTTTAATTTAAATTTATAAAATATTTTCTCTTTATTCATCACCTGTCGCCAGTTTAAATAACTATGGCTAAATTTAGTCACAAAATAGTTCTAAGTACCGGTATATAAGTAGAATCATTATCTAATTCTAGTTCCCTATTAATGTTATAAATAACAAGAATTGCCAGACTCCAATCTAACTATTTATATGAAATGCTGTGTTGGCTCACTTAATGAGGGGCATTCATAATGCCTGACATTTCTGAACTCATAAAAAATGAAAAATAGAACAATAGAATACGATGGTGTTCTACTGTTCAAAACAATATTAAAATACAATTCCCATCGCATCCATCAACAGCTGAATTATAAAATTTCAACGCGAGTTAAGTGTAAGACGTGTCCAGAAAGAGATGGACGATGCGTTGGGTGGAAAATAGGTAGAAGCACAAAGTGGAGATAGATGCCTTGCCTTTAACTTACGCTCTAGTTTCGATCACTTAATTGTCTAACAAATAATATGTCACCATAATTCTTTCATATAGATGATGACTGCAATTGACGAAAAATACAAGCAATTTGAGTTATAAATTACCGGGATTCTTGTTAATTTCTTCAGCTAGGCTAATATTTTTCTGTATAAAATGGGTTTATTTCGGTAGTGCTCTGGGTGGTATTTGAAACCGATCTCGATCACAAGCCCATTGCCTCATAAATTAGGCCAATACCACTTCTAAATAATATTATAGATTAATATCAATAGATATGCATTAACACGTAACTCTTTTAATGGCTACTTCCCATTTGGTAAACTTCCCATTTCGTAAACCTCAAACTGTACCTACTAAAAAGTTGCGTTTGGTAAACATTATACATTTCAATAGTATACGTTGTCAAAATTCACTCAACTCATGTTAGAGACGTTATATTTATTTTATTTTATATTCTCATTTACTATAACCACTTTACCTCTATACGAACAAAGCTGTCCCAATAGGCCTCAAATTGCTCTGATAAATAAAGTACTGAAGGTAGATACTTGAATTTGGAGTAGTTATATTTCTTAAAGCTGTTAAGAAATCTCGAGTCCAATGCACAATGTGAGAGTTAAATAAATATTTTAGCCTTACGATCCTGTCCTCATACTCTGGTTAAAGTGTTAATTTAGCTAACAATACAATAAAAATCTTGGACGAACACACGTATGTTTTATAAAAAGATTTCTGAAAGCAACAGCTTGGTGACAATATTGACATATTATAATCTCTCAATATTATAATATTATTAATATTGTCATATTATAACCAAAGACATTACAATTACACATTGTAAAACAAAGTATGTTTTTTGATACAGTAATTGCTCTGACTGTTATGAAAATAGTTTCAATGTTTATTGGCGTCCTAGCGATTCCAATAAACATTTCTTGGTAGTCACAAGTTGCGACATTAGGCAGCCGCTCACCATCTCAACAAATCAGCGAAGAGTGAACGGTAGCTACATACAGCTTTATAAATGCACGTTAAATTGTACTCAGCTAACTTGTTTGTGTAGGTTTGGAATATATTTAACCGGGACACGAACGCGGCGCAAAAATGTTGCGAGGTCAATCTCAAACGAGTTTAAAAGCATATTTCGCCTTATACTTACTTTGTTGGCTTATAAAGCTTTGCCTAACTTCACCATTGTATATTTTTCCATTGTAAAAGAAGACATAAAAAAACTTTACAGACTGTTGCCTTATTTTATAAAGATTGGACCGACCAGGCCGAGTGGTTCACCAAAGATAGAGCCACAAAAAAGGTTTTCTAGTAAAAGAACTTATTACATAGCAACATAGTCTAGGCATACAGTAATTTACAATTTTGGTTGAAAGAAACTACCACAGAGCGGGAGCTGAACATGAATTTTAGATGGAAAATGTCAAAGATACAAAAAGAACATGTATACTACCCAAATAAATTACATCGCCGTCTGTATCTCTGTGATTCCCGCGTTTATTTTCTTCATCGCAAAGGTAATATCGTTTAATATTTTTATTGCGTTCCCCAAAACTCATTACAGCTTTTGTAATTATGAAACTTCATCTTCGTCGAAGTTAAAAATACGTAACAGAGGTATAACAAGCTATCAACAACTAGAAAACGAAACGCTCGATGCTTGTTGAAGAATTTTGAATTCTTTAATATGACGCTATTGTAATGCTTTATAGGTACTTTTGCTAAAGGGAATAGTATCGAAACCTAAGTAATATTATAAATGCGAAAGAGATTTGTTTATTTGCTTGTTTGTTACGATTTCAACCTTCTCGATTTAACCACTCGACCGACCATTCAATTTTAAATTCACGTTGGCAGACATACAGAAACATACGACACATAAGGTACATTTCATCCAAAAACTTTACTATATCCGAGGGATAGAAATATTTGAAAAAATTTACATTAACGGGAGTGAAGCCGCGGGCAAAATATAGTATCATTTATTCATCACATTTGCGTGTTACGTGTCACATTTTCAGCGAGATACGAGTAAAAATATCTGAAGCTATTTGACGATCGAATACCAATAATATGATGACATTAATAAAAGTAGCTACTAAGACTTATGGAGCAAGAATCACGCAATTCTCGACTCGATCACGTTCCGCAACGTTCAAGTATAATCGGGATTAAGTTCTCGAACAGTAAACAAGGGGACGACATCGCGCGACTGTGACGTGAGAAACGAAGCGATGTGCGTTCCGAAACCGCATACCACCGCGGCGTTAAATCACACCCGAAAGGGGAAGACTTCGCATCTGCGAAGATTTATGCCCATTGTATGAGTAAGCACGACGTGTATTTATATAAATATTATCCGTATATTAAAGGGGAAAAGTTTATGAGAGCCTGTGATATACTCACGAAGTTTGGACTACTTCATTTGAGAGGCTTTTATCTTATGAGTTTATTAAAAAGGTTTTGTCGAAGGCAGTGTATCTCATAGGAAGCCTTAGTGATATTATGAACGGTATCGGTAGGTATAGCGAGTATATTTCAGAAAAGGTAATATAATATACCATCATTGTGACAAACGCTCGCACAGATTTTATAAAACATATGAAGTAGAACAAACATTCACAAAGCCACAGGTTAGTGTCCAGGAGACCTGAAATACAGGATTTCCCTAGTTTAGGCTCCTGTCCACCCCTCATAATACGCTACTTGCTATATTTACCTTGCTACCTAGTGCTGCTACGATTTGAAATATCACATTGTGCGAAATTGTAAAATTATGTTTGGTGGAAAATAAAATTTATTTTATTATTATTGTAAATTTATTGATCTGCAATCATGACCCAGTGGTACCGTGTATTTTTTTTGTAGATTGTGGATTCAGTCACCGCGTGGATAATAAGGATTTTGTCTGTTATTTCCTACTTGTATAGGTTCAGTTTTGCAGCAGATTTTTTTACTTTGCTATTTTCTGTATTAATGATATAAATGCCAACATAATTTAGGCTTTTTTTATGTTTGCTTGGCTTAACCACTGAACGCTTCTGATAATTTTGTACAAACTAAAAATCTAGAGAAGTGCCTTAGAAACACTAACGTGATCGCGAGTATTCTCTGTATCTTTTATAATCTAAGTAAAGAAAAATAAATATTTATCATACACAATATACGCAAGATAAACGCAAGTTGTACTTTACTTTCAAAGCCGGTTACATGCTTTCTAAGGCAGTTTCGCCCATTTTTTGTGAACCTCATTTCCTCGGTCCTATCTGCCTAACAATCTACTCATAACCGATGTGTTAACATAAGCCTACATTGTGGCTCTCTTCAATGTTCCCTCTCTTATACACTCGCGTATACTCACACAATAATATGTATTATGTTCGTGTATTATATTCGTCTTTCGTACAAAATTAACAGTATTGTAGACGCACAAGTCTCTTCAATCAATAGGTATGTTTATAAAGGCAACAAAAGGGGAGGAATCGTCTATCTGTCGATTTGTATATTTGTATGTATCTAATTTGTGTTAGAACATCTTAGAAATGAACAATTATTTAATTAAATACTAAATGGCAAATACGAGTAGGTATGTTGGTACTATTAATATTACAATAAATGTATTTATTTCAATTCTCAAATACTATTTGGACCTTTTTATGGATCAAGAATAAACTAAACCTGTACTTGCAACTTAAACACACTGTGCCGCTGAGAAAAAATATTATAATTAAATCTTTACTCCTGCACTAGGAATAATGATTGTTTCGGTCACAAAGAACACTCAGTATTGTAACAACCATTTGTGGAATATATAAAATACGATAGCTAAAGATGGGCAGCAGTTAGCGGAACTAAGTCTCGGTCAAAGCAGGTGGGAAAAGATAAAGAATTCCTTAGGTACTACTAATTGCTAAAAATAATCTACCTGCTCTTAATACGATTTAAATTCAGTCAAATATAACCTATGAGCTACTAAAAATACACAGCTTTCACGAAACGCAATAATAACATCGAGGCCATAAAACGTTCAACAGCCATTCGTTGCAGTTGTTAATGTTCCCATTGTAATACCACGTGTATCGTTTGAATAATTGTGTGAAAGCTTATAATAAGCATATTAAATAAGTTCTGTATTTTAAATGTTTTCTTAAACAATTGTAAAATAACGTGAGGTACGCCAACAAAAGTAAATGTAATGAAAGAAAAGCAGCGTTTTCTTTGTGGCAATGTTTTCTTTGGGACATGTAAGGTTTCACATTGCTTTTTAGCATTGTTACGATTGGAAAAAGGCATAGATTTATATTATTCTTAAAATACAACCTACTAACCAGTTAATCTTATTACAGCTATATGTATGTACGTTTTATTCCAATAATGCCAACTAAATTAAATATCTGATTATAATCTCACGATTTCTCGGTTTCCTCCTGCCAACCCCCGTCATATACGTAGAACATTGACTTTCCAAAATTCTAGCTGACAAGTTTACACTGGTAGCCTAAAATAATTTGTGTAGAGACATTTAATAGATAAGTACTTGTAAATGCGAAAAACCGTAACTTTAACATTTATCAAGTGTCACTTCATGCAAAATAGCGTCAGACGTCAGACGAACGAGTACACGTCTGCGCAATGGTAAATTAACTGATTTTTTTTTTGGTATCAATGCTTCTTTTCATATTTTCTATCTTTTACAGTATTTTAAATTACACGAATGTTATTCATTGAAATTAAACAACTATATACGGATTTTATCGCGTTGTTTATTTTACACTTTATTACATAATTTAGAAACTGTTACACTGTTAATTTTCAAGCCAATTAAATTATTAAAACTATTTATATTTAAGTTTACACTTTCACCGACGTTTCGGTAGCTTTTCAGCAGCCATGGTCACGGGAAGACTAAGATGGTAGTTGTCTCAATGTTCCAGTGTAGTTTTTTCAAAGTACCCGAACATAATTTAATCATTGGCTTTTCTATTTATGCAGAATGAGCTCAGAGTATCATGAAGTCTAGCTGTGGTTTGCTTCTTCTTGGGTTTGACTATTTGAATTACTGGATCCCAAGCTGGTGGTACATTCCAACCATCTTCTCTATTGAAATTAGGATGTTTTTTGATTTCAATAGCCTCGCGAAGCATCCTTGGTAGGAATCGGTGTTATTTAGCGAGAATCTGTGGTTTGTTAAATCTCAGGTAGTGGTTAGTCCCCTGTTGCACATGTTCACACACAGCAGACTTCAACGAGCGTTGGTGTTTTACATCAGCTATGTGTTCTTTCATGCGGGTGCCTATGCTTCTCTTGGTTTGACCAATGTATGAGAGTCCGCAGTCACAATCTATTTTACAGACCCTTGCATCTTGTAAAGGTAGTTGGCACTTGACGGATGGTAAAAATTGACTTATCTTCGTTGGCGGCTTGAAGTATGTGTTGATTGAAGCTCGCTTCAAGATGTAGCCAATCTTGTCAGTGACACCCCTTACATAAGGCAGTATAGCAGGCTGGCGCTCGACTGTGGCTAGCTTTTCTCGGGATCTGTGACAGCGGCGCGGCTGATGGAGCTTGTTCTCTTGCAGTACTTGCTTGACATATTGAAGCTCGGCGTCCAGGTGTATCCTGTCACAGATTCCGTGTGCTCTCTGGAACAAAGACATTCCCACGGTAGCTAACTGTTTAGGACAGGTGGTGCGATTCACCTTTAAGTACCTATTTTATGGGTCTTTTTCCTATACACAGTGTGGCTCAAAGGATGATCAGGATGCCTAATGACAAAAAACATCTAAGAAAGCTAATGAATTATTTGCCTCTAATTCCATAGTAAATTGGATGTTGTTATTAATGGAATTAGGTTGTTCTAGGAATACACTTACACTATCTGTTGGTAATATTGTAAAAATATCATCTACAAACCTCTTATATATCCTGGGTGTGATGGGGGCAGTCTGTAAAGCTCGAGCCTCGAAGTCCTCCATATATATATCGGCAACAACAGGCGATACTGGGGAGCCCATAGCCACACTATCGACTTGTATGTAGAATTTATTGCCCACAACAGATAGCCAGTTGGTAAGCAATGCTTAAGTAGTTCTGCAAATTCCTCAGGCATATTGTACTCTATTAGCTTCCTTTTAGTTATTCAATACAATCATGATGTACAGGTATGCATGTAAATAATTACTGTACATCAAAACTAACCATTGTTTCATTATTAGTGAGACGTAGGTGTTTAATATCACTCACAAAATGGTATGAATCCTTTACTTGTGTGACTTTGCTTGTTTTATCTATGTCCTATGTGTAGTACATTCGTTGCCAATTAAGATTGTCAATGTTTGACTACTAGTGTCCTTTATAAAGTAGATTCGTTTGTTTACTCATTAATTACTTTTCTTTTTTGCAGTAATAACAGAGTATGATATTAGGCAGCTACTAAATAATACTAAAATTGATTTTATAGATAAATATTTCAATATAAACATTTAAACGATCCTCTTTTCGAGTCATTCTCGCGACACAGTTCAAAAAGCACAGATAATTTTGAAAATTTTAATAGTTTAGGAGAGTTGAGGCGATCCATCCTGTATATGTGAGTTTCTTCTATGCGCGATGCAGTTCCTTTACCAATGGTATCTAAATATTTTTATATCACAACAAATACCACACAAACTAGAACACGAGGGCAGGAAAGAGGAACGAGACGTAGAGGAAGCAGAGGTCGTGCTTGTTGAACCACACCCTGTGACAATGCTGAAGTGAGTGAAAGGGACGACAATTCGCTACGCAAATTATTTGAACTCAAAGACAGTGAACTGATGTAACCAGCTTATATGCAATGCACAGCCAATACGTGGATAGCAGATGTGCAATACAATAGAATTGCCTTAACAAATCGAACCCTGTTAGAATGAAGGTTTTCATGTTATTGTTTGTGATATGGTCCCTAATGAAGGAGAGAGTACCCTTGAATACCTGACAAGTAAAGTATATGGACTAGATGAATCAGTAATGCTGTATCTAACTGAGACTGGTACCAGGTCATTCGTTGTACTCAGGTCGACCTTTATTTTATGGGCGGAAAAGCTTTTGAACTAGCTCGTAATGCGTGATTTTCATGGCACAGGCATTTATGTGAAACGAGAGTACCCACATACTGTATTTTGATGTATGAAAAACAATTTCAAAAGCGGCAATGAGGTCCATCTGATGTCAAAATACCAAAGGAGGGGTTGTTAGCAGTTACGATGTTTCTTGATAATAAACCTGTGCTGATGGTGTCCAGCTACTCTGATCAGGATCATGTTTTGTTTTGATAAAGAATCCTTTTTGTAGTAATATTTTACAGTATTTTACAGTTTAATTAGTAAAATTTATATATAGAATGACTTAATTAACAACCAGTGTCCTACACGTTGTACATAAGATTTTCAAGAAGTTTCAGGCCTGGGATTTTGCCCATTCACCCAGAAAAAATTATAACGGTATCTGAAAAAACGTGCGTCTGATAGGCAGGAGATTAAATAAATGTAATTTCGTACTACTCAAAATTTATTTTAATGGCATCCCGAAGACGAAGTGTAAAATTGAGCATTAAATATTTATTTGCTGACCTTTCTCTAATATTTAAATTTGAGCTAACCGGACGAAAATATCAGATTCTTATGGTTAGATAAGAAATAGTTATAGTAGATAAATATTTAATTTTATACAGCAATTAAAATACATTAGAACTGAGCATAGTAAAATGAAAAATTAAACGTTGTAGTGCAAGTTCGATCTGCGTAAATAGTACCGTGTCTCTGAGTTGACTGATCATTTTGTCATTCATTGATTTTAAAATACATTTCCCAATCAGTAATAATTATTGGGATAGGTAAGATTGTATTCAGATGATTACAAAATATGAAACTAGTAATAGCATAATGAAAATCAACCCAAATTACCTGTAGTATACAAAAGGTCATTTTTAAAGCTAAAATTACTGCTATAATATTTGTAATCTGATGATGCAATTAAGTACAATATTAGAATATTTAAAAACAGCAGCTCAGCATCTTTATAATGTTATCCACCCACGATATAAATACATTTAACCCTCGCAAATAAGCTCATCTGGAACAATTTCATTTTAATATTGAGATTTACATCGAAATATACGCAATTGTAATTGAAAGAAAGACAAATTCTACTATTAAATAAGTGCCTATCCTTAAATGCATTGGGTATATATACGACGGTTGATCGAATTACATCGCCTGTGGTCACGAACTGATCGAGCACTTGTTTACAAAGCCTTCGTGAATAGAATCGATAAAGAATTTTCGGCATAATAGTACCTATCCACAACATGCTATACAATAACATAGAGTACAAAATGACAACGTGTTATATAACCAGGCAGTTGTCTATGTCTGAATTTGCAAGTTATTTTATAGCCAATTCATTAAAAAGGAGAAAAGATGGAATATGTAGAATACGAATTTTATCGCGGTTTTAATTTCAATGTATAACATTCGCGTAAACGTAAGACAATAATTACGTAAGTACATTGTTTTAAAAATAGCATCAAAGTAGGTGTGTGTGTGTATGTGTGTGTGTGTGTGTTTGTGTGTGTGTGTGTGTGAGTGTGTGTGCGTGAGTGTGTGCGTGCGTGCGTGCGTGCGTGCGTGCGTGCGTGCGTGCGTGTATGCGTGTGTGCGTGCGAGCGTGCGTGCGTGCGTGCGTGGCAATATAAAAAAGCTATATTTGTAATTTGAATATAATTATGTTGGGACCAAGTAAAGGTATCTCGCTGTCTTCCCCGCAAATCTATACTTAAATAGGGATGAGGATGTGTCAACTACCCTATTATGTAAGCTTAGTTTCTTTTTTATCTTTCTCTTCTATATTTATGGGGAAATACGTCCACATATTAAGGTTTATTAGTGATATCCTGCCCATAATACTCTTTTAGAAAAGATGAGAAAGTATCGAAAGTATCCTGTCACATATGACGAGATGGGAGAACATCATAAAACATAAATGTCGCTAAATAATAAGTATTAAAAACGTAGTTATTTATCATACTTATGTTATAAGTACTGTACCCTTCAGTGGCACCCTGCAAAGAATAAATTAAATTAACTACGACGTTTATTTCATTTAGTGTTTGCTGAGTGCAACGAGTTGAGAGAGTATCTTTAGCACTGTAAAACTTTATGCTAACAATTTGTGTTCTAACACGTAATTGAATACTCGGCAATGGAAGCCTAATCCGAATGGCCACAGAGCTACATCTACCCACATCCCACTGACAGAGGTGTTAAATAATCTTTATATTTATATGTATGTACACGTGCTATTTTTGTGTATTGGATTGCTTTAGGCGGTAGGCAAGTTAAAACTATTTATTTTTTATGCGATGTCAATAGTATACTAAATACATATACATATGTATTCACATAAGTACCTATTCCTGAAGAGGTAGGTAGACAGCGAGGTGTTTTCTTCACCAGCTATATTTTAAGTCTCATGTAATAGGAATCGAGTCTATTGCAGTCCAATTTGAACAGTTTCAGACTCCGTGCTGCTATCAACAACTTCTTGACAGAAAACACAATAACACTACCGGATCCGGGAATATCATCGAGACCTCATATACAGCTGTCGTGTTTATACGCTATAGACTTCGTATACACTGTATATAATTATAATATATCTAACTCTACAATATGTAGGTAGAGGAACGTAAAGTGGTCTAAGTGGTCGCCTCGCCACTGCCTCTGCGCCGAGTGTTGTGGGTTCAAATCCCACACGGGACAAAAATTTGTGTGATCCACAAATGGTTGTTCCGAGTCTGGATGTTCTTCGTGTCCCTTGTTTGAATATTTGTAAAGTCTCCGCGACACAGGAATTGTTCCTAGTGCAGGAGTTGAAATTTTATAATAAAAAAGCAATAAAATAATTACGTGCAATAATTCTGTGTTTTAACCAATCTTTATTACTAATGATTTAATGATGTATGCTAGTCCGTGGTATGGAGAAAATTTAAACAAGCGTTTGCTGGGGACAACAGCTCATTCTTCAGTGTCGCTTTGACAACATGAAATTGCAATGAACAATTATTTCAACTGCGTAGGTACAGATAGGACGTATCTCTCAATTTGGTTTTAAACTGTGTTGAATCTTTATCTATTGTAGTATTTATTATTTAATGCAATTCTACGTTTATTTATATAATGTTACGTGTAACATATTTATAATCTCTAAAAGAACAAATTAATGTCCGAATTTAGCAAGCTGACGAGTCTTGTTCCAAATATAAATTAATTTTATTTGATCATAACATGGTTATACATATAAACTAAGTATAACATATACATATACATTTTTGATCAACGTGTATTGCCTTGTAGGTGTGCCAATATTTAATTGTTTACAACTTTATAAGCCAGGACTAATTTAAGTATTCCATACTTACACTAGAAGTACGATTAGAACTATATGTACATACACTCTTTATATTTCTTAATTCTATAAGCTTGTTCTCAGAAGCAATTGGGTCGATATCAACTTCAAAAAAAACATATTCCAGTAACAGTGATCGTGGCAAAGCGACAACGTAAATCACTACGCCAGCCGTACAGTCATATCATACAAAATACGATATTAAAACTAAGCTACCGATATTCAAAGGTTTGTTACTATAATATTGTATGTATATTTGCTATGAATGCTTTAAGAACCAATCTATAAAGCGCACAGACTAAGACCACTGGATGAAGCTACGACGTAAAATTGCAATGTCCGCTATTCAAATTGGATCAATTTATTTCATCGCTTTCATAAGAAATACAATTTCATTTCAAATTTATGAATACAATATAACAAAGTATAATATTTCTATCTCCGGACAGATCTGCTTCAATTGGAACAAGAAGCTTTTGAGTATTTTTAAGAAATAACGGTAATTTTATATTTTTGGAGTTGATGGATGGACTAGTAGGTTAAGAGGACGCTTCTCAGTTATAATGGGCAGTCAAAAAGTTCAACATTATTACCATCAACGGCATTCCGCGGCATTGCTTTATTATTATAAATTAGTTTTAAATAATGTGGAAGTGTAATATCTCCATTCTAATACTCTCTGGTAATTACGTTTTTAACTGAATTACTGAGCCAATTTTGAAATGTATTTCAGAGAGACAGCCCGTGAATTTCGAGGAAAAAGAAAAAAGGAAAGTCTCGGGCAAAGTTTCTGAAAACAGCAATATCATATATGATATATAAAAAATTACTGTAACATAAAGTGCCTCGATTTAGTAAGTAATACAGTGATGATATACAATGGCAACAAATTGTTAATAATATTAAAGCTATTGGGAACGTAAGAAAATAAGGCAGCAGCCCTTTTTATGTCGAAAAAGGGCTACAGCCTTGTTTTTTTATAAATATTTGAGATCTTGTGATCTCAAATATTATAGCATATAAATTTTCATGCTACGAATACAAAGGAGGAACAGGAATACCACGGCTGAGTGAGTTTGTACGCACGAGTGAATCCGAGAGCAAAAGTGATAAAAGTTATAAAAATTTTTTCGCTGGTAAAAGGTTAAACGATCAATTTGGCTGATGTAAAATTGCTTTTTACCGACACAAAGCTTTATTTGTGTGGTGACATTGCAATTTAACTGTTAATTGAATCAGTACATGTGACTGAACGTACTTTATTCTTTTAACTACTGGCGCACTGTTTTAAATAGTCTAATAAATTAAACAATACAAATAAATATATTAAACGAATTGTGCTAATATATAAGTGGTCACTTTGCCACTTCTGATGTACCGAGTATTATTGGAATAATCGTCTGACAGTTTGACGAAATCGCTTGTATTTGTTTTAATGATAGCCAAGCCAAGGGGTTATTATGGTGCGGTATCATTTTTGTAGTAGGTAATTTTACAAAAAGGCATTTAATTTTGTATGTTTGTATGCAAGGTAATGCTAGGTACAACTGAACCGATTCTATAAATATTTTACTAAGTGAAAGCTCCCCTATTCCCGACTAATATAAGCTAGTTTTAATGACATATCACGCGAGTAAAGGCGCGGTTTGAAGCTAATTATAAATAAAATAGAAACAGGTACGTTCACACGCTTGCGGCTTCAATTATCGATTTTCTGATACGAATTCCAGCGGCATAAAAAAACGTGCGAGTGGCCACACAAATACGTGAAAAGCGAATGCATTTTTCTTTTGCTTTTACCATATAGCTTTATGACAAGCCGTATCAGCAAGGCTTGACCGAACGAATACTTACGCAATTCTTTCTGTAGTAAGGCATTAAAATTTGTGAGGTACTATACTAGCCACATTATAACAACAGTACATCTTTTTCTATTTATTTGGTTAAACTTGTTGTCAAAAGCTTCATATTTACCGAAAATATTTATTAATTGTTTTGTTTATTTTTATTTCCAATATCTAGGAGACAACAAAAGAAACGATTTATTTGTCTATAGTAAATATAATAGATTTTTAAAAGTAAACATTTCAGAATCTACCACTGTCTAAATATTTTGGATACGCTTTAGGTATATTCAACTGTGTTGTTATTTTAAAGCGTAAATAAGAACATTGTCTTAATTATTGACTATGTAAAAAAGAGATGTAGTGAGTTGACAATTTTGAAGAGAACAAGCAGAGATGATTAGGCACTTAAATATAATTAATGTACGGCGGGTCCGTATTCGCAATTTTCGTCCACCCCTTGACGATATCCAGGAAAATTTCCCTTCTGTGACCCACTTTTGTTTTTCCACCAACTTTTCCTATCAACACAATTTATGTTATGTTGTATCTTACATAGCTAAAGTAATGCCAAAAAATAGTATTAGCATTACTTCGTACTTTTTTTTTTACTTAATTATGAATGTAGTATTGCGTATACCTACGTTAAATGTCTATCGTGACGGTATAATTCTAGCAAAGGACAAGATTTTCAGTGAGCCAATTTTCTTTGTAGCCATACGGAATTTAGAATTGTACGATATAAATCAATAGTTCCGCTTCTACCATGGGAGATAAAACATAACTTGCGGTATATGGGTATATTAAACTACTGCTCGACGCTTCAGTAGCAATGATAAATAAATAGTACTAGTTAACTTGCAATATACTAATTTTAAGATTCCGTATCTTAACTAGTATATGGTTTAATCATTGCAAAATTGTACTCGCAGATACGATAGATACATTGACATAATAACACCTGAGTACATTACACACCACAAGGTGATTTCAAATGAGACGTCAAGATTTGTATACCACCATTCCTATTTTAAAATATAAACCCCTTGTCAATCTATTCACTGCAACATAATACATTAAACTTTTGACATTTATTAGCATTACATTGTACAACTGTATAATTTGTTAATAATTTGTTTCAGTTCCGAATACCTATCGCCTGACATATTTAACATAGGCACAAATATCAAACTATTTGCCGTTGCAGATACATTGCAGTCGGCAGCGCTGCAGTTTCAATTAATTTTACAATGCACACAATCGGTTTGACCAACCGTTCATCATAATTTATCAGCTGAAGCTAGCAAAACTGTTCGACGCAGTGTCAGCAGACTACGTCATACATTATTATAATTTTAGCACTATACATTATGTACATATAAGCGTGGGCTGTGCCACCAACTTGGCTGTATTTGGCCTGGTATCCGCAAAAGATGAGCGCCGATAAGAGATGTGGTATTCGGACATTTTGTCTTCGCTTAACTTCAGTGAATATAGTCAAGTAAAGTACTTTTTCATTAGAGCAAATTTTTCATTGGGGCTCTCACTTGCCAATTTACTATTAGCACATCACTGTGTTGATAGTAAATTGGACAAGGGCATACAGCGGATTTTAACTAGTATATATCTCTCTACACTTCTCTCCTCTCCGCCCAAGTTTGCTTTAGTGGATACCGGCCCTTATAATCCCGCCATGAATTAAGTTTGCAAGACGCTTTAAGCCAGCGTTGAGCTGTCAACACTGTCAGCAGGACAACAACTGGTTCTTTGTATTTCGCGCTTTTGCACAGTGACAGAATTTTTTGCAAAGTCGACAATGTGCGGGTGATACCCTTGTTGTTGCAAGCATCTGTAAGCTACAGTGACGGCTTACCATTAAGCACCGTACGTTTGTTGTACCTCAGCAGTATGAAAAAGGCTATATAAAAGATATAGCACATTTTAAATTATTTTATGGTAATAATCATATATTAATTTCATATGTATCAAAACAGGTCGTACTTGTAATATATTTATACACGTCATATAAGAAGCCCTCTCATGCGACAGATCCTTTGTATAGTATTTTTGAGAGACATTATCGTAATATCGATATTTTATCGTAGTCAGTCAGTCAGCTGTTGTCCAGTGCAGTGACTATACGTATGACCAGCACGTAACGGTTCGAGTCGCCACTGCCACTGCGTCGTGTGTTGTGGGTTTGGTCTTCACACGGGACAATAAATTGTGTGATCTACTAATGGTTGTTCCGACATTGTGTGATCTTTGTGTTCGTTGTTTCAATGTTAGTAAAGTCCCCCGCGACACAGCAATTAAACAGTATTCCGGGACTTGTCTTTAAAATAAAAAGATGTAACAGTTCTTTAACTACTACTATTTATATTAAAAGAAAAGAACTTCGTTTAGTTTCCTACCCTGTTGAAATGCGTATTCTCTGCTATGAATGTATTAATAACTTACAATTTGATGTCACTCTGATCATACGCTACAACAGGGCATTTTATAATAGAAATACCCAATATATTTTTCTATAGAAATTGGGCTCTTATATTTGATAGGAAGCGTATAGCACAGATTTTTGAAACAGTAATTTGGTAGAACAAAGACACGCCGTTTAAATGCTATTACATAGTCTATTATATTTGTTGATATTCAAAGTATAATAACGTTTATACGATCATTATAACAACATATATTTATTTAATACTAATTTTAACATAACACACTTATAAACGTACACCCTTACAGTTGTGTAGTATTTATTAAAAAAAGTTTATCCTACTTCCCAGGAACTATGTGAAAAGACGGCTATTTTCCGTGTATTCAACGAAACCAAGCGCTTCTATACATAACATCAATACAGGAAAGCGAAAAATATTAATTAGTCGTACATATAGCTAAAGCGACAAAGAAATTCAGAAAGTTGTTAATAAATATTTTAATTAATAGCAATTTCTTTATTCTAATTAATAATATTTCTTTTTACGTTGACGCTTTTGCAATTTTTATACTTATTTGCGATAAGTAAATGATGAACTTGTTGTGTGTTATTTATATAATGATGTATTTTAATTACAACTTAATTAAGTTTGTATTTTAAATAGTATTACACAGTAACTTAGCTTTTCATTTATTGGTAACACTTCATTTATAGCTAACGAAAATACGTACCAATAATATATGAACCGAATAAGTAGGTCAGATTTCAAAAAGGAGGCCAGGCGAAAATTCTTTCTTGTATCATTCGTGTGAGAATATTATGTTACTAGTTAAATATTTTTGTCTTTCGTTTCTGTTGGTTAATAAAATAATACCTTCGTAAATATTTAAAAATGGAATCCGTATATATGATACATTTCAAAACAAGACGGTCTAAAGACAAGACACATAGAACTTAGTTGTATACATGCATATGTATTCTACATAATATATTGTCTGCTACAATATTCACTGGATTTTGCAATTTTGCAAGAAAACTTAGCAATCTCCTTTGAAACCTAACAAACTTTGGATTTAACATACAATATCCTTGTATGTGTGACCACACCAGTCCAGTCCAGTCCAGGATAATAATAACAAGTTTATTGAAGCTAAGTTACAGTATCATGTCCATACCGGTTTGTGTCTCTTTTAAAGTAAAATCTTACTTGTGTTAGCAGCTACAGCACTTCCATAGTTTTAAATTAAGTTATGTTCGTAGAAACGGAAAAAATATCATATATTAATTATAAGAAAGGATGTGTATGTGCGTTATGTTTGCGAAATTATATACTTATATCCAGAAGTGTGTGTTAGTTTGTTGTCTATGTGTGTGGATACTCTTCAAATCAGACGGACGATTGAAAGCAGTCGTCACGCCCACCACGTGTGTCAATAAAGCCGTTGACCACTGCCATGTATATTTACTATCGATACTGGAAATGATTACCTTCGACTATTCACAAGTAAAAGCTATTAAGTCAAGTTAAAGATCTGCTGACGTCTTGAAAACCTCCGCCACTATATCAGCTGCTAAACACACGAAGAAAAGCCCGTAGCGTATTCAAACCTCTTTGCTACTTCACACAAAATGTGCGGATTGAGACTGTATTGTTTTTACTTAATACCTAAGCTGCCAGGGGCAATAATTAATAAAGCCTTAAAGACAAAGACTCAGAGAAGGCGTATATTACATTTGCATAAATACAAAGTTTAGTCAGAAGTATCTACTTAACCCTAAAACCTTAACCCTCTTGAGCAAACAGAAGGAGTTTTGTTTCTAAACATTTCCTCTTCACAATTTTGTTTAGCACATTGTGAGAAAGTGTGAATACATTCAGTAAAGTATCTGTATATCTGGGAAGATAGGGTGATATTATTATATAGGCTAAATCCTTTATTGATGTGAATTATATGTTATCATAACACATCCTCACGTTATTATATCTTGAAAGGTAGGCAGCGACGATTCATACCCACATTTAACCAGCTAAATTAAAATGTTTAGGTGGATAGTTGAATTTCGGCTTTAAGTTCTGTGACTGCTAGTGGGATTGGTATTCTGTAAGAAAATCACAACACGCAGTTAAGAACAAAAAATAAGATCCACCCCATTTCCCCATGATAAAAGCGATATCAAAACTTTTAAATTATACTGACGATTGTTCACGCCGTCAAACCAATTGAGAGAATCAAATAATCTAACAAAACGACCAAATATAAAAAGACATAAGCTATTTAAATGTTATACAATAAAAAATACACATCTATCAAATTCTGTTTATAGCACTAATAAAATCCTAACCAAACTAAAGCATATATTATAACCAGAAAGAGGAGATGCTTAAAAGGTTACTGTTGCGTTTCACAGTAACTTCAACAAACTTTAGAAATGAGTTCTAATATTTTGCCGCAAAATGGCACAGTTTATAGTTTTTGTTATGGCTAAATATAACTGTATTATTGTGCTCATGCCGTTCACACCAAAAGCGACAAGAAGGTGGAGTTTCATCTCTTACTCATAACAGTTGAAACCGACGTTAAAATAAAAGACTAGCATTGTAAAAGTGTGCTGAATAACTATGTTTACCATACCACATCATCAGATTCTTAAAAGATCTAAATTTCTAGTAAGTTCCTGTTAAGTAAAGCTAGATACTATTTTTAAGAAGTCCTGTTGTCTTGATTGACTACTAAAATTTATCGTTGGCACTCCAGCTACTGTATCATGAGTATTTTAAGGTAATGAACATTGGCAGCGTTTCTTATCACAATATTTTTTCTTTTAATTATCAGCTATTCCAAGGATGGATTTATTATCATAGTGGTACCACTAATATGCACTTAAAAGGGCAAGTTACCTGCCTAGTATTATCTGACTGAAATAATAGCCAAAATGACAGCGTTTAAAAGACAAATTGTTCTGATAAGATATCCCTTATTCCGGATTTACGCAAGGAAACCCACATTCATTATATGCGAGACAAAAAGGTCGAGTCTGGAGGCCACAGAGAGTCTCAGTACTTTTCCTAAAATAGCTCACAATAAAGCTATATCATAAAACATTTTTACGATATTCGTATATAAAAAGATATTAATAAAACGCGAGGCATTTGCGATGTTCACACCTTTAGTGAAGGATACGAAACAATAATCCTTAAGCCAACGCCGAGTATTAGAAGACTAATACTCTCGATTCGCTCCATCGGGGGTTGCCGAGTGCGGATTAGAAAATTCAATAACTTTAATAGTGTACTTTATATTATAGCCCATAAAGGATAATGCAGGCATCTCTTAAAAGATGTGTTAGTACTTCAAATAGGATTTCAGATGGAATATTGAATTTTTTATTGTTAGTTCGTAACATTTTCAATCAGTACATTCGGAACGGTATAAGATTTCAGTGTTTCAAATCACTTTATCCTTACTCTAGAGAAATACTTGACATCTGATTGTCAAGAGGTTACTTTACTCTTGGCACACAACAAACGTAGGAGCGCAAACAACTGTCCGTACTTTTCTCTGTTTTTATCGTTCGCTTGAAAACGAACAAGAGATTCTATAGAGCCCATTCATCTGTTAAGTAGGTATATAGACTTATTCACTATCACAGTAGTAACGTACGTACTATTCTGAATATTTGCTTAACAGAGAGCGTCAATCAGTAAACGAGACTATACTTAGCTTTGATCCCTCTTGTATTATTATTAATGTGTTCAATAACAGTAATTTCTCAATTATATATAGCTGACATACTCCAGTAAATGTCAATAGTATGTGAACTAATTACGCAAATCCTTGATTGAGCAGTATTGCAGTGACGTCATAATAATTATAAATACAGCCCTATACATATGTATAGGGCTGTATTTATAATTATTCACTCGTATGTTCCGGGCGAGTCCCCAACAAGCGCCTCTCATTAGTCAAGTCGGGACGGGTCTTTATTAATTGGGGCGCCAAGAAAGCGGCCGACGCTAATTTTTATTTAGACTTTGCGAAAATATAAATACTGTGTTAATAGATTGGTACTTAATTATGTAAAGTTATTCGGAGAATGTCGAGATAGGTGAGAGGCTGAATTCCTTGCGGTCTCGGCGTGCAGACTACAGAGCTATCGAACCATAACAAAGTATACATACATGTGTATCTATCTGTCTGTGCGGTGTGTTTACCCCCTGTGTGCTACCCAACGTCCTCTGGCGCTACACTTTTTGCGTTGGGGACGATGCAGTGTCAGCTTCGTTTATTGTTACACAGAACTTCTATTCTAGCCCAGTACAGAATAATAAGCGTTACGAAACAAATAATAAAATAAGGAGGGGAAAGTGGAGGGGAAAGAAGTTGAAGCTTTGTGATATTTATAAAATTTTATATCTAATTCAAGTGTTCTAAAAACATTTCGGTATGAAAACAAATATTTTTATCATTACAGGAAAAGCTATAGACCAGATATGTAATCGTGGCGATATTAATAAAATAATGGATATGCTTATACATATGTATATACTATTAAAACATAATAAAGACTAATAAAACTATAAACAGGCTGTGTTTATTTGGGGTATATTTTAAAAACTAATCAAAGTCGATTAATTAGTGGGACTGCGCTCAACACAGTATTATATCTGTCCGTTTCTTTTGCATTACTTTAAAACTATTAAACGTACTTGCATGCGAATTTTAGAATTTGGTAGTTATTTAACTTAATAATTTAGTCGAGCCAAAAATACATTATGACTTCTTGGGTGAAGAATATTATATGTATACTAAGAAAAACTACA
This sequence comes from Catocala fraxini, assembly GCA_930367265.1. NCBI lineage: Eukaryota > Metazoa > Arthropoda > Insecta > Lepidoptera > Erebidae > Catocala > Catocala fraxini. The sequence goes on from OV884032.1 coordinate 9,887,946, forward strand.
AACTCTGGTACATAGATTTGGTACATGATACAGTTAATCCGAATCATTTACACCAATTGGATTAGTGGCTTTATGTGAGTCCCAAACACAATGCTATATTATTTCTTCGTGCTGGCCGACTAACAAACAATAAAATGGGCCGGCTCGACCAGATTGATACCACGGCCTCACAGAAAACCGGCGTGAAATAACGCTTGCGTTTTGTTTTGTCAAGTGACTGAGGGTACCGGAGGCCCAACCCCCCTCCCCCCTCTGCCGAGGAGGGGGAAATTTAAAAGGCTGGCAACGCACTTGCGACTCCTCTGGTGTTGCGGGTGTCCATGGGCGGTGGTAGTCGCTTACCATCAGGCGAACCAAGTGCTCGTTTGCCGCGAATAACATAAAAAAACAGCTGGCTTTTACGTGCCTCACTCATGAAGAACCTTACTTATAATAATAATAATATTCTACCACATACACACAACACCATCTAGCCCAAACTAAGCAGAGCTTGTACTACGGGTACTAGACAATGGATAAACATACATATATACTTCGTTTTTTGTAAATACATACATATTATACATAGAAACACCCAGACCAAGACAAACATCCATGTTCATGCACACAAATGTTTGACTTGTGCGGGAATCGAACCCGCGACCTCAGGCGTGGCAGTCGGTTACACTAACCACTACGCAACCGAAGCCGACGTGCCGACTTGTATTATATATCTTTATATATTCAGCGACGACACTTATTCGATTTATTGAAAAAGAATAGCAGCGTGGCTTTATATATGCGAAGGTTTTGATATTTGATTGCACGGATGGCGAAGTTGTTTGAGTGATCGCATCGCCGCGCCGCTGCCACTGCGCCGAGTGTTGTGGGCTCAATCTTCGATCATAGTTCTTCTGACTCTGGGTGTTTTTTGTGTCCGTTGTTGGATTGTTTGTAAAGTCCCCAGTGATACAAGAGTTAAGGGAAAGGCGAGAGAAGTCTTTTAAACAATGCAAATGCAACTATGCAAATTGTTAAAATTAAATAGCCTAAGTAATCTAATTGACTTGCATGCTGACTCACTTAATAGGATCAAAAATATTATATCTAACTATGAAAAAACCTAATGCTCTCTCTGTATTAAGGTTGGTCGGTTGGTTTGTTTGTGTATTTATTTATTTTTAATTTTATTTACATATTTTTCTTGTATTGTTTGATTTGTCTTTGAACTGGTAATTGTAAACTTAAATATAAAAATTATGCATACTGTGTTTACCTATAAGAGATTGTTATGCTAGTAAATGAGTTTTATGAATGTATCACATCTTGTAACAGTGTAATCAATTGTTGGTGAACCTTGTGAATAAAAATAAAAATATAAAAATAATAATAATAATAATAATATTCTACCACATACACGCAACACCATCTAGCCCAAACTAAGCAGAGCTTGTACTATGGGTTCTAGACAATGAATAAACATACATATATACTGCTTTTTTATTTTGTAAATACATAGAAACACCCAGACCAAGACAAACATCAATGTTCATGCACACAAATGTTTGACTTGTGTAATCAATGGTTAATTAACATTGGCAACAACGCGCTTGACGCTATTATAATTTTGATTCGGCACAACTATTCGTAGAAAATCGTGCAGAAACACCCAGACCAAGACAAACATCCATGCTCATGCACACAAATGTTTGACTTGTGCGGGAATCGAACCCGCGACCTCAGGCGTGGCAGTCAGTTACACTAACCACAACGCCATCGAGGCCGACAATAAAACAAAATATATTAGAATATAGAACAGTAACAGTCTGACATTTACCAACAAAAGCTTTATCGATTTTCAGGTTGCACTACAATATAAAGAGAAACCTTAGAGCTTATCGGCTTTACAAAATAATGCTGCTTTTGCTGTTCGCCAGCATACGGTTAAAATGCAAGTCGAATATTCACGCTTAGATGAGACTTTCAATCGGATTGGCTCTATGGTGCATTCATTGTGCGGAAGTCCATGTTAGGCGGAGTAGGTACGTAATTTCCGAAATGAATTTAAGTTACTTTAAACATACATTATATTATTTAAAATAGATAGGAACAAGTTCTGGTAATACAATAATTACTAGGTACCAAATGCATCACTATACATGTACCTGTAAGAGGAAACTATGTATACATACATATATATAATATGTATGTATATTGTATACATAGTCTCCGAAAAGGTAGGAGATTTTGTATTACTTAAATATTGAATTTTGATGTTATTGCATGTATAAAAATATGTATCTAATAAAATAGTAACTGATCGTTGTCTGTACCTAGGTAATATTTAAGAAAAATTAATGTCCTCATAAGAGCTATAGAAGCCTAAACAATAATTTTAGAAATGTTATCTGTCTGTATTTTAAAGTATAATTTTATTGTGTTTATAGAAAATTTTAGTACCGGCGCGGAGCCTAGAAGAGTGTCCGGTAGACTGTTATTAGCTGTCCCTATATTAAGTTTGGTGTACATAGCTCGCAAAATATACCTCTTGACTTATTCAAGTCTTGTTAATCCATTAAGTAAAGTGATGAAGCGCTTCATAATGACATAAATTTTACAATTCAACTTTATTATAAACTTTAGCTCACTAGCTTCACTACAAACGAATCCATAGGCAATTTCAACTACGGCCACACATTAACACAGACCTAACGATCAAAACGAACAAATATTTTTTAACAAAGCTTAGCCAATATACAGGGTTATTTTAAAATCGTGTAATTTATTTTAACCACGCATCCTACTGGTGATATAGAATAATCCTGAACATATTTGTTTTTTATTAGAATTGTTTTTGGAGAAATTAATGTACGAATTTTTTTCGTGAAATGGTTTCAGATAGTCATATGTTAACCACCCGACACAATCTTAACAATTTACTAATTTAAACGGTACATTAATTTATTCAAAAAAATTATTCAAATATTTAATAATATTCATCAATCAATTAATCAATTATATTCTATACCACCAGTAGAATGCGTGGTTAAAAGGAATTACATGATTTCAAAATCACTCTGTATAGTCAATGTTGTCTTGTTATAATCAAACACTCGATATATAACATTTCTGCCAACGATTGCAACGCAGATAAAGTAAATAACTGGCGAACAAACGATACGATTCCTCATCTATCACATGAGGTCTTTTAGGGAAAGAAAGCTTGAAATAACGTTCAACCTTTCCTTATTGCTGACGGTTTGATAAATGGAGGATATATTTTATACTTCGTGAAATGCCAAGCTTTAGCAACTGATAGGTCAGCTGGTATCATGCCAAATTCGGGACATGCATTTTAGGATCCATTTGTTTGGATTTTGTATTCCCGGAGTTATTAATGGGCCGATGCTACATCATATCTATCGTAAATAACAAAGAGCTATGCGTATGGTGCACAATTCTCTTCTATTTCGATAGATCAGTCACCTCTACCATTTAGAACATAATTTCATTAAAGCTAGTTTAGTTTCTAGAAGCCCAAAGGTTTTTCTATTGAACCTTTTCGGCTCCGATCGTGCGATACGTAATGAAAGCATTACCGTAATTATATGCAATAAGACATGGAAAGCCTTTCTATTCGGATTGCCAAGGAATTCGATCCTAAGTAGGCTATAATCATATATTATTCACTCGACGATCGCACTAGTAAAACACCGCTCGAGCTTACGAGCAATCGAGTCAATGCGCACTCTTGTCTCAATGAAATAACTTATTTAAGAGTTGATGTAAAGCAGTACGTCGAGAATCCTTCACAATAGATCTATAACGAAATACGAGGCTGTGTGCATAAAACTTTTTCACAGTAAATGAATAATAATTTTTAAAGTAATTTGTAGATTACGCCCGACGAAGTTTTCTTCTCGACTTAACAGCTCAAAAATCATGTTTCTGGAAAAGTAATTAAGTAATTTACCTACCTAATCAACCTAATAATTCAAAAAAGCAATATACTTGTTCGTTAAAAAGATGGTCGGGCGATTGTTTATTCAGTTATTATTAATCCATTGTTAGTTCGGTTAGAGATACTCCCAGTTGTACAAAACAAAATAAAAGACCTGTAGCACAGTTGTATAATTATATAGACTGTTGCCTGTTCCTGGACCTCAGAGGACATGGGAACTAATCGATAGGTACTTTATACATCAACAATATCTTATAATTTACACAAACATTGCTAACCTCATTCAACTGTCGACGAAGCAATCGTTGCGTAAGTGAAAATACTTTGTACGTCGCGCAAGTTTTCATTTCAAGGTAGTTATAGTAGGCAGCAATGAGAACCTTTAACTTTTCAATATTCTTGGCATCTTAGCAATCTGTGATGTACATAAAAAAGGTAACTTAAAATCGACCACCGATCAAGTTACCACGCAAAAGCAAATTAATGCAGAAGACTTGAACAAATATAGATATAGGTGAAAATTTATCTGTCTAGAAATCGCCGGAACTTTATCATAACATCATGCATCCAGAGTTATTCAGAGCTATCTTTTTCATTTCATTATGAAGTGCTTCTCTATATCTTGTTTTTTTCTACATCCTTTTGGCAATCTTGATCCTTATTGTTCTTAAAATAATTAATATCTAATTTTAGCTCATAATTAAGTCTTGAAATTTAAATGAACACACTAGGTAGAACGGCAATTACTAATGTTTACTACCTTATGATTAAAATCATGTTCCTTATAACCTTTACCCGTCACGTCATCTTAAGAGCTTCCGATTATAATATGTATTATGGGTTATGACAGCTTTATTCAAATAGATTTTCGCTCGTGGAAAATCAAGCTTATTATTTATATCTTTGGCAAGTTACCAACGTAAATCATAACAGATTATTTGGAATATACATACACTAGTAGTTTTCCCGCGGTTTCACCCGCGTAAGTCTCGTTCCCGTGTGAATATTGGGTATCACCCCTTTCACCTCCTTCAGGGTGGAATTTCCAAAAATCCTCTCTTAGTGCTCCCCTACACTCTCCAAGGAACATACATGCCAAATTTCAGCTTCTTGCGTTCAGTAGTTTCGGCTGTGCGTTGTCTGTCAGTCATTCAGTAACGGAAGAGTTTATATATAGATTGAAAAAAGACTTAACAAAGAATATACCTATTTTAGTTGGCAGATAAATTAGTTTAAAGATATAAGAAAAAGGAGAACGAAGACTGGAAGCTAAAAATATGATTTGAGGAACGAGGCGCGTATATGAGAAAATGAAGAGGAAGCGAAACAAAAAAAGAAACAATTAAGCGCTGGCGCCGGGTTTCCCAACTTCGTGCCTAAAGTTAATTTAGCCAAGGATATGAATAAGTTCCCCGTTTAAATATACAGTGATTAATTTACATCTGTCGCAAAGTTTTAATTATGAAGCTATTGTTATGACGCCTAACATTTGTGTAAACTAATGTTATTGTAAATTTCGCAAAGTTACAATTTATGTCAACCTCCAACAGCGAGCAATGAATGGTCTCCCTTGGGCATGTCATCTAAATTCCAATACTGAATAAATTGGGTGTTAGAGTTAGATATTTCACCCTCGGGTCAATAATCCTTATATACAGCAGTTCGTGATTTAGATATTGTCAGATATACCAGTTCTTTGTCAAATCAAATATTTTAAGTTTAAAATGATCAATTAGAAATTATTAATTACGACATTTGTTTCTCACGGCAATCATTTATTTTGTACGGCAACAGACGATCACCCTGACTTCAAGATTACGCATTGCGTTATAACTTAAATTGGATTTTCTTTTAGCATTAACGGGTTTTTAAATTGCATCTTCTATCGCAGTGTCAAAGAAAGTTTTAATGCTAGAAGTAATTTATTTTCCTAAAACTATTTATAATTGGAACAACGTAGTCATAATCAAGAGTGAATTACTTGGAAGACCAACATTTACAACTTCAAGTTGGCTTAAACAATTTCAATATTAATTAATTATCTAACTCCGACCTAACCTATTGAGATTAAGTCGAGTTTCTGAAGGTAATACGAGGTATTTACTCATTGTACTGAATTTGAGCGTCGGATTAGTATAAGTAGGTTCACAGTTCGACATTCACACGAATCGTGTTTTTATAGACTATGTAAATTTAAGGGTTCTGTAGCTAAAATGGCAAATATGAAATGGAATAGTTCGCTTTATAATTTAATCCTGTTCGTCTGAAAGTCCGCATGTTACAGCTATTTTAATCGGAGATTATTGGCAGGCCGAGGTAAAATTGCCACAATATATGTACTTTAAACCTTTATAAAATTGTGTAATAGAAGTCCGGTAAGAATAAAATAATGATTAGGAATTAATATAAAATCAATAAAAATGATTACTTTTTCGGCCTTCTTCTTCTGTACCTTAGTGTTTTTCTTAGTGTATTTGAGGATAAGAAGGCAAAATTATTATTTTGCTAAAAAATCAGACTATATTTGCAGTGAAAGGTGTCGTAGATTAAATTAAAGTACATGGTAAAAAATCAAGTTGAATCTTGATTTTTTACCATGTACTTTAATTTAATCTACGACACCTTTCACTGCACATGATTGTACTGTTGTTACACTGTACGCACTAGATCGCTTTTATAACAGTATAGCTAGGCCTGTAATAAACCTGCGGTTTGCCGAGTACCTATACTTTTTAGCATTCATAATCATTCATGTTTCCTGAACCTACAGACCTGCATAAAAGCTTGGGTTCTTCGAATAATTACATTACCGAAAAAAACTAAAGTAAATGAAAAAAGAATCTAGCTTTCGAAATCATTTCACTGTAAACCCCTGTCGAGGTCTATTTTTAACTATTAAATTGCCCTGCCATATCACCGGCAAACAATAAGGATTTGCACTTGCTTTGATATGAGCGTAGTTCTCTTAATTGCTATTTAGCAGATTCTATTTAAAAGTTACTTGTTTTTAGAACCGCTTTTCAACAGAAGTCTGTTAGTAAAATAACGTTGTACCTCAACTATTTCGTTATATAAATGCACGTTAACTCTGTTCAAAGCATGATGCGTTGTCATGGACTGGCCGAGACAACGCAATTACACAAGTTGTCTGAGCCACAGCGTTCCCAGAGTTCTCGCTCGTCGACAAATTGTCGTCGCGCATCGACTAACGTGAGTCTACTTTATGCGCATATCGAATATTACTTTACCGTACATGAGTTATTAAAATATGCAAATAGGTACAGTCAACAACATAATCGAAACACATCTGCATAGATATATCTTTCAAAATTATAACAAACTAGATTTCGATCACTTTACAATCTAATAAATTAGATAGAGAAGAACTCCGGAACAGGATTTTTTCCTGAATGAAAGATATCTTATGTAATTTTCTGTGCTCCTGACTACATGTATGCGAAATTTCATTAAGATTTTTCGAGTAGTGAAGGCGTGAAAGCGTATCAAACTAACAAAATCACATTCGCATGTATAATATTAGTTAATTAGTTATTATAGCCGTTATACTTAAAAATTGTTTATTTAATTATATTTCAAAGATACAGAATAATGATTAGGGTTTTAATTCATAAACATAAAGTTTAATGTTCGGCTACTTACGTACGTATGTTTTTTACAGCTTAGTAACTGGTTTCATAATGTTTTCAAACATGTGTTTGAGTTGTGTGTGTGCGTATGCGTTTCCATTTGAGCATCGGTAACCTAACTATTAACCATTGATAGCATTGCTACTGACTCCAGGGTCAACTAAGATGTGCAACTGATTGATTATCAAAGATTAGTTTTCCCTGAGGCTCAACTATTTTCCACTTTCTCAACTAGTTGAGCTTAAGGTAATTATGTTACGTATTGTACGGCTCAAGTTATAAGTTAGGCTCGACTGATGGAGCCTTTTAGTAACAAAATCAACAACTATTATTGCTTAACTGACGGTGTGTAAATGTAAAAATACGTCAGATTATTATACATATATATTAAGAATGTGATATATTGAATGTACCTACTCTTTACTTAAAGCCTAAGTTATTTACGATGAGTTGGTTGTTCCATACACATACATAGAGTCTTCTGTAATTTAAAAAATACCTAATTATATTTTTAATTGGGCTTTTATAGAGCCTTAATAAATAAAAATAAAAATTATTAGACTAAGATGTTGATGAAGATAAAAGCATGCACGGTTAAAATAATAGATATCTAAAAGGCAGAAAACATGTGCACAACTTGGATAAGTATGATGAAAACAGAAACGAATTGCACGATATTCAACCACACACAAAAACTGTAACAATAATTTAATACTACGCAGACAATCTTAGGCAATGCTTGATTTATATACGCCCAGTCTGTTTCTGCAGACAAGCTACTTACAAACTTAAATATAGCACAAAGATATGATATTACTATATTAGGTCTAACTAAGATTATATGATCTTAATAAAAAAATAGTAAAGAATTTCATTATTTTCTCATTTTCGTTGTATAATTAGGGACTGAACATTCTAGAATGATAGATAAAGTACTGAGCCAAATTATAATAACGAAATGATATCGTAATTGTTATTTGAGCTACGCAGTTCTCTACTCACGTAGCACCGTAGAACCACTTGAGCTCTAATCAGAAACTTAAAAGAAAGAATCAGTAATCAGAACATTAGTTAGTTACTAAAAAATTCAAACGCAAATAAGAAAGCGATCCTTTTCCAACACCTGTCTGTTAAAGACAGCTCTAAGGCTGTTAAGTTTAAGTTATAGGATGCTACAAGTTATGTGCTACGTATTACAGCTACGAATTAGTTTTGCTACGTGCTACGCAATCCCAGAATATCTACGTTCAACCATTGTAAGGCTTATACAAAAGCTGTGAAAAATATGACGCGTTAAGATCAGGCTGCCTAAATTTACGAACACAATACAGCCAAAAATACAGAGTCGTCAACTAATGGTCCAAAGATTAACAGAGACGGGTATAAACGATCGAAATCAAGGAACAACGCCATTGTAAAACAGAGAAAACATTGAAAAACCGATGAGAACAGGAAATAAACAGTCTCCTTCTGCTTTTATATGCATGGCGAGAAATGGCGGTCGCCGAGAAAACTACAGCCGCATAAATCTTTACAGATGAGCTGTGTATTTTCCAAGTTAATGTATTGATTATATTATGTACAGATTCGTATGGATAAAAGCATTGAATTACTTATGCTTGCGTTATTTGGTTGTGGATTAGTTTTTTGTGTTGTTTATGTTGCGTGGTGAATCTTTAAAGTTGATCAGAGTGGGTAAGTAAGCTAAATAATATCTGTGTGTTGAACACTTTTCAAGGAGTTTAATGCTTCAACACCCACAGCCACATAGTTTAGTTGCCTGCACACATTAACACCTACACAGAACATAGCTTATTTAGCTTTCTCGCCTGTCATCGCGATAATAACAATTACCACAAAACTTGAGAACAGTGTATGAGTATACTTAGTGTAATATCTCAGTTACTTAGTATCTTACATTTCGAAGATTTGTACATAGGATATCTGCCAATGGAATGGTATCACAAACCGGGGTTCTGAGACCAATATTCAATTCCTAGATCTAGAAATTCTGTTTGTACGATAAATTGCCAATAAAGCACAAATGACGGTGTGACGTTATGATCATAATAGACTCTATTTTTATTTTTTGTTTTTAGCTTTTATTATAATTCTTTGTTGTTTATTTAACTTAAACTACTTATTAAAAATTGTATTGTGTATAAACTGTGTCTCTGCGAGGCCTGAGCCTTTTCTCAGTGTGAGAAGGGTTAAGCTACAGACATTAAAATATCCTATATTATTCTTCAATATAACACATTTCTATAAAAAGGTTAGTAGATTTGAGTATAGTAATATATCGCTTCTTATTTTCTTAAAATCCGTACTACTAACCATTCGTAAGCATAACAGTAGTTGGAAAAGGAAATCCCCAAGATCAAACTCGGTGCCGTGATTTGGGTAAAGCCGGTACGTTCCACAATAGACACCTACAAGCCCTCTCTGTGTATAAGTGTTCTGTGCCTAGAAGCTGGCTATGACGCGGCGTGGTGTGTTTTCCTTGACATATAAGACATTGACAGGATAAACTAAACGTGTTTTACCAAGACGTAAAGCAATATACCAGTGAAATTAAAAAAAATCATACGCAGCCCTTTGCCATGGAATATCTAAAATTAAATTAAATTTTGCAATAATAACACGAATTGTGAAACACTATTCAAATTTACAGACTGCCACCCCAGTGAAATCCAATTTGCTTCTTAATATGCTACGTCAATATGAAATATACCAAGTTGATCGAGCCTCGATAAAGTACAGCCCTGTTGGGACGTATAAAATATAAATTTGAATTCGTTCAACTTATCTATTACTTGTCAGAACAGCACGTAATCGATATGAGGTTTATAATCGTACCTTGTGAGCGAATTCTATCTCCAGTTGTCGTCGACGCTCCCGTTTGACGCAGGGAAAATGTTTTAACAGATAATAAATGTTTTGCTAAGGTTTCGGCGCGCCCCGGGCCCGAACGCCTCGCAGGATTTAATCAATTTGCTAGTAAAAGACCGGAGGCCGATCAAAAGATTTATTAGGCTCGTCTTTGCAAATGCATTTTACCTCGTAAAGCTCAATCAGCTTAACTGACTTGTATGGTAATTGCGTTTTTCGATTAAAACTTTTAAGCACAATAGAATGCAAATTCCTTTCCCTAAAACAACATTATTGAGTTAAATCGGAGGCATGTTTAGTATTCGGAACGAGCACAATAAAATCCTTGAAACAAATCTGCCCACGTTTGTAGTGAAAGAAGTTAGTATTGAATTTTAGAATCTTGAGACAAATCACATTACAATATAAGGACGAAGTTTGCCTTCTAAATAGATACTTATATGAATATACAATAACAGCGCTTTTTATGTACTGTCTCACTCGTGTTCACAGGACTTTGGAAGAAGTATTACATTTATGCAATGATATACCTAGGTAGTTCACCGGCTATATGCAAATTTTTAGACTTAATAGTTTGCATATCTATAGAATATGATGATGAGCCGGTTATTTAAAATAACCAGACTTATTTTAGTTAGTAATAATAACCTAATCTACATAAGTCAGTAGTTGATACTGTTGTATTTATGTGATGCATGTAACATCTTATCTTCATATCAGAATACATGTAACCGTATTCTCAAAAAAATATTTGGACAATACTATTCTACAACTTAGTCAGAAATTACGTGACAAATGCACACATTTATAAAGATCCCTCACGATGTTTCATTCACGTTTAAAACGTGAAGCCAAGGTATTTCATGATTATTTATTTATTCGTAAATCGTAACTGTCTGACTGCCTTGTTGACTCCGAGAAATAAGTTTGTCATATGTTGGCGTGTGGTCCCATGTTTGATTCACAGGTCGGGTAAAGTGTTATTAGGTTCCTCTCATATGAAAATTTCTGTGTGCAATGCATAATTTATCATTAGAAACATTGTGAGTGTACCACAATGTTTCTAATGATAAATTATACATTGCCTCGCTGCGAATTTGAAAACTCTTTATGTGCAAAAACTGTTGTTTGTTTTAATATATAAAAATATTCATAATGTTACCAATTACCAAATATGATTCCTTATTCGACGTTCGGACAACTCTGGTGTCTTAATAAAATTTATTTTTTATTGTTTCTAGATATGGTTGTATTGACTCGTTAAAATATTATTAAGTGCGTTTGTATTACACAAGTTTGGTTTGTATGTCTCTTAATTGATGGAAGTAATTATACTAAAATAATACTTCGCACAGACGATTTGTTATTTAAATATCAACGCAATTATATTACAATTTAAAATTGTACTTTACATGTTATTCTCATTTATTACACGCATACATTATAAGGTCCTATGAAAGAACAAGAGATTAATCGGTTATATATTTTACCAATGCATTATTACTTCTATTAATTAGAAAATAAATCATGCATTTTTAATTGATAAACATAAACCAGTTTAGCGTTATAATAAGTACCTAGTACTTTTAACAGTTATAACTACTTCCAAAAGTATATTATTTAGTCTTTGTATGTGGAAGCTTATTGTTAGAAATATTTTATTCTGCTTTATATGTTACTATTAGACTATAATAATAATAATAATAATAATAATATTCTACCACATACACACAACGCCATCTAGCCCAAACTAAGCAGAGCTTGTACTATGGGTACTAGACAATGGATAAACATACATATATATATACTTTTTTTTGTAAATACATACATATTATATATAGAAACACCCAGACCAAGACAAACATCCATGTTCATGCACACAAATGTTTGACTTGTGCGGGAATCGAACCCGTGACCTCAGGCGTGGCAGTCGGTTACACTAACCACTACGCCATCGAGACCGACATTAAGACTATAAACTATTATAAAATAAATATTATTTTAGGAAATGAAACAGGAACAAAAATGTTAACAGCATTAAAGTATATAATTTACAAAGAACTATAGACAAAAGTGTAAAGCAAAATGCTGCACCCATACCTCGTGCTACTGCTATTATATTTGTAAGGTTGTAAATGTAGAAGATAATGGCTTCAGTCGTCGCGACGCCACACAACTAGAATGTCTGCTAGCACACAACACCTTTAACTACCACACAGGTATTGTTTCCCTCTATATACTAGCTGTCTAGCAATCGTTACACCTTAAGCGTAGATGCGACTAGACGTGACAAATACTAGCACTGTTACTTGACAGAATAGATAGGTCCCTTTGTTGTATAGCGTTATTTTGTTTCTTAAGCCTACTGATAAAATATGGTTGACTCTGTTTATATTTTTAATTAAACACCATGTATATATTTGCAAAATTACCGCACTTTTGACTTGCTTAGATATCAAAGTGCGTTCAATTTAAAAATGCCCAAGTTCAATGTTTAACTTAGCACTCAAAGTTGTGAAAAATGCAACAATCTAGTGAAACAGCCTCAGAAGATTTAAAAAATAATTTAGATCTGAAATATAACTTGTATAATTAATATCGAAGTGACCACTTAAGCTTAATATTCTAAGTGACCTTGATTAGTCAATATTTCGGTAACAATCTTTCGAACAGACAGTTTCACGCAGTCTGTATGCACTGTATCTCAAATCTCGGCTTAGTTTCAAAGTCACTTGTTACTGTATGCTAAGATTTGACAGTAAACCGTGACATAGATCCATCTCATGACAATAAGCTATGCTAAAGTTGTTATTATTCAAACAAGTCGATCGAAGGGCTGTAACCCGATATTATGGACAAAGCATTATGCTCTGAACTTTATTCAGTTTGTGCGGCTTGAGCTCGTTTTCAATAGACGTTGGTTCACTGTTATTTAATAATAATATATAAATAATAATAAAAAATAAAGAATATACTGAAGGAAACGCACACGTAGATCCCTGACTCTTTCACTGCTTGTTTACATCGTAGTTGAATTTAAACTTGCAACGATTTTGATATAGCTACCTTGTGTGTCTTCGACTTGAATAAATGTATTTAGAATTTAGAAATTTGTACACATACTTAAAATAATACTATATATAACTTATGAGTAGTAGAGCCTAGCTGTTTTCAGCATGACTGGCTTTACCGGAGAAGGACTACCCTCTCACAGAATATCGACGTGAAATAGCAGTATTCCTACTCATTGAAATTAAACTGCTGTATACGGATTTTATCGCGTTGTTTATTTGACACTTAATTACAAAATTTTGAAAATTGTTACACTACTACTACTATTAAACTTTACTAATTTTTAAGCTTATTAAATTATTATTTAATATGGGTTCGAATCCCACACTGGACAAAACTTTATGTGATCCACAAAAGGTTGTTCCGAGTCTGGATGTTCTTTGTGTCCGTTGTTTGAATGTTTGTTAAGTCCTCCGCGACACAGAATTCATTCCTAGTGCGCGAGTTATCTTTTCAAAAGAGAAAAATCATTGCAATTTTACTACTATACATGGACTACTATTAACATGTTTAAGCTGCTAAAAAGCAATCGATACATCCGGGCATGTGTAAATTGAATAATTTAATAGTGTAAAAATAATTGTGTCATTTCAGGAAGCAGTGAAATAGAATAAAGACATGATAAACGAAATGCTAGGGTTATAGGGTCCCAATGCTCGTAGTAGTAATAAGGTTAATCGACGCTTCCCGTGACCAGAGGGCCGTGACCAGAGGGCTGGTCTTCATTTCGTTGAACGAATAAGCATTTCCATTCAACGTAGCAATGTTGTCAGCCTTCCGTGCACATTACCAGTCGACTGTGATGCAAAAGAATTCTATGACGTTTTGTAAATAGATAATATTCATAAAATAAATAACTTTGATAACAAATATAACAAGTGCATAGTATAACTGTAAAAAAAAACTTGATATACATAAAGAAGAATTATAATTAAGAGGCATAACGTCTGGCTGTTCTCTAGTCAGTCATGTATTAAATTTTGTTACGTCATTGACTATAGGTAACCATACACGATCACAATTTATCTTACGCACAACACATTAAATATGTAATAAGGAATATTTAGGTGTTTACACTTAATATTCTTTGAACTAGCAACTAACTGATTACGTCACATTACACAATACCGCTCTATGTTTGATTATTTATTCGTATAATATAAACGAGTATATTTGTAGAAAGAAGTTCATGGAATTGATGTTCTATAAACAATATATAAATACATAGTCTCATGCCTAAGGATAGGCACATTCGCCAGCTCCAGCTTTAAGACTCACGTAATAGGCAAGCTTATTGCTGATTACCAAGCATTGTGCCAGACTACGTGCTGTTATATATTTACAGAAAATCTCAATTACACTATGCCCGACCTGGGCATTGAACCCAAGACCTCATACAGAGCAGTCGCACTCAATACCACTGCGTCACCGAAACAGTCTACTAAGTTGAACACGATACTAATATTTTAGGTCATTTTATATTTATGTATACAAACATTGTAACCCTTGTACCCGGAATATGGATACATAGGTTACAATGGAATAATATCCGTGAAAGAAATATATTTATAATTCTTATTGTTAACACGAGTTATAGTAATAGGACAGGTAGAGCGTAGGTTTCATAAGAGAGAACCAATAGGCTTAATACTAGAGCTTTTGGCATTTATCCAAACCATCGAAGGTATTAGGACTGCACGAGCGGTTTTCAAGTTCTTGATCACTTGCCAATTTGACTGGAATCGTTATTCGCAAATAAAGTGGAATCTATTGCTATCGGTGTCTAAAATAATAAAGTTAACTTTGAATTGTAAGAAAATTACAATTTGTTTTTATTGATAACACTAAAGCTCTTCAATAGCTACTAAACAAAGCAATGAGAAGAGTCGGTTAATTACCAGGAAAGGAAAAGATGAAACTGTTTTGTGTTTGCCTAATTAGTCATAGAATATACTGCCTCGCGGGCGCAGCGGTAGTGAATGCGACTGTTGTGCACGACGTGACGTCTTGGCTTAGATTCGTAAGTACAAAGTTATTCTGATTTTCTCTCAAGAAATTCTCATAAGCAGTACGAACTCTGAAACAGTACCTGATAGATTTGCACAGTAGGATTGCACACCCTGTTAACGGGTGACATAAAATCAAAGCAAGCAAAAACTGAGTGTTATACACAACCACCTATTCTTTTCACCAAGGTAACTTTTGAATTGACATAAGATCTTATCTACGTTTCATAATTCCGATCAGTAAAACTGGAGTTACCGCTTACGTAGCATATGCGTAAATGAAATTGCAGGCAAACTCTACATCGACACTTTATCTAGCATAATCTAGTGACAGATAAACTATCGAGACATTAATTATTGGCTATTATATTGCAGAACAAATTTAAAATCTAATCAAATTAATTTATGTAGGACTCTCATGATATTAGGTATTCATATTAGAATAAGGAATTTATCTTTCATCGTTCACTTTTATTACTTGTCTGACACGAACAGATTTTATCTTGAAAATGATTGGATAGACGCCTTTCAGCGATAAATGTAGTAATAAAAACCTAAATATATCATATACATCACAAGCATTTAAGGAATTTAGTAGTGATTTGGCAGCGATAGCTCAGTGGGGATACCAATAGACTGCAATGCAGAGGGTCTCGGGTTCGAACCCACGGCGCGCACCTCTGACTTTCGGAAGTTATATGACTTTTCGAAATTATGTGCGTATTGATTGACAATTATCGCCTGCTCCGTGCCTCGGAGAGCACGTTAAGCCGTTGGTCCCGGCTGCCATGAACATCGATGGCAGTCGTTATTGAGAAAGTCATTACCCTCTATCCTGACACTGGTCTAGCCTTAGGGTATCGTTAGCCTTCGGGTTGTGGAGGTCAGGTGGCAGCCGCTCCGTGTAAAAACTGATATCCAGTCAAATCTGGTTAGACCAGTAAAGCCGACCCCAAGTGACTTGGGCATAATAAAGGCTAAGAGAGAAGAAGCATTTAAGGAATTTAGGATTTTGAAAATAATTTTTGAACTTTCGTGTAAGCCTAAAGTGATATTTCAATAAGTTCGGATATCGCACTTACGATTAAAAAGTCGCAACTGTAAGTGTCGGTACTGATACAGTCAAACACATGCGTAGCTTAATATTAAGCAAATCAAAGTACAATATTAACTAAAAGTAAAATACTGTAGGTATATCAATTTATGTAATATGTAGTAAAAACAAAACAGTTCAGTACCTTTTTCTGCTCTATTTGTTAACCAATTAATTTTTTTTTCAGTTTATAAATAATCAATGATTATTGTCAAATTTCGACTATTGAGCGAGCACTAGTATTATTAAAACCTTACACCGTACAGCAGTAAAGAGGAATCATATTTAAGGGGCGTACGAACTCTCATAAATAACGGAACCCAAAACGTAAATTATAACAAAACATAGTTTTTAACAAAGAAGCCTCAAGCCCTAAAAATAATAGTGAACCATAAATTATTGCGGCGAAAATGTATATCAGAGATATTTATTTATTTATTGTGGAAGACTTACAGACTTACTTACTTACTTTTTTACCAACGTACCTATAATTAATAACTTTACTAGCTTTTCCCCGCGACTCCATCCATATGGGTGTAAAATCCTGCAAAAATGTAGAATAATCCCGATACGAATTTGAATTACCTATATGACGCAATGACACGACAACTTTCAAACGAAAATCGTACCTAAATCCTATTTCGTTAGAATTTTGAAAACTGCCCTTGATTCTTGTCTGCATCGTAAAGGAGAATTTTAACTTTCTAAGTGCAAAGACCTAGGCTGGGCGTTGATGAGTCAGCCAGTGATTGATTTCACTTTTTATAGATTACTAGTTTATCCGCGGTTTCACCCGTGTAAGTCCCGTTGCCGTGGGAATATCGGGATAAAAAGCCAATGTGTGAATCCAGGTCTTCAGCTATCTACATACCAAGTTTTATCGCAATCGGTTCAGTAGATTTTACGTGAAAGAGTAACAAACATTCATACTCACAAACTTTCACATTTATAATATTAGTAAGGATATTAATTGTATAAATACAAACATGGCGGGCGCAGAAGCCTTTAAGGGCACATCGCCGCTACCAGTGTGGCAAGTGTAGTAGGTCAATCACATAGAGAACAATTATTTCTTGGTTCATTGATGCGAGTATTTATTATTTAAATTTTTGTAGAGACAAATAAGAAATAGTAATTTTAAAAAAAAGCTGGTATACACAGCTATGGCTTGTATAATTTTTAAAATATTAACACATTAATCAACGTGCTCACTTAAATCTGGAATTCTCCTCGAACTTGAGCAGATAACTCATACTATATATATGTAGATACTCATGTCATAACTCCTCAACGATTCTTAATGTCTTGTTATGCATACTGATGGGTTAGTAGTTTATCCCTTTCCAAAAGTGTCTATAGTAATGTATGTAACAAACCGCATTTAAGAGTTACAGCCATTTAAGTAAAGAAAGTCTGAGATGCTCAATGTACTCCATAGGAGAGGTAAGTTGAGCAAGACTATGAGGTTAATTGAGCCGTTAGAAATTATAGCCAAACCATGGGTTCAATGTTTGCTAGACATGAAATGAAACTTCTATTTTATAA
This sequence comes from Catocala fraxini, assembly GCA_930367265.1. Lineage (NCBI taxonomy): Eukaryota > Metazoa > Arthropoda > Insecta > Lepidoptera > Erebidae > Catocala > Catocala fraxini. The sequence continues at coordinate 9,906,138 of OV884032.1, forward strand.
TCAACTTTTTATTTATAGTATTTTTGTGACAAATATACTTAAAAAAAAAAAACTATAAACTAAAAATAATCTTCTTCTTATTATTAAACAAAAAATGGAATCAACAGAAACTCAACTGTATATTATATTAAGCCCAACTTTTGGATTAGAACTTAGTTATTTCTTCTTTTATTACCAATGTATTTCTTTGGTTTCTTAACTTTTTAGTGGTTTTATTTGTTCCTCTTGCAATGCGTTCTTTTCTCCTGAAAAGAACGCATTGTGTGTGTCTGTTAGAATAGCAGCTATCCTTTTTTTTCTGATAGGTCGTGGGAAATAGATGGAAAGTAGTTTTTAAAGATACTTTTCGCTTGGGAGAATATACTTGCTTCGGTATGGCATAACGTATCGATACAAACCACCTTCAGAGCCTAATTTCTTCAAAAATCTTGTCAGTGTGATCTGTTTAATACCGAATTCTTTGGCAGTGGCTTTCACCCTTTTTTTCATCATTGACACCTTTAACCGAGAACCTTTGCTGCATCGTTTAAGTCTTTGGGTAGTGTTAAAACCTCTTGTAGTCTTCCATTTATAAGTCCGCGTCCTATAGTAAAATAAAAACATATATTACTTCCATTCTAAATGAAAGGGTTAAGTAAACAATTATTGGTCAACTAACCCCAACCCAAAAATTCGAAACAAAAGTGAAGTTATGACAAATCCTTAAAAATTATATCCATATCCTTCATACATACCGAAATAAACTAAATTTTTAAAAGTTTAGCATTTACCTAATTGGAAACGGATAATATTTTTTACTTTTTGGTTGCTAAACAAACAAATCGTGCTTATACTTCACTCGATCGTCAAATCGTCACTGGCGGTCGCGCAATGAGGTTCCCTATCCGCAACCGCATCTTTTCGCAATTTGAAGTGTTAGGGTGCGATGTAGTTTCTGAGATATTTTGATTGCCCAACTTACCCGTATGTTCAACCAGTCCCTTCCTACCCTACATCATCAAAATATTGCAGTCGCTGATCGCAGGAATGTACTGAATTCACTAGAATTTCGCAGACAAACAACCTTCTATTTCATTCCCTAAGTGAGCAGATTTCCAACTCGTTAAGAAGACGTCGAAGTGTCAACAAAGATGTAATCTTTGACCATTGGGCAGCACCACAGCGATTCGACTTTTAAGGATTGCTAACGCAACTGTTATTTTCTTGGTATTGCAAGCGTCCGTATAATATAACCAAAAGTGGGTTGTGTGCTTGTATGTACTCTTTACAAAATATATTTGCTCTGCATTTACAACTATCTGTTACTTATTATTGTTTCAATCAAATTGTAAGGCAATGAACTCATTTGCGACATAATATTAAGGAAGTTAATAGCGGATTGTTTCAAACGACAGTATTGATTCAGTAAGTGTGTAGCACTGTTACTCAGCAGGGGAGAAGTGCACATACACACTCTATAACTGTAAAAAGTTATAAATATCGAACATACTATGGAATCACGATTTTATTTGCCGAAAGATAAGTCAAGGAGATCATTTAAAACACAACTTACAATAGAACTTAACAGTAATTGCATTAGTTTTTAATCCACAGAGCATAATGCTCTAATGCTTGCTGCAAATTTAGTATTTGCTGAAATAATACCTATATAATCCAATACTACTTTCTCACTGGTATAGATGCAATCGCTCCTGCAATCCGTGAACCAGTTAAATAGCCATGATCTTACTTAATATTTGAAATGTGAAACTATAAACGAAGATAATATAAGCACGCCGAACCGCAATAAAGTTAGTTACCTCAACTACAGAAAGGATTACGTAATAGGCTGTTACTTTTAAAGAAATGCTAATAAAGAAAAAAAAGTGTATCTGTATCAAAAATGCTCGAGTACAGTATCCAAGCGTTCTCCTCGGTTTGTAAATAATAATAATAATAATAATATAATAATAATATTCTATCACATACACACAACACCATCTAGCCCAAACTAAGCAGAGCTTGTACTATGGGTACTAGACAATGGATAAACATACATATATACTTTTATTTTGTAAATACATACATATTATACATAGAAACGCCCAGACCAAGACAAACATCCATGTTCATGCACACAAATGTTTGACTTGTGCGGGAATAACTAATAAAATATAACTGAGGTTGCTATAAAACGCATAAAGTACAATGAAATTACAACTTTCACTACATCACTCCTATTGAATAGCAATCTATAAAATTACTGACAAAGCAGGAGTCTGATAACGCAAATATTTTTTTAAGAAAGTGAGCTTTTGCGTCGATTTCTAGAGTGGGAGGGCTTCCCCTTCTCAATTTTCAAATTAATTAATTTTCAACAAAGTAGGTATAAGAACAAGTTTTACTTTAGGATACGTGTATAATGTGCTTTTATATCAAAACCACATAATATTAATAGTATTTTTAGTCTGTACCATTAATTTTTATTATGAAAGCCTATTTACCAAAAAAGAGGAAAATGTTACTTAAGCATTGGAGTCATGCTTCTGCCTTTTACCTCAAAATCATTAAGTGCGAATATTTACTTTTGCATTGCCTTTCCAAGTCGTTAACGATGTAAAGTAGTATGTACTTCTTTTAAACCTACTATTTAATTATTGCGTCCCTGCTGAGGAGAATATACGATACGATACAGTTTAACACATTTAATGGCATTTAGCAGACACAACGTAAAATATATTGTACGCTGTTATTTTTGACCGACACGGCGTTCAATGTGTTAGGGATTAGTTTTATATTTTGTTTTAATGTGCAAACTGTAAAAGAGTTTGAATTATTAGGTCTTTAGATATGAAATTTCCGTTTATGTCCTACATCTAGTTTCCTGGTTTCTGTACAAAATGCAATGATTATTTTAAAATTGATTTATATTTCGGAAATAGACTATATTATATACTATTAATAACATGTTTTATTAATAATATATATCAATAACCTTTTATACAATTTGTATTTAAAGTTACACCGCTTGTTATCTGCCAGTATTCGTTGTTTTAATTCGCCATGATTACATGATGGTTGATGTTTCCATAATGACTTAAAAACAAGCAACTATACATAAAAGAAAACCTAGTATTCCAATTGGCCATTCGAAAAATATTAATTAAATAGTATGAAAACCACAATGTTACCAATTTTGTTCATACAAAGCGGCATTTCCATATTAAAACCCAGATATTCAAATGTTATTTTGATGATGACATTACCGTTTAACGGATATATAATATGTTGTACGATTTTGTATAAAACTTGACAGGCAAATAGACCATGTCATGGTTTAACTCACTGGACTTTTACTTGGTAATGCATACCCGTGAAATTCACGCGGGCGAAACCGCGAGTAGTACCTAGTTGGTTACAAATGAAACCCTGTCTTTAATAATGCATTGTTATGTCTCTCGAGAGTGCAGCTATACATCTCAGGCACAAAGCGTTTGCACTGAACTATATCAACAATACAGTACTAGCCGGCCAAGCTAAAACTTTATGGACTCTCCGATCTCTAACATATTACGTATAAACAATATAATTATATTAAAGTAAAACACCTTAAGAATGTGATATAAACCGTCCAAAACAAGTCATAAATAACTGAAAATATTTATTGCAACAGTACGCGACTTGGCCAAGTCTCAAAAGGTCACTGACCAGACCTGATAACCCTCTTCACTTGCTGAAACTTTCACTCAAGACGGATTATGTAATTAAGATACCAATTAGAAACTTTAAACAGCTGTATGAATTATGCAGACGAATAGTTAACAAGTTTGGCCATAATTTATTGATAGAATTAGATCGGTTGCGTTAGATATTAAGGAGAAGCAAGCGGTCGACTACGCGGCAGTCTGTGTGTGTGCAACTGAGTTAATCTTGTTATAGAGTGCTTGTTGTAGAACACAACGCCTCAGGTTTATTTGCCGCATTAGTAAATTAACTCGCCAACTTAACCTCGTAAGCACCGTTCGTGAATTCTCTTTGTGAAAACAGTATGAACTACCTCTTTGCAGCAGGTAACTCGTACAACCACTCAAAGATCACTTCACTAAGAAAAAGGGTACTGAAAGCTAATTCAATAGTGATTTCTTAGATACATGCAATGATCTGAACCTGAATGTTCAAGAAAAACATTTCGATTAAAATATTACATTTCAAGCTACAATTACTTCTGATAGATATGGTGATACTTTTATCTAGAAAGTTGGTAAAGTAGCTTCATGGAAATTCCACTCCTTTATACGGATTTTATCGCGTCATCATAAGTTAACTAAGTTGTATAAAGTAGTTTAATTTCCATTAATAACATTGAAGTAAAGGTAACACAATATTTTAGTAGGCTTTTTATAGAGTTTTCTATGAAATGGAAATTAGAAATTCAGTATGATATAAAACGTACATACAAGTATACGAAATGACGTAACTTCTTCTAAATGTGTCGCTCTTTAAACGGATAAGGAAAGAAAACTTTTCTGTATAACCTTAAGCTATTTGAATAATTCGTTCTGTTAATTCCTCTTTTCAATAAAAATAAAGAACCCAAAGACCACCGCGTGACAGTCCACAGTTCTTCCACTAGCCTATCAAAGAAATAATGAAAGATACTTCAACTATACTTAATGAATTTATTTGGTTTAGCAGAAGCAAGTGACCATTTTATCAATAGTAAATTTTATTTTATTTTGATAGTGGTGGAATCCCAATTTAAACCCAAACTTTGACTCAAACTAGAACAACATGTATAGTAAAGTACTGTCGCCCTATAGAGGACCGTAGCCAAATAACCTAGGATAATGTACCTGCGGAGAGTAGGTTTTCAGGCTCCTGAAGGAGTTCGTCTCCTGTCAGCAACAGGGCATTGATCTTTGTTCCTAGCGCTAGCAGTAAAGAAGTCTTTGCCCAGCGCCAGTATGGAATTCTTTTTCCAACTCGCCCTATATTCTTCTGATTAAATTCGTTTTATGTATTCGTTGTTTGATCCAAGACTGTCTAACTTGCCCCAGTACTTTCTAGACGCTGTGTTTTCTATGGTCACCACTGCTTTCATGGAACCTAGCTACACAATTGTGACTAGGAAGTGCGGGACAGCATTATGAATAATTACTAAAATTTAATACGATTCGATTCAACTTGTTATTTTTTTAAGAATTACCATTTATTACGTTAAAAATTGCACAGCACGGCTGATGAACTGAACCAGATCGCTTTTTGTTAACAAAGCAGCGCCTATGAGTTATGAGTGAATCGGCTCGTAGATTTGTGGCTACTATGACTAAAAATTCTGCATTTATCAAGCTTCCTTTAGATTCCCTAGATACCATCTCCATTTTTCATGTTTTAATTAATCACAGACCCAGCTTTCATAAAAGTATTTTTCTAAGGTTTTATCTAAAGAAATTTTACTGTGTAAAAATTAAATAATTCAACTATTTTTATATATATAGGAGCTGTTCTAAATAGAGAAAATAAAAATCTTATTTATATTGACTTCATTTATGATTACGCGTAGATTTGGCTTCATCAAACCCTAAACCCACTTTTCTGTTCTTGAATTCTTTTGTTATCAAAATAAAACTTCAGCAAATCCTAATGACTACCATCTGTCTTCGGGATAACTGCAAATGGCTCCATTAACTAACACTAGAAAATATTTAAGTGGCACAACTGGATATTTAAAAAGTTACTACATCATATTTTAAAAACCTTTTAAAGGTTCTTTGCACATTTATTCACAGGTTTTGTGTGTGTCCAGCCAAACCCACTTCACTCTGGATGATATATAGTTACAAATACTACGAAAAAATACGTGTGAGTTTACCACACATTAGCGGTGTAACAGCAGTGCCGAGAATGCTAATGCTTACTCACGTCAAGGCTTATTGTTACAACGCAAAGCATTCTTACACGCCTTAATCCATCATATACTCTCACCATAAGAGTGATTATCCTTTGTACATTTTTCACTGTAAGAGATAACCTGCTGTGTCGACGTCCACACTGAGCATGCGAGTATTCATTATTTTGTAGCCGGTTGTCGAGTATTAAAGCTGAAGAGATTAATATATAAATTCAAAAAGGACCTCGTGAATATTTAAAGTGTTAGCTTTTCGCGAAATTACTAGACATTTACGAATGACCGCGGGCGTTATGGCAATTAATAACGTTTATCGTAGTGAAAATATTTATGCACACTCATTAATTCCTCTCTGCCATTATGATCAAGCACTATGTAAATGTGAGTCGTTTTTACAAAAAAAAGTCTGACTACAATTGTGGGTCGTATATTTTTATGAGAGTGTATTAAATTTTTTAAGTTTATAAAATGTCGGGCTTCTACTATACTGATAATATTTTTTTTTTTTATATATAATGTAAAAGTATATAAGCTTATTGCATAGGTACAAAAATGGTCAAGGTAGAGCCGTGGTCGCACCCACTGTATACCTATTAGGAACACCTCCATTAAACAGACAGGGTAGGTATACAGTGGGTGCGACCACGGCTCTACCTTGACCATTTTTGTAACTATGCATTTCTGGATTTCTATCTGAATTATTTTCTTGTTTCTTGTTTCGTACAGTTTTAACTATTTTTATTTATTTATTTATTCATAAAATTTATATAGCCTATGTCACCCGGGCCATTATTACGAATCTAATAACACCTCATTCATTAAAATCGGTTCAGTAGTTTAAACGCTACGGTAGAACATACAAGCATACATACCCAGACTGCCAAAATTATTATCCTTCCTTTTGGCTTCGACGTAGTCGGGTAAAAATACATTGATATTTTAGGACTGGTTGAACAATAAAATACTTTAAAATAAATTAAACGGCTTTACATCTGACTGGCTTGTCTTCAACGTCGCCTCGGTTCAATAAAATCATAATTATTCGATATTGTATCCCAAAATGTTTTTTATACTCTAATTATCTTGCGTTTGACCGCGATCTCACCTGATCTTAAGTGTAGATGCAGTCGACGATGGAGCACGCTTGCCTAGAAGATACCTATTCACTCGCGACTTGAAAACACCCAGATTGTACTCATCGGGAAACACAGACTTAGGTAGCGAACTCCACTCCTTAGCGGTACGCATTATAAAATTGGAAGCAAATCGCTTCGTGCGTAAATGTGGTATATCCACCATGTACCTGTGTCACTGGCCTGATTGTCTGGTCGTCCGATGGTAGAATGGGGAAGGAGGAATCAAATTATGCAGTTCCTCTGCACACTCTCCGAAATGTATCCGATAGAAAACCGAGAGACTAGCAACCTTACGACGATGCTCCAAGCTTTGGAGTCGTGTGTTGACCAGTTGGTCATCGCCTATAAGTCTCCTGGCCTTCTGCTCAATTGACTCCAAAGCCTCCAGCTGATATTTTGCAGAGCCATCCCAGAGGTGAGAACAGTACTCCATGCAGGACCGAACCTGTGCTTGGTACAAATTAAGCAAATGTTCCGGCATGAAATACTGCCTCACCTTACTGAGGATGCCCAGCCTTTTGGCAGCTAGTTGGGCTCTTGCCTCAATATAGGAGCCAAAGTTAAGGGTTGGAGTCAATGTCATACCCAGAAGCTCAAGGCGATTAGTTATTGGCACGGATACATCTCGGAAAGTTGGAGCTAGTTGGAATGGGCTCTTTTTTGCGGAAAAAAGGCACGCCTGGGTCTTAGAAGCATTGATTGAACTTAACCATGTTGGCTTCGCCCCAATCGGACACTGCCTTCAAGGCCAAGTTCATACGCTCGATCATAGCTTCCCTGAGCAACTGTATCTGTGTTCCACTGGCCCTAGCGCTGGAGACGTAACTCTCTACAAGCGTGCTGTCCTCTGCATACCCAAACGTACCGGGTTTCAGCAGATCGTTAATATGCAGCAAAAAGAGAGTTGCAGAGAGTACTGATCCCTGAGGAACCCCGGCATTAATTGCCTTTTGCTCGGACGAGTAGCCGTCAATGACTACTCGAATCGAGCGGCTCCTCAGGAAATATGCTATCCAAACGCAGAGGCCAGTGGGTAGGCCAAAGGACGGAAGCTTGCTGATAAGGCTATCATGCCAGACCCTGTCGAAGGCTTTTGAGATATCCAGCGAAACAGCCAATGCTTCGCCGTGTTTCTCGATAGCCTCGCTCCATAAATGCGTTGCATACACTAGAAGGTCTCCAGTGGACCGGTTTCGGCGAAACCCGTATTGCCGGTCACTGAGCAGACTATTTAATTCTAGGTATGTCAGGAGTCGGTTGTTTAGTATACGTTCCATACTCTTACAGAGTATGGAGGTAACTGATATAGGTCTGTAGTTCGTAGGGTCGGCTCAACTGCCTTTTTTTGGCACGGGCTGCACATTAGCAAGCTTCCAAGAGTTCGGCACTTGTCCTATTGCCAGGGAGAGGCGATACAGGCGTGTCAGCACCGGCGCCAACTCAGGTGTACAGGTCTTCAGTACTATGGCTGGAATACCATCAGGACCACTGGCCTTGTTCACGTCTAGATTCTGCAGCGTTTTACGGACCTCGGCCTGACGTATGCGTATATCTGACATGAGGGTCTTGCAAGCTGATAGACACGGCGGTGTCACGCTTGCAGATTCCAGACACGAAGATTCTGCGAAGATAGAGCAGAATAAATTCGCCTTATCCTCAGCAGTGTGAGCCAGAGATCCATCAGGTGTCAGCAGTGGTGGCAGTGAGAGGTGGCAGAAATTCGATTCGACTGACTTTGCCAGGGACCAAAACGCTTTACTACCCGCAGGGTAAGAAGCTAGTTTGTTACCTACACGGCATATGTGGTCAACATACGCCGTATAGCAAATTACATGATTACTTGATGTTAATAACAATTACAAATCATTTTTACATAAATGTATACAATAATTTGCGTAGGTCCGGCAATAATCGACGAAAGAATAATAAGTCTCTACCCATAAGCAAATTTAATTTCAAGAAATGGAAGATGAAAAGTTTGCTTAATTTATATTTGAATACGTTTTTAATCATTGGTGACCGTACAACACTACCCATAACGTATTTTATGAACAAAATGTATACGTATATTTAATTTATTGTTTCTTTTATATTTTGACTAAAATAACATTTTTGTCTTTTAAAAGTGGCGGTGAAGTGAAATGATGGAGTGAAAATTGATAAAATCTATCAAGCTATATGTATGCAAATATACGAAACAACAGAATATATCCCTGGTATGATTATAAAGTCAGAGTTAATACCATATCATATACCATTAATATATTTTGTGGTAAAGGTGAATAATTATTGTGGCGAATAAAGCTTCAAAACATGTTGTCTGCCTGTGGCGATGTAGTTTATACACGGTTCGTTTTGTTTGATGAGTTCATATTAGCCAGCAATTTCATCATTGAAATAATGAACATCGCCAAATATAATTTGTATTAAAAACAAATAACGTAATTTCAAACGATCCACGGATTTATATAATAGTCAATGTAGGTAAGTAGGTAAGCGTAATTGAGATTTAGACCACGTTTGAGTTAAGCCAGAAGTACGGTACGGTTCTTTGCTCATCAAAGCACCTCAAATTAAAGTCCCGAGGGTCTCAAATATGTATGAGTATCATTAAACCGTTCGACGGCGATTTTCTGTGCGTAATCAAATGGATTAAGACTCCGAACCTTTTGGGGCTATTGATAAATTCGCTTAGCCGCACAATTTAGCCGCTTAAATAATAAATAAATGCGTGTGTTAATTTTACGCCGGCGCTGCTGGGTTCCACCACTCCACAACTCATATAATATGTCACTATCAAATCTATTCTAATCCCCATTTATTTTCTACTACAGCAAGATTAGATATTTCATGCATTGTCAAGCGACAAAAACAATATATTCACAATAGATTTTACAATTTGAAACTACTTTTTCCGAAAGCGGAATCTTCCGCCGACTTTTTTATTATTAAAGTATATAGGGGCTCACAAAGAATTAGCGAGTCAATTCATGTTTCCCTTAATATAAGTGTAGGCATGTATAAGTTGTGACCCAAATATTCAGATGAGGATTTTCCCCGCTGTTCCTTTATAGAGGGTGCTTCGTAATGAGTGATGTAGCGATGAAGGGTACTACGAGAGACTTAATGAACATGTCAGTCAGAAATCCGATGCGCTGTTTGCGTGCAGCCAACCAACCAGTATATAAATTTACACTTAACGCAGCTAACAACGTCTGCACTGAAATGATTTACCTTGATGATATTTTGCCAGCAAAGTGTAAATAAAGTTACCGCCGCCGTTTTCGCAACGCTACATCATATTTATATTACTTACTCAGCGCAATCTTAGCAAATTGTAATAAATGGATGCGGCATGCGCTTGACAAGAATATTTTTCTTTGATTTAATTAAATGTTTAGTTCTATTGTATATAATATTTATATCTATGAACTTGTCAATATCTTCGTTGAATATATTTTGTAAGTGTTATATAGATTTTGCAGTTAATGAAATACGTTCATAAACCAAATCTTAATATATGTCATAGAAATTAAACTACTATATACGGATTTTATCGCGTTATTTATTTTACACTTTATTACAAAATTTTGAAACTGTCACACTACTACTAGATACTATTGAACTTTACTAATTTTTAAGATAATTAATTTATTAAAACTATTAAAACTATTTATATTTAAGTTTACACTTTCCACTGAAATAACGACACTGGAACATTGGGACAACTACCATCTTAGTCTCCCCGTGACCATGGCTGCTGAAAAGCAACCGAAACGTCGTGGAAAGTGTAAACTTAAATATAAATAGTTTTAATAGTTTTAGTAATTTAATTAGCTTAAAAATTTGTAAAGTTTAATAGTATCTAGTAATAGTGTAACAGTTTCAAAATTATGTAATAAAGTGTAAAATAAATAACGCGATAAAATCCGTATATAGTAATTTAATTTCAATGAATAACATTCGCGTAAACAGAAGACAATATTAATATATGTTTATTTTTATATTTATCTACAGTAAGTTATATTTGTCTTGTGTCGCTATAGGTTAATTATATTCCACGATCGTGGCGGTATTTCCCGTGTTTGAGGAGTGGCTGGAGAGGTGGCATGACGCCTTCACCTTCCGGCTGACACAGGTAATGACTGGCCACGGTTGTTTTGGCCAGTTCCTGTGTCGTATACGCCGGCAAGAGACGCCCGGTTGTCACCACTGCGGCGACTGCCGCGACGTTGTTGAGGACACGGCGCTGCACACTTTGGCGGTTTGCCCCGCCTGGGCATCGCAGCGCTTTGAGTTGATTGCGGCAGTCGGATTGATTGCCCACTCGCTCCCGGCCGTAGTTCAGTCTATGGTCCGGAGTGAGAGGTCGTGGAACGCCGTCGCCTCCTTTTGTGAGGAAGTCATTTCCATCAAGGAGGCGGCGGAGCGGGAGAGGGAGCCTTTAAACCCTCTCCCCAACCGCAGAGCCGGGCGCCGGAGGGCGCGAGACGACCTCCAGCCACCCTGAGGTTTGACCTGGGTGGTGGGCTTTGTGGGCCTGCCCGCCATTTGTTCAGCACCAGGTCCGAGAGGCGGCGTGCGTGTTCCCACGCGTGCCTCTGTGTCAAGTCCGTCTCCCCTCTAGGGGAGAGACAGTAGGGTTTGGGGGGAGTTTTGCCTAATAGGTAGGCGTCTTCGTGTAGTGGCCTGCCGTTTCATACGGCGGGCCGAAACCTCGGCGGGGTCGCGACCGCATGTGCAAGTGATTCGCGCGGCCCCGTCGATAGTGGTTTTGTCGAGGAACACCGTGGTAGGTTTAGTCGGTATTCCAGGAGGTACATTATTATCTTTACCATCTTTCTTTTACCCCGGCGAGTCCGACATAACCCCTCCGCCCACCCCCGCGGAGGGGTATGCGTCATGAAACCCCACACGTAAAAAGAAAATGTTAATTATATTCGAACCAAATAATACGCATATATGACAAGATTCCATTTTAATATAATTTTGAATAAAACCAGTATGTACAACTTAACAATATTTTTTTTTATAGTATATTGTTCTGAAACGTTTTATAACTGAGCCCTGAACGACTAACAGTTAGCGCTAAGTGGAATATAATTTGACGTCACTTGTAGCAAGGTGACGATGATAGACGGTTTGTAGAGTTTGGAAGCTTCGCTACGATATTCACTAATGATGTACTTGCGCTGTTACTAGCATCTCTGGAAGTAATAATTACTTTAAGAGTTTTACTGCGATTGCTTTTTAAGTATGTAAGCTATTAATTTATGTATTTTTAAAATGTATTATTGATATTAGAATATTAGATAGCCTATAACAACTGTCCGTGCTCGTGCTATATTGAAATTTCTATTGCGTCTGTTTAGCGATATTTATATTTAAGTGTTGTAAACAAAACATCAACGATACCTATGGAAATCTTTACGGAATCTCATGTACAGCAGCGGCGGTTTTTGTTGCTATAGTAATGACGATGATATCGTGAATATGACCGTAATTTTATATCAATTGTGTTGAATACTTTTATTTAATGACTCACTGCAGTTTATTGTTTCAATGATTTTGAGGAATATGTTTTGCATTGTAAAGCAAATACCAAGAAATATCCTATTTTTTTATACCAAGAAAGATCTACGCCCTATTAGTATACTGCCATGCTTATCCAAAGTACTGGAGAGAGTCGTATATGCCCAAGTAGTGTCATTCTTAGAGGACAACAACATCCTCCCTGACTTACAGTCAGGTTTTCGTAAGAAACGGGGAACTGCTACAGCTCTGTGTGATGTTGTGGGAAACATACTTGAGGCACGTGATAAGGGGGATGGTACAATTTTGGTCATGTTGGACTACTCCAGGGCTTTTGACTCAATAAATCCTACATTGCTGCTCTCAAAACTTTCCTGCTATGGGTTCTCAGTGGAAGCGGTAAAGTGGTTTGATAGCTACCTATCAAATAGAACTCAATATGTGGAAATTCGTGGGGCAGATGGCAGTATAAAGACTTCAGAGCCTCGTATTGTCCATAGGGGTGTGCCTCAGGGCTCAATACTTAGGCCTCTATTATATATAATTTACAGTGCTGATGTAGCTCAGTCCTTCATGAACTGTAAATACCACATGTATGCTGATGACTTGCAAGTTTATCTCTCTTTTAAACCTAACAAAATATCATCAGCTGTTCAGAAACTTAATGAAGACCTACAAAGAGTTACTGAGTGGTCAAGGCAAAACTCTCTGGTTCTGAACCCCCATAAATCAAAGTTTATGGTACTGGGTAGCAGACAACAAATCAGGGACATACTCTCTGCTAAGCCTGAAATAATTGTCATGAATGAGGCAACTCTTAGAGCAGATTGTGTTTGCAATCTGGGTTTAACTATGGACCCAGAATTGCATTTTGAGGCCCACATAGGCAAGACCCTAAGTAACTGTTTTTACCGGCTTAAAATACTGTATAATATTAGAAACTTCCTCAGTATACCAATCAGGAAACAGCTGGTAGATAGTCTAGTATTGTCCAAGTTGAATTACTGTGATACTGTGTATGGGCCATGCATGTTATCACGCACTACACGGCTTATACAACGCATACAACATGCATGTGCAAGATTTTGTGTAAATATACCCAAGCGCAGCCATGTCACTCCCTATCTAAATGAACATAATATCCTTAAGATGGCTGCCAGAAGGAAGTTACACCTAGCCTCTTTACTTTTTGGAGTTATAGAAACAAAAACACCTACATACTTGTATGACAAACTTTGTTGGAGAGAAACTCAATCCAAATATACGGTGAGATCAGTCACAAATCCACTATCCATTCCTGAGCACAGGACGGCTGCCTTTAGAGGTAGTTTCAAGTATGCCGCATCACACTGCTGGAATAACCTTCCACCACCAGTCCGCAGCCTAAAATCAAAAAATTCCTTTGTTTTTCATCTAAAAAAGTTTTTGCTACAAACACAAAAAGCTACATAATATATATAAAATCACACCATTCCAATTACTAAATATTATTATTCTATTTAGTGATACTGAACATTTTATTTCAGTTCAATGCGTTAATATTATAACACTTAATTTCTATATCTAATCCTCACAAACACCTACTCACCTTCTTGGGTTTGGCCGTCAGGTATTGGATGGAAGGGTTTCCAGTCTGTGTTATTGCAGTGTATTTCAACACTTCAGGCGTCTTGAGGTCCTGCTTTGTATTTATATTATATTCCTTAGTCCTATAACAAAACAGGTTTGTTTTTGATTACCTACTTTTAACTTATCTTATATTGTTTTTCTTTGCTTTTTTAATTTCAATTCTTGCATTTTTATTACCCATATATATTATTCAATTGACAATTTAAATATGTACAAAGTTGTTAAGTGTTCAAATAAGATGACTGTACTGATTACCTTTCATTGTTGACATGCTCTGTGATCTGGTTGCTTATGTCACTGCGCATTAGTTTTGTTCACAATTCCTAGAATTGCTGGCATCGCGCGTACAATAGGGCGGATGCGACATAGGTACCTATATCACACTGACGCTTGTTTTAAAAAATACACTCAAATGTTTATATCTTATTATCTTACTCCACACTTTTTTATAATATTTAGTAATTATGTTTATATCCTATTTACACGTATATTTACTTATTTAAGTATATTTTATTTTATATGTTTACACACTAGGCGCCGGCGTCACCAAATTGGATTTCGCAGAATACCAGTGTTGCGATTTTACAATCGCAACGTACGCTGAGCGATGTCCAAATTTTGGCACTGATGGGACACACATTTTTTCATTGTTTCAATTTGTGTTGAACTATAATTTTAATACTTTTATTTTATTATTGTTTTTATTTCATTATTGTTTGTATCGCTGCACACTGACGTGACCTTGAACTGAATGGAGGCAGTTTCGTTTGGTTAAGCGGAAGGTGTGGTGTTGCCAGTGAGCAGTTTTTAATTTATAGTGTATATTTTTTTTTTCTTTTTCTTTTTTTATTTTATTATTGTTTTATTTTATATACTTGTGTCATTGTGTGCCAAAATAAATATTTTTTCTTTCTTTCTTTTCTTTTCTTTCTATTTCTGGGCGGAAGGTGCTGACGACTGTAACACAATTTAATATTAGCACGGTCGTCAACGGCAACCTCTTAAAGAATGTACCATTGCTCGGTTTTATTTAGAATCAGTTTAAGAGAAATTTGTAAAACTATTTGTTGAATAAATTATTATTATTAAAAAAAAAATTGTAACTAAACAGTTAAAACCAACAAAATTATTTCATTTTAAAGAGATCTAAAGAATAACTCTAATTATTTTCGAATTATTTTAAATATATTGAAATTAAACAACTTTATACGGATTTCATCGCGTTGTTTATTTTTTATATAGCACTATTATTACATAATTTTAAAACTTTAAACTACTATTGTTAAACTTTTTTACTAGTTACTACTATTTGACGACCTCGATGGCGTAGTGGTTAGTGTAACCGACTGCCACGCCTGAGGTCGCGGGTTCGATTCCCGCACAAGTCAAACATTTGTGTGCATGAACATGGATGTTTGTCTTGGTCTGGGTGTTTCTATGTATAATATGTATGTTTTTACCAGTTGTGGGGTGGAACTTACATGTTGCCGAGGCACACAGGAAAGCTAAGCAGAAATTTTATTTGTGGTGTTGGTATGGTAAACCAAGTTCGGGTGCAACTTATAACGAGATGTATGAGGCCAGGAAAATCTTTAAAAGCCGTCTGAAATGGTGTCAGAACCATGAAGATCAGGTAAAAATGGATATTCTGGCTTCTCATCATTCAAAAAATGACTTTCGTTCCTTTTGGAAAGCTACAAATAAACTAAATAGCAAATCGGTTATTCCTGTGTGTGTCGACGGCGTAAGCGATGCTGGTGAAATAGCAGATCTGTTTCGACAACATTTTACTGTCAAATCACCATTAGGATCCTCAAAATCTGTGATCGATGTTAAGAACAGTGAAAAGATAGGTTTTAGATGTACAACTAGAGAAGTGAGGTTGATAATCAAATCAATGAGTAGAGGCAAATCTCCCGGCCATGACGGGTTGAGCATTGAACACCTACAGCATGCTGGACCCCACCTACCGAGATTGTTGGCTATGTTATTTAACCTTTGTCTTAGCCACACATATTTGCCCGAAGAGATGATAAAAACAATTGTAATACCTATAGTTAAAAATAAAACCGCTGATCTATCAGATAAAAATAACTACCGACCTATCTCTCTTGCCACAGTTATATCGAAGGTGTTTGACGGCATGTTAAACTCACAGCTGGCCAAACACATTGAACTTCATGACAATCAGTTCGGATTTCGGGGCGGACTTTCCACTGAAAGTGCAGTTTTGTGTGTTAAGCATGCCGTCAAATATTACACAAAACGACAAACTGCGGTTCATGCATGCTTTCTCGATCTTTCGAAAGCCTTTGACCTGGTTTCCTATGATATCCTATGGAATAAGCTAGAGAACACAAATCTGCCAACAGAACTCATCAACATCTGCAAGTACTGGTATGGAAATCAGGTCAATGGCGTGCGATGGTCGGGAGCAATGTCGCAACCATACAGGTTAGAGTGCGGGGTGAGGCAGGGGGGTTTGTCCTCACCAACTTTATTCAACCTGTATATAAACGATCTGATTCAAACACTCAGTAGCACCCGGGTAGGATGTCACATAGACGGCATTAATGTAAACAACATAAGCTATGCTGATGACATGGTGCTACTGAGTGCATCGACATGTGGCATTAAGAAACTGCTCACTTTATGTGAAACATATGCCGAGCGACATGGATTAAAATATAATCCACTCAAAAGTGAAGTCATGGTCTTTACGGCCAGAGGAAACAGTACAGGTAACGTGTTTCCCAACATTACGCTTAATGGTACAGCTTTGCGTAGGGTGTCTAAATTTAAGCACCTAGGACATATGCTGACCTCTGATCTTAGGGACAATGACGACATTGAGAGGGAACGGAGGGCGCTGGCAGTGAGAGCGAACATGATAGCTCGCAGGTTTGCACGTTGTTCGACGGAAGTCAAAGTTACACTTTTTAGGTCTTATTGTACATCATTCTACACGTGCAGCCTGTGGGCTGACTATACTCAAAAATCGTACAGTGCCCTTCGAGTCCAGTTTAATAATGCGTTCAGGGTGCTGATGGGGCTGCGGCGATACTGTAGTGCATCAGGGATGTTTGCTGAACATCACGTAGACTGTTGGTATGCTACGATGCGTAAGAGATGCGCATCCCTGGTGCGCAGAGTGCGTAGCAGTACCAACAGCATCCTTAGCATGATTGCGAGTCGGCTAGACTGTAGTTACATCAATCATTGCTGCGCCATTTCTCATGGAATGGTGCAGCAATGAATGATAATTCTGTTTTGATAATTCTGTTTTGTTTGTTTATTGTATGTTTTAGAAATGTAAATTACTAACACTAGTTTATAAGAAAATTGTTACTAACAAAACTAACAAAATGGACACTATTGGTCTGAAATAAAGTCATATTATTATTATTATTATTAAAAAAAAAAGTATATAAGTATGTTTATCCATTGTCTAGTACCCATAGTACAAGCTCTGCTTAGTTTGGGCTAGATGGTGCTGTGTGTATGTGGTAGAATATTATTATTATTATTATATTATTTAAGCCATTTAAATTATAAAACTATTTAGTTTATTTTAATTGTACACTTCCCGACGTTTCGGTTGTTTTTCAGCAGCCATGTTTACGGAGTGATTAAGATGTTGATTATCTCAATGTTTTGATGTGTAGTTATTTCAAAGTACTTGAACATAATTTAATTATTGGTATTTCCATTTACTCAGAATGACCTCAAAGTATCATGAAATCTAGTTTAGCTTCTTCATGAGTTTGATTATTAGAATTACTGGATCTCAAGTGGTACATGTCAGTCATCTTCTCTATTGGAATTAGGATGTTTTTTTATGTCAATAGGCTCGCGAAGCATCCATGGTAGGAATTGGTATTCTTTAGCGAATATCTACGGTTTGTCAGATAATTATGATATATGATGATAAGATGTTTAAAATAGTTTTCCGATCCTCATCATATCATACTCATTAATCACACAAGCAGTATTCGCCGACAATTAAAATAAACATCGAATATGAACATAAATTGCATTTAAGAATACATTCGACGTTTATTAGTTTATCAAATCTTTATTTTAAACAGTTTTATTACGAAAATTGACCCCTTAGGGTAATAGCTATAGAGTATACTGTATGTTACGTAGCTTCGCTTAACTTTAATTAATTCTTCTTCTATTTCTTTTTTTCTACTTTTGTCTGTTTTTCGTGTGGTTAGTGGCTAACCTGTTGTCAAGAGTTGTTCAAGCCTGACGCCAGAAGCCTCTGATATGGCTTAACGACAGCTGTCAATTTGACAACAGCCGGGACCGACTTTTTACGGGCCCTCCGAAACACGAAGACGCTTAGATGAAATACCAATAATTAATATGTGCTCTAAGCGATTACCTTCTTAAAATTAAAGTTTATGGTATGTACCACCAGCTTGGGATCCAGTAATTCAAATAGTCAAACCCAAGAAGAAGCAAACCACAGCTAGACTTCATGATACTTTGAGCTCATTCTGCGTAAATAGAAACACCAATGATTAAATGATGTTCGGGTACTTTGAAATAACTACACTGGAACATTGAGATAAATAACTACCATCTTAGTCTCCCCGTCACTATGGCTGCTAAAAAGCAACCGAAACGTCGGGGAAAGTGTAAACTTAAATAGTTTTAATAATAATTTAATTAGCTTAAAAATTAATAAAATATAATAGTAGTAGTAATGTAACAGTTTTCAAAATTATGTAATAAAGTGTCAAATAAACAACGCGATAAAATCCGTATATAGTAGTTTAATTTCAATAACGTTTATTAGCCGACTGACCAAGCGAGCGTACGAGACAGCTATCCGAAATTATCTCAACACATAGAGCACTGGCAATAATTAGTCATTAGCAACTAATCATCTCTGCTTACGTGCGAACCACCACCGTGAACCGAATACGACACGAAAAATGATCTTGTTGTTTACTGCTTTATAGAACTCAATCAAAATATATCATTAGATTGAAGTAGATACCTATTATGATTTAGATACCTAACTAAAAACGGATATTAATAATCATGCCGTGGTCACAAAAAGTATGCGTGTAATCACAGCATGCAAGCTGGGCAATACGTCAAGCCTTCAAAAAGGTATATAATATCGAGCATGATAAATACTACTTTTCAGTTATTACAAATATGCAAGCAAGGTGCCTTATAGCCTAATGGGAGACCATTAGAGTGCTACGCAAAAATTTTGAGTTCGATCCTAAGGCAACTCTGACTTTTCGATGTTATGTGCGTAGCAGTTAATTATTGCTCGCTTCAACGGTGAAGGAAAACATCGTGAGGAAACTTACATTACTGAGAGTTTGACATAATGTCCTCGAAGATGTTTGAAGTCTGCCATACGCACTAGGCCAGCGTAGTAAACTACGGCCTAACCTTTATCATACTGAGAAGCCGGCCGTGCCTACCAGTGGAACAGTTTTTAAATAGGGCTGATATGAAATTATTAAACTGATACTCTATTTTAGATTAACCTCAATGTATACAGTTAATACGATAATTAACTTAACAGTACAAAATGATAAACAGTCTCTATAGTACCTCCGTTCGTGTCAAGATTTAATGATTGACATTATCTGAGAATTTAATGAAACCCATTACGCTATCATATTTTAACGCTACCTTCAAACGGGATATTTCATATTTTGATAGTTAACCGTATTAAATATAAGTGGCATACGAAATATCTTAATATTAACTGTCTTAAGTGTAAGATATGAGTGCTCGTATTAATCTTCGTAGGTTAATTAAGGCTTACGCAGTTGCGAATTGATGAATATTCAGTGTTAGGCTAACACTTTCGCGGAATACGCATGATCGCTTCACTTGTATGCAAATGTAGATTATACATACGTCAGGAAAGTTTAAGTAGTAACTAGGGATTAACATTTGTTTTTTATTATCACTATAAGGCCCTCAAGACTCAATTTTGGTCTCAGCGCCAAATCTTAACGTAGATTGGCCATCTGCGTTGGAGTTATTTTACTATGACACAATTATGGGCGCAAACACAAGTATATTCTCTTTTCCCTAACTCATAATTCGATGGGATAGTAAGTGGACATGACCGGAGAGAGAAAGCAGGCGAGAAATCAACAGATTTACGTGATTTCCGAGGCACGAGGTATACAACACAGTTAGCCCTTCCTTATTCCGGGCTGCTATTGAGAATTTTTGACATAAATGCCCAATAACTTTGTGTTAACCTAACCCACCTCAAGAACTCAGGCGATGCAGTCGCATTCAATAGCATTGCACCAGTGAGACATACAGTCGCTTGATGCTAACTGACAATATGGCTGGCACGTTGCTCGCTCTGCTAAAAGGCAGACGCTTCACTATCTACGGAAGAAACAAAAGCTTGCTAACAGCACGGCGCCTCATTAAGAAACTAGAAATCTCTAATGCGTGCACCACGCACTAGAATATTGTGCTACAACCAGAGGATCCTGCACTTGGCACATGTACATAAGTACATACATAGATTGTCGCCTTTTTTCCGGATTAATAGTCAGGGACTCTTGGATATGTGGATTTCCAATTTCTATGGTTCTTGCAGACCTTTATTGCTTCATTACTTTAACTATATTGGGCAAGCAAGCTTGTTGATTTAGGGTGCTCTTAACCTGGCATGTCTTTAGAATGTCTCTGATTCTCTGAGTCTCAGATCTGAGTGTTAAGAAAAGGTTTTTACCAAATGATAAATGCTTTTGACTTTACTGGTTATTCTTTTGGTCTCCTTCTGTAATGCGGAGATAATTCCACGGAGGCTGCTCTCCTTTGCTTCATACAGTCCCAACACATTTTGTATGCGCGTCCGCGTCGGTTTAAGATAACCTTACTTTTATTATGTTTCTGAACTGGCCAGAAATAGATAATAGGTTATACAGCCTAATAGTGTGGGCAAGTCAAAGTCAAAAATCATAATCATTTATAAACGTAAAAATATATTGGTTCGTAAGTTTGCTAAAGCTATATTTAGGTTAGTTACTGGGTTTAAGACAAAGGGTTAGTATACCATCCACCATAATTTATACCTGCAAGAAACTCACGTGTGTGTACACTTATTAAAACAAAAATCAAAAGATTTATTGATTCTTTATGGTTACAGCTTCTTCTAATTTAGGAATTAACTATCTGCCGCGGGGGAGGAAAATGAAATTACATACACGTGCATTCCGAGAGATTCTGGATCAGACACTTATAATTGCGCGATTAGTGAATTCTACACTATAACAAAGCGTTATCTGTATATATTTTAACGTTATAACTGATATACTTGAATAATTAGAACATAATAGAGCCATGAGACGTCCATACAGATTGTAACACATTCTGTAAATATGCCAAGCTGATCGCATAGTTTCGATATTTATGCGCTAGATGGCGTCGCGATAAAATGCTTATAAAGGATATTTACGATACTTGAGGTAGCATAGGGGAAGCTTAGTTGATATAGCGATGACAACAAATACTGACGTCGCAGATTTATGTACATTTCCTTTTTGTTTTCTATTACTTTATCATACTAGTACCTTTTGGTTATATTTTACATAAAAGAATTGAAAAGTAATAATTACTTTAGAATAAATATAATATAATATTGTCTTACGTTCACGCGAATGTATACATTGAAATTAAACACATTTAAACGGATTTATCGCGTTGTTTATTTTTAATAAGACACTATTATTACATAATTTTAAACTTTAAACTACTATTGTTAAACACTTTTACTAGTTACTGTGTACTTCTATTTAAGCTATTTAAATTGTAAAACTATTTAGATTTAATTTTACACTGTCCCCGACGTTTCGGTTGCTTTTCAGCAGCCATGTTCACAGGGAGACTAAGATGGTGGTTGTCTCAATGTTCTAAGTGTAGTTATTTTCAAAGTACCCGAACATAATTTAATAATTGGTGTTTCTATATACGCAGAATAAGCTCAAAGTTTTTTACATATATCGGCAGTATGGCAGACTGGCGCTCGACTGTAGTTGTGTAAGATTGGAGCTTGTTGTCTTGCAGTACTTGCTTGAAGTGTTGAAACTCGGCCCGTACAAATAGGTACTTAAACGGTGAATCTCACCACTATCCTAAACAGTTAGCTACCGCGGGAATGTCTTTGTTTGAAGATAAAAATCGGTATAAATTTGTTTAATTTCTAAATAAATATATTAGCCGTGTATATAAACTGTCCCATTACTGGGCACAAACCTTTTCTCAGTGTAAGAAGGTTTAGGCCATAGACCACTACGCTGGCCCAGTGCAGATTGCTAGACTTCACATATCTTTGAGAACCCATTATAAAGAACTCTCAGATATGCAGATTTTGCTCACAATGTTTTCTTTCAGGATCAAGCGAGCGATAATTAACTATTTTATAAGCACGACATTTCGAAACATCACTGGTGCGTGTGGTGGGATCAGACTCGGATCTCTGCCTGGAAATCCAACAATATCACACTAGACTATCGCTGTAGTAAATATATAAAGAATAAATGCAATACAGTAATTATTACAAGTAATTACTTCTATGTTTTCGCTGCGGTCCCTGTACTGTATAAATCACCTTCATACTTTATGAACGAATACTACCTTCACTTAAATATTCATAGGTTTTTTCATCACGTCCCTAGAGATTACCAAGGAGTTATAATTACCTGGCTCGAGGCGATTTTAGCAATATTCAAGTACGTAAAGTATTATAACAGAAGCTAGCAAATTTCTGGTTTTCTTGTATCAATGCGATAAGTTATGCGCAATCAAAGCTATATGGATCTGTTTCTTAGATAATTAATATTCGTTATGAGATAGGATTGAGGCTACAATTACTACATCAAGTCGAATTCTCATCGTATTAAGCAGTAGCTGTATGGAAAAGGCTATGGCCTTCTTCATTCGATCTTCTAGCAATCGAGAAGTTGAATCCCACACTAGGGACGTGATTCCACTTCTTCTTCAAACACTTCAGCTTAGCTGGACGGGTTAACAAGAATATTAGTAATAGGGTAGATAGATGCCTATATTTTATTTTGTACATTACACACCAGAGTAAAAAGCAATCAAAAGAACTCTTTTTGTGCAAATGGTATCAAAATTGGTTGCAAAATAAGAGAAAAATAAATTTAGGTACAAGAAAAAGTGAGTTCGTAGTGGGGATGTCTTACTATCTACGAACAGCTGCTGTTAAATAGCGGTTACGTCAGTTTGTATCTTGCATCCTTTTTTCATTTGACAAGTGATTGTGACTGATAGGGCTAAAACGTCAGTATCTTAATTACTTTAGAGTTGATTACAATTTTTTTTACGGTTATTGTATCTATATGACTTAAATAATAAAAAAAATGTGAAAGAACTATTTGGAAAAATTCTTATTTAATAATCAAAATTTGTAATAATTATACTGTTATAGCAAAATAGCCCGATCGTTGGTTTTTCATTTCTCTCGCTTTCGTCAATAAAGTATTATATCTACTTTATAGAATAATTGAGCTTTAAAGGGCTGGCAGCACGTAAGCGGTGATATTAGTGTCGCAAGCTTCATATACATACATACACCTGATACTATAACGCTTCTTACCATGGGAAATATTACAAGACTTGATAATATTTTGCAAAATTATAAGTTATATCATCATAACCATAAGCCAGATTATACGCCGAGTTCTCACTTTAATATTAATATCGACGGTCACATATATTTATGACAGCCGAGATCAACCGCATTATGTACTCTCGAGGGCATGGAGGGTACAACAATTTTTGTCACCCGTCTAGGAATAAACCGCTACGACGCGAGACAGTTCTTATCACATGCGAGCACTGAGTACGAATATAAAAAGTAACTAAATGAAAACAGACATTCCTTTGGCTATTTGGTGGCCAAGTTCTAAATAAATATTAAGTATTGGACGTCTATATTTATCTAAAAGTTCAGCTTTATATATAATTTAATCCGCAAGTTCTCATAAAAGGAAGACTATTAGGTATGCCCTTTTGGTAGAATAATTAAACTAAAGACCAAAAAGTATTTCGCAATTTGGAATGTGTAAATGTTTTAAATGAATCCAAGTTACAGCATGGAGTAAAACTAAATTAATTTTGTTCACCCAGCCTCGCATGAAATAAATGTTATTTCAAAACGAAATCTGATATTTATTTTCAGCACATCTGCTTGTGAAACGTGCACTAATTAAGAAATAACTGTTAAGAACTACTTTTTTGCAGATATTTTAGAATAATTAGTTCGCTAATGCGTGCAGTTTTTAAATACTCTTTGAATGGTTATGTTATGAGCAGGCGCAGTACAGTATACACATAATAACGAAAGACTTAATGTCTTTGTAAGCAAATATAAAGCGGTAGTAGCCCCGTTATTCATCAGTCTTGTGATGAAAGGACACCGGTTCAATACACTGTCGAATAGATAAAAATAAACAAAGAATACTAGTATTGTCTTCTATTTACGCGAATATTATTCATTGAAATTAAACTGCTATTATATACGGATTTTATCGTTTTTATCTTAAATAGAGAAGATGGTTGGAATGTACCACCAGCTTGGGATCCAGTAATAAAAATAGTCAAACCCAAGAAGAAGCAAACCACAGCTAGACTTCATGATACTTTGAGCTCATTCTGCGTAAATAGAAACACCAATGATTAAATTATGTTCGGGTACTTTGAAATAACTACACTGGAACATTGAGACAACTGCCATCTTAGTCTCCCCGTGACCATGGCTGCTGAAAAGCAACCGAAACATCGGGGAAAGTGTAAAAATAAATTAAATCTTAATAGTTTGATAATAATTTAATTAGCTTAAAAATTAGTAAAGTTTAATAGTAGTAGTAGTGTAACAATTTTCAAAATGTTGTAATAAAGTGTCAAATAAACAACGCGATAAAATCCGTATATAGCAGTTTAATTTCAATAAAGAATACTAGGTTTAAAATTAAAACTATTACTATTTAGTGTAAATATAAATTTATTAAGTAACATCTACACATCTAGTTTTTATAAGAAGTCCTACGCATTTCAGCCACAAATATAATTATAATAAGAAAATATCTACTATAGTCGGCATAATTTTAAACACCACTAATAAATTGTCACCGAGTATAAAATAATAATAATTTTTACCTTGTTTAATATACATTATAATAGAATAACGTGGCCGTAAAAAAATACCGCTGCAACAACCGGCGATGGGGCGGTAATTTCATCACTTAGCCTGCACTAGAGGTGTGGAAAAACCGGAATTATTCACAAGCGTGTTACGGTAAGCAGAGCTTTTTAATTAACGCCGTGAGTCGCACCTCCACGCCCACGTTTACTGTGTCAATTTATTAACGAAACTTCTTCACTGTCGGCTAACCAACATTATGAGATAAAGTTATATTGGAAACAATTTCAAGCAAATGTACCTTAAGACATTAACCCATTTGATGTAGATAGAAATGTTAAATGCATAATGTGTTTTTTATAATTATATTAAATATATGTTTTATTTGCTTTTACACGATACTAACTTAATCATGAGAGACAATAGATATATGCACTTTATTTAAGAATTTAAAATGTATTGTTTCTAGAAACTGGCACTTGCTGTACATTACTACTAGATAATACACATAACGTACATAGGTACCTGGCGAAGTTATGCTACACCTATGTTAAGATTCCATGCAAGTAAAGACAAATATTTTGCTGCTGTTCAAAATATCCAGACAGAAAAAAGCATCCCTTCGATCAAATTTTGATCTTAATAGCATTAGTGTAATAAGAAAGACTTAAAAACTTATTTTATTTTGAACCTTCGCATGTTGTTTTAATTTATATATGTATATAAAACTCTTCCGTTACTGAGTGACTGATAGACAACACACAGCCGAAACTATTGAACGCAAGAAGCTGAAATTTGGCATGTATGTTCCTTGGAGAGTGTAGGAGAGCACTAAGAAAGGATTTTTGGATATTCCACCCCGAAGGGGGTGAAAGGGGTGGAACCCGATATTCACACGGGAACGATATTCACACAGCGGTGAAACCGCGGGAAAACTACTTGCATAATATATTTTATCACATACACACAACACCTTCTAGCAGAAACTAAGCAGAGCTTGTACTATGGGTACTAGACAATGGATAAACATATATATATACTTTTTATTTTTATTGTAAATACATACATATTATACATAAAAACACTCAGACCAAGACAAACATCCATGTTCCTGCACACAAATGTTTGACATGTGCGGGAATCGAACCCATGACCTCAGGCGTGGCAGTCGGTTACACTAACCACTAAATGGCGTAATGGCCAAACCAAAGGTGCAAGGTGACAATTAAATATCTTTAAAAAATATTCTTTAATGGCCGGTATTCAGACACAATAAAAAAAATAATGTCTGAACCCTAAAGACCAAGCGATGGCCAATGGATAAATAAATTATCATGCTCTTAAGTCACACGTATGTTAAAGATCCCAATTTTTTCAATTAAGTTGAAAGAGAATTATTGAAATTCCTAGTATACTACTAATTTATAAGCTCACATTTTTTTTTATACCACTAAGCTGGCAAACAGGTATACGGCCCACCTGATGGTAAGTGGTCACCGTAGCCTATAGACGCCTGAAACACCAGAGGCATCACTTGCGCGTTGTCGGCCCTTTAGGAATAAAAGGAAGTGGGAAGGAGAAGGAGCGGGAAGGGGGAAAGAGGGTGATTGGGCTTCCGGCACTCTCACTCACCGAACGAAACACAACAGTAGGAATACTGCTATTTCACGTCGATATTCTGTGAGAGGGTAGTCCTTCCCCGGTCGAGCCGGCCCATTTATGCTGAAATCAGCGAGGATCTAATACAATAACAATAAAATTTTAAAAAATAAATGAATGTTCTCGATCGCACCTCAAAATCTCGTCGGTAAATGTTCAGAATTCAAATAATTAACAGACCAATAGCAATAGCTCTCTTTACATTTTCACATCGCATAAATCGCCAGTTACGAGCCCGTTCGCCCCTCAAGGTTCGCCCGCGAGTAGGTATTTGTTAGATTTCTTCTTAAAATCCACCCAAAAATAGGAACCCCGCGAAGCGGAGCTTCGTCTTTCTATGAAAGGAGCGAAAGTCAAGAGGCGTACGGGCTCGCAGCCAAATCCCCGGCTTCCAAGCGCTGTGCGCGCTGATTGATCAAATCACAGCTGCTTGTTGTATCTTTAAAACGTTCTTTTGCTTAACCTTTGAACAGCTGTGATAGTTTCAGAAAGTAGGTTAGGTAACGACTTTCATAACAAAAATCTCGACATGTGTAGTATTATAAAGAGTTTCTCGAAGCACTTATGTTGAAGTATTCGTTTGTACTACTTACAAATATCATAAAACTGTATATCATTGAAGGGTTTGGCAGACATGTATTAACGATCATTGCACAATCATTATTATAAAAGGTATTCCATATGTTACATATTCAGTGTTATTACTGCTATGTGATATCATAGTAATTTATTTAAATTGCCAGTCCATTAAGTATCCGTTATGAATGCATATGACATTATAATTGCTATTTACACAGTTATAATGGATTCGAATACCATCCATAGCAGTACACAAGCATTCTAAGTCAGCTGTAGCGGTTAACAAAAAGACTAGTAAATTGTAACCCACATAGCAAGTAATCTTTAAAAAATATTATACATCATATTTTTAATTTTTTTAAATGTATATTTTTAACACCTGTAGTCTCAATTCTGTAGTCTTTGGCGATTATATAACCAATTAAATGACATTTATTCAAATTACCAAACCCTTCACCGAATTTCCCCGAACCACAAATAAATCGCCAATATTTCACGGTATTATTAAATTAACTGCAATCAATGAAACCTGAGTACAATCAGTCAAAGGTAACAAACCCAATTGATGAATTATGCACCTTTTACGATCGCAACAAATATCTGCCGTAATGGTTGACGCAGTAGGCTATAAAAATACATGGAGTAGCCACTAACGAGAGAGCTATTACCTGTTATTATGCTGTACAATACGGGCTTGTCGTCTATTGACCGCGTGGGTTAACGGGTTCAAAGCGTCTCTCTAGGGGGCTGGCGGCCATGTAGACTACAGGCTTTAATTGGCGCGCTCGAACGACCACAGTCCTCCCGTCCTCGCCAGTACGCTGTGTTCACTCCGGCAAATTGATTGTAATCTAACGAAGGCAGTCAATGTAACGATTCAATTAACCACTGGCGACAAGCGAACATCGTACTCGTGGTCGCTGTTCACTCACATTAGGTGCACTTGTTGGCTCTTATCTAACATTTGTCCGCAACGCAACCGTCCGCAACCCGTAAAATACAGGATTAAGTAATTATGAGAATATATCTCGTGTTTTCCGCAAAAATAAATGATGTAGAATTCTTTTAACTGCAAAATGTAAACCATTTTAAAAGCGGAATACAGTATTGCAGTAAAATACCAATTATGTTGAATTAAAAGTCGACTTTTCACTGTACTAACTGCCGCAAAGCTTTTAAGAACATGTTTAGTTTAAATTACTATGCAGTGAGGAACTATTTTTCATTTACACATAGAAATATGGAATATACACTTAATACTTCACATGTAATAAGTACATCTAAGTAAATACTTATTCGTTATTCCACAATCAATATTATTAAAATAGCGCTTCAAAATTACCGTTAATCTCGTATTTAATTAATCAATAACTGAACTAGATTCCATTGCCGTTTAGCAAACCAACTAAAAGCCAAATCAGTGACGCGCTGAACGAATTACTGCGCTTTGATATGTCAAAGGTGGGTAATTACGGGCGAATGGACACATGTTTCAATTTATAAACGTTTAAACGATCGCTGTTGAAACCGGGTAAATTGGCGTTCGATAAATAGGACTGATCTGTGTATAAAGGTATATTGTACCGCTGATATTTGCTTTACGTTGTTGATATTATATCCCTACGTTTAATGCTCATAAAAAAAGAGCTACATATGTATATTCGACGCTCTTGTTTCATTCGTAATGCCAGTGATTCTGGTAGATAATGTATTATCATTATTCTAGATTCTGATAGATAATGATGATATTTATATTAAAATAACTCTACCATATATGTTACACAACAACCAGCAGCGAAAAGAACTAAGTAGATTGACCAATGGGCATAAATAGAATGATATACTAAGTCGAATTGCGCTTATAGCGGTAATCCTAACTCATATTATAACGTAGCAGTAAATTTCATCCAGGGAAAAAATTGTTTGCAAGGGTACATTTTTATGACAAATCTACTTTAACCTGAGCGAAAACGCAGGCAAAATCTAGAACAATATATTATATATATTAGGGAAGATAGAGATCCACTACGCATCCTCGGCTTGCTCACCTGAAACTTTAGAATTGTCTGATAATGGTGATCCGCCATCAGTTCGATGTTGGGAACTTTAGTATTAGAAAAGTTTAGATCGCCAATTTATTAATGTCTCCTCAATTATTATTTTAAAAGTAAAACTTCATCATAACATGAAACTAAACAAAACAATGTTTAGATATAACAGCATAATTTATTACATTGAAATACTGTTTCATATATTAAGCGTAATATTGTAATTCTACGTAGGTGTATAAAACGGGCACGCCACGATTGTGGCAGTAAGTCCAGTGTTTGAAGAGTGGCTGGAGAGGCGGTATAGCGCCCTCACCTTCCGGTTGACGTCCTTCAGCCACCCTGAGGCTTGACCTGAGGGTGGTGGGATTCGTGGGCCTGCCCGCCACCCGATCAGCACCAGGTCCGAGAGGCGGCGTGCGTGTTCCCACGCACGCCTCTGTATCGTGTATCAGTTCGCCCCTCAAGGGGACAGTAGGGAACAATTTAGTGGTACCCAAAAGGCAGGTCTATTCGTGTAGTGGCCTGCCGTTTCATACGGTTGGCCGAAACCTCGGCCGAGTCGCGATTGCATGTGAAAGTGATTCGCGCGGCCCCGCCGATTGCGGTTATGTCGAGGAACACCGTGGTAGGTTTAGTCGGTATTACCGGTATATCGCTTACCATCTTTCTCCGGTAAGTCCGATATAACCTCTCCGTCGCCCCGCGGAGAGGTACGAGCCAAAGCATTCCCTCAAGATAAAAAAATAATAAAGAAAGGTGTACAAAATGGCGTATAATGTAAAAGTCATTAATAAACAAATTAATTATCATAGCTAAGGTTATTTAAGAGAAAGATAAAATCTTAAATCTGCCTTTACATTTACATTATGAAATTATTAAAGTAAGGTAATTTTGCGTCTAAACTTTAGGACTTAAAATGGAATAAATTTGCTTAATAAATATTTTAAAAGATTTAAATACTCTGTAATTAAAATAGCTATTAAATCGTATACATTATAGCTATAGAACGTACACAAAAAATATTTGATGCAAATATATTGTATGGCCTTACCTACCTATTGCTGTGCAGGTATATACAAGTGATATGGTTCTCCTTATAAGCTCGCCACGGTCTCACCGAGTAGTGTAATTGTAGCTTTTCATATCCATGAACCTAACTGACCAATAACTTCGACTGTCATTGGTTTATCTTGCCTTTGATGCGCCAGCACTGTAGCTGTCTAACTATCGAATTTTCAATACAGTAAGTTATGCTTCAACCACCAAAGACATTTCTAAATACGACAGTGAACTTCATTTTGTCATACATATAGACTTCCTATATTATAATATGATAACAGACCATGATACCTACACGTCCTCAAAGGGCAGAGCTAAGTTAAGTCAAAGATATTATAATAACTACCAGAAATATTGAAGCCAACGTAATTATAGGCAAGCTCATTGCCGTCAATCGGATACAGTTTGAACTTCATGCTACTACAAATTTCCTCGTAGAATATTTTAATAACACATTATGTAACTAGAGATTTTCTCGGGTATATCAATAAACGGTCCTTTTAGGCCCTTTGTTTTGATATAAAATGAAACAAGCCATAATCGTCTGTCCAACAGATATACCAAATGTATTATTATGCTTTAACGAGCGTAGCAACATTGGAAACATTAGAATATTCTAAGGGTGTAAGACAATTTACGGTTTATAGACGTCATAGAAGCACTTTGCCCGACATTTGGGTTACTTTGCAGCTTCCATGGTCACAAGGTGACCATAATTATAGCTACTAAAAAGGAACCAAAACATTATTTTTTACAAGCCGTGATTAAGTCTGTAACCAATAGTCTAATTTAAAATTATTTCATCTAATTAGTCTACATCTGTACACCAAGTAATATAATAAATAGTTAAGAAAATACTGCTTTTGTTGCGCATAAACAAAGCAAGCCGTGTATTCTTAACAACTAATGACTTAATGAGCGACAGAAAACACGCCATGGTAGTACAATTATAATATTATTATACCAACAATATAAACGTAAAAGTTTGTGACAATGTTCGGATGTTTGTGTCTGTTATGTACACGGATTTGAAATAAACTTAGCACACAAATAGATCCTGGTTTATTTGAATATACATTGAATACTTTTATCCCAGGTAGTGCTGCTGAACATATAAATAGGATATTAGTACTGTATAGTGTGTTTCAAATACGAAGTCCCATTTGACAGATGATCGTTGAACAGCGATAGTGAAGAGACCATTTCAATCGACACATCACGAAATCGATTACCGATTAACTTTCCAAACAAATTATAATCGTGGGTTTAGAATCGAGACAAAAATGACAGAAACAGAAAAACAAAAAAGTGTCCATCTACGTTTGAAGAATAGGAAAGTCACGGTTATAATAACTTGTTTCATTCTAAAAACAAAACTGGACTTATCCTTGATTAATTCCTAGTATCACATACTTACTCCATACTTAGTATAGATAGCGCAATCCACGAAGACGCGCCTCACTATTCCTCGTAACCGTTTATAGTATATGTGTGCAAGCTTCCGCCAATGACAATAACACTCAAATGTTATCGGTACACATTAATTACCTATGAGTGCACGCGCACACTACAATGAATAGACTAATCAGGAGAGAGCGTCACGGTCAAAGGGAAAGATGCTCTACTACAATTTTATATTCTTTTTATTTTTAGATCTGGATATTTTATGTGATTATTAGTAAATATACGATAATATTACCATATTTATATTATTTTTATTTTTGCAATAAATTTTGCTATTTCCAAGATTAAATTACTCTCCTCTGCTTATTTCGTGTTTTAGTAACTACAAACTTCTGAACAATGTAAATATCATTTACATACATGGCTTTTAAGTACAAGACGCTAAAATTTGATCGACATTTAAAAAAAATATAAAGTCGAGCAACTTTTGCGATGAGTCTCAAACTTCCCGCACCCCGCATCCAAAAATTGCGGTGCGCGTCTTCGTGGATTGCACACTATCTGTATAAGGGTGAAATAAATGTGGTATAACAGATTCTGATTTTCAAGACGACTACTCTTTAAAAATTATGGGATATTTAAACCATACAATATTACCACATACTATCGCATCTTCAAATCCATTTTTTGATAAATAAAATATTTTAAGGGTTTGTAGAATGGGATTTAAGGTAAGTTGCAACGTAATAATTATTATTAATACCAAATACAAATTTACAAAGTATTTCTCGGACAATTGTTTTTAACTCCAATTACTTTGATTTTATCCGATTCATGTTGGCGCGTCATTTTGACTGGAAGTAAAACAATTACCCTAGTGCGTAACAATGGCAAAATGTAATTTTATTTTGATATTTAAATTATTTAAGACTAATATCAATATAAATTATTAGTTGATTATGTTTGTGAAACAATGACATCATGTTTTGTATATATTCTAATTATTTTTAAATAGTCTTTAGTATGTACCATAAGTAATAATTGTTTATTTTAGCAATTTATATGAAACGTGTGTGAGTTACGTGCTATGAAGTGTCAAAAGGGACTTCGTATTTGAAACAGACTATAGTTACTTTCTTGCAATAGTAGTAATACTTAGCCACATATTGTTAAAGCTAATTCATACAGACTGCTAATGAGCACTCTGAAACAATTGGACAAGGGCTTGCGGCACAAGACGCTCGAGAATTTTAATTAGGCAGTACAACATTGCATCTGTCAACACATGAACATGAACATAACTATTTACATATATTATAAGATCTATTGTACTTGCCATATGTGAGTTCATAAAATATTTATATTGACTTTAATGATATTTGAAAGACGTTCATCATAACTAATATTATAAATGCGAATGTGAGTTTGTTTGGTACGCTTTCGACTAACTACTCGACTGATGAGCATGAAAATTCGCATACACGTTGTCAGGGATACAAAAAAGGACAAAGTACACTTAGACTAGACTTTTTCAACAGGAAAAAGTACTGTTCCCGAGGGATAATAGATAAAAGATAGGGATAAGGGATAAAAGATAGGGATAAGGGATAAAATTGAAATAACCAACATTTACGCGAGCGAAGCATTTAAGGTACTATTTATTTATTTACTATTATTGTATCTATTCCATAATATGATGCAGATGATTGCTTCAATAATTTTTTTTAAATTATGTCCTCCTTGCTTTTCGTAATAAATGTGCATTTGTGATGATATTTGAATGTTAGATACCGTATATTCAACAAATGTTTATTTGCATTGCAAATGCAAAAGTTTGTGAAAATATTTATACTCAATCACGGACACACCATTAAACGAATTTTTATAAAACTTGCCACACAGTTAAACCATTTTCTGGATTATCACATAGTTATATAATGTTTTTCATCTTGTTTTGTATTCCCGTGTCATTTTTGCGGACGCGTCATTGTTCAAGTTAGTAGGAATTAATATGGGACAAATAACCAATGAACATAATGTTACGAGTATCGAGACCGAACCGAAACCACAGCTAGACTTCATGATACTCTGAGCTCATTCTGTGTAAATAGAAACACCAATTATTAATTTATGTTCGGGTACTTTGAAATAACTACACTGGAACATTGAGGCAGCTACCATCTTAGTCTCCCCGTGACCATGGCTGCTGAAAAGCAACCGAAACGTCGGGGAAAGTGTAAACTTAAATATAAATAGTTTTAATAGTTTTAATAATTTAATTAGCTTAAAAATTTGTAAAGTTTAATTGTATCTAGTAGTTACAGTTTCTAAATTATGTAATAAAGTGTAAAATAAACAAGGTGATAAAATCCGTATATAGTAGTTTAATTTCAACGAGTATCGAGATCAATTGTTTACATTATATCAACATTCTTCGATACGATTTTGTCTACAATAACTGAAAGTTTAAACCAAGAAGGATTATCAAAAATCCTTATGTAGGTTTTTTTATTTATTAAATACAACGCTCGCTCGAGGCAAAATTTATGTGTTGCCCTGACTCGAAATGACAATTTATAGATCACAATTTTTTTTATTCCATGTATGTTTCAAACCCACAACAGTGGGCGTAGTGGCAGTGCACTTAAACCACTATATTATTTATGCTGTGAAAAGTTACAATATTACAAACTTAATATACATATTTTACCGATATTAAACGATGACTAAACTATTTAATAGACAATATGCATACAGAATACCACGCATGTCATAGTAATAATCCTAGATCAAATTATATTTCCCGTTTGCATGTAGTTAAAGCTCATACATAATAAATGGCATCAGCAATTTAAATATGTGAGATTTTATTTATGCAAATTTCAGCGAATGACATATAGAATACCTATATAGTTAAAGTAAATAACAGAGCTATATAAAATAATTGTAAGAAGAAAGGCACTCACCACGCTCCTACGAATTGCCCACTTCAATTTACAATAGAAAAAGATTGTCAATACCGATGTCCTCGATGATAGGCAGTCGTGTTTTTCTTTATTTTATATAACGGAAAACGCGACCATGCGCTGTATTATTTAGGTAGGTACATATCTTTTTGAAAGTCTAGACGTTCCGGCCAGGTTGTACTGGCCGCAATCACAAGCAGACTGACGCGGCGATATTTGGCTTCCGTTTGTGAGTAACATGTTCCTATAACCACCTGCACATTTTATTTTCTCCATGTACCCCTACATACTAACATAAATCACGTAAGGCGAACTATAAAAGTGAATCTATGTATTTACCTTTCAACAATAAAATAGTTTGATATTATTATTATCGAATGCAGCTAAATAATAAAGATGTTGTATAATTTTTATGAAAAGACAATCCCCGGTCTAGGGATAATTACTGTTTCGCGAGAGACTTCACAAACATTCAAACAACGGACGCAACAACACAAAGGACAACCAGACTCGAAACAACCATTTGTGGATCACACAAAGTTTTGTCCCGTGTAGGATTCGAACAATAATCGGCGCAGTAGCAGTGGTGAGAAGATCACTTAAACCGCTACGCCATCCGAGCATCCGTTATTAAGCAGTTTACCAGATTACCACTTGCCTGCTTATCTTTCCATGGTCAGGTATTTGACTTAACGTGCTTCGTATTGCTTTCGACATAACGCGAGTCGCAGTTAATACACTCGGTATATGGTAACATGCTCAATGGCGCTTTTGACAAATAGGGAGACGATGTAATTATACCATCAATCAATGATGTTTCGACGAATCGGGATTCGACTTACAGTATTTCGGTATACTATAGTATGTATCTATGTATCTTATATGGGGGCCAGTCAGTGCAGACCGGCGACACTTCGACCCAGTGGGATCTTTTGTGTCGACACTCTCCCAATAACGACTGCCATAGATGTTCATGGCAGCCGGGACCGACGGCTTAACGTGCTCTCCGAGGCACGGAGCAAGCGATAATTGCCAATCAATACGCACATAATTTCGAAAAGTCATATAACTTCCGAAAGTCAGAGGTGCGCGACATGGGTTTGAACCCGCGACCCTCTGCATTGCAGTCTGTTGGTCTCCCCACTGAGCTATCGCTGCTCATACTATAGTATACTCGTTAGTCAGAAAGCGTTAATAAATTAAAGAAAATATATAATTTAAAAAATGTTTTATAACATTAACGTTTATATTGCACAATATTTTATGTATTGCTTTTCGCCTGTATTACACACAGTTTCAAAATTTTGGTAAGTAATCTAAGACAAATAATACAACCCCATTATTTATCTTAACACTGAGTAATGACTTTTATGCCATAGGTGGTAAATCACAGGCCACCGATCATTATATTATTTCTAATGAAAAGGTTGGAATTAATTACACCTCCATTTCGCTAGCTATGATTTTAGGGGCTAGGTAATACGACCTGAAGTTTTTGCCATCTACCAGTCACAGTTTCATGATTTTAATCAAATTTTCTAGATAGAAAGCCCAATAACACTTTGTCCTTCCCGGCAATCTAACCCCTCGTGCACTGCAGATGCATTCATTACCGCTTAGACACCGGGATAACGCGTTACAATGTATAGCTTTGCCTCATTATCGCGCATAAATAATAAAGTTTTAAGATATGGTGGCATGGCCCCTAATACCGCATTTAAACGGAGCACAAATCACGTAGCGTTAGCTTTGGCGAGAGCTCTCCTTTGCTCTTCGTTCCATTATTTAATAGGTTGAATAGAAATGATAATACAGACAGATTTGTCAAAAACTGGGTTTTTCACACTAGGTTTATTTAACAAACTTCGCATACACTATTGGACTTACACAGATCTACGCCATACTCGCTTTTGCCCACGGCTTCGCTGTCTAGGAACAGTACCTACGGAATAGTGCTTTATTTCTGGTTGAAAGGTACCCTATGTCCATTTCTGTATCCCTAACAATGTGTATGCTAAATTTCATGATGAATAATAAAGTAATCAACTTGTGAAAGTGTAACAAACAAACAAACTTACATTCGCATTTATAATATTAGTTAGGATTAACTAACAGAATACAAAACATGCCAAAAGTTGTTATAAGTTTTGTATATAGCATATAGAGACTTACGGTATTTTAATAAATAATTGTATACATTAACCAAATGTTCTCGTGTCTAATTCAATGATTTCACAAACCTACTTCGGTGTGAAATTCTTTATGAGCCGATGAATGTGATTTCTCGCGCTAAACTATGTTGGTAAAATAATACGTCGAATAGATATAATGATAATTACCTGTGTCTTACACAAGCCGGGTTGCCTCGCAGCTACGCCACAAGTTTTCGCATACGCCTACGCCATCAACTGAGTACTTAAGGTATATTAACTTTTAACACGGCCGTAACTCCGCTCAGTTTAGTGTCAACGAAAATGTCACGACGGTATTTTAAATCAGAGCACTCTACTGAAAATGATTATTAGCTTGATTGATATCCTCATAATTAAAGATTGTTGCCATAAGTGATTTAAACTGGATTGTTACTTTTGTTTGAAACTTATGGTGGCAATGGTTGTGGCCTAGCGGCATGCATGAGTATAGCAGTTGCGTATACTACCCATTCGATTTCCCATAAAGTGTTATAGAGCTTTACTTTTAAGAAATTTTCAGTAGTAGTTTGGAGTCAGCAACAGAGCCCAGTAATCTGATATAAGTACGTCGTGGGGCTTAAACACATACTTGGCGAAATGCTGGTGTAATACACATCTGCCTATTCCTTGAAGCATATAGGTGTGAAACTATATATGTATTATTATGCCTATAATGCAAACAATTAACAAGTAGGTGCCAAATTGAGACCTACATAAAATATGGATATACTTAGTATATCCATATTTTATGTATATCTTACTTATTTGGTTCTCCTTATCACCCCAATCCATTTTAATATCACAAAAATATTTAACACCGATTGGCGCGAAAATGAGATAACTCAATGAATATTCATATAAGAATGACAGATTCCTAATTCAAATGTAATATTATATTTTAGAGTTCGAAAAACTCTTTTACAATAGCTTTGTCCGTCTCGTCTGTTATACAACTTTCAATTCAAGAACCGAAAGAGCTAGGCTCGCGGTCAGTGCCATTCAACTCAGCATAGTCGATATACCCCCGAAATGACTATGACCTTTGACCTCAAGGTCACGTGATACCATTTTTTCGAACTCTAAGATTTACAGCAATTCATAGCCGTTTCTCACTTGTTTTTTAATTTTAACAGTATTTATGGCAAAACTAGATATAAAGTGGGCAAACAACAACAATTAAAATTGTGTAACTAACCTATATCTCCGAGATATAGACTGTATATAATATATTAACCTACTTTAATAATATGCGAGCACTACCATCTCAAAAAAATCGCTTAGTAGTTTAAGAGCAGTGTCAAACATTTGTATGACACGTGCTGAACTAGGTCCTACTTTGATGACCCCGGCCTGCCACGAGTGTGGGGCGCTGGAAGACACGGCGCTCCACACGCTGGAGACGTGTGCCGCGTGGTGGCACACGCTTTCGACCATAATAGGCGGAGATCTCTCCCTGCCGAGCGTGATCAACGCCATGCTCGGCGGCGAGAGGTCATGGCAGGCAATGGTCTTCTTCTGCGAAGCTGTCATGACGCAGAAGGAGACCGCGGAGAGGGTCAGGGAGAACAACCTCCTCGCTGACCCTCTCCGGCGCAGACGGACGGGAGCGAGAAGGAGGCGATTTGCCCGCCTTCTCGCTCCTGTATAGTGGGGTCACTGGTACAGAGTCGGGGGACTCTCTACCGGCTTGCACGGCCCCACACGTCTGGGGGATGGCCTTGGTGAGCAAGGCCTTCCCTCCACAGGTGCTGAGGCCCGGTCACCAACAGCCGGGCCAACCGCCGGGGCGGGATGGTGATTGCTCACGTGACCCCATCCCGCCCCACTCCGTCGGCGGAGGGACTGCTCACCCCAGGTTTTTAGTGTGTATACCGACCCCCTTCAGGGACGGAGAGTCTCACATAACCACCCTTCCCCCCCCCCCCCCCACGGGGGACGGGGTAACCATAAAGGATTTTCCTGGGTCAAAAAAAAGGTCCTACTTTGACTACTTTGATCACGTAGTGACTGTGCTACGGTATTTATTTTTCTTGTTTTATTTTATTGTTTACCGTAATTTCTGTTCACTTTTACGGTGTATTTTTTTATTGGTTTATCCCTTTATGTGATCAAATAAACATTTTTCTTTCAATATTACCTCAAACAAAGACTTTGTCTTACGCAACGACACGTTCATATTCTTACAGTTTCGCCAAATTAATGTTAAATATCGCCTTGTCATTACCACCTCTTCGCGTGTCGTGGATTCAATCCTTATAAGGAACAAAAATATATGTGGTCTACGAATAGTTGTTCCAAGTCTGGGTGTTCTTTGTGTCCGTTGTTTGAATATTTGTAAAGTCCACCGAGACTATAGAAATTATTACTAAGGCTCAAGACCCC
The DNA here is from genome assembly GCA_930367265.1 of Catocala fraxini. Taxonomy (NCBI): domain Eukaryota; kingdom Metazoa; phylum Arthropoda; class Insecta; order Lepidoptera; family Erebidae; genus Catocala; species Catocala fraxini. The sequence goes on from OV884032.1 coordinate 9,945,787, forward strand.
AACTCGCGCTTTAGTAATAATTTTATAAAAATCCTAATACATTATAACTATTATTCATGTTAACACATTCCCTTCCCTTTTAGCTAAGCCAGAAAGTTTATGTTGAGAGTGAGTTCACGTCAGTAGGGCAAATTGGTGGGATTTGAACCCTCACAATCGCAAATCCAGTGCATTTGGGTTGTATCCAATCACAGCTAGTTTGCCGGTTAATGTATATTGTTAGTTGGTTGACCGAAATCCGCCACAAACTAAGTGTAAACAAACATATTTGGTAAAACGGCGGCCTAGCCTTATTTAGCTAATCATTTTAACTAATTAATTACTAACTCTGTGCGACAGTAGATTTTTGCAGGGTACTTTGGTTGCGAAGACAAAGCGGCCGAACCAGAAAATTTCCACCTGTACTGCCGAACACTTAAGGTTTTAAACCATGGACCTACAATTGCCCATACATAAAATAGATATTAGTCAGGGTAAGACTAGCCCGAAAAGCCACACTAGTCTTTTCGATTCAGATATGCCTTTATCTGAATCGAAATCTTTAATTTATGGACTTCATTTTATTACTTATAATAAGTTTGTAATTAAGTTCTTATTGTTTTACTTTTAGAGCAATAGAATCTACCAAATTAAGACAAACCTTTATTATATCTAATATATGAAAATAAATGGTTTGACTTGATTTGAATAAATTAAACACAATAATATTCTAGTTGTAAACAAACTTAATATAGCTGACAGTGAGTTATATATCGTTCATGAACTATATCTAACTTCATTATTCATTTTCATTCATTCGTTCGTCATTTGTTTTAAGTTTATTAAGCTCCATAAGATTAACGCTTAAAAATAAACTCGAATAGTGGGAATGTTTACGCACACTGACCAATAGAATATTAATAAATACATTTCCTTTTATTACACTTTAATTAGACATTTTTATTTTACTATCACCGCCTAAATATTGATTATAATGTTCTCTATTATCTTATTTGACACAGCTCAAATAGAACTTAAAACATTTCAACATATACAAAATATTCCAACTCGTCAAGCTGGCGCATATAAATCACAGTACAATGACTACGAGATGTTAACCAATACAAATCCTAACAATTAATGTATATAATTAAATAATATATAGTATTATGCGATAGAATAAGATCTTTTAAACGCCGCATTTCTTCTGCTCCTGCAAAACCTACGTTTATATTTTCTTCTAGTGTAAAAACATTTCAACTTTTCACTATTCGATACTTCAACGATATTTAGCCACTTTTGATCCAAGTCCTCCGGTGGTTTGTCATTCACTAGAATTATTGGCAAAGTCAGATTGTTTTCAGTCCTAACGTTCTTGTCTTTGAGTAAAGCGGTAGATATTTCGGTCCAGTTGCGTTCCTCTGGGGAGTTTAAATTGGATGCTTCCTTGGTTGACACTACGGATATTTCGACGTTGTTTTGTGTCAGTTCCGATATGTGCACGACATCACCCTCGGGCTCCGGCGAGGCGCTGCCTCCCGTCTCCACGTCGAACAAATGAAACTGAAATTGCAAACAGGATCGTAAATAATACAACACACATAAATTGATTCGTTTCAAACTACAAAATATTATCATATTGACTACAAATAAAAACGCTACTTAGATTTATAGTACTTTCTAAACATCATTTATACAAAATAAATAAATGCAATCTAAATTCGCCTTTTGGACGAATTGAGGATCATATATCTTAATCTATTTATTTATTTTACACTAGATTTGCAACTATAAAAATAATCACAATGAATGAGTATATAAATAAATAAAACTAAATATAATCTACTCTATGATATCTAGTAGCTACGCGAAGTCTATATAAAACTAGCATGATAATTAATGATCAGGTTGTAGTGGGTAACTAAATTAGACCGGATGGTAAAGCATACAATATTAGAATTGATTTTAATATACCTATATGATAAAAGTAAAATAAAATGTTATATTTACTTTTTCATGTTTAATAATGTAATAGTAGGTAATGTGAGAAAAAGTGAATACTGTATAACGTTGAGCTTGTCGATCACGTTGTAGGGACGAGATCGACCAGGGTAGTTTATGTTGCTGAGATAATTAAAACAATATACTTCGCAATTAGAAGATCTATAATTTAGAGTTAACAAATATTGGTAATAGTAAACGAATATATTTTAAACAAAAAGAAACAGGGCGTGGTTCTAATTGTAAGCTTTGTTACGTGGTCCGGCTGGAGTACAGTGTACCACTTAACTTAGAGACGGCAGCCGGCAGAAGAGTGTCCAATGTTATTTTTGTGTGTTTTAATTGTTGGCCTCAGATGGCCTTGACAACTTTACGCGGACTGTGGGTGAGCGCAGAAGGCACCCAACCCGTTAGGGTCCAATTTTTTTTGTATGTTTGTTGTTGGCCTCAGGTGGCCTCCACAACTTTACGGGGACTGTAGGTGAGCGCAGAAAGCTCCCAACCCGTTCGCAGAAGGCTATGTCCAACCAGGGCGTGGCCGTGTTTATATATGCGGCCGCTGGAGAAGAGAAGCCGAAGGACGGGCGCCGCGAGCGCCCGCCGCCGCTGAGACACGAACGGTCCGCGTGACAACTGCGAGAGGTGTTAGTGTGGTGGTAGAAACGTATACAAAATAATGAGATAACTCGCAATGTATTAACTTATTCAATAAGTGATATAAAACAACAATGAACAACAGATACTTTTTATACGGTGATATATACAGTATTTAATAGTCGCTTTTACCCGCTGTTTTGGTCACCCGGGAACAGTGCTTTTTCTAGATAAAAGGTACTCTATGTTCTTTTCTGTACCACTGATAACGTGTATGCAAAATTTCGTGATGATCGGTCGAGTATTTAAGGCGCGAAAGCGTGTTAGACTAACATTCGTATTTATAAAATAAGTTATGATTAAGAAAATAAAATCAATATTTATTGCGTTTATCGGGTTTAAGCGTCCTTCGAAAGAACCTTTATTAAACTGTTTTTAATATAGTTGCATTTTGATTTTAGTTTGATTTAATTTCACTACAGGACAACTGTGTGACAACGGGTCATCGTAAAGGCAAGTGCTCCTTTACATTAGTACGTGAATTCAATTAGAAATACATACATCCTAATATCTAGGCATCGTAATTACCAATATGATACAGCGTAAACTGAATACCAAACAACATTTACTATTGATTTTAAAGCCAAGTATACAACCTACCGTATAAATTGTAATGAAAATTACAAAACATATTTACGTACATGAAGTAATATTGTTTCGCTTGTTTTAGTAATTGCTTCGAACAAAGTCTATTGTCGAACTGCGTGCAAATAAACAGACGAGAAGTTTATAAGATGTAGAACGAATACACATACATACACACATAGACACAGTGTATGGGAACAGACCCACATGGCAAACAGTTAGTAGCTGAATATTAGCCGATAGAATATATGAGTAGCAAGAAGTAACGGAAGCCAGTACCACTATACATCATATTTAAAATCGGTACAGCAAAATTTATTGCCGTGCAAATTCAACGAGTGATAGCGAAGGTGTTATTATATTGAAAGATTTGTATATTATATACACAAAGGTGATCAATTTATTGTCTACTGTGTCAATTCTAAAAAGCATTTGATATGAAGATAGTTTAAAATGTTTAGAAAACTCAGACTATATAAAATAACTCGCAATGCCGCAGGTAATAGGTAAGTTTAAATAATTCCATAGAGCATTTTAGTATATCACCTTGAATACAAAAGACAATAATGCAGAATTATAAAAACAATATTGCTGAAACTTATAAAGTTAATCACTCCATGTCCTATCAGATATTTATATCTATAAAAGAACTAGGTACAAAGTTTAAATTCAATTACTTACTTCGATTAATAACCGCGACGCCCTCTCTTAAAAGCTTAAGGACTGTAACCCGTGCGTACAGTCCGTGCAAGAAACTTGTATGTATATGTATGTCAACCGCGCCAGCTATTTTCACTTACTATATTTCGAGAATAGACTATATATTATATTTTTAATAAAATGTATTATTTATAGTAAACATCAATAACCTTTTATACAATTTGTATTTAAAGTTATCTCCCTTAGTGTCTGCCTGTATTCGTTGTTTCAATTTGCCGACGATGTGCGCGACGTGGGTTCGAACCCGAGATCCTCTGCATTGCAGTCTGTTGGTCTCCCCACTGAGCTATTGCTGCTTACTATTTATTACTATACATATATAAACAAACATAGAATATGAATTGGCCATTCAAAAAATATTGATGAAATAGTACGAAAACCACAACGTTACCGATTATCTTTATACAAAGAGGCACCTTCATATTAAAACCTCTATTATTACCAATTTTTGAATAATATGTTCCATAACATGACAGTTAGTTAACAACTATTAACAATGTGGGAAACGTGTCCTTAGTAAAAGTTTGAAGCCACAAAGGCATCATAAAACGGTTATGTGGAACTAGTCCCGCGTGTATTTGTAGGCGACTAGCACCACGAGCACTGCTACCAAAATAAATCCTCTACATTTATTCATTATTGATAACGTGCTCTGACCAACTACTACAACATTTGTACCACAAAGGTGCAAAAATCTATTCATTTTCATAATCTAGAAATATAACATGGAGACTTATTAGATATAAGAAACATATACGTATTTTTAAAAAGAAAATGTCATATAATGTTTATACATTACAGAGATATACTGCCTTTTGTTTGATCCAATCTGAAAGTTACGAGCCCGTTCGCCCCTCAAGGTTCGTCCCCTAATAGGTATTTGTTAGGTTTCTTCATAAATCCACCCAAAAATAGGAGCCCTGCTGAGCGGAGCTCCGTCGACTTAATTAAAGGGGCGAAAGTCAAGGGGCGTACGGGCTCGTAGTCAATCTGAAGTTTAATACAGGTCTGTTTTATTATAATATTATAGCGTTTCTGTATTTACCATTTGACGATCCTTAAGTTTCTAAATTCTTATTTGTAACTGAATATAGAAACATTTCGCGACCTTGCGAAGATAGGGAGATGAGCTAAACATGCATTGAGAGATTTGTCTCTGAGATGCAGTACACGGGACTTAATAAGAAGATGAGAGTTCTGATTTATAATGATAATGAACTAATAACAAACACACTGGAAAATTTATTACATGCATTTAGTCCTCGTGTACTGTCAAAGTAGACAGCAGTAAACATGAACTGGTAAATCACATAAGTACCTACACACATACAAACAGTTTCACGAAAGAAAACACTTGATCGCTTCAAGTAAAAAAAATAAACAGAAACATGGATGAAATACAACATGTATTTTCATTTACATCAACGTCAAATAAAACGGATCTTTGCCACACACCGTCCTGTCAATTTCCGGCCATTGTTATAAAACAATTTTTTATATAATCAAAATGTTTATAAATCGCTAGAACTGCAAACGACAGATGTCCTTTAATATTACGAAAACGATCTATAAAATACACTTTATTGTAGAGGTATAGAAGAAAAACGATGTAAAAATATTAGAACGTATCAATTTAGCTTCAAATATAAAAGTTGTGAAAAACTATAGCTGTTCGCGACAACGTCAACAGTAACTTAAGATTCATATTATGATTATAAATTTAATACGTGTTATTTAAGTATACTGTATCAATAAAGTTTATAGTTCGGAAATAGTGTCGAATTAGGTCACATATAGACCTAATTAATATAGTTAAGCAGTGTAAATAACGTAATAATATATTTTCCTATAGTTTATAGAAATATTTTGTGAATATGTAAACATTACTGATGAAATGTACATTTTTACGTCAAGTTAGGTATATTAGGGTTCCTAGGTCATAAGGCTTTAATGAAAGGTTTCACCTGTTGTGTTTTATTTGTGCGCTAAGAAAGGCGCTATATGATGTTGAAGGAATTATATTCCTATATATCATAGTTCTAAAGTTATTAATCTTTTTCTCTTTATAGATATAACCGCAAATTAGATTTTTAGCATAAAACCTAAGTTATCTATACCTAGACCTAACTTCCGAAAGATGAACATAATAGCACTAGCTAGGTCTTTTCGTGCCCTGCGCGGCACTGGTTGTACCATCACGCTAGCTAGCATAATTCCACAGTTATAAGCAGAAATGTGTAATTTTTATAATTAAAATAAAATTTGTTGAACAGTGATTTCTGGCTGGCTCTCGTTACAGTAAAGATCTGAGGTACCTAAGTGACACAGTATCGGTCGATATTAGGTGCTCAAGAAATCTCATCCTCAAGCCTCAAGAACCGAATGGAGCCAGCCAGAAACCTCAAGACAACTGAACAGTGAAGCATGTGTATTATTTGATCGAAGCCCCGACCCGCACATCGTATGACACGCCTTTCAGCGCCTCCACTCCGAGACCAGTAACCGCTATAGTACAGTCCACACACAGTGTATAGGACGTCAGCGACTTGTCGGCTTTTATCGTAACCATCGCCATAGTAACCTCAGCCCCGAGTTCGCCCGTCCAGTACAATAGCCTTCAAAAATACTTAAAGATTCATCTTGTGAAATTATTGTCAAAGAATTACAATTTATGACTAAACTTGTGTTTAACTCCAACGCTACAAGTTAATAAAAGAAAGTATAAACTTTATACAATAGATAAGAATGATTTTTTAATGTAAGTACGGTACTACATCTAAAGATTATCGTTATATAAATTAAATTATTCGTTATATATAGATTTTAAGACGTTTTATTCGTTTTTGGGCTTATTCTCGGCACTGAACCCAAATTATTACTTTGAACTGTTCTAAATTAAATAAACGCATTAAATACATTAAAAGTAAAACTATGCTATACTTTTGGATTCCAAAGTCATAAATTTATTATATAATCTTATACTATATACTTTATTTTTGTTTAATTATTTTTAATCAAATCTTAGCTGGTTATAATAAAATTGACAATTATGAACAGCCAAAAATGATACCATATAAAAATGATATGATATTTTAATATGTATGTGTGCTACCTACAAAATGAGCGCGGCAAATACATATTAGGACCGGTCACTATACCACCTGGACCGAAGCCAATATCTAATCCGTGACTTACGATCGAAATCCATAGTGGCATACTCTAAGTTCCAGTCACGTTTATAATAAAAGCCGTTCGTTTAACCTCCTGATTTATGTGGAGAAATTGTTACTCAGTTAAACCGTAGGTGATCTTTTTCACCACATACGTACTGAAATACTAACGAGCCAATAACAGCTTATTTACGGAATAAATTATGTGCTCAGATATTTTATGGTTACTTCTATCAATCGTCTTGTCCGTAGCACTCACGTAGGGGATTTATTGCAACTGATATTGCAGGCATTACTTAATATTTCAAACGGGGTTTCTTACTTTAACAACAACAAATTAAGTTTGATGATTTCATTAATCTTGTCAATCTGCTTACCATAAAAAGCACATGGCACAGTTACTCATAAACAACAAAACGGCAAGTAATCTTTTAAAAATTAAATTATGGCGCCCGATATAAACCCAATACATATTTCTTCTGCAGAAAATAAAATTTCAGAATTTTGTTTATTATTAAAAGAGCTGAATTTATGCTTAACATGTTTTAAACACGAAGACTTATCCAGTTAGTACAGTCCGTTAATGTTCACGTGCAAATTCATTGGCACTCAATTTTACAAAGCGAGTTGTACGGCGCACTGTGGGCTGAAAATCGACCTCCATAGACATAGAAATGAAAGTTGCTAGATGTTCGTTTTGTTGACGGATATGGATTCTATTAGCTATTATACACATAACAATGTCATCTGAGCTAACTCCGTACTAAAATGAATTTATTATAAGGTTTTTTCGAAAAAAATGTATGGAGCTAGCATGAAAAATCTGAATATCTCTGAACTTGCAAGGAAAACCGTAATATCCTCAGAGATGGTTATAGGACTAATTATTTGTGATTTTTTGACATACTTCATATAACGGTACCTGCTGCAGAATTTTTTTTAAAAATCGTCGAATTTTTAATTAATTTTTTTTAACATTAAACGATTTGTTTTGGTGTATAAGTAATAAAGAAATATTTTCGACAACTGTCTAATGAGGTCGTTAACTAATGTTGGACTGAAATATAAAAGGGTTAACATTTTGCATCATAATTTAGTTTATTCTAAGCTTTGTTACCCCTAACATATCACTATGAAATTTTATAATGGAAAGTTTAAATACCAATTTAGACCTATTCGTTCTTCTAAAATGTAAGAGTACTTCATTTGATCATGAGGTATTGTTTAGTGAAGTTATATCCCGCCTAGACGTTTGTCTTTCCGTTGAAGATCAAGTGACTCTAAAAGAATTTTGTCGGAGATTTGTACGAGCTACATCACAAAGGTGGCAAAAATCTCACCGAATTCTTGATACTTTTAGAAAACAATACGAAATTTGGCTGCAAGCAACTATCGATTGGCCAAGTTGTATAAATTTAGTCGCTCAAGAACCAACTGTTGCTGAGGGATCAAGATCAATCTCTCCAGAACCCTCAACATCATACTCTATTGGTACAATGACAAAGAGGTCACGAAAACCATTCGAAGATCTGGAAAGCAAACAGAAGAAGAGAAGATCTGATGAGCATAAAACTGACAATCCCAGTAAATTGGCACATACAGCAGCAGCGCGTTTTAAGGAAGAAAGTTGTGAGGATATCGCATCTGTAATCGAATATATGCTGAAACATCCTGAAGCAGCCTCTAAAATTAAGGAAACGCTTAAGCAACCGGTGAAAACTATCTTATTTACACCAGAAAAAGCACTTGGATTACTCCTTTCATTAAAATTATCAAAGTGGCAATACATCACTTTACGAGAGTCAGCTATTCGGGAAGGTAGAAAGGATATTTATCCATCCTACTATAAAGTGCAACAAACCAAGCTGGCATGCTATCCTCCGAAGCAATCAGTGTTAGTGACCGATTCATCGGCAAGAATAACCCTTCAAGCTTTACTCGACATTACGGTCAAAAGAATCCTCCAAAGTTTTCCTAACGATGATGTGCAAAATAAGGATTTAAAATTGATATCTAAATGGGGTTTCGATGGTGCGTCAAACCAAAGCCGATACAAGCAGAAAATGGATAGCGATCAAGACGATTCAAGTATTTTCATGACTTCCTTGGTGCCACTAAAACTGACTGATGGAGACAATACTTTGTGGATGAACCCAAAACCATGCTCAGCAATGTATTGTCGTCCAGTTCAATTTACTTTTGTGAAGGAAAGCGAAGCAGTAGTCATCGAACACAAGCGACAAATGGATGAAGAAATTAAGGCTCTCATTCCTACAGAGTGCAATAATAGAAACAGGGTGAATCATCACCTAATGATGACAATGATCGATGGTAAAGTCTGCACGTATTTGTCTCAAGCCAGATCAAGTTCATCATGCTATTTGTGTTTGGCAAAACCGACAGAAATGAACCGTTTAGGTGTAGTAACAGCAAAGACCGTATCTTCTGACATATACGAGTTTGGATTGTCATCTCTACACGCCCGTATAAATTGTATGGAATGTTTACTACATATTTCGTATAGACTACATTTTAAAGAGTGGGCTGCGAGAGGTAACGAGCACAAAGAAATGCTAAGTAAGAGAAAAAAGATTATTCAAGACAAATTTAAAGACGAATTAAATCTATTGATTGACATTGTTAAACAAGGTTCCGGAACTACTAATGACGGCAACACTGCAAGAAAGTTTTTCAAATTTCCCCATAAAACTGCAGCCATTACTGGGTTGGACGAAGAACTAATAAGAAGATTTGCTGTGATTTTACAGGCAATAACTTCCGGGGAAAAAGTAGATATAATTAAATTTAAAGATTATGCCTTCAAAACAGCAGAGAGGTACGTGGAATTATATGACTGGTACTATATGTCATCAACCGTCCACAAATTACTTATACACGGGGCAGACATAATCGAGAAGAATGATGTTGTACCCATAGGAAGTCTCTCGGAAGAAGCATCCGAGTCTCGCAATAAAGATTTTAGGAGGTTTCGGGAACATCATTCGCAGAAAAAGAGCAGGCAAGATTCGAATCATGATATCCTTAATATGTTAGTTGTTTCTTCGGATCCTTTTATAAATGTACAAAGGCCCAAGTTAGATGTTTTTAAAAAAAATTCTGCAGCAGGTACCGTTATATGAAGTATGTCAAAAAATCACAAATAATTAGTCCTATAACCATCTCTGAGGATATTACGGTTTTCCTTGCAAGTTCAGAGATATTCAGATTTTTCATGCTAGCTCCATACATTCTTTTCGAAAAAACCTTATAATAAATTCATTTCTGTGCGGAGTTAGCTCAGACGACATTGTTATGTGTATAACAGCTAATAGAAGCCATATCTGTCAACAAAACGAACATCTAGCAACTTTCATTTCTATGTCTATGGAGGTCGATTTTCAGCCCACAGTGCGGCGGTCTTGACTTTGTTGACGTAACCTTGCTGAGTTATTATAATCTAAGTTTCATAAACAACATATTCTGATGTAAATAAACTTTGGATCTTTCAACCGATCAATGTGCCGAAGTCTGCAAAACTTTAACTATCGCTGTCAAAGTGTTAGCATATCCGCTATTGAGTGATGTACCAAAATATAATTGTAAACCTTGAGGTATACCACGGAGTTAATAATTTTCATCTGCTCACGTACGCGTCATAATGTTTGAATTAACAATTTACCTTCTTTGTTTTAGTACAAATATTTAAGCCAGATGCACAAATTACATCAGCAGTCCGCATACTTAATTCACTTAAAAGCTAATGAATGCTCACATCGAATTTAAATAAACAGAAAGAAAATTTTCCATCTTCTATCTTGATTCAAAATATTTAAACCAATCCGTGAATAATATAGTATGTTGATAGGTATTTGAGACCATCAAAGATTACGTGGTGCTAATGAGATATACCGTAGAAGATTATCAGTTATTCGCAAGATCTCAATTCTTTACCGAAGCTTCATTGTTATTTTTGACTGCAGACTAAACATAGGGCCTGTTCTCGTAGAGCCTATTATAGAGAAATCGTATTTTCGCTAGTAAGGATATTGTAATGAAGAAGTTATTATTTGAAATAAAAAGTTATATCATAATATTGTCTTACGTTTATTCATATATTTGTTGTATTACGTTCATTGTACGCGAATACTACACATTGAAATTAAACTACTTTATACGAATTTTGTCGCATTGTTTATTTTAAAACACTTTTATTACATAATTTTGAAGTCTAACACTACTATAACTGCTGTGTGTGAACACGTGCAACAGAGGACCAACCACTACCTACAATTTAACAAACCACAGATACTCGTAAAAAAAACACCGATTCCTACCAAAAATGCTTCGCAAGGCTATTCAAATGAAAAAACATCCTAATATCAATAGAGAAGATGGTTGGAATGTACCACCAGCTTGGGATCCAGTAATACAAATAGTCAAACCCAAGAACAAGCAAAACACAGCTAGACTTCATGATACTTTGAGCTCATTCTGCGTAAATATAAAACACCAACGATTAAATTATGTTAGGGTTCTTTAAAATAATAATAATAATAATAATAATAATAAATCTTTATTTTCCAAAATGTGTTACAGCTATTCTATCTTAATGTAGCAAGACCTTTCATAATATTAGATTAAGATACTTATAAAGATAGAGTTAAACGATGGCGTCTGAGCTAGTGAGAACTGTGTTACAGACACCAGCGCCCTCCCCTACTACACTCATCAGTTCAAAATTTTTATATTGTTGTACAAATGATTACATAACTATTTTATGATGTACTTACATAAAAGATTGTTAAATTTAAATTGAATTAATAAGAAAAGAAAATTAAACTTAAATTTAATTAAACAAATTAAAACATGCAATAGTTCTAGTGTGTGTGCGTGTGTGTGCGTGTGTGTGCGTGTGTGTGTGTGTGTGTGTGTGTGTGTGTGTGTGTGTGTGTGTGTGTGTGTATGCGTGTGTGTGTATGTGTGTGTGTGTGTGTGTGTACGTGTGTGTGTGTGTGCGTGTGTGTATGTGGGTGGGTGTGTGTGTCTGTGTGTGGTGCGCTCATGTGTGGGTGGAAATATGACGTATGTATGCTATGTGTACATGCGGGAACGAGCCTATAGTTCACTGACTAGAAGTTTTTCTGTTTCATCATAAGATAGTGCTTGAAGCAGTTCTGTGAGCACTTTTTTGCATTCATGCATTGTCAAGGGGAATATAGTATGTTTTTTATTAATTCTATTATAAAGGCGACAGCTAAGACTTTGAAAGTGTCGACCCGCTAAGGAAGTCTTGATTTTATTTGTTGGGCATACGTAATAGTTACGACGTTTGTTCGCTGGTGGAGTATATGCAAGTAAGGAGTGTTTACGTAGTGTGATATGGAGAATGCAGAGCTGCCTAGCAGTTAGTATTGAAACATCTTTGTATAATTGAGATGTGGGATAGCGGTAAGGTTTGTTCGTAAAAACTTTCAATATAGCTCGCTGTGCTCTCTCCAGACGGATCATGGAGGTTCGATATGTGCCTCCCCATACTACAATGCAGTATGTTATCAGGGACTGAACTAAAGCGAAGTATATTGTTTTTAAGAGAGGCATATCAACAACATGCCTTAGTTTTTTTATAGGAAACATAAGTTTACGAACGCGAGCTGTAGTTTGGTCTATGTGTTTGCTCCAGCTAAGTATACAATCTATCTGTACACCCAGATATCTAACATCTGATGCTCGTTGTATCAGTGGACACAGACAGGTGTTGGATGATGTTATTGAGCAACTGTGAGCTTTCAGATTTATTGTTTTTGGTTGAGTTGCTGAATTTGCTGTAAAACTAACGAATCGAGTTTTAGATAAATTGAGTGTGAGCAAATTAGTACTTAGCCATTTCATCACAATTTTAAGCGCATTCTCAGCAGAATGAATTGCACTACTCCAAGACGGACCACGTACAACAAGAGCCGTGTCGTCAGCATAGGCAAATATCTTACAATTAGGAATTGAAAGTTGACAGAGAGTATTAACATAAATAAGAAAAAGGGTAGGGCCCAAAACGCTACCTTGTGGCACCCCAAATGTGAGGTTCTCTTCGTTACTTTCGTAGCAATTCACTTTGACACTTTGACTACGGTTTGTCAAATAGTCCCGGAAGATATTTAGGGCAACGTCTCTCACTCCAAGCGATTCCAACCTATGTAAAAGGATGTGTGTAGAGACCGTGTCAAAAGCCTTGGCTAAATCTAAAAAGATACCTATAGTTTTCGTTCTAGTGTCGAGATTGTCAACAATAGTATTCGTCAATTCTAGTACCGCATCTTCTGTAGATTTACCCTGTCTAAATCCATATTGATTAGGTGCAAGTACAGTGTCTTGCTGCAGGTAGCTCACTAATCTTTTATTGAGAACTTTTTCTAGGATTTTAGACAAGGAACTTAGAACCGATATCGGCCTAAAGTTTTCGACACGGTCCCCAGCACCACCCTTAAAGATTGGATGCACAAGTGCCTTTTTGAAGACTTTTGGGAAGACCCCTTTGGACAAACAGAGATTACAAACATAAGTTATAACTGGCACTAATACATGCCGAGCGGATTTAATAACAGACACTGGTATTCCGTCATATCCAGTAGCACAATCATTTTTTGAGCCAGATATAATAGTATCAATTTCTGAAAGATCAGTGTCTAGTAGTACTAATGAGTTTCCCCTTGGATTAATCAAACTGTTCAGCTGAAAGTCATTGCTTAGGTAATTTCGGTTTTGTTGGATACTGTGGGCTAGATTGGGTCCAACATTGGCAAAATAATTATTAATATAATTAACCGAGGACAACGGATCCCCACGCATGCTTAAAAGATCTTCAGAAACATTTTCAGATTTACTATTCAAGTGGCTTATTGATTTAATAGCATTCCAAGTAGCTTTTGGATTACCCTTTGCCTTCTGGAGTTCGTTTTGTTCATATTTAAGCTTTATCTGTTTTATTAAATTATTATAGAAGTTACGGTATCTTTTGTAGGTCAATTTAGCAATTATATTATTTGGATCTAGATTGGATTTTTTATGCAGTATGTCACGGTTGCGTAAACATCTTAGAAGGCCGGGTGTGATCCACGGTTTTATTATTCTTTTACGAGATGGTATTTTTTTAATGGTGCTATATTTCGTTATAGCTCTCGATAACGTAGAGACAAGAAGTTCGGCACAACGGTTGGGATCTCTTTGACTTAGAATTATTGCAAAATCCGTGTTTTCTAGGTGTCTAACTAAAGCTGGCATTTCTATATGTCTTGTGAAGCTTCTAGGTTTTTTACTGGGCAGAACAGTTTCAATACACAGTAAAACAGGGGCGTGATCTGTTATGTACGAATCAAAAACTATAGTTGTTGAGCTCTTATTTGTTTTTAGTAAGACGTGATGGAGACACTTATTAAGTCGCGTAGGGTAGAGATGAGCTGGCAATAGACCGTGGTATGCAGTTAGGTTTAGATATTCCTCAGAATTTGTGTCTGTATTATGTGGAAGAATATTTATGTTTAAGTCACCCACTATTGCTGCAGTATGAAAGGAGGAAACTGATGAAAGTATATCATTCAAGGAATCTAGGAAATTATGCGTATTTCTTGTTGAGGGAGATCTATATATTGCCACAATTGCTATATCTGTAGAAAACTTCACAATTATGCAGTTTGCATCTTGGAACACCGGCTCAGTGATAGTGTAATTCAGTTCGGAACGTATGTATATAACAATACCGTCATTTTGGTTATTGAATGTAGACTTAGAGGGGGCGTAACCATCCAATGTTGGTATGTTAGTCACTTTGCTTAACCAACACTCAGTGAGGACAATGACATCGCATTTAATATCCATAGAGTATATGAGAATATTTAGATTGTCAAAATTACAGTTAATACTTCTGATATTAACATGGAGAGTATTTAACGTAGGATAGGTATTATGCAAGTTCAGTGAGCATTGATTAGGGGAACATATAAAAGATTTAGCTACGTTAAAAGATTCTATCGAATCCGCAAACTCATTTATGTTAGCCATTTGTGCAATGATACAGCATAAAGAGGTACAGCTTTTGTGACCTACGTGTAAGTCTTGGGCTTATAGTATTATTATAAGTACTCGTACCAACATACTTTAAAAATATCTTATGTATGGGTATGTTATTATTCTGGACATAGATGTCATATATTGGAATACTAAGGTGTAGTTTGTATGTTATTATGAATATGTAAGTGTGCTTAGATGTATAAGTGAAATTAGTGTTTTTTAGATTGGGTGTGTGAGCGTGTGAGTTATGTAAATTACGAAACAGACATATTAATAAGAAAGCTATACAGTGTTTTAAGTATTTGAGCTGAAGCACTAGTTGCACAATAGAGTTCATGCATGCCGAATACAGATTACTAAATACATGTATATAATACTGGTTAAATACAGTTAAAGCTAGTCACAGTTGCGCCTTTAGTTTGATTAAATCAGCCTCCGAGTTAATGATGACGTGCTGTTGGCCTTCTAATTTACGTAGGAGAACCTTCCCATTCGCTGTCCAGCAGAAATTATATTTATTTGTTTTGGCGAAGTCTCGAGCCAGGTGGAATAGTTTCTTTGCCTTAAAAGTCAAGTTTTCTGAGAAATAGACAGGTTGTTTACGATCACTGATTTTCAGGTGGGACGTATTAAATTTGTCATCTCTGTTTGTTGAGTTATATTTTTCACAGCCCGTAGCAAGTTCTCTTTCTTTAATACACTGGCGAATTCTACTACGATCGGCTTACACGAGTCAGATTTTGTATTTGTTCGAAATACATCGCGGATGTCAGACTTATCAATTGGAATCTTGAGTGCTTTTCCAGCGCATATAACTATTTCCGATAGTTCTTCCTTGGTTTCTTTCAGTTTTTGAGGTACATTTCTCACTTCCAAACTTGCAGTTTTCTGCTGACGTTCAAGATATTCTACCTTGTTTTCTAAATTAACTATATAGTTATAATTTAGCTTCCTTTCATTCTCAAGTTCATTCATCCGTTTCACTATTTCATCGTATTTTACAGATATGAACTCAATTGTTTCCTGAATACATTCATTTTGTTTGGTTGAATAACTACACTTCAGAACATTGAGATAACTACCATCTAGTCTCCCCGTGAAAATGGCTGCTGTAAAGCAACCGAAACATCAGGGCAACGTGAGAACTTCAATACAAATAGTTTTCATTCATTTAAATAACTTAAATATAAATAAATAAATAAAAAAAATTAAATAATAGTAGTGTTAGAGTTCAAAATTATATCATTCACATTTTACTATCATTTTAAAGCCAAACTCAATATTCTATATGACTTTCGACAACGACCTCTTTTCTTTAGGTTAAGTCCAAGATATTTTGGTAATCTTTGAGGTTTATTCTAGTGGTATCAATAACATAGTAAACATAATTATGTATCTACTGGTTTTATTGAATACAAGATAATCGATACAGAAAAGAGTTCTTTATGGAGCTCATCGAAACCGGAGATTACAAACCGTTTACTATTTTAGTAGCAATATTGAATGCTGTTAAAACTGTTAAAATAACTGTTAAGATACGAATACGTTAAAAACTTTATTAAAAAGATTAAATTATTGGATACGCCAAAATGTACGTATGTTTATATGTAGTAGGAACAAATTATTGTCGCATAAAACCAACACAATTTTTTTAACTTCTGATTTTATTTGCATTAATATTATTGTCTTTATTTACATTATATATGAGCATCTAGCTCATAAAGTAATCTTCTATTATAACTAAAATTAATGATTTACAAAAAAACACATATGGCTGTGCAATGCAGTACAATATAATATGTGCCGTAACTATGTTTTAACAGGCTGCTGCGATATTAGGATAGTAGTAACAACCATGCATCGGAAATTGAACGCCTGGGGCTAACAGAGATATCGGATAAGATCAACGTTAATTTTAGGTGCAAAACTCGTGACCCTTGCTAACTCCATATACGTAAAAAGTCTAACGAGGATAAAGCAAAACAGACGTACATAGAACATGATCAACGGGGACGGCTTGTCTTGTAACAGTTTATAACTTTTTCCAGAAAAGTATTACAATAATCTAAAATTAAGTCCGAAAGTTTATAAATACAAGCTATGTAGCAATACTGACGAGTCGAATGATAATCGCTTGATCTGCTTACGGTGTATGAAGCGCATTAATTCTTTCTTTCTTTATTCATCTGATTTACATTTTAATACGTTCACACCTCAAATTGTAAACACGCTGTCAAAGCAGCATCAATCGATGGAACGCTAAACGCTAACGCAGATGTTTACGTTTAGATAAATGAGCAGACCAGTGATTCAGACAACGTTTACTGCCGACCACACCACGCAGTGCTAGTACTACTTTGATGTTATTTTTTTGATACCCCGATTGAAGCGTCACAAAATTTAATGCAGGTTATTTTCGATTAACCTTACAATTAGATCATGAATAACAGCTCACTGTAATAATCCCGAGCTAAGGCTGCTACTATATCAATAGTATAGCAATTAGTGCTCGCTCCGAGTGTAAAACTACTTTATCATCCGGTACACAAGTTTACAAAAACGTAATTACTCTTTGCGCTACGTCATTGGACAATTGCAGAGCAAGCGCCATTAAGGACTCTTGAAATGATGAATCACATTTTAAATATACCTCATACCTGCTACCAGAAATTCGTATTCACCAGAGGACGAATTTCGACGCATGTGCAAATTTTGTTTTATGAGAGAACGTATTTGGACGTCATGCCTGAATGTATTGCACAAACAAGTAGAGTAATATTGCGGAGTAGTGACCCGCGAACCGGCAATATTGCCCGCTTTCGTAAACATGTCGCACGGTTTGTAAATCTAGGAGTTCCCTTGAATGCACCGCGTCATTCTCTACGTCATCCGTGACGCAAACCGTCTGGAGACTGCGAGATATTTAGTCGGATGTTATTTTATTGTTTACGAGTTGTCTATATTTATGAGTAATATTTTTACTATACTCATGATATACAATAAATATTTTCCTTCCAGCCGCCTTTACTTGTCAGAGACTTATTAACAGACAGATGTTACGAACGGCTTTACGTGATTTAACGGCATGAAGAGGTGTAAAGTTGTATGTAAATGTTTATAATTATCATAATTTTTTCCATGTTTGACGAGCAGTGACTGCACAAAGGAAAGGTTAAGAAATATATTTATAGCAGGTAGGTATATGTTTTAAACCTTTGTTTTGGGCGATCACTTCTAGTTTAATACTGACTAAGAAAACCGAGAAGTAAAACTAAATTAAAATCATATAGTAAATAGTGGCGTTTATGACCAAACTATGCTAATAAGTGCAACTTCTTATAGTAGCGTAGTAGTCTATTTTTAGATATTAATAATATTATCAACTATGCTTAAAAACTACCGAACTGCTAGGCACGAGTCTAGCTTTTCTCGATGCTCGGCCATAGACCAACACGGGGTTCCAGCATGAATTGATATATTTCACACATTCTAAATAGCATTATGAAAACTCTTAGATATACACGGCAGTGGTTGAACCAATAATCATGTATGCGGCTAGTGCATGGGTACCGACAATAAATAAAAAGGGAGTGCAGAAACAACTAAACCTGGTTCAGAGAGGCTTCGC
The DNA here is from genome assembly GCA_930367265.1 of Catocala fraxini. Classification (NCBI taxonomy): domain Eukaryota; kingdom Metazoa; phylum Arthropoda; class Insecta; order Lepidoptera; family Erebidae; genus Catocala; species Catocala fraxini. Next base: position 9,964,585 of record OV884032.1, read on the forward strand.
GCAAAAGCTCGGTAGAGCATACAGGACCGTCTCTCTCAATGCAGCCCTCATCTTGGCCGGGATATTTCCACTCGACCTCAGGATACAGGAGGCAACAGCGCTGTTCGAGGCGAGGAAAGGGGTACCGCTGTTGGATTTGGGAGGTAGAGAGGTATAGACGATGGCGTCCTACAAAGCAAACCTGCATCCTGCCGACATAACGCCACTCAGCAAGTACAGATTTATACCGACGGCAGCAAGATTCAGGGCAAGGTTGCAGCCGCATTATCCATGTGGATAAACGCGACCGAAAACCGAGCCTTCAAACTAAAGCTGCCCGACTACTGTACGGTGTACCAGGCAGAACTGCTCGCCATATGGAAGACAACAGCAGAGATTGTGAAGCGCTCCGAGACGAGTTTCGAAGTGTTTAGCGACTCGCGCGCGGGTCTGCAGACAACTACCAAGTTCCCAACCCGTTAGCGGTCAAGGCCCGAAAAAACTTGCATGATGCGAGGATTCAGAACCGAAAAGTGTCTTTGTTCTGGATAAAAGCACATGCAGGCCATCCTGGCAATGAAAGAGCCGACCAACTGGCGAGGGAAGCCGCTCTCAAATTAAAAACTGCGTCGCAATACGATGGGTACCCGGTATCATTCGTCAATCGACGGATCCGCCAGGAGTCGCTTGACGAATGGAACCGGCGGTACAAAGTGGGGAAAACCGCGTCGGTAGTAAAAATGTTCTTCCCTGACGCACTGGAGGCATATGGGTTGGTCCGCAAGATCCAAATGTATCCAGTGATGACCCAAGTTTTTACAGGACACGGCGGGTTCTTTGAATATTTATACCGGTTTAAATGTAAGGAGGACCCGTCGTGTCCCTGCGAGCCGGGAATGGAGGAGATCGTTCTCCATATTTTGTGTGTGGAACAGATTATGGGGGACACCATCAGAGCGGACAATTTGCGCACTGTCATGGTAGACCCGCTAACAAGACAGCATTTCATGAACTATTGCACAAGAGTCGAAGGGAAAGTCACTAACAGGAAAAAATAGCAGGAAATGTGGATGCACATATTCTATAATATGGTATTTATTTGTTTATTAATTTATACCAGCGTTTATAAATAAGATGATTCCATGCGATAAAGTCAACTACTCTGGTGCAATAGGTGCAAGAAACCGTAACTCGCGTAGTCAGTTAGTACATTATTGTATAGTAAATGTTAGAGTATAAGTATTATGAAATATAGTAACAACTGTAAAATAGAATAAGAAAACATGTATAAAAATTAATAAATAAATCCCCGAACCAAGAGATGTATGAGTGTGAAGAACGAAAAGGCGATATGAAAGGTCTCTGATCATGTCAGAGGTTCGGCTCAATATCCTGAGATAAAGAGTGCAATTTAAAAAAACTTGTGATACATTTGTTTTATTGCCGATAGTAGCTAGCAATAATAAACTATTTATTACGCACACAACTTCGAAAAATCACATGTTGTCATCGACGTGTCTCGAACAAACTCGACAATTCTGCAACGGTCTCCTACTTGGCTATGTGGATGCGATATTAGTGAGAGGATATCAGTAAATAATCAGAAAGTTTAACCTTTATAGGTAACGTTTACATAAATACCTATGATATAAAGGATATAGGAGGATAAATAAATACCTTGTGTTTATCTCTCGACGCGGTGTATAGCACCCAGGCGACGTACACGAACATGATCAAGGCTGGCACTACCAGGCTTGCGACAACCGGTATTCTTCTGACCCACGCGTGGTACATCGCTAGGATGAACAAACATATGCCCACAAGTATGGCGATGTAGCGGCCAGTGCGACGACGTTCCTCCTGAAACAAATTAATTAATTCATCACTAGATGTTGCTGCGTTTTATGCGTGTTATAAGACGTTTATTTTCCTCTCCATTCATCAAATTATTCCTCCAACCAGTCCTACTTCTTTTTACTATTCTGCCACCTACTACTTGTCACCATTATCGTTATGAAATCAATCCATTTTATCCTTATGCTTTAAATAAAATAAAATGTTACTGCTCTCCTTGCAACAGTAATTATAAATTCCAGCTCTCTACTGTCCCGATTATAAAATGGTAGAACGGTAGGTACAGACTGTACCTAAAAAATTTAACAGGAAAATATTTTGATAAAGCATCTAGAACCCATAAAATTGTGGAGTAGTTATCATGTGATGATTTAAGTCAGACAGACACAGACGGATCACCCTGAAGGCCAAAAATGTGTCATCGCAACAACGCGTCATCACCGCCAGGGCAATTCGAGGTTACCGCACGATCTCGTTCGAGACAACGAGCCTCCTTGCCGGATCGTCACCCTGGGACCTAGAGGCCGGGCTCCTGGCGTCGTTATTTCAATGGCGCCAGGAGGCACGGTACGGGGTGAGGTGCCGTCGCATCGCGATATCGAGATGCGGCCGCGCGACCTCCGCGAGGTCCTTGTGGCAGAATGGGAGGAACGACTTGTCAATCCCAGCGCCGGGCACGTCACAATCGTGGCGGTAAGACCCATACTTAGATAGTGGCTGAAGAGGCGTCATGGTGCCCTACGTTTCGTCTGACACAGGTGCTGACCGACCACGGTTGTTTCGGTCGGTACCTGTGTCGAATAGGCAAACAGGAGACGCCCGGTTTTCATCACTGCAGACTGCCGCGTCGTTGTGGACGACACGGCGTTGCACACATTGGTAGGTTGCCATGCACGCTGTGTCATGCACATGTCATCTCGCTCGAGACTATGATTCTGTCCATGGTTTCGAGCGAGAGGTCTTGGAATGCCGTCGCCTCCTTCTGTGAGGAAGTGATGTTAGTGAAGGAGGCGGCGGAGAGGGAGAGGGAACGTTCAATCCCTCTCCCTAACCGCAGAGCCGAGCGCAGGAAGGCGCGAGACGACCTCCAGCCATCCTGAATAGAAGCCTGCGGGCGTTGGACCCAATGGAGCCGTCCATCGCCCGATCAGCGCAGGTTCGAGAAGGCAGCGTTCGTGTTCCGCGCACGCCTCTTGATGTCGGAAGGGGGACTAGGTCCTGGTTTTGTCGTCGGGGACCAGGTCCCCCAATTGTGTGTGTTTTTGTTGTGTTTGCGAGTTTGTGTGATGGTTCTGTGGGACCCGCCACGTCCATCGGCGGGTCAAACCTTTGACGGGGTCGCGATTTGAATGCGAGAGCGATCCGCGCGACCCCGCCATAAAGGTGTGAGGAACACCGCGGTGGTTTTTGTCGGTTCAGCCCAAATTTCCATCTTATGGCCTGGATCCCGACATATCCCCATTGCCCGCCCCAAAACCGGCGATGGGGAATGTGATTAGCACATTACCCCGCGTTAAAAAAAAAGAAGAGACGGATAGACAACAAATACGATACAATATTATTATATGTACTTATAGATTTTGGATGAACCCATAAAATTAAATCTTTATAAGATAGACTTCATATTAAAGGCGTCTGTACAATATCTTTAGTATCCACTTGCATTCCTGAGAAATCCGGTCTTAAAAATATACTGTGCTCTTTTGAACGAGTCATCAAAGGTTTTCGAATATTCGACTATAATAATAATTGATGCACATTTGGATGCGAGTTATTAAAATTTGCGTAGCAATTGCATATCGCTGTTTTATGATAAGCTAATCAAAATTAACTAAAGCTGACGCTGTACACAATTATACAATTTATTGATTCGCTCGAATATGGTACATATTGTAGGTTCATATATTACTAGACTTAACGTAAATCAAAGTTCGTGTAGTAAAGATATGTATGTCTGCCATACGCGCATTACGTACAATTAATAAGTTACTTATTAATTTCGTGTTGTTTTCGATGTAGTCTTAAATAGATGTTGAGATATATATATATAATAGAGAGATTGAGATTGTTGTTTTTGTGGCAACAAAATAATGTTTCTTCCTTTCTTTCTTTTAAAATCCTTCAATATAAGTATAGATAGCGTATCTTGTATATTCTCCATAAAAATAATAAGTCCCTATACGTGTAAGGTAAGAATTTATACATTCTATGACATTTCGATCTAGTATATATGTCCGAGTGCTGCTACGTACCTACAGGTTCCGTTGTGACACTATCATTATTACACGACACTAATATTAGCTAATCCTAAACTATACATACGTTAGGATAGGCTAGACCATTGTTACGATGATTGACAGGCCGCAGCCTGTTAACAATTACGATTAGTGTTATATGTAGATATAGTCTGCCGGTTTTTTCTTACCAGTATGTCATGTTACCGGGGCAAGCCCCACAATATTGCACGATTTTTTTAGTGCGGTCGTTAGCAATCTGTATAGACTAACTTCAGCTATGGCACCCATTCTTGGTAGTTGTCAACATAGTTATGGACGCACATATATTATTATAAACTACTCTGATTTCTTTTGGGTCATGTCGGAGTGCCATACCATCAGACTATGAGAGTTACACAATAGTGCACTTGTGTTTACACACACACTTGTGCACCACAATGTCTCTTGCGGCAATGGCTAATCTCCGAAGAGTAAACGCCATGACCGAAATTCGGTCGGAAGGATAATTATGAACAGATACTCACTATGTGCATGAATGTTTGTTTGTCTTGGTCTGGGTGTTTCTATGTATAATATATATGCATTTACAAAAATAAAGAATATATGTATGTTTATCTATTGTCTAGTACCCGTAGTACAAGCTCTGCTTAGTTTGGGCTAGATGGTGTTGTGTGTAGGTATATGCAAGAAATTGAATTATGCACCGATGATGGTAAAACCAATTGCCACAAAATTTCTGGAACAAAAGTCTAGTAGACTATTTATTAATTCTGTAGACAGGCACTAGGTGTCTTACATCTACATTTCTAGTAATATGATAATACTAGATAAAAATAAGATTAATTATGGGTGTAATTCACATTGCCTAACTAAAGCAATTATTTACATTTATAAGTAGGTAGTAATATTTCCAAATCACTACTCAAAGCCGTCTGTACCCGTGAATATAATAATAATAATAACGATTTTATTTCGCGTGGCATTGACGCATAGATAAATACATTATAGACAAACATACATACAATTTTTGTTAGTATTTATATAATTTATTAACAATGTTAGTAATGCTTCACTTGCACTCTGTTGTTGTGAGTTCATGTCACTTGTCCGCGGAAGCGACGGAATATCACATCCTTCGGCCAAAAGGCCTCCTTTATAAATACATGTAGAAAGCAAGTTGGGACTCGCACCACGAACGGCTTGAAGTTGACGTTGCGACGCGACTCCAGTAGCTGCACTCTTGGCATGTACTTGGACTTCTGGCTTACATACTCCGCGATATCCTCCGCCTTAGTGGTTTTATGCAGGCGAGAGATGTACACCGGTGTGTTCGGTGCTGCAGCACGCAGGTTTGCACCAGACTCCACAGGAGCTGTGCCGCAGCAGTTCTTAATGGTTTTCTGACGGCGCTTCCTCCTTTGCACCGTCACAAAACCACCCTCAGTATCATCCTCCCGGTTCTTTGCCATCTCAGGCACCGACTTCGCGGCGGGAGCAATGGGCGTGCTCGCAGCTATCTGCTGAACCTCTATCCATTTTGGTCGCGATGCGATGCGGGGAGGGGCCACAGGGACGGGGGCAGGGCTGCAAGGCGCGCGTGTAGCGCACTCAGCAGTCACAACATTCCGCGGCGACAAAACTGCTGACGTGAAACTTACGACCGATGCATTGAAGCAACCTGCGCCTCGAGGCGTGTTAACGTTGTTATTACGCGTCGGTGACCTACTTAATTAAATCCACAGAATTGCGCAACTCTTCAACCTCTGTGCGCAAAATCATGACGGTATCCTGGGATGCCTCCAAATTCTTGTGTACATCCGCTAAACTGGCCTTAAGGAAGACGATGTCCTTCAAAAGGCTTGTAACATCGACGTGGTCGAAAGTGACGGGAGGTAACTTATTCAAGTCCTTCGCCACAAACGTCGGCATGTCGTCAGGATCGGTCTCCTTCAGCAGCGTGACAATATCCTGCAGACTTTTCTTTGTCCCGTCACGCCTGCGAGACACCATCTGCATATGCATATGATGCTATATGCATCATATAGCATTTGTGTGTTCACATGTCCATGTGTTGACAAAGTAGCTTTGTGGAGTGACATGTTATCACTCCTGTACCTGTCACTGATCCTTTTCCACAACTGACATATACGATTTATACGGAACAGCTCGCTAAAACACTTTCAATGTTTTCTCTCGTAGAAGCGTTAGAATAAAAGCACACCTAACAAGTAACATAAATTATTGCTTGAACGTATTACCTAACCTAAATGTAGATTGTATAAATTTTGTCAACTCACTAACCGAGAACCTTTGACGTTCATAAGTGTTACTTTATGACCTAAACTAATAAATGGTTTTTGATTAAAAAACAAGTTTACATTTGACGCCCTCTAATGCTAATGGGTTTCGTAAAATGTTTTTAAAAGTGTGGTAAACATTGTCTCGGAAATTAAAACATTCTCGAAACATCACAAACCAATTTTCATGATATCTTTACTCAAGATGATTCGGTTACAATAATAGCATTTGATTTACTCATACACGACTTTTAGAAACACAAATCGTTCCATAAAGCAATGAATTTTGCATTTACGTTTTATTTACGAGGTTAGCTTAAGTAATTGAACTTGGGCACGATTTACTTATAAACGAAATTAGCTATATAGACCTTTAAGCTCAGATTATATTTAAATAGAATTCAGACATATTTTACATACGCACCAGGGTTTTACCACCGTCAGTGCATGAACTCATACACATAGTTAATATCCGTTCATAATAATTTACTCGACCGAATTTCGGTCATGGCGGTTAATCTTAACGGAGATTAGCCATCGCCGCAAGAGATATTGTGGTGCACAAGAGTGTGTGTGTAAACACAAGTGCACTATTTTGTAACACTCATAGTCCGATGGGGTGGTAATCTGACAGGACTGGAGAGAGATCAAAGCAATTCATCATTATATTCTTTATAACATTCTATCACATACACACAACACCGTCTAGCCCAAACTAAGTAGAGCTTGTACTAGACAATGGATAAACATACATATATACTTTATTTTGTAAATACATACATATTATACATAGAAACACCCAGACCAAGACAAACATCCATGTTCATGCACACAAATGTTTGACTTGTGCAAGAATCGAACCCGCGACCTTAGGCATGGCAGTCGGTTACATCAACCACTACGCCATGGAAGACGGCCACAATATATATAGGACCGTTCCTACCTTCATAACTATGTTGACAACTACCAAGAATCGGTGCCATAGCTGAAGCCAGCCCATACAGTTTGCTATAGATTGCACGAAAAAAATCGTGCAATGTTTTGGGGCTTGCCCCGGTAACACTACATACAAAGTAAGTACATACAAGTAAGTAAGTAAAATACTGGCAAGCCGCTTGATTAGACAGTACTGTTTCAGTTGTAACCTCGCCACTGTTGAGGGTTACAATGAAATCACTAATGAAAAACTAAACTACTCGACTGATCGTCATAAAATGAACACACGTTGACAGGGTACAGAAAAGGACATATCCTTTATCAAAACAAATATTGTTCCTGGGGCTAGAAATTTATTAACCTAGATTAACGCGAGCAAAACCGTAGGCAAAATCTAGTAAATAACATCATTGAAATTAAACTGCTATATACGGATTTTATCGCGTTGTTTATTTGACACTTTATTACAAATTTTGAAAATTGTTACACTGCTACTACTATTAAACTGATCTCTACTAATACTACTATTAAAATCTCACCACCATCCTAAACAGATAGCTACCGTGGGAATGTCTTTGTTTCAGAGAGCTCATGGGATCTGTGACAAGAAACACCTGGATGCCGAGCTTCAACATGTCAAGCAAGTACTGCAAGACAACAAGCTCTAACAGCCGCGCCGCTGTCACAGATCCCGAGAAAAGCCAGCCACAGTCGAGCGCCAGCCTGTTATACTGCCTTATGTAAGAGGTGTCACTGACAAGATTGGCTACATCTTGAAGCGAGCTTCAATCAACACATACTTCAAGCCGCCAACGAAGATAAGTCAATTTTTACCATCCGTCAAGTGCCAACTACCTTTACAAGATGCAGGGGTCTATAAAATAGATTGTGACTGCGGACTCTCATACATTGGTCAAACCAAGAGAAACATAGGCACCCGCATAAAAGAACACATAGCTGATGTAAAACACCAACGCTCGTTGAAGTCTGCTGTGTGTGAACATGTGCAACAGGGGACCAACCACTACCTGAGATTTGACAAACCACAGATTCTCGCTAAAGAACACCGATTCCTACCAAAGATGCTTCGCGAGGCTATTGAAATCAAAAAACATCCTAATTTTAATAGAGAAGATGGTTGGAATGTACCACCAGCTTGGGATCCAGTAATAAAAATAGTCAAACCCAAGAAGAAGCAAACCACAGCTAGACTTCATGATACTTTGAGCTCATTCTGCGTAAATAGAAACACCAATGATTAAATTATGTTCGGGTACTTTGAAATAACTACACTGGAACATTGAGACAACTGACATCTTAGTCTCCCCGTGACCATGGCTGCTAAAAAGCAACCGAAACATCGGGGAAAGTGTAAAAATAAATTAAATCTAAATAGTTTTAATAATAATTTAATTAGCTTAAAAATTAGTAAAGTTTAATAGTAGTAGCAGAGTAACAATTTTCAAAATTTGTAATAAAGTGTCAAACAAACAACGCGATAAAATCCGTATATAGCAGTTTAATTTCAATGAATAATATTCGGGTAAATAGAAGACAATATTAAATAACATCATAGTATGTCATGTAGGTGATATTATTTAATAGACTTGCCCTGTTGCCTAGTCGGTAGTAATTATAACGTCACCCGCGGTACAATAATAAGACCTACATAGTGCAGCCGCTGGCTATTTTGTAGACTAGTTTGTTGTATGACAGCCTGTTATACAAATTTAAGTTTATGTAGACAAATACTTAGCATCTATATTTAGCATGTAATGCACAACGTTGTTTATAAAGCAAACACTTGGCCCAATATAGACAGACATGGCTGCCTAACCGCATTAGTGCGTTATTAGATTGAGACCGTCCCCACTCCCCGGGCACCTGCGGGCTTCAACCGCATCAGCGCTCTATCAGTGCGTTGATTCAATCACCGATATTGAAACTATATGCGGTATAATGCAACACCGAGTATCGTGTTTATTTATTTTACTTGACACTTGGGTTTATTTTCATTGCTTTATTGATGCCACATAAGTCACGGGTTTCATATTCGTAGTCAAGTAAAAAGTGATTGAGTTTTTCAGTTAAGGTATTATTAGTAGCACGGATGCTGTAAGTGAAAGCGATAAACACAAATCGGCTTGCTCTTAATTAAAATGGAACCTAGAAATATGACTGACAAAAAAAAGGCTCGAGAACATAGAGATGTAAGTCTTTGTTTATTTCTATGTTATGATAAGTTATGTTGTTATGTGTTATAAGAGACAGTAACGACATTTACCATATAGGTGTCTGTCCTCTAAAAGACAGACAGAATGATCTTTCTTATTGCTTAAGTAACTTTATATGGCAATGCTTAAACAGGCACGAATAAAATCGTAACCTTTACTGCCATTCTGAGTATGGTAGACATATTAAAACGTAAGTTACTTTTTCTTATCGTAAATTACCAACGTTAAGATCTAAAACATTTGCAGACTTTAACGTTTAAACAGTGTACGTCGCCGCGGCTATAACAGCCGACAAAAACTGAACGCGATTTTCGAACGTCATCAACGTGTAAAAGTTTAATAATAATTCATAACATTGGCAGCAATAAATTATACATTGTATCGTTTTGCGCGAGACGCCGATCGAACAGAAAAAGAGTTAAATAATCCAGGATATAATATATATCACGTTACGATTAAATTGAATTTGAAATGTTATTGACACCGAATAGTACAACAAATGGGTACAATTTCATGCGGTACTGACGTACCTCCTGTTGATACCGCTTGGGGGACTGCTCATCCTGCAAAAGAGAAGAGCATCGGTATATACGAATTTAATAAATTTTGATTTTTATCCTACGGTTAATCACGTTAGTTACGATTGAATTACGACTTTTGAACAAGAAATAGAATTGCAATGCATAAAGATCAAAGAAATAAATTTCTTATATTCACTCGCAATGTGCCTACAATAATTCTCTATGATCTACCCTATCAAATTCCATTTTTTTAAGTTATGGATTCTATTCTAGAAAATTTTACTTTAATTTCTAGGCGGGTACAAGCACGATAGTATAGATTACAAAGGATTTATGCGCTTGTGTTGTCACAGTTTCACTAGCTTTTAACCCGCTCGTGCGTCCACTACTAGCAGTGACGTGGACAGACGGCTTAACGTGCTCTCCCGGGAGTCGAAGGGATAGTGTCGCTAACTCAGTAATTCACTCAATGTATACTAAATTTTAACCTGCTATACAATATAAAGCTACATGCACATACATTTTTGCGGTACATCATAATTTAACCACTAATTTTTAATGCGTCGTACCGTAAATGTTTCACAAATATTCTTCAGAAAATACGCAATCAAAAAGTCATTAAGTGTTATAGGTTTATCGCCACAAATATTTGTATGTTCTATATGTAATAATTACTCCAACTCGCGATGTCCTTTTAGTTCCGTATTTGTTTCTCGTGAAAAACAACTCTGATGTCTTATTGTTTGTATGTTTTACAAAAAGAAAACTGCAGTGAAAAATCCTTCGGCAAGCAGAACATTTTGACAAATGACTTTAGCTTATACTGCACAACGCTTGTTTATACTCTATGTGAAATATTTTATATAGCGGCTGCCTAGCGCTTAGATCAGCACAGACTGCATGTCAACTCGTACCTGTCTGCAGACCTTTACAACGTAACTAAGCTTCTACAAGAACCCTCATTTTTCTCCCTCATGGTACATTTTGTTTCGCTGCCGACTCTTTTGCACTTATATTAAGGTATAAAACGTGATAAATTTATATTTTCTAAAAGGATATTATTCTTATGCTCTACATGCATTTATCTTAGTACGTTGAAGTTTATAGATTTTGTTCCTACTGGAATAATATGGAGCGGTGGGCGTCTGTCTGATCTTGCTTAGATCACGTACGAAATATGATGTTTTCGAATAATTCTGCGTATTATGTAACCGCCTAAGTTAGATTGTAGTCAGACACAAGTTTAATTAGCAAATGTCTAAGCCTAAACATTACCCTAAATATCTGCACGAATATGATTTCGATTTGTAATCGTAATAGCTGACCGTCCCTTAGATATAATTAAACCCTGTATAACCTTATACAACACCCACGATGCTTCTATTCTCTGGCATAATCTACATGGCCACAAGATTGACTAGACACACCTAGAGATATACCTATGATAATGCAATCTATGTTTAACCTTTGTCCCCTTTACTAATAAACGTTGCTCAGTAGGGGTTTAGTTTGCAGTGTTGTCGACTTTCCCCGATACGCAATTTTTTAGTAGAGAAGTTAGGCTATAAAATTATGTTAGTAAACCTATACAGTTCCACGATTTTGTTATCTATGCCATGGGATTACCAGAACTATAATTATAATTTAAAGCTAGTTTGATGTGTTTAACATGATTCAGAGCCTCGTTTACCTACATATTGAAACGAACAGTGTATTCATTCCCTGAAAACTTCATTCGGAGAGTAATAACATTAAAATAATAGCTTTGAAGCAAAGACGATAACCTTACAAATGCGAAATCGTTACGAAGGTTTCAATAAAAATTTTAAAAGAAAATTAAAGTATATTGATGTTTTATTATGTTATTGGGTATCTTACGAGATCACGCAAAGTCCATTCATTAAACAGTTTTAGCTATTTTATGTGCGCAGCTCTACACGTGTATATTACGATAGCTTACGTTAAACTATTAAATCCATTTCACTGGTTTTGGTAACCGGATGTCCATTGCTTTAGCAAACCTTGAAGATAAAATCATGAAAATGTGCATATAAGTTGCCTTTTGACGATCCTAGGATTATACAGCGATAATTTCTCTTTTAAAAGTGAATTTGATAAGCTTATAAAAAGCGTTTGATTTCTTTTGCAGAATTTTATAGAACTCCCTTCGGTGTTTTAATGTCCCATATTATGATTAAGACTAAATGGGAACCGATCGGACAGTTATTAAATAATATATAAACAACTACACATACTATAGGTACTTAGGGTCAGTATACGCTTATGTTAAAACAAAAAAAGACATAGAAAACATGCAACACATTAATCGCCAAGCCCCGTGTTATTACTGTCAAATATATATTTTTTATTATGTCTACTACATCGCATACGATGCGAAACTATCAAATTCATGTATTATTTTTCACAAATTCATGCACGTTACCTTCACAAGTGATTCAGGTGCTTTTTCCACTTTAACTGAATCGTTTACATCATTGTTCAACTTCAGATTCATATTGTCGTCGTTTCTAAAACACAAAAACAATAACCAATTAGCGAAACAAAAGTAATTTAGCAAACTTTAAAAAAAAGTTTAACAATTCCGTATTTGAAAACTTTTTGCTTTTCGCGCGGTTAAGTTGCGGTTTGATGACATTTGTTTTAGAAAAAGATGTCGTGTTTACACACACCTGTCACTCATAAACACAGAGGAATATAACTGAATAGTGAGGGTCCAAGCACTACAACAAGACGAGGCCGCCGACGCGTGTGCGTGTGCGCGTTGAGTTCAAGACAGAGCCGCGAATACACTGCAGCCGGCTTACGAGATTAACGCCACTGCATAATCATTCCATGCTTTGTTTGCTTCGCTATTAAATACTGCGTAAACTGAACCATACAATAGTGAACCAATCATGCAGTCTATCACACAGATATCTATAGGTAAGTTTGCAATTCGCCAAACAGAATACCCGACCCCGTAACAATGATGCTATTAATCATTGAATGTAAATATCAGTCTGACACTTTCCAGATCTGAGTTTTATGGTTTAGCTAACCGCATACTGACTATAAAAGAATTTCGCTAAAAATAAGGAATTTGTGAGATTGTTTTTAGCTGATACGTATTAATATTTAATATGTATACAAGCGTATTGTTTAGTTTGTCTGACTCATATGAGTAAATAGTTATTATATTTTCTATATTGTTTATGTAATTGGGTGGTTAATTTGGTGACGTAAGCGAGCATGTGCGACTACCGTTTGTGAAATGTTGGGGCTAATTCCTGCGTCAGGAAAGTATTATTGTGTATTTCTGTAAGAAAATTCTCTGGAGCCTCACCAAGGCTGACATTGCGTCCAAAGCCGAGTTTACTCTGAGTGGCACTTTTATGTAGTTGGTAGTGTCTAATTGTATTACGTCTCTGTCTGACCTTTAGAGAACGTACGGGTGGAATGCTGTGTTTTATAAAATTACGTTTAAAACGCACTGAAACGACGCAACTAGGTGACATAAGTAACTTTCAGAACTTTTTTATTGTTCAAAGTTGTATAAAGTGGCAAAAGTATTTGATAAATTTGTTTTCTAATGGTTATTTTGTAATTATTCATTGTACTAACGTTAACTTTAATAAATAATGATTTAAGAAATTTGGCATTATGCGTTATTATAAAAATCCAAAGTTTTCTGCGGCTTCGCTCGCGTTCATGTAAATATAGACATTAAATTGATATCCTTCGGAAACAGTAATTGACAAAAGGTACCCTATGTTCTTTTCTGTAGCCCTGAAAATGTGTATGAAATTTCATGATAATCGGTCGAGTAACTAAGGCGTGAAAGCGTAACATAACAAACTTACATTTGCATTTATAATTAACTTATATTGCCGACTGTACTATAATTGAGTGGTAATCATGAAAGATGAATAATAGAAGTTTAAACGACGATTTCATCGCGTTTTCTATTTATAAATGGCGCTTGGCACTATGGTGTTTAGTCTATGACTTAGTCTATTATTGCCATTGCCACTTCGACAATAGATTACAATAACCTTAATAATTGAAAACAAACAATTAAAATTGAAGTGTAATTAGTGCCGTTAAGTAAAATCTTGCAGATTAATTAAGGACTTAATAATAACGTTCCTTTGATCCAATTTACAAAATAAGGCTTACCTTAATTATTATATTGTTTCTTATCGCAAAATTTTACAACAGATTTTAAACAGGAAGAAATGTTACTAAACTTCCAACTATATTTTTTATTTTAGGCAGAATCATTTAACTCCCATATCACAAGAATCACCCAGATTCGGAACAACTCTTCGTAGATCACACATATTATGTTCCGTATGGGGATACAACGCACTACGCTTGATGTATTTGCAATAGCGAGGCGACCGTAATAGTGAGGCGTAAAAACAATACGCTATAGGCTTTTGAATTAATAAAAATAAAAGTTCGAGATTCGCAATCAGACAGTATTTCACAATATAATCTCTCTAGGTTTGTGAAGCTCATTAAAGTGATATAAAATAATGTATTATTATATTTTATTGTCGCTACAGAAAGTACTCGTTGCCGTGCCATAATGCCATCTAAATTAGCTTTACACACATTTTAATCAGATCTGTTTGAAGTCTTTATTCAAATCTAATAAAAAAATAGCACGTAAGCACAGATGGACGTGTTTTTTAGGTTCCATATAATAAAAAGCAAATCTATCGCCATCTGCCGGACACAATTCCAAACTCTATGTCGCTATAGAACTATTGGTGTAATGGCAGACGTAGTCATAGGTACCTATATTACACCCACATTTCGCCAGTTATGATTTTGATCCTACGTAATAGGCTGCGAACCTATTGCTGAGCAGTCACAGTTCCAGACTACGTGCTGGTACTGACAGAAAAATTCAATACCACTTCGCCTAACCCGGGGACCGACACTGAGACCTAATGCATAGAAGTCGCATACGTCACCGCTGCGCCTCCAAGCCAGTCAGTGCAACTTAAAAAGCGATTAGAATTAAAAACAAAAGTTAACATAACGTAACGCGTTACGGTAATGAAATTCTCTCGCCGTCGTTAAACCCAATGACGCGAAACAGAAACAAGCTGTTAGAGAGAGGAACGCGTTGAAAACTTTCCGTTACTTACAGTTATTGCCTTTTCGAGGGAGACACAAACAGATGGCCATACCCATTTGTAACTAACAGACATCGATACTGAGACTACCACATTGATGGCAAGAGTAAACTACAGAACATCATGGAACAGAATTATTTTATAGCGTGATAGAAATCTTTGACTATATCTTAAAGTCGTATTATCATATTATAGAGACTCAATTAATATGTATATATAATAAAAATGTAGGGAATTATTGGCAAAAGAAGGTTTTAATTATTCAGATCTGTATTTATAAGCTATCTCCAATGACATGATAGGCAACATTGGTAAGGTTAACAAAGCCCTCTTTTTATATTAATAAAGATTGAAAACATCATATTATGTATATTAACAGCTAGTCAGCCTGTCAATTGTTGAAATGCCAGACACATTTAAAAACCTGTTAATGCTAGCCACCGGTGTGCCGCTGCCATTCAAATGCCCCTGCCTTTATACAATTCACTTCAGTTATATATCCATTAGTCTATACAAGTTATAAAGCCACAAGGCTAATTCCTTATCCATTGGGATGTAGCTTTAGCCTAGCGATCGAGGGATCGTGGGTTATAGGTTATAACTTATAATTCACTAATATGTAACTACTGTACTGTACTGGTGCTGCGATGTCGGGTCTCCGTTTGCAGCACCAGTCAGCTTGTGACCACGGCCGGTGTAACCTGGTCGAAACGTTAAGCATAAAAAGGTAAACATTATGCATGATCGCGTTAATACCCGTACTTCTAACACAATTATTTTAACTGAAGGGATTAGCAAGAGTAGTCGTGGTTTATAATTAAAGCAAATACTACCTAATATCTACATATATATTGTTTAAATCGTGTCAGAGTTTATCTTTTTCTCTCACACATACACATACACGCACACGCACACATAGATTATGCGCTTACAGCACACATTTGAGTGCAAAATTAATTAAGCAGTACCGCAATACACAAAGGCATAATATTTTAAATATTATAATGTTGTGTCGTTACAGTAACCGCATGAGCTAAATGAGTTAGGGGACTTGCATTCTAACGCACAATGTTACAATCTATATAGTTGAGTTGTCTCCTCTACTGCATAGTATATTTAACTCGATGATGATAAATAATGATTCTAGCCTTAAAATTTATTGCGCTTAATATCCTCACTTAATTAGATATTTTCCCGCGTGAATTGATTTTTATTTAGTTCTATATCCAATAACTTTGTTTGATCAACATCGTTTAGGCTGGTTATATAGCCTTTTTTCTGAAGAAATTGTGACGATAATCGCCTAGACGCCCGGCGAACGCGGGCGCACGTCACTAGCCACCTCTCGCGACCGGTGGTGCGACACTATATAAGGACGGACGGCGTCAGTCGCAGTCTCCTTGCGGCCCGGCTTCACACTCCCAGCTAAGTGTCCTGATTATACAAGGACCACGAAGCAAGTCTTTAGCGAACCACGCCCTGACTATAGTTCTATAAGTAAAGATTGTCTCTTTTAATTGTATCTTAATTCATTAAAAGTGTATTTGTTATACCTTCTCTCATTGTACTTCCTAATTATTCTACAGTTCTCTTAAAGTAAACCCTAAAGGTTACAAAATGTTTGTAGTATTTATAAAGTTACAAAACTATACCCTAAAAGTGTTTTCACAATGAGGATTCATTGATAGGTTCTTTTTATTTCGTACTAGATTCTGCCCGTGGTCGGCCGTGTAAATCCTACGGGAACGCACGCCAGAATAAAAATATCTTATGTGTTAATTTTGGACCTGGTCTATCAGTCTACTAAGACCCGAATCAATATGTTTAACAGTTTACACATACTTAAATCACAAAAAACGAAACGTCTTTAAAAACTTTCACGCTTAAAATGTTAGTAGAATTTTGAGAAAATATAAAATTGCTTTCAATGAAATAATGAGGAATTCATTCATACCTACTGGTAATTTCTATTACAATAGTAATTCATTTTCATTAGTGCTGTATTAAATGTCGTAACACTAAGTACGATTTTAATTTCGCGCTACAGTAATTTTGTCCACAACGAACATGCAAAAACACACTGAAAACTTGTAAATTAAAAGCAAACTTGTGGAACACGACTGTCGCCCGCTTGTTTTTGAAACATCGAAAAAGAGACGAATTTTATTTTCAGTTGTAATGTTGGATTTAAAAACCCTTTATTTCAATCGTAGACGACGCAATAAATATTTTCCTATAAATATTAAGTATGAGAATACTCACCTACTTATTTTAAATTGGAGAGGAAACGAGGATTGTAGTCACTTAATAATGCAGAATATCATGCGAACATTTTGATCTAACAATCTGCGCAAAAGTAGGTTACTAGGTTTTTATACTAACCAGACCACACTGCAGCATTTTTTTCTTGTATAGCACAAAACTCACAAGGAAAATCGTTTTTCAAAGCTTACATTTCCGATTTATACGCTGTATAAACCATAATAAAAGTTTGTTTACATTTGCGTTAAATATAAAAACGAAGTCAAACAAAATGGCGGCGAGGAGCTGTATAAGAAACTTTTTTTAATAGTTTAATAGCACTGTACCGTGCTATACAACCAGTTATTACCATTAAGTTAAAAATTATGTGTGTAATAATGTTTATATTTTAATTACATTATCAAATTATTATACGATAATGTTAAATCAAGAAAGCACAACAAAAATTACGACATCTTTTACCACACACCGTTTTGTACTTTATATCTTTATACTTTTATCTGTGGGAATAATTTGTTTATTTTTCAGATTTAATACTTTAATTAAACCGGATTATATTGCCGCAAATCTACTCAAACACTTAAATCCATTTCAATAAGTATTGGTTCGTGTTCTTGAGAATTGTATAAAATTATATCACATAAGTAACTACCTCGTAAGATGCGATGTATATTTCAACTTACGGAATAAATAGGTATGGAATACCAAATTTTACTCATAATCCGGTGTTGTGGCTGTCAGAACTAAAGCCGAAAGGAACGAGCCTTGACGGTAAAATCATAAAGGATTTCACTCAGTTTAATTTATATCTCACGTACAGACTCGCTTTTGGTACCTGTTTCGTTGGCTTAGCTTCTGATTTCTCCAAAATGTGTAATTTATTTGAGTTTGAATTACTTGCCATAACTTTGGAACTTCCAGGTTGGTAGGTATTGTTTATTCACCGCAGAGGTAAATTATACCATATATATTTATCAATGAACTTCTGACATTTTGTATGTATCAAAATGTGATGTTATATACCTAAATTAAATAAAAGTATATGAATTGTTTACTTGTGCTCGCTAGTTCACCCGCATGAATACTACGGGAACGCATTACTAGGATTAAAAGTCATGTGTATTATTATATATTCAGAACACTTGTATGCCAGGTTTTATCCAACTCCATTAGCAGTTTACAACAAATATCTTAACATTTCCACAAACTTTTACATTATAATGTTTGCAAATATGTGGCGGATATGATACACGGGTAAAATAAGTCGCATTTATATAGTCAAGGAATTGAATACAGAGCTTACTACTTATGAATAATTAATAAAAATATGTGTCGGCATAAAACGTATACGGTCGCATTGCCCGTACCCAAAAAGATATTCAGATTGATTATCAAAAGTTTTCTTTCGGTAAACTATCCTAAAAGTAACCTTCATAATGGTTTTGCAATTTTTGCATAAGTTACATCTAAGATCATAAAAACCTCGTTTTGGCATAACACTAGTATAGTATTATACTATCTGTGAGACTAGCTATCACATCAAACGAAATTTAAAACTGGCTAGTAGGAAACTGCTTCTTTTTTCTTAACTGGAAGTAATGTTTTCACATTAGAACGAAACTCAATGCGGTAAATCCTTATAAGTTATAATGCTTCGTGGGTAGATCCAAATACAGACATACTTTATTTACGAATGTATGCAGATGAATGTGTAATCGTAAAAAAACGTAATCTGTTTGAAGACAATCAGTGGTAAAACCTCATCTAGTTTGGGCGAACAACTGAGCAATCCACATCAATCCATGAGTTTCCATCATGTTTTGGTGGCAAACTGAATTGAAACGTTGATATAGATAGATACAATACAAATAATAAAATAAAACTCTTTTATCGCTCCAATTTTAGTTTCACATCACACTTACGATGAATGTACGTCTTACAGGTGTTACGTGAAAATTGACGATGAAATAGTGTGGTAACGTAATGTTGTTGGTAAGAAAATTTGATTTAAAACTCGCCATGACAGCACCTATTTCAAATAAAATAGGACTAGTGAAAGATGAACCGAGTTAAGTACAATAATCGCGTTATAAATAGATACATGATACAAAGGCCCTCAAAATAATCTGAGAGACACGTTTTTATACAGATGAAACACAGGAAATACCTAATCATTATCAAATTATTAATCAAATATTAATCATTATGGTATTTATTTCATACGCAGGCAGCATTTACGATAGCAGATTATACTGAACACAATATTGATAAATTAATGTTTTATAATATTATTATTCTTATTGTCGCTATTACAAAGAAATCGAAGCATAAATCTTTATCTATTTGTTAATTTGCAATTTGCAATGTAACTTTCTGTGTTAAATATTCTGTCTTTTGTGGCTGTAGTGTTAGATCATTTAGGTATTCTAATGGAAGAAGTAAGTAGTTATCAATTCCATCAGTATTCTTGAAGCATTAAAATAGCTGCCTTATTTTCTTTTTTTAATTAACTCTTGGTCACACTTAATAAAGTAAAACTTGTGAAATGGGTATAAAATGTACTAAACTAAATATAATAGGAATACAGGTATCAACCTGTATTCCTATTATATTCAGTTTAGTAAAGAATTGAACATTAGTTATTAGTCAAAAACTAATATTAAACGCTTTTTAACTGCGATATAGGCTTTGATAAGCATATATCGCATCGATAATAACTAATGTTAAATTCTCACTTCACAAAAATAAAACAGACATTAATGGCACTTATGGGCTTCAGCAAAGAAGTTTTTTAAAAATAGTCGATATTAATACTCATTTTACTGTTGTGAAAATCAAACACTTGAAGTAATTTCCGTAAAATCTTCTGTGGAGTTTGTAGTCTCTCCCTAAATCCAGTTTAGTATATAGGTATATTATGTTTAAAACATTCTCCATTACAATAACCATAGCAAAAATCTGTGGCACTGCCACCATCAAATAAAAATCCATAAAATGTTCAACTTTGACAAATAAAGTTGAAAATAAAATAAAATACAACTTTATATCTATTTCACGAAACGATGGCTTACTTTTAAATAACTTCCAGACATTGCACCCTAACATCTACACCGTAAAAGTCGCAGTTCCCCAGTAGAGAGGTAATAAAATAAATTTCACAGCAATAAAGTCATTCTAACAGTAATTCTAAGCTATCAGCACAAACGCACCTTTGTAAATAATAGGCGCTTACGAGCGTACTCAAGTTCAATAACGTCTAACAATTTACTCAAAGAGGAAACCTTTCATCAAAAATATTTCACCTTATTGTGTCTTTCAATAAGGAATACACTAATAAGTTTAAATTATTAGATTGCCATAATATATACCTACCCAATTATTTACACGTTTATGTTTTATTAGACTGCCCATGGCTTCGCTCGCATTTAATGTGGATTTGTCAATAATCATAGCCAATTTACGAATAGCAAAAACAATGCTTACGTACAGTTGTTTTATATAATTATTCTCTCTGGATTAAATATATAATAGTCCGTTATTGTTGAGAATACCTTAGAGATACACTGTATCGCATGGCTCGAAGGTACTTCATAATTTGCTGCTCTAGACTACATTATGAAGTCCATTCTTTCCTTCATAATAGCATAAAAGACATCAATTCGCGCTTTCATGACCGTTCCAGATGCATTCAAGTGGGTTGGCAAACTCATAAACTAGCTTGAATGAATACACTACCTACCTAGACAAAATAGGTATTTGCCAGCTTTTCTTCTCAAGAGCGGTTTTAGGAGTCGGCCTCGATGGCGTAGTGGTTAGTGTAACTGGCTGCCACGTCTGAGGTCGCGGGTTCGATTCCCGCACAAGTCAAACATTTGTGTGCATGAACATGGATGTTTGTCTTGGTCTGGGTGTTTCTATGTATAATATGTATATATTTACAAACAAAAAGTATATATGTATGTTTATCCATTGTCTAGTACCCATAGTACAAGTTCTGCTTAGTTTGGGCTAGATGGTGTTGTGTGTATGTGGTAGAATATTATTATTATTATATTATATCTATTCTTGACCATTGCACGGGTAACTAAAGTAACTGATCACTTTGTTATTTATTTTCTAGTCAAATCGCCGCTGTCGTATATTTAAGAAACCATCTTTTCCTAAACAAATCTCTCTTTAAATCTAAATGGCTCATATCATTGGCATGCTAACAACAATTTTAATTTATCGCTTTTGATTGATTCATCTTATTATGAATATATACTTCGCATGACAATTATATACTTTTCAATATCTACGTTGGAAGATATAAATATTGGTCGTAAAATATTTCGAATCCCCTCTCATAAACAAGTATACCTAACTAGACAAAGAGAACTTTCTCAATGTAGCAACGCATAACAATTTCATAAAACTAGAAGCTAACACGCATTTAGTACTCCTAATTACGAATGCTAACACCTGCCAGAACACAACTTTATCCCTAATCAAACGCTAACCTATTTATCTGAATAACAAAGCGGTCAGTTTTCAACTGAACTTTAAATATAAATAACAAAGTCGTCTAATAAATCTGTAGTCGGAAGTTTTAATCAATTGCTGATCTGAACTAGGGTACCGGTGCGTTGAACTATGGCATGCTGCCCGGCGACGATGCCAACGGTCTGGCACCATAACTGTGCCGAAACCGTGCCATTACAGTGGCATTGCTGCGGCCGGATCGTGCCAATTGCATGGGCCATTGTTTGATCGCCATTCATGCAACACTGTAATTTTAGGACCAACATTCGACCAGCATGTATTGTCTAGCTGGATCATCTGTTACGCTCTTGTTAGCTTTTGAGTTAAGGTTAAAGTGCACTGTCATTTTAAATCGTTGAAATTTGTAATTATAGAATGGAATTAAAAATCGAATTCATTTCAGAAATAGCCTTCTTTATTTATAAAGCCGTTTCTAAGTTAAATTTGATTTCATGCTTATGTATAAGTATTATGCTACGATTGTAAGTAAAATTGAACTCGTATATAATACCTGCTACTTATTGAGGCCCGTAAAAATTATAAACACCTGTATTGATAAATCATACATTTAACTACAAAGATAATTTTACAGTTCTGTCATCGTATATTTTAATTACGAACATTTTTAATATAATGTACTAAATAAACTTTGATGTGGCTACATTTTAATTGATAAAATTTATTTTATTAGGCGTGTAATCACAGTTACGTCATACTAAATTAGATTTATTCAAAATGGAAGTCCCTTGAATTTTGGGAAAACTTATGCTCTTGATTTTAAAATC
This sequence comes from Catocala fraxini, assembly GCA_930367265.1. Classification (NCBI taxonomy): domain Eukaryota; kingdom Metazoa; phylum Arthropoda; class Insecta; order Lepidoptera; family Erebidae; genus Catocala; species Catocala fraxini. The sequence goes on from OV884032.1 coordinate 9,987,358, forward strand.
CTGACCTTTACCAAAAATATAACTGGATTAGTTTCATTTCATTCCAAGTAGTTATAATCAGTTTACTGTTAACTGTTTCACCACTGATCTTTATTTTATCTGTTACATCGATATGTAACAGATAAAAGATCAGTGGTGGTGTACAATGAGGCATTTCCAAACTATTAGGTCATTTTTGAACATACAGTTTCATATTTCTTAGTGCTTAAATGTCATATTTTGTTCAAATCTAAATTTTATTATTTGCGTGAAGTGCTTTTAGTTTTGCGTTCCTATTTCTGTATAACTGGCTCATTGGTCCCGTAGCATAAATGTGCGCGTAATCATGTAGCCAAAGTGTTGTGGAGATTTTCTATTAAGAAATTCTTAGTGGCAGCTCGCCTCTTATTTCGTGGGACCTCAAATTATAGCTGGCACAATATAGGTGTTTACACTTTTCAACCCCTTTAGAAACTTTTGTAAACGTTACACGGTGTTTATATTATATTAATTTATCGTATTTAGATTCAAAATAGGTGTATTACTATAAGGCGAAACGCACATAAGTACGAAAACATTATTTAAATAAATGACCTTTGTTTGATTATATCTGAACCTGCTATAACTATATTATATTGATCTGAACTAGATAGGATTTACAGGATTTACACATAGTGATTGACATCTGACCTTTATAGCCGAACCGGCTCAATGTCTGTATCATAAAATACGTCTAGTGATCTGATGTTATCCAGCGTTTGTCTGTCGTTCTTATATATTCGTATCGAAAATAAGAACCGAAAGGGTTCACCATTTTACCGTCAACCTAATATCCGTTATATAAGTATGTAATATTCAGTAAATCAATAATATTACGTAGAGCATTTGAAAAAAAGTTTAGTTACGTAGTTTTATAAGCAGCGATAGCCTAGCGAGAGACCGTTGGACTGCAACGCAGAAGTTTTGATTTCAATTCCAAGGCTTGCATCTCTGGCTTTTCGAAGTTATGTGCGTATTAAATAGTTAATTACCTATAGCTTACCCTAGCAGTAAAGGAAAACATCGTGAGGAAACCTGCATGTCTGCGATTTCTTCATAATGTTTTAAAAGATATGTGAAGTCTGCAAACTTGCACTGGGCCAGCGTCTTGGACTATGGCCTTATCCTTCTCACACTGAGAAGAGGCCCGTGCCTAGCAGTGGTACAGTTTAATACAAGGCTGATATTTTTATAATAAAAAACGTAATGCTTATTTTTAACTGGCACGATGACAATATCTTAACACGAAGTAATATCCGGTATTACTATATTCTCCTAAGCTAGGGTTATCACGACTGCCAACGAGAGCTCATTTTATGTTTTGCCGAGACTTTGTAAATATAGTTCTGCAATATTCGTGACAGTAAAGTAGGTAACGACTGAATACACGTTTAGAAGAAATATAACATTTCTGTTATATGTTAACCGTAGGCTACATATTTGCTTCGAAGTCAGACAAAATAAAACTCTGTAAAATAAATACGCCGGCTTTAAATATGAAGTTGTCGCTTTGTATGAAGGAAATCGGAAACTTTTTGGTTTTCATGTTACATTTTTTTTAATGGTCTGTCAGAATTCTATGCTTTTTTTCATGTATAGTTTTTTGTGTTTAGGCCACCATTGTTTGTTTTAAATTTCAAAACAACCATCAGATAATTATGGCGAATTGAACAAACCAATACGGGCCGACACTATGCTATATAGCTGTATATAGGTACGGCCTAACTTTAAATACAAATTGAATAAAATGTTATTAATATTTATTATTAATAATAAATGATAACATTTAATAATAATACATATAGTCTATTCCCGAATTACAAATGAATTTTTAAAATAACCAGTTAATTTTGTACAGATTCCGCAAACTTAGATTTAGGACATAAACAGCAATTTCATAACTATAGACCTGATATATAGATCGTAATGTGAATAGATAGCAGCAGTATCGCTGTAAGTCCAAGATAACATTAGGTACATAATAAAAAAAAAATAATAAAAAAATTGTTTTTCATTTTATCACCTCAATGTACGCAAACCTCTAACATAGGAAAGAAAAGCAAACCAAATTACCATGCAGATAAAATAAGTCGTTAACTTCCAAAATAAATTTCCTCATAACTAATATGGCTGCCGATCACTTAAGCACATGACAAACTTACCGCTTCGCAGTATAAGATTGTTGTTTCTCGTAATATTTGGTAACAAATTGCACTTGTACGTTGGCAATACAGTTCGCAGCAGTTACTTAATTAACGTACTTGGTTATGCAGGCGTGCTTAATTAATATTTAAATTGAACAAATTTGCATTCAGTTATTTGTCATCCTTTGTTTATTAATTTAGCGCCAGCTATAATAGCATTAAAACAATTCATGTAAATAAAGCCGATACTCTGAATAACTAGGTCATTTAATTTATGTTTGTGCTTGAATATAAAGCTGTAGATTCTCTCTCTCTCTTTCGCGCGGCACTTTTTATATTACCGAAATGACGGGCAATCATATTACGATGGTACTATGGTAGGTGGTTACTACACGTGTGCGTAGCCGAACCTTAAAGAAAAGAGTATTGAGCATTGTGTTTCAATCCCAAGGGACAAAAATCACACGGGTGATTGACATCTTCCGGCCCACCTCAAGAATACAACACGTAATCGTTTAATTGCGATTTTCTAAAGGGTGATAATTTACCAGACGAGGTGCTCCAGTCTATGTAAGAGAGTCTATAATTAGCCTATCTTCATATTAATTATTTAGGTATTTTTATTTTTAAGACTAGTAAGATTTTAAGATTTCTATAGTTCGGATGTAAACTATAGTCTGTACTAAACTGTAGGGAATTTTTGCTTAGAAATTATTCATTATTTTAAAAAGACACACCCGGTCTGTTCTTGCAATTAAGTACCAAGTGATGTGATCTTTAAACACCTTATTATGTTTAATATTTTCCTGAAATATACTCCTAAATTCCCTCGGGATTGCTCTAATTACTAAGTGACTAGGGAGAAAAGTATTTTATGCGTACAAGTTATGTTTAATATATTCTGTTTACTGTAATTATGTTGAAAGCATTTGAAATATGGGAATTTAATGTATAATATGGAAATAGCACCTACAAGAAATATATTTAATCATCTAAACACTGCCTCATAAGATTGCGCTTTCTCGTATGTTAGCGAGGGTTTGTCAGGACGTGCAAAATGTCAAGTTTTCTATTTGGTAGATAACTGAGAATTACCAAATTGAAAATGACTTTTTCAATTTGGTAATTCTCAGTGCCAAGCAGAAGACTATAGACTTGACCCTATAACTTAGTACCTACAACATAGCTGGTGAAAGAGAGAATAATACTTCTGTGTTCCCCTCGAAGGTATACAAACGTGAACCTGATATATTATATGTTTACTAAACAAAATATAGAATATTATTGAGAAAACATGACTATAAAATTTGAACTTACCTGCCCAAGGGAATAGAAAACTTAGCTTGACATCGTATGCATGAGATATCTGACATCATCAAAGTTTTTAGAATTAAAAATAAAGTCGCTGACTGCCAGACAGAGGCGTATTTTTAATACGAAGTCAACCACCCACTTACATAGATATTCATTCATAAAAATGTGCAGATATGTGGAAGTTATTAAATCACAGCGACTGCATTTTATATTCCAAGTGTTATTGAAAATGTAATATAAAAATATTACACGGAATAGACCGCTTTATATTGAGAAATTCTATTTTACTTATATTGGTAGCAGTTTAAAGTATTAGACATATATATTTACCAGGGACCGTACAGCCCAGAGGGGTTTATTGCTTTAGTTAATGTTACGTTTCGGGCTGCATGGTCGATAACATTGATCAAAGAGGTACGAAGACCATACTTAGTGATGTTCTCAAGCTAGTTGCCTGATATATTGAGCTCATTGTGCACCTCTCAATATGATCAAAATGTTTGCGATCTTAGGGCATGCGCAGTTATTCATCATTTTAGAGGCATTTAGAGTTTCTTTTGGTCACGTTCGACAGCGGCAGTTGGCAAAGGTAAGCATAGAGGTAAATATATGTATCTAGCGGTTACCGTAGATTACTAACGCTCGCAACAACTGCGGAGGTTTTCTAGAATTAGTTACAATGAGAAAACTGTAAGCAAACCATAAATAAACAAACTAATAATACCATTCATGCGTTATTTACGAATGGTTGCCTTAATTGCTTTAGATACGTAATCACCACATCAAGACAAGCACAAAAATAAATAAATACTGTCTTAAAAATACTATAGGTTTGATATAACAGAAACGTATTACCCAATTTCATACAGTGTTCATTTAATGAGTCATAAAATCACGACGTATTGTTCAGGAGCTTTACAAAAGCTTTAAATTCGTTCATGACCTGAATTAACTTTTATTATTATGTTATTGTAACACAAACAATCGTTCTGGAAATATCTACATACTTGAACCAAAGTATTTTGGTAAATCATGATCATAGACATGTTTTATGTACAATCAATTATTAATTTAAATTCAAATAAACTAGACAATCCTTACATATAGGTATAGCAATTATTAACGTGACTTTATGTTTTCAACATAAATGGATTCTGAATATTTTTTATAGTTATTTCATGCAATATAATTTAAACTGAGTATGAATAAACGAAAATGAAATGTGAATAAAGCGTACAAATAAAAGCGGAATCTGCTTTTCATTTTTAATGCCATATTGCAGGCTTCAGCTTTGCATGTGTGCTATAGTAATATAAGCGAGTTTACCACATACACAAACGTTATTTTATTCAAAGGTTATTCTGTTCGTATTTATTTAAATCATCAATTAGGTAGAAACCAGACACAATGAATCCAGAGAGCTGGCTAAGAAGCAATCACAACTTACCAGGGCATTCGACGTAGCTCATTGTCGTTGCCCAAAGAATTACATGGAGTGATAGTGAACTGGCCACATAATATATCGGAGACCCGACCGGCTGTGGCAAAGCCGAAAATATGGTTCAGTAAATTGTTAGACGTAGGCCCATAAGTAGGTATGCACCTACTTATGAAGAGGCTTACGCCAAACAATTAACTGCCACATGCTAATTATGATGATGATGTAGGTATTTTAAAACATTATTAGGAAGTTTTCGTATTTTCACTGATCCCTCTTAATCAACCAAAATAAATTGTAGAGCTTGAATTCGTCTGTATATACCTACTGCACATTTTAGCGTTTATAATACTTTAATGTAATTGAGTACAAGATAGATCTTATGAATGTCATAAATTAATATTATATATTAAACGTTTTGTTTAACTTTACGTATATAAATACCTACATAATAAAAAGGCAATAAAGAAAATATACCGTAACAAAAATATCAACTGCATATTTGACTGTACCAGTTACATGTACCATCAGTTTATTAAGAAAGCGATCGCTTTGTCTGTTGACAAGCGCTCAGTGCATCGTTTGCCAACACAAACAGAAATTGCATCATCTGACCTCACTCTAATATTTTGTGACGAACACACGCGTGTGACATTACATTAACCTCTCAATTGTTGGAATGCCAGACATATTTGAAAACCTATTGTGTCTAGCCGCCGGTGTCCCGCTTTATTATTTTTTCAGTGTAGAAGAGCCTCGCTGATTTCAGCATGAATGGGCCGGCTCGACCGGGGAAGGACTACCCTCTTACAGAATATCGACGTGAAATAGCAGTATTCCTACTATTGTGTTTCGTTCGGTGAGTGAGAGTGCCGGCGGCTCAATCACCCTCTCTCCCCCTTCCCGCTCCTTCTCCTTCCCACTTCCTTTCCTAAAGGGTCAGCAACGCGCAAGTGATGCCTCTGGTGTTGCAGGCGTCTATAGGATACGGTGGCCACTTACCATCAGGTGGGCCGTATGCTTGTTTGCCACCTTAGTTGTATAAAAATAAAATAAAAGTCTTAGAATACCAAACATAATTAAAAATATATAGTGTCTGGCCGTCTGGTTACCGTTGCGACTGAATAGGTTAGCATAATCATTTTATTGCAATATCAATCAAACCAATATGTCAGTAGTACAATGACGAGATCTAAGGGAACAGGTTTCGAGAAAATTTGATGTATGTAGGTACAACATACAAAAATCACCGTCATCAGTTCTAGCTCTTACTGATTACTCCTTTGATTTACTATTACTTATTTGTAAGAAAGCGGTGTATGTACATTAAATATAATATAGGGAAATACTAGCTCTTGTCAAATAATTAAGTGTTTCTGAACGTATACGTAGTATTATTACTACGTATACATATACTACAAATACAGCTGATTAGTTTAAATTACAAGCATTTAATTACATTGCTGTATTTTGTTAAAATGTGGTAGTCTTTATTTTTTTTTAATAAAGTGCATAGTTTATTGCTATGTTATGATTTACTGGCTGAAAATATAAAAAGCAGATGAAAGTGATTTTTCTAAAGAAAATTTTAACGATTTTTAACTCCGAATAATCGTCTAAATCTACTATTTCAGTTTCCGATACGCCGTCCCTTACACTTAGTATATCTTGTATTAATGGACTTACACTTATGATATTCATCATTCAACCCAGTGACGTGGCAAATAAGACTTCTTTACTCAGAAGTATTTTCATTAGCGTTATTAATACCTATACAACTATCTATATAGCAAAGGTTAGCGAATCGTTAGCGCTCCTCCTACATTCAATTAAGGGCCTGCTCGAGAGATCGATTAATACTAATACACATATAAAGACGATTAATCATCGAGTGAGAAAATTACAAATGCACACAATTGTTATTACGCGTTATGATGTCTTTCTTACATTATTTACCAACAAAGATCAAACATCGGGATAAGTAGGACAAGATACAATAATATAAACAAATAAGTCTATTTATTATAGACGTTGGTAAAACTCTGACAATTGGGGTGGTAAATGGGTTGGCTCATCAAGAGCGCGGTGGCAATCTTCATATAGCTTCGAGGCAAATATGCAATCTTGGAATTTTTTTTGAGTATCACCGCACTAAATATAATTCCTGTATCTTGTATTTACAAACACTCAAATAACAGCATCAAAGAACACCTATCTTATGTGGGGGCCAGTCAGTGCAGACCGGCGACACTTCGACCCAGTAAGATCTTTTGTGTCAACACTCTCCCAATAACGACTGCCATAGATGTTCATGGCAGCCGGGACCGACGGCTTAACGTGCTCTCCGAGGCACGGAGCAGGCGATAATTGTCAATCAATACGCACATAATTTCGAAAAGTCATATAATTTCCGAAAGTCAGAGGTGCGCGACGTGGGTTCGAACCCGAGACCCTCTGCATTGCAGTCTATTGGTCTCCCCACTGAGCTATCGCTGCTCTTAAGAACACCTATACTCGGCCAAAGAACGAATTGCACGTGTACAAAGTGGTGAGTAGACGCTAAGATTAAACCCCTGGACTTCACGATTAAACGCATACAGGAAGCTGCAGGACCAACGACGACATTTAGATGTATCTAGATGTATAACTAAATTATTTAATGTGGTAAATGTAGCTTAGGTTAGTATGCAACTACTGTCCATGAGATCGCGGGCTTGTTTCCCAGGCAAAGTGGTATTAAGCTTCTCTGTCAAGAAATACTCGCACGGAGTGTGGTACGGCAATAGGCTGGGTTAAGCCAATTCCCGTATGCCTATCACATAAGACCTAAAATCATAGTTGACGAAATAAAGGTATAATATAACGCTGTCTTCTTCTTTGGGGACAGAGGCGTCTATACATGTATAGGTGTGTATGTAAGTATTATTTCAAGAAAATATTAAGTATTCGGCAACAAATTCCAACCAAACGAAAGTGTGCGTTCGTAAAATCGAGAGTGCCATATCGAAACGCTTTGCAATGTATAAATGAATGCCGGATACTAAACTTGTTGTAATGTATGCTTTTGATGGGTAATATTATTATATTACTGCTATTGTGATTTATAGCTTTGTGTTAAACCCGTTTTATCATACCGTTTTGTTACGAGAGGGCCGGACGGGGATCTACACAAACTACATTGTCCTTACGAATATCATAAATTAAATAGCATAGGTACTTACTTGTTTCTCAAATTCACAATATCAAGTTTCGTATCGAGGTTATTTTGAAGCAATGCTGACTGCACCTTCGTCGTTGTGGTTTAAAATTTGCCACGCCACTGCCACTGAACCGACTGTTGTAGGTTCGGGACACAACACGGGATATTTGTGTGATCCACAAATAGATGTTCCGAGTTAAGATGTTTTACGTGTCCGTTGTTTCAATGTTTGTAGAGTCCCCTCGAAAAGAACTGCCTAGACAATTATACCAAGAGCGGGCGATAATAACATAGACAGTAAAGAATTTAAAGAAAAATTATAGCATATACAGCGCATGTATATTAAAAGTTATATTTAAAGTCACAAGTACTACCTAAGGGGCAAACTTATTGCTGAACATATTTTCAGACTCCTCGATGCTACTGACTACTAAAATTACTGTTCCCGTCACCCTAAGGATAAAAAATTATCTCACAGGAAATGTGATTTCTTTCGTTCATACAACTTAGCTTTTGTCAAGTCAGATCATCGTTCATCTTTCGTGAAAAATAATCCAAACCAAACAAACATAATATATTCGCATTTATATTAAAGAGAAAGCATGTTTAATATGTAACAATTATTTGATTATTTTTTTGTAACAATGTTATCATTCTTATGTACTTTATTAATATGTTATAATAATCATATAATACCATAAATATCTTTTCTGTAGCATATGTATGTATCAAAGATCTCTGTCGCCACAGATTCAATTAAAAAGTTTTGTAAGTCCTTACTTTGTTGCTCACATAATTTCATCCAACAACTAACCTCGCCAATTTCGCCCACACTTAATCACCCAACTGTCACGCAGAACTAACTATCAATATTCAGCGGTAACACGATTCAAATCTCCACGTCATCCATCATCAGTGTGTGTATATTCACATTTATTGACGCAGCTCTTCTAAATCCCTCATATTTTTACAGTACAGCTGCCGCCGACGGTAAAAGCAACAATATTTCCACTTTTAACAGTGTTTACACCCTAGAGAATACAATATATTACGTTCAAAGAGTTATATTTTGTGCCATAATATTTTTTTTTTTCCATCTTTATTGTTTTATAAGGGTTTTTGTCTACATGGATATGCCAACCCTATTGTACCTTATAACATAACTAACACAAAAATAAAATAGGACAATTTATACAGCTAAATAATTATAAATTGTTATTATTGTGCCATAACAGTTATCACGAATTTAAAGAGGTAGTCATCGCACCTTATGCTTTTAGAGCCCTCTACTTATAAATACTTTGTATTTTATGCAGACAATTTGTTGTGAAACGATGTTATTTACGAGCTAGAAAACCTTTGAGAGTTTTACATGCTGAACATGTACATAGTTCCCTACAATGTCCTGTTGCAAAGATTTTACGACGGTTGGAGATGCAATCGTTAACGTAGTTTTCTGAAGCTGGCCCCTGCTATAACCTACCTTTCGGTGGATAAATGGCATTTGAAAATAAGTGTAGTCTTTAAAATTGTATATTTTAAATCTTCTCGTGAACATGACTGCTACTGTTAAGCAACCGAACTTCTCGGAAGATGTAAATCTAAATAGTTAAAATTATAAAATAGATTAAAAGATTGTTTTAAAAATATGCCACGATAAAATCCATACAAAGTAGGTTAATTTCAATCCTAAATGTGAAAGAAACCGAAGCTAATATTAATAAGGAGGTACACAAAGTAACACATCAACCACGACTGTTTAGACTTTAAACTATTAGAAGTTAAACGCTGCGAATCGTGCGAGAGAGTGCGTTATATTTTTGTTATTTTGTCTTATTCACGCTGAACAGGACGCGACGCTCTATCCTTACCATTACATCGACACTACTATGCACTGTCCCTTTTCGACAATTCTCTATTTTGTATATAGCGTAGTTATGCGTATATAGGGTGTCTAACTTGACGTGAAGCCGTGTGTACCTACATACATATGCAAATATCAATTACTTGCTTAAGTTCGACTACCTTTTATAAATAAAAGTTATACTTATTTATTCTACATTAGCTTCTTTTACTTAATCTTATATGAGAATATAAGATTCCCTACGCATATCAGCTTATATGGATATTGTTTTTCATTTATAAATGTTATCTAATGTGACGCCCACAACACTAGAAATGTGGGTGGTGTATAATCTAATTATTTTCTTGTTAGCTCCCACCAAGCCTATGCTACATTATTTCCAGAAACTAATTGAAATTAAATAGGGAATCAGCTTTTTATTTGCATCACCAAAATAAGGCGTAATCTAATATACATAATATATATATATAGAATAGGATTTCATTGACATTTGTAGTAACGTATGGTTAAAGGACGATATAATACACCATCTGTCAATAAGCTCCTGTTAGTATATTTTTATAGAACATGCATAAGAAACAATATCCTACGTTAGTTACTAAATAATAATCAATCAACATGTAACTCTGTCCGACTGTCTATTACGCTTTCACGCCTAAACCACTGAACCGATTTTGATGAAATTTGGTACAGAGATAGACTAGACCTTCAGAAAGGACATAGGTTACCTTTTGTTGTAAAAAAGGGTATGAAGTAGTTGAAATAAGGGATGAAAGTTTGTATGGGAGTTCGTTATTGTCGCGCCTAACCCACAATCGATTTTGATAAAATTTGCTACAAAAATAGACTAGACCTTAGGAAAGGACATGGTTACCTTTTGTTGTAAAAAAGGGCATAAAGTGGTTGAAGTAAGGGATGAAAGTTTGTATCCGAATTAGTCAATTTCGCGCCTAAACCACAACCGATTTTGATTAAATTTGGTACAAACATAGAATAGACATTGGGAAAAGATATGGGTTATCTTTTATTGTAAAAGAGGGCATGGAGGGGTTAAAATAAGTAATGAAAGTTTGTATGGGAATTCATCGGTATCGAAGATAAAACCATGAGAATTTGTATTTAAGCACTTGATAAGAAGTAAATAAGTAAACATTGAACCCAGCGATTTCGAAATTTCGACCTACATGGGGGGTGAAATAGGAGACGTATGTCGTATGTATGTGTAGTTGGTGACTTTAGCCAGACCCTGCCGGTTATTACTAGGGGTACACCGCAGATTAAATAAAGTCTGTCTGGCGTCTGTATTATGGGTATACGTAAAAAAGTTTTGTCTGACTACAAATATGCGAGTACAACTTGCAACTACACAACCATTATCACGCAGAGCAATAAGCATCTGCTCTTCTAAGAGTCGGAGAAGATTGTATGCTAACAGACAGTAACGGCATGATTACACTAAGACGTGAATTCTTTTAAATTGTCGATGACACAGATGATTTAAATAATAATGTCTATCCAAATCTACAAATAAGTATGGGCAATCGAGAATGGTTGTGTGACAGGTGAATTTTGGCTCCGACAAATGAGACAGTAGGCCAGATAAACGAACAAATTATGTCAGATGTTGAGGGAGATGTCGTCGTGTACCTCTCAGTAGACGATGTTATGGACACTGAAGAAGTGACATCGTAGGTACCCTATAGAGTTTCTCAACTCTTAAGAATTATCAGGAGTGCCTTCCCATAAGTTAAGGCTAAAAGTCGGTACTCCAGTCCTGTTAATGAGAAATCTTGACGCACCAAAGCTATGTAATGGTACATGGCAACAAATTACTCATCTAGGACGCAATATTATAAAAGCTATAATCATGACTAGAATGGCAAAAAGATAAAATCTTTTAATTCCCCGTATTCCGATAATGCAGACCGATTTGCCATTTTAGTTTAAAAGAGCGCAGATTCCCTAAAAGCAGCATTTACGATAACAATAAACAAAACTGTTTTCCATGGGCAACTCTATGTGGCGTGCACATGAGTATCAAACACGCATAAACTTTATGTTTTAGCAAAGGATGGAAAAACAAAAACTGTAGTTTATAAAAATGTATTAAAATCAACTACTTGCAATTAACGACAGCATTTGTATGTGTATTATTTGCAAAGTTAAATAAGTTACCTAAAAAAATTAAAATGCTGTCCAAACTAACTATTCCACGCGGACGAAGTCGCGGGAAAAAGCTAGTATGATATATACTAATTTGTAAAACATAACGCTATGATGATTGTAAGGGTAGGTATACCTACGAGGTTATTCTGAAATTTATAAAGTCATAGTTACTGTAATTTATTTCTATAGGGCTTATAATATCTGCATAATTTGCATTTGTACAAACATCACTACGTGAGTATCTATTCTTTTCTTATTCATTATTACCGGGTTTAGGAATATATCCACTGGATATTTATCGATGGTGTATAAAATTGCTAAATAGTAAATACTTCACACAAAATTATTTTACGTACGCTCCAAGACAAGAGACAAGTTGCCATAAAAAGCAATATACAAGGCTCCTCATTAAAATCTCATCTTGAAATTTGGAGAAGGAAATAATTAGAATTACAATTTATATATCGATCTCCCGTTTTAATTACTATCGAACAAGACATTATAGCCTCAAGCACGACATAAAATTTTACTTAAACTTAACAACAACTTCTATTTATATAGCAATTGTTAGAAAATTGATGACCCGTCCCCGATCGAGATAAAGTGAAATTCGAAGTAATAAACCATGACAACATTTCTCAAAGATGTTCGCATGAGCGATGATAAAAAAACACTAAATCTGACTTATTTAACAGCGTACAATAATTTTGTCCCTAATAAATTGTATCTAACAATGTTTCTGTTTAATCAAAATCCTCCTTTATATCAACAACAACAATGCTATGTGAAGTATATTTTAAATTACTACAAACACCGATTTAAAACATATTTATTTAAAAAAGCGGAATATTTATTTTCCTTTTTCACACGAAGATTCATAGATCTTTAAACACGCCTTAATTTCTCTATATGAAGCATGTAAATTACTTTTATACATTTTCTATATTAACTCAGTATCTTAGTAAATACATTATTTGTATAAATTAATCATATCCTAAATATAAATAGCAGCGATAGCTCAGTGGGGAGACCAACAGACTGCAATGCAGAGGGTCTCGGCTTCGAACCCACGTCGTGCACCTCTGAATTTCGGAAGTTATGACTTTTCGAAATTATGTGCGTATTGATTGACAATTATCGCCTGCTCCGTGCCTCTGAGAGCACGTTAAGCCGTCGGTCCCGGCTGCCATGAACCTCTATGGCAGTCGTTATTGGGAAGTAAGTGCCCTATAATATCCTGACACTGGTCTAGTCTTAGGGTATCGTTAGCCTTCGGGTTGCGGAGGTCAGGTGGCAGCCACTCCGTGTTAAAACTGATATCCAGTCAAATCCGGTTAGACTAGAAAAGCCAACCCCAAGTGACTTGGGAATAATAAAGGCTAGGGAGAAGAAGAAGAAGATATCGTAACCATATAGATGCTGTTTTAACAAGATATCTTTCAAAAAGTATGCATTACGTGCAAAATCAAACAAAGACAATTATTAGGGATAAGTCCCCGAGTACCGGACACTTAAGGAATAATAAAAATAAAAAAGACCTGTAATAGTGTAATTTGTTTATTTAAGCTCAAAATACTCTCTATTATATACGTAATCATCACAGATATATAAGCAGTCTCAAATATTACTTTAAATGAAGTAGATACTAAGAAACAAAGCAGATAGTAAAAATAACATTGTCGAAAAGGTCCCCTAATAGCAGACAGTCAACTTTTCCTTAATTATTTCAACTTAAATAAGTACTATTTTAACAAAAACTTCGTAGAAATGTTAATTACAATGGAAAAATCAACAATTATCAGAGACAACTATACTTACACTTAATAAACTTTGGTCATAACAAGGAACGCTGAATGTAGTCAAACAGGTGCTTTTGAGCACATTGTAGCCTTCAGATGCCTTTCTCAACGAAAACTTTTTTGACATCACTTTGTCAATAGCATTTTTCAATATTTCACGTCTTGGTTTAGATTTGCCCATGTTGAATCTAAAACAACAAAACACAATATTAATTAATACGTAAAAACCGTCCGGCATTAGGAGACATCTATAGTGTCCGAACTTAGGGACCCTTAGTCACAGTAGTACATCCAAGAAAAGTTCTCACTCAAATTGTGTGTTATTAATCATTGAAAAACGCGTTAATTATAACAGATTAGTAACATAGAAATTATTATTAACCATAATTAATACCGCCCTATTCTTTAAACACTGTTTATAAGCTCCAAAATATTACTTAAAACAAAATTTTTACTAACCTCAAACTTTGCACAACGCCCCACGATGAACGAGTCCGCACTGGCTGATCATAATGTATTATCTATGCTTGGTGATGCGCGTTCATCCCCGCACTTCACTCGGGTGTAGCTTTCTAACCGCGATACACTTAACAAATTGGCGCGCTTTTTTAAACCGATACGTATTCCGTCCGGCTTTAGGAGTCGTCCGGGGTTATTGGACTTCCCCCTACTCTAATATCTTTATTTCTGTCTATTGTGGTACACAACGGATGTCGATTAATTAATATACTTTTACAACTCTTTAAATAAAGATATTAATCGACATCGATTAAATTCGAAAAATATAATATTACCTAAAATCGTCCAATAAGTTGTTAAAACAAATAGTAGTCATAAAAATTTAGGACTTGGCAGCATGAAATTTTATAAGCTTGATACTAAAACAATTTCTATTCCCTACACTTTGGCACTTGGCCACAAAGATGTTATTACTTATCAGTTTGACTTTGTGTTTATTTCTAACCATTACACACGATTCTCTTTATGTACCTACACCGATTTTCAAGGGATTGTTGACCTTAGTTTGAGAAACGATGGTCTAGGGAATAAGGAGTTCATCAAAGCTTTCAACTACAGCGCCATAAGTTTGATTGAAGTTCGGTGTTAAGTTAGCGCCGGTTTACCACTTCGGCTTGTGCGAGACCGAAGCAAAATACAGACAATTTACTGGCTTCGCCATTACAATCTATTGTATTTTTAAGTACAATAAATAGTGAAATTTAGGCGTCTGGCTGGGATGGAAACATTTATAAGTATTTCTATTTTTATTTATTAGAAATATCCTAGCAAGGGATTCATTGATCAACTTGTAAATAAATATTGTTTTTGAGTGCAGCCCTGATGTATATAATATATAATACTATCTGCCCGGACAGACTTCGTTCTGTCAAAAGTAATTTTTCTTTTTTTTATGTTTACTTTATCACTAAGGGGTATGAAAAATGGATAGTAGCCGATTCTCAGACCTACTAAATATGCATATAAAATTTATAATTTTTCAATATATTTATAAAAATTGGTCGAGCCGTTTCGGAGGAGTATGGTAACTAACATTGTGACACGAAAATTTTATATATAAGACAAGATAAGCCCTGTATATTCATAAACTGTACCATTGCTGGGCACGGGCCTCTTCTCAGTGTGAGAAGGATGAGTGTGAGTTGGCATACATCACATATCTTCGAGAACATCATGGAGAACTCTCAGACATGCAGGTTACCTTACGATGTTTTCCTTCACCGTTAAAGCGAACGATAATTAACTAATTACACGTCCATAACTTCGCAAAGTCAAAGGTTCGTGCCCTGATGTATCACATAATTATGCAACATTTATAAAAAAAAATAACGATAAAGTTATCATTAACATATTAATGTTAATATATTTTTTGAAGATAGGCAGTCTTCGCCATTTATAATTTCCAGCTAGAGCTCTCATACGTGCAGGTTTCGTCGGAACGTTTTCCTTCACCGTTAAATCGAGCGATAATTATCTATTTAATACGCACTTAACTTTAGTAATAACTCCGAAAAGTCAGAGGTACCTTGGGATCGGACTCCGGACCTTTGCGTGACAGTCCAACTCTTATTAGGCTATCGCTGCTACTGTACATATACATATATAATCTATATTATTCTATATGAATATGTAACCTACATTAAACTCTGATAAAGTAGGCAGAGTCGTTGTAGCAGAGAGGTTGGTGTAATACACCAACATTTCGCCAGCTCTTGTTTCAGGTCCTATATGATAGGGTCCCAATAAAACGGTCACTTCAGACTAGCTTTTGACCGTGGCTTGGCTCGCATGAGAATAGTAGATACTTTTTCTGAATGAAAAGGGTATAGGTGCCTTCTTTATGCCCTTTCCCACGGACAGTGTGTAGGTATGCTAAATGTAATGATGCTCGGTCTTGTATGCGAGAAACAGTAACAAACAAATTAACAAGCAAACTCACATTCGCATTTATAATATCAGTTGGGATTAGGATTTGGGTACCTACATTTAAATATTAAATGTAGGTATAAAATATTTTACCTATATTACCTACTTCATTTCAACCGCAAGATTTAATTTTAGTATTTTGGATAAAATCATTAATTATACACTTGTTTTTTAGTTATATTATAGTATATACCATTCTTTAGTTTATGTCTAAAGAATTTAAAAGAAAACTGATCGATAAAGATTTCTTTTATAAAATCCATTCGTGTAAAATAGCAGATTAATATTTTTTAAGATTCTCCAGATGATTTCAATCATTTGAAGAAAATTGTAACTAAGTATAGGTATTGTGATTTCTAATACATTATTGTAAAAACTTTTTTATTGAATCTATTAAATAAACGGGTTATGTGTATCGGACGCAGAAGAAATTTGTACAAATTATTTTTAACTCTCAATTAGGTGAACATAGGTAGGTAGGTACTTAGCAATAAACATGTATGATACGCGTCTGCTTATTTTTACTACAGAAGAAGCAGACATAGGTACATGATACCTACATTTTGCCAGATATTCTTTCGGAGACCACGTAAAAGATAGAGTTACGACGATAGGAAAGTATTTCGTCGTCCTATATTAAGATTATATATACCTATATTTCCAGTCTCCTTGCTGCTCGTGAGAATTTCTAATAGAAAACTCTGTATAACTTTTCCAAACCAGAAATCAGACCCTTATGCTACAAAACGAGCGACGAAGTCCTCCCAAAAAAATAGTGTGAAATAACATTTGGCGTCAAAAATACCGCATCTACGCCTGCATTAAAAACTACGTCAAAGTCTCACTTACACATTTTTGTATTTCGTGATGCCCGGTTTGATTGAAACTTCAGACGCAACTTTTGAATAATGTTCAAGGTCCGTAGAAGAGCACCTGGTCTATAGGTATTCGTTCGACTCCGATTAGAATAACTGTCTACAATAAGCACCTAGTTGTATCATCTGCTAGCCTCTCGATTCTGGTCATCAGGATTGATAATTATCCTTTGTTCCCGTTGGGTAACACCAGTTTGTGTCACACTGTTACTCAATTGGAAAAATATTCCCGAAAAGTAACACTGTCAATAATTGCAACGTTTTTTTTCTCAATAATTTACACTATAATTTTTGTATGTAACAGGGTTACATATCCGGACGAAATATCCCAAAAAGTGCCAGAACTTTATTGTTTAGGTAAAAATTAAATAAAATCATTCTAATCCAAAATCAACATCTTTTAATAAAATTGTTTATGGGTTAGGCGAATTCTACACTATTCCTCAGTTCTATGGTAGAACTAATGGATTTGGACGGAGCCCCGCTTCGCGGGGCTCCTATTTCTGGGTTTTTTTTTTTTTTTTTTTTTTTTTTTTTTATCGTGGGGGAATGCTTGATGCATACCCCTCCGCAGGGGCGGGCGGAGGGGTTATGTTGGACTCGCCGGGGTAAAAGAAAGATGTTGAAAAGATGAAGTACCTCCCGGAATACCGACTAAACCTACCACGGTGTTCCTCGACAAAACCACTATCGACGGGGCCGCGCGAATCACTTTCGCATGCGGTCGCGACCCCGCCGAGGTTTCGGCCCGCCGTATGAAACGGCAGGCCACTACACGAAAGACCTACCCTATTGGCACTTCTACACTCCCTACTGTCCCCCCTAGAGGGGAGACGGACTCGACACAGAGGCGCGCGTGGGAACACGCACGCCGCCTCTCGGACCTGGTGCTGAACGGATGGCGGGCAGGCCCACAAAGCCCGCCACCCCCAGGTCAAACCTCAGGGTGGCTGGAGGTCGTCCCGCGCCCTCCGGCGCCCGGCTCTGCGGTTGGGGAGAGGGTTCAAACGCTCCCTCTCCCGCTCCGCCGCCTCCTTGATGGAAATGACTTCCTCGCAGAAGGAGGCGACGGCATTCCACGACCTCTCACTCTGGACCATAGACTGAACTACGGCCGGGAGCGAGAGGGCAACCAATCCGACTGCCGCGATCAACTCACGGCGCTGCGATGCCCAGGCGGGGCAAACCGCCAAAGTGTGCAGCGCCGTGTCCTCAACAACGTCGCGGCAGTCGCCGCAGTGGTGACAACCGGGCGTCTCTTGCCGGCGTATGCGACACAGGAACTGGCCAAAACAACCGTGGCCAGTCATTACCTGTGTCAGCCGGAAGGTGAGGGCGCCATGGCGCCTCTCCAGCCACTCCTCAAACACGGGACTTACCGCCACGATCGTGGCGTGCCCGAGGTGTACCAAAGTGTACAAAAAGTGTACAAAAGTGAACCTAACACAACCTACCGCTTCCGAGTCGGAATCGTACGGATGGACAAAAGCTTTTAATAAAGAATATTTTATTTTGCATAATTTATTTCATTGTCGTTGTGCAAAATAACTAATATCGTAATTATCTGGCTAATCACAATATTAGTTAATCGTTACATTTTGTTGAAGGCGTATTTCATCAATGATTTTATTACAAAGAGGTGTTACTTAACGAGAATACAAGATTCTGTTATGTTACAGTGTTACCTATAGGGAAAAAAAACGTTGCAATAAATTACAGTGTTACTTTTCGGGAATATTTTTCCAATTGAGTAACAGTGTGACACAAACTGGTGTTACGCAACGGGAACATGCGATAATTATTTCTTGTAGTAACTACCTACCTGTAGGTACTAACAACAACTCATAAGGTCCCGTAACCGTGTCCCGTGTTCTTTCAAATAGTACACTATTTGGAAGAACACGGAACCTTATGAGTGACGGTACGTTGGTAAAGTCAACGATATTTACTATTACCTAAGGCAAAAATATACCAAATACTTAAAATTGGCCTCATCTTACGCCTAGTAAACTTAGTAGGAAACCATTGGACTGCCACGAAGTGGTCTCAAGTTAGGTAAGTCCTAAGGCACGCACCTGTAATTTTTTAAAGTGTAAAGGAAAACGTAGTAAGGAAACCGACATGTCTGAATGGTCCCCATAAAGTTCGCGAAGTCTGCCAACCCGTACCGGGCCATCGTGTACCATCACATACATCGTGTATATGTAATTGAGTGTAGGTATATGGCCTAACCGTTCTTACACATAGAAAAGGCCTATGCCCAGCAGTGGGACGGTTAATAACAGGCTGATATTTTTATGTATTAATTTCACGCAATGCCCAAATTCAACATTCTAATATTATAAAAGCGAACTATTGGATACTCTGATCTGCAAAATTATAGGCCTTTTACTACTTGTCCTTTTTATAAAATATGAACTTTTTG
This sequence comes from Catocala fraxini, assembly GCA_930367265.1. NCBI lineage: Eukaryota > Metazoa > Arthropoda > Insecta > Lepidoptera > Erebidae > Catocala > Catocala fraxini. The sequence goes on from OV884032.1 coordinate 10,007,045, forward strand.
TTTTCACAACTAAGATAGTAAACGAGCATTCTGTCCGTGTGGTGACCGTTTACCTATAACTCTTGCAACACTAGAAATGTTAGGTTCTCACGCCTTGCTGAACATACAAAAAAAGGATATCGAACCGTTTTCAGTGTACGGGATAAAACCTGCTGACAGCACGACTTGAAGAAATCTAGAAAATTCAGGACACACGCAGGACACATAATAAGATTACCACCTTACATTAGGGATATCCACAATATTCGAATGTGTAGACCACAATAATACACGTGACCAGACATGAGAAACTACGTGCGCCACAACCTTAACGATGCCAAGTATAGTACTTATTATGTTATCTGTGACGATACAAAGTCCTTGGGACTAGCGTTGTGCACAACTTACTCATCATATTTTTTATTGCTTTCACTGGCAGTGGCAGTTATTATATAGAATAATTCCTGCCACACTTTACAAACATTCATACAATATACACAAAGAACATCCAGAATCGGAGCGACTATTTGTAAATCACACAATTTTATTTCTGGGTAGGAATCGAACCCACTTCACAGGGCACAGTGGCAGTGTAGAGGCGACCACTAAAACCATTACGCCATCTTTGCAAGCAGTCGCTATCATTCGAATGCATTTATGCGCATCTCTAAATATTTTAAATACGGTTTTAAATCTCCCAGCTGGCTTCTCAGCTTGAGAGACAATTTTTTTTATGAGTTATATAATAAAACAACAGACTCTGCTTCAACGTGTTTAATTCATGATTAAATCAACAAAATATAATCTTCTCAGCAGGAGTATTAGACCTTATTCTAAAATAAATAAAAATTAAAAGTATCAGAGAACATAGAAATTGCCTTCCTATATCAACGTGTAATAATGTAGACTGATAATATCATACAAATAATAATAAAATTTTAGTTAAGTTAGTCTTCTCAAGTGTCATAAAATGTTCTTAGTTACTTACGACTTATAAAACATTGAATGATTGTAAATATAATAAATATAATAACAAAACAATAATAATAACTTTTACATTTTCGTGGTTGTATGATACACGATGAACTATATTGAAGCTATCTGTGACCACAGGCAGTGTGTGTGGCACGTCACGCATTCAAAAGGTTAACAATAAGCATGATCGCATTAATATCCATTACGAATCCAAATCATAGTCTATCTCATCCAGCGGTATAATATTAACAAAGATCCAAACACCTTATAATATCCTAACTAATATTATAAATGCGAACATGAGTTTGTATGTTAGTTACGCTGTTACGTCTTAACTACTCGACCGGGATACAGAAAAGGACATAGGATTCCTTTCATCGAGAAATAATACTGTTTCCAAACGAGTGACGCCGCGGACAAAATCTAGTTTTTATATAAAACTTTAATACTGTATTTTAATTTCTCTAGCATTCTAAATTAATAATTTTCTTATTTAGGTATGTTAATAATGACCAACGGATTAATTCTGTCACTGGCAATTTTCTTCGAACGTGTACGCACTACATGACTACACGATAAGCTATTCATAGTAATCACTATTGTGGCTAACATGTGCTAAATGTGAAACAAGTATATTGTTTTCAAGACTAAGTGTTTACAATAAAAAGATAAATACTCACTCTAAATGTCATTAATCTATTGAGTCGCAGCATCACACCGGCGGCCAGACACAATATATTTTTTGTTACGTCTGGTATTGTAAGATTTGACTGATTAAAATAATTCTTTTTTAGAATTTCATCATTATTAATACCGGTTCTATGGCTTTAAATGGCTTTGATTTATAATCACATTCATTTTTTTACTAATTAGAGGAAGAAAAATAATCTAATAAAAATGTCACATCAATTTACCAATTGTAGCGTTTGAGATTGTGTGCACCTATCATAACCTATACTTCTCATTACGATCGACACGTCAAATAAAGGCAACATTTAAAAGTGTTTAACCTTGTGGCCTGTTTTGAATGGCACTGTCGCAAATGAGTGTCATATTTTAAGGATTTTAAATGTAATTAATTTATGTAGGCTGTATTTTAAAATGTTTTAATACACTCTATAGACTTAGGTGAGGATGTATCATAAATGGAATAGAATTATATTTGTGGATTTTCTACTATGCACATTAGTCATTACGTATCGAAAAATGTCGACACAATATTTACATAACTTTTGATAATAGTTATTTTCTAAATACCTACATAATTTGTGCACTTAGATTAAGCATAATACTATGTTCTGTTTTGTAATTAATGTTTTAGTTAATAACTGCTGGTAAAACAATATATAAATAAATAATAAAACGGCTACAAATATAATGATATTCCATATATTACACAAGGAGTAAACGACTCGGAAAGTCGAAAAATTTTGAAGCACTTCGATATTTTTACATAGGTACCTATATACTATGAGGCAACATGTTAATATCATTTCTATAATTATTCGTTATAAAAATATTCTTTTATAAAGCACTTGCGCTGATTATAATTTACTTTACAGAAACTCTAGTTTACATTAAATTTGCTAGCTTGCAATAGTTTCTAGCACATCTTTACTGGCTAGAGAATACACAGCAGATCAATAAAATCGATCTATAACAAATTTAATTACTCACAATATCTATGCATACCTATATTAGTAAAGCCTCGATCTAAACGGATATTCATATTAAACTGATAGCGTTTTAAAATTACCGCATACAAGGCTAGTTGGTACTTTCAACATTATCTAAAATATTGTAAACCAAATAAACTAACCTAACAAATTCACTAGTGCATTTTATATAGCTGGGCTTCAAAGTTACAATCAACTCGGAACAACAATCTGTAAAATGCACAAAAGTATGATCTTTACAAAAACGAAAATGTAATATTTGTAATTAAATATACAGTATAGAGAAGTACCTATAATATAACAATTGTAAATTGTATCTTTTGGGGCATATACATAGAAGCAATAAAATAATTTCACTAAAATAAGTTATGTATGGAAATTAAGGAATACGCTAGTGTCTTTCGGAAGCTCGATATGTAGTATATTTAGTTATTTAACACATAGTTAAGTCAATATTCATTTAAATAATGTTATCTCAAATGTTATACATTGAAATTACATAAACTACTTTGTACGGGTTGTTGTTTATTTAAAACACTTTTATTACATAATTCTGAAAACGATTATACTTTTACTGTTAAACTGCTATTGAGACGTTTCGGTTGCTTTCCAGCAGACATGTTTGTTTTACCCTAAATGTAACAAAAGTGTTTTAAAATAAACAACGCTGTAAAATTTGTATAAAAGTTTAATTATAATTAATTTGGATTCTTAATACTTAGAGACAGTAACTTAAAACAAAATTGGAATGATGGGTAGCCAGCTATTTCTCTACATTTCAAAAACGTTTTAATACCTTTAAAATATATATTTTAGTAAAGGGCAGTCACTGGATTATAAAGTTTTAAGCCCCATATCTTCATAGAAATGTCACATTATTATTAGCTGTCTCACCCATTAGCAGGCATCCATATGCTGGACGAACACGGGCCATGGAATGTTTAATGCGAACTGGATTGACCGTTTAATGTTTGTAATTAAAACTTTTTAACGGGGCGTATTGTAAACTTATAAAAAAAACGGGAGGCGCCACCATCTACGCAATCAGCCAACTAATGTTTCAAGTATTAGATAGTTCTCCTTTTCGCCGCTCCTACGCATGTTTCTGTGTAATGTTCGTATCAATCGTAACATTTAAAAAGTTGAGTTTCTATTTTTAGTAACGTCACCTTGATCATATTTACAAAAATCTTCGTAGTTACAATTGTTTATAGATTCCTTAAAGTAATCCGTTATCGTTTTTAATGGGCAGAGGTCTTCAGAACACATGGGCAATCTAATAACTTTTTCTTGGTGTAGAGTCAGTATGCGGTTGCCGTCTTTACACCTGGAAATACGAATGCAATTATAATAATAGATTTATAACATAGGGGTTTAACATGTAGAATTGTTTTGGGTAGCTTTTGGTAATCTTCAAGTCTTTTATCCAATATTTGTCAAGAGCTATTATAGGACATTATTAACGAATATATATACCTACATACATTGACGTGTGTCTATACATCTACTCAAATGGTACATAGACCTGATAGACATATAAACCCAGGTTTCATGATATTATTAGCTTTGCTGTTCACCAGGCACATTTTTAGGCTCAGAAGATCCACTAACACTTTGCCGTGAATTCACGGTCTACGACAAAGTCAAACATAAGCATAATAAATTTAAACCACACTTAAACTACGTACTCAGTCAAAATGAGATAATCATACGCTTTATTATTTACAACACAAAAACGCATATTAACTAGTTCGTATACAGATTGTTTTTTACAACGACCATTTTACGGCGAATGATACAAACCATTCGGTAATAAAATCGTGTTAGTCTTACTGCCAAATTGTTCACATAATATACATATGCTTAATTTAATTCGAAGAAAAACAGCAAGAAATTTAGATTAGTTGCGTACCTTGACCTGTTTGATTTCTTAGATGTAGATCAATGGTCTAATTTTATGGTTCTAGTATTGGATTAGTTGTTATTCCCAGATATGAGATTAGTACTTTGAATAGAAATGTTAAGTATAATATTAACGAGTTTGACATGACGGACAGGCCGAAATTATAAGGATTCCTTCTGAACCCAATAAAAGTAGCGGTCTAAAACTAATGATTTCTATTGAGATTGGCTTGAACATACTGGCAGATTCTTGCACTGTTGTAATTTTTGAAACAATAATCTATATATATTACGGTAAATCTTTGAGTGCATTTGAAGTCGTAAAATACACCAGCTAATGTAAGTTACACACACTAGTCTATAAAATGTCACAACAGAGTAACCACATATATTCTTTTATTCATTGGGCATTACTGATTGATAATATAATCACTAAATTTTGCTATCACGTCAATTTATTTAAAAAATGAATAAAATCGAAATACTCTGTTTATGGTCATGTTACATAGAATGCAATATTTTTTAATGTTGTTTTTAGGTGTACATAGGCAATTAAATGTTTTTAGTCATCTATTACGTTTTATTACTTTACCTAACTACGCAATATTTTGTTGCTTTTTTTTGGCTATTTTATAAACTTTCTATGTACAAAATGAGTAAAATCGCTAAAAGTGGTTGTGTTTATTATCTTGATACAATTCCTCATATATGAGCCTCGTGTACACTTTTTAAACAAAGAAGAGTAATAAGAGAAAATGTGAAAATATTATACCAGACTAATTTTGGTCGTCGGCCACCAAGATAAAGAATGAGCACCTCATTACTGTTGTATAACATGCATTGCAGAAAAAAACAATATGTTTTTTTATATCTAATATACTTATATGTTTCTTTAGAGATAGCTTTTTTAAATCAATATATTTATTTCTAAATTTAGTCGTAATATTATATATTTTTGCAATTAACAACAACACATGCGTAGAACATTGAGAAATAAAGAATAACAATAACTAAAAATCCTGACGTGGTCGCGAAATTATGTTATCAGATTTACCTTCAGCATTAGCGTTTTACCTAGGATACAATACTCCCATTGCTGTTGCTAACCAAAATAGTTTTTTGTAGAGTAGTAAGATGTTATTTATACATTTAGGTACACACAGCCGTGTAGGTAGTCGAACTTAAGCAAGTAATTGATATTTGCATATGTATATAGGTACACATGGCTACACATCAAGTTAGACACCCTATATACGCATAACTACGCTACATACAAAATAGAGAATTGTTGCAAAGGGACGGTGCATAGTGGTGTCGATGTAATGAAGTATAGAGCGTCGCGTCCCGTTCAACGTGAATGGGACACAATAACAAAAATATAACGCACTCTCTCGCACGATTCGCAGCATTCAACTTCTAATAATTCAAAGTCCAAACAGTCCAGGTTGATGTGTCGCTGTGTGTACCTACCTAAACTACAACAAAGAGAAATACTTACTTAAAAAGTACAAAGGCTATATTGGCAGCGAAACTATCAATGTCAGTTGCCCGCCATTTTCTATCTTGTACTACATTCGTGCCCATCAGTGGGGTAGCTGGCTTATACAGTCCCAAGTACGCCAGTACTTTCAGAATTGTGCCAGAATGAGTGAACAGGAATGTTGCCTGAGGCTGGTCTTTACTGAAAGAGTAATTTATTAATTAGTAGAATATGGGCTACAGTTCACTTGCAAATTCATTGACGTGGTCACTGCGTAAATCTAATTCAATTGAAGGTATTTAGATTAACGTGGCTCTTAGTTTGAATTGAATCCTAAGATACCAAACTATAAAACTGACATCAAAATTGGTTCAGTGATTCTTGCACGAAGGTTAAACAAACTAACAGACACACAGTACACACAATAAAATAAAAAGGCAAGTAATACGAACCTAAACCAATACAATGAATAGAAGACAAAACCTGCACCATACGTGAAGTCAATATTAGTACCCAAATTAAAGATCAAAATCAGGCTGACGAATTTAAAACTAGTTCTAAAATGTTATTACTATTTTGATCGAGGAAATGATAATTTATTAAACAGTTAGACAGATATATATAACTCTTCCGTCTGTCCCATGACAGATACAATAAAAAAAATGGATAGGTTAACTGTTAAGCAAGTCATTTATATTTTACCTGAAGGTCTCTAACATGTGGTTGAATGCGACGCATGGTAGCCGATAAGTCAGTTCATGTCCATAACCATCCACCCAGTAAGCTTTTAAATCTTGGTAATATTCTAGAGTCTAAAAAAAAAAACATTTAATATTAACATGATGAGAGAGTGCTATTACTTGTCACAACAAGTGTGTACATCTTATCCACAATCGATATACCTAATAATAATAATTAGTTACCAGTAAGCAGATAGTCAAACCCATGTCAACTACTGCTGACTAATGACAGCCAATCAAATCATGATGAGTTTGATTTTCGTACACACAGCGACACATCAAGCTAAACTGTTTGGACTTTGAACTATTAGAAGTTGAACGCTGCGAATCGTGCGAGAGAGTGCGTTATATTTTTGTTATTTTATCTCATTCGCGTTGAACGGGACGCGACGCTCTATCCTTACCATTACATCGACACCACTATGCACGGTCCCTTTCCGACAATTCTCTATTTTGTATATAGCTTAGTTATGCGTATATAACCCTATATACGCATAACTAACTTGATGTGTAGCCGTGTGTAAATAGTTAATTAGCCTATCAGAAACGTTCATACATGTAAGTATGACTAAATAGCTAAGAATTGCCGCTTCAACTATGACAATCACATTAGACTATAACATTTTTGTGTACCGAAATAGCCAAATATAACATTAATATATTTTTACGAACCTTGATTGTTTTCTCATCAAAAGCATAGCACCATGGTGAGGTACGATGTTTGTTCCACGCAGTCTCATATCCACAATATTTATACATTAAGTTCACTGTGCCTGTAAATAACACGTTATAGGTACATTTATTTACTAAACCTACCAATAAATCCCTGAAGTATTACCTACAACTATATAGGATATATACAAAATGTTACAGTGCTATAGTACCCAATTTAATTTTGTGTTCTTATATACCGCACGAAGCAAATGTAGTGTGAGGTCGAAGCTTCGAAGTTAGTTTTTATAAAAGTAGGTGAACCACCATATCACTATTATATATCCGTTGTGACTCGAACTATATACTACATAGTGGACAGGTAACACAGCCTTGCGTTCCTAGATTGTATCAACAAACATTTGACTCAGGCAGGGGTTCGAATCGCTGCAATAGTGGAGTAGCAGTAACTGCCTGGCCTAGCAAACAGGTCGCTGCAACAACACTTATTTGGCGTTTGTTGTTGATAATTTAATCATCAACATAAACAAAAGTCAGTAGTTACAGTTCCACGTCTCCGAATCGAGCAATCTATCTGATGTTTATATATAATTCGAGCCTTAAGGCAAACTAGTATTTCTCACTAAACACCCAGACCTTGTTAGAGAATGGCTCCAGTAATGTGCAATAGGTCATGGATGATCAATCAAGTCGTTCTTGTACGCTGGACCATGGTCTCACATGGTGTTACATAGACAGTAATGTCTATTTTAAATCTTTCTCCTAATATTTCTACATATAATGAATATTTTATATACAATACATAAAATAGCTCTCCAACGCGGTGGACGAGCCATTATGCTAAAGTTTATTTTCTAGGTGATCCTCCTCAAACTTATGTGCTTCTACAGCTCAACGAACTGTCGGTTTCTACAAACGTATTTGTATGTGGTTAATTCGTAATCAAATTGTCAATTAATATTAAATGCAATCGAAAAATGTATAATATTTTAGATTTGATTATATCAAATAATTTACCGATAACTGCACTTCACTAATAAACACACAAAAATTCCATGATTGAGGTCACAAATTAAATAAGATGTGATGAACCTGAATTCAAAAATAGACGAGTATGTCTGTTTTTGACTTCTGGTTCATCACAATGCTAATAAAGTATGGAAAATGGAAGATGCAAATACAGTACAAGGATATAGATACAGTATAACCAAATACAGTGAAGTATGAAAATGTAGTATGTGACAATGTAGCAAAGCAAAGCGAAGCATCAGTAGCGTATCAGGTATTGTTTTACAAACCCAATTTAAGTACTCTAGTGAGACCTAGCCTTTTAGACACAGACTCCAATGTGTCATTCATTTCTCGACTAATACCATACAAGTGTTGTTCCTTGTAAGTCTCTGGATTTTTCTTAACTTGCTTTTGCCACCTGTCACAGTGTTTGTAAAACTGAAAAATTGCAACTCAGTGTAGAGGAAGCTAATAGTTAAACAGAGTACATATAACAATTCTATTTCATATAAATAACATAGAGGCAAATTGTTTTTTATATTTACTCGTAAAACTTTGTCAATTTGCAGAACTGGGGCCATGATGACATTTTGTGCATCTTTTTTCTCAAATAATCCAGTTGTGAAATATCTTGCACTCTGATGGGTCCGTTGTGAAGCTGTATGACGAAACTGAAAATATATTATACAGACAATTTATTAAGCATGCTGTAATAAGCATTAGGAATGGAAGACAAACTTAAACCCAATAAGAATGTGTGCATTACCACAGCAAAATGTAATAAAATGTTGTGCTTTAGAGAGTTGAGAGTATAACAAATAATTAGTTCATTGTGAAGAGTAATTTGTTCACAAATAGCAAAATTGGTTCAAGTTGTAGTTGAAAAGTTATTCGAGAAAAACAGATTTTGCTGCAGTAATGTTTGAAACATTACCCTGGCAAAACTTTTTTTATAAAATCGTGTTTGCTTGCACCTGTCATACAATGGCTACTAAGTTTTAGAATTGCTATCCTATATCTATAATATTAAATCTGTATCAATAATAAAAAAGACATATGCAAGACTTACCAAAAATGTTTTGTTGTTATATTTTTCTTTGATGATATTAGGAAATCTCTTGTGCATTCTTTCAGCAAGCAGTATCATCTCATCTTGACCTTCTAATGTAAGAAACCTTTCCCGGTCAACACTAATTTTGACGGTCCAGTATCCAAATTGCTTTAATTGTTCACTTGTTAATTGACCTATAATCTCAGACATTAAGATAATTTAGCAACCAGATAAAAAATTTATTAAGGCATGATTCCATTAGGCAACTCTTGCATGCAAGTATAACGTCACATTTGTGTACAAGTTGCTTGCATTGGAAACATTTTTTCGAGTGTGTGCAAATTGCATGCTCCACTTCCACACATAGGAGTAGGAGTACAAGTGGAGATATTCAACAATTGAGTAGGCCATAATGGGTGGAAGACGTGCTCCTCAATAAAAAATATTATTTTCTCGTGCGCCCACCTATGAGAAATTATGTTTCCATAATTTGTATGGCGATAGATATCATGTGCACCGCTCATGATGATGTAAAAATTACACGTCACTCGTTCGAAAATCGACACAAGCACACTTGAATAAAAATATGTACATGTTCAAACTACCCTATACTATCTGCAACTTGCATGCAAGTAACTTGCTTAATGGAATCGCACCTTTAGTGTCAGCCTAATAAAACTTAACAGTAACTTCCAGCAAATTTTGACGAAAACTAATTAAAAACTAGCTAAATAAAAGGTCGAACAATTTAAATTTTACCTTTTCCATTTTTATGTTGTAAAAGAATTTCATGTTTTAGCTCTGTTAGGTTCTGAGCAGCTAATATATCCTTTTCGTTAGGTAGCCTAGTGCCATGTCGTATCATCATCCAGATTTTAACATCCTTACAACCTGTAAACATCATACGAACTATGTAGTTTAAGTCAATCAGATGAATACGATAGCTGTTAGCAAATTTCCTGATTTTCCAAACTTATACAATTATTATGTTACGTTTAATTTGTTGATTTTTATGAATATGATAATGTAGTTATGCCGCTTACCTGGATATTTAATCCTAGTATCGTTTTTATTACTTTTATATCTATATGGAGTGCGAGAACCTAAATAATGCCGAATATCATTAGATTTTATAAAAGCTAATACTTGAATATGAACGCCATTTAAAAAAGCGAATAAAAATATTGTTATATACACTCTCATAATGTTTTCACAAACTTAACAATTTATTTTATATACCTATGTTTATTTAAATATTTCAAATTATTACACTGCGCATGTTTTTATTTATTTTGACTTTTGAATAAATTGCTGTTTGACGTTGACGCTAGACTTACCGTTCAGTAATTAGACTATAAAAGATAAAGTAACCGCTTACGGCGGCAGCAGGAATATTGTTTATAATAAAATTTAAACAATATTCCTGCCACCGCACCTCGTCTCTTTCTTTCCACATCGGAATGCACCGTATCGTATGAACTCGCGGTTTCACCCATGTATAAGACTTCACCGCTCCTGTTACACGTAGCATGATATGTTAATATTATGCATGTCACTTCTGGATAGAGTAGCTTTCTAAAGGTAAAATATTTTTAGTTCAGTTGATGCAAAATTTATCAAATACAAATAAATAAACAAAATTAAATACACTGACGTACTCATAAACTGCATCAAAGTTCAGGATTACTTTCGAAATAATATTTTTGATAAGTATGCAACATTTTTAGATTAAACTAAAAATATCGATACTGTCCATGTCTTTTAAACTCAAAAAGAGTTTCGTAACCATAAATATGGATACTTCGTCCGATTTCCGAATAAGCCACTTAAATTGTGGCATTGATATATACCACAGAGTAAAACGCATTCTACACGGTCGGGTCAGCCGCCCAACTCAACTACGGTCACATTAATCTTGGTTGAGCTGACGCCAAAATTGATCGTGTGGTCGTTGGTCGAACCAAATTGAGTTGACATCCAAACGACCTTGATTGTCAGCGCTGCGCTCGCAAAGGGCGAATAGACGGCGTTGTGTTGACAAACCAAAGCTTGAGCCGGACCGCGCGTATTTATTTAGATCGAGGCGTTGCGTGTAGTGGACGCGTAATGGCGAGCGAACGTGCAACATTGTTGGAGTTTTTAGAACTCTACAGAGATCTTCCCTGTTTGTGGGACTTAAGTTCTCATGATTATAAATAATATCAGCCCTGTATTAAACTGTCCTGCCTGCCTCTTGCCTCTTCTTACTGTGAGAAGGGTTAGGCCATAGTCCACCACGCTGGCCTAGTGCGGGTTGGCAGACTTTACATATCTTCGAGAACATTTTGGAGAACTCTTAGACATGCAGTTTTCCTCACGATGTTTTCATTCACCGTTAGAGCAAGCGATAATTAACTATTAAATACATATAATAATTTAACTTCGAAAAGTCAGAGATGCGCGCCTTGAGTTCGAACTCGAGACCTCTGCGTGATAGTCCAACAGTTTATCACTAGGCTATAAATAAATCTTCCTGTATACTATCTTACAATTCTACAAACAAATATTAAATCTAAGGAATTATTAAAGCGGAATTTGAAAATAATAGTTAGAAATTATTAAGCACCTGACAAATTGGCAATAGCAAACGTCAGATTGTCGATTAGCTTGTCTCTTCACTAACTGCTATTATAAATTTGTCAGGCGCTTAATAATTTCTAAATATTATTTTCAAATACCGCTTTATTAATTTCTTAGATTTAATATTTGTTTATAGTATTGTAAGGTAGTATACAGGTAGATTTATATAGAAGTGAATCCATACTTAAACAATTGGTATTTCGTTCAGAAACAGAAATAGGTACACCTGCAGACCTGACGTCAGGTGGGCGCCTCACTTTTTTTTTGAGCTATCTCTGAACTCAAAGAGGTAGAATTGCTTTCTTTATGGGTAGATTCAAGGTAGATTTGGTACATTCTTATTTCATGCTGATTCGTATCATTACACCCACCATTCTGGAGCACACAAAAAAACGTATAGAACATAAATGCGTAGGTAGCGCTTACAAAAGGAAAGCGAAGAAGGTAACTAAAATTTATATTATTATATAGTACCTACATAATAGATTATGTAAGTAGGTATTTATTAAATGAAGGTGTTTATAGACAATCTTTTTATTAGGTAGATAGACAGTATAGGTACTGTTTTGCGTATTTGTAAGGGGTGCCCCACCGACGTGCGTACTGCTCGCCGCTCACGTTAGAACTGAAGTTGTTTCCAACCACGCGATGGTGTAGAACCGCCGAGCAGTTTGATTGACTCAAGTAAGGTCACGGTAGTTGGGCGTTTGACCCGATCGTGTAGAATAGGTTTAACGACCACACGATCAATTTTGGCGTCAATTGAACCAAGTTTGACGTGACCGTAGTTGAGTTGGGCAGGTGACCCGACCTTGTAGAAGGCGTTTAAGGTCACGGTGGTTGGGCGGTTGACCCGACCGTGTAGAATAGGTTTATTATAGAGTAATATAGAGGCATGTATATATACTTATCTATGGGCATTGTTGCGGCTGCGGGAAGGCTTGGATCAACGAACGATTGCTAGAAATTTAAGTTTGAACCAGGATACGGTTTTAAGAGTATACCGAAGGTTTGTAGAGACAGGTTCTTACAAAAGGAGACCCGGTACCGGCAGAACTCGAGCAACCACCCGTCGTAACGACCGATTTATTGTTTCAACTTCCCTACGAAATCGTTTCCTCACGTCAGTAAACATCAAAACAGAGCTGAATGAAGTGCGTGGAGCAAACGTGAGTGCGCGAACAATAAGCAGGCTTAAGGAAGCGGCAATCACCCCTTTTAGACCAGCAAATGGTCCAAAGCTGTCTGCAGCTCACAGACAAGCTCGTTTAAGATTTGCGCGTGAACATCTTAATTGGACTGACGAGCAATGGGCCTCCACATTGTTCACGAATAAGTGTAGGACATGTTTAATTGATGCAGACTGTGGCAGAAGAGTCTATAGTCGACGTGGGGCGAGATATGCTCAAAGTTGCATTGAGGAGCGTGTTCCTTTTGGAGGCAGTTCGTGTATGGTGTGGGGTGGCATTTCGATGATCGGGCGAACGGAACTTGTGTTCTTCGACATGGTTCGTCAAAACGGTAGAAGAGGAGGTTTTAGAAGCTCACGTGCTACCTCACATAGGCGAAAATTTTACTCTAATGCTAGATAATGCCCGAACCCACGACAATATTGCGAAGAGGTTGAGATACGTACTATGAATTGGCCAGCACGCAGTCCGGATCTTAAACCCATTGAGCATGTTTGGGGCAGTTTAAAAAAAGCTGTATATGCGAGAAATCCTGTGCCCATAACAGTGGCACTAAGAACACCGATTTCACAAGAATGGAACAATATTCCGCAAGACCGTTTATTAACCCTAATCAGATCTATGCAGAACCGATTAGAATCCGTAATAAGGGCATGTGGAGGCAATACACCTTATTAAAAGAAAAAGAAACCAGTGCTTTAACTTTTTATTTTATTTTAAAAACCAATTTTCAATGAACCAACTAAAACCAATATATGTTACATTTACCAGTTTGTTCAAAAAAATTTTATGATCTTCTCCATTATACAAACATACACATAAGGATATAATACTATGCTGTGATGAAGTTAACAAACCAAACTATAGGTTTCAATTTAAATTTGGATAAAAAGTTTGAATACTTGGTTAAAATATTTATTTCAAATGCGTCTTGAACATTGATGCAGTTTATGAGTCCGTCAGTGTATTTCCTCTTATATTATTTTAATATGTAAGCATATTGTTATGCAAAATAGGTATGTAATTAAAATAAAGGTTTACCATGATATTTAAACAATAGCAAGGTTATGAAATTATACCTACTTCCTCAAATGTGCCAACCAAGCTTTTTTATAATATAAGTATGTAATTTATAACTAAAAATATTTATAAATGCAAACAGGATGTAAGAAAAATTATAACACAAAAAATATTGCATTGTTTATTTAAACTAATACAAGAATTATTCTACTTGTAACAAGATATTTGATTCTTGTAGTGTGGCCTTCAGAGTAAATGGCTTAGTCAAACTTTCCACATTAAATGTTTCAGTAGCAAACTCCTCACTTTCAGGATGTTCATGTAAAGTAAAACTTATGCTTTTCAAATCACCTGCATCAATACTTTGGACATTCTGTGAGAACGGTGCAGTTCCCTCCTTGAATAGTTGTACAGTCTGGTCCAAATATTTTAAATAAATATCTTTGCTTAAAAATTCAACTTCAGTATTCAAATCTTTGAGTGAAAATTCTGGTATGTCTAAAAGCAGCCCTGCTTCTCGTGAACATCCAACTGCTATGACTTCATCTGGACTTATTCCTGATAATACTTCCGCCTCGGGCAGTAAATTAGCTATAGCGGACTGCAGTTTTGGTATCTTCATACTTCCCCCACATATAACTATTTTATGGATTGGACCATCAAAACCCGCAATAACTTTTTGAGCAGGCTCCATATAGGCTGATATTTTTGATGAGATGACATTCTCAAACCTTGCCCGAGAAACATTCTGGCTCCAATCAACTCCATCCAATAATGATTCAATAAACACATGTGCCGAGTTTAAAGTAGAGAGAACATGTTTGCAATTGTCTGCATGCACTAGTAGTTTGCCCATAGCCCTTCTGCTCTCTTGCGGGTCTAGCTTCCACCTTTGTCTAAACTCTTGTGCAATATAGTCAGCCAAGTCTTTTGTTAGGCATTGCCCACCTAGGTCAGATCGGTAGACATTTTGTTCCACAGTCATAAACCCCCCAGATACCTTGACAACTGAAGCATCACATGATGAGCCGCCAAGTCTATAGACTAAAACATTAACATCTTCTGTGGTTTCTTCAATGTTATATGCAAGGAGTGCTGCTGCTGGTTCACTGATAACTTGAAGAACATCAAATCCTGCTAGTTCAGCACACTTCACTAGTCTTTCCCTGCTTGTATTAGACCAATGTAGAGGAGCAGCCAAGACTAATTTCAAGTCGCCTTCATTATTCATCGAATGACTAGCAATGGTAAATAATTTAGCATAGATCTTAGTTGCAATGTTATCTGGATTAGAATATAATGTAGTTTCACTTGTTTCGAACTCGTACACAACCTTTTCTTCGTTCTGAATACGACATGATGAAGATGATTCAACGTAGGTTAAGTCTTCTGCATTGAAGTCACTGCTCATGAGCCGCTTGTTATGTTTAATGATTGATTTGGACGAGGGTTGTCCTGATTTTGCAGGCAAGCCTATCTCCCATTCCGTGCCGTTAAGTGCAACAATGGCTGGAGTCACGCGATCACCGGCATCGTTTGCAATTATTGTAGCTGCACCATTAGAAAACGAGGCTAAACTTGCAGAATTGTTGCCCAAGTGTATACCGTACGCTGCAGCCATGTTGAACGTAAGAAATATAAACTCGAAATGTTTGTTGTTGCTTACTTAACAAGCCGCACTGTTGTATGTAGTACAAAACCTTTTCAGTTTTCACAGAAATTCTTGTAAATTAAATTTATTTGAAATTATAACCTTTACTTGCCAATATTCACATTTTTACTGACATGACTTCATGACATGCTCCATTCGACCATTCCGTTACCATTGACAGTTGACATTGTTGACACTTGACAGCATTGATTTGACACGGACATAAAAATAGTCTTTCCAGGGACATTTATAAATAAATCTAGGTTAATAAATAGGTAGCTAACTATCAGCTTTGAGTATTGAATAGGAACTTTTTGATTAATGCTTATCTATATATATATTAATGAAAATGTCACGGTGTTTGTGGTCGCACTCCTCCGAAACGGCTCGACCGATTATTATAAAATTATATAAAAATCTCGGACACGGTTATTGTTGTCGCACTCCTTCGAAACGGCTCGGCCGATTACTATGATTTTTTTTATGTATATTTGATAAGTATGAGAATAGGTTGTAAAGTATATTTCATACCCTTAGGTGTTTAGGGTGTCCCTAATTTATAGGGCAGGATAACGTTCGACAGGTCAGTTACTTAAAGCTGAATTATACAATCATAAACGTAATTTTTTGTTGTCATGATGTAAGTTTATTATAGCAACACCTATTTTAGTCTATTGCCGATAATAATGGCGGGATTATTAAAAATATTATCAACTATAAAAACTAATAATTATTTAGTGTTACAGAGTTGTAATCTACATTGCATGATTATTGTTATCAAAAACATTGTTATCGATTATTAATTTCTAAATAAATGGGTACTCCACAAGGAAGAGAAACGGTAGCTCTTGACAGTCGACTACAAAATGTTCTGAACAGTTTGTCTAGGTGCAAAATTGTAAGTTAACTTATCTAAATAATTAATTCTCTCATTTAATAATAATATTATGTTATTACCATTAATTTAATGCATAATAATGTACTTATGACAGGATTTTAATAACGAGAGCGAAGAATGCAGGAAGCTACGAGAAGAAAATTCTAAATTAACGCTGGAACTAAGAGAGGTTCGGGAATCAGAAAAATCCCATCGGTACCATTTAGTTAGTTCTCGAGAAATGATTGCAAACCTACAAGATACTGTTTCACAGTTGGTGTATCTCAAGAGAGACGTTAAGAAGTTAAAGGAGCAGATATCTATAAAGGAGTGCAACCTTAAAGAAGTAGAAAAGGTACAAAAATCAAACATATGTATAATATTTATTTTCCATAATTATCTATAGGTATCTACATTTTGGTTTTTATGTAACATTTTTAATAAGTTTTTATAACAAATGTTATATTTTGCCTATTAACATAGATAATAACAGCATATCTGAGCTAGGTATGTAAAGTTTTGAAAGTACAGTCCTAAATTTTCTGACAAAAAAACTCAATACTGCGCAATCAGTCATTGAAACCGAGAAGTTGAGAAGAAAATTTATAAAATTAAACTGAGGTAGAAGATGTTGTTGAACAGCTATTGCTACTTTCAATGTCCATTAGTCAAATTAATTTATATGATGCGTAAAGTCTGTCAACGCGCACGCCGCGGCGCTGGCGTGGTAAACTATGGCTGTTAGAAAGATAACTTCTGAGACGAGGCTCGTGGCCAGCAATGGGATGGTTTATATACAGGGCTGATAGTATTATTATTGCAGGACAAAGAAAACGCCTTGCAGAAACAGAATGAAAATATAATGAAACTGCGAGCAGCTTATGAAAAACAAATAGAGGAGTTAAAGGCCGATAACAAAAGGGAAAGTTCGTATACTTACAATAAATGTAGTTGTTAAGATGCTATGTATGCGTATGGTCATTCTTCCGTGTTCCTAACATTGTTCCAGCAGTCAGGTAATCGAGTTAAATGAACCGATTATACAACGGAAAACGAAATTAGTAAATTATCTATATCGATCGAATTTCGAACCATTAGCTAAAAACGTTAAAGTGGTCTTATTAAGATAGTTTTATATTTTTTGCGCAACTTTTATGTATTCGTACTTAATAACTAACTTAATGATATGAATCGAAGGAGATAATACACCAATCAATAAAATAATTTTCGATTAAAAGAGCTGTGTTCAAACAGTAATACGTGCTTGTGAACAAGTAATTACCTGCCCATTGTAGTTCATCCATGTTTAGGATTACTGCTCCGCTCCCGTGGCACATAGTGTGATATATATATATATATATATATATATATATATATGTAAGCTGATCCAACATTAAATTTAAAATGCGTACTTACCTATATGGTTAGATGCGTTTGATTAGTGGTCTCGAATCAAGACAATCGTCGATAGAATTGTCATTGAGTAAGAACGAGACAAAGATATATCTACTATAGTCTGTAACTTCTTATTCTTTCGCATGCAATGACAATTATTTAAGATACAGTGGTAAGACTCCTAACTTAATCTATACTAATATTATAAAGAGACAAGTTTTGTTTATAATAGATAAACTGTTAAACTACTGAACCGATTTTAATTTCTTCATCATCAGAAAGCTACTTTATCCAGATTAACATAGGCTAATAACATTACGCTTTTAGCGACGGAGAATGTTTAATGTTGTACACATTAAACATTCTCCGTCGCTAAAAGCGTATAGCCAATATGGGATCAGAGCCAAATTTCATTTCTGAAATCCGGTACAGCCTTGTTTGTTTATCGAGCCGAACGGGACTACTGGCTAAGATGTGGTTTCGGGATCTATATCTAAAAGGATATTCTAGATTTTTAAGATAGTCCAGAACTGTGTCTGTTAGGTACATTAGCGCCGTCTCCATAGAGCCTGGGGGTGCCGGAGTCCTCCCAATAATATTATTAGTAGGACTGACTCACCCAAAAAATTACCTTGTGCCCCTGAATAATTATCAATACTCTATAACCATTATTGATGACATTATATTTGTAAATTTTTGTTTACTACTTCATAGAAAATTATGGTTAAGTACTTAACTTATAGGTATTTTATATTAGAACCTCTTCAATATTTTTACTAAGATAACATCCCTGTTTAGGCAGCAGGCTCACCTTTTATTATTTAGAACGCAGACAAACTGTGCGCTAACCTCTTAACTTACCCATCCGAGATACAAAGGCGAGAAAGCATCTTATATTTATCTAGATCGTACTTAGCAACAGTTTTTTTATAAAGATTACTAGAGCATTTTGGATTACAAATTACTAGTCATCTTTTTAAGCCTCCTGCCTAAGCTAGAATGCTTGTATAATAACTACGGGTCCCCTCGACCGCAAGCTCAATGCCTTATCTTTTGTGGCTACTGCCGCTTTAAAGTCCAATATATCAATCGGGCTATCGCAGACCACTACTAATCATAAGTCAATTTTATGCCACAACCGCTCTCGCGTCCCGTACACCAGTTCAATCCAGCCACATTTACGGCATCAGTTCACCTGGTCGGAAGACGTCGTGCCTAAAGTAATTTAAATAAAATAGTTAATATATTTGAGTACTTAGTTCAACAGGTACAGCATGCGTGTGACGCACAAGTGGCCCAGTTCACATGCGTCATTGAAGAATTAAGGGCAAAGATCAGGGAAGTGGAAGCCGAAAATAGAGATAAGGTATGTATAGCTACGATTTTTGGAATAAGCCGTATGATAGACTTCGTTTTTTATAAAGTTATAACACTCTGGTTCCTAGTACATTATGTCTATCTATGCCTTTATATCACTAACCTGGTAAAATAAGTTAAAATAAATGATTTAGTCCCATAATAAGCAATAATGTTTATTATTATTAATCCTGTAAAAAATGAGCCTGATGTTATTTCACGCATTGCTAAATTTGCACCAAGACACTTGAAACTAGTTGAGGTCCTAAGCCCACCAAATGTTAGAAGGGTACCTAACTCTTAACTTTATCAATTGCAGGACTCATTTAGTTATTCTAGCACAAATCGGCCCCACAGCAAATAAAATAGGCTTAACAATAAATAATAACCAGCATTTGTTACTTTTGCTAGATAATTACGTAATATTGAGCAAGTTTTTACTAGCTCGCCGATAATTATCTGGATAATGTAATCATTGAAAAATAATACATAGGTTTTTATAAGTATAGTACTGCTAACATACGTAAAACTAAATTACTTTTCTGTCATAAGGTATGTCGTGAATATATAGAGGGTTTATACCCTCTAATAAATAATTTATAAGTTATACTTATAAATTATAATAGAAGTAGTAGGTAAATGCTATGAGAACGGTGGCTAAGTGGGCACCACGTTTGTTGTCCAAAATAGGAGCCGTCGACACTATTTGCTTCAGGCCCCGCGCTAGCTTAGTTCAGCAATGTAAAGATTACTTACTATCAGTACATAATTAACCTTAGTATCCTACATTGCTAAAATCAGTAAGTCTTTTAGATCAGCGTTGTGGTATTGGAGTATGAAGAAAAGGTGCAACGTGAAGCAGGAAAGGTATCGCAGTTGCAGGATCAGCTGGCGAGAGAGACTGCGCGCACTGACCTAAACATTGACGCTTATAGACGGGTTTGTTCTGAAATCTTACGTGTATTAAAGTGAGATAGAAATAAATGGAGAAAAGTTTTCCAACTTCCAACGATACTTTTTCAAAGTGACCCATCAGCACAAAGTGAGTGTTCGCTGCAGACGTGAATACTTAATTGGTTGAAAACTTCTCTTCACTTCTTAATCTATCTACATTGGAGAATAGACCTTAGCTTTTAAAAATTCTTGGTAGCTTAACCTCCTTATGTAATATTAAAGTCATACTTTCATTGACATTTCGATTTTTCAAATGAATGTCTCTCGTAAAATTAACAGGGTACATCAGACAGAAAACATCATTAGATTTTTTTCAAAACCTCTTTAGGCCGATTAACAAATATCCTATTACCTAATAGATACCTAATTCTCATCGCTACGTACCTACTATTTTATGTAATAAGTGTATATAATGAGATATATTATATGTATGCAGTTACCTACGCTATTAATCTTAAATTGATTATCCAATTTCATGGTAGAAAAATATATGGCACAAAAACAGTCGGTGCACAGAAATGCGTAAAGATTATCTAGTTTTTATGATAAAATATTGCAAGCCTGAATCATTATAACGCCTATCATAAGCGGTAATTAGACATATTTCTACAACATCCACTGTTTTAAAAGTCGTGTATGTTTGATGTAATAAATTGTTAGTTTTTATGTCGGCTATAGCGATGGTTAGTCAATTCAAATAATAAATTACAACAGGCAAAGCGATAAAGCGCAGTTTGCGCAGTTTCTAGATGTGTAATAGCTATCGTCTCTGGTCATTAAGTAGCAATTATATAACTAACATCGCTATAGATCTCAATAACAATATTAGTGTAACTGTCTCTTACATAACTCGACACACAGCGTCTTGAAGAATTGGAAGAAAAGCTAAAACAGAGCCAATTCAAGCAATACTTGCAGAATAGCTATCCCTCTCAATATGAAAGTCAGGTTGAACGTCCGTATTCCGTCACTCGTGAATATCCAGATTGTTCACTAGATGTGAACCCTCTCCAAGATACTCCAAAGCTGCACGTACCGTCACAATTTAAAACCCCAAAGTCGACGAATTCTTTACAAGTAATCTACTATGACAACAAGGCAGAAAAACAGCCAAAGCCAAAGAGTGCCGATAAAAAAGGTCTGTTTCATATAACAAAAAAGAGAAAGCTGTATAACGACAAAGATTTCCAGGACTTCTAACTTCTTTTTACTAGCATAAGGACATAAATAGTTTAAATGCAATAAAGTACATGTTTGATTTAACTTGACGACTTTTATTTAAGATTGTGTTATATCTTATATCTTTTAAGTACGCAGTGGCTGCACATTACTATAAAACCCCAAAATACTCAAAGACCATAGAAAATAATCGATACTGAATATATAGTAGTTTATTATATTAAATAATATAGCATTATCTTGCCCCTGATATTATCCACGACATGCGATTCAAGAATAAAAATGGAAGGGGGATGGCTTTCATATCATTTATTTACTGTTACAAAGGTCTATATTATGTAAGTAAAATATTAATGTTACCGACCTTATGAATTCAAATGACTGCAAAAGTGGCGTAGTGGTTTAGGTTCGCTTTGCACTACCACGACGCCGCGTGTTGTGGGTTCGATAGGTTCCCACACGGGACAAAACTTTGTGGTATCCACCAACTTGTTGTTCCGAATCTAGGTGTTCTTTGTGTCCGCTGTTTAAATGTTTTAAAGTCCACCGAGAGAATTATACCTAGTGTGGAAGTTGTCTATAAAAGAAAAGAACGCTAATAATAATTCCCAGAACCTCGAGATCCTTTAAATACTCTTTACTCTTATTATTTTATCTTACTCTTATGACAGAAATGTCGGAAAGAGGAGATAAACCCTATGCTAACGTTCTTTTGGTAGTCTACATTGACATATTTTAATCAATGGATCAAGTAGGTATGTTTAATTGCTAGTTCACCAAATGTCTCATCATAATGTTCCATCATTTTAAACAAACACAATAGCTATAATTGATATATATAAGTAAACGATTAACCACCTTTCAAATCCATCTAATGATTAGTGGTTATATAAAACCACATATTAACAGTAGATAATTATTTGATTACAACAAAAGTCGCGCAACAATAACTATTTGTAACGAAAAACGCAATAAGCTAGCAAGGCGGTCCACTCTAAGCCGTTGATCTATCAGTTAAGCATGTTACAAAGCTACAACGATTAAATATGCAATTATGAAAATAACTACATGACTACATATTCATAAGTTACATCATGAGATGACCTAGATCGTCGTTTAATTCGTGTACATACCCACTTCCCTTGAAGCGTGAATTGCTTTATTAACCACATTATTTGGTTAAAAATCATGCTCTATAATTACAGGTAACACGAAATATTAAATTACTGTGCCATCTAAACACATTCAACATGCAATTTGTGGTTTATAAACGTTACATTGAATCTGTAAAAATAAACGCTATCTAAGTAGGCTTGCGCAAGTTTAGTATGCATCCGCATTGCACTTTTATATACAGGTAACGAAATGTTCCGCTACTTTTTAAGCTAAAGATTTAAGAAAACACCTCAGACATGCTTAGCCGGGCTATGTAAAAACAAACAGCTATGTTAGGCATTCGGATCAAGAAGACTATGTTACTATACTGTTGCAGTGAAAGTGCACACAGATAGAAGCGTCTATTCGTCGTCTTAACGTCTCTAGACTCGATCTCATGAAAATCATGTTGAAAGTTAACCACACCATAGGGATAATAAACAGAAATTGCAGTCAATAAACGACCGTTGGGGACAAGAAAGTGCGCTCTTAGCTCGATTACATGACAGCCGTGAGCACATAATAATAACTAACAATGTTCGATAGAGATATGTATCTACGTTTATTTATTGATGGGCAATTAAATAAATGTTGGGTTGTTTGGCTTAGTAATGGAAAAGCTTTTTTATATAAATTTATAATATTATTATTAAGCGTATACAATATTTAGATCATAGTAAACCATTCTGTACTTATGAGACATAATAGTTACGACTTAACCTGTTGTATGCCAGAATACCAGACATAATAGAAAAAGCATTGTGTCTCGCGCAGATCCACGTTCCGGCATACCAGAGGTTAAAGATAATAATTGATACATTTTGGATTCAGCCTTATTGATAGCCTCCAGCTTCCTATAAAGTACTAAAATTAAACAATTAATAGACATATTAAACATATCTACTTTATTATCTTTGGCTAGCTATCTCAAGTTTACAGCAGGGATCATATTTTAGCACCTTAGTTAAAAACATTAAACCTCTTATAACTACTTACATAAGCAGCCTTTCACAAAAGTGTAATACCTTAAGTACACCTATAAAAATTGATCTTGATTATTAACAGAGCGAAAATTGCGGCAGCAACATATCTGAATTAGAGGAATTATGTAAGAGTGGATGAATATCGTTCGTTAACTTTAACATAAGCTGCTAGCTAACATAATTATAAGAAACGTATGCATGGGCTTTCGGAAAATACGGATGGAGGTAAGTATCTTTCACGACGGGTTTTATGCGATCACAAACGGAAATGTGCATTCAAAAATATCGCTGTGCAGGGATGCGTTCGGCATTAGGGATTAGGTAATATTATTGACATACTTTCAAATGCCGATTATACCTACCTACCTAATAATAGTAAAATCGTTGACTCTTTATCAAAATTAATGCATAATCAGCCTAGAATTTGATTCTGAAACCCACAAATAACTTTCAATGTTATTATTAATTTACATTATGCAGTTTCACAAAATTAATATTTATGCCCTCTATCGTACATATGCATCTAATGCATAAGATTTAATATTCCATTAAGTGGTTGTTTGCATTTTGTTCTCGCGATTCAATACCAATTCTTTCATCATGCTCGGTGTTGACTACGAATGAGCCTGTCAAGTGAATTCCAGCTGCAGGAGTAGTCGATCTGAAGGTGTCCGTACCTGGACAGGTGAAAATTTTCGGGGGCGGTCTTGGGGAAAGGTCGCGCCCAGTCTTCATAATCTGGCGACAGGCTCTCGTACGCATCCGTCATCCTATTAGCAAACAAACAGAATTATGTTCTCACATATAAGTCAGAAGCAGCAAAGTACTTAATTAATTAAAAAACTGCGTGGTACACGGTTTCTTCGCTTCTGTAAAGCAGCAATTGTGTGTTAAGTTTGTTTGGTCATTGATAATAGATACATAACTATATAATATGACTATCGATATCTACCATATTATGTAACTACTAACTAGCATATTTATACTTAGGTACGTAAACTTATATTTACTTAGCTGGTAACTAAACTATCAATATTTCGAAAGATCATCGCAGTTTAATGTCAAAAGTAACATTAGTGTTACTGTGTAACGCAATATTGATGTCGCACATAATCTTCCATCCGTGTCAAAATGCGATCATGGTGCGGATTAGATAACGATCGAACTATTTCCTCAGCGTCGCCACTTCGCACTATTTCACATTACGACGATTATGAAGAATACGCCCAGTATGACTGACTTTCTAGCTATCCGCTAAATTTACCTCACAAAGCTGTGTTCACGTAATCCGTGACTAGAAAGTGGTATGTTACCCGAATAATTGCTCTTAAGCCCGTCGTTTAAAAGATAAAGTGTGCCGCTCTAAGCGCCCTTTTTACTTTTATAGTGATTTTATATTATAGCTAGTTATTTTTGTGTGATTCCTATGCTAAAGGAGTATAAAACAAACTTAGTGCATGCAGTAACATTGTTCGATCGGTCGATGCATACAAATACTGACATGATGCACAGAAATGGAAAGTGAAACTTTGGCACGGTCTTACAAAAATAATATTCTGTAGTACCTAACTATTTTAAATAATGATTTATTGACAGTTACTGTAAGGTAAACCAATTTTTATAATTCTGAATGATACACACTCTGCTTACAATATACGTTCAATCAGAATATTTCAATTTGGAATATCTAACTTTGATCGGAGTAATCCTTCTGCAAACACATTAAACGTGGTTATTGTATATCATTATGTTATGCTAATGCCGATGCATAAAGATGCAGCGCCATAAGTATTTACGTAAACATAACGATCACCGAGGTCAATGTTAGGAACAAGTATTCCTACATAATAAATACACAAGCGTAGCCGAGCTCTATTCTCACAAGTACAACTTTCATTTGTAGGAAACAAAAAACTGGTGCACGTTCACACGACGGATGTACAATGCTTGTTATTATAATACAAAATTGCTCACCTCACACCGAGTGTACTAACGATGGATGTTTTTGCCGTTGAACTTTCCGTGGAAGTTATAGTCACGCATTGGCGCTGGGAACGAGAAGTTCCCATTCAAACATTGCAGTTTGAAATGGCAAGTGGTGAGCGAACGTAGCTAACTACTCGTATTATTTTATAAATAAACTTTATCTTGGTAAGCACAATAGCAGTAATAATAAGATACCGTTACATTCCCAGTCTAATTTTATCTTAAACTTGAACTCGAAACTTTTTGTAATCATACGCACGATATTTGAAAAAGCATCAACAAACTTGCTAAGGTTTCCCATAATGTCCTCGACGAGTGAACTTTTTTGGGAATAATTTGGCTCACACTCCTAAGACACACTGAAAAGCTTGTGTAATCAAGTTCAGCAACGGTGGCCATAGAAAACACCGAGTTTTGACTTTCGTTAAGTGCCGGGGAAAGTTAAACTGTCCTGGAACCCGCAACGAATTTAACCAAAAGTATATCGCTGGAATATAAATAATATATATTTACCTGCTTAACAAAGCAGGGTTGTTTTAAATTACAAATAAACGATTTTTGTGTCATTTATCATGAGATGAGCGGCATGTCAAGTAATGAAATTGATTAACTAACTAAGCCAAGGGAGACTAAACAAGCCCTTGGTTTCAAATAAAATTTCATGTTTGTGAAAGTAGTTTAATAATCTTGTACATGTTATTAATTAATTACATATCATGCTACTCTGTACTACTTGCGGCGTAAAAAATGTGTGGTACGCAGTATATTATTTGTATCTTGCATTCTAGATACCTGGTGCTATTAGCTAGCTAGTTTTACTATCAGGAGACTATGAGACGTTTTACTATGATTATAGCACAAAGTGTAATTACGTAGTACAACTGTGTAGAAATCTGCCGCAGATGTTTACCGTGCATGATGTCTATTATTTATCTCATTAGCGTGAAAACGTCTCGCGTTTTGTCGCATTCGTTGACGGCAATGTCGCGTGTCGTGATCGTGACCGAGGCGCGTTACTCAGGTAAATAGATATATACTCTCTGATGTTTACAATATTTTGCACTACGCTAATGGATGAGTATAACTCTTAACTTTGCATGTTTAGTTGAATTTAAATTATATCGGTCATTAACAGGATGTTGATGATGTTTTACTACATTTGCAGATGAACTATCGATTATACAGCCGGTATACAAATGCCAAAGACGTGAGACTTGGTACCTACGGGTTAAAGGTTCTGAATAGATATTAAAGTTCTCATTGTCAATACAATGAGAACTTTAATATCTATTCAGAACCTAAAAACAGCAAAACCGTGGATATGTGGCAATCCACATATCCACGGTTTTGCTGTTTTTATAATGCTTTCGAGTACATACAGCTTTAATTACATTTCACATTCATTAGTCAACATGCAACTTAGTACCTAATACTCATTTAATAGGTATATTGAGATGCATTGTCTCTTATTGTTACGAGTAATAACAGATTAATAGGTGTTCAATGGATTAAAAACTTTTCACATGAACCGTGTCTTTAGATTATTTGGATTGGAGGAATCATTAATTACAGCAAACACCACTATTTTATCAGATTCCTAGTATAAATATTATCCTTGTATTCCCTGGTGTTTCGAGTGATTATGGCCTACAGATTACCGCATCGCATGATCGAGAATAAGGCCAAACTATTAAGGCGTGTATTATTGATTGCAAAAAAATTTCATTAATTGGGTACATCAGCCTTACAAAATAAAAGAAGTGTATTGCAGCTTGTTCTTAGAGATAAAACTAATATTGCATTGCACTAGACGTTTGTTTACATATACATTATTGTATTGAATTGTATTATTACCTGGAATGTTTCCTCGGGTTTACGTATCCAAGGCCGGCCATCACGTATTCAGGGGGATGACTAAGCGACATCCGAGTTCTAGGAGGTGGAGGTATGTATCCTGGCGGTATACCACCGTATAATGGCTCATATAACATTGGGTGAGGCATGTACATCGGTTCTTCTACGAACATAGACCTTCGACGGTCTTCTGGAAAAACAAGAACCACCATATAATGTAATAAAACTGAAACATGTGAAGAAGCTTTTAGTTTATTAGTAACAATAAATTCATCATATTGAGTGCACATCATTGTCGACAATGCTTAATTAATCTTATTATGACAGTAACTTATAAACATGGAGGATTTATAACAATTTAGTAACATATGAATCCATATGTTATCATTTATTTATTATTATATAAATATAATAAAACCGCAATTAAACAATGATTTTTATTAATTACCTACGGTACCTTACCTTGCGGTACCCGACTTAATGAAACGCGACGCGAAAGTGTATCAATCGATTGTAAAATTGGCCTACAAAATATGTATTTTATTTTTCAATAGCTCTATATGAAACTAACATTAAAACCACAACCAATTTGTTTCAGTCATTGTGGACTTTAGTGTACCTACATAATGCACCGACAGACATATAATATATTGACTTTTAATGATTTTATTACAGTTACCCAAGTAAATAAAATGTATTTAGGTATAGATAAATATCAGTTATTTTCCTCTCCGTGTGTACCTAACTTAAAAAATAAATGCACTAGTATTGTAAAAATCCAGTGCCGTGCTGTTAATATGTGTAATATTAAAAATTAGATTCTATGGTTGCAATAAATACAATATTCACCCGCCTAAAGTCTCGAAGGCTGATGGTGTGTGTTAGTTACACCCAGTTTTTGCTAATTATGGTTTTAAGTTCTACCTAATTGTGGGCGAGCCTATTGCATCCTGCCTGTTATTTATCAATACTTTAATATTTTGAGTATGATTTCAATAAAATACCCATTCAAAACACCTATCCGATGTAACATATTATAGTGGTAAATAATTAAGTACGTTATTTTTATATAAAGTACATATAAAGAAATATTGTTAAAATCGGCAGATAGACCCTAGGCAAAATATAAGATAGATTATGATGAAGTCAACAATCCAAACTAATAAGATTTACTAATGTTGTGTTAAACAAATCCCTTAGTCACCTGCTAGACACCCACGGGATGACGGATATCATGGCACAGTCTATTGTTCGACGAGGTCAACCGTAAGGATGACACAACATTCTTAAACCTTCAAGCAATGAATTATAATTAATTGTTGTTACCCATATACATAAACTAAGCTTTTATTGTAACGGTGTCGAAGGATATTAATATGGCAATGTTAAATGAAGGCTAGCGTTTCGTAATAATGATGATGGGTAGGTAGGTAGTTCGTAAAAAATATCGAGCCTTTTACAGTTCGGAAACAAATCTATATCCTAGACATTTTTTATAGCATTATTATGGATCTTTAAGGTTATGGTAACACATAGGTAGATATACTTACCTACCTTTTACAGTTTACGAAGTGATAAGAGTGAAATAAAAACTAGTAGCTAAAGTAGGTACTTGTGTATGTTATCTAAAGCAATATTGACGATAAGCAAATATAAAATCTAGTAGTATTTAAACAACGAAAGCACTTTCTGATCTCTTCACTTTCTATTGAGTTTAATAAATATATTCTAATAAGTAAATAGCGAGTTTTTACATACAAACTCGTAAAAATTTAAAAGTATAGAAATCATTATCTACCTATGTTTTCAGGTTACTATGCTCAGATACCATCTACATAAAAAGCACAGTTCGTATTTTAAATATTTTAATAGCTAATGTACAAATCAATTTTATCATCATTACGAATCCGCGCGTTATTTTATCATTAATTTCTACCCACATAACAGTATTCTATCTATGTCAGTCATTAATTGCAACAGTGAGCATCAGCAGCTGTTAGTATACATACAGATGGTAACTTACTTATTGGTCTTTCGCCATATATTGCTTCAGGCGGGATGTCAGAAACAATAGTTCTAGATGCTCTGCGCCCGTACATCGCATACTCCGGTGCGAGGACTTCTTCAGGCGAAGTCCTTTTCCATCTTGGTGGCGGCAGTGGCGGCTCTTCTCCAGAATCATAGTTTTTTGTAGGAACATAATAAAAACTAGCACTGACTGGCTCGCCGGCAAAAGAATTGAAATTCTCTCCCTGACTTGACTCCGCTGTCTCCGTTTGCATTATTCCGTAAGCCTCGTTGTCCCAAGGATCCAGATATACTCTGTGATTACTCGGGGGCGTCTGGGCCTCTTCTCCTTCGCTGTCGAAGTCTACTGCTGCCCAGTACGGGCTACCTGCGTGCCCTGGCATTACTTATAGCAAATTAATCACAAACACTGTTTGAGCCGTCACAACGAGTCTAGGATATTTTGCGCACTGAAGCACCAGTCATTTGGACACATAACTATCACCGCACGTTTGCGCGTACCGTCCAGATATGGCGTTGTGTGTAATTTATATGCTTTGCTTGGAAACACTATTTGTTATGCTCGGCACGGTATGAGTAGACATTCGACAAACGAACGATGCAATCGGCGGGAGAGTTACCGAGTCACATATGCGCGGGCGCACGCGGTCGTACTTGTCTTCAAATGGCGCGGCGCGGCGGCGTGTGCGAGCCACCGCAACGAACGTCGGAGAAGATGCAACAGATATTAGAAATGTAAACGAACTGAGGTTCACACGCAAACTTTGAAAGCAGTTTTTAACATTGTTTTTTCTTACTTTGCAATGATAAAGTTAAATGGCATCAAATAATTTTAGGTCTAGTCTTATTAATTAAGCAGGTAATATTTATACCTCATTTAAGTAGATAATTAGATATCTATTATAATCGAATTATCTGTTTAACTTGTTGACGTTCACTAAGGCTAGGCTTATTACGTTAATGATAACTATTCTTTTCATCGCTACTCATTATATTATGTGATTAAAAATGAGTAGGCAGACAGCTGACAAATAAGCATCGGTACCTACACTACTGCTGTATCATCTTTGATATTGAACCTTCGTATTTATTATGGTAAACATCAGCTACATCATAACTTTCATCAGTAAGGTATTTCATATTGTGGTAGATTTTTAAGACATCTCTCGCACTATTAATAGTACCTACTTGTGTCGCGGAGGACTTTAGAAAACATTTAAACAACGAGTGTAGTACAAGGAACAACCAGACTTTAAACGACTATTTGTGGATCACCCAAATTATAGTCTCGTGTGGAGTCCGAGCCCACAAGAATGAAGCAGTGGCAAGACGATCAATTAAACCACTACTCCGTCCATGCAGTCAGTATTATTATATTAGGTATACTTATTTAAAATACCTACAAGGTTATTTATTGCCCGGCAGAGTCGAGTTTATTAGCAAAAGGCAAGATAGTTTAGTAACCACTTTATTATTCAAGTCTAGCCGAGGCAGGGGCTAGACTTGAATGTAGGGTAGGCCCTAGCCCTAGACTGTAGACGCCCTAACAACATATTTTTTTCTTATATGGGATATTGAACATCGTCCCATTTATACAACTGCTAGGTATATCCTATTCATACATTAAAGATTGCCAATTCCATGTCTTAGTTATTAGAAACTTAATAAAACTGCAAAGTAGACGGGTGGATAGTGCGAGATCGAGGCAGGTTTGAGGATGGAACGAGATCTAATTATAGCGCAACCCTTGCCAGCTTCTAGATATTTTTCTTACCACCTACTACGTCCACCCTCACTGTACTATGCCCAATCGAAAGCCAAATAATAAGCTAAATACTCAAACGTTCATAATATCGAATGGATAATGAATCGAACATTTAATATATCGTACACTCAATACTTCAGAGTGTTCTAAATAGTGAGCATTTTGAACACTCGATGACGATTTTTTTTTAGTACCATAGTATACTCGATATTTTGTACCAGTGATGTTACGAATATTCACATCCGCATCCGCAATCGCGGAACTTCCGCCTCAATTTGGACATCTGCATCCGCATCCGCAATAATCAACGCAGATCTTAACGCGGGTCCAGATATAGCGTAGGTTACCCTAAGAAAGAAATCATTTGTTTAGTAATACGTGTTTAATTTATGAACCTTTGCAAAACAGGCTTGAACCTGCGAAGGCTGTGATATTATATACTTTTTATTAAATAAGATGAACAATTTCATCAACATCCGCATCCGCAATTGGGGATCTTCCGCATCGATTTGGATATCCGTATCCGCATCCGCGGATGTGAGATTTCAAATATCCGTATCCGCATCCGCATCCGCGTATGTCAAAAAATCTGCATCCGCTACATCCCTGTTTTGTACATTGAATAACACACACACAAAACAGTGAGCAATCCGACTTGGATAGGGTAGGTTAGAAGGCTAAGGGCTTGTCCCACCACTTCCAAATAGCATTTATCTATAAAATAAAAGTTTCGCCATCCCTCGTCTCTAACCTAACAAGAGTGAGACAGCATGCGATTTATCTTTCGCATAACTTTTACTTGTAAGTTGTGGGACTGGCCGTAAATGTTCGATTTATTATCCATTCGATATTATGAACGTTCGAGTATTTAGACGTTCGATTTATAGTGGTCGATCAATTGATATTCAATTAGGTATTTGGCTTTCGATTTGGTATAGTACACCCTCCGCCCTTTCGCAGGACCGGCACTGACGACAAACTAAGGTAAATTTCATGATGTAGTAGATATATCAATTAATAACTATACTCCATTTGGTTAGGTACTTAACTAAAGATAAACAATCTTGATGCGTCTTTTTATGTAAAAACTCAGTTTGAAAATAAAATGCTGCTAAAGATCAATGTAAATTCAACAATAACGATTACTAAATCAATTGAACCGTTAGTTTAAGCAATAGTTTATTTGTTTAATATGTGTTTGTATAAACAGTCAAATCAAGATTTATCTTTAGTTAAGTACGTAACCAAATGGAGTATAGATGCATTAGACATGACTAAGTAACTTTGAAGACCCAACGCAGACAGCAAACATGAGTACCTACCTAATAAATTAATAATGTAGTTATGTGGGAGTGATAGGCTTTAAACAGATGCTCACCTTTTGTTTAATAGGATAAACATATTACATTCAACAAGATTCGAACTTGAAAATGAATAAATATTTATTACTTACTTCCTCCCTTTGTGTTGGAGGGACATTTTTGTTTGTACTTAATGAATAATCTCTAAAATTGAAGAAACGATTTAATTTTTTTTATTAAATCTTGTAAATTATAATGCTAATTTACCCAAAAGTCGTAATTCTGGTTGAAACCGCGCCGGACAGCTGGCTAAATATAAAAAATAAATGTACTCAATACATTTTATTATGATACCTACGTACGTAATGCGTATCGAATATCGAAGATCTTGGTGTATAAGACATTTATTATAGAAACATTTAAATCGATGTTATAAACATTGATGTATAAAAACTAGATACTTAATTCCATACGAATGTAACACTTAAAACTCTACCCCAGTCACGGTAATGTTATCTAACAGGCACATTGTAACTCGGCTCTGTCCTTGAAACAATTACCTTCAGCCGTGCGGACGTAAACACGCGAGAGGGCTGCCCACCTACACTACTTTAATTTAATCTACCTACTTGAGTTTCTTTCTAGTTTAGTGATAGCAAATATTATTTTTTTATTTAAAAAAATGTTTTTTTTCGTGACCGAAATAGGAAGTGTTCAATAAAAATCATGTTGTGTTTCTTTCATTAGTAGATTTAATAATAAACAACCGTGAGTCTGATAAATATTTGCTTCTCGACTGAGACACGTACAAAAAGCTTTATTGTTAAATAATATAAAAAAATCCGCATTCGGATAAAAAGTTTGTTTGCAATTGCACTTTGCCATAATTATTATGTAAGTATTTATACGTCTTATTTCAATGAAATATTCACAAATCGCACGCTTACTGCTGACAAATCTGTCACATCGTCCGTTGATCCGTTCGTCGCAGCGGCGCGGCGCGGCGCCGATCTCTATTAAAATTATAAGTGGAGTCTCCTAGTATCGGCCTCCTCCTAATATCGGCCTTTTCGAGCAAATGGAACATAGCTATAAAAATAGCCCTAAAATCATAATAGTTTTTATGCAAAAAGCGAGTCTATATCCATACGCATAACCTCGCATATTTTGGTGCGGGTGCCTCAACATTTGAACTTTCAGTTGGCAATAGAGCACGCGCAGTACGGACGTTCGTCGTTTGGTGGCATTGTCGACTCAAATCCCTGAGTCTACGCATTGCGTTGGTAAGTATTTGAATGGAATTAAACATACCTATCGTATTTTATTTTATTTGTTCTTGTAGAAAAACAGTCAAAGTACCGTTTAGTTAATATGTTTTTACATCTATTTGTCTTTTTTATGAAATAATCGCGGGGTCGAGATTAGGGATCTGTATTATTGATAAATCTCAATATCGGCCGGGTGGCCGATATTGGGGAAATGCATGAAAACGTTAAACAACATGTTTAGCTATTTTATTTGTTAGCAGTAACATTAATAAGGTTAAAAATGAAACAACAGCTCAGTTTGATCACTAGATCCTAACGTCGGCCGCCTAAAAACAATTTTTATCAGCTACGGTCGATATAAAGAGAATTGATGCGTAATAACGGCCACCTTAGTATTGGGTACGGTACCTGCTTTCCTACTACCCTTGAACTTTACAATAAACAGGGACGTGGTACAAAATGAACAACTACTTAGGTATTTTAATTTTTGTCAACAGGTAGGTATGCCAAAGTCATGCCGGCCCAATCAAAACTCGCAAAGGATCAACAAAAAGAAAAACGTTTGCAATACGACCGTAGTAGAATAAAAGATGCAGTAAATGCCGTCACAAATCAAAGTATGAGCATCAGAGAAGCATCTCGACAATACGACATTCCGAGGACCACTTTACAAGACAGACTTCATGGAAGAATAGACACAGATTGCACAGTTGGTAGAGATACCGTGTTAAACCAAAATGAAGAAGAAGAAATTGTTCAATGGTTGATATGGATGGCTATCTGCGGTTTTCCCAGAACACGGAGTAACGTGATAAATACCGTTAAAAATACTATCAAAGAAGATAATAGACCCAACCTGTTTAAAAATGGAAAACCAGGTAAGAAGTGGTATTCCTTGTTTTTAAAATGACACCCAATTCTTAATGAAAGGGCTCCAGAAGCTATTACACTGGCCAGGGCTGTAGTTACGGAGGAATATATCAGAAAGTGGTTTAATGACCTACAAGAACATTTAAAATCAATCGGACATGAAGACATATTACAAGATCCACGTAGAATATTTAACAGGGATGAGACGAGCTTTAGTATTTGCCCGAGGACAGGGAAAGTAATAGGGCCCAAGGGATGGAAGAACATTTATGAAGTTGCAAAGGGCAGTGAAAAAGAAACAATAACTGTTTTGCTAGTCATATCTGCAGCAGGAGAATCTTTGCCCCCCATGGTTGTTTTCCCTTACATCCGTAGACCACCAAAAGAAATCGTTAATAGCACACTACCCTCTTGGTCTATTGGCTTATCGGATAGTGGGTGGATGAGAAGTGGTATATTTTATAAATATGTTGCAAATGGCTTTAATGATTGGGTGTCTTCTAATAACATTCCCAAGCCAATTCTTTTTCTGGTTGATGGACACAAGTCACATCTAACTCAATATTTGAGCAAATTTTGCGATGAAAATGGCATAGTTTTGTATGCATTGCCCCCCAACACATTATGCAGCCGTGAAGAGTGCAATAACGAAGAAGACAGTATCTGAAAGTGACTTACAAACAACGTTCAAAGTGTTAAGAATCTACGAAAAAGAGCTTAAAGAATCAGGGATAGAATTAACTCGTATTGAAGAAACAATCGCGGGAAAGAGAGAAAGCCTACACAGAAAAATCAACAGTACTAATCTGAAACGAAAAATGGACAACAGTTATGATAAAATCGAAAACATGGAATTGACAATAAAAAAGGCTAAGACGACAAAAATCACAACGCACGAAGAGGAAGAGATTAATCTTATTGAAAGCGACAGTTTGCGAAATACGCGTGAAGGCGTGTACTATATCGTATCGAATGATCAAGGTTTACTAGAACATACTGATAAGGTATAGATCTCGGGGCCGACACAAAAGATCCCACTGGGTCGAAGTGTCGCCGGTCTACACTGACTGGCCCCCGTAACAAGATAAGATAAGATAAGATAAGAACATACTGATTCCTGCATGTCACCTGTTAGAACATGCCGTTTAGAAGATTCAAACGACAGCCAGGCTTCAATTTCTATTTTAGAAAACACAGATGTGAAAACATTATCGAATGAAGACCAAAGTGTGATCGTAATACCTGTGATGACATTCCGTTTGATATGGAAACAAGCCAAAACGATGAAAGGTCAAGTACTCCGGATATTCCAGCCCTAGAGATCACTATTACTGCTGAAATACATGGTAAAACGATGATGATACAATAAATAAAATTTGTGAAGCTCGCGAGTCATGTGAAGCAAAGACTGATCATAAGAATCTGAATACGGAACTACCAATGATATCAATTAGCGACATGAATAATATTGATATTGCATCGGACTTTGACTTTTCTCTACCGGCATCACCATTAGCCGAAATAAAATCTTCCCCAGCTTGCAGTCGACCAAATTCCAAAACATCCACACCAACTTCTAGGTATGTTGTATCGCCAGCTTTGAGAAAACATTTATATGCTCCGAAAGCACTGGATTTTCGCACCAAAACCAAGCCTAAAGAAGAAAAAATGCCGTTACCTATTTCATCTGAAACCTGGAGGCAATACATCAAAGAGAAAGACGATAAAAAGGAAAATATTGTCAAACAACGCAAGGAAAGAAAAAAGAATTGAAGAGAATAACGCGGAGAAAGAAAGAAAAAACTAGAAAAGAGAATGAAAAAAATAAACCAGCCAAAGAAAATAAAAGTAGTAAAGAAGAGATTATTAAAAGACAGCAATCGCGAAACTGACCTCACTGATTTACCTTCTCAAGACATAAGTTTGGAAGAGGTGAAAATGTTTTGTGCTGGCTGTGATGAAGAACTAATTAGTGATGTCGAAGAAGATGAAGACAAAAAGTTTGGATGCGACATATGCCCCAAATGGTTCCACTTAAAGTGTACAGTTCATCGTGGGCGAAATTATTTTGATGTAACTAAAGAAGATTTTACTTGCCATCATTGTTTAGTGCATTTAAATTGAAGATTCTTTAAGTAAAGTTAAGTTTTCTGTTGACTTTATTTGGTAATTATTTTTATTTATAATAATTTGTTTTTGGAGTTCCTTTCTTTATTTGTCTTAAGAATGTTGAATCATTGTGATCTTTAGTTTATAATAAAAGTAATTATTTAAATTTTTTAAGTCTGAGATGTAAAGAAAAGACTAATTAATGATAGATAAGAGATAAATAAAGTGATTTGTACTTAAGTTGAAATATATAATGTTATCAGTTTTTACATTAGTAGTTTTATTGACCTAACTTCACCATAGAACAGGTATGCCGATATTAGGGTCATAGGCGGCGGATATTAAATAGGCATACTCGGCAAAAAAAATCTATATTATCAAAAATAACAAAGGATTCGTAATTTTGCGAATGTAGTAATGGAGTTTCAGTATCCCTCTACCCAAAAAAGGCATTGCAAGAAAGCAAAACCTATTAACGTAAAAATTACAAGCAGTCAAAGTTCAAAAAAAGTTGACACGGCCGAGAATTGGTGCCACCACCTATCTATATAATCCACAGATTTTCGCTAAAGAACACCGATTCCTACCAAGGATGCTTCGCGAGGCTATTGAAATCAAAAAACATCCAAATTTTAATAGAGAATATGGTTGGAATGTACCACCAGCTTGGGATCCAGTAATACAAATAGTCAAACCCAAGAAGAAGCAAACCACAGCTAGACTTCATGATACTTTGAGCTCATTCTGCGTAAATAGAAACACCAATGATTAAATTATGTCAGGGTACTTTGAAA
Organism: Catocala fraxini; assembly: GCA_930367265.1. Lineage (NCBI taxonomy): Eukaryota > Metazoa > Arthropoda > Insecta > Lepidoptera > Erebidae > Catocala > Catocala fraxini. The sequence continues at coordinate 10,044,885 of OV884032.1, forward strand.
TAACTACCATCTTAGTCTCCCCGTGACATGGCTGCTGAAAAGCAACCGAAACGTCGGGGAAAGTGTAAAATTAAATTAAATCTAAATAGTTTTAATAATAATTTATTTACTTAGCTTAAAAATTAGTAAAGTTTAATAGTAGTAGTAGTGTAACAGTTTTCATAATTATGTAATAAAGTGTCAAATAAACAACGCGATAAAATCCGTATATATAGTAGTTTAATTTCAATGAATATATTCGCGTAAACAGAAGACACAGGACACAGTACGTAATAATGTTATTGTTATAATATAATTATAACAATAACATTATTACGTACCGAAAATATGAACCACCGTCCTTTTTTAGTGCCCTGGAAGTGTGATTTTACACGTACGTGGTACGTAGTGTCCCCCCTGGTTTGTATCTTTGACGACTCCATTCTTATTAATAAACTATCACAATATGGCGGCTCGCTGCACTCTGCATACGCGCATTTTGTAGTTTCCGATCCGTATTTTGTTGTAATTACTACAAGTAAGTGCGTTGAGCCTTGTGTTCCTCCGCCTTACTATTGGGACCTTACTCCGAATTTTTTGTACTTTACTTTGCGATATAGACGCTTTGTTCTGTGCGGTATAGACGCTTTGTTCTGTACGATATAAACGCTTTACGTTTTCTTCTGTGAATCTGTGCTAAAAAGGTGTTATAGTTTTCGAGAACAGATTTATAATGCCTAGCCTGTGTGTATTCGGATGCGCTCCCAGTGGTAAGTAACATACATACATACATAGTCTCACGCTTGTAACCACGAAGGAAGACACATCCACTTTTCGTCAGCATGCTTTCTAAGGCCCATGTGATAGGCATTTTACTGGTCACTTATTACTACTACTTAGAACCTACCCTAACCTAACCGAAATCTCTCAATAACAATGCCCGAACCGGGAATCTTGGCAAACCGATACCCCGTAATCTGCTGTTGCATAGTCTGCTGTCGCTACACTACCATTGAAACAAAGAGGCAGTCTGTGTGTGCATTTACGTTATATTTTAGTCAAAAATATCTACTATTGTGATTCTTTTGACTGATTTTGGTAGGTAAAAGTACTTTTGACTGGTTAAGAGTTTTAACTGCAATATATAACTACAATGAATGATGCTTAATACTATTATAGCTATCATTCAGTCATATACACTGTTATAGTCATAATGCAGGTTGTATCATATAATTATATAATTAAGTAACAATAACTATAATAAAATAATGTAAGTTACTGTTTGTTATATCGTGATTCTTGAGATGTAATTAATTAATACACTCATGTAATCAAATGAAAACACGCTTATTATGAGACCAGCACACAATACAGAATCATAGATTATATCTATGGCGTTACCATAGATTGCACAACTAAACACTTCAGGACAGTGCTGCTCCCTAACTTAATATTATATACAACAATGTTATTATTAATAAATAAGTTGCTATTGTTTAAAAATATTCCAGTGTTGGATTAAACTCTGTACTTCATAATTATTTATTTATTAACTAAATATCCAACAATCTTTAGATAATAAGTAAGTAGTTACAAAAATTTGGTTTCCTTAGCATAAATAAATCTACTCTATCTAGATACTAATCTATATATCTAATCTATCTAGATACTAAATATCAGACTCCTACACCTCATCATACAGCAGGAAGCTGTCACAGCTGCCATACGGCTTGAAAAGGTAGGGCTCAGGAAACGGGACAATAGAATAACTCATGCGCGCCTAAAGGAGTTAGTATACAACGAAATTCCAATGATAGAGGCGACATGTGATATCATCCCAAAAACCTTTGTCTTTGACAAAAAATACCACATCCAACTTCATGAGGAACCTAAAGATAGCTCTGGCATACATGAAATGAGAATATACACGGATGGATCCAAAACAAAATCAGGAACAGGAGTCGGAGTCTTTCTCCCACGACCTAAACATCAATTACTCAACGACCCTGGGAAACCTCAACACTATCTTCCAGGCAGAATGTGTTGGGATTACCCGGGCCGCAACAGCGGTTACATCAAGAGGTATAAGCGATAAGTCAATACGCATTATCTCGGATAGCGCCGCAGTACTACAAGCTCTTAAGAGCAACTGCTTCAACAGTGGACTCATCCTGGAGTGTCACCGTGAGCTGCAAAGTATTGCAACAAAAAATCGGGTAACGTTGCAGTGGATACGCGGTCACAGCAACTCTTATGGCAATGATGCTGCAGACCAACTGGCAAAGAGAGGATCGAACATCAAAATGGTAGGACCCGAACCGATTGTTCCGATACCCTTCTGCCAACTCAAAACATGGTTATGCGACAGAACCACAAAACTACACGAAAAACAGTGGACAGAAACAAAAGAATGTAGACAGACGAAGGAAGCCCTTCCATCCTTGGACAGGCATCTGTCACGCAGACTGCTACGTTCCACAAGGAAAAACCTACACCACCTAGTGGGTATAATAACGGGCCACTGCTCACTTAACAAACACCTGTTCAACATCGGCATCACTGACAGTCCTTTATGTAGAGACTGCATGGAAACCGAGGAGACATCGGCTCACGTGCTCCTACATTGTAAAAGCGTGAGCAACCAACGGGCGATACTCCTAAACAGTCCAGAAACTATGAAAGAGGTACTGCGCGACATCGGTCCCCTATTATCATTCTGGACGGAGCTGCGGTGGTATGAGTAACCGAACAATACTTCGCGTCGGCTACTTACGCACAATGGCCCAATTGTAGGGCTAAGTGCGGATAACACACGTCCAACTAACTAACTTCCTTAGCATATCAAAGTTTTTCGAAAAAACTCTTATACAACAGCTTTGTCCGTCTGTCTGTTATACAACTATCAACTCAAGAACCGTAAGAGCTAGAGACCTGCGGTTAACGCCATTCGACTCAGCATAGTCGATATGGGTATATCGACTGGAACTGGACCCGAAATGACTATGATCTTTGACCTGACCTCAAGGTCACGTGGTATCACATGACCTTTGCATATTACTTGAACTATTCTTTCGAACTCTAAGATTTACAGCAATTCATTGCCGTTTCTCACTTGTTCTAAGATAGATTAATTTTAATACCTATTTTCACAAATTTCAGGGGTACCAATGCATAGATTTCCTAATGTCAAAAAGTTTGCTGACCTGTTCAAGAGCTGGGTTATTCTTGTTGGTGGAAAATTGGAGTCCCCATCTGATTATGAATATTATCAAAAGAAAAGGGTTTGTGATATCCATTTCACTGATAAAGACAGAAACCGCAATAACCGGATCAATGCAGCAGCCATACCATCCCTTCATTAACCAGGTCAGTAATAACAACTATTTATTTAATGATGATAACTTTATATACATGTGCAGCCTATGTGTTAGATGTACCCAAAGTTCGCTCAACCTGCTGTTGTTTGGTTTGCTCCAATTCTGTAGTGCCTCTTTAATGTTTAAGGAAGCCAGTGTTGGTGGCTTCCATGCTATCATACTCAAGCATGTCGCTTCTTTACTTAGCAGAGTGGCAGCACTAATAGCATCCTAGAGGTAATTACGGATAAGTACAACTCTGTTTCTATGGGGATATTTCTTTTTTATTTCCTTTGTTGGCAGACGAGCAAGTGACACCTGATGCACAGTGGTAACCGTTGCTCATGGATTTCAGCAATGTCAGGACACAGCAAAGCCGCTGCCTACCGTGAAAGAAGATCTCTATTTAAACCTCTTTGAAAAAGGACATACCATAGCGCTCGGGAAACACCGAAGCAGGTAGTTCATTCCATAGCTTGCACGTACGTGGAAGAAATGATTGCTGAAAGCGTACCGTCTTGGATTTGAACGCTTCCAGGCGATATAGATTGGGTGCAGATTGACATAGATTGGTCTGGGTGTTTCTATGTATAATATGTATGTATTTACAAAAAAAAAGTTTAGGTATATGTATGTTTATCCATTGTCTAGTACCCACAGTACAAGCTCTGCTTAGTTTGGGCTAGATGGTGTTGTGTGTATGTGATAGAATATTATTATTATTATTATTATAGATGAACCCTGCTTCGTTGTCGAGTGGTACGGTGATAGAAAGGGGCCGCTGGTACCAAATCAAACAGTTCTTCAGAGCACTCCCTGTGAAAGAGTCGGTAGAACACGCAGAAAGACCCAAAGTCTCTCCGTTGCTTCAACGACTCCAATCTATCCGTGAAATTGGGATCATCGAAGATTCGAACTGCCCGTCTTTGTAGGGAGCCAAGTGGATCAAGCTGGTATTTGGGGGCCCCTGCCCAGAGATGTGAGCAATACTCCACGTACGATCGGACCTGTGCTTTGTAAAGCACAAGACGTTGACCTGGTGTGAAGTACCGCCTCTCCCTGTTCAGTACACCCACCTATTTGCTCGCTAAGTTAGCTTTATCCTCGCCAAGGATCCCAATACTCTCGAAGATACGGAAAGTAACTCCTTGAAACTGTGGCGCCATGATAAAAAGGTCCTTCTTGGCAGTGAGCGCGCACACTTGTGTCTTCGAGGAGTTGAATCGAACTAAGTTCTTTTCACCCCATTCGGAGGCCCGCCCAAGAGAATCCTCGACTTCAGATACAAGTTATGTTCGTCTTTCCTATATCATGTTCCGAGGGACATTCTGATAGTTTGTATAACGCACATCACCCGTGCTGTCATCCGCATAGCAATGTATGTTTTCAAATGACAACAAGTCATTGATATGCAGGATGAACAGCGTTGGGGAGAGCACTGAGCCTTGAGGCACATTAGATTGTATTTCTGAGGTAAGCGCTTTTTAGCTTTTAATACAGTTGAAAATATTTTAAAATTTCGTCATGAGTAGAAATCGAACCCACGACCTCTGCGGACAATTTATCATGCCATCAGTAGACACGTGTAGATCTAAAATAAAATATCGTCTTTTGTTATTGTAATCTTTTATTAAGCATATTAATTTTGCCAAGACACCTTTCCTAAATCTGTTTAAAAAAATGCAGCAAATTCATCCCTCACTTGTCGACTAGAAAAGCTTGCTCTTCTTGCAACTCGTTGAAGAGGGGTCAGATGTAATGAATTTAATCACCAAGAGCCAGGATTGACAATACCACAATTAACATTTTCTTCATCAAAAGAACATTGTGGTGAATATGTTTGTTCGCCATTGACTCGCAGATAATTATGTAAATGAACACACGCAAAGATAACACTTCCTGCCTTTTTAGGACATAAGTGGATAAGTTTAAGAAAAACTCTGAACACTGCTGATAGAATACCAACGCATTTTCGACCGTTACCCGCGCTCTGCTTAGGCGGTAATTATATATTCTCTCTGATGAACCTCGTATATGTGCCTCGGATATGGTTTCATTAACATATTATTAATTGCAAATGCATCATCAGCGTCTATTACGAAAGGCGAGTGTGCTGTCCTGCCAGGCAATGATTTTGGTTATGGAATATTTAATCTCTGTTCTTTGAGAGCTTTATAAAGCGAACAGTTTTTGAAAACTCCTCCATCTGATATCCTTTCTTGTACACCAACATTGACATATATGAAATTGACATATATGTTTGCATCCACTAACGCCATTAATACTATGCTGAATGTCTTTTTATAATTAAAACTAGCTGACCCGCGCAATTTCGTCTGCTTCACATAAGAGAATTTGCCCCGTTTTTGCAACATTTATCCTTGATGCTTCACTCCTGTTGTTCGTAGTGTGATGTTATACAGTTTCAAACAAACAAACAAACAAACAAACATACTTTTCAGCTTTATACTAATTAGTATAGATATTCCCTGCTACTTTGTTCTGGCTTTATTATCTGGTCATGTTTGCTATCTAAAGATCCAATGCAATGAGGGTTTTTCATATCAAATTGTTTTCTTTATTTTAACCATTCTTGTGTAGTTTCTGGTATCTGAAAAAAGATAGTGTTATCCCTAATAACCTTACTAATATTATAAATGCGAAAGTAACTCTGTCTGTCTGTTACGCTTTCACGCCTAAACCACTGAACCGATTTTGATGAAATTTGGTACGGAGAGAGACTAGACCTTAGGAATGGACATAGGCTACATTTTGTTGTAAAAAAGGGCACGAAGGGGTTGAAATAAGGGATAAAGGTTTGTATGGGAATTCTTCATTATCGAAGATAAAACCATAAGACTTTGTATTTAGGCACTTGATAAGAAGTAAATAAATATTTGTTCCAGCGTTTATGAAATTTCGACCTACTCTACTTATATTCTAACTAATGTTATAAATGCGAAAGTGAGTGTGGCGTGCCCGAACATTTTTTTTTTTTTTTAACGCGGGTAAATATGCAAATCACATTCCCCATCGCCGGTTTTGGGGCGGGCGATGGGGATATGTCGGGATCCAGCCCATATGTTTGGGCTGAACCGACTAAAACCACCGCGGTGTTCCTCACACCTTTATGGCGGGGTCGCGCGGATCGCTCTCGCATTCGAATCGCGACCCCGCCAAATGTTTGACCCGCCGATGGACGTGGCGGGTCCCACAAAACTTTATACACATAATTGGGGGACCTGGTCCCCGACAACATAGCGGGGGGACCTAGTCCGCTTTCCGACATCGAGAGGCGTGCGTGGAACACGAACGCCACCTACTCGGACCTGCACTGATCGGGCGGTGGACGGCCCCAATAGGTCCACCGCTCGCAGGCTTCTACTCAGGGTGGCTGGAGGTCGTCTCGCGCCCTCCTGCGCCCGGCTCTGCGGTTAGGGAGAGGGATTGAGCGTTCCCTCTCCCTCTCCGCCGCCTCCTTCACTGACATCACCTCCTCACAGAAGGAGGCGACGGCATTCCAAGACCTCTCGCTCGAGATCATGGACAGGGCGTGCCCGAACATAACATAACTTAAGCTAACCTACTTTTACGCGAGCGAAGCCGAGGGCAAAAGCTAGTAGTAGAAATAATAAAGCAAATTTAAATAAAAAATCAATTTTCAGGATCATAATGAGGACGAAGAGTCAACCTTTTTGAATTCACTTCCCATGGAAGATCATAATATACCTAGTGTATCGGGAGCATCGGATGTGTCGACCATCAGTGAGAGGAAGGGTTTGAAACGAATTAAGCCAGATTGCTTAATTCGTTTCAAACCTGGGTCATTAAATTTACTGTCTCGCTTCTTTTTGCCTATAACCAGATGGTGATACGCAAAAAGAAGCGTTATCGATATTGAAGGAGGCTCGTGATAATATCATTAAACGCCCAGCCAAAGTTGAATTTGATGTGTTCGGCGAATATATTGCTTCTTAGCTACGAGGTGTTACCAGCAAAAGGAATATTTAAGAGTAATTTTGTTTTATTTATTTTTTTCTGATATGCTTGCGTTTGACCGCCATCTCACCTGATCTAAAGTGAAGATGCAGTTGACGATGGAGCACGCTGGCCTAGAAGATAACTATTCACTCGCGACTTGAAGACACCCAGATTGTATTCATCGGGAAACAGACTTAGGTAACGAATTCCACTCCTTAGCGGTACGCATTATAAAAGTGGAAGCAAAGCGCTTCGTGCGTAAATGTGGTATATCCACCGTGTACCTCTGTCGCTGGTCTGATTGTCTGGTCATCCGATGGTAAAATGGGGAAGGAGGAATCAAATTATGCAGTTACTCTGCACACTCTCCGAAATGTATCCGATAGAAAACGAGAGGCTGGCAACCTTACAACGATGCTCCAAGCTTTGGAGTCGTGCGTTGACTAGTTGGTCATTGCCGATAAGTCTCCTGGCCTTCCGCTCAATTGACTCCAAAGCCTCGAGCTGCTATTTTGCAGAGCCATCCCAGAGGTGAGAACAGTACTCCATGCAGGATCGAACCTGTGTTTGGTACAAATTAAGCAAATGTTCTGGCATGAAATACTGCCTCACCTCACTGAGGATGCCTAGCTTTTTGGCGGCTAGTTGGGTTTTTGCCTCAATATAGGAGCCAAAGTTAAGGGTTGGAGTCAATGACAAACCCAGAAGCTCAAGGCGGTTAGTTATTGGCACGGATACATCTCGGAAAGTTGGAGCCAGTTGGAATGGGTTCTTTTTTGCGGAAAACAGACACGCCTGGGTCTTAGAGGCACTGAACTTAACCATGTTGGCATCACCCCGATCGGAGACTACCTTCAAGGATAAGTTCATACACTCGATCATAGCTTTCCTGCGCAACTGTATCTGTGTTCCACTGGCCCTAACGCTGGAGACGTACCTCTCTACAAGCGTACTGTCGTCTGCATACCCAAACGTACCAGGTAAAGAAATAAATACAAGATTTAATTTATTTCACTAAACTGAATGAAATGAATATGACTTTAATGTTTCTTCACGGCCGCCAGCGAGCCAGGAGTAACTGAGTGAGCCAAGAGTTTCAACTGGAGAAAACCAAGACATGGCAGTTGCCGCAAATTTAGTACCGAATTTAGAGATCGAAGCAATAAGTGATACATATGAGATACGAGATGATTCCGGCAATATTTTAATTTCATTTAACTCCAAATTTCGGTCAAGCGCGGTGTGGAACCGCAAAATTTAATCTATTATTTGTATCAATAAAAATATTTTTAAAATCCGTTGCTTATTGAATCTGCTTCTAATTTCATGGATCTACTAGTTATGTCACAAAAACTGTACCTACTATTTGCAATAGGAAACCATATTTTTTAGTCAAATGTTAACAAGAATACTAAAAGTATTTCAAAACCATAATTTCTCCTAAATATCTCTAGAAACAACAAGTTAAAGGCACTAGATAAACTTTTGGCTTACCTTTAGATATACTTTCAATACTTTTATAATCGCCTCGCAAACTTCAGGAATGCATTGGCTAATCTTTGTCTTCGATATCCGATGCTAGTAGCTAGAAATCTCAGATAAACAGCTAATTTCTCTGCTGGAGTGATGGCATCTCGAAAATGTGTATTCTATTCAGAAATATATGGTGCAACTCTTTGAAGCTAATTTTCGTTTACTGGAGACATCCTAACTAAACTTCTAAATCCACTTCGGTCTTCTAGTCTTGAATCATTTAATATAGAAGAACGGTAAGCCCCTTCTTGGTCTCTTCTTTTCAAAAGTGATCGAGACCAGTACTTGAGTATTTTTCTTGAATTTGCATCTACAAGAATATTGCACAGATGATGAGTATGAAAAAAAAATGGAAAGAGAAGATGCTGATGAATAAAGTTCTTCAGCATCTTCTATTTCCATTGTCACAATAGTTTTTTTTATTAGTTCAATACTACGGAGTGAATTTGTCTCGAATTCTACAAGTTTAGCTACAACAAAAACATGAGATCATAAGCATGTAGACAACTAAAGTTTTTCAACCAAGTTTCATACAAGTTTTGTATACTTACAACAAGTTTTATACATGTACCAGTAGTTTTCCCACGGTTTCACCCGCGTAAGTCCCGTTCCCGTGTGAATATCGGGTTTCACCCCTTTCACCCCCTTCAGGGTGGAATTTCCAAAAATCCTCTCTTAGTGCTCCCCTACACTCTCCAAGGAACATACATGCCAAATTTCAGCTTCTTGCGTTCAGTAGTTTCGGCTATGCGTTGTCTGTTAGTCACTCAGTAACGGAAGAGTTTTATATATATATAGATATAGTTTCATAACAAGTTTTGTATACAACATGTTTTATACATGTATATGAGAAACGAAAACATTGCATAAAATTTGTTTAATACATGTATTATACCTTGGTAAAAGCATGGGGTAGGTAACGGTATATCGTTATTTATTTGTTATATTTTTGTTTAATGGCAATTATTAAACTGTCGCACTTCGCGCCAGAAATGCGTTACTTGTCAAAATGTGTTGGTTTATAATTCGATTTTGATTTGAAATTAATGTTAACTTTGGTCATTCTGGATAATTAGTGTATAATATATTAAAATAAGTAAGTTTTTACATTTTTTCCTACGGCCTATATGCAAAATATAAGTAGTTGTATAAGCGTGCGTTAGCGATACTTGTAAACTTGGCAAGGTTTTATCTCGTACTCGTTTGCTGAGACAGCTATCTTTTTTGTTGGATATGTGTATTAATATGTATACTTCAGCATTTTTGCGACTGCAGAATTAGTTTGTGACGACAAAACAACAAACTTAACGTTATCTTGACATATTAAAACGCAGATAGCTTTTACGCCCTTCCATTAATGCCGTTCTAACTGAACCTTATTTCAGAAATGCCGGATGAAAATATGATGGGTATGGACGTGCAAACAACCTTGGAAAACTTAGAAGACTACAGTTTAGACAACCATATATCTAGGATACAAAATTACAACATAATTCTTAATGTATTGGAGAAGGATGAAGATATTGACGGAGAAGTAATAAAGAGGTTACTGGACGTGTGCGTTCACGACGCAACCATATTGAAGTACACAGCCGCTGTCATTAAAATAATTCTCGCTATTTTGTCTAAAGTTAAGGTACCTAGCTAAACAAATTCCTGAGATACATATGTTTACTGATAAAGTTTTAATGTATTTTTCAATAACATTTTAGATGGGTAAATATGATCCTGCACCAGACTTGGTACCATCAGCGCTTAAGGTGATGACTGTAATAAAAACTATAGCTTTAGTGAATAAGGTGGATAATTTAATGATTGTATGTCATGAAACATTGTTATCATACCCTAATGACACATTAGTAGCTGTAGTAGAAGAACATGAACAAGTGCTGGAGATTTTCAACCTCTACTGCCAGTTAAGGGTACCAATTCAATACAGATTACAGGTATGCTTTGAAATATACTCTCATTTATCCTAATCTATCCTGTAATTATGATTTTAGATTTTGACTGTACTAATAATCCAGTTTTAGTAGTCCTTACCACTGAAAGTGTTTTGTGTTTGTTCACACACTGTATCATAAAAAAATGGTGACATCACAAATCAGACTTAAGTCTGGGTGTTCTCTGAGTTCATTGTTTGTAAAGTAAAATATGAAATAACATTAAACATTATTTTTCAAGCATTCCTAAGCATTTATTACAATTGGATGTTGACTATTAGTGCTTTCAAAATAATCTATGCTATTATTATAAATCTGAAGAGTTTGTTTGTTTGTTTCAACATGCCAATCTCAGGAGTGACTGGTTCGAATTGAAAGATTCTTTCAGTGTTAGATAGCTCATTTATCGAGACAACCAATAGGAGCCGAGCAGCAATGAAAAAGGTTTCAAAAACAGGGGCAATTTTCTCTTATATGAAGCAGACAAAGTTAGCTAGGGTTTGAAATAAGTTGAGTTGATTAAAAAATTACAAATATATCTTCTATTACAGGCATGTAATTTGCTGCATAAATTATTGTTAATACTGCCACCAGAAAATAAAAAAGTATTTGTTGAGAAAGGAGTATCAGTATGGTTTTCCAAGATAATACCAACAGTTATGACTCTAATGACACCTTCAGGTCCTGCTAATCTTGTGGGTTTGGAAGTACTTGAAATGTTGACTGATGTACTTATTCATATTGACTACACAGATAACCCACACTGGCAAACTATGTTGGAATGTATTTGCAATACAAAACAGTAAGAATCTTTCTAATATTTTGCTATTTATATTAAATCATGTCTGACATAACTTCCCTATCCCACAGAATGTGTTTCAATTTGCAATTTGTTTATTGAATTCAGTTAATAAGTTCCTTCACAATGTTTTCCTGGACCTTTATAAAGCAGGCTTTATAAACAATTAACATTTACTATGAAATCTGCATATAAGTTTTATAATAACACATTTAAAAAAAAAAAATTTGGGAATTGAAAGGATAACCCCTGATTATAAGTATCTCATTTTTTAGATACCCAGCTATGATGAAAAATCTTTTACATGCAGGGAATAGTGTATGGTACAGATTGTGGATAGTTTTCATCAGACTTCTTAAGCATAAAATAACACAACCACTGACTAGTGTTGGTACTCCTATAAATTCAATGCTACCTGTTGTAGAATCAGCATTCAAATTGGATGTGGAAAATAGATGCAAAGCATTTGAATGTTGGACTGTATTGATTGACAGTTTTTCTATTGAAACTAATGAGAGTAACATAAACAAAAGAATAAAACTATTGATAATACCACTTAGGTCAAATAATGCCAAAGCTGAAGAAACTGCTCTAGCCAAGTTTAAATGTTGGTGGCATTTAATTACCAAATTCCAGAACAAAATGGACAAGTTTCTTGATTTAGTACTGGTTTCCTTCTTGAATTTTTGCTTTGGAAGGTACAATGCTACTGATAAATCACTAGTCGTACCTGGTTTGCTATCTGTTAACGTTAAAAAGCAGTGTAATCAGGCAATTGTGGACATGGTTGGCCATGTCAATTGTGAGGGTTGTACAGATTTGCCAAAACTGAAAGGTAAAATTATTAATACCAAACATTTAGTTGACAACTGGAATCATTGGATTTATTCACTGACTTCAGTAATCATGAAGTCAGTTCACACTGGCTGTGGGTTGACGAAGCAACAGATGACATGCTTGTGGAAATCATATTTGATGACTATTGGTGAATTGCCAGAAAACAATATAAGAAAAGATCTATTCGCTGAGATATTATCTATAGTTGAGCATTTGGTGCAGGTAATTATATACATATATTAAAATTTCTATGCAGCATGAGTTATTTATTATCTTATTAAAATTTATTTAAAGAAACCTGCATGCTTAGATAAGTTATATCTTTTGTATTCCTATTATATATATTTCATATGCCTGCTAATCATTTTAATATGGACTGATCCTAAGCAACCAATATTAAAATTATATGCAGACATTAATTAAAGTATTTAGGTTGGCAAGTGTAGTTTTTATTTTAATTGGTTAAATAATAATAAAAAGATTTGGTTAAACATACTTCTATACATCAATCTTTTATGAATCTTACACTGTTTTGGGTTTCACAGGAATGTAAGTCTAACAACCAGTTTATTGATGTTGCATTTAATGTTCTCATATTGTCATTATTTGCTGAAGATACAAAGATTAAACAACTGTTCAAGTCAGAGGATGACTCAAATGATCCTATCACACAAATTGTTAAGATCATACTAGATCCGTGTTTATATGAATATTATTTAAGGTAAGCACAATAATTACAGTTTTGTACTTTGATCACCAGCCTGTCTGTGATCAGTCAACAATCCACTCCTAAAAGCGGTCTTAACTGTACACTGTGGCCAATATCTGGCTTGCCTTTCCACTCATCAATTATTGCCAGCCATTTTAAGTTTAAAACATCTAAATGATGATTATTTTTTATTTAAGCTATGTTTCATGACCTAAGAACTTGTATTTTTATAACTTTAACTTATGTTTAGAATATCTGTTGGAACTGTAAGGAGATATTTTCAGAATATTTTTTATAATTCTGTTTCTTTTTGTTATATAATTTGTGGAGCATCATTTCGGCTGACCTTATGTTAAAATATATCATCAGTATGCAATTTTTTATACAAATATGGTGTTAATGGATTAGTAGCACTAAAAATATACAACATGTGTCTTACATCTAATAAATATTTGTTTATTTCAGCTTACCTTCAAGAGAATTACCAACAAAATTGAAGACAGTTACAAAATTAATTGTTGATGAAGAAGTATGTTCTCCAAAACATATTGTAGAGTGCATTTTAGTTGGGTTGCCTGCAAATAACTTTGGCTTAACTTTCTGGAATGCATTGGCAGAGTCTGTCTGTGAATCTGAATATAAATGTTCACTGGTTATACATAACATGCTGCTGTGGCCATTAAATTCAATCCAATTGTTTAGTGAAGTATGTATTTACATATATTTACTATTATTTAATAGTTTATGTTCTAAGCCACAATTTTTTTATAGTAGAGCATTAGTATTATTCATAATGTGTTGTATTTTCCAGGTTAAAACTGCAGCCATGACTTGGTACACAACCTACAATTTGATGTATCCAAAACTGAATAAGACTGATATTGATAAGGAAATTACTGAAATTCTTTTCTCAACACTGGCCACTTCGTCTTCAACTGTGTACTTTGAACTTTTTGTTATTCTTGGTGTATTGAAACACAGTGTTATAGAGAGTAATTGTGAGTAATTTTATTACTTTCATACAATAATTTAAATATATGTTATGGGCAACAGATGATTAGAAAAGGCATCCAGAAGTGATCCTGTCAATTGTTAACAAGTTCAAGACTCGGCCCAAGACCCGCTCGCTGTAATCTTGGTGACTATAGTTTCAATCTAAAGATCATTGTAAAATCAGTGAGACAGAAATATACATAGTGCAAAATTATCACATTTTTCAGTGTAAATCATATTTTTGTTGTGATTTCATACTTTATTTTTATTTTTACTTGACCATGAAATTTCTTTTATAAGAAGGTTGTTCCATTTTGAAAAATATGTTAGTTTTGTTTCTGTAGACCATAACGTTTTTACATAGATTCTAATGTAAAGTCTAATTAGAATTGAAAGCATATTGTACAGTTCTTTTTAAATGAGGCAACTTGGGTACTACTTGTTACTTTGGCAGGTGTTTGATGATTCTTTAGTAATATGATGCTGCTCAAATGTTGCCACATAATATATATCTCGCAATAATTAAGTGTATTTAAAGTAGTTTAATACTGTATACAGGTACAGAGTATGAAAGACAAATGAATTTGCTACTGAATCTTACCAAAAGTATTGATAATTATGAAAATTTTGAACCTATGTTTCCAATATTGGTTGATAGAATTGTGGCCATAATGTGTACAGTTTCTGCAAATGAAAATGATACTGTAGCTGCACTTATTTTGGTATGTGTGAAGAATGTGCTTCATATTTTGACTCAAGCATGTAAACAGCAGACAAATGTAAGTAACTAGGGGCATAATATTGTCTTCTATTTACGCGAATATTATTCATTGAAATTAAACTGCTATATACGGATTTTATCGCGTTGTTTATTTGACACTTTATTACAAAATTTTGAAAATTGTTTCACTACTACTACTATTAAACTTTACTAATTTTTAAGCTAATTAAATTATTATTAAACTATTTAGATTTAATTTATTTTTACTTTTACACTTTCCCCGACGTTTCGGTTGCTTTTCAGCAGCCATGGTCACGGGGAGACTAAGATGGCAGTTGTCTCAATGTTCCAGTGTAGTTATTTCAAAGTACCCGAACATAATTTAATCATTGGTGTTTCTATTTACGCAGAATGAGCTCAAAGTATCATGAAGTCTAGCTGTGGTTTGCTTCTTCTTGGGTTTGACTATTTTTATTACTGGATCCCAAGCTGGTGGTACATTCCAACCATCTTCTCTATTAAAATTAGGATGTTTTTTGATTTCAATAGCCTCGCGAAGCATCCTTGGTAGGAATCGGTGTTCTTTAGCGAGAATCTGTGGTTTGTCAAATCTCAGGTAGTGGTTGGTCCCCTGTTGCACATGTTCACACACTAATTTAATTAGCTTAAAAATTAGTAAAGTTTAATAGTAGTAGTAGTGAAACAATTTTCAAAATTTTGTAATAAAGTGTCAAATAAACAATGCGATAAAATCCGTATATAGCAGTTTAATTTCAATAACTAGGCGCAGTTTTATAATATTTTGAATACAGAGTTTACTTACTTTAACATTAATCAAATTACTAAAATTATCTTATAAATTTAAACCTTAGCAGTTATTATTCTGTAGTTACAAATTGGCATTAATCCAAATGCTGCAGTAAAATATACACAATGATCCGTATTTCGTATGATATATTATTGCTTCATGTCGCAAAGTTTTACTGCCTTATATTGCTGTCTGTAATAGCCATTATTCAGCATAATGAAATCAATATTAATACTAAAATATTTCTGCAGGTTGACCACTTGATGATCTTGATTAGCAGTTTATTAAAGCCTCTGGAAATATTGTTTGCAGTCGACTCTTATTCAAAACTAATACCAGCTATGACTTATCATTTATTAAGTTGTTCTCGAAAGCTGTCTGAACACTTATCTACAAGAATTGTCTATCTTTCTGTCATGAAAACAATTTTAATAAAAACTAAGACTTTTGATGCAAATTATATCAAAATAAAATCATTGATTAATGATATTCAGAACATGAAATTAAAAACTGAACCGCCTAATGAAAATGTTGACAACAATGCGTTTACAACACCACAAACTAAAGAAGTTCCAAAACGGTCAAAGAAGAAAGAAGCAAATATCGTAAATACTGTGGTAGAAAATGGTGAAGAATATGTTGTTGTTAAATCTAATTGGAAATTTAACCCAAGAAAATTAACAGAAAATCAAAAAGAGA
Organism: Catocala fraxini; assembly: GCA_930367265.1. Taxonomy (NCBI): domain Eukaryota; kingdom Metazoa; phylum Arthropoda; class Insecta; order Lepidoptera; family Erebidae; genus Catocala; species Catocala fraxini. The sequence goes on from OV884032.1 coordinate 10,061,243, forward strand.
AACTACAAAGGAAGCGAGAGGACATTCCTGCTTTATATCAAGATTTGTCACAATCACAAGATGAATTTAAACTTGTGTCTTGGAAGACTGATTCACAAGACACTACTTCAAGTAGTAGATCAGAAAGCAAAACGAGCAAATCAGGAACCAATGCAACAGATGCTGAATTTCTAAAAAACCTGCCTAGTACTAATGTAGTTCCTAAGATATTAGAAAACTTTTTCTCAGAGAAAGAGAAAAAAGATGCACGAGAATCATTACCTAAAGATAATTTAAGTAAAAAAGAGGCTTCAACCCCTTCTACAAATAATGCTAAATCACCTCGTATGGCTTTAAAAGATCGAGTTTTTCGGAATGTTAGAAATTTGATAGAAAATTCAGGATTACAAAAAGAAAACAAGGATTCGTCTGAAGATCCAAATAAAACTGAAAATAATCTTAAAACCCCTACTAACACCAAAAACAATACTATAGATAATATTGTTAATTCTGCTCCTCCCTTAGTATCTGCGGATAGACCATCAAGAGTCAAAAGAAAGCCAAAAAAGTTTGAAGATTTAGAGTTGACTTCGAAAAGACGTCGAAATTCTCTTTATGATGTGCATTCAGACAAGGTAGAACAACATAGTGATGAAGCGCTGCCATCGAAAAATGACGCAAGTGAAGATGGAAATGATTTTAATCAAATTTTATCTTCAGCTGAAAATCATGAAGGAAACAGCTGTAACAATTTACAGCAGTCTCATGATTTCGTTTCTAAGATTGATATTACCAATAGCAACGAGAATAAAACAGATGACATTTATAAAGGTATAACAACTAAGAGTAAAGAAAAAGCAATTTCATGCTCAGAGTCTGATATCGTCTTGACTGATAATGACAAAGTAGAAAAGTCTACTGAACAATCTAATGTTACAACATCTAAAGTTGGTCGAGAAATAAAAGTAGATACTGTAACTAATGATCTAATAGAAACAATATCAACGCCCAAAGTGTCTAAACATATTAATGAAGCATCAACCCCTATGTCATCTAAAACAAGTGTAGAAGTGTCAACGCTCGTTACAACTAAAGATGTGAAAGAAGTAGCAACCCCAAAGTCGGATAAACCTGGCAAAGAAGTCTCCACTCCTGTTATGTCTAAAGATCTTAATGAGATGGTAACCCCTACAGTATGTATAAATCTTAAAGCAATTTCAACGGCTAAATCGCCTAACGTCAAAGAAGTGTCAGCCGTCAAATTAACTAAAATAAACAAAGAAGTTTCAACCCTTATGGTATCCAATGACATAGAAGTATCTATCGCTCCTAAAACTGGCATTGAGGCTTCAACTCCCAGATCATCTCGAGTTTGCAAAGAAGTTTTAACCCCCACTGTATCAAAAGATTTGAAAGAGATGGCTACTCCCAAGTCATCTACAGATGGCATGAAAGTATCTACTCCCAGAACATATAGAAATAATAAGGGTGTATCAACCCCTAAAACGTCTAAAGATAAAGAAGTATTAAATTCAAGAACACCCACTCCCACAGAAGAGACGTTAATTCATAAGGCATCTGAAGATTTGCAAGAAATATCAAATCATAAACAATCTAAACAACTTTCAATCCCTAATACATCAAAAGAAGTCAAAGAAGGATCGACCCTCAAGCAAGCTAAAGAATGTAAAGAAATATCAACACCTAAACAATCACCGAAAAGTGATGATCAAAAGTCGACAGCTAAAAAGAATACAGATAAGAAATCTAAGATTGAGAAAGAATTGGCTATAGATATGGTCGAGGGTCACCCGTACTTAAAAATGCAATCACAAAAACGACTGACAAGAAAAACTGTAGAGTCTGCAACAATAGGCCGAAGGAAGACCTTAGCAGAAAAATTAAATAAAATGAAAACTGATAGCATCAGTACTCCCAAAGGGGATAAGAAAAGTAGAGAGAAAAATAAAGAAAGCGAAAGTATTTCGACATCTTCAGTTGTTGTAGACGAAAGTCAAGAAAAAGATTCTGAACCGAAAGACCAGTCTTCATTTTCTGATGACCTACCTTATTCAGATGATGTTATAGAGAGTTCACAAGATTCAACTGTTACCACTATATCAGTGAAGTCTAGTAGAAAAACGCCAAAAAAAGTACCTGTTGTTTGCGTGAAAAAATTGATATCACCAACAAACAACATTTCAGACGTAAATATTTCTCAAAGTATATTAGATTGTGTAAGCAGAGTTCGCAAGTCGCCCTCTGACAATCACGAGAGTAAAGACGATAGTGTATTGCCCATGAATAAAACTGCTTTAGAAGATAAAACGCAAGATGATCTAACTGAGAATATGGATACAGAACCATTACATGACAAAAATGTTTCTGATGACGTTCTTATAATCAACGATGACGTACCGGCACTGACTATAGCCACGGAAAACTCTATTATGGGGCCTGAAACTCAAGAAACAGCGGCAGCAGATACTCAGCCAACAGATCCTAAAGAGTTTATGGATATTGATGAGACACCAGACGATATTCCTGAGCCATCAGAGATGCCTCCTGCAAAAGTTTTAGACATCTCTGTACCTGATACATGCATAATTGAAAATGAGATTCAAGCTGAGACTAAAGACCAACCTGTTGTCTCAAAGACAATGGATTTAAATAACTCTGTAAGTATTACTGCAGTATCATTATCGAAAGCAGCGTGTACAGATATAGAACAGTGTAGCGGCGTATCTTCGCCATTTAAAGACGAAGCTCAAAGGCAACAAGATTTCTTGAATAACACTATAGAAATATCTCCAATTAAAACTATGAGTCCTGATCGGAATAAAACACCCTCCCCTGAAACTAGCAGTGACTATGTTGTGATAACATTGTCCTCACCTGTACAAAGTAACGGGGAACCATTTGAAAAATGTGGCTCGCCTGAAGTTTTCACTGAAGATAAAGTATCCCCTGATAAAAGAGATCAGTCGCCGCCAAGAGTGGAAATTAGTGTAACAAGTACTAGTCCTAGTTCATCCTTGTCTTTAAAGAAAAATAGACCTCAAGTACGTTCTGGCGGCCGAGCAGCACAGATGCTGGGTCTGTGTGTACCAGATAAAGTTCAAGCTATCGTAAACCCGGAAAGAAACGAATCTGAGGAAGTCAAAAAATGTAATGTGACAAACACACCTGCTAGAAGGAATTTACGAATTTTATATACCTCAGTGAGTGACAATACAGAGAGCACAAATGAAACTAACGAAAGCGAACATTTTTTAAAATTTAGGAGATCACTTCCTGCCGTAGATAGCAGTCCGTCAGGCCCCATTTTAAAGAGAAAGCTTGCGGAGATCACTGATGATGCTATAATATCCCCAGCTAGCAAAGTAAGTTTATATCTTAAGTATACCTGAGTCCCTTGCCATTGAAAGTCTCGCAATTTAATATAAATACGTAATTTTTCAGAGAAAGAGAGTAAGTTTCCATGACCCGCCGGTGTCAACAACGATATCTGTGCAAAAGTATATAGAACCGGGTGGCGTGCGATCACCTCAAAATTCGGCACATAAACGCCTTGAGAGGCAGTTGCGTCAACATACACCTCTCAAATCACCAAAGAGATTAGACAACGTGTTCAAACTAGATACTGTGCTTACTAAAACTGTAGAAAGTTTCTCAGAGGATGGTGTGATAAGTATTCCTGATGACACTCAAGCGTTTTCACTGGACGAAACGCCTGAAGTCGAGATTGTTAGAGCGAGTGAATTAAATGACATCGATCCTATTTGTCCAGAATTATTGGATTGTAAGGATCCTATAGAAAGCATAGCTGGTGAATTATCATCACCGGCAATGAAATCGTTGCTTATAAAAGAACTGGAAGGCAAAATTGAAACTGTTGGCGATTTGGCAAAAATGACAGAACTTGAAGTTAACAGTTTATGTATTAAAGCACCTAAGGTTAAAGTTGCAAAGAAAGTGTTGATAGATTATGCTTCAAAGAAGGCTGAGAAACCCGAATGTGAAATAACAGTTACTTTAGATGTGGCTGAATTTGATGTACCCATGATTGAATCTGAGATTAAAGCAATAAACATTGAAGTACAAACTGATAAGAATATGTCTATGGAAATGGAAGTGCAGACCATGGATATCCCAACTAGTATAAGTTCAGTGCAGACAGAAGCTGTACCAACTAAACATACCAGTATACAAACTGATGAGTCAGGCTGCAAATCGACTGCAGATATAATAAAATCATGTTTATCAGAGGTAAGAATTTTATCATTATATTGTTTTATTTTTAATTATTAGGTTTCATTGTCAAGAAATTTTTAGTAAGGCTAAATTACTCGTAATTAAGGTGACCTTGTTACGAGTAATTTATTTATATAAATCAGTTAGCGAAATATGGGTTATACTACACCAATGCTACTTCTGCTTATCCCTTCGAGTGTAAGCGCGAGTTTACTTATGCATGGTACACAGCGTGTTTATTCCCTAGTAAGAGAGAGCGCCATATTATTTTGGTTTGTTTTTCACAAGAAAAACAAATATAAATAACTAGATTGTGCCCGCGGCTTCGCTCAGTTAAATGTGCGTTACGTTAGATTAGGTTATGTTAATAATATTAGTTTTTTCTGGATGAAAGGTAGCCTATGTCCTTTTCTGTTCGCGTAACAACGTGTATGTCAAATTACATGATTATTGGTCGAGTAGTTAAGGCGTGAAAGCGTAACAAACAAACAAACAAACAACAAAAGACATTCGCATTATAATATTAGTTACGCTATCAGCTGCAAAGCTGATAGGACTTACAGATTACCTGTCCGTTTACAAAAATGCCTAAAATACTTAACCCTATTATATATTATAATATTATGGCTTACTACTATAACATAGGCTAAGTTTTAATATAATTAAAGATCAGACTTACCACTGAAATCTTTACTAATCATGATTAGGCACTGCTGCCACTGCTAACTGAAGGCTTAGCAAATCTTGTCTTGTTGCTCGATCTAAAATGCACTCTATCGTATTGTTGCAAGAGTTGCTGTTTATTTAAATGTATTTTTAGAGTGAACCATATACTAAAACGTATTCTGTGACAATACGAGGATACTAGCCAAATAATCTTGTGTTGATATCCTGCAGTATGTAGGGGTTTTAGACCTCTAAGGTAATTTAGTATTATGCTAGCAGGCGATTTCTTTTTTATAGAGTCAGTAAAGTGCTAGTGTTGCTATGCTGTATGAGGTTACTATCTGGTGAAGGTTGCTTGTATTCTTATAATAATAATAATTAATTAGTAGCATTTATAGTTCCTTCGACAATTCGTATGTAGTAGACAAAAAGATACGACAAAGCGTGTTACACTGATTTCAGATATCAACTTGCGGATACGGATTAAGGCTAAAACGGCTCGTTTCTTGGTAGAAACCAGGCCTAAGGCGTAAATGGAAAGACAAAAGCGTACTGCATTCGGTTTTGACGTATAGTCTGAACACTCATATCCTTTCATACGGCACTAAAACTAATGAAACCAGTGTGAAAGCGATTCGACATAAACAAATTCTTATTAAAATATTGTTTTATAAGATTTTTCATATAGAAAAGTCTGTCATCTACTCGTGTTGTATCATGCTGGGCACAATTTGGCTTGTCACTAAAGGTTTCATAAAAGTTATTCATCTTGATATTACACACTTCGATATTATTAATACAGATAGTACACTCACTGTTAATATTTCATTTGGCTGTAGGCTGGCAACTGATATTAATAGGTATACTGACAATCCGTCGCAGCAGATTGCGGATGTTCATAGAGTGCTTATTGTTCTGATATTAATTATTTTATAATATGATGTGGTTTATAATTAGCCAAGACTTAGTGTAACTATTTGATATATAAGGGGCTGCGACTTATTGTTTATATTTATCGATAAATAACATGTTTCGAATTAAAACATTGTCAACTATATTTCAGAAACCAGATTTCGTGCAGCTACTCGGCGAACATTTAGAAGAGTCCTCCATTCAACAGATTAGTGAGAAATTACCACTGAATACTGTTACTAACTTGTTAATGAAGAAAATAACTCCAACAGACACTAAAGTTGTTCTCAATAGAATATTAGAACAGGAGTGCAGTTCGTCGAACGATAGAAGTAAAGAGATGTCATTTATCACAGATTACTTGTCTGGCAGGTTTGATACCAAATTCTTGGTTCTATTATGTAGTCAAATATTAAAGGTAGTTCATGATAAACCTGCGTAAATAAAGTGCCTTTTTAGCTTTACAGTGATGTAGAGTTGTTGGTTTATTTTAATGCGTTATGATGAATTCATATCATATTTTATTATAGACGGATAATATTATAATAATTATTGTAGTACATACCTCCTAATGTTTATGTTTTGCGATGTGTTATAGACCCAGTGAGCCATTATGAGCAATTATTTGTTTTATCTGTTTTATGTGTTAGAAGCGAGTTTTATTTGATAGCATTTGCCTTACTATAAGATGTGATAGCGAGATACGATAAAGTTCAAAATAAATAATAAACGTAAAAATAAAACTAATTTTATTTAATGTAAAACAGATAATATTTACATTATTCAGTCATGATTAGCGACCGCTAGCGATCACACACATTACAATCTTAAACACACGGAACAAACACTAGAGTCACTTGATGTTATTACCACAAATGCAATGACACAACTGCCTCAGCAGATAAAAGTAGTTGTTAGGTATTTAGTAGAATATTAGTTGTAGGGTAGTAGCAAACATAGAACGTGACACAGGGATGGAACATGGCATCGAGATATATCACAACTAATATTTACAGTAAAGCGCATTCAGGTGAGGGCAGGATGCGTGCGGCTGTATCAGTCCACGCGTTCTGTCCCCGCTTGAATGCTGCATAACCCACACAGGTAATAGTTAAAGCTTGATTTTCATACTCGTGGAAACTTAAATGTTTTAAATGATCCTACACACATATTTACACACCACTAAATATCACCCACCCCAATATTTTATCAGTTATCTCACTAATATAGCTTAAATAGTTGATTTAGAAGGTAAGGTTGCCAAATTAAAGTATGACAGTAAAAGCAAGTGTTACTGACTGAAATTGTGTTTTAATTAAGTTGTAGGAACTAGTTATGTTTTAATAAATTATTTTGTAAAATGTTTTGTTTCACTTGCTCTTTTGAATGTCCAAATAATGAAATATACACTCAAAATGTGCACACATTTTGTTAATGTAGATTTCTCGAGGGTATCGAACTGTAATATTTGGTTCGCCTTATCATTACAATTCGACAACACACTAGTAAGTATAATTATATTACAATAATGATCTAGGTTGGAATTATATTTCGGCGGCCTTTCAATATTTAACTAAGTATTTAGTAAATAAAATCGTAACCTCTCTATACTCAGCCTTGTACCAAAATCTCGAATCATTATTCTATTCGATTACTATTTATTAGTATTCTACTATAATATAATTACATATTTTTTGTTTCTGGCATCAATAACTACTACTACATTGTCATTGAACCGATCGTACTTTGGTGTACTAATGAACTTTTATACACTTATAAGAAAACAATCTTTAGTTATATAAAGAGTCAACATTATAGGCTATTTGATTTTGGCATAAGGCTTTTAGGCAAAGCTCCGTACAAACTAAACGTCGAAACAGTTTCGTTTCTCTTCTAATATTCGGCGAAACCATCACATGTAAACTCCCATGTGGCTACAAACACCCATAATATAACTTATTGTTCCTTCGCTTTACACAGAGATAGTCTAGTGAATTTGCCTTCTTACGAAAGGAGCGTAATACTTTGGTCCATAAATTGAGCACTCGATTTATTTCTAATATTAATTAGAGAGGTTCACTGTCAGGGAAAACGCATCTCTGCGACGTAGTCTAAATGTTCTAGGTTGTGATGTGAATTGGAGCGTCGCGGTGCTCGCGACCGATGAATGTTGTGCTGCGAGTGAGCTCGCGTCACTCTGTAGGTGCCCTCGCGACGCGGGCCTGCGTCGCTCGTCTTACGCGTCGACACCCACTCATCATCACGCGCCCGTGCCACTGCCGGAGGCTTCCGGTAGTTGTCGAAAACTCTGCGATTGTCGTCGTACCGCTGTCGTTGCCAATTACGTTCCATGTCGTGACCGTAAAGATCTAATTCGCCGGACGGCTGGAACTGGCTCGCGCTCTGGCAGTAACTAGATCTTTTCCATCCATCGTCGTATTTCTTCCTGCTATTCTCATCGTCACCGATTTGCCGACGTTGCGACTGGTTTGAACTGCTTTCGCTCGTATCCTCACCAGACGTACCTATTCCCAGATCTTTGTCATCGCCGTAAATCTTGTATATACCGTTTGGGTTTAAATTCTTACCGTTATAGATTTGGTCGTTCAGAACTAACTGAGGATGTGGTAAACAATAGGGATTGGGATAGCATTTTTCTATTTTTGCCATTTTAATGTCATCTTGCTGTCTTGTGCATGAGCCAGGGCCGAATAGTGACAATAGAACTGGTAATAAGAAAAGGCCGTGCATTGCTCCAAAGAATATGACCATAAAGACCATTTTGAAAAATACTAAGAAAATGTAACTGTCTGCTAAGAGCAAGGCGACAACACCTAGAATGGTACTGAACGAGCCTTGTATTATTGGTAATCCAAGAGAATACAAGCACTCACTGACCTTTTCATTGGGGGTTTTAGCTTTCGAAGCCATGTAAGCGTAACATATGTGTGCAGTAAAGTCGACCGAGAAGCCGATGCACATTATTAAGTTGATCATGGAAATGGAATCAAGATTGATGTCCCAGAGAGCCATGTACCCGACTACACCGATTTCTATAGATATTATACTGAAGGCCACCCATAACGAACACAAGATGTTAGGAATGAATATGAACGATGTGATCATCATCATAAGAGCACCGTAGCATAAATTCTGAAGAGAAGTTGGCCGCACAAGCTCGAACTGAAACAAAAAACAAATATACCTATATATTATCCAAATAACTTTGCTTATTAAATAGAAAGGTCGCCTGAACGTCTGCTATACATATTTTGGTATGTATAAAGTGGCTTACCTGATCGAAAAAGACAAAATATGGATGGAAAACGGAAGCATTGAGGGATGATTGTGCGACGACGTCTCTTAGAACTTTAACCATTTCTTTCTCATGGTTAGTGCCGCTGATGTTAACAGCTTGAATTAGGAACCGCGATGCGACTATTCGGTTGCCTGCTTCGTTGAATTTCACATCCAGGGAGAATGGGTTTGCAGGGAAAAGCCATAACTGTAAAACAAATAAATCGTGTTGAATCTATATAGGTACAAATATAATAATAAAACAATATTCTGTTTTTGAACAAATATTCATATAGGTACTACCTACTCGATATACATTTTTAGATAGATTGTCGGTTCACGCACGTTCTATCAATATAATTATGTATTTATGTTGTTAGACAATTGTGAGAGATTTAAGACTAAAGTATAAACATAGGTACTTTAGTCTTAAACTATGAACCGAGTTCATAGTAGACTTGGGTTATAACAGGTCAACCGTGGTATCTGTTATTTCTGTTACTGTCACGCAAAAATAACAGATCAAAATATCTGTTATTAAATAACAGTTTGTTATTTTTATCAAACGTTATCAATGCAAACAAAAACATTCTGATACGCACTTCATTATTTTTATGGTTTCGTTGCAAGAAATAATTTATCTTCTATCTATAATAATGCTATAAATATGTTACTATTATTTTGATTTTATATTATGACAAATGCATGCGTGTAATATATATTATAGTTTTATAAGTATTTATACTTACAGACGTAATACTTCAAGATTCTAATATATTATAAGATTATAAATAGTAAAAATAGGATAAGAAGTAATGGTAGTATTATGCTTGCAGTGTTGCCGAATAGAAAATCAGGAACAGAAACAGATAACACGACCAGAAACAAATGGAACTTTTGTAGGATGAATTCTTCTTGTAAAACTACTAATTGTATTTTTCGGATGGTAATACTAGGTGCTTCTAGTTTTAGCAAGGATCAATTCACTTGATATGAGCGTGACAGAATAATAAATGCTAAATAATACAGATAACACGATCTAATTTAGAAGGCACTTCACAGAGATGATTTCTTCTTGTGAAACGACAAACTGTATTTTTGGCATAATAAATACTAGATCCTTCTCGTTTTAGCAAGCGCCAGTAATCATAAGTACATACATATAGCAGAGACAGGTAATAAGAACTAAAGAACAGTTGTTTTGTATTGGCTGTTACGTTAGGCGGTTGTTATTGAGTATTGACTATTTAACTGTGATTGTAACAGTTGCCAGTACGCATGATATATTTAACAACAGATAAATGTCAATCGCGGGAACAACTGTTATTTTTTAATACCTGTGATATTTATCTGTTACGATAAATATACCTCACTCCTAGTTCATAGCATAGCAAGTGGTATAATTTTTTTTTATTCCACTAGACACACAAACGGTGTTTAAAAGGTTTGTCAACTGCTGGGTTTGCCTGACTGACTTAGCAACAGCTGATCAAATCCATTTACATGCGTTTGATTTTCACACGTCGTTCATAAATCCCTTTCAGAAACCGGCTGACAGCGTAGCTTTCGCACCGCATTTACGATACACCATTTGCATATAAAAGTTAGTGAGTTAGAAATATCAGTTGCAGTTAAAATACTCACTTCCTTAAGGTTCTGAATGAATTCATCCTCGTCGTCAATAGTTACGTTCAAGTAGTCGTTATTTCTCGATACATAGTCGACGAAAGTTCGAAGCCATGACTCTGTATATAGTGAGTTCGAGATGTATGACGTATTTTCTAGTTTCTGAGTTAGTTCTTCCACTTCGTCTTGTACTTTAGGATCCGAATAGTTGTACTCGCCACTTATAACCACCTAAAATTGAACAGATAAAGTAACAAAAAGCAGATTCGAAGCTAAAATTCAAGAAAATTCACGTTTTCAGCAATGGAGCCTGCACCTTAAACGATGACTGTTGAGATGAAGAGTCTAAGTTGCATTTTCGTTTAGATAATATTTACCTGAATTCTGTATGGGAATTCTCTGTAATACAGATCTTCACGGTCAAAGAACTCAACAGAGTATGAATCCACTTTGGACAATTTCCTCCGTTCCAACCCTTCTTGAAGATTAGTTACTCCGTATCCTGCCCCAGCCAAGTAAGCTAAGAAAACGACGATGACTACAGCTTTCATGGCGCCGTTGTTCAGTAAATCTGCCATTGTAGTGCGAAAAAATGCCATGATGCAATGTTCCCGGTTATCCACTGGATTATCAGGATCAGCTGGATCGATTCCACCGCTGCAAAACGCTCTGTATAGCCATGACTTTTCTTCTGTAATAAAGAAAAAACATTTTGGTATGAAAGGCGATGAATCATATAAGCAGTCGTAGTGTGAACGAAAGCTTGAACTTATATTTACCTTTCCTTGCTCTCGATTCTGGCAACACTTTCATGAAAGTGATGGTATGTCGATTTTGCTTCTCGCGATATCCTGATACCGCTACGCAGCCGGCGAAGAATGTCAAATGCCACACGAAGGTAAAGCAAACAGCTAGACCTGTAAGTTACCATGTTACATTATTAAATCATTTTGTTTAATTAAAGAAGACCGGATAACTGAATTATATACAGCTAGTAATAAATGATGATATAGTTTACAACTTGCCTGAATACATGCAGAAGATTTGAACTGATGGAAACGGAGAAAATATGCCGATGAAAAACGAAAGCATATCTGTGACAGAGGTTATTGTGATGGACACTGCGGCTTCTGACAACATGATTGCCATCCGTTCTGGAACCGGTAGCTTAGGCGAAGCTCGTCTCCAAGCCGCCAACATCACAAACGTGTCATCAATCCCAATACCTTAAAACAATAAGAACTGATTACCTAGTACAATCATAAAACAAGTAGTAATTATCTGTTATTGACTGAAACCAATTTTATTTCATACGCTAAGTTAATCGAAAGGCTTTAATATAGTTTTATTATACTCACCAATCATCAAGAAAGGCGCAGCTAAATTGATACCAATGAAGGAAATGCCTAAATATATGGCGCATCCGAAAGCTGCTGCTGTGGCCATCACAGCCGAGATGTTACCGAGCAAACCAAGCCAAGGTTTTGAGCGAACCCAGTCGCTCATCATACAAGTTAATATAGAGAATATCCCCATGAGAATAAAAGTAGAACTGAAGAATGGTATGACGGTTCTCGTATTCTTTTCTAATTCGTGGTCGAGGGTCCGTGATGCGAATCGTGAGACAGAGATATGCTTGAACCGTCCAGTGTCTTCCGCTATACCAATTGTGTCCAAAAACGCGTCTTCCCATGCTGCACCTCTGTCATTCAAAAAGATATTTTGATATTATACACAGTTTAACGTTATACGATTGCTTTTGTTGACAAACATTATATAATACATTATGCGTTCACACAAAGCATTTCTTCAAAACGTATGTAACAGGAAATGTAGTTATTTATAGAACTTAAGAAATATTGACCCACAAATTGTTAAAGTATCTGCCTTTCCATTCGTATTCTTGTCGAATATTACGCAGTGTTTAGTATTCGAAACGATTTCTCTAACCGTGTCAAGATCGAACTCTATTATTAAGTTATATAGAACCGTATGTTCACTCATAGTGCATTCTATTGAAGTTCAAAAGAAGCAATAAAATGTTGAATGAAGCACGTAATAGTCGCAAATAAGAAGCTAGAAACTCTCATTATTTCCTTCCAAAACAATCACTGCTACAATCATGTTTTCCTTAAATCGCATGCATGGCTATTGTGAGTAGGTACTTTGTGTTATTTTAAAGGATATCCTCTATTTAAGGTGTCTGTGTTCTTATTCTTGCATCGGATAAATGCCGCGATGTGTATTAAATTAAATTGAACTTTGGTGTTTAAACAAATAGATTATGTTCAAAAGTTTAGTCGTGTACAAAGCCAGGTGCGAAAACAGCTGCTTGCGAAATAGACATATTATAACGAACTAAATGAATGGTAAGTATAATAGAGGGCTTACCTGTCGACCTGTGCCTTAGTGTCAGTGCGGACAAACCAAACGAGCTGTACTGCTGGTACCGACACTATAATGTCGTCTACTACTTTGGCACCGCCAAAGAATACAGGAAACGCATGGGCCTCCCACGTCACCGGGTTAAACATTATAGGAAATGTGAGGTTCAGCTCTCCACGTTCTACCTGTTAAAGTGATACACGTTTGGTAAATTATATATTATATTGTACTAGCAATGTACATCTATATATTAATACGTGAAGCAAAATCTTTGTAGGTAGGTACCCCTTTTTACGAAAATTGCGCGAACGGAGGAGTATGAAATTTGGCACAGCTAAAGTTTATATGGAGGAGTGGCGAATCATAATATATTTTTAAAATATGCATTTGAAATACATTAAATTAATGGAAAACCACTACACGCACACAACCATACATTTGACACAAGCAGTCAAATCGCGTTCGTAATATTTCAGCATTGTTTGGCTGATGTCGTAGAATTCTTCGTAAATATGGTTACATATGTATGTGGAGTAGGTGACTAAATGAAATGTGATTATAAGGGTATAGTTATAGACAATAAAACCTAAATAAGGATCAAACATAAATTTAAATCAATTATGGTCGAATTTCGACCACTCGGCGACCGCTAATTAATGATTGGGTAAGCAGGTTTTATGTGTAGGGTATTCTTAAAAAGATGTAATGTCTTTGCCGCAGACATAATATGTACATTAAAATAAAACTACATTAAAGTACAGCCAGATTTGGAACCATGCAGCTTAACTAAACTAAAATAAACTACTATTTCGTGCGGGGATTGAACTTGCATCACACGGGGTGTTTGTAGAAAAGCAAGGTATTGCAATTTGGAATTGCAAACTATTGCACCAGACAATCACAAAAACAATCTGTTTATCACCATTAACCATGTGTATTGCACTGATCTATTCCTGAGATATTTGTTGAGTATTAATGAACTGCAATAAGTACAAATTTCATCACCCGTGCTGGACTATTGGGCGGCTTAGGCCAACTATCAAACACCTATTTATAATTATACTTAAATGAACGCATTTAAGTATAATTTATAAGTAGTTACCTACATTTCAATGTAAAGATTTCTCTAGGTCATTTAAGGACGAACACGTTTCGTATGGATAGTTTAACCAAAGTCTACCTAATCACACACAAAGAATAGCCATTGCGGCGCGTAGCGTAGCAAATCCTTGTGGGTACACTATCTTGGGCCGGTAAGGATGCTTAGAATATAAATGATCTATGACACATTGTCGTTCTACAGAAGTCAGAAAATAATTATTTATTTTATAACGATGGCTATTGTAATTTCAATAACAATAGAATTGGTTGGAGTTTAGCAAAGGGTGTGCAACTGTTTGGGACTTAGATTTTTCATAAAATGTCCCAAAAAATGCACAGCCTTTGCTACACTCTGACCATAGAACTTCAAAAGTATGTAGGTAGTTTTAAAGAGTACCTATATTTAGCTAATAATATTGCAGTGTCTGTAAGTCACACCGTAACAACATTGCGTATTTTGGTGTTTGTCATTGTTCTCTTTATGACTACGAAACGCTCATTATGATGTGGTTATGTAACTAGTTAGGTAAGTGTGTTTAAGAACGGACATACGAACTATTCTATTATTCAAATAATAAAATAGACCCTTGGTATGCAACTGTGAGACGGTTGAAGGGTCATTCTAATAATATTAGCCGGAGAGAGGCTGGATGAAATCCAAGTATATATATCGATTTTATTATAGAATGTCTACCGCCATAATCGATCACAGGCTAATTGTAATTCGACAGCCTACATCTTTATCTGGTCGGGTCATACTAAAATGGAACGTAATTTTCAGAAGTGTAACAAAGTAGATTTTGGCCACAGCTTCGCTAGCGTATTATGTACATAGGTTAGGTTAGTAATGGTATTTTATTCTGGATGAAAGGTACGCTATGTCCTTTTCTGTTTCCCTGACAACGTTTATGCGAAATTTCAAGATGATCGGTTAAGTAGTTAAGGCGTGAGAGTATACCAAACAAACAAACTCACATTTGCATTTATAGTATTAGTTAGGATTAGGATTTAATGGTCTAATTATTATGTATATATTACGGACAGAAGTTTACAGCTGTTGAATCCGAGGTCTTATGCTTCTATAGTGCCTATGGGTGTAACGCGAAGCATATTTCAAATTATGGTTTGAAAACCAAGCAGTGACTTATAAAATACCAAACAATGTGCCTAATACTCTATAATAAAATAACTAGTTAAGTATATAAAATAAACGGCATTCAGGACTTGTGGTGTGCGGTTGCGGTTCTGAAGTCATAATACCTATTACTGCAACTATTACTGGTAACTATCTATTGTATAAAACTTTATGTTCGATTGTAGTGATTCATTGCGCAGTGATTCCCTTGCCTTGACTCAGACAATTACAAAGAATTCGGCATGAATGTAAATCAGCTGTTGAAACCCATGGTATTGACGCGAATTTTCTGGTGACGGTAATGTCATTGACATGATTTGACATTGGAGCTGTTATCGGATGGCATCTTTTATGCGTAGCTAATTTCCAGAGAAAAATTTGTAATACAGCTCCAACTATAGAACAAATGCAGATAATTTTAAGTATGTTTTAGTGCTATATGTGCTCTAGGCAAATGTTATAAGATTTCTGAGCAATTTTGTATGCAAATGGTAGATAAAGGTGATATTATCGCATTTCTACAAAGTATGTAGAAACTAGAAGATATATTAATGTAAATCGTTTTAGCATTGGTTTACTTTTTACTGAAATAAAATTATTAATATATACTAATCGCTAAATACCAGTTCATAATAATTTATATTTAACACGTTCAGTGAACTAAACTCGTTATATACCTATAACTAGCTTCTGCGTGCAGCTCCGCCCGCGTAGTACCTGACCAATGAAAAGTAGCCTATGTCCTTTCCCAGGTTTTAACTACTTCTGTATCAAATTTCTCCAAATCGGTTGAGTGGTTTAGCCGTGAATAGGTTACAGACAGACAGAGTTACTTTCGAATTTATAATATTAGTAAGGATATGTAAGGATTATGAATATAATTTATCTGCCCTGGACAGCTCCAGCTGCCGAAATCTTAACATACGACGCCTTAACAGCACTTTTGATTGAATGTCGCGCTACCCGAGATTATAGTTAGGCTCAAAAAGCAATCATGCATGCCTCGTATCTACCTAGGTGCATCTACACGCGCGACTTTCTTTACTGATATCATACTGTTCCTAAATAAGTTATAATAAGTACACCCCGAACAAAGGCATTAAAAGTATTACTAGTGTAATCTCTATAACCGCAAAGAATATGAAACAAGCTTCATTCATTAATCCTTTCAACATTTATCTCATAATAATTGAACCTCTCTCTTAATATTATAGGTATATTAGAAGAGATGAAATGCATGGTAAGTGTACAGAAAGGTAGACGTAGGCTAAGCAAAATATGGATAAAGTATGTGAGGAATGATATAAAAGAAAGGAGTCAGTGATGAGATAACGCCGACATTTGGTAGAAGAAATAGTCTACTGCGCCGTTTGAAAATTAAATAATGATCATCTTGTATTAATTTTCACTGATTGCTCTCTAAAATAACTTATCACATTAGTAGTTTAAAATAAACATATTTAAAATACTGCAGATACTTACGTCCTAAGACGATATAAAATGGGTGTTTTTATTGCTGTTCAAACTGTTTGGCCTCCAATACCTTTACAATAAAGTTGTAACAATTAAAATATATTTGTATAATCTGTATGATTACACGTCCATACTAAGCCTGTATGCATTTTAACCTACTTTTATCATTATTCTGCGCTACGTCAGGTAATTAATGTATAGGTCATGTATTTCGCCAGTTGGTAGGGATTTATTTATCTTAATTATTTCAATAATTATAAATAGAAGCTTGTAATTTAATCGGTTTCCTTATTGGCACCATTGTTGTTATACAAGTGCGGGTACACAGCACTACCATTGAATTGTCTATTAAGTATAGGTATGCATATTGTCATGTTCATAACAAATGGTTCGTCTGGATGGAAGATTCTTCATCTTCGCCTGGATGCGGATTTGATTATAGGACTGCTGCATGTATGTCACCATGTCTGGAACTTTTGTGAGCCAAGAAAATAGAGGATGTCAAATCATGATACTAACGGCAAAACCCGGCGAAAATGATAATTCCAGTGTCAACAGGTTGGCATTTTCAACGATTTTGCATTGTTTTTAATCGGATAGTCGGAGGGCGTCAGTAAAATTTTATAAAATGTTTAATTAATATAGGTAGGTACCCATAACATATTATATCTAATATTGACAAAACATTAAAGATACGTCTAATATTATGTATCTACTTAACACGTTCTGTACGATAATACCGAATTACAGCAATTTTCTGATTATAAAAGCAAACACTTTCCTTTGCATATAATTAACACGATTACATTAAAATTTTACATATAATTACCAGATATATTTAAAATTTACTGAAATAATTAACATTAATGCAAGGAATATGAAATAAAAACTGAATATAACCAATTAGTTCAGTTCATTATGTACGTGGCGTCGTTATCCGCACTTGCTTTCAAGAGACATTTTCAAAGAGAAAGTCCTAAGAAAACGAAAGTAGATTGGCGCATTAACATAATATGTATATGGGACATTAACGCCGGTCTTAGGCTTTACTTCGCACAAATGCACGTGGAGTGGCTTGTTTACCTACCCGTTGACCGTACTTCTTTGTTTCAATAGGCATGTATTTAGTATATGAAGAATAATCTCTAAACAATAAGACAACGCGGTGATTCATAGGCATCTTGAAATGTCTCTTTAACGATTCTTATTTTGAAAATAATGCGCATGTTAGCAAAAAGCCGCAATTGTCTTAGAAATTAGTCTTAGGCTAGCAATGACAGATTGCGAGGAAGCCCACTCATCGCTTAATTGAAAAAATTCTACTAATACAAAATAAAATTGGGTTATACCTCATGTCTATTTCAAAAATAGAACTATTTATTTATTTTATAGATCCTTATCCTACGATAGGTACGTATTTAAACGTACCTACTAGTAGGTACCTATCTACTAGGTAAGGAATACTGTCCGACAGTAGGTACCCCAGAAAACCACAGACATTTTAATTTTATGAGTTCTGTAGTTGCACTAATCATATTTGATTAGTACCTAATTAAACTATTCTTTTGCTCAGCAAAAATGTAATTGCGGTAACTGAGACTCTTATTTCGACTAAAGTGTGACCTATTTATTATTTATGTTTGTAAGCAGTAACCGTCGGTCATAAATATCTTCCTTACCATTTCAGAAATAAAACAATAAAACACAGCTAAGGAGCAGACTACCGTAACGAAAAGGAAAACAGAAACGGGTACTCCGCACTTTAGTCATTACTCGAAGTTTCCCGACTGATATTGAAAGAATGGTGGTACAAAACCCCGCTCAGTAATTTGACTAATTTGACATCACGACGTATTAAATGTTTTTAGATGTTCGTGATTTATAAACATTATAAAATATAAAACAACGAGAGTTCAAAGATTTTAGTTCGTCAGTGTGTCGACATTAGTGTTGTGTGTAGAATAGAATTTCGAAGTACCGGCAATGCATTTGTAAATAAAAATTACAAAGTGAGGGTAGCTGCCGAAACCCGCACTCCACAAAGGCACCGCTGACCTTACACCAGTCAGCCCGTGAGGGACCACAAACAACAAATAAATAGGCATTTGTACCTTTAAATTCTTACCAACGCTATTAAGACCCGTTGTCTAATATTGGTACCTATTAATATTTTTATAAATCTAAAGCAGACATTTAACACAACAATATGTGTGATTTATTTAGACAACTTCAGCTTTTTTTGCAATCATTGGTTGTATTGCTCCTTGTTGATTGATAGTCTGCTAAAGTTTTTAGAGATAATAATATAATTATGTAGTTGTGAAAGTGCGTTTAAATGTGGTTTGAGTGTTGATGACCGGCGCAGTAAAGACTGCACATTATGTTGATTTATAAGTGTGCGTGAGACGTCTCATAACGTCTTTGTATGCGATAGTTTAGGTACAGTCACGTACATGTGTGGCTTATTAAGTTATGTGCCGTTAAGAAGTAAGTATACTTATATCGGCGTCAATGTGAAGGTCTCCCAAGAACGTTTCCTATTCACGGGCTTGGAATACAATGAAACATTTAATACTATTAAGTACCTACCAGATTGTAATTCCGCGCGAGACAATGAAGAAAATTAAAACAACAGTAGTTTCGAATAAAGAATTGCTCGAACCGTTGATTCTCAGAAGTCACAGAAGCTACAGGCGTAGATATAAAGATATAAGAAACCTAGATCAGGCAGGTAATGCCACAGGATGGTACATTTATGTAAAATAAATTGGTACTGTATTCTAGTGTTTACAATTATGATGTAGGCAGCAGCAAGGCATGACGTCTCTGTTTCCTTCTAACCTAACCTAAATCTCAATGATATTTGTACGCTTACAATGGCAGTGTGTATTGCAAACGGGTTGGGAGACTTCTGTGCTCATCCATAGACCGCGTAAAATTTTAAAGGCCATCTCAATCCAACAACAAATACACATATAAAAAAAATGTGTATTACACGCATTGAACTGTAAAACCTGCGACCAATATTAGTACACCCGCATTCTAATTACTACTGCTTCATTTTGCGATCTATTTATTTATATCAAATCAAAGTTATCAACTCTGTTAACCTACCTTCCATTGCATGCGGTTTATAATCTATACTTATATTATAAAGCTGAAGAGTTTGTTTGTTTGTTTGGTTGAACGCGCTAATCTCAGGAACAGGTTCGAATTCAAAAAATATTTTTGTGTTGGATAGCTTATTTATCGTGGAAGGCTATAGGCTGTATAACATCACGCTGGGACCCACGGGGGCGGCGCAGTAATCATAAACGCGGGTGAAACCGCGGGCACATCTAGTAACAATAATATAAGTGCTCAATATGTATAATCATTTAGAACAATGATAGTTTAAACCTCACCTCGCCAATAATCTTGTCTAAATTAAGAATGTCGTTGGTGTAACATTGGCCCTCCCAGCGCGCGCACTCTTCTTTATAAGTAAACGTTTCTCCACTTGGTAGGGTAACAGTCATATTCTGAACCAGCTCGTCTAGTTGTCTTAGCTCTTTCCAAACTTCTGTCCGCAGCATGTTAGTGGTGTTGTCTTTGGCAACGATGATCACTCTACCAAAACGTCCTGTAAAGAATATAGTATCTTCTTTAGGATAAGTTAGTAAAAGTTCAACGTCTTGTCAAACAAACTGTGTCTAATCAACGAAGGTACCTAAAGTTTTAATGGCGAAATATTTCACATTTAAACGTAACATTTGTCGTGTCAACAGCAAATAACAAGTTCATCATATTTTGGGCAGATGCTGTTCTTAGGCTGTACAAACAAGTTGTTTTTTTTTAAATAAGAATATATTATTACAGCTTTATTCAGGTAAAAGTATACGGCTACAGAGATATGGGTGCGATTTTATAACTGTATGTAGCCACAATTGACTCGCGTCGTCCTGAACTCGATCCGAAACTTGACTTTGACTACAGCGATGGATAATGACACTAGATACTAAATAGATTTATATTAAGGTATACAAGCTTATTATTATCTAACTGGCTTGGATATAGCTCCCGGGTTGCCGGTTAACCTACTTAAAGAACAGACATAAATTAAAATTAAAAGTAATAATGCAAGTGTTTAACTAACCTGGCCGTGTTATTCTCCCCACATTGAATCTATGCGAATAGTTTACTTTAAAATTTTCTTCCACAATTCTCCTTTCGTGTTTTCCTTGGCCGCTTACGGGGGAGAACAGGTATTCTGGGTCCATTTCATAGTTGATTCTTTGGTAGCCGGTGATCATGAGCAAGGAGAGCAGTATCGGTATGATGATGAAGTACCCCGGCTGTCTGCCAACTATTAAACCGAGTTTGTAGAAGGATTTGTTTAGGACGTCGTCCACTATCGTGATCCGGCAACCCATCTGAAAAAGGGAAAGAAATATCGTTATCAATCAGAATCAAATTTGCTATATTCATACATTTACTTCTTTGTTGTCTTTCATAGCGTTATTGTAATCGTCTGCGCTCGACAACCCCAGCATAAATCAATCGAAATAATTCAACTAACCTAACTTATTCGGTCATTCCTGATTCGTGACGCTGTGTCATATACAAATAAGTAGGTATTGATAATGCGATATGTGCAATGTATTTAATAAGCAACAGACCAGATATTTTGGATAATATCTGACCACTCAAAAACGATCATCGTGGGCGTTTACGATTGTTTTTTTAAAGTTACCAGTCATTAGGGTAATCTCATTTTTGATACTGACCAATCAATGCGTGTATTTTAGATCAGTGAACTGTACAATGTCTAATCAGTTTTATTGTATAATAGCTGCGATTAATTATTGGTACATAGCGAACAAATCATATAGAATAGCAAAGTGCCAACAAAAGAAGTTGTACCAAGCAATATAAAAATTATGACATTAACGGTTACTTCATAATCGTAGCCGTTACTAGCTTACCTATAGTCTGAAAGCTGTTATAAGTGGAACTGTATCGTATTGCGATATACCTAAGTGATTACCAATATTTGGTATTACACATAATGTCGAAATCTGTAAGTCCTTAGCCAATAGTTAAAACTTAGTTATCTAACTATGGCTCATAGATGAGTTAACATACTACTGTAAATTGGTTTTACATAACGAATTACATTTCCGTCTCTAAATTGCTTCTTTATAAATAACGTCAGGGTTCAACGCTATTGACAATTTGGCACACTCGACACGTTTTTCTTTAAATTGTGTTTTCTTCAATCGAAATAATAGGTATGTACTTGAGTATGTAACATTGTTTAATGCAACCACACCCTAACGTTTAGTTTTTTATAGTAATAGTTATTGTTAAGTAATAATTCGCGATTCGTGTTAATGTTTCAATTGAGTAAAAAAGTTTAGGCCTTAATTAATTAGCTTTTTTATTGTAAATAATTTTGTGAGGTGTTTAACGTTTGCAGATCAAACAAATGTGTTTAGGTTAAACAAAAAATCGAAGCAAATATTAAGTTAAGCGTATACACACATATTAAGTATCTAGTTATTATTAAATAAGTACCATTATGGTTTTTCTACCAATTCACATTATATATTATACATACATACAATACATACAATTCATTATTATATATTATATTGATATTTGTTTGTAGTAAGGACTCTAACTCGCTATCTCTCTATGTTGAGTTTTCATGTAATAGGGGTCCTATGTTTGTCTATTAGGCACATTGCTAGCCAGTTGGCAACAACATTTTCCGACGGTAACCTTTAATATTAGTGAGATAGCAAGTCTACTTGTAAATAGTACCTAAACATAAAGGCCTTGTTTCGCAAAGTAGCTAACACATTAGATACACGTATTAATATAATCTCATTCATATAAAAGCTCATTACTATAAGCAGTAATTTACAAGATTTTGATGTAGGTGAGTGAAACGCTAGATTACAGTGCAATATAAACCGCAGTGAACTAATGCTGTGCGGTATATATAAACGATGATTCCATAATTGAGAGACATTACGCAGTTCCCACCACGATAGTCTCACCGCACTCTATTAAAGATGTGACTACTTATGTGTGCGTTGGGCAATCTTTGGCAAATTTTACGAACTTGCAAAATACGTCACGTTCCCATAAAACTATATATGTGTATTTGTTCCGGCGTCCGGTGCGTGTGTATGCTATTAGTTGGTTACTGTGAAGTGGTATCTAATCTCCTTGGACTAGTATACTTGATGCGTTCCTCCTTTAAAGGGTTGCGCAGATAATTGAGTAATAAGTATACTATTTAGCAATGTAAATGACTTAGAGTGGGTAATGAATTTTATGATATGATTTATATGTTTGAGTGACGCGACGACAGTAGGTAATAGTTTTGTCGATAAACCAAAAGTATGTAGGTAACTATACCAAACAGTTTCAAAGATCGTTGGGGATATTCTTTTTGAATTGAAACAAAGTTAGGGTGATGATCATTGTAGAACCTAAGTGGAACATTATTATTTAGTTTGATTTTTATCATTGTTATAGAATAAATACAACCATACCATGCGACTATAGAACAAAAATAAATACCATATACAAAGTCTATCGTATACAAAGGTTTTATATGTGTTTGATATTTATAAGTGTTACTTTCACCCTGATTATGAAAGACAGATCAACATAAACATTTTTTAACAGTCGGTCGATCAAACGCATGCCGACTGTTAGGATTGATTGACTGTATTAATTAGCAACAACCAGATTGTTTGTTTTAGTAGTTTTGTAGTTATGAGTGTTATTGATCAAAATGGATAAATTACTTGTAGATTAATCAAGTCCCATTACGAAAATCTAAGAACACCAGGAACATTTTTTAACAACGAGATAAATCGTTTATGATAAAAATAATTACGACAGACAGATCAATTTAATAAAACATGAATGTTTCAAGCCTGATATAATTGAATTAAATTAGAGCTCTCATGATTTAAGATGGCTACATTATGAGTCATGATATAATTAATGGTGATATGCACTATGAGGATAATATAATCTATTGAGGTTACTGCTTACATCGATTATTATAGTTTCATAAAGGATATGTCCAGAGCTACGTATGGTATTCCGAAATACCGCTCACCGAAAGGACGCTTTTCCGATAACACTCTACTCCGACGGTTAGTTGAACGAAAAAATAATTGGCCGATGAAACGTTTCGCCGAAAATATTATTTATCGACGGTTGGTAGTCCGAATGAATCCTTCGCCGATGTAACGGTTCGCCGAAAACACTCTTCAACGACGATTGGTTAAACGAACGAATCTATCGCCGATAGCACTCGTTGTAGGGGAATTATTTTGCCAAATGGATAGGTTTTCTTTCAGCTTGACAACACCCTTAGGTCTCGTAGAAGACATGTTAAAAATACAGGTAATAATAAAATAATACATGGAAGTGTGGCAATAGAAAAAAAAACAAAGTTTTTATTTAACAATAAGAAAATTAATCAAAAAGGCAAATTTATATTGTTTTTTTACAATAAAGAATATGATTATGATTATTATGATTTCTCTATTGGAACTGGGACAATAGAAAAAAATTAAATAAACTGTGCGAACAAAGCAAAAAACAAATAAAAGTAACACAACGTGATAAATTTTTGAAGTTATAGTAAATAGTGAGTTATTATTATTATTTGTACTTATAATTATTTTAATTCTTTATTGATATAAAAAAAATATTTATTTCTTGTTTTTCAGGTATAGAATATGGGCCAATCCACCTAAGAAAGATTCAATATTCATTTCACTCTTTTGTGATAAGTGTGTTTGTATCCTAGCATCATATTCAACCTGTGCATTACGTCTACGCTTTGGCATGGGTTCCGAGGCGTTGATTCGTTCAATGGCTCATTCTGTATGCTTCTGCTCTTTAGCAAATTCAATAATTGTTTTATAAATGTTCCATTTTTTTTTTATGGAGAAGCGTGTTCCATCGTTCATGCCACGATTCTAATGCATTTTGTGTCCTTGGAACAGTAAGTGTGCGATCGTAAACTGACCACATAGCTGGTGGAAATAATGCCTGATTTCTTTTTATTATCAAACCCGTGTTAGTTCTTTGCTGCGTGTGATGTGATCCGACATAATATTTCTTAAACCAGTGGGCAATTTCAGCTGCTTCTGTCGGCAATATTTTATTTTGGATGATTTCAAAGGCTTCGGATATCTCAGCGGGCTCAAGAAAAGCGAGGGCAACTAAGTGTCTGATTTTGTGCGCAAATGTGAAATCTTCAGCATATCGCCTTGCGAGACCCTCTGACTGGACATGACGCCAAATACTTTGGGTCAAATGGAATAAGCATAGCCTGTGGGCGCAGTCTGGAAACTGTCGTTTGACATCATTGATCACTGCTACTTCAAAATCAGTTAATATATTAGCTGGTGACAAATGGGTATTTAATGTATTGATCGCATATCTTTTCAAAATCTCCAAAAATATAAAATAACAGCTTTCAGTCTTATGTGACAGTAGTGCGTATACCATAGGTAGAAATTTATTTGTGCCTCCTGCAGTTCCCACTAAAACATGAATAGAAAAAATTTGACAGAACGGAGTTGGACAACTCGAAAATGTCCCGTCCATGATCCAGCATTGTGCATTATTCATACGCTTAACATTAGCTTTAGTACCAAAGATGACAACACTTTCATTGTTACATGTATATTGACCAAGCAAAAATTGCTTTCCATTACTTTTAGCGAGATATTGTGGTACATGAAATTCGTTGATTGTTTGCGGTATCTTAGGAAGTCCTTTATTTCTAACACGCTGCACAATCATTCGGCAAGCTGGTTTATTGGGCAATTGAGGCGCACTTGTGGTAGCTACGTCTTTTAAACAACGATTTACAATTTGTGACGGACTGTCCATAGATTCCTTCGCACTAGTTCTCAATTTGTTTTTAAAATTCATATCAATATTTTTTTCAGGCTCTGGTAAATGTGCATGATCACAATTTTGACTAACAAATGTATGTTCATAACAATCAAATAAAGTTATTACACTTACACCACAACCACTTGTTTGTTTTCTTGTACACCGCCAATAATACTTGTTATCATATTTTTTATTTAAGTGATAAGAATATCCATTCACTACTAGCACATGTCCTCCACGTTTAGATTTAACTAAATTGCACGTATTCATTTTTAATTAAACAAAACACGAGCGAGAAACATTTCATGTAACGAGGTCTGTCGTCACAAATTTCGCAACTACCCACAAAAAATAAATAAATACTACCATAGATATTTGTTGTTTTGTTACATGTAACTATTGCAAGTTTATTCAATACCTACCCACAAAAAAAAAATACTACCACTGTGCTAAAGTAGATATTTGTTGTTACATGTAACTATTGCAAGTTTATTCAATACACGTTTAATCTCAGTACCATTGTTAATGAGTGCATTATGCGTCATTTAGGCCTTACTTATCTTTAATACGGAAACTCCCTGTATTTATTTATTCATCTATGCTGATAAAATTAAACATGGGACTCGAGTATTGTTTAGCTGCATTGCACATAATTATAAAATATAATAGCTAGCGTAAACTGAATGCTATCGGCGATAGATTCGTTCGTTTAACCAATCGTCGTTGAAGAGTGTTTTCGGCGAACCGTTACATCGGCGAAGGATTCATTCGGACTACCAACCGTCGATAAATAATATTTTCGGCGAAACGTTTCATCGGCCAATTATTTTTTCGTTCAACTAACCGTCGGAGTAGAGTGTTATCGGAAAACCGTCCTTTCGGTGAGCGGTATTTCGGAATACCATACGTAGCTCATATGTCCATGAGTATAAAAAACATTTCACTAGCAATTTGATTCGCAGATTACGTGTAAGTATTCTTGTCAATACCTATCAGCGATGATAAAATGCGTACAGTGGATTTACGTCAGTAGTGCAATAGCTTTAGAGTGATGTTACGATATCTTGAAAGTAATTTCAATGCGTTGAACATTGGGCCACTACTGCTTACGCAAGTGTGAACTTTAAATATCGATACCAATCGATAACGAATAAAATTATTGCTTAGATCACGTTTTACCAAACGGATGGAACCTACCTACGTTTTACCGGTCGGTTAAATCCTTAAACTTCGATTATTCATGATTGTCTATAGTTAAACGGCGAATGAAGTTAGGATATTGCAGTTAGTGAACTAATCTGTTATTTTGTATGGTATCGGTATTTTTTCATAACTCTTTCAAAGTAAAAGCAAAGATATTGACAATGAGAGGTATCTTACTAAAAACCGAACCAATCTAGAATTCTAGACAGATCTGTAATAAAACGATAATCGATATCGCAAACGAGTTGATAAAATTATATGTAACGTTTATGATTAAAGACAATTAAATAAACATTTAAGTACGAATATTTGAATATTTCTTTGAAAGTATATTCTCCACCCTAATAACCTGTACAACCAAATTAATCAAGAAAAGTTACAAACAAATTTCTTTCTGTTTGTTTTTAGTGTACAAATTTGGTTAATATTATAAATAGGTACAATCAGTTTGGGTTATCTCGTGTTCGACATTGTATTGTATCTTGGCGGCAGCTTTACGATGCACCGGGCATGCCACGATTGTGGCGGTAAGTCCCGTGTTTGAGGAGTGGCTGGAGAGGCGGCATGGCGCCCTCACCTTCCGGCTGACACAGGTAATGACTGGCCATGGTTGTTTTGGCCAGTTTCTGTGTCGTATAAGCCGGCAAGAGACGCCCGGTTGTCACCACTGCGGCGACTGCCGCGACGTTGTTGTGGACACTGTAGGTACACTTTGGCGGATTGCCCCGCCTGGGCATCGCAGCGCCGTGAGTTGATCGCGGCAGTCGGATTGGTTGCCCTTTCGCTCCCGGCCGTAGTTCAGTCTGTGGTCCGACGTGAGAGGTCATGGAGCGCCGTCGCCTCCTTCTGTGAGCAAGTGATTTCCATCAAGGAGGCAGCGGAGCGGGAGAGGGAACGCTTAAACCCTCTCCCCAACCGCAGAGCCAGGCGCCGGAGGGGGCGAGACGACCTCCACCCACCCTGAGGCTTGACCTGGGGGTGGTGGGCTTCGTGGGCCTGCCCACCACCCGATCAGCACCAGGTCCGAGATTCGGCGTGCATGTTCCCACGCGCGCCTCTATATCGTGTGTCTATACCCCCTCAGGGGGACAGTAGGGATAAAGTTAGTGCTGCCCAAAGGGCAGGTCTATTTGTGTTGTGGCCTGCCATTTCATACGGGCCGAAACCTCGGCGGGGTCGCGATTACATGTGAAAGCGATTCGCGCGGCCTCGCCGATTGCGGTTATGTCGAGGAACACCGTGGTAGGTTTAGTCGGTATTACCGGTATGTCGCTCACCATTTTTCCACGGTGAGTCCAACATAACCTCTCCGTCGCCCCGCGGAGAGGTATGCGTCAAAGCATCCCGCAGGTTAAAAAAAAAGCTTTACGATGCATACAAGCAACGTTTCTACAGCATTCTCTGTATGTGCAAAATCCCGTACGATTGCTATAGTAATAATTTTAAAGATCCATCAGTCATAATGGACTTGTTATGATCTTTTAACGGTTTCTCGATACCAGCCGAATGTTTAACTAGACTAGAAGAATTAGTATCAAGATTTATTACAGCGTTTATACTGTTAACGGTGTACCTTGTACAGTTGCGGTTATGCCGCACTCCGGAGAATTAATTTCGGTAAATGAGCTAAGATCAGCGAGTGAGCAAACGGTTTTTTTAAATGATACGCTGTTTTTATAAGGACATGTTATTATAATAGAAGTATACATACATTTACTTAACTTTAGATAGGTTTGCCAATAAATAATTATCTTAGATATTAGTTAATAACCTTATGTGTTTACTTACGTATATGACTATTTTGGACAAAGCTTTTATAGGAAACGCATCTTCTTGAATATATGTAGGTGACGCAATCAAAAGCAATTTTTTGAATAATTGTTGTTGCTTTGTTTGGTTAATTCATTGTTTAAATATCGACAAATGTTATAATTCTTTTAATTAAAAAAAAAATTAACTTGTAATAAATAATATTACAGTAGTTGAGGCCGAATTTCGGCTAAAGCGGCCTGTCTTGACGGGGACTGGCTATTTGAGCAGGATACGCTATAATGTAAACACAGGTACACTATCTATTCTCTCCCTCTCATAGTCCGATGGGGACGGCAATCCTACACGACAAGCACACGACGACGGGCACAGGACCAACCTCACGTGCTTTTCGTGGTGCTGGTGTGTGCAACACCAACTACTTCTTACCTCTGCTCTTAATAATTTCTTGATAGAAGTATCAAATTCTTTTTATTGCTCCGCCTGGGTATAATTTCCTAAACTTCATTTAAATTGTGCCTCCGACGCAATCAATTCGTGACAAAGTGTCGTTTGAAAATAAAAATACTAAACAATATAGGTGTAACTATATAATACGTAACGGGTATTAACGCGATCATGCATAATGTTTACCTTTTTTATGCTTGACGTTTCGACCAGGTTACACCGGCCGTGGTCACAAGCTGACTGGTGCTGCGATGTCATGTCTCCGTTTGTAAGGCAGAAGAATCTTGATTCACCCTCACTTTTGGTATATTTTTGTTTGTCTATGTACCGGTAATACCCGTTACGTATTATATATCATGCAACGCGAAAGTTTAAAAGTTATTAATTTAGGTGTAACTGTTTTATCATTTGCCTAGACTAGTTCATATAGGCATACTGTTTATATTAACTAGTGAATCTTTTAGGGTTGTAACGTTGTTAACATATGTGAAATATGACTTCCTAACTAAAGCGTAAGGAACAATGCTCACTCGTCGGTAATTGCTATTTAATAGGAAGTTAAGAAACATTAGGCGATGGCGACATCTAAAAATATTTAGGTTGGCTAATGCCCTCTGCATTACTAAGCGTAAACACATTTATTATTTAATTAATTACCATTTCTGTGAGGTGTGACGTCATAATGTAGTAAATAATGTACATGCCTTACTTATAGCGCTGTCACGTAGGGTGCCTAATATTTATTTGAATTAGATGATGAAATATTTCAGCTCTCAAGCAAATTTCAGTAAGTTGCTTGTGGAGGCCTGAGACTGCAACCTTTTTTGTCCTTCGAGCCTTCCTCTAAAGGCGGTATTGTGTAACGTTTACAACTTCACAATGATTATGTAAGACTTGAGCCCTCAATCCAACATTAATGAATAGATAGTGCTGACAGGAATATATGAAAATTATAACAAAAATATTGTATTTATAAAATACTTTTACAAATGTTTAACACTTTTAACGCTGAATATTGAATATTCAGCTACTTGCTGACTGTACAACAGGATCTTTTAGTAAATAATTTATTCAACGACAACCACATTCAAATTGTCCAATCAATTATCAAGATACGGAGATACAGAACTCTAGTTTTAATATCATGATCAATTTTGTCGTCTTACTCAATAGTCACAGATGTAATAATGATACAAATTAAGACTTTTTTAAAGACAACTCACGCACTGCGCAATCCTTTCTCTCGAGGGACTTCACAAACATTCAAAGAATACCCAGACTTAGAACAACCATTTGTGGATCACACAAATTTTTGTTCCGTGTGGGATTCGAACATACAACACTTGGCATAGTGGCAGTGGCGAGGCGACTACTTAAACCACTTCGCCATCCGCCATCCGTTTTTAATTGTTCTAAGATAGCTTGCACAAGTCGGTTCAATTTAAAATGGTATGTTTAATTTTGTTATTACAAGTTCAGTTATTAAAATCAAGATTGATTCGAAGACTATCGAAGAAATCTAGTTTATAGACAAAAAAAGTAAAACGGCCAGTGTAAAAACCGTATATAATCTGTAGCGCGGAGGCCATCTAGCCAAGCTGACGGCCGCTGACTTTCTTTCCTAGACTCGTTGCGACACCGATTCGTAATCGTTGCAATCGATACACAGTTTTTATAAATACGATTTAATATACAAATAGGATTTGGTGTCAAACGAGATCGATGTTATTAAACATTTTGAATATTCACGATGAACAAGGCAATTTGATATATTACCTATGAATAATGGGTATAGGTACTAACATGCAATACGAAGACGAAATTTGGGTTGCGTGTTTAAAAAAATTACATGGTCATGTTTGACACAACATAATATTACGCCTGTTGCACAAAAGCCTAAAGGATCCTAAAGGGTAATACTGAAAAGTATACATGCATATTTTGACAGTTCTGTTTTTTTTTTGTACTACTAATTTGGCGAACAAGCATTCGGCGCACCTGATGGTAAGTGGTCACCGTAGCCTATGGACGCCTGCAACACCACAGGCATCACTTGCGCGTTGCCGACCCTTTAGGAATAAAAGGAAGTGGGAAGGAGAAGAAGCGGGAAGGGGGCAGAGGGTGATTGGGGCTCCGGCACTCTCACTCACCGAACGAAACACAGCACTAGGAATACTGCTATCTCATTTCACTCTGCTTGTTTACGTACGACACACATCGTACGTAAACAAACAGAGCAGGCCGCAATATTTCTGTTCTAGTAACTTCTCATGTTCTTAGTATGTAGCGTGGCCTTTAAGTGTTTCTGTTACATACATATTTCATTATACATAGCTGGCTAATTGGTATTTTCTGCTATTTAGTTACTTGTCCATGCAATAGACAAGAAGCCCTGTTTAGCGAATTCAGCGTTTCGTCTATATATAAATACGTGAAGCAAAAACTTTGTACCACTTTTTACGAAAATTGCGCGGACGGAAGAGTATGAAATTTGGCACAATTAAAGTTTATATGGAGAAGGAGTGGCGAATCCATATCCATAATATTTTTATAAAATATGCATTAGAAATACATTAAATTAATGAAAAAACACTACACGCACACAACCATGCATTTGACACACGCAGTCGAATCGCGTTCGTAGTATTTCGGCATAGTTCGTCTGACGTCGGCAATCCTTCGTAACTATGGTTACATACACCTTATTTATATGTAATAAAGCAAGCTTAGGCATATCGGAAATGAAAGAGTATAGTTAAGTAAATAATAATTTCTTGGAAAAAGATAGGTAAATTAACCTGTAAAGCCTTGGCGAAATCTAAATGAAATGTGATTATAAGGGTAAAGTTATAGACAATAAAACCTTAATAACGATCAAACTTAAAATTTATATCAGTTATGGTCGAATTTTGACCACTAGGCGACCGCTAGTCTTTATTATTCTTTATCTTGTCACTTTAGAGATATTTACTTGACGTACAGATATGTTATGAAATCTATACTAATATTACAAAGCTGAAGAGTTTGTGTGTTTGTTTGTTTGGTTGAACGCGCTAATCTCAGGAACTACTGGTTCGAATTTAATAATTATTTTAGTGTTGGATAGTTTATTTATCGAGGAATGCTATATGCTATATAACATCACGCTACAACTCACGGGGTCGGCGCAGTAACTATAAATGCGAGTGAAACCGCGGGCACAGCTAGTTTAGATATAAAAGAATACCTATAGTATCCGCAATACCTAAAACTATATATATTTAAAAGTCATGTCGTTTTAGCTTTTTTATGAAGAAACGTATTATGCATTTTAAACTTAACCTATACCTTTAAAATGCTAATCTACAACATTTCTGTAGAAGACAACATTTGCATAATGGGTGAAAATTTGGAACAAACGTCTTTTTGTAACTTAATTATTTTGCATTATTGCCTCATATGCTTTTTGTTAACAATGTTTCCTATATAAACTAACTTACCTACCAACTTGTCAGTATCAATAAACACCTCCGTTCAATATAAAGAGACATAATAAGAAAGGAATTATTATCATCAATATTATTTCGTTGAATAACCTACCTGGTTTATCAGTAACAAGGATATTTTGGCCAACCCTAGAACACTTGCGCCCAAATAAAATATTTTCATTGTTTCTGGTTTCTGACTAATACTAATTACTAATGACTAATTAATGGGTTTATAATAAATAATGTTAAAAAGAAATTCTCTTCTTACCTTAATACGTCTGAGTTATGCGATTTTCGTATATTTAACACTGAATACGTTAATTATTATGTATTGCACAAGAAACGATGTCACTCTACGATTGCCCGATAGGCGGTGCTGCCATATTTTCTTGTCTAAAACGAGTTAGTTGACGCATGCAATGTTTTCACTTTCTATATTAATTATAGAAATGTGTAATTTATAAAACAAATGACGCTAGGTTAATAACATTTCTGCGGTTTACATTCCTTTTCTCGAGTTTATCTAATTAAAGAATTTGCTGGACTCTTTAGTCATGTCTGATGCTACGTGGACGTTACGTGCAATAACAATAATTAATAGAACTGATCTGTATACTTCATCTTCATTAAAAATAAATAGCACACTTAAATGTAATAAACTTCTAATCTGTCTTAAAAGACAAGCAATCTCCTAAAATATGAGGGAATTGGCGATAATAACAATACACAGGCTCTCCCTAGTTCAGCTTCAGTTTTAGTTTTACTATGTACCTAACGATTTAAACACTTAGGTAATGGATGTGATAAATCAATATTATATTATTGCTATGAATGAAATGAGTAATACATACATGAGGTGTACCGATTATGAGAATATGAAGAACTATTTTGTGTTTAGTTACCTGTACAATATCACGTAAATAAAAACTAAGCTCTATTACGACTGGCTACTAAGGATATTGTTTATTGAAATCACATTATTTCAGACAATTTTCCATACTTTTTTTGTACGCGGAGCATAAACAAAAGTTGCGACTTCTATGATATGAGATATAAGTCACATTTTTAACCTTATATGTGATGTAGGGGATCTGTAACACTATATGTGATACCCATATCTGGTAACTGCCATTACGATTACATATATCTATGTTAAACCCACAAAAATATGACTGGTTTATCCATTAGGTATTCATCTTCATCCACATACTACACCAACACATTTTTAGAAATGACTCCTTATAGTGATGATTATATTCAAGTATTTAAAAAGTATAAGTCTTTGATAACTTTGTATGTAGACTATCAACGCGGGCCTCCTTGACCGGCTGTACGGACACCTTTCACTTATGTACCTACACTTCATTTATATAAAATTAAAAGTTCATAAAACATTGTAACTAGGTCGCTCGTGCAAAAAACATAAATAGATGAGATTGTTTCTATATCGTGAATTGATACAGACAGTCGTGGACCACAATACGGCTTCTTTTCTGTAATTATCATACATGTTATTATTCTTATGTATATATGTGTTATAAACTAATATACATATATTATACTAAAGAGGGTCTTTACCTCCGATATATTTTTCAAATATATAAAGCAGGAGCACTTTATTTTAAAATCTAGGTACTATAATTTTCCCGCAAAGAAATCGATTTGAATGGAAGCCGAATTCTTTTTGCCTTCGTATTTTAGTGGCTTGCTCCAAATATATAATGTCCTCCTTTCTTTTTTCAGTCTCAAAGGCGGTTGTTGCCTGCCTTACCTATCTGGCATAACATAGGATTCGATGGATACTGTATTAGTTTGCTGTCATGTTGCGAGCCGAAATTTATGCTAAACTCTGGTCTAAAATATTTTTTGCTGGTCTACCTTAAGGTATCGAGATTAAACTTATAAATCTTCAGTAATTATTTACTTTGATAAGTTCCGTTTCCTTGTGGTCATACCAGTTTTTAATACCAGAATGTCTAGTACATATAGGTATCTTAGTAGGCTTGTATTGACGTTGATATGCAAACTAGGAAGTAAACAAGCAGCAGTAGTAGTTATAGGACTGCTGTACATGAGATCTCGGTCCGATGCCCAGGTTGGATATACATAGTTTTGTTGGGCTTTTCTACCAAAAAAAACTCCTTAATACACGGCATGGAGTCTGGATCTGTTCCCGGTAGACACCAATAAGCTCGTCTCTATTTTGTTAGATCAAAAGCCATAACTGTCCAAATTTTAGTTTAATTTAACATGCGTACCCTTTGAGAGATATCCCAGTGAGACTATAACTTATAACTAACTAACTCCTGTAATAAAATGGAGAGAAAATATGATAGTGGCTGTAGCTAATTGTTATATCTCAGTGAATGAGTAATATTTATAATATTTTTAGTGTGAAGGAAAACCAGTTGTTATTGTGTTAAGCTCGCTGCAGAGATCAAAACAAATATCCATACAGCTCGGCGACACAGAAATTAGTTCACATTACATTATGCATACGGCGATCATCACCTGATTACTTCTGAAGTATGAGACTAGACTGACCGTGAGACATTATATACAGAGTTAGTGTCACTATATGTATAATTATAACATATCTAAGTGCGGAGAAAACTGCTTTTCATAAAAAAAAAATTTTGAGTACTATAGTTGTCCATATTCATGGGTATATAAATTAGTAAGAAGATTTTGATGGAATTCTATATGGATTTAATTGAAACTGGGGTACAACAAAGTCTATCATGTAATGTCAATGGATTATTTTGTGTGCATATATTTGTCGTAGCGCAGTATAAAACGTTCTTTCAAAAGAAAAAGCAATTTACTTATAGACTTTATTAATTTATTATCCTTTTATTCAAACTTGTACTTATCACAATTTAACATTTCTTTTTTTACATTAAGACGACTCCCGCACTTAATAATCTCGGTATTGCGGAGAAATTTACAAACATTTAAACAGCGGACACAGAACACCCAGACTCGAAACAAACATTTGTGGCACACACAAAGTTTTGTCCCGTGTGGGATTCGAACCCATAAAACTCGGCGCAATAAGTAAACCACTATGCCATCCGTGCAGTCAATTCTGCAAATAATTGGTATCTGCTGCGATTAACATTATATAATGGCATTTTTTTTATGTGATGTGATATGAGGAGCAAACGAGCAGACGGATCGCTTGATGGTAAGCGATTACCGCCGCCCATGGACACCCGCAACACCAGGCCTTTTAAAAAGGAGTACGCTCTTTTCTTGAAGGTTTGTCATATTTTCTTTGTCTGTTACCATAAAAATATATTTTTTTATATCTCTACTATAACAAATGCTTATGCCTTTTCGGTGATTAAGTGCATTATATGTACTAACAATATAAGTGTTATTTAACGTAATTACTTATTAAGAAAGAAAATTCAGGTAATGGACGTTTTGTAATTTCTTTCTGTATAATCTATTATTAGTATTAAAAGTTTAATGATCTAACATATTAGAATGAATGTCATGTTTTTATCTCAGCTAGCTTTGATGGGCATATAAATAAATAAGTTAAAACATTTGCAACCATTACAGTAATAAATACGCAAATTCTTAAATAACTAAAAGTAGATCAGTATCTCTTTGTCAATTCCGAGGATGCAATTTGCAATTCTTGGGGAAATAGCTGCTATTCTATTTTTGTGGTCGGTTACCTAGTATTAAAGCTCCTCCCATTTGGTATGTGCAATGATAAAATGCAGAATAGCAATATTAACAGTTTTAAAAAGTTTAAATTGCAATACTGTACCTGTAGTATCACTATATATGCAATATGTGTATATTATTTGTCGTATAACTTAGTCATGGATAGTTATCGGTTACCAGAAAGTCCATAAGCAGACGAATCACTAACCACAATAATGGAAAGCTTGTCATAAAAACATATTTTAAATTACCATCCTGGTATTTTTAAAAAAAATGATTCATGGTCTGCATAATTAACTAATGAAGTCATATCTTAATGTGCTTCTGGTACACAAGGGTTCGTAAGAGATGGTTTTGTAAGAATACTGTTTGCATAATTGGTCTTATAATGTAATTAGTCGTTTATGTAAGAGGCCGTTACACTTGCTCAGGCGAACAATGGAAGGTGAAGAGTCTTTGTTAACGAAAATGCAAGATCGTATTATTCCTCCTGGCATTGTCAAATTCTTGTAACTGCTTTTCTTTAAAAAAAGAGTTTCTGCACTAGTTGTAGTGCCTGTGTTATAGGAGACTTTACAATTGAAACTATTTGTAAATCACACAATGTTTCATAAACACTTAAATCATTGCGCCACGTCTATACAGGAGATGAATTTTATTGCAGTAACTGCTATCTGATTCTGATCACAATTACAAACTAACATAAATCGAAACGACTTATCCAAAAATAGTATATAATCATCGCGTATTGGGAGTTTGCCAGGCGATTTTCCCGATGCATCAAAGTATTTTCTATTAAGAAATTTCTAGTACATTTAGCTGAGCTGGAGTGGCGTAGTGCTGTGAAAGTTTTCAAAGGTCATTAGCACTACACGTCACGTGACAAATGACTGCCGATACTAACACTACCTATATGATTATCCTTCTGTAATGATATCACTATGTTGTCAAGGAAATCCAAAGTGTACGTGCGTTTACTTGTTTACCTAATCGGAGGAAATCAACAGTCGCAGGGTCAAGTGAAGAGACGCTTAGAGAATATTGTTTTGCATTCTCCTTGAATACGTATGATATGAAATTATTGGAAATAGGGGAGATATTCACTTCGACTAGAGTAAAGCCTTGATTGTAGTTTAAAGTAGTGTTGGTTAGATGTTGCCTTCATAAGGCACTAAGGTCATAAGGACTGTGAAAAGCAAGTGCAAGTAGAACGCGTATAAGAATCGATTGAACCTAAATTATAATTATAGTAAGAATAGGCACATTTTCTGTCCTAAATAATATTTACTAACTAATAGTACTTTTTAAAAACCGTTAAGAATCTGTGTATATAGGTACATCAAAGATAAGTGTATTAGAAATTCAGATCAACTACTAACTATTTCAAATCTATGTTTTTTCTTACGCCTGTATGTTCGAGCTTCACGTAAGTTCAACTGAACGGATTTTGATGCGCTTGTCACAGTTTTGTAGGATTCAACTCAACTTAAAATGTAAGCCAATTTTCATTTAGTTAAGTAGAATCAGAGTTAGTGCGATCAGCGTAAACGACCACGGGGGCAAAGTCGCGGTCATAATCCAGTAGCATATGAATAATATATGGTATTTTAATGAAACAGCTACTTAACTCAAAATTTTGAAGTTAGGCAATTTTAACTGTAAAGGTGTGACTATAAATTTAATATTATATTAGTGGTAAGTAATTGCAACAGAGATTAAATGTGTTTAATCCACAATACTCAGAATAAGCCTCTGTTTTATTAAAAGTGTAAATTGTACCTACATTTTACTACATTAAATTGTTGTTCTTCATAGAAAGTATGTTCTGTGGGTTACACTTTCCCAGACGTTGTACTTGACAACATCAATCGCGACTAACGGATGGACATTCTTTTCACGCTCCATTTAAATACCACTAATTGATCCCCAACTAACAACTGACCGCAACGGAGATTACTTAACCACGTTATTGAATTACCGATCAATAAATATTATTTACTATTATAAGTTTTCTTTTTAAACATAGGTGGCATTTAGGCTTAAGACACCTTGCAGTCAGCGTAGTCTATGCTCGCTGGCAGTACCAGAGGTAGTGTTCTCACGTTACCAACTCTACGGAAAAGGAATTAGAGATGAGATGAAAAGAGAGATATAGGAAAGGTAGTAGTTTGAGCCTCCGGAACGCTTATTGGGCGAAAAGCAGTAACAGTTAATACTGATATGCCTGTTTCCTATAACAAGGTAAGTCGGCTCATTCGTATTCGTATTCCGAAGCATTTATTTCCATTAACTTTCCACAATTTTCTACGCATACGTCGAAATGAGATCACGTATTAGGAATGTGGTTTGCGTAGGTACCTAGTATTGTATAAGTTACACAACGTCTAATAGAAAATTGTTATGATTTTAAAGGATTACTTCGTACCTTATGATGGCTTAAATAACTAAAATCACATCAAACCAATATGTTTTTAATGTAGGTACACACACATGATAAAACCGCAGCGTAGTCAATATTGTTACATAGTTGACTGTTGACAGAATGTTTCGGCATGGTATTTAAAAGAAAGTACCAGTTAATCAAAGAAAATTACTCGCCCGTCGTGCTACGGAACACCCCGTGCGATTGTTTTATTGCAACAGCAAAAAAATATTGTATGAATTAGTTTTGAGCTAGACTGTGCCTATATTTTATTTAATCAACTTTTAGCAGAAATAAAATGAATGAATATACTATTCGTCAAGCTGGGCTTCCATTCAGAAAGAGCTCTCTACGGTCGCCTTTTAACTTGCAACGTCAAACGTCATAGAAGTACTTACTTAAGGGCCTAGTAGTTAAGGACTGTACGATTAAAATTTGTTAAAAAGAGTCTCGATACAATAGACCGATTTGGTTTTTACTCGGAAAATCATATAAAATATAAAGCAAGTTATAAAAATGGTAACCTATGCTTCAGTTAGTTAGTCTCCTTTCCGCTTAACTATTTCGTTCGTTACCATTTTGCGGCGGACCCCCAACTTTAGTTACATTTCTGTTTTCATGACCTACTTATAAGTCACCGTTAGTATAATTCAAGTTACATCACTACTGAGTCCTACGTGGATAGACCATAGACCACGATTCTACTACTTGACATTGACATGTAATGGATACCTATCTTAGGCACATCTCGACCTTTTAATGACGTTATTTTGGGCGCGAAACCCTGACCTGTCACAAATGGATTTATGATTTTACATAGTATTATTTTATCACAATTTACTTTGTTTTTACACAAAAGTACTTGATTAATTACCAGTGAGTTAGAAGTCATTGTCACAGTGTTTTCGCCTTGACACAGGTCGATGTAATAGTCGAATTGTAAATGATAAACTTAAATCGAAGACAGTTTCGCAATTATTAATTTCTCGCGGATTGGCAAATAACTGTAATGTGTAATAAATCCAAAGCTTTACTTATTGCGACAGGTATCGATAGCCATATAACTTTTATAAGACCCAGGCATTTTTGGCAAATGTCTATATATGTATAGAAAGAGGATGACCTTGTGATTGGTTTAGGTTGTACGACGGGGGTTAATGACTTGAATTAGATAGTTTCATACGGCAATATTTTTAGGTCATGACAATTTTTAATCTATTATATTATCGAATGCTTTTTTATGCGAATATATAATTTTAATATGAATATGTAAATGTATAAGAAATGTGTTCAATATCATTTCATCATCAATAACGTGAACATCATCAGTAGGTCAGTACATGTGAAGTAATAAGTCTTACACTTTTGCGTTGCATGAGATACCTATATCTATACTTATATTATAAAGCTGAAGAGTTTGTTTGTTTGGTTGGTTGAACGCGCTAATCTCAAGAACTACTGGTTCGAATTGAAAAATTCTTTTAGTTTCAGATAGCCCATTTATCGAGCAAAGTTATATGCATATAACATCACGCTATGACCAATAGGAGCGGAGCATCAATAATAAATTTTGCAAAATCGGGGCAAATTCTCTTATGTGGAGCAGACGAAATTGTGCGGGTCAGCTAGTATAAGTATATAATCATAAGATGAAGTAGTCAGCTTGTGCGTAAAACCCGTTATGAATAAAATATAGATGTAAAGTAGATACACACAAATGTATATGCTTCTGTTTACCCATTAATTATAATGTTAACAATATAATTAATAACAAAACAAACTTCTATTTACAGAAGACATAAGTATGGAGGCCGAATAAACGTAACCTTTACTATAGTATAAAAACATCAATATTGACAAGTGTTCATAAGTGTGGATACCGTAAACAATGTTCACTACGTACCTAGAGTTGCTTTTATTTACATAATTACCAAGATAATAGCATATAACCTCAAAACTTAATAGCTAAATTGTCTTTGTTAGGCAGTAGTATAGAAACATCGAGCTATCAAATATAATAGGTATATTAACAGAATTATGTAATATTAGGGTCATAGGGTCATCTTTACTCGTTTCTAACCATAAAATAATGGCTAGGGGTGTCACTTCTCAATGTGCGCGTTCCTAATTATACGCACGCACAGTTAACAAACTCGTCGCGCGTATGCAATAACGCAGTGTCCTAACCGAAACTCGCCGCGTTCTCATTGAGAATTTTAATGACAATGTATAACTCATTTGCGGAGACCGCCAACAAGACAATGATTTCGGTACCACATGTTGTGCACGTTTCGCAAACTACGATTAAGTATGAAATACAATTATAAATGTATTAGATAGTAAGCTTTGTCGACTATATTTTGAAATTTGTATCCGCTTCTGTATCGGTTCTTAGGCTGTCACAATCAGCGGTTGTGTTACTGTAATATCATAACAAGGGGAATTGATAGATGATTCACGACATCCTGTCGTAATAGGTTTGTCATTTGGAGTGAGAAAAGGTGAGCTGTTCGATTTGACCTGTGTGGTTATGCGGTTTATTTCATTACAGGTCAAAGCAGTTTAGTCTGTAATTTGTAAAACGCTCGACAATATAGATTGGTCCGAAGCAGATTGCCAATATAATTATTGAATTTTAAAGGATACACAGCTTTTTAAGTGGGCTTAAATCTATAAAATAATATCGAGGAATGTAGATATGCATATGCAATGGATAATAAAAGCTATTTTTTAAATTAGATTTCATTAAACGCATTTTAAATTAAATAGTTGTTTTTCTTTTCAGATTTATATTTTGCTTTATCATTAAGTTTTGAGTTTTGTTTAATGTTTTTAAGTCCTTAGCTCAACGGGAATATAGTTGAAAACAATTTAAAAAAATGTATTAAAAACAAACAATAGATCGGACTAACATAACTAATTGCGGGCAACCGAAATAAATATTTTCATCTAGGTCACAAAATAACAATTATGAACGTTAAAGTTCTACTATAGAGTAGCAAATGTAACTTTACAAGAAATAACTTAACATATATAGATATGGGTGGAGTTAAAATAGTGCACTATATTGGCTAAGTGACGATTGACACATCATTGTCACCTGACTAAAAGAGTAGCGTATACTATGGGCTTTTCCGAAGCAGGCATTGACTACTAAAACGAATTATCCTTGAAGAACATTAAGTAATAACAGATGCATGTTGCGTGCATTTTGTAAACTGAAAACAATTAATATTCATATCGATTACACAGCTAAAGGTGTTGGTGAAATACTTTATTTATAGTTAACTAGCTAACCCGACAGTTGACGACGTTGTCCTGTATAGTATTATTATTATCTTATGTGGGGGGCCAGTCAGTGCAGACCGGCGACACTTCGACCCAGTGGGATATTTTGTGTCGACACTCTCCCAATAAGGACTGCCATAGATGTTCATGGCAGCCGGGACCATCGGCTTAACGTGCTCTCCGAGGCACGGAGCAGCCGATAATTGTCAATCAATACGCACATCATTTCGAAAAGTCATATAACTTCCGAAAGTCAGAGGTGCGCGATGTGGGTTCGATCCCGAGACCCTCTGCATTGCAGTCTGTTGGTCTCCCCACTGAGCTATCGCTGCTTGTTGCTGAGCTATCCTGTATAGTAAATAGTCGTTAAGTTGAGTGCACTATGTGAGTGCGACAAACTGAAGTCCGATTAACGCTAGTGCGACAGAACTGTATTGCGATTCACTATGGTTCGAATGCACGCTAGTGCGAAACACTGACGCTCGACATCACTCTAGTGCGACATTGAAGGCTCAAAATTATCTGAAAATGTATTTATTACCTAATAATAAGCAAAGGAAAATAGTGGTTAATAAAATTATTGCCATACTTTACTGCATTCGCCATATTTGCTATGATTATTCGATTTTCTGTGCATTTTTCCACTTTTCTTTTCGTCAGTACCTTCTACAATGTGATATAAAACTTAAAAATCAAGATGAATGAAATCGGCAAAGTCGTTCTTAAGTAATGGCGTGACCAAGAGAAACAGTGATTTATTTTATATATATGTATAGATGGGCATTTGATAAATAACACTACACTTCCGAAGAGGGTCTTTGTTTGTTATGGCTCGGGACATAAACCATTAGAATTATTTAGAGGAAGTGTTGGGTACCTAATACATTAGCACAAGCGACCTAAAGCGATTGAGATTTATGGCTCTGGTACATATGCTAGGTGAGGCACGGGACCTAAACAAGCTACAAGACTGGCGCGAGTAATGATTACTTGCGCATGGAAATAGTGCGGGTGACTTGCACATGTTGCCCGCGCCAGTTTCTTGCGTTAAAAGAGCAACTGTTGAGTTGTCAACACCATTATGCTTAACAGAGCCTACTAATTCGTCAAACACTGTTCGTCTTTGCTATATGACTTAAGTCACAAACGACGCAGTACCGAATTGCATGTGTTTTTACTGTTATTTATTCCTAAAGCACTTAAACATAAACATATTATACAAAGAAGACAGCTTTTAGATAACATAACGTCAAATTATTTGACATTTCTAGTGACTAAGTACATAACGGTTCATGATAATTGAATATTTACATATCTACTGTTTGCAACGATATTGCACATGGCGCATTTGCCGTAATGTTTTACTACTGAAGCAACAAAAGCAACGTCCATGCTGTTAACTTAAAGCAGCTATGATTGCGTTAATTGATAGAAACTAGTATCGTGCGAATAAAGTAGATATTACGAAGGCACGCATGTTACACAAAATACGTAAAATATTTTTCGAATTATTGAAATAAGACGAGCCGGTGTGTGGTGAATAATATAAAAAAAAGTATTGAATAATATGCCTATGTATGTATGTACTTTCTATACTTCCTACATATCTCTCCGGGCAACAAGTATGACTATACTCATATATAGTTGTTGATCGGGACTCCGAAAGCCGTAATTTATGAATTTATGCGGATTTATGAATTATAATAATTTCTATGTTGAGAATTCGACAAATGATTATTTTGTAATTCGGTAATTATTTTTGAGAATATATCTATTAAATATAGTCGCAAAAATATGTTGTGAAATAGCACTGACATTGGTATGCACAACTACGAAATTGTTTTAAAAGTTTCATTTTTGTCATCAACTGATAGAAGACACAATAATTAATTCTATAAATATTCTAAGTTAAAGGAAAGTAGAACTACTTATTGTTGCTCGTATTAGAGGCTGTATTAATTGCAATGTTAGATATAGTACACACAGATAAGGATACGTTAAGGACGAATTATGGGACTAAATCACACATTTCTATAAACTTTTTATATGTGGCATAGATGACAAGTTTTTAAAAATAGCTACAATCTTCTTTCCATTCGTCACTTCAATGAAATCTCGCACATTCTATGACTAGCGAATTATTGTGTGCTGGTATTCATGCACTTGAGCGCTCCTAAAGCCATAAATCTCTCGGCAAATTTAGCATGTCAAAAGCTATTTGAATGATGTCACATCATCCGTGTCACAAACGCCACGTTGATAACACAATACTATATATAAAAGTCTTATTTTACATAACATTTAAAATGCATATCGCGATAAAGATCAATCATTACGTGATTGTGTTAAGAACACGATTGACAAACCCAGTCCGTTCACCAAAGACTGTGGAATGTAATTGGCAAGTTAATAGTTGTATTATTTAGCGGTGAGTGGTGTACATATGCCATTTGTAAGGTTGAAGATAAAGGAATGCAATGTATTTAGCAACTTTTTGATAGTCACTTCGTGGTTATAGATGTCGGTAATCATACCAATTACCGGTGTTCAAATTGCATTCCTCAGCAACTGATTAGTGAGATGTGCAAGTTTTAATTTAGATCCTATCTATCATTGAATAGTTAGTGATATTAAATGGCTTCAACGTAGTGCCACTTATTTGTTTTAATTATTGTAAAGTTCTTGATTTAATTATGCCTAAAACTAATTATTATTGTTTATTTTGAATTTATATGCCTGAGTCATGAGGGGCTTTATAAACATTACAATAATTTAATTTAATTTATTTTATTCCAATTTATTTCAATTATCTTCAATTAAATTATATTATGACATTATTTGATGATAGATACTGTCAGCATTTTAAGACTAAGTATTTTTCAAGTTATAATAATAATAATAATAATAATAATAATATTCTATCACATACACACAACACCATC
Source organism: Catocala fraxini (assembly GCA_930367265.1). Taxonomy (NCBI): domain Eukaryota; kingdom Metazoa; phylum Arthropoda; class Insecta; order Lepidoptera; family Erebidae; genus Catocala; species Catocala fraxini. The sequence goes on from OV884032.1 coordinate 10,106,213, forward strand.
TAGCCCAAACTAAACAGAGCTTTTACTATGGGTACTAGACAATGGATAAACATACATATATACTTTTTTTTTTGTATATATATACATATTATTCATAGAAACACCCAGACCAAGACAAACATCCATGTTTATGCACACAAATGTTTGACTTGTGCGGGAATCGAACCCGCGACCTCAGGCGTGGCAGTCGGTTACACTAACTACTACGCCATCGAGTCGTTATTAATTATATAATAATTAATAACTTACTGTCATATAAATTTCCTTTTTTAATAAAATTTATATGTAAACACTATGCATGCAATTTGTAATAATTATTATAAGTTTTATTTTTTATTTTAATGCCATTATTTGTTCAATGTAAGTAGTTAATGCATGCCGTGGCAGCCTGTAAGTAAGGCAGCACTATGTAATGCATCCGTATTTATGTGTTATCACAATGTTTATAATTAGTGTATGCTTTGTTGGTTGTCGATAAATAAATAAATAATAGATACAAAAATATCTGAGGCCCTCATCATACTATCCTATATCTATTTCTACATCAGACATGGTAGAATATTAGAGACGTATTATGATCATTCTAATAACACTTTTATTGTATCTATATTCTTACAAATAAATGATTCTTTCTTTCTTTCTTATTATATATATTGAAAAGTTTGTGAGGATGTTTGCATGTCTGATACTAACTTTAACTGTTAAATATACATATATTATATGTATTTACTTACAATACATTGTTTCTTATCTATCCGTATTTAGTTTGTGAATGTTGTGTTTACCGCTTGATTTTGTATGCTCAGATAGTATATATCAAGTATTTTTGAACATGTATAAGTGTAACAAATGTTGGTAAACCAATAAATAAATAAATAAAACCTATTTAAATGGGACTAGAAACACAGATAACCCTAATGGGTTGCTGGCTGGGTTATCTTACAGGATAATTCCTGTACTAGCACATAAGATACTTTGTATCTAATGCTACGCCTACGTAAAGTCCACGTAAACGTCAACTGAGTAACGTTTTCGTGGACTTCACGTGGGCAAAGCCGTGGGCAGAAATTAGTTAACTATAAAACTTATAATGTTTTCACGTAAAATCAGCCTATACCTTTATTTTGTATTCCGGTATTTTGCGTGTTACTTTTCAATGTGCACGCATGAACAACCACGAGAAAGTACGGGTTTGTCCTGTTGAAATTCCTCGAAACATGCTTTTACCATTTTGTTAAAGAAAATGAATATTGACTTTGTATAAATCATTGTTTATCAATATTCTAGTGAACATGTTTGTTCGTACATTAATTTAAGAGGAAATTTGAACTTAAAGATGGCCTGTAGGACTTGAAGGCCTATATGATGGTTGTGCTAGCAAGACAACAATCGAGCGTCTTTGGAACAAACAGAATAGACGATGCGTAAGGATTCTTTGGGAGATGCTATGCCTAGCACACAGAGCAATGCAATTATCATAAAAGTATAGCAAAAAAAAATATCGAAAGATTACGCTAATAGAAAAATATTATTTATTTCCATCAAAAAATAAACATTTCCATTCCACTACTTAATACGTCCCGCGTCATCTAGAAAAGTACACATGAATTAAAATTGAGCGTAAGATTTCGAGTATCCTGATCACTGATGTTGATTGAAAGGCAACTATGTTTATTTTAAATTATTTATTGGGTAATGACCGATGGTTTATTTTTTATGTGAAGATGTTGTAACAGTTTTAAAGTATATTCTGTATAATACTATGTGACGTGGAGTATTGCATGTACAAGGGCACTTAACTGGTAATCTAGTGGCGGTTAAATATTGCAATACACATTAAAACATAAGAGATAGTTATACAGAAGGTCAACTGTGTTATAAGTGCTTAAAATCTAGTAATAATATAATGCTTTAATTGTTGAAATACACGCACTGAAATACGTGACCCAGCCGATTATAAAATTATTGTAATCTCTTCGTGGACGTAATAAGTATAATATAATCAATTTGTTTTTAGTTACACCTGTAGAAAACCTTGATTATTTTTTCAGTATGTTAACCATCAAATCTTAAATTTTATTCATTAGCTGGGCTGGCTTATGGGAAATGTACCCTAACTTCGTATTAAAGGGTACGCTCATACGTATGAATATGATTTTGTTCTAAGTACGGGGTAAAGGTATCAGGAAGATTGAATATAAAAAGATTTGTTACCTTGTGCATTCTAAAGCAACATAATAATATATTGATGATTAGACGGCTTGCAGGATATTCTGAAGGCAACTTAATGAGCAATCGATATCAAGCAATAGCTCGCTACAACGTTTATTGAACTCTTAGACCAAAGGCATAGCCACAACAAATTAAAAAAATTGGAGCGTGTTGTTTGATGGATGTATTTATTACAACATATTTGCAGTATTTCAAGGCAAGCATATAAAAACCGTTTTAATTTCTAAAGATCAAAATAACAATTTATTAGCCAAATATTTTACACTTTACACAGTAAGAATCAGAATTTCTAACGTTTGTATCGAGAGTCGAACGAGGCCGTCTCAAGGCTGGGTCGTGGAGTCGAGGCAAATGGAGCACACGAGGTTGTCGCCGACGGTCGAGGCTCCACATTATTAGACTTTCCTTATACAACAAACAAGCCACTTCCGTAACACTAATTGCCGACGATTGTCATGCGACGCTAGCCCTATTTTCATGTGTCCTTTTCTAAATATGGACGTCGGTATTTTCATTTCGGTTTTCCTTTTAATTTCCTCATCGCTTTGCCTTTAGGTGATCATATACGATGTTTTTTTATAATCAAAGTTCTTTTTGTTAATGTAATATCGTAGTTTTTTGGGGTGGAGAGCCACTTTCCATACACATACGATTTGACACGTACTTTTTTCATACTTTATATTGTCAAATTGAAAAATCCTAATTTATAAACTTCTATGAAAATCAATAGGTGCTGTAATTTTGACTGCTATACACATAATACATATGTCTACAACCTAGTAGCTTTCAAAGGAAAAAACCGATATTTATTAAATTTAAAAAATAGTTTCATCAGTAAGGTTCTAAGCTATATTGGATGAAAATTTGTCCAGCTCTTAAATTATATAAATAATTAACTTTTTCCGGTCAATAACATTAACTACGAGAGGTGTTGCCATGCGAGCTGATTTGAAGTTTTCGCATTGGCATTGAAGTAATATATCTATAAAAAAAACATATTTAAATCGTTTTGCATACATTTCAAGGTATTTTTTGTAAAATGAACACAACAGTTCAGAGCATTATCTTAATCCAATAAAAATATTAATGTTAAAGAGAAACCTTGTTAGGGTGGTGTTATAAAATGACCGTTAGTTTGCGCAGACTTTCATGAACGGCTAAGCTGCAATTAAGTTGCAGCAAATATAACCTGAGGTGTCTAATTATTATACGGGACTTTCTCAACATCATCAATCTAGCATTTTCCCTATAGAGTTCCCAGCGAAACCTGATTTGATTACCATCCAGCATAGTTTCTAATTTTGATCATAACTTTACAGACATTTATGGAGATTTTAATTTGTTTATATTATAATAAGAACAAGAGCTCATTATTCATGCCAATAAAATGTTGCTTTCGAATCTCCATTGTTTGTTCGGTGGGATTTGTTGACATTAGGTGATTGTGCTTTGTTTGGAGTTCATCAATTATTTCTAATCGCGATAGATCAATGCGCTTCGTCGCGTGTCTGCTATGCGCTTGCGCGTCACCGCGTGCATGCGCACGAGTCGCTTTCTATTGACATGCTGCAAGACATCGTACAAAAATATGTTGTACAATATATGATTTTATTGTTTGGTGAAAATATATTTATTTATTTGATATTTATTTAATGTTTAATAAATACCTATAACTGTGTGACATATGTATTTAGATTGAACGAAAATGTGCTCACATTAAGAAGATTGAGCTCACACATAACATTTACTGATAGAGGACGATAGTGTTCATTTTTCAGTATGAGTGAGCGTAATAATACGTGATAATGTAATGAATGAGCGTGAGAGTTAAACAACTAACAATAACGTCCAGAAAGGTGAGCATATTTTAAACGTAGTAGACCGGATTGTATTTTCTGTTCCATCACAGCATTTATGATTTTCTTGTTTTTTTTTTTACGTAGTGGAATGCATGACGCATACCCCTCTGCGGGGGCGGGCCGAGGGGTTATATCGGACTCGCCGGGGTAACAGAAAGATGTTAAGAAGATAATGTACCTCCCGGAATACCGACTAAACCTACCATGGTGTTCCTCGACAAAACCACTATCGACGGGGCCGCGCGAATCACTTGCACATGCGGTCGCGACCCCGCCGAGGTTTCGGCCCGCCGCCGCCGTATGAAACGGCAGCCCACTACACGAACAGACCATGATGTTTTTTTTTTTTTTTCCTTTGTTTAACCTTTGTATCAGAATTCCAACATATAAAAAAATATTTATTGCCTTTTAGACGTTTTGTTACTACAGTTCTTTTTTGGAAAAATAATACCGTTCCATTATTTAAACTGTAATTTCGGCCGCCGCCATTTTCGTATTTCTACGCAGGTATCATGCACGCGATGCATGTATTTAGCAATTAGTTTAGTATCCGAAGACTACGATTTATTAGAGTATGTATACAATTTGCAATTTTAAGCTTTCATCGTCGGAAAGTACAATACCACTTCAAGCTACGCCTACAAGTATGAAAGCAGCCCGTTCCCGTATTGACCTACGACTTGCCACGCGACCTCCGAAGTGTATGAATTCAATGAGAACGAACAATAGCCATACTTTTGTTCGTTCGTTACATAAGGAAACCTCAGATATGTGTGTCATTCATATCTTTTTGTTATGTCGATTTCTAGATGACGTAGTAGATTTTCTCTAAGTTAATTATGTACCTTATAATAATGTCCTCCAGACCAAATTTCGGTTACGGCGGCCTTTCATGGCATAGACTAGCCATCTGCACAGAAGTTATTATAGTGCACAAGGGTGCAAATGTAATTACACTCTCTATGCGCTCCTTTTCTTTGTCCTATGGATTGTAATTCGTCGTCGTCTTGGTACGGTGGGTTTTAATACTACCAATTTCCTACCTTTGGGTTGCCATAGAGAATTTCTAGACATATAAAGCCAAACACTTTCGTGGGCCAGGAATCACATTCTTTTTTTTTTATATATCTTGGGTGGCGAACACGCATGCGGCCCGGTCCATCTGATGGTAAGTGGTCCCCGTAGCCTATGGACAACATGGCCTACAACACCAGAGGCATAACTTGCGCGTTGCCGACCCTTTAGGAATCCTTTCCTAAAGAACACTTCCTAGTGGGAAGGAGAAGGAGCGAGAAGGGGGAAAGAGGGTGATTGGGCCACCGGCACTCTCAATCACCGAACGAAACACAACAGTAGGAATACTGCTATTTCACGTCGATATTCTGTGAGAGGGTAGTCCTCCCCCGGTCGAGCCGGCCCATTCATGCTGAAATCAGCGAGGCTCTACTACACAAATCCTGAGGAAACTTCAACCACAGCAGTCACATTAGTTACCAGTTCACACAACTGCAGTAAAAAATAAACTAATGCGGGTATACAACTCTGGGTTTTGATCCTTTACTTGCCATCCTTTAACTATATTCGACCAAAACGACATGCTGTATATTATCAGATCAGATGAAAAAATAAATAAATTCACACATTGAACCATAAACATTATATTATATACCTACACGTGGGTATGTGTATCGTTATGTATATACTTTAATAAATGATGAGCCTTTTTATTGTTTCTATAGGAGGTATTGCTCTTAAACCGTTCCGCTATAAATCACAATGCACTGAAATAATAAGTCTGAAATTCATGTGTTCGTTCCGGAACATTGTTATCAAATCAAACATCCATACATTTATAATGCATTTCATGCATGCATTCATTATTTATGATACGTCATTATTAACTGTGAAATTATGTCTGCTTTGATTGTATGGGAAGCAACAGAATCGTGCCGGAGAAAATTTTACCCTTACTTCGGTCAAAAGTGGGATAGCGTTAAAGTTAAGGCATTAATAGGAATTGCTGTCGATTTTTGTATACATACATATATCAAATATGATCTGATCTATTCTACTCATGAATTAATACTAGAAGGGAGGGGGCATACAACGATGGGTCAAAAATAAAATAAAGAGAATTAGGTAGGTATTGAAACGGCAGCAAAAAATTACAAAATGTAAATAATGGAAGAGGGATGATTACTAGGTAAAAATCTTAGCGAGTTTGATGGTCATTATAATTAGCCTATGATAGTCTATTGCATGATAGCCATTGAGCTCGGTCTTCGTCTATAAAATATTGTATAGGCTAAATCTATCCTCTAAATAAAATACTGCGGTTGTTATAAAAGTTGTTGTTAGAAGCGATGACGTTTTGATTCGAAGTCGGAATAGATTATTTCGACTTTGAATAATTACAGATATGTCATATATTATGTTACGCGTTGGACCGCGATTACTTGCCATGTCTACGTTCCCAACTTAGTCTAGAATTCTTTGTTTTAACGTCGATTGTATGATATACGTGTATACTGTATAATAATAATTCGATAGTGAGGTGTGTACAAGCTTACGGCTGTGGTTATATGTGTCGGTTGCAACAGCGCTGCGATAACTCTTGTTACACCACATTCGATCCACCAAGCGTTTCCGCTTATTACCTACTACTCTCTAAGTTTCCGTTCTTTTCTTTGAAACATCACAAATGTGTGAAAGGTTAAGTTTATTTTTCCTTTGTGACATGTAGTTAATATATATGTTGTTTGAGGACGTCTGTAAATAGCAATAAGTCTATCATCGCCTCTCTGACAGTCAAATCTAATGTTTGTTTGTATATGGGTAAACAACAGGGTTACTTATAAAAGTATAGTTGCCTAAACCTTGACTTGAGAATTATATAGTTGAGAGGTCTCAACTAAATAGCAAGATCTTGATCAATGATTTACCATTAGTCAACGGCCCACCATTAATATATACCTATTTAACGAAATCTCAACGTTGGGTAATCTTTATCAGTGTATTTTAAATAAATTACTAGTTAATATTTACTTGCCTCTTAACCTGTGGTATGCCGGAACGTGGATCTACGCGAGACACAATGCTTTTTCTATTATGTCTGGTATTCCGGCATACAAGAGGTTAAATGTTTTATATTGATTTATACGTAGGGCTCTTGTCGTGTTATAAGATCACAATGTCTAACATATATGATGACATAAAATGTCATACAGGACCGTATATTATTAAAAGCCATATTTAGGCGTTCTTATTTCTAGAGATAAACTTTGATCTTATATTTAACTTCGCTGTCCATCTGCTCGTCTGTTCATCAAGCCTCTTTGAATGAAATGATTACTAAACGAAACGGATAGATTAACTAAGTTTAATTAAAATTCTACTAATTTACTCCAACGAACACATATGAGTTTTAACAGTTTGCCCTGCAGTGGGCAATATTACCTGAGTACAAAAAACATAGAGGTACAGTTAATGATACAGTATCTACTAGAAGTAGATATGAGACTTATGTACTTTTGTTTGTAAATTAATTTATACCCACTTTGTGATTACAGATTTTTACGTAACATTAACCTGTTGTATGCCAGAATACCAGACATAATAGAAAAAGCATTGTGTCTCGCGCAGATCCACGTTCCGGCATACCAGAGGTTAAAGAAAAAAAGCTAGACCTGATTATATTTCTATGTACAAAATACTGCTGGTATGAAAAACCACAGGGCATAAGTCCTACTTGTGTTAACCGCCTTGCATATGTATAAGTACAGGTTGTACGATTCTATAGTGGCATATGACCTACAGGTACTGACTAATTGAGGCCGAACCGAGTAATAAAGCATCAAAGCCGTTGACCTGGCTTTCTTTGTATTCATACAGCGTTCAAGTCACACTAACTCCAAATATTTACAGTGCAGTGTGACGGTTTTTAAGCAACAAGTGATATTGCCAAACCAGACCGTTTGCCAAGATTGTTTACTTCATACAAAACAATAGCCACACAAAAGTGTACGAGAACATTGTCCCTTCTTTGGGTGACAAATTAGCAATGTAATGTCATAATATTGTCTTCTGTTTACGCGAATATTATTCATTGAAATTAAACTACTATATACGAATTTTATCGCGTTGTTTATTTGACACTTCATTAAATAATTTTGAAAATTGTTACACTACTACTACCATTAAACTTTACAAATTTTTAAGCTAATTAAATTATTGTTAAAACTATTTAGATTGGTTAGCTGGAAAGAGCTATTATTTTAATGTCTGCAAACCCAGTCACAGATTAATACAGGCATTATATTTTATTAAGTAGTTTTGTTCATTATAATTAAAACAAGTAAAATGGTTTAGTTACAGGAAAAAGTAATTCGCTCACACGATATGGCCTTACCCGTTGTATCATATTTTTTGTTGTGTTATATTTTTAGCTAATTATTCTGTCTAGGTGTAACACATTTTTAACATGCGATGACAGGTTTAAACTTTCTTCGTGCTTAATAATTGACATTATAAGCGTTAGTTAGTCTGACATAAAATATACTAAAACGTAAATTAATAAAAATAGACCAACTACCTACGAGATTTAAACCTGCGTAGCTAGTTTAAATTTCGAATCAGTACCTTATGTCATTTTCGTCATCAAAAAGTAATTAGAAATATCAAATTACTTTTTGAAATATTGTCTACTTTTTACAGAAGCTTCTAATTTGATAAACCTATTAAAGTACGTAATGTTATTCAAATCTCGATGAAGTTTAACGTGCTGTCACCGCATATGTAACCTTCGCATCGTGAATGTCGATAACAAAACGATGAAAAACGCTATAAAGGTTTAAAAAAATACAGATGATTAGTTGTTCTATGTTTAAAATTACTGAATCACACTGCATATTATCCAGGAAGATTTCGAAGGGGGTTAACAGGCGGTGTTGCAAGCCTCGACTCGTTCTGCTACGGCGCGGACGCGGACGCAGTCGCTGCAATCTCATGACGTAACACTCACTTTGTCGTTGATCGCTCACTTTTATACGCTACTAGAAGGTGTTGTACCCGCTATGTAGACCGTCATACAATATGAACGTACACAGATACTTTTTTATAAACATCTGTCAATATTATTCTCTGCTTGAGATTGCGAAAGTGGCGTGTGATTTTTATTAATATCTGTTTTGTATTTTTACATACATTATTAATAGGACATTTATATGGTTTTACCTGAGAGTAGGTCAAGTCACATACTCTAAGCTACACAAAAAATATAACGAAAACCAACCTCTAATTTCTTAATTCAATTCACCAGAATAATATCTATCGAAAATATTAGAATGTTACAGATAGATTAATCTGGTGAATTGAATTAAGCGTATAAAAACACATGGCTCGTGTAAAACACTAACGATGAAGTCTGATGGGTGTGAATACGTGCAATAGGGGACCTACCACTACATGAGATTTGATAAACCACAGATACTCGCAAACAACAATTCCTAATACGGAAGCGCCGAGAGACTATTGAAATAAAAAAATCCTCACGTCATTGAAACCAAAGATAATAAAATAAACAAAATTTAAATTAAGTTCGGGTTCTTTGAAATAAATAAACTTCAAAATAAAAAGATGACCACCATCTTAGTCTACCCGTAAGCATGGCTGCTGAAAAGCAACTTAAACGTCGGGAAAGTGTAAATATAATTATAATAGTTTAATAGTTTTAAACATAAAAGATAGACATAGTAGTGTTTTTAAAATAAACTTCCTATAAAATCCGTATATTGTAGTTTAATTCCAATGTGTAATATTCGTGTAGACGATAGAAAATATTATAAATGATATGATAATAATAAACTAAAGAAGGAATATTTATGTGATCTGTGCTATATAAAGAGCGGTTAACTGGTATCTAATACTCTATCCATCTAATAGAAAAAAGTGCGGACTTTGATATGGTCTTTAAGTTTATAGTCATATCTGTATACATAAGCAGAGATAAATTACATCCACATTTTGCTAGCTAGGTATATATTTTTAAGATCCTACATAATGAGGGCGACTGTATTGTTATTTACTGGACTCTGATTCAGACTTCATGCTGTCAATTTTCTGACAAATAAACTTATTAAAATATTGCCCTACATGGGAATCTAACCCAAGATGTGCAGTCATGGAATTCAGTACCACTGCCACCAAGGCAGTTCTGTTCATGCATAAAAGTTGAGTACGCATGGTATTTAATTAAATCAATGGTTTGGAGGACGTTCTAGAATATACTGTGACGTCCAATTTGTCCACGTTCAGTACGGACATTTATTGATTAGATCAAGCTTAGATCAGCATCGCTTGATTGCGAAATTACAAACTCGTTTTGAGTTCGAAGGTAAATGACTAAAGTTGGGAAGAACTGGTGTCAAGCAGGTTCATTCTAAGTAGGTTATGTAGTACATTATGCATAAGTGTTTGTATTAATTACAACTTAAAGCGAATCTTTTAGACGACTAAGTATGTTTATTTGTGTTACATAAGGTAATAATATAGCTGATATTCTTATTCCATTATCAAATTCGGAACCTCAGGTATTTAAATATGGAACACGGCTGGTTTCTGTAGTTCCTAATTGGAGGCGTTTCGAAAACGTGGCACAAAAACGAGAAAATAGTTCGAAAAATTTGCTCTGATCACCTAATACTTAAGTTTAACAACTTATCATTTTTGTGTGTCATTAAGAGTCTTTATACCGGAAATCAGTTCTTCTTAAGTACTGCTTGTAAAATGGCTAACCAAAGAAAACTCTGTGGTAAAATCCGTGGTAGGTTTTGATCACGCCATGTTTATATCCGAAACGAACACTAAAAATAATTATATTGTTAATACGTATGTTTATTACCATGATAAAAGCCATAAAATACTATTAAGTTTATAAGCTAAATTAAATACAATATTTTAAATTATAATTACAGTAACTGCCTTTTGATATGTTTTGGCAGGCGGCCCGGTCACCCTTTCGGGTTACGGACTATGAGGAAGTATGAAACTTTCATACCCACTGTCATATATTCTCCGACAGATAGCTCTGTTTATAACCGGCATCGGCGCTTGACCACTCGGGAGCCGTACGTATGAATCTGTACTAATATAAGAGCGACTGCGCTATTTGGTAGTTTAAAGGCTTACCTATGTCCAACACACGGGTTTTGAAAGGCTAGTCAACGGTATCAAACTCAAATTCATATCAAGTGATTTGATTAACTGTTGATAATTCAATCAGCCAATCGCAGCAATTGACATGCGTTTGACTGTCTGTTAACAAATTTTTGTGTTGATCTGCCTTGCCATCGAGAGTAAGCGTAGTACACATTAATATTTTCGAAATTCAGTCCTATGAAGCTTGCGACATCTCAATTATATCTATGGCTATAGCTATATTCAGTCAATATTCTGAAGAATTCAAGTCATTGGCGTAATAGGTAGCATTGTGTATATGTATGCAAAATCTCACATTCGGTTGTACCTGGCATGTTACAACACTAAAAGGCGGATCAAATAAGATTAGGAAGATTGGGCAAAAGAGAATGTTTTGATAACTGACGTCATTAGTCCCAGACATGTCTTACAAAATTTAAGTTGTGTTATAGTTTGTAGCGTGGACAGGCACATTTGATTATTAAATTATCATCATGGTCACGTAATAATCAACTTTTGCTTGTCCTGCTACAAGCGTTTTTTTATATTTATAATGAATAAATAAAAATAAATAACAAAATATAATAAAGTTATTATTAACCCCAATAAGTCATGTATCGTGAAAAGTAACACAACAGACCAAAAAGTTAAAATGTAGAAATGAATGCGATAGTGAATGCGACTGCTCTTTATGAGGTCTCGGGATTAATGTCCAGTTCCGGTAAAGAGTTATTCGGTTTTGCTGTCAAGGCATTTTCAATGGAAATATGGTTCTAAGATCTTATGTCATGGTTGGTGACATGTGTGTGTACCTCTGCCCAACCCTTAAGAAATACAGTCAGACATACATAGTTGTTTTTAAATGTATGTTTTGACAAAATTTATTAACTATCAATATGTTTTTACATATGTGCAAGGACCGAAGATACATCGTTAATTATATAATTAATCGTACAGTCAGTTACAAATTGCGCAAGTCATCTTATTCAATCTTTAAAATCTACGCACAATTTTCCTCATACACAATTACCACATACGATAGCGTGTATAGTTACATTCTAGGGCATTGTAGATGTTTACAGAACACAAGATAATTAGATCTCAACCGTCGATAACTTTGTAATAAGTAATTTTACACGCTAAATTAATTCAAGTGATTATCGAGGAAATTCAATGCACGTTATGCCGTTCACTCCACACAGCGACCTTTACTTGTAATATCAAAATAGTCTAGCTAAATATCATTGATTATTATAGGCCTGACAGCTTAATAATGTTAAGTAAATTTTGCATTCGAAACTGCTACTTACATAATGTGTCTATACATAGAGCCTTACTTGAATACCAAATTGCAGGCGCCATTCAAACAGAATTTTAAGAGTACATGTTTCTAAAGTAGGCCATAAATTTTGGTTAGCGGGTCATCAATCTATGCCGTCGTGTTCTATGATGACATAATTATATTATATGTTATTTGCGTGAGAATATGTATGGGTATATTCACAGAATTAAAATATAATCGATGTGTTACTCTGCGTATTATTATTATATTATTATTTATTTATATTTATGGCCACATCCGTATGGACGTCCGTTCGTCCGCAACGTCATTACGCGGATCATAATTACCGACATTAATATTGAACGGAAAGATAAACGTGAATTTACATTTAAGTATTCAGTTTTTAAGTTTATCTTTAAGCTACTAAACCGTGAACAACATTATATGATTTCGGAATAAACGGAGAGACAACAAACATTACAATCATTGCTTTTAGATTAGACTCCTTCAAAATCCTAATTAATTTTGCAAAAATATTTATAATGTAGAGATTTGTAATTGTAAAATGTTTACAAAAATCTATTTAATAGTAATGGTGAATTTAAGTTAGTTGAAACAACGAAGAGTAACATAATATTTGCAACAGAGGTGAAGGACTAGTAAGAACAAGATAATACATTTTTTTCGATATAGCACAGGGACGAAGCTTTGTAAGTGATGACGTGCAAAATGTGAACTGAAGATTAACTTCTCTCTTAGCCTTTATTATTCCCAAGTCACTTGGAGTCGGCTTTTCTGGTCTAACCGGATTTGACTGGATATCAGTTTTTACACGGAGCGGCTGCCACCTGACCTCCGCAACCCGAAGGCTAACGATACCCTAGGCTAGACCAGTGTCAGGATATTAGAGGGTACTGACTTTCCCAATAACCACTGCCATAGATGTTCATGGCAACCGGGACCAACGGCTTAACGTGTTCTCCGAGGCACGGAGCAAGCGATAATTGTCAATCAATCTATGAAGATGAAGGAGAATAATATGATGATTAACTAAAGAACTAATAAAAAAATGTGCATAGTATAGTTAGAATACAAATCAAATATTGAGCAAATAGTCTCCAGATTGTAGTCACTCTGGACAAAATTTCGGTTAAGAGTACCTTTTGTGTTCATAACCTATCCTTGAACTGAATAAACTGATGAGAATGAGAGATGAAGAATATAATGCGGGTGAACTACGCAGGAGAGGTTTGAGTATGCCACGTTCGTAGGAAGTGGATGTATTTATATATGCAATTACAGGCGGCGGCGGTTAGTAAAATATGTTTGAAATCAATCAGACTTGAATAACTTTTAGCGATAATTGCTGTTTGGCTCAAACATTTAGCAAATATTTCGCTGAATGGTAGGCAAAACAAACTGGTAAAGAATCCACCAATTATTACCGGTCATTAACATTTAGAAGCGGTTTTTGCGGCATATAAATCAAATTAAATTTTAGAGTTCCTCTTGTAACGGATCCATGCGTCTATTTATATTTAATTACTTTGATTTAGCGATAATACATTAAATAAATATTTGAATGCGTCTCAAGTTATTACACGAATAAAGCAGACACTTTATAACAATTTTGGAAAACATAATTTTGTAGTACAAAAGAAACAGAAAACAATTTGATGGAGCATTTTAAACAGAAAGAAATTGCGCATGTAATTTATACATTTAAAGTAATTACAACTAATAGTGGAGTATACTAATAAAGGATGCATTGATATTTCATTAAAATATTAGTAATATATAATTTACACGTTGTTCAAAGTGTATTTACAAGAAGTTAGAAGTAGTAACTTATATTTAGTATATTTATCATAAATAATTGTAGTTAGCATTAATACGTTACGATAAACAATACAAAATAATATTAAAAACCTAATGGAAATAAACACAGCCTAACTAAACTGTGATTCAAAATGTAAGTATAAGACGTACGGAACGCGTACCTTTAATGAACATTATATAGAGGAATAAATTATGATGGGACATCTGTGTGAGATTTAAAATATTAAATAACTGGTTTGAACCACTTGGTCCACGCACGAGTAATCTTGATTACCTAAAAGGCCTTGGATATAACATTTTTTATCAACATTAGAACTTATTATACCTAATATTTAAATGCCTGTTTTATGTACAATAAACTTTTACTTATGACGAATTAAATCCATAAACGGGTCCGATAACGTTCCTCACGTGTGATTCCTCAAGAGTGCCGACATAACAGGACACTATATTTTGTAATTATAGTGTTTTAAATATGTAATAGTAATCATATTATTTACATTATTACCAAAACCTACAGATTAGAATACGTGTCATTCGAATTAACTAAAACCTTTAAAGTCATGTACCTACCATAATCAAATTATCATCCAACACAAAGACAATAATTATATTTTCAAATATATATGTAACGGAATTATTGATACCTAAAGACTTTTTATAACAGTCAATGAGGACCAGGGAGCATTTGAATATCCAAAGCTGAGGGACCAGGTTGACTGATATCCCCGGTTACGCATACAGTCACGATTACGAAAAGTCAGAGGTAACTTGACCTGAGGCTTTCAAACCACGTCTTAACGCATACCCAAAGGGCTAAAGAAAGACTGATTATATGAATTATATATTTCTTATTGTGTTTATTTTAAAAATACACACTTTGAATAATTCTGGTGTCGCAGGGGACTTCATAAGCACTGCAACAACAGACACAAAGAATATTCAGTTTTGGCACAACCATTTGCGTGTAGTGTCTCGTGGGACTCTCTCGGGGGTCAAATCTCCAACACTCGGGGCAGTGGCAGTAACGAAGCCACCACTTATACCACTACACCATCTGTGCACTGAAAATCTATTCAATGTATGCCTTAGTGACGAACTTTACCCGAGCTAGAATACCTCACGTTTATTTCAATAACATATTTTTACACGGTGTATAAAAATGTATTGTTGTGTCTCATCCGATATCTAAATTAGATCTATCATTGTTTACATCTCTGCTCGCATGTTAATCGGGAGAGCGATCACTGGTCGGCCAACTGACCGTAAAATTGCTGTATGTTATATACACTATATTATGTCGTCTGTTATTATTCACGTTGAGTCCCAAAAATGGCACGGAAATCAGTGGAAAGTATGATATCGATATGACTGTTTTAAATATACAGTATTTTCCCACTAACTGTGTATCGCAATAATTGTAAATTATTTTCCAGTTTCTCCACAACTGGATGTTGGTCATTAGCTCAATAGTATTGCAGGCTTTCTCTTGTCAAGTAAACTAGGTATTTAACTATGGACCCCATTCATATTTTTACAGAAACTGAATTTCTCTTCCAAGGAGTGTTGTAGTTTAGTTTCACATCTCACATTTTTAAAAAGAAACGCCTGTCTCTTATGTCATTTGATTGTAATCTTAAAATGCCTATACTTTGTCGTTCATCTTTACTTATTATTTCTTTGAATCAGTTGCTATCTAACTTTAGCTCAAGCAATGCTTCAGATCTTTATCCTTTTGATGGCGTGTTATACAAGTCGTAAATACGAGTATGTGTTTGAATTTGCGCTTTTATTTCAATGCTTGAAACGTACCTAAGTACTTTTACACGGGCAATGAAATAGTTGATAAAGAGGTCCTATACCTTTAGGAGGCAATTGATCGAGGCAAGGTTGATTGTCAGAGATTTAGTGCAAACATTTCACTCTGATATTGTCTTCTATTTACGCGAATATTATTCATTGAAATTAAACTACTATATACGGATTTTATCGCGTTGTTTATTTGACACTTCATTACATAATTTTGAAAATTGTTACACTACTACTACTATTAAACTTTACAAATTTTTAAGCTAATTAAATTATTGTTAAAACTATTTAGATTGGTTAGCTGGAAAGAGCTATTATTTTAATGTCTGCAAACCCAGTCACAGATTAATACAGGCATTAGACTCTCAGTCTCAGTCTCCCTGTGACCATGGTTGCTGAAAAGCAAGCGAAACGTCGGGGAAAGTGTAAAATTAGATTAAATCTAAATAGTTTTAATAATAATTTAATTAGCTTAAAAGTTAGTAAAGTTTAATAGTAGTATAGTGTAACAGTTTTCAAAATTTTGTAATAAAGTGTCAAATAAACAACGCGATAAAATCCGTATATAGTAGTTTAATTTCAATTTCACTCTGAACAAAAATAAGAGATTAGAACAGATTTCCTGATTGCTACTTTTAGAGATGTAAGGCGTCACTGTTATTTACACATCCTATTTTCTGGTATTTTTTGTCTAAGTATCAAGCCAATTATACAGATAAATAAATACTATAAGAACCGGTACTTAAATATATTTTAACATAAAGATTGCCAATGTAAGATGACATTCACATCTCATTGACACTAATTGATGGTCTTCGGGTAACAATTACAGGGTACCACCGTGAAAGTGAAAATTACTTCACATAACTATAAATTTACGCATTAAGTGACATGTGCGACCCAAATGTCGGATGTCAGTAGGTACGTTGAACACGCAAAAAACTTTAGCACGTATCTTTTATCTTAATATTTAACGTTTACTCTGAAAGGCGTTATCCTTCAAAGTACACGAACTTTATTATAACAACTGACGTTTTATATAAAGTCTTATAGTGAAGTAATTACTTCCTATTTATTCGCGTTTCCTTATAATAACTGAAAGATCAATGGATACGCCATACGGTGCTAAACTTTATATGTCTGTGGCCTGCTCGCCTTCGCATCGCGCATTAATTAAACCTTCCTTTACAATCGCTTCTTTGGGAAATAATGAGGATAAACGAAACAGTGGAAGAAATGATGCGTATGCGTCATTCCGCATTGTCGAGATATTTTAACGGTTCTTAGTGTAATAATAATAATAAATAATAGATTGTATTTTATTTAGGTATGTTTTATGATAATATGATATCCTAACTAGTATTATGAATACGAATGCAAGTTCGTTTGTTTGTTACGCTTTCACGTCTAACTACTGATCATTATGAAATTTCGTATACACGTTGTAAGGGTACAGAAAAGGACTAAGAGTGTCTTTTTATCTAGGAAAAGTACTGTTCCCGAGCGAGCGCAGTCACGGGTAAAATCTAGTACAGAGTAGTTTTAACTGCCTCGTGACTTTACTTGGACTTACGCTTACTTCGTGGTATCTTTTTTTTGTCCGCTGTTATTACCAGTACGAAATCTAGAACTGGTTCGTTGAATTGCAGTGTACTCTAATATTTGACCTCTATCCTCAGAGCAGGCTTAATGTTATGCTTAGAATAAACATTGCCTGTACTTTCTCTTTACAAGTACGCTTCATAATTATATATGTAGTGTATGATATATTTGTGAGAAGAAGATACTGTCCGTATTTATTCTATAAAAACGTAAAATCTTACCCTAGGCATAATATAGAGCAACTTCTAATCGCCAATTTAGTCATTTTGTGATATAATACCAAAAACTAATAATTGTATCAGGCAGTATATTACGTGGCCTTACCAAAATATTTGCAATTAATAAAATTGCGTTGTTTGTAGATAAAGGATGTCCGGTATCCAAATTTGGCATTGTCAATAAAAATAGCAAAACATACGGCGGTAAAAAACTTTATGGTGTTATTTCTATTAAAAAACTTTGTATCACATGTGTGATCAATAAATAATGCAAATAAATTTACCAACAATTGATAGATAATTAGGTGTTTATTTTATCGGCCAATAGATTTTGCCCGCGGCTTCGCTCGTGTAAATGTAGGTTATGTCAATTTTCTATCCCTCGGGCACTATTATTTTTCTGGATGAAAAGTACTCTATGTCATTTTCCGTTCTCTGGACAACGTGTACGTATGCGAAATTTTATGATGATCGGTCAAGTAGTGGAGGCGTGAAAACGTAACAAACAAACAAACTCACATTCACATTTATAATATCAGTTAGGATTAAATTAATTGAATATAGGTAGATATTGTATTTGACTGAATAAATGCAGCTGTTGTTTAGCGTTCACCCTGCTTCTACCAAAAACCGAAAAACAGACACAAATAATTGTTTCAGCGCACTGTTGCTTTAAGCTGATATAGGTGCCTTTACTCTGTTTTTTATCCTTATGCGCGACATATATTATTATAAATTAAAATGGACCTACATTTTTATACATACATATATTTGTCATAGTAATTTTAATATAGTGACAGTTTTCTGAGACAAAAATCCAAAAGCAAATAATGAGAAAAAAAAACAAATGTGAAAGATTACATAGTATGAAATTATTAATAGGCTTGAGTACAGCCTCATAATTTATCACGTCGCGTCAAAGTTCCCATATACTACCTGTTATGCAAAATATTATAAATATTTATGTCCTCTTTACACTATGGAAATATTTATTATCATATCTTTTGTGTCGAGGACAATGAAACCAGGTAAATATGACGTAGGATTTATAATTCAATTTATTTTTTGTTTTAAAGTCAATGTCATTCATGTTAAAAATATAGAGCTAAAATGTTTTGTTTGTATGTAGGGAAAAAAAGGGAAAAAAAAAAACAAAGTTAGTTTATCCCTGAGAAAGATAAGCAATATTTATATCACGAGAGCGCAGCCGTGGAAGAAGAATGCAACTATACTACGTGATGACGTCAAACATTTATAGCTTTGTCAGCTGATGATACGATATAACTGGAAACTAGTCCTTTATGTAAAGCAGTATACTCGTTCGATACAAATTCTAATAATGCCGATGTTTCTTAGTTTACGAGTTGCCGGACATTAGGTAGGTTTTATGAACCTTGAGCTATTTATTTAATTTGCACGTGTCTGATTTGTGGCTGAGACACGAGACCACAATTAGAGAACGAACACACATAACATTTCCAATTAAACTAGAAACTGTGCTTAAATTGAAGTGACTCGACTGGCATAGTCCCACCCTAAAGAAGCTAGTAGCCAAGCAAACTTGTAAGTTTTTGCCCAGGTGAGTACAGTATTCAGACTTTTTGAGAAGACCACTGTCATCTTCTGGCAGAGCAGTGTAATCTATGGCCATTAGGCTGGCCTCACAAAACTTCTCTTTTGAAGGCATTATCTAATTGATCATCATCATCATCAGGCTATAATAGTCCACTGCTGGACATAGCCCTCCCCTAATGAGCGCCATAGCGCCCTGTCTTGAGCTTGCCGCATCCAGCATCTGCCTGCAGTCTTTCGCAGATCGTCATCCCACCTGGTCGGAGGGCGTCCTACACCAAGTTTGCCGAGTCGCGGTTTCCACTCAAGAACACGTTTACCCCATCTAATTGATGCCACGGGGTACTGATTTAAATAGATGCCACAGCCGCTGCGAGGTCCAAAAATTTTATTGGTTACATACGCGCTACATTAATTATTTCAAGTACGGGTTTTGTCTTCATAAAAATACAAAGATAAAATAAAGAAATGGTGGGTCAGAAATAAGAAGTCAATGCTGTTTGACAATATGGTATTAGAAAAATCAATTATAAATGCTTTTATATTTAGATATATCACCTGACGACAGTTTATATACATACGTAGGTTGTATATCATTTACAACCTCTCTGGTTGTCCGTGAACTATTGTTTATTAATGATCATAAATAAAATAGAAGCCTGTTCCTTTATGATAGCTATAAGGGCTTAATTACATTATAAGCATTTCGCAATCAATAAATTTTATACATCGCGAGTCAAAGGCTCTGTTTTGTTGCTAATCAATCTATCGTGAAGGATTTTTTTAATGATAAATTACATAATAACTGGCTTGTTGGTTTCGTAGTATAAGTTTGCGTGTGATTATGAGTTTACGGGTTCGATTCTCAGGTCAGCCAGTGTGATTAAGTCTTCTATTGGAAATTTATCAACAGCAGCGTGGACTTATGTACTATCGACTTGAGCGACGGATGACCACTCCTAAGGTTAAAATCGCATAGCAGGCCAACACTTGGTCGGGCGGAGCGCGGAGTCACTTAAAGGCAACATGTGCAAGCGAAATTTTTCTGAAATGGTCAACCGTCGCTCAAGTCGATAGTACATAGTGTTCAATCCCTTATTATTCTAAAAATTACTTGTGTTTTGGTAAGTACAGTAATATATCGGTAGGTATCATTTTTAATTATTAAGTAACCCAAAGAAATGCCCCGCAGGCCTTATCCCTACTTCCACTTGTACCCGTCTTCAGTTAATAGAGTACAATTTAGAAAAGAGAACGGCACACACTACCTTTTTCTTTC
The DNA here is from genome assembly GCA_930367265.1 of Catocala fraxini. Taxonomy (NCBI): domain Eukaryota; kingdom Metazoa; phylum Arthropoda; class Insecta; order Lepidoptera; family Erebidae; genus Catocala; species Catocala fraxini. The sequence goes on from OV884032.1 coordinate 10,127,099, forward strand.
ATTTTTAGTTAAATTGTAAACAATTCCGGTTCACTCTGAAATTCCAATAAACAAAAACAATACAAAATACATCTCAAAAAAGAATTTTCGTTGCATAATACGTTATATTTAAAACGAAGAAAAAGTACACAATACAGTCTGGGATGCGAACGAACACGAGTAGGATTCGCGATCTATTAAACAATAGTATTACGTAAGTCGATATTACATCACTATTACTGTACGTTGTGTGTACGGTACTATTCGTCAACAAAACGGAGAAAACTGCCATTATGGGGCTCCTTTGTAACCTTTCGTATTGATACTGCACATACATAAAGGCTTTTGGTATAAAGCAGTCTAATTTTTCGACAATAAGAAGACATTACTGTGGTTCAAAAATGGAACAGGCTTATTTTATTGTAGATAGAGTCACCCTCAAAAATATGTTTACGTAACAAAGTTTCATACCGCGGCTTCGCTCGTGTGGGCTATGCGTTGCGGTTCGCACCGTGATTTTGTCTAAGATTTGCACAAAATTGTTACTGCCAATATATGTTTGCGCATTCTTCTCTCTTAGCCTTTATTATTCCCAAGTCAGTTGGGATCGGCTTTTCTGGTCTAACCGGATTTGACTGGATATCAGTTTTTACACGGAGCGGCTGCCACTTGACCTCCGCAACCCGAAGGCTAACGATACCCTAAGGTTAGACCAGTGTCAGGATATTAGAGGGTACTGACTTTCCCAATAACGACTGCTACAGATGTTCGTGGCAGCCGGGACCGACGGCTTGACGTGCTCTCCGAGGCACGGAGCAGGCGATAATTGTCAATCAATACGCACATAATTTCGAAAAGTCATATAACTTCCGAAAGTTAGAGGTGCGCGACGTGGATTCAAACCCGAGACCCTCTGCATTGCAGTCTGTTGGTCTCCCCACTGAGCTATCGCTGCTATCGCTAGGTTACGCATTATAATCAATATTTACTGATATCTGACCAGATAACGTATTTTTGCAGTTTAGCGAGAATTATGTCAATTGGCAAAGTGTTTCTCGAGTAATGGCCACACAAACTGACAAACTGAGACGCTGTTTTTTTTATATTTTTACAATATCTACTTCTGCTTAAATTGCTTAAACTTATGCATATTATGTCAAATTTAAACAATGGTTTTACTACTTTTTAATTGATATAATAATAATATAGTTTTAATTTTTCCTGAGGATCTCAATTTCAATTTCAATTTCAATGCTTTATTGCTCTCCATATGTATAAATGTTGTTACAAGAAAATACAAAAGATCAAATATGGACCCTGTCGGGCACGGCAAGCAGATAGAAGAAAGGAGGAAGCCACTGAGTTAATATTGTATCATTACTAGTTAAAATAAACAATTAATCAAGAAGTCTGAAATAAATATATTCTAAATTTGCAAATTGTTTTGTTTATTAATTATATACTTATGATATTAATTTATTATATGTTATATTAATTTATTAGATGTCGTATTAATTTATTAAATGCCATATTAATTTATTAGATGTCATATTAATTTCTATAAATCTCAGGGCGGGATCTCTGATAAAACAGAGAGAAGTTCAAATAGAAAATATGTGTCACCAAAATGGCAATGTATTTCGCCTTATTTATTTTTTTACCTGGGTCGCATAAGATACTTGATAACTGTAGATGTTTACATAGCTAGAATCTTATGCATGTAAATAAACAGATAGTAAATCTGCGTACAATTTTTTTTTATTCTACTCGCGTTACGCTGGCTTACAAACAGTTCATCGCGAAACGGTGCAATATCTCTCGAATTCACAACTTTAGCCTTGATACATGAAGTCGAAGTTTTCGAAACAAATCCGTCAGGTGTGCGCTGCGTGTTAGTTTTTAAGTACCGATCACAATTTATGTAAGAGGACGTGACTCGGGCACCGATGTCGTATTGTTCTATTAATTGTATGGGACATTACTTGCCATATATGTAGCTGTTTTACGTAGGTGTATTATATTTCCTAACTAATATTATAAATGCGAATATGAGTATGTTTTTTTGTTACACTTACCCGCCTTAACTACTCGACTGATCATCATGAAACGCATACATGTTCTCTAGGTTACAGAAATGCACATTTCATTAAGAAAAAGAACTGTTTCCGAGCGAGTGAAGCCGCGGGCAAAAGCTATTCAACTATAAAAACGTGAGAGGTCATTTCGTAGGAATATTTCATACCATATCCTTTGGCCGAGTAATTTCATAAGCGTGTGTAATGATGTATGTACAAGTGTTAATGTTTCGGTTAGTTAATATAAATGGAGGCTAGTATTTTTGCATTACTTTGTGATGTATATCTGCTGGATTGATCGATAGTATGTATGTGATATTCGCTTCATGATAACGCTAGGGATATGGGGCTTCCCTTATGAGGGAATAAACATAACTGACTAATAATGTGATATATGTCTGACTGAACGGATGGTCTTGATAATAACGCAGGCGCAGTAGATCCCCGTGAGCGATATACACTTATGTTTTTAACAATTAATATTATAGAAAATAAAGTGTAATTCAATAAAATACATTATCATATTATACAGCGTGTAACAGAAAGGTGTGGTCATATTTTATGACCGTGATATCTGATATAACCTATTCCCAGATAAAAAAAGCAATATCAAATTTTATAAATATTTTCGACATTTTATTTATTTTTATTAAAACATCAAAACAAACGCATTATATCACTCCAAATAGTGCCTGGGGTCCAAGTCTGCTATTTTTATAAATTCGTCATTCCGACACGACGTAACTGCAATTCCACTGTCATTTTGCTAAAAATTCCTAATCTGCTAAATTCATAATGGTCGATCATTGGTCGGTCAATGGTCTCGTAATAGGATTGTGGTAGAATGACGTTGTATTTCTATTATTATAAAACCCGTTAGTAGAGGTGATTTTTGAAAAACTATTACTAAATTCTAAAATTTATTCATGCCAGATTTCGTTTATATATATTTTTACATACCTATTATTTACCTATTAGTGTTAAAAGCAATTTGATCAAAGAAACTATCCAAATTTTTATAATTTGTCAATGACAAATTATAAAAATTTGGATAGTTTAAATGGCATAGAATGGTAATCTCGTAAATAATGATTTACGAGATTACCATTCTATGCCATTTTTTCAATGGTTGTCAGTCAGTGGTTGACCATCGGAAAGTCATAATGACGCCATTATATTAATAGATTACCAAACTTGTCAAAATCAACAATTATGAAATCAATGATAGACCATTCTGACACTATTGTAATAGCAGGCTTTGGCCCTGGTCATTTCGGATTCACAGTGATCAGCCGAGTCAGCTGTTTGTGTTCTTTAAGTATCGACTACAATATGTGGTATTGATAAATCGATAAATAGAAAATGCTGTATCTTAGTGAAAATAATGTATATAGATTTGTTTTTCACGGTTTTTCCCTGTACAGTGCACTATATTATGTGATACTTATATATGACCACACCTTTCTGTTACACGCTGTAGAAGATCCTAGCTTTTTAGCTCTCGTGAATCCCACTAGAATGCAGACGGAATTTAAAGTACGTATGCGTTAATCCAGAACGTGCTCTAATCTGTATGGCAAGTTTTATTTGAAAGATTGCTACGATTTACGAGTGATTGCGAAAAAACAACCAAACATCTTTACTAACTTGTAGGATGAAATAATTGTTTAAAATAATATTGATGCTTATAACATAGGTTCATCAACAAATATATGAGTCAGAGACTGCAAACTACTTAAAAAGACTTTAGTAAAACATAATTGGTATTAAAATACATAAGTAAATGGTGCTTTGTTATATATGATATAAAAACAAAATCGTGAGTTAGCTTTAAAATAAAAATACCGAAGGCTTTGTGTCGGAGTCAAAATAAAAAAAATATAAGTATAATTAAAACACATGTTCTATATAAGACCAATTTACGCACGAGCAAATCTGTGACTAATCACAAAATTAACGAAATCCACTGAAATCGTAAAATTGTTTCAGCTAAGACATTCGGTGTAATCGATTACAGTAATTACCACGTTAATTTAGAAAGTAATAATACCGTTGTATTGAAAGCTGTAATTCTATTTCCCGACACGTGCACACGTGTGCTATTATAGCGCAAACAATACATTACTTTTTTAATCTGTTTGTTATTTGTTGCAATATTATGTAGCAGTTAATTTATTCGGTGTTGAAATAATCTAGTTTTTATTGATTTTATCGCCGTTTAGCAACACTTATTTTACACGTTGTAATAAGTTTTTTTATTTGTTGCATAATTAGCATTAATAATTTTTATGGGTTGGTACGGATCGTGGGAATAAAAGAAGTGTACCTACTAAAAAAAGACGGATGACATTTGTGAAAAATTATATAGTAGACTAGCTGTTCTGACAGACGTTGTCCAATCTATACCAAATCTAAACCATTCTCGAGTCAACTTGAACACACACAAAACATTTCATCAAAATCGGTCCAGCCGTTTAGGAGTTTAATTACAAACACACGCACAGAAGATTTATAAAAGTAGTAGTTAATAGTAGTTTTATATATAAAGATAGGAGAGAGAATCCTGAGATAACGGATATAAACACATGTTGAAAATATATACACCTACCTTTTGCCGCGGTTATTCTCGCGTTTTTTTGGATGAATGGTAGGTACCCTATGTCTTTATCTATACCCTGACAATGAGTACACGAACAACGAGTATTATATGATGATAGGTCGAGTAGTTTAAACGTGAAAGCGCAACAAATAAACTCACATTTGCATTTATAATATTAAATTTAGGATTTCAACCAGTACGAGTGGACCAATGATCATCAATATAACTTGGGACATCTTGATTCCAAGACAATACTGTTAATATTGCCGAGTCACGTATTAGGGTCGATTTTGTTGATACACAAGGGCGAACAACGGATGCCTGCTAAAACGTATTCATACTTATTTGTTCTGACTTCGAATATAAGAATCTTGATAACGGCTAACAGCAGAAATAAATAAATATAATAATATTGGCAAATAAGGTCATTAGCCGACATACTGTTGTATTGTGATGCCTTATGTAGAGCCAATATACCGCCAAAACATTGTTTTTGTTGGATACGGGATACTGCAAGTTGGGTTGCGTCCGGGTCCTTTGACACCGCTATTAAAAGCGGCGTTTAGTATTGTCTAACCTTTTCAATGGTAATCATAGCATTACAGCCTGTTTTAGCAAGACGGCTACCTTTCTCCATGGGTTAAAATCACTCCTTATTTATTAAGTATAAACTACAATGTCAAGCAATGTATAGAGCATGCATAGAGTTTAAGGTGAGGTTACCTATTAAACAGTAGTTGTATAGGTTATGCATTATCCATTTGTATAATGTAGTACATCCCTTTTAGTAAGTTTGATGGAAGGAAGGAAATGTGGTAAACAAGCATGCAGCCTGTCTGGTGGTACCTACGCAGTTATTGGAACAGTCAGAATAATCTACATGTACTGTGCTATAAGTCGAAAGACGTCCACTGCTGGACATAGGCCTCCCCTAAGGTTTTCCACAGAGACCAGTCTTGGGCTACCCGCATCCAACGGCTATCCACGATCCTTTCCAGATCGTCGTTCCACCTTGTGGTACCACCTTCCCCTGCTGCGCCTTCCGGTGCGTAGCCGCCACCCAAAAACCTTTCTGCCTCAACGGACATCGGTTCTGCCAGCCATGTGGCCTACCCAGTGCTACTTCAGATGGCTATTTGGAGAACTATTTGTTAACTTTACAAAATGTTACAATTGATGCAAAGTGAATTCGGATCCTTCGACCAGCTTTACTAAAGAGTCAACGATAAAGTGAATAATATAAAGTTAAAGGCGGACGTCGCAGGTAGTCACTATGAGCTTGCCTTTAGAACGTTGGACAAAAAATCTTTTTGTTCAGCAGGTACTTCAACAGAGATCGATATCCTTTTTTTTCTTATTCTCCGTCAAGAGAACGAGAATTTACTCCAAGATATGTACTCGGTGTAAATTCTCGATTTGATTTACAGATGTTAGTGTTATATTGATAATATGTATAACTACGTATTAAAATATATATTGTTATTTCAGAAAATATGTTGGCTAGTTGTATAATGTTTATACAATTTAAAATTAAAGTCAATGCAAGTCTGTATATCAAATAATATTACTTGTACATAAAAGTTGTTATATACTGAAACTATAATTAAATTAAAATTAAAAAAAGAGTGGCCTTGAGTTTTCCATGTATCTTCCCATAGGCATTAACCTAGCAACTTACCTGAATGTAAATTCTGTAACTCCGTTGAACTCACAAACTAATAATCTTTCAAGATTAAAAGTGTTACTTCGTGACCTAAATTAATAATGATTTTTGCCTTCTAAGATAAATGAAGACTGCTAAATTATATTCTCACAACGTCGACACATTATTACGGCCAAAGTTATTGACTGCAAATATCTGCAATAGTAGTCGGGTAATATAAGAGTAAATCACTAATGCTCCACAAATCTAATTTGTTTTAGTAGAGTAACTATTACAAAGAAATACAAATGGAATCAACAATTACTAAGAGTGCGAGATCTGCAATTAGGGTTAATAACGCACGCTTTAGTTTTTCTTACTTTCGGTTTCGTTCGCGTTAATGTAGATTTATCAACAAATTTCTATACCATCATCAGTACTTTTTTCTGGATGAAAGATACCCTGTGTCCTTATCTGTATCCCTAACAAAGGATATGCGAAATTTCAAGATGAGTGTGTGGCGTGAAAGTGTAACAAACAAACTCACTTTCGGATTCATAATATTGGTTAGGATTCGGATACGAATGCATTCAACTTTTATTATTTTAGTTTCATTGGAGCGGCTAGAGCCGCTCATACTAAATCGAAATAATTATACGTTATATTACAACAATGAAAAGAAACAAAAAGATAACCGATCATACATCTTTGTGACAAAACTTCAACATGCTAACAGAATCATCGCCCATCCATCCACAAGCAGATCAATAGTTTGGTCGAACACAGGAGATCGTTACGCACACTGAGTGTTTCTGATTACCGCAATTTGGCTTTGGATCGGTTTTATATTATTATTTATATTTATATTTTAAACTAGCTTTTTACTGCGGCTTTGCGCGGTAACATTACTTTTTGTAGATGAAAGATACTCTATATTAATATATCGCGAATCTAATACAAGTCGAAAGTGTCACACAATCTACATCAAACTGTTTCAGTCTGAAACTTCAAAACTTCTTTACGACCTTGTTGAAGATTTAACACACATTATGTATGTACCGAGCATGTTTAGTTTAGGTTTTGCCAAAATGGACTCACGTGTTATATTGTATTATATATTCTCCTTTTAAACTGTGAATAATTTTATTATTGCCAATAGAGCATGTTTTATATACGTCAAATGGCAACATTATTTTGCTTAACATATTAAGCTTGTACCGTTCTTTTTACTGCTGGACATAGCTCATAATCATAAGAATAAAGCTATGACCTACCGTCTATTCCGTGACGTAGTGACCATTGCATTAATATTTGAAAACTAAGTCCCTTTTTTTAAGACAGCTCCTGCTGTAGTGATAATTCCTATGCCGCGGAGGAATTTATAAACATTCAAATAACGGACATAAAGAACACTCAGACTCGGAACAACGATTTGTAGCTCACACAAATTTTTGTCCCGTGTGGTATTCGAACCCACAACACTCGGCATAGTGGCAGTGGCGAGGCGACCACTCATCCACTACACCATCCGTGCAGTCAGATATATACGCCTTTGTGCCTTTGTGTAGTATTTATGGACATTTTAGAGTCTTAATGATACACGTTAGGCAAATTTGATCAACACATAGTTGTACCGAGTCTGGGTGTTGTATGGAGATAAAGAATACCTGGACTCGGAACAACTATAGTACTGTATTGTTTCAATTTTGTAAAGGCACTATCACCACATACTTATAGAAATAATACCTTGTACCGGCGTTGCCAATTAAAAAGAAGAAAAATATTACAAATTTATTTTAAATGTATATCAATCAACTAATCTAAGCAATGGATAGCCATAATCCATTGCTAAAAATAGTTGATTGATGATATTGAATAGGAAAACACAGATAGTACACCAGTAAAGACAGTTCCAGAAAAACTTATTGAACAATGCTATCTATTAAAAACTCAATCAAAATTTTAATTGAACTATAGAGTAACCGATAGCAGTAGAAAACTTAAAGAGAACACATATCATCTATTGTTTTTTTACATATTGTTCACACGACCATAGAGTATACAGTCACCTACTTTCCCTATGATCTAATGATGAGATAAAATCGCGAATCATGATTTCGTATCTATTCTGTCACCGTGTTGTGTATTTGTCGACAATCTAGGTAATATCATAATATTTTACGCCGGTAAGTTGAGGAAATCGAAACACCTTCAATCAGGGTCATTCTAGACGCTTTTGGCGTCGGATGTAGTAGTGTATAGATTCATTCCATGACACCTATTATTTTTTATTTTTTTTAGGCTTGATCACTTTGTGGTCATGTCGCCTCCGTAGGAAGATACAATGATACAATAAACAAAAACAATAAAATTAATCTATAACACAAAAAAATTGCCATAGGTAGTATTATGATCTAAACTTTAGTGCCCTGTTTACAACTTTGTACAAGCATATCGCCCGCTTTGATAAAGGAGCAAACAAGATGCTGTTACAGAATCCAATAGATCTTAAACAACAGGACTCATCTGCCTCAAACTGTTTCCGCTCAATCTCGTTCCGTGCACACTCCACTAAAATGTGGTACACATCTTCTCTGATGTTACATCTAGAGCAGTTAGGTGAAGGTTTCTTTTTCATCATATACATGAAACTGTTCAGTGGCATGTGTCCGGATCGGATCCACAAGGCAGTTATAACATCTTGTCTTATTAAACTGGAATCGCAAACCAAACAAAACGACAAGGATTTGGTTGTAAAGTTTTGTACTATATACCTGCAGTAAGGGACCTCTCATCAAAGTACTCTTACCAAACTTTAAAAGCATACTCTTTGGCGGTAGGTAAAAGGTCTTTAAAATACGGTAAATAAGTCACTGAGAGCCCTAAATATGTTGCCTGTCTCGCCAAATTGTCAGCAGTAGTATTACCCCCCAAACCAATATGAGAGGGAATCCACTGAAGGAATATAATTTTACCATTATATTGTAACTTTATTAGTGATTTTAAAATGTCATAGGCTATTGGCATACCGCGAACAGTAGAAGTACATCGAACCAAGTGTTGAAGTGCACTCCTAGAGTCTGTAAAAATTACATAATTCCCTGCTTTGAGTGATTCAATGTACAAAACAGATTCTGCGATAGCTATTAATTCTACAGCCATGGTGCAGATATGTAACGCCTATTTTTATTATCTATAAGAATAATGCTTACTGTTCATATTTCCACTGGCAAGTTTCTCCCTTATCCATTTATGTCATAACTATCATAAGTGTGCAAAGATGCCCACAATATATAATTAAATTTTACATTTTTAAAAAGTACTTTATTGTCGTTATTTAAGAAATTAATTAATATTTCTAAGTACAAATGTTAATTGTCTAATTATCAAGCTCGTCTTGGATTGTCTATTAATGTGATTATTTTCGAAATAGCTTATTCCTATTACATTCCATTGTAATGTATAAAACACAATACAATTTCGGTAATTACAGTTAAAGTTAATTAAGTAACAAAACATTGTCAACGTCAAACGATCACGTTTGGCGGGCTATGGGCTTATTTAATTTAGTTTTGTTACCGTTTAGGAATCAGTAGAGCGCTGAAAACTGGAATGTTATGTTCCAAACATTAACTACGTTGTAGAAAGTCTAGGACGCCTAAATGACTGTGGCTACTGGTGATATCATTATAATAATATTAATGCGAATGTGCACTCAAAAAATAATAATAGTCACATATGTGTCACGATTGATCCCGATGATAGACTCATTTTGGCGAGCGTTCGTTGCGTTTTGCAAATAGTATATTATGTGGACGACCCAAGTCTTTTGTAGGAGATTTCGACCCAAGAACTTTGTCGTTTTATTAACAAATCCGATTTTAATCATTTTAGTACTATTTTCTTTAGTATATACATACATATATCAAGTAGAGGAAACTGAATTAATCTATGTCCAAGTGCGCCTGCACTTAGTCAAATTTAAAGGTATGGCTTTACCGCTCTCATAGGAAAGAGCCGCCAGTCTCCATAAGAAAAGATTCATGAATACTTTTATAAAACTTGCCTTAACAAGACCATATTTATGTATTACATTAAGGACCAATATTTCAATCGTTAGATATTTTTTATCTGATGATTTCTTTCACCTTTTTCAGCATTTGTATAGAAAAATGTAATATGTATTACCCAGAATTTTTTTTTTACGATTGATAATAATCTGCTCTGAAACTTAACATCCCTAATACTATGTATAACATCTTTCGAGTGTACCTTTGAGCTTTCTCAAACATATCTTGTGACACTTGTACACAGTTTTATTGCTTGCACAAATGTATCCAAGCAATGTTACAAAGTGCGTTTAATGTTTGATAAGAACGATTACTAATTACACCATTTGAAACAATATAAGTACGTAATTATTAAATAAATTTTCGATTTAATAATTCAATTTTTTCATAAAATACCATAGTAATGAATGTATCAGTGTATTACGATTTAACGCTTTAGTGGCAAAAAATGAAAACAAAAAAGAAATATTTTAGTTACTGCTTATTATATTGAGTGTAGTGAAAGAGGTGGAATACTTTTTTAGAAACTCAAACAACTGATTATTTACTTATTTTTCATGTATTATGAAAAGTAAAGGTTGAGCTACTTTTAACCGATTTAAAAAAACCGGAGGTTTTTGATTCAACTGTATATATTATTTTTATGTATGTTGAGTCATAATTGAAAAATGTATGACATTTATTTAAAACTTATTTTAGGAAAGTAGTACCTACTTATGGTTTTCAAGAAACCGTGAACATAATCTCCGTAACCAATTCGCAATTACGAAACAATAAATAATACACTGCTGCATTATCCATTACAAATATATTATTCGATAAGACTTCCAATAACGCTCAATAAATTTATTTACGCTTTTCAAAGTTAAATCTAACCGTATGCGTAAATCAATGCAGGGTAAAGGAAACAGTAAATAACTTATAATTATTAAGTTACCTTAGTTATGAATTAATCGCACCTAACCAAGTATGTAAACATTATTTATATAAAATGTGCGCAAAACCACCCGCGAGAAAGTCCGCAACCGGACATGCCGTCGACGTATGTTGTAAATAGGTAGCCGCAAAACGAAACTGCACTTTGCAATAAGTCGCCTCGACACTGTTGTTGCCGCAACACATGAACGGACAAACAACAAAAATAACAAGACGTCGAAAATTACCTTGAATTTTTAGAGGGTTGCTCCGTCACGAAAAATAATCCTTCACAAAAAATTTGTTCCAAAAACACTCTTATCAATTCACCGTATGCACTGAACAGTTTTGATTGATTCACCTCACTTGATACGAATACATGTTTGAAAATTTGAAATATCGAATATGACTCGTTTGATAGTAGCGGTCGTTGCGCGGGCGCGGCTTGCGTGAGTCGCGGTACAGCGCGAAGTGGTGGCGGCGCGAGTACCCCACTACGCTGTCGCCTGTGCTGTTGAAACAGTCTCACTCTCAGATAAGGAGCACTTCTACTTACCGCTTCCCGCTGCGAGGGCTCTAATCCTTTACGAGACAACAGGAGTCTATGAACTTTGTCACACTATTTTTTGTGGCATCATGGGCGTTGGAATTCTACGTATTCTTTCGAAATGCATTACGACGTTACCTGAGCAGTATTGATGACTTCTAAAACGATGCCTCATTGTAGTTATCTAAACTTGTCTTCATGTCAAGAAGTTTTTAAGAGCCCTCCAGTCTTAATACATATTAACGTACGTACGTAAAATAAAAAATGTCAACATTGTCATGTTTTATTTTACGACTATTTTTGTTATATTTAAACCACATTGGGATGAGTCCCGATGAAAAAAAGGTTTTTTAATTAAGATATGCTTGGAACCTGGAACGTGATTAAGGGCCCGTCTAATGGAAACTGGATACTTACCTATTGTCGTGCATTTCCTTTAGTGTTGTCATACGGGTAAGGTTCAAGAAGCTGCCCTTGTTTTAATAGACTATTATGCCAGACTAATGAGAGACTTCATATATATCTGTTACCTATTTATTATGTCGTTAATATCAATTAGCTAAGAAGCAATAAAAATAATTAAAATATATATTTGTCGAATAAAACCTATTGAAATCTGCATATATTATGTATATTTTAAATAAAGTTAAGAATTAGAATGTTTAATGTCGTCGTCGAGTTTTTATTAGAAGTTGTGTTACGTAATCTGTTACGTTCAAGTCTCGGTTGCTTACAATTTGACCCATATTGATCTAAATATCCACTGATCCAAGGTGCACAAACGTAACATACAGAACAAGGCAAACTAGTATTTAGTAGAATAATCGTTGACTTGGTTTCATGTTTCATCATACTGGCACTTTCAAGAACCCGTGTTTGTAGGCCAAAAATAGGTAAATATTAAAATGTACCTACAGATTGCATTACACTTTTTACTAGTTTTTGGCCAGCAGAATTTTGTATGGGTATACAAAATTCTGCACAAAACAATTCGGATTTAAGCGGGTGCTTACGATTATTGTTTTGTGCAATGCATTTTGCAAATAAACCAGGTTTACTGCATCTCTGAAACTGCAAGCGCAAAACCGTAGTAACGGCTAATATTTTCAAGGTTTAGTGCCTCGGGTGCTAATGCACCGAAGTAGCGCTTCCTCTCTGACATCAAACGTCTGTCAAATGCACCAAGTAACAGTCATTACGAATTAAATGGATGACCTTATCACTTGCTAGAATTGCTGGAGACAAGCATCACCAGCCTTGGTTTACAGAACTAATGTGCTAAGTAGGCATAGTAATCTTTGAATTGTATCTAAGATTTGGTGCGCAGGGTCGTTACACCCACAGCTTGTTAAGATGGGAGCCCAACATCTCGTGATATTTTCTATATATAAGTACGAGAGGAGGAAATAAATAAGTTAAAACGCTAAAGAAGAATGTGCATACATACGCCATATTGACATAACATTTAAAACTCTTCGTATGACTTTGAACATATGCTCCTTCACACGTCTATTAATGGTATCAATTCTTTTATTAATATATGTTTCAATTGACTCCAAGACAATATATTTTTTTAATTCTGTGTATTATTTTGCTCATATTACCTTTGTAATTATTGTTCTTGGCATGAAATAATCTATACTTTTGTGATTCAGTGCATGTTCTCTACAGGGGTGAGGTATCTTATATTTAATTAAAATGTATGTTTAATTAAAAAAGAAGTAGGTACATTTATGCCATTTTCTTACCGAAGGTGCGATACAATACTCAAAAAAGTATCCAGTCCGGTGTCGTTATATATCTATCCTACTAAATGTTATAGACCTTACTCTGATATTAGTGTTTTAAATGTCAATTTTGTAACCCGCGTAAATTATGGATTCTAATTATTGTGATAGGTTTTCGGTATGTTGTTGATGAACAACATACCGAAAACCTATAGAAAGATGTTTCTTACAGTCTGATTAGGTAAAGTAATGTAAAAACTAACATATTCCTTGTTGCATTTGAACACATATCAACATACGTTGTTTCCTGAACGAGTACCATAATGTCGTACTTGTAAAAGACTGGCGCCGCCATGTCATTAGTTAGTGCGTGTCATATGTAACTAATCTACATTTAAACAACACTTTTATAATCGATTAAGTCTTTTGATGGACGAATCGCCACTTGCTCTTCTAGGTGCTATTGTTAAACAAACAATCGATTTGCCAAAGCTGCAAAAACTGACAACAGCAAATAATCGTTTTGTGCACCTTAACGCAATATTTTTTGTCTAAACACAATTGTATACAAAGCTTTAAGCATTGGTATCGTTCTATTATACTATTATCTGAATTCCGAGTAGAGTTGGCGTGGCCATAAACTTGTGCCTGTCTCCAACATAGAACGAGTAAAGCTTACAGCTCCCAGTGAAGGAAAGATAACAAAGGATGCACGGTTTATATTGAAATGCCTGTTATCTGCATCACTTTGTCTACTTGTCTTCATTGTCTACTTTTTGTTGTTTCTAATGTTAAAATATTTATTACGTATCTAAAATAAAGTGCTGCCACATTCACATGTTTCTGCAGTATAAACAGAGATATAATTTTGTATTTGTTAAGGCTTATACGTAGGTATACAAAATATACCAAAATGCCCGCATTGCACTTTTTAATTCATTTTAAATATAACAAAAGTGGAGTGATTTAAATATTTGTATGAATTGTTTTACTGCAGGATATAAAGGAGATCACCCAGCTTCCATACATTTTAGGGCTAATTTCAAAAGTGCCGGCCAAGAAAAAACTTTTTATTTTAATAGAACATAACATAATAAACATATTTTATTATTACACCAAAGTTGTAAGTCTCGAATCTGAGATATTATTTGACACTATTATTTTGAAATGTAGTAATAAATATATTTTTGTTTCCAATTGAGCTGTTTTTTGGCGGCCAACAAGAATAAAATGCCAGGATAGGTTATTAGGGTACTTAATTAAATAATTAATTAAGGTAAAAAGATTTTTATTAAAAGAAACTAACGACATGATCGGTTACATTCCCTATTACAATATGATTGTTATTATTCACCGAATCTCACAAAAACATCCTCTAAACCTTCCGCAGGAACATATATGACAGGCAGATGCCTTGCATAACCCTTGTACCATACAATACACATTACGTGGGCGCAGCAACCGATTCTTCTTCTGCCAATGTGGCAGGTGCAATAATAATGCACAATAGCTTCTCGACCTGAGAGAGCCCTATCTATGCCGATATAAACATTTACAAATCGTGAATGGACATGCCGCGATTGGATTCTATCTCTCAGTATGAAAAGATCATTTCCTTCAAGTTCTTCCAGATGTTCAGCCGGTATTTGTCCTCCAAGTTCAATTGTAAACATACCAGTTGCCTGTGTGTGCTCTGCATAATAGCTGCGTGCCTGTTTTATTTGGTATTTACCAAGGGCGAAAAGAATAAGGTCTTCTTCTGTTAACACGGGAAATGGGACCTCGGGTATATGCGCATTTATTGACTGAAAATATGCGCGTCTTCTGTTATAATTATATCTCATTACTAGATCCCACAATATGTTTGGAATTTTAATTCTTTCTTCAATGATTTCTATAAATCTTAGGGCCCGGACATTGTCCACAATCACTTGGTGATAAGCATTTAATAATGCTGCAGCTATCCTAAAATATTCAATAATGTGGGGCGAGGCGCGATTGTAATGAACTATTCTTAATAGTCGGAAGTCCCTTTTAAATTGTCCATTTATGACTTCGATCACCCAACGACATAATGTTACAAGGCGGGATTTATTCGCCTGTTCAGTATTTAGTTGCGTCTCATTATCAATTCTTGTTTCAGGCATATGTACCGTATATCCATAAAATTCTAAAGGAAGCACTGTATCTCTAAACCCACGATCCAGTATAAAGACATCTCCTGGTCTAAAAAACCAGTAAAACACACTTTCTTCTATAGCAATAATTGCATTCATTATATTAGCCTCAAAAGTCGTCGCGGTATGTGGTCCAGATACTTCTATAATGTGGCCGTCACAGCAAACAATTAAGAAAGGCTTCGTCAGATGTCAGTATTTATGGTCGCTGTACGTGAGTCTTTGAAAAAGTAGTTCGAGATTCTATTACCACAATAGCGTTTCTTTCTTCTATAGGGCTTCCTGAATTTTCAAATAATTTTGTCGGTACTAGTAAGCTTTTTCCAGCCACTTCTTGTCGATTTAAATGATCAAAACCGTCATATATAGGAAAAAAATCATGCACTAGTGCTTCACGACCTAAAGTTAATAAACGTTGAAAACGATCTACGCTTGATCTAAAAATCAAAGCAAGCCTTGCATTAGAATCTCCAGTTCCAAGTTTAGTCAATGTTGCAGCCAATGTAGTCTTTTTGTGTCGGTTACTGTTTAAACTGGAGGTATTTGCGAGTAAATTGGAAAACTGTTCATGAGTAAGTCCCGTCCGTAAATTCGTTTGCAGTTATGAGCTCGTATCGCTCAAAGTTCAGCACATCTGTTGTTATATTGTCTCGCATAATTGTCAAAGCACTCATTATTTGAGAAGCCGTAAAATGTTCTACGAGGTTAACTTGTAGAGGAAGTGTATGCCACAGGTTTTGCTTTAAACGCTCTTGATACACGCGAGCATTTTCTGGTATCAGTAGATTGTAACGTCCAATGAGAAGAATAATGACATTATTAGGTATTCTAAGTCTAGTCGCTTTCTGACAATGTTGAAAAACGCAATTCACAGTAGTGTTAGGAACTCGAACAAATCCTGGTAATGTTAATGTTAGGAGGTTACGATTTACTTGTTCAACTGGTTCAGCCGGCGGCGGAACAAGAAGATTTGCTTCGCGAACTCGCCGCTGAAAGGTCCTTTCAGCTCTTTGCCAACAAGGTCGGCAAATTAAGTCTGTGGGCTCTTTCTGTAAATTATAATAAACAATTAAGTATCTTGCCTAACATTCTGTCAAAATGAATAATAAATGAATTTCCCTAAAAAGTCAAAGACATTCAATATCCTCTTCGGAGAGAAGCCTCTAAACAAAGTACCTAGTAAAAACAAAATAGCTAGTAATGGGGTGTGAGCTCCAGATATGAAATAATTACATACCTGTCTCGCTATTAGGTCCTCAATAACAATCTGCGCGACAGCGCTATGGTGTTCTTCTCGAGAACTCCACGTACAAGTACTTCGACCACCACATGGCTCACGAAAATTTATTCACATTTGTGCCATGATAACAATAAAAACGGCAACAGCGAAAACAAAAACAGTGATAGGATAACAAAAACAAACGAAGGGAAAACAGAGAGCACAGAGAGTAGCCGTCCGATGTAACATACGTTGCATGGAGAACTGATCTGAGCTAAGGTAAGGTAAGCTGAATAATGAATACGTGACAAGAACAATAGAAACTATAACAAAGAACAGGTGAGACAGCGTGCTACCATTCGCGCAATATTCTAAAAATTAAAATCATGGCAACGTAGTTAAGAATTGATGTTCTAAAAAACATTATTAAGTTTTATAGATATTTTAAAGTCAAGTAATATCTCAGACACGTGACTTACAACTTTGGTGTAATAATAAAAAATGTTTATTATGTTATGTTCTATTAAAATAATAAGTTTTTTTTGTTGGCTTTTCAAATTAGCCCAATCTGGATGATCTCCTTTAAAATAGATGATATGACGTAATATTTTTTTTGTTTGAGTGTGTTTTGGGTGTGTTTATGAGTCAAAGTAGCTATATTCCATAAAGTATGTTATGGATGTCCCTAAGTAATTGAATAGGAATCCGGCTATTTAAAGCAATCGAAATTATAATATAATTAATATTTGCTGCGCGTAACATGTTGTAGTAGTCCTGTTTTATGATTATTATTGTAGATGGCTACAAAAGTATTCTACAGCCTGATTTTGTACTATTTTAATCACATATAATCATAATTGAGGAATGAAATAGCTTGCAAACATATTTTAAGTTAGTCAGTGCTATATATTTCTCAGTGTATTGAATAGTATCTACACGTATGTCTGCTCTAGAGATCTAGAAAGAAACCAGAGCGTATCGCTGTCCCGTTCTTGTAGGGTCTTGAACACCTCACTTATTGGATTAGCTACGCAAATAATAATAAACGTGCAACCGCTGAAACAAATCTGTTACACTCTAAATAGTGAGAGCTCTTGGATAGACATCACAAAGTGATATATATAGTTCCTGGTAGACGATGTTTTGGTAATGATATGAAGAAAGTAAATATTAAAGTTATGACATAACGTGAACAAATAAACACAGTTGACATTAAGGAGTTATCAATAGGGTTGGACTTTTTATTTAGGTTGCATTCGACCTATAAAATGGGAGTAAGATATTTTTTTGAAATTGTTAAAGCAACAAGTAGTGGGATATTCTAGTATTCACTTATAATGCCACTAGTAATTCTGAGTACCTATACACAAGAAGATGGTTCACTGACATAGTAGTAAGTAACTGAGCGGTTACTGTAGCCTATGAATACAAGCTCAGAGGTATAACTCGGATATTGTTAGTCTTGTATATAGAGGATCCTTGTCTTAACAGAGTAACGAAGAGAGATCGCCGTCAGTTCCCTGCTAATGGCACAGCTATTTTTAAGAAGTTCGCTATTCTCTATTCGTTTCTTGAAGACCATATAAGAGTTGCGATCGGCTGTTCTGCTTTTCTGAGTTACTAAGTCGAATTACACTAGTTTTGGGAAACGATTCTGCTGTTCTCGTATCAAACTGTCACTAGGGCGCAGCGGTAGTTGATTATAACTGCTGTGCATAATGTCTCGGGTTCGATTTCAGAGTTGGACTAAGTTTTATTAAGGTTCTCAGTCATACAATTTCATTACTTTTTTTTTATTTACAGTAGGAGCATGGAGCTAATACTGTGCCCGGTGGTCAGCAGTAGACTCATCATATATTACATTGTATCCAAAACCATATTATCGGAAATGTGGGTTTATTAATAGACATTCTATTCCATCTTTCGGAGATATAGATGTAAAAATACGTCTTTATGTTTCTCTATATATTTTTCTATTAACTTTGGTTACTTGAGAGATTCAGAACTCTGTGGTAGGTTGGAATCTTGGTAGCATCATCGATGTCTCGATTATTTAGTTGTCCGCTTATGACTCGCTTCCGGCCGAGACCGCACATTGTTACATTACATCATCCTACGTGCCGTTACTATTACAATAATCTGTAGCAGTTGTAGGACTCTGTGAAAGGCGCTGCACTAAACTTGACTTGTAAGAAATATCGCAGTAATCGTAGCATACAGAACAGTTTTAGAAGTCTTATCGATTTAGGCTTCAATGTTATCGATTCGGTGTATATAATTAATTCTTAATCATTGTAGGGTTTGCAATAGTAGCTACTAAGAAGCTCTGGCTTTTTCGAGCTTTTGATATAATTATAGTCTACATAGGCAATGTACAAGTCTGGCTGCACAGATATAGAGTAAGTGTACGGGTACGATCAATCTAAGCGACAGTTGGCGTATTGGTTGTAGTCGTCACTTCGTCATTATGCCACATCGAATGGTGTTGAAAATTATAAAAATGTGAGTGTTCCAAATGTAGTAGTTCAGATTCTGAATAATATTGGTGTGCATTTAATAATAATAATAATATTAGTAGTCACCGTTGTATATGTCTAGATATTCTTATAGTCCGCTGTTTTACAAATAGGTACTCTCTCTCTCTCTTTGTGTCTAACTTCCTCGTGATACAAATAGTATTTAGTTTTAGAGCGAAAAGATAAACTTCATAAGTATTAAAGGTATTAACAATAATATCTGCGTACAGTGAGCAACTATAATTACACTAACATCCTGTGCCAATGTTCTCCCTGATGTGTGACCCATACCTATACACGAGTGAGGCCCTATCACTTCTAAATATAGACGTTTGTTGTGAGTACTCAATGAATATAAAACGATGCATATGAAATATAAAATTACCGTAGATATATTTGCCAGTTATGTAACTGAAAGTAGCTACCGGATATACTATAAAGAATATATAAAATATTAGTTAATGTTGTGAATATAAATTTCGATCGTTATGTGAAATATTATTTTTAATAATGTTGTTGTCGGATCTAAAGCGGAAGTCGAGTTTTATGAATGGCTTCAATTACTCACTTTTATAATAGGGGGTGAATCTTTAGTCGTCAACCAAGTAAACTTACAAATTTTTTATAGTTGCTCTTCTTGTCGATATCCTTAGAGACAAACCAAGTAAAAGATTGCTATCATAAGCGTAAATGTCAGTTATGCTACGATATATGTATATAGACTACGAAGGCATTGTTTTAAAAATTATTTATTCTATAAAGGTTAACTTTGAAGATATTTATGATACCTAAAATAATTGATTTATCACCAAAACTAATAACATATCCTAATTTAGATCCAATCTTCTCACTAGCCTTTATTATTCCCAAGTCACTTGAGGTCGGCTTTTCTAGTCTAACCGGCTTTGGCTGGATATCAGTTTTTACACGGAGCGGCTGCCACCTGACCTCCGCAACCCGAAGGCTAACGATACCCTAAACTTAGACCAGCGTCAGGATATTAGAGGGTACTGACTATCCCAATAACGACTGCCATAGATGTTCATGGCAGCCGGGACCAACGGCTTAACGTGCTCTCCGAGGCACGGAGCAGGCGACAATTGTCAATCAATACGCACATAATTTCGAAAAGTCATATAACTTCCGAAAGTCAGAGGTGCGCGACATGGGTTCGAACCCGAGACCCTCATTACAGTCTGTTGGTTTTTCTCACTGAGCTATCGCTGCTAATTTAGATCCAATATTATCAACAAAATCATTACTTGATTTATTATTTTATTTTCAGCCTGTTTTGTCCCACTCCTGCAGTGCCAAAGGCCTCCCTCCCGCTTTTCCACATATCCATATTATGCGCTAGTTTGCACCAGTCTCTCCTGTAGTAAGTTAATTCGTCTTGCCATCGACGTTTTGGTCTACCACGTTGTCGCTTAGCACCGTCTGGGATCCATTTGTGCTGATTTTAGCCCAAAGCTCCTGCGGCATACGGCAAACGTGTCCAGCCCAATCCCATTCGAGTTTGGCGGCTTTCTGGGTGACGACTGCGATTTGTGTTTTGGAGCGTAGTGTAGAGGTTTTAATGCGGTCCGTTAACCGTACCCTTAGGATACTGCGCTCCATGACTTGCTGGCAAACTTCTAGCGCGGACCCCTGCTGACCAGTCAAAGACCATATTTATGCACCATACTTGAGAATGGGAAGAATGCATATATCCATGAGCTTACGTTTGAGACATAAGGGAAGGTTTCCTTTCATGAGATCTAGTAGCTCTTCCTATTCCGATCCTTTCAGTAGCTCTTCCAGGAGTTTCCGATAGGTCGGGCAATTTCTTTGTCTTGTCTGGACTGAAAAGATACTACCTGGCTCAGATATAAATATTCTTGGACATATATATGACATGATACACTAATGAAAATTTGTTTAGTTTGTTTTTTATTGCAATGCAGTAAATACAATATAAGAAATATAATTTTCAGCGATGAGCACGTTTATCAGGCTCCCTAAGAAGACAGAGTGTTATCAGCAGAAAGATCAGTTAGT
Source organism: Catocala fraxini (assembly GCA_930367265.1). Taxonomy (NCBI): domain Eukaryota; kingdom Metazoa; phylum Arthropoda; class Insecta; order Lepidoptera; family Erebidae; genus Catocala; species Catocala fraxini. The sequence continues at coordinate 10,148,602 of OV884032.1, forward strand.
TGTTCGCATAATTTCCCTTTACACTAACAATACAGCGAATCTTTTTATTAAAGTGTTGGCAACAGGCTAGTGATACCTTCGCTGTTGCAAGCTCATATAGACTACGGTTCCTGCCACCTTACTAGTTTAAAAAAACAAAGAGCCCAGAGAAAACAGACGTATTTACCAATACTATATTGTATATTTTGTATTACACGCGATAATAAATCATTCTCATGAGTAAACGTAGCTGTTACATAATAAATTCGGACATACTATTAGATACAGTAGCAATCTTCACAGCGTGGTATGGTCATATCACCGACAAATCAATTATACATTTGTATCGCAATTTTGTACCGTGAAACGTCGATTGCATTTTTTATCGATAATCAATTGCTCCATCAACATGGGATTGACATTCGTCCCAATTACTCTTGTAAAGGTAAACGAATAATCGTTGCATTCATACACGTTATGGGTGAGTGCGTCCATAACTGAAGTAATGTTCTAAGGTGGATAATAGAATAACTTATCGGGTAGAAAACTATTAATAGTGTATGTACCTGGTTAGTGCTTTTCTGGTGGTCAAAGGCTGTAAATGTTCCACGTACTGTGACTTGCGTCTATAGTCCCTGGTTCGTCATATACCTATAGACTGATGATTGTAGACAAAGTCAAAAATAATTTATTCAATCAGTTTATAAAGTAATACTTAGAGACGTGGAAGTTTAAGAATTAGTAAGTTTACTGAAGTTATACCGTCTTTCGTTGCTTATATCACCGAAGCTAAAGACAAATTATGACACCTGTATCTCATATAATCTGAGATCTAAAATCTAAGACTCCGTGCTCCTACTGAGATTTTTTTTACAGAAATCCTAATAGGTAATTAGTTCGACCCAAGAATTAAGTTCAGGACCTTATAACTAGAGGTAAAAGTAAATGTATCCTTGTATCATAGGACAACGAAGAAATCTCAACATCTTTAAGCAAAAGTATTTTGGCAAATTTTTCCTCTTTCTTTTCCATTCTTTCTTATACATTCACATCGGAATAAAAATAATAATAACTGGTGTCATGTTAACACCAAGTGAATATTCAATTTACGATCATGAAAGTACGGAACGATCCGGTCTTGGGATTGCTAAAAAACACAATTATTTTAACGAGCGGTATATTGAATATGGCTTTTTTGGATATATATATTTTTTGGATATAGATAGCGGCTTTTTGGTCAATGACCGTTCGAGTTAACAAGAATAAATCTTACCTAAACTTTACAACTGGTGGCAAATCCATCAATCCAAACGAAGTGACGAAATCTCTTGTGGGATGAACGTCTTCAGTGTTTGGATTTCCGGACGAATTTTGGAGATGGAAGGATGGATTTGAAGTATGTATATACTTCTTCATGTTTCATGTAACTCAAATATAAATTGTTATACATGACGTATATACAAATGTATTTTTGAAGCACGATCCTTATTTAAAGCAATTCTAATCATCAGACTCAATAACTTTACCAAGGACCAAATCTTGACATTAATTTTATTTATTTAATGCTATATCCAAATGTAATAATATATAAATACATTTTTAAATAATAAAGGCTGACGACTTACTGAAAGCTTCCGTGCTCAAGTTCAAATGTACTTAGCAGTTGAACACGTGTCATATGCAAAACGGTCTTTAGGAGAAACGCACAATCGAACTGGTTTACTACGTCACGCGGTGGTGCGTGAAACATACACGGAAACGATGCAGCTCGAATAGCGTTCTTTAAAATTACATTTTGTTGTCACGAAAAGAAGACATAGAATTAAAAAATATAATTAGGAGAAAATGGGCTTTATCCAGACTATTCAAGTATCATCGTAAATAGTTGATTTTATGATACTACATACATAGATTCACGCCTGTTTCCCAGAGGGGACGGCAGAGACTACGGATTTCCATTTGCTACGATCCTGACACACTTCTCTGGCTTCATTCACTTTCATCACATTCCTCATACACGCCCGTCGGTTCAAGGTGCTCTTAACCTGGCCTTTGTCCAGAACGCCTCCGATCTGATCAAGAAACGTTCGCCTAGGTCTTCCTCTTGCGACTGTTCCATTCACACTAGCCTTATAAACTTTCTTAGTCAGTCTTTCCTCGTCCATTCTTTCTAAAGCTTCGAGCTTAACATACACTTTTATATTCTTGTCACTATATCAACTTTCATGCCGCATCTCTCTCTAATCACAACAACAATCACACTATTCCTTATTCTATCTTTCAGAGTCACACCACATATATTTCTCAGCGCTCTCATTTCTACAGCATTTATTCTGCTCTCATGCTTCTTTTGCCATACCCAACTTTCACTTCCATACATATGTGTGGGCACTAATAGTCCTCTATGAACAACCAAACGTGCCTTTTCGGAAACATTTCGACTGTTCATAAAACCGCGTAGAGCTCCATTCACTTTGTTTCCCGCAATCGTTCTCCTTTCATCATTATCTATCATTTTATGATACTATGTTAAAATAATTGGCGAGATATAGATGTAGAACTTGATGTAATAGTATTGGATGATAAATGAAAAGGTCAACAATTGGTCCATTCCACAAAATATAATCATATAGTGAGACGACACCTACAGTGAAAGAACAGAGCTTATGGTGCTACGGTAGTCAGCGTCAAACAGAAACAGCTGAAAGAATTAGTTGTCTTAATAACTTTGCCTATTATAACATTGAAGGTTACCAGTATTTGAATGTAAGTAAAGAGATGACCAAACATATAGTTCTTTGGGACATCATCGCTCTTGCTGGCAAGAGCTTGGTTGTGTTGGTGTCCGTGGGCAACTGTTTTAAATTAGATGGGTTGTATATTATTCGATATGTAATCGATTAACATTTTATTACCTACTGTTATTACTACAATTCCTAGGATAATGTTCCACACAAAGCTTATTGTTTATACAATATTCTGTAGTTCACAATAATATTTGGCAGCGTTATGTCATCGGCCATTTTGTCATGAACGATAACCGCGCCATCTTTATGTAATAAGATTACGAAAAGCGCGCGAACGATAGGCCAGTGAGCACTGAGCAGCGGCCATGTGATTCATAAGTGTACGAACCGCACAGTAATGCTTGTCATTATGGAGAAATGTTCGTCCTATTTTGGTTACAATTATTGCGAGAGCTGTAAAAGCAAGGCCTTGAGACGTGATTTTATTGAGTATCTATCTTATTGATAAAAAAAAACCCAGTCGATATTTAGTAGAATGTTACTTAGTTCTTTATATTGTTATTTAGTTGTACAATACTGATAACGTGTTGATATATCTTTAAGATAATTATTAGGTAGTACTTTTATACATTATTAGTTATTTATAACCTATAAAAATTTGAAAATTACAATTTATGCAGTCCAAAATGTTAAACTGGGCCAATTTAACCTACAAAAACAACATGAGATACTCGAGAATTGCCCAGAAAGTTTATTTAGTCTGGACTCCAAAACGAAACTAATTAAAATTCCATAGTTAATAAATGTATAATTATGTTGTTTACATAATATCAATTAATTTGAATTGGTTTTTGAAAGATTTAACCAATTTTTGAACAAAACGTTGATGGCTCAATTACTCGTATCCATTGTGCCTTCAAACATTCAATTATGGCATAACATAGCACCTTTTTGTTATTTAATTACAAGGTATCTCTGTTAACTTATGATTATGATACATCAAAAACATACTCCTTATTTAAAAATAAATTGTGTAAATAAGCAGTATAAGCTTCGTCGTTAACTCTCATTAAAAACAATCACATGATATCAGTATAATTCAGAGCATTTTGGCAATACCGATTACCAATATACAAATAAGGTAAAAGTTCACCACTTAATATGGCCGTTCTGTCTGTGAATTCCTACGTTCGGGTCAAGTTCATGTCGATGTGAAATGGTCGGTTACATAAACCATTTTGGTGTCAAACTTGGTCTCGTCTCTGTATATTTTTGAAGGTTTGAGCAACCATTACTTTTGCTGACGAAAACAGACAGTTCAACTTTATTGAAATATAAGTAGTGTATCATGATACTCCTATGTATTGCCCGTCTTTATCTGATGGGCCTCTCAAAATTAATATGTACATTGTAGTACTGCACAATTATATATTATTATTTTAGGCTATTAATTAAAATAACTACCGTAAATACTTAGAAAGATAAGTTAACGACCTCATATATTTTCAAATATTCATACATGAGGCTACTTCACTATTCTTCATATCCTAACTAATATTATAAATGCGAATATGAGTTTGTTTGTTACGCTTTCACACCTTAACTACTCTACCGATCATCATCATGAAACTTTGCATACACGTTGTCAGGGGTAAATATAAATAAAAGTCTGAAAAGCTAAAAAACACGCTTTGAAAAGTAGAAAATAATTAAATAATTTTAATGTAAAAAAGCGTAGGGTGCTTTCTAAGATATTTTAATAAACTTCACTCCACGCTTTTTTACATTAAAATTTTAAATTATTTAGTATATTAGGGCCCTTGTTATTTTTGATATACGTGAATGATGTGCCACAGTGTACACGCCACAATTGTACTTTATTTGCAGACAATATTTCTATAGTTGTTCCTCAAACCAATTATAAATCCAACTATAAAGAAAGTTTAATAGAAACGATAGAATCAATATCCAAATGGTTAAAAGAAAATAATCTATCTGCAAACTTGGATAAAACGAAAATAATTCAGTTTAAAAATTACAAAACCATTACTAGTGATTTAAAAATAAGTTACCGCGGTCAAGAAATATCGTGTGTAAACGAAACAAAATTCTTGGGCATAACACTCGATAATCACTGTAACTGGAAATCTCATGTAAAATACGTTTGTAACCGAGTAAACAGATTTGTGTATGCTTTAAAAAAATTAAAACAGATATCGTGTGAAAATACTGCTCTAATAGCATACCATGGACATGTCGGCTCAGTCCTTAGATATGGAATTTTACTATGGGGAAATTCGACAGACATAAATAAAGCGTTTATATCCCAAAAAAAATGTGTTAGAGCAATATGTGGCGCTGGTCCATTAGAGTCATGCAGGCCTTTATTTAAGCGGTTAAAATTGTTAACATTAATATCTATATACATTTATGAAATCGGTGTCTTTGTCAAAAAACATCCGGATATTTTTGAAAAGGCCGACAAAAATAAAAAATATTGTTCTAGAGATCCCAGTAAATTACAAGTCCATATGATGTCTACCAGCCTACATAAAAAAAATAGCAGTTGTATGTGTATACAAATATACAATAAAATTCCAAAGTCCATGCGAGAATTAACTCTTTCAAGATTTGTAAACACTTTTAAGAAATGGCTAACAGATAAGTGTTTTTACACAGTAGCCGAATATATGTCTCATAAAGGTTAGGAGGATATGTAAATAGAGATATAGTGGTAATAATATGGTATTTAATTTAGATTTAGTGTATAGGTAGATATAAATCATGTAACTTTTGTAAAAATTTGCACGCCTATTGTATGGCAAAGCATGTGAAACACAAACCATGTATTGATCAACTTTAAAACCATGTTTTATGCAAATAAAGATTTATTATTATTATTATTATTTATTATTATTTTTTTGAAGCGTGTTTTTAGTTTTTTAATCTAATATTTACTTTTATGTTTTTTAAATATAATTTTTCTAAATTATTGTAATGTCATCGGTCCTCGATAAGTGTGCAAAGTTTCAAATCAATCCGTCGGTTTGAAAGGGGTAAAAATCACGTTCAAAGATTCCGTTACATAGATTTATAGATACATAGATACATACCAAGCTAATAAAAGCGTGTTAAAGGGGACATAGGACCGTTCATCCAAAAAAAAGTAGGTACTGTGCCTGAGGTATACAAAATGTATATAATCTACATTTACGCGAGCGAATTCGCGGGCGAAATCTAGTATTAATATAATATTGTAAAGCCACAGTGAACTGTCTGAAAAGCTAGCAAGGTTGTAAAATTGTCACAAAAATAAGCAGCGGCTGCAGGCTATTGTTAATCAGCTGTAGACATCAATAGTACGCTAAATACATAGATTGTTGCAGTTGCTTTTTGTGCTGAGAGCTGCGTCTGCTAGGTAAGTTCTCATCGGTCCTCAATTAATGAGTATACCTTTTAGGAAATTCTCAGTACCGGTCATGAGTTAGGGAACGAACTCAGAAGACAGCAATGGGTCCCATCCTATACATGGTTTGTTGCCTTCATTTTTTCCTAATTGTTGTATTGAAGAACGCTTTTGGCATAATTATCTCGCCGTGATCTATCTATCAATAGCTAAAACCCCCGATATATTTGAAAAACGAATTGTATCTGGCCGCTAGAGAGTTGCAGAAGCAAAGACGTGAAATATTCTACCTATATTTTAATAACATTTGAATGCCGTAACATTGAATAAACGTATTTAATCGATTTAATCCAGCTTTTATTTTACAACATTATTTATTTAGAAATACATGATTCTATACATGTTAATAGAAAGAATGCGCCATCCGTAAAATGAACCAAGTGTTATGAACGCGTAATAGTTGAACATTCACTGTAATGACAAATCGTAGTGGATGGTTCTAGACGTAGTTAGTACTGCGCAGGCGCACTAACACAGGTGCGACCTGTACTGCGAAATACATCGTATTTTCTAGACCGATGAACTGATCTCTAGTTGGACGTTTATTGCTTAATAGAGATGTTGGTTTATAAATATAAATGTGATGGTTTGTTTTTCATCCGCTGGTCATATTGTTGTATTTGATCTATGAGGTTGAAGTTACCATAAGGCGGTCAAAATTAAGAGAGAAGATCTAAATAATAGTAATGATGACTGGAGATTGATTACACGGAAAACAAATGAAAATATGACAAGAATATTCCGGACTAGCTTTTACCGCCGACTTTTGCTTCTCGGTTTTAACGTATAATAAATATCGCACAGGAACTACGCATTTTTTGATAAAATGTTATATAAGTCGCTTACGGCCAACTATCTACTACTATCTGAAAATGTTTTGTGTTAAAATGTAGTCGTTGTCGCTCTCAAGCCACTATCTATCTCTATGTATTTGCTCCGCCGCAGTCGTTCCTGCGTGAAAGACGTAGAAATCAACACACACACTTTCGTATTTACGATATTAGCACATATAAACAGATTAAATAAGAAATGAATGATTTTGAAGAATGTAGGATGTCTATAATAACCCCTTTTTGCAACCTCAATAAGTAAGTAGTGTAGTACTTTATATATTTTGTATTACCTACAAAACTACATATAACCTATTTTAATATTCTATCAATCGACGTACAGTTTCATGTATATTACCTTTACGTTACTTTTACGTAATACCTAATAGTAGGGTAGTGTATTGCCAATTCTTATTTATGTGTTTATACACATTGATGCAACCGATCGTTCGTTTCATTAGTCTTTGCATCGTCGTGCAGTGACGTAAGCAGAAACATGTGCTGCAACTCAAAAGTGCTATTGGGTTTTTTCTGTAACGAAACTCGCGGTAGGAAATCTGTAAAGAGATATTACCATCGTTAGTCGAAGAACGTGTAAAGTAGTTCGTATCGGTTTGAATTAGTGATTGCACAATTTAAAAAGGCAGCTCCTTAATCTGATGTAACACTTGTATCGTGCAAGACTTTGCAAACATTCAAACAACGGACACAAATACATCCAGACTCGACATAAACATTTATGGATTACAACATCTTTTGTGCTGTGTAGGGATCGAACCTACAACACTCGGTGAAGGGGCAGAGACGAGGCGACTACTTAAAACAGTACCGTAGTGGTTTTTAGAGTTCAAAAAAACTCTTATACAACAGCTTTGTCCGTCCGTCCGTCCGTCTGTCAGTTATACAACTTTCAACTTAAGAACCGTAAGAGCTAGAGACTCGCGGTCAACGCCATTCGACTCAGCATAATCGATCTTCTTCTCTCTTAGCCTTTATTATTCCCAAGTCACTTGGGGTCGGCTTTTCTGGTCTAACCGGATTTGACTGGATATCAATTTTTACACGGAGCGGCTGCCACCTGACCTACGCAACCCGAAAGATAACGATACCCTAAGGCTAGACCAGTGTCAGGATATTAGAGGTTACTGACTTTCCCAATAACGACTGCTATAGATGTTCATGGCAGACGGGACCAACGGCTTAACGTGCTCTCCGAGGCACGGAGCAGGCGATAATTGTCAATCAATCGATATACCCCCGAAACTACTATGACCTTTGACCTCTGACCTCAAGGTCACGTGATGCCATCTATTAACTCAAGAACCGTAAGAGCTAGAGACTCGCGGTCAACGCCATTCGACTCAGCATATTCGATATACCCTCGAAATGACTATGACCTTTGACCTCTGGTGACGTGATACCATTTTTTTTTAACTCTATGATTTACGGCATCTTATGGCCGTTTCTCACTTGTTTAGAATGACTATTCGATTAAGCTGTTCGCAACAGCACAAACAAAGTGCGCCTACGTAGGTGCAGTTTCTTATTTTTTGTTAGTTCGTGATGCATTCCAATACAATAATTGCTAACTTTGGATTACTATACATTTCTTATGCCATTCTACTCCTTGTATCACCAAGGAGTCAATTTTCCTTAGGTGGGTTTGGAATACCCTATAATGGGCATCATCATAGCAATTGTGCTTTTATGATTTCAGGTTCTTTTCAAATTAATATTTTAATTTTTCTATTGTATCAATCTTTCAAATACGTAAGCGGTTAGCTTTAAAATAACACTTGCGTATTACTTAGTTTGGGCTAGATGGTGTTGTGTGTATGTGGTAGAATATTATATTATATTATATTATATTACTACGTATTTATAGGTATCTTTCAATAGCCAAAGGTTAATAATAATATGTAGTTATATTCATTAGCAAGAAATGCGGATTTAGTTTCACTAAATAAATTATAAATTAATAATTAATAAATATAAATAATAAATTCCGTTATTTAATATTGTCTTCTATTTACGCGAATATTATTCATTAAAATTAAACTGCTATATACGGATTTTATCGCGTTGTTTATTTGACACTTTATTACTAAATTTTGAAAATTGTTACACTACTTCTACTATTAAACTTTACAAATTTTTAAGCTAATTAAATTATTATTAAAACTATTTAGATTTAATTTATTTTTACACTTTCCCCGACGTTTCGGTTGCTTTTCAGCAGCCATGGTCACGGGGAGACTAAGATGGTAGTTGTCTCAATGTTCCAGTGTAGTTATTTCAAAGTACCTGAACATAATTTAATCATTTGTGTTTCTATTTACGCAGAATGAGCTCAAAGTATCATGAAGTCTGGCTGTGGTTTGCTTCTTCTTGGGTTTGACTATTTGTATTACTGGATCCCAAGCTGGTGGTACATTCCAACCATCTTCTCTATTAAAATTAGGATGTTTTTTGATTTCAAAAGCCTCGCGAAGCATCCTTGGTAGGAATCGGTGTTCTTTAGCGAGAATCTGTGGTTTGTCAAATCTCAGTCGTCCGTTATTGTTTTAACAATTATTAAATATTTTAATTTATCAACAAAAACAATTACTACAGGTGATTAAATTTTTATCTGTGATGCCTTAGCGTGCTCGTCGTATACGCGCATATGCGCACTAACGTACAGTGAAAGTAATCGAGGAAAATCCTGGTGTGCAAATTACTAAGAAACTTGTTCATTTTGTTGTCAATACCGACGGCGATGTCTTGTTGGAACAACTTTATATTGCCGTGATTGTAATGAATACGACATAATTTAAGATAGATAGTAACATGTTTTTTTTATACAACTGATATGGCAAACATGCTTACGGCCCACCTGATGGTAAGTGGTCACCGCAGCCTATAGACGCCTGCAACACCAGAGGCATCACTTCCGCGTTGCCGACCCTTTAGGAAAGGAAGTGGGAAGGAGAAGAGGAAGAACGAAATATATAAAATACAGCGTTTTTAAATATATTTTAGTAGAAAAACATACATCTATAAACCACTTATATATCCTTAAGTAATATTTTTTTTTTACGCGGGGGAATCCTTCACGCATACCCCTCCGCGGGGGCGGGCGGAGGGGTTATGTCGGACTCGCCGGGGTAAAAGAAAGATGGAATTAGAATAATGTACCTCCCGGAATACCGACTAAACCTACCACGGTGTTTCACGGTCGCGACCCCGCCGAGGTTTCAGCCCGCCGTATGAAACGGCAGGCCACTACGCAAAGAGACCTACCCAAAGGCACTCACTCACTTATTAAACCCTACTGTCTCCCTCCTAGAGGAGAGACGGACTCGAAACAGAGGCGCGCGTGGGAACACGCACGCCGCCTCTCGGACCTGGTGCTGAACGGATGGCGGGCAGGCCCACAAAGCCCACCACCCCCAGGTCAATCCTCAGGGTGGCTGGAGGTCATCTCGCGCCCTCCGGCGCCCGGTTCTGCGGTTGCGGAGAGGGTTTAACCGCTCCCTCTCCCGCTCCGCCGCCTCCTTGATGGAAATGACTTCCTCACAAAAGGAGGCGACGGCGTTCCACGACCTCTCACTCCGGACCATAGACTGAACTACGGCTGGGAGCGAGAGGGCAACCAATCCGACTGCCGTGATCATCTCACGGCGCTGCGATGCCCAGGCGGGGCAAACCGCCAAAGTGTTCAGCGCCGTGTCCTCAACTACGTCGCGGCAGTCGCCGCAGTGGTGACAACCGGGCGTCTCTTGCCGGCGTATACGACACAGGAACTAGCCAAAACAACCGTGGCGAGTCATTACCTGTGTCAGCCGGATCCTTAAGTAATGTTCAAAGTCGATATAACCACGTTATGTTAACTATGTTTAATCTACAATACCACATAATGGAAAGCAAGTTTAATTCTTTTTTGTTATGTTTTTATAAGCATAATTCTCATGTTAAACTTATTAATATTTTTATAGCTACTCCACTTTTATTGTTCGTTTAAGTTTTATTTTGTATGCTTGTTTACTTTCATATAACATCGAAATTTGAAATTTGTTGACTTTTCTACGTGGCACTTAGAAATACGTAATTTTGCAGTATTGTATGCCACACCGGCGGAAAGTAGCTCTACACCATCATATATTTAATAACAGTACCTAGAAATTTCAATCCGAAAAATAAGTAATTTCCGTTAATCGTGAGAATTTTGAACTAGAAGCATCTAATTGCTCTTAACTCAAATCTAGGACCTTACGAACGGCCGCAAACATACGCTTTAAATATAAGTACATAGTAGAAAAGGAAGCCTTGTCTCGGCATCGTTATATAATAATAATATCAGCACTGTCTTACGCTGTCCTAATCTAGAAGGGTTAGGCCATAGTCCACTACGCTAGTTCAATGGTCCGCCACTTGTCTTATTATAATGCCTGTTTATTAAGGGCACCGCAGGTCGACACTTCACTCATATTGAGAGAAAATGCCGGCCATGCAGCTTTCACACAATAATACTTTCACAAATAAGTTCTTAACTTAATTTATTATGCGCATAACTTTGGCATGTCAGAGATGCACGCTAACAATTTGAATCCAAAATTCTGCCTCAGCTGTCCAACGGTCCAAAATCTAGTAGCTATTTCTAGCTTATATAACAAAAATATTGGCTAATTTGAAGACTGAAAGTCAGAGAACTTCAAGTCATAATTTAACAATTGATTAGACGGGAGACTAAGAAGAAAACGTGAATAAAATCGCTTACAGACTCGAGCGCAGTGTTATCAAATATCTATATTTTTATAATATCTAATCCTTCAAGCAAAAGATACAGTACAGCTGATAATACATATATATGATGCATAGGTTGCTGAACTCTTTCAGGCGTGAATGTAGCGATATAAGCATTGTGTTGTACGTATAAAATACAAAAATAATGTTTTGTTTAACAAGCCAAGAAAGCCGAAGCGGGTACGTATGTACATACACGTCATACGTCATATACATCCACTTTGCACAAGATTGCAGCCAACCTATTATTGAGTTGCAGCGGCAAGCTGGCGTCCAGACTCCTTATGGAGATACCTGAAACTTTATTTTTGCCAGCACGGATGATGTAGCAGTTTCAGTGGTCGCCTGGCCACTGCGTTGAGTGTTTTGTGTTCAACCCCCATACGGAACGAACATTTCTTAATCCACAAATAGCTGTTTCTAGTCTATGTATTCTTTGCATTAGTTTTTTTAATTATTTGTGAATCCCCTCACCCTATAGAAATTAATTCTAAAGCAGGAGATGTCCTAAAGAAATCGTTTTGTTGATAGGGTACCAGTGCGATCTTTGCCATCGATCTTTATATTAAGAAACAGCAAGGCGCAATTGATAATTGCGGTGTTGCAAACGTTTAATATTATTACCGTAATCACTCACCATCACGCAGGCCGTGTGCTTCTACCACCATAATAGTATTAAAAAAACCTACGAATCGTAATTAATACGAAAGTAAATGTATCGGAATTAGAGTAGAGAAATGATCGCGTTACGCGCCGATGCGCAGGAGTCTCCATTTACAGACGCATTCACGCGCAGATATCTAACTACGTTCTATTACATATTGCTTGTTTCTTGCATTTCTCCGAAGATTGTTGATGTTCTCACTCATATTATTATAGTACCATATTCTGTGTTAGATCCTGTTTTCATACATCTATCTCTTGTTGAATAAATTGGCAACGTGGGTCTTATATCTAGCCATGATATTTAAGTGTTCATTGGCAATTATCAAGTGAATACTTGCAGTATCATAATTAGGTGCTTACCGTTAGGTACAGCGTATGCTTGGTCGCCACGTAATGTTAAAAACTGATAGAATTTTTCTGCGTTAGTTAATAGCAGTAGCGAATGCGACTGCAGTACATAAGGTCGCAAGTTCTATTTTTGAGTCAGGCAAATAAAATATCAATGGATTTTATGTCATAAAATTCTAAATAAATATCTGCTTGAGTGGCAGCGGCACACAATAGGTTTTCAATTATTTCTCGCATTCCAACAATTGACAGAGGACAGTACTGTCTTCTTAGATAACTGCAAATTATGATGATGATGTACTGTGGACGTAACATAAAATAGGTACACTAAAGATATCTACCTACTGAACTTTTCTGCATTGCGAGCTAGTGTATTAGGTTAATATTTTTAATGCCTATTATATACTTACTCTGCAGGTTATACAATAAAAACATACAATATTATACAGCATAAACTCGGTATTTCCTCAAAAAGTTTGGATACAACATATAATATCATCAGCTATATGATTTAATATGTATTTTGGATGCAGGTCAGGGGTATTAGTGAAAGCAGTTTCTTTTACAAATTTGGCTGTATGACTTATTCATTTGCCTTATTCGTTAGTTCTTTATTTAAAATTTCAAATCTTAATGCGATCGACATTTAAATTCTATGTATGTATAACTACTTTAAAAAAGGAGTCCTGTTATACAAATTGCCTTTAAAAAATTCCTTTTAGTCGCAATCTTTTAAACATACCTTTATAAAGTCTTGCATTATAAAAACGATAATTATGACTGTCTATCGCTCTCTTTATTGTGGGACATTTCTGGGTTCGTAGACTAACGCTTTTGTGATTTAAACTCGGATTCATTCCACTGCATTCCTCAGCTGTTAGAGAGCCCATGCTTTTTAAACATTCTAAGAATATTGTTGATATATAACATCGACGTAGAAATGAGGAAAGTTTAGATGTGGTATTTAGAAACACGATTATCTAGGTTACTGGAGTGTTCGTTACATCATCATTGTTTTTATAAGTAAACACGTGCTATGTATGGTTAGGACACGCTACATAAACAACTAGCGCAGTGTTGTTTTATAATTTTTTTATACTATTAAGGTGACCAGTAAGCATGCGGCCTACCTGGTAAGTGGTTCCTATGAAAATAGGTTGTTTGGACTCTATGACGGACTTCACAAAATGTGTTAAAGTACCATCTTGAAATTATAAGTAGAATAAGAATAAATGATTGGCCCTGGAATATGCACATTTTGAAAATTAATCTGTAATTTTTTAGAATGCAGGATATAATTAAAACCTAGGTGTCTGGCTGCCAATGCGTTCCTGCTACTCAAAAACTAGTTAAAAATTATATGAACAACAGGAGAACATGTATGGCAGAGCGAATAATTTTACAATATTTTTTATGTATAGAGCATTACAGAGAGTTTACTGTCTAACAGCCGCTTTCTATATCCAATTTCAATCGAAATTTTGCTATCTGAGTTAGATTTTTAACATATTTTCTATGGAAGATCTGTCAACATTCTAACTCAGATAGCAAAATTTCGATTGAGGTTGGATATAGAAAGCGGCCGTTAGTCTTTATAGCTATCAACGTTTCCCAACACTTACAATCGTCATCATCCCGTACACGTTATGTAGTTTATGAAATATATGAAGACATACCAACACTCGAACGTTTTGTTTAAACTTGTGGTAGACTCTGAGTATGCATGGATTTTAGTCTCTAGATACGGTAACGACTAACTAGTTATGTGGGGCAGCTAATGCTGTCGGTGGTATGTAGTGTACAATTAACTCATTGAAAGGTTCCAGATCCGATAAATCACATATGATACATAACAATAGATTCTTGTATTGCGTCTATCACGGGACATCGGAAGGGTTAACATTATTACATTTAAATATACGTAACATAAATAAAGTGGGTAATAATGTGATAAGAAAACAACAACAGTTGCAAAGTCCACGACAACTCGGTGTGGTACTTTCTTGTCATAGGTACACGTTAGCCGCAAAGTGGTTCAAGATCACGTTGTTTACATAATATATCATAACTTTTACTTACATATACAATGTGACGTTAACGTAATATTACAAAACGTGTAATTTCATTGTATTCTCCTCACAGTTTATTTAAAATTTTACGAGTCTAATTTTGTAATTTATGTAAACAAACTACCATTGCGTTTCGGAGATACATGATTTCAAATTAGCTGCGATTGTAAAAGTTGTTTAGCTTAATGTGTAGATTAGTTTAAAAGATTAATTAACTGATCAGTCAGGTCAGTGCCTAAATAATCAGGTGTTGGTTGTACATAGAACAATATGCATTTATATTCAAGGAAATTGCTACTTAAACATACAAAGTAATGAAATTTAAATTGTGGTCGAAGGTTTTTTTGATTATAAAACAATTTAATAAAACTAAGTTTAATACTAATTATTTAGATTATTAAATAACGCTTGTGAATGACGAACGAACGTATCGCTAACCATATTGAGAATAAAGAACCGTAGCAGAATTTTAGTAAAATGTACTTAGTTTCAATGCAATATTTCCACCATTTTCTCTTCTTTTTGTGGTGGTATTGTGGTGCTGTTACTATAGCACTGCAAGGAATGAGTTGACTGTTATTAGTATTATTATTATATCTATATAGCTTATCTAAACCCACTCATTTCAATTTGAGTTCAATGATCTCAGATGTAGGTAGGTGTAAGCTTAAATAATATAAAACTTTATAAATTATTGGAAAATACGACTTCAAAAATAATCGATCATTATATATAATAAATTAAATAATATATAATAGTTCTTTTAAACCTTATATTTGATTAAATTCCAATATTATTTTACAGAGTCCCCCAATTAATTGAATAACGGTTTTCAAACAAAGCTTAGCCGATGATCCATATAACGCCAGCATACCAATTGTACCCAACTTAAATATAACTTTTTTTTCGAATATGTGTCATACGACATTCATTTAATATTCTAAAGATTGAATCGCGCCTATTATCCTCGAAGGCATTAGTATATCTTACACCCTTATTTTAGCTATATTTAGATCTTAGTGAGCCAATTTACTCCTCAATACTTGACCCTGTTGATAAAAAGTATGGCTAACCCTGTAACAGCTCGTTCCACTCGACTATTGAGAACGGACCCACACGTTATATAATTGGGAATATTATGCTTCTACGTTCAGCACTACGGCTGGTAGTAGTATTTGTATGTAAGCAGTAGAAGTATAGTTTAGTTGTGCGATAGCGGTCGTCAGTAGGCCTGCACCGGTAGCACTGGCCCGATTTCGCGTTCGTGCGTGAACTCGTTGCGTCATATTGGCCATCTGTTTCGTATGTTTGACACCAATGTCAGCTTATTAGTCAATTACTACCTCGTACTTACTATCCTTACGCATTGCAATAGTTTTGGCAACAGTTGAAGTAGAACTTGTACGTAATTACTGATTACAATCAAGATATTCATTTATTAAACTATTCGCAGCTACACCTTGATTGTTTCTAAGAAATATTAACTATTCCACAAGAAACGTATTTCTTTTCGAGATGTCTCTCTTCTGTTCATAACCTATCTATGAGTGAAAATTCATGTCGCTCAATTGCTCTGTTGTTACACGAAAAAGAACAAACTTACTTTTATGTCTTTAATATTATTTAAAATATACTATAAATATTAGATAACTCACTATACTACAAATATTAGATAGTCACTAAACCACTAATTACATAAGATGTGCTGCAAGTACATCAAATAAATGAAACTTTCAATGCTATGATTTTTCTAGAATTCTCAATCATGCTTGGCTTACTGGAAAGCCAGGCATAATTGAAAAAAAAATGACAGATTAAAATAAAGATCAATTTCTTACTTTTATCTTTCACCCAATTTAACAAAAATAACATTTGCCAAAGTAACAAAGCGCTTAATACGTTTGCCGCACAATTTCGTACAATTACGCGGTAATATTATAATATACACGCAGATATTATCTGCAGGCATTATCCGAAGCTATTAACGAATGTATTTGTAACTTTCAATTGTAACCTTTGAGTACGTTACGTGTATTGTCGGTTCAAGCCAGAGCCCAATTTGATTAGAGAGAGCGGACATCGCCAATTTGTTCGGGCCCCCTCGAGTCGACTCGTGGGCACGTGAAGTCTCTACCACACGTATTGGAAATAGGTCGGAAAACTCCACATATGTACACGTATATCATAGATGAAAAACATTTTATTTATAGGCTTGTTGCGTAGATGGCGCCGCGATATATTGTTTATTTTGGTATATTTGCAAATGTTATCATAATATTACATAAATCACATACATTTATACGAAACAATACATTTTCTATTGTATCTATCTGCTGATAGATACAATAGAAAGTCGTCCAGCGACAGGGTTGATTGTTAATATTGAAATATGATTAATAATCACGAGTAATCTCTGATGGATAAGCAACAAATTTATCATAGCCACATTTCTTTTTTGTAAAACGTAAGGAGCCTGTGGTACTGACTACCGGCAAGTGGACAGGTACTACTCACTAAACGTACACGGCAATGTGTCACTGAACCAATAACGTAAAATTTTAGCTTGCCGCGTAAACGCGTTTTTATTATTTTCCATTCATCTTTCATTCTTCTATACTAGTACTAATATTATAAATGCATTACGTTTCCACAACTTAACTTAACTGCCTAAATAATTTTAATAATGATTATTATGAAACATATAGCAGGAGAAGATGCGCGAAACAGTCAGTTTCTCTTCTAAATACTTCACATCGAGATAGATACAAGACACATAATAATTGCTTCTTTATGACTTAGATGCCAAAACTAATGCCTATTTAATTAGTAAACAAATTGTTTTATTTACTTTATGATCGAACAAATCGTCACAGATGCGAAAAATCGTCGAGTATGTTCTTAAGGCAGCTTAAGAACATACTCGACGATTTTTTCGAATCTGGAATACAACGCATTAGTTTACTAGGCTGCTAGTGCGTTTATAAATATAATAATAATAATTACTGTATATCTCAATAAGTTCTGTTTAAAACTTATTAAAGATGCTAATAAAAATGCGAAGTTCAAACCCATATTCGATGAGACGACACAACGACGCAAGAGACACATGTGTCAGATGTTTACTTTTACTTATTGCGCTAGTGGCGCCATTAGTGAGAGGAAGTTGTATCTCCAGTCATGCTTTTACCCCGGATCGCAGTTGGCCAAAAAGGGTTAATACTCAATTTGTATGTACCTTCCATTAGAACTATATGCTAAATACTTAAAACGATATAAATGCTTTAATGCCTTTGATTACTCTAATATTGCAGTTGAAGGTGCTAGCATTTCGCGTAGAGAATTACCTAATATAAATGATAATATTCAGTATTGAAGCTCAAATTAATTTGAAGCTTATGTTTTTAGGCCATATCGAATAGTTTCAAATGCAACTAAATAAAACGATTACCAATAAAAAAGTTGTTAAACATTGGAAAGATGCCCAATTTGCTCATTACTTCGAAAGCCTTTGACGAAAATAACACAATCAAATCGATTAGACTTTTTATTTTCGTAGAACATTGTCTATTCCAAATTACGATGTTTCGTTATGACAAAAACTTGGACGCTTTTACGTAGATCGACGCAGATTGGTTACGCGTGGTTGACTTGCGGAAATTACAACGCCACGAGTCTGTCATTTGTCCTCAGGTGCGTTGACCAACCTGCACGTTTTGCGGGTTGATGCTATGTAGTTATCGTCAATTACTATTGATATTATGCATATGTAAGTAGGTATATAATATCAGCCCTGTATTGAACTGTCCTACTGACGAGCACGGGCCTCTTGCTAGTGAGGAAGGTTTAGGCCATAGTTCACCATGCTGGCCTAGTGACTCTCAGACATGTCGGTATCCTCACGATGTTTTCGTTCACGGTTAAAGCGAGCGATAATTAACTATTTAATACGCACATAACTTCGGAAAGTCAGAGATGCGTGCCTTGGGATCGAACTCGAGATCTCTGCGTGGCAATCCAACGGTCTCCCCCTAGACTATCGCTGCACTTATTAGGTACTACTTGCTATAAACACAGTTCACTTCTAAAAAGTTGTTCGGATACTGATTGTTTTGAATTCTATTTCTATAATTTCGATGACCACGTCTGGAAAAAGACTAAGTTAATATCTACAACGTACTAGACGAGACATCTCAACCAGATTGTTTGGGCATGACTGCATGCATGTATTCTCATTTCTCACTCAGTTAGCCGATTACTGCAACGACACGTTTCTATGCAAAATTGTAAATACCTATGTCATCATACTTATTACGCTATTGTTTAATTAATATTGCACATCAAACGTGTCTTGCCAGTAATCGCGAGGTAGATAGCAAGCATTTTAATTCGTGTTACAAACAATTTTGATGAGATGTTTCTTTTCGTAATAACTATATATCTGAATAACAATACAACGAGGTATTGAAATATTCAAGAATTACGATTCATATGGATTATAGATCATATTAATTTAACATTGAGTCTTCCAAAAAATTTACAGTCGTAACACTTTTTTTCGTGTCTGTATAAATTATAAAATGTATCAATGGGATCGGTTGCCTGATTCAAAACATTTGTTAGGTGAACTGATCCCGCGGGATAAGTTCGAACAGCCTCAGTTGATTAAAGAGCTGATCATTGTGTAACTAGCCATAAATGATTGAATAGGTCACACACAGGCAGGGGAAACAGGTGAACACACAGGCAACAAACAAAAATATACCACATTAACAAACCAAGGGAAATGCAATAATCAAAAACAATTTGTTCTTACTTTTAAACTGCTTAGAATAGAGCCTTACATTTCAATTGCTGATTCCCTTACAAAATCTATACCCTGGCTCGATAGATGTCGTTGGCATCGAATTAAATCACGATATGGTTTGACTCCCGCGGATCATACAGAACATATTTATGCTTTGTCATTCTTTATGTATTAAACGTCATGATAATATAATAATAATATATTATATCCTATAACATACACACAACACCATCTAGCCGAAACTAAGCAGAGCTTGTACTATGGGTACTAGACAATGGATAAACATACATATATACTTTTTATTTGTAAATACATACATATTATACATAGAAACACCCAGACCAAGATAAACATCCATGTTCATGCACACAAATGTTTGACTTGTGCGGGAATCGAGCCCGCAACCTCAGGCGTGGCAGTCTGTTATATTAACCACTACGCCGTCGAGGCCGACTATATAGTATATCTTGACTTTGACCATATAAACAATTTAAAGAGCTTTTTCCAAGTTACATTGTAGTAAACTAGTATAGTTAAGTCAAACATTAGTATACAACCTTAAGTTGGGGCTAAATATAAGACGGCATTAATGTTTCTGACGCAAACATTGTCATTCAACATATAACTAAAGATGAGTGAGGTCAGTGTAGATGATAATTAATTAACAATCGATATCGTCGACGCAATAAACACTTAAATTATTGCCTAATAAATTGAAAGAAGAAATACATTATTTGATAATATCACAGATCTACGATATCCAGGCTTAGGTAATTTTTATTTATGTGTTTATTCATCGACAGTAAGCTGAGTACCTAAATATTGTCTAGGGGTACAACGGTTTATTCTACGCCCAATCTATATTAATATTATAAAGCTGAAGAGTTTATTTGTTTGTTTGAACGCGCTAATCTCAGGAACTACTGATCCGAATTGTAAAATTATTTTAGTGTTGGATATCTCATTTATCGAGAGGAGATTTATCGGAGCGGAGCATAAATGAAAAATGTTACAAAACGGGGAATATTTTGTTATGTAAAGCAGACGAAATTGCGCGGGTCAGCTAGTTAATATATAAATATAAATTTATGGGACATCAGATAGTGTAATAAGTGACCTTTGGTCTGCCACGTAAAGGTCACGTATTCGATCCCAAGGCACGTACTTCTGACTTCTCGATGTTATATGTGTAATTTAATTATCACTCGCTTTTACGATGAAAGAAAACATCGTAATGATATCTGCGTATCTGAGAGTTTGCCATAATGTTCAAAGCTATGTAGTGGACTATGACTTACCCCTTTTCACACTGAGATGAGGCCTGTGCCCAGCTGTGGGACTGTTTGTATACAGGGCTGATATTATTATTAGGTAAATCGACACTAAGATACGTTAGTAGTTAAAATATACTAAGAAACGAGAAACCTGATTGAGATAACTACTAAGTGTAAGACTATTCAGTGACAACAGGTAACGTATAAGGCAATGTCAACAAGACCGCTTTACTAAATATTGAACACTGCCTTCGAAACATCGCATCGATCGTAATTTACAAATCTAAACAAGAAAGATATCTATACTAATATTAGCAATATGTGGGATTGGTATTTTTATAATTAATAAATTCAAAACAATGGCACCGATTAAAATAAAAATGTATGTCTTGTAAGCTCTGTTATCCAGAAGTAACATAGACTTTATAACATCCTGCTGCGAGCTACTGGAGAGAAGCAGTAATCATAAACGTGTGTGAAACTGTGAGGGCTAGTACATATTAAAATACATACATTTCCGTTCAGCGCTAAACTTTCGGCATTGTGGTTTGTGCGCAATAAAACAACTAAAACTACTCCCAAATTTTGCTAGCTAAGGTTTTTCTGTGCCATGATACTAGAAGAGGGGTGTGACCTTCTTTCTCTCTTTTTCGTGTGGTTAGTGGCCAACCTGTTGTCAAGAGTTGTTCAAGCCGCCCGTAGGCCTCTGACATGGCTTAACGACGACAACCGGGACCGACGTTTTACGTGCCCTCCGAAGCACGGAGACGCTCAGATGAAATACCACTAAGCGGTCACCCATCTATAGACTAACCGCAACCAACGTTGTTTAACCTCGCTAATCGTTTACCGATCAGTGAGTGCAACTGGCTATGAGCGCCTCAAACCACCTTCAAGTGACCTTCTTTAAGTAGGTAAATGTTTACGTATCTAAACAAAAGTTCACATCAACTTTATGTATTGCCACCACTTCGCTACGGGCTATATCAATTCTAATTGAACACAAATAGACTTTCGTTTAATATATATAAACTACGAGGGGCGTTCAATGTATTCTCGGTATCGGGGTGATTTGATATTATTGTGGGTAATTAAAATATATCTTTAGCTAACAACATTATCTAAGGGTATTTATATAAAATGTCATGTTGATAACTTCATTCGTTTGTTTGCTACCTCCAGTCAGCGACGACGAAAATGACTGACGCGACAATGTTGAAGAAAATCGAGTATCGTGCAGTGATTAAATTCCTCACTAAACAAGGCAAATCTCAAAAAACTATCCATGAAGAAATGGTAGCCGTTTATCAAGACTCTGCTCCTTCATTATCGACCATACTGAAGTGGTCAAGTGAATTCAAAAGAGGCAGGGAAAGTATCGAGGATGATCCCCGCCCAGATGGGCCAATCACGGCGGCTACCGAAGTAAATGTGAAAATTATCGAAAAACTTGTATTAGAAGGTGCACGTGTAAAAATCAAGATGTTGGCAGATATAACTAAGCTATCCGTTGGTACTATACATACTATACACATGATTATCTCAACCTTACAAAAGTTAGTGCAAGATGGGTGCCGCGCATGCTCACTGCGCTTCAAAAGCAGGCGCGGGTTGAAACTTATAAGGAGTTTTTAGAGCTGTGTGGCGACGATCCAGCAAGTGTTTTCGAAAGGATAGTTACAGGTGATGAAACGTGGGTTCATCACTATCACCCCGAGAGTAAATAGGAGTCTATGCAGTGCATTCACACATTATGCAGCACAAAAAGGGATCAGACCCTCCGAAGAAGTTCAAAGTCACTCCATCCGCTGGCAAAATGATGGCCACAGTTTTCTGGGATTCTAAAGGAATACTATTGATCGAGTACACAAAAAAAGGTGAAACTATCAACGCAGAAAAATACTCAACCACTTTACGCCGTTTGAGAGAAGCAATAAAAGAAAAAAGAAGAGGAAAGCTGGCAAAGAATGTGTTGCTTCTTCACGACAACGCACCGGTTCGCACTGCGCGGCTCTCCAAGGCTGCTGTACGAGAGTGCGGGTTCGAGGAAATTAACCACCCACCCTACAGCCCGGACCTGGCCACCAGTGACTACTTTTATTCCTAAATTTAAAAAAAGACCCCATTGGAAAGCGATTTGCTGACGATAATGAGCTCAAGTCCGCTGTAAATGAGCATTTTTCGGGCCAAGAAGAAAATTATTTTTTTATGGGAATAGAAAAACTTATTTCGCAATCAAACAAATGTATTGAAATCATAAGAGACTATATTGAAAAATAAATTTTTTCAAGGTTTTATCTTTTTTCTAACATACCCATACCGAGAATACATTGAACGCCCCTCATAGCTGATCCAGCAAACGTTGTTCTACTATTTAAATTATTTCTAGCGGTGTGAAATATACTTTACGACCTATTCCCATACTTACCAAATATATTTAAAAAAATGTCATAGCAATCGGTCGAGGTGACACGAAATTTTTATAAATTAGATAAGTATGTACATATTTGTTAAGTAACGGATATACGCTGATACGTTTACATCTTGAATAAACAATATTACGCAAGTACTTTTGTCCCAACCGAGATCACTAATTAACTTACGAGGACTCGAGAGCCTAATCTGAAGGAAAAGAAATAAATGCTTCAAGCGAATACGCTTAGTGCGGCAAGGATATGCTTCGAGCGTCAGATCTTAATACAGTGTGAGTTTTCAAACAAAGATGCACGTGGTGACGGTAAGGTCTTTGTTTAGCCCTTCATAAAAACTGTTTTGTTTGGGATACAGGTGTGGTTTTTATGTTATTTTAAAGCTTATTAGATACAGATTAACGTCAACTAATAAAAACTAGGGGCAATGCGGAAGTTTTCTTGATATTTTTATACAATGTTTAAAAATACATTGTACGAAACTCAGTTTTGGTCTAAAATGTTCCTTATTTTTATGCCACCGGTATTTTTTTGGATGTGACTAGTATACCGTCGTTATTGTCTACACATTGCGTATTATTACTGTTTTTGTTTCAACACGATTAACCACCTGGTTCAAAAGTTACAAGGTTTTCTTGGTACAAGGTCCATAACTACTAAAGAAAAATTTAAATAGGTATAAATCGAAAAATATTTGTTTTTAATTTTTTTTTCCTAGCTTTAATATGATGTCTAGTTTCATTCATTTTCATATGTGCACTTTATGAAAACTCACACTGTATATTATGGCGCAACGCAACGCGTCGAGCGTATCTACTCAGTCGCTTGGAGCATAATGTTTCACGGCCCTTGAGTATGTATTATTGTCCGTTTGGTAATAAAAGCTGATTATTTTTCGAATAGGTACCTTGATTACGACAATGTTCTTGCTTACAAAGCATCTTATATAATTTAGATAATTAAAACAAACAACCTCCTGAATTTTAGTCTTACACAAAAAATTCACGACTGTGTTTACGCACGAATCCATGAACGGTTACAATATACTGCGATACCTGTAGGCAAAGCATTTTTCGTCCGTTTGCATCCTGTTGTGACATTTTCGCGTTAGGTTTTTACATTTTGCATATTGGCAGGTTATTAGAGAATTTTCCAGGGCTCCAGCCACCAAGCAGCGATAAGCTGCATACAAACTAAGGATTTTAATGTGAAACCTGGGACCTGGCATCAGTGAATTCTGAAGTTCGTAGGGCCCTCTGTCCCGCCCGCTCGGCCCTTTATATGTAAACGCTAATGATTGTGTAGCTTCTGAACACAGATGGCTATTATGCTATTTTACTTTCACCACCTGTAACACTTCCTTCGTAAACGACCAAATTAATGACAAAAGCAAAAAGTGCAAGTATGAAGGAAAGGAATCTCAATTTCTGTGTAAAAGCGAGCAACATCTGCACAATTTTAAGTGAATATGTGCTGCATAAGTGTGCGATTAATAATAATGAAACCACCTCACCGTGAATGATTAAAAACAAGAGTTTAAAAAATTATAAACTAGATCCAAGTCATCCGTTCGTAGCTTAAATATTTTTAATTCGTAAAAATAACAAAGTTAAAAACTATTTAAAAACAATACAAATAAATAGAACCAATAGAGAGTTATTATTTTATTATTATTATTATTTTCTTCCGTTTTGTTCTATTCCGTGGTGACGCCCATGGTCAGTTTTGAATAAAAAAATATGAGACTGCTTTAAATAAAGTCAAATGTATACTTTTACATTAAAATTAGCTTACCAATGCCAAAGATATTGCATAACGTATATTAATATAACCTAAATGTTAACCTATTTATGTTGGGTCAACATAGTACTAGAATATTATGAAATTTTTATAATTTAATTTTTATGGCACTGAAACTTGTTTATTTTGTTCTACCTTTTATCCGAAGTGCCGCTCTCGCTCTTCGAATATAAAGATTTATCCTACATGTCGAGCTACATACAGAAAAAAGCCTTTATCGAAATAAATGTATGTAGCACAACATTTTTGATTAATTGTTCGGTTGTTTCGTGAAAGAAATATCCTTTTGCAATTATCTATATATTAAAACGTGAAGCAAAAACTTGGTCTCCTTAATTACGAAAATTGTGTGGGCGGAGGAATATGAACTTTGGCACAGTTAAAGTTTATATGGAGTAGGAGTGGCGAATCCTAATATTTTTATAAAATATGCATTAGAAATACCTTAAAATAATGAAAAAACACTGCACGCACACAACCATTCATTTGACACACGCAGTCGAATCGCTTTCGTAGTACTTCGGTATTGTTCGTATGACGTCGTACAAATTACAATTCTTCGTAACTATGCTTACAAATGTATGTGATTATAAGGGTAAAGTTATAGACAATAAAACCTTAATAACGATCAAACTTAAAATTTATATCAGTTATGGTCGAATTTTGACCACTAAGCGACCGCTAGTATGAATCAATCGATGACACATAGATAGTACTTGCGATTGCTGTGCGTGACATCTCTGACTCAATTCCTGGGTGAAACAATGTGTTATTAGATTTCGTTTTCTTTTAAGAGATACCTAGTAACAGAAGCAAGAATGAATGAGGCGCTCATCGGCACTGATCGATAAACAATTAGCGAGGTTAAGCAATGTTGGGTGCTGTCAGTCAATAGATGGGTGACCGCTTAGTGGTATTTCATCTGAGCATCTCCGAGCTTCGGAGGGCACGTAAAAAGTCGGTCCCGGTTGTTGTCAAATTGACAGCAGTCGTTAAGCCATGTCAGAGGCCTACCTACGGGCGGCTTGAACAACTCTTGACAACAGGTTGGCCACAAACCACACGAAAAGAAAGAAGAAAGAAAGAAGCAAGAATACTAGAATAGTGCCTGGTAGAAGGTAATAAGTTGGCCGTGTATTATGTGGTAATAGGAACTTCGCGGTAGTG
Source organism: Catocala fraxini (assembly GCA_930367265.1). Lineage (NCBI taxonomy): Eukaryota > Metazoa > Arthropoda > Insecta > Lepidoptera > Erebidae > Catocala > Catocala fraxini. The sequence goes on from OV884032.1 coordinate 10,174,966, forward strand.
CTCATCTCTGTACCATGGCAACAACGTAAAGCCGGTACTACTGCGCCATTACGGTCGTGTTAGACTGCGTTCGCATTAACTTTGGGAGAGAGGGAACAGAAAGTGCACCTATATTTACGCCAACAGCAGTGCACTATTATATTTTCTATACAGATCGCTGACTACCTACTCGTGTGAAATTAATCCAGGTTCTTAATTTTCTTATCAAGATTTTGCTTAATATTTTTTTTATAGAATAGTAGCGATGTTCACAAGCAGAAAAGCAACCGAAACATCAGCAAAAGTGTATCTAAAAAGATTTAATAATTTAAGTAGCTTAAATAGAACTAAACAGGAGCTAATAACAGTGGTTAACAGTCCAGTTTTCAAAATTATATAATAATAATGTTTTAAAACATAAACATCGAGACAAAATCAGTATAGTTTAATTACGAGCTTTTGCTTCTTCTAATTAGCTAAATAGTTTTCTTTTGACTTATTGGTAGTTTCTACTAAATTAATTCCTTATGGTTAATTCATAAACGTGCGTGACCTCGTATAAATCTCTTGGCCAATGCTTGGACAAAAGTATCGTACAGATACAACACTTTTTTATTGTATCAGGGTGCTGGCTATTAGCTCATTAATTATCGCATTTATATTAGCTTAATTTGAAATTGAAATTCTGATGATGTGCAATAGAGATTGAGACTCAAGTCGTCTTTGTTATTTTATGTGAAATAACATGTGCACGAGTGAGTTGATTAGACAAAGTAGGCTGTTCAGAAACTTATTAACATTAGCATTTAACTCTACGCAAACGAAATCGACTGCAACCAAGTACATAATTATATAGCAGTTACTTAATAAAATTTAAATCAACTACGTAGGGTAACTACAGTACCGATGGCCACGTGGATGCGTCACCAGGTTTGTATAAGCTGAGTGTTTCGGTGTCGATCATGACAAGGGACATAACTTAGTCTAATCCACAAATAGTTGTTCCTTGTCTGGATGTTCTTGGTGTACGTTATTTCAGTATTTGTGAACTCCCTCGGGTTACAGGTATCATCCCTGCGAGGGTTGTTTTTAACAAAAATAATAAGAAAACATATCAATAAGAAAATAAGGTTATTACCTTATTTTCTTATTGATACATACATAGATTCACGCCTGTTTCCCAGAGGGGTAAGCAGAGACTACGGATTATTGATATGAATGATAATACACAAGTAACTAAGTAGTAGTAGTCAGTATTCAACGATTATATCAAAAGAACATGCTTTACCACTTTGCCACCGGATGACACTGTATACATGTGACTACTGACGACTTCTATTTTCCTTATAAGTTGGTAGCTAGCTGCTCTCCACAGCTAGGCACTAATTAAAAATATTAGAACCGTGCTCAGCTGTTTCACCCACTTTAATTAGTATTTGAAAATGGTCAGGTCTCAATGCTATATAGCTTTTGACCTCACTCATTGAACTGGCTATTTAATCAAAATATGTTGTTTCACATTGGACTCGGAGTTTCTGAAATTACCACGTATAAACAACAAAGAAAATCTTCAGCTACATAATTTAGTATAGTATATAGCATAGCTTTTATTTCATTTTGTGATGATACTAGATTTTCCCCACGGCATCGCGCACGTTAATGTGTTTTGTCAATAAATTCAAATTCCTCAAAAACACTTTTTTTTGGATGAACTATATCCCATGCTTTTCTGTACCTCTCACACGTGAATGTGAAATTTCATGATGATCGGTGAAATCGTTAAGGCTTGACTCGCATTTTTCATATTAGTTAAGATATAAAGGTGTGTATTAATATAAATTTTAATTTACATACATCTATACTAATATTATAAAGCTGAAGAGTTTGTTTGTTTGTTTGCTTGAACGCGCTAATCTCAGAAACTACTGGTCCGAATTGAAAAATCTTTTTAGTGTTGGATGGCCCATTTATCGAGGAAGGCTATAGGCTATATAAAATCAGGCTACGACCAATAGGAGCGGAGCAGCAATGACAAATGTTGCAAAAACGGAGAAAATTCTCTTATGTGAAGCAGACAAAGTTGCGCGGGTCAGCGTATAGCATAGTATATTATAAAATTGTAACTGGTTGTTCTGTACATAGGAGATATTTAACAATAAATATGTCAGGGTTTATAAGAGCTGTAGAAGACAAATGATAAAATTTTGAATATTTGGCTGTATGTTTGTATGTACATCACAATAACATTACTGTCTTATTAAAAATCTAGCAAATGTTTTGTCATGATATGCTGCATAGAAGACGAGTATAATTTGTCTAGATCAGCTTCTTCTTACATGCAAAGAAAGAAAGATATAGCCAGATAACCTACTTCTAAATTACACAAGTACTAAGTGTCCAAAAGCTAAAATAAAATAATGATATAGCGTTTACTTCAAGGTTAATTTTTAATTTTGGAGGCGCATAATTTATCGTAGCAAGCTTTCTAATTATTTATTTTGTCTAAAAGCAGGAGAGACGGGATGTTGCTAAAAACCTTGTACATGTCCGTTAGTCAGTCTTATGAAAACAATAAGTGTGTATCCGCCCAAGTCATGTAGACCTCGTGATATGGACGTCCGCCGGTCGCCAAGAATTAATCTAGTCTACATAATTATTCTATCTATACATAACTATTTTTTGTTTATGGCATTTGGCGACATTAAAATATTCGTAACAGTACTCGGCTGAGTTCTAGGTATCCAACTATATAGCGTCATCTTTCCTCGGGGATGCGTCACAGCATAGAGTTTTAGCTTCTTTTATTGATGCTTAGTCGTCAATTTAGCCAACGCGTAATCTGAACTCTATCCAGAATGGCACAAATTGATGATTCCCCTCAAACTTCAACTTTTGTCTTATGTATTCGAAGGGTCAATATTTTCAACCGGGACATCAAAAATGTAACCTATGTTTATCCAAGCCGAATCAATTACGTTACAAATTACTTAGGCTTTTAAAAAAACATACCTCTCGTACTTAGATATATTATTAAACTAGCTCCACCTCGCGGTTTTATTTGCCCTGCTCCTGAAAGTGAAATGTGTTGTTAAATAACCTTCCTTAATAAACGCAAAATTATTTTGCAAATATGACAGGGTGTTATAGAAATTAGCGTATTCGACCAAACACAAAATCTCTTTAGTTTTAATAAATTAGTAAACATATCTAATTGACTTAGTAAATTTCTTAGAAATATCTAGTTAAACAATTGGGATGTTTAGGTTTCTCGCCGTACAATGACTTGCATTTTTTATACCATACAGTACATCATATATCTGCAATAACTGTTGTAGATACTGTATGAATTTCGATGTCAATATTTGACAAAACTATTAGTAGCTAGCTGGAGTAGGTAACTGTTATCTGCGGTCAATGTACGCACCAGAAACTGAACGAGGACATGTGCTATTGTCTATTTGGACAGCAATGATACCCAAGTAGTTCAATATTGTATGATATGGAGTACTCGCTATTGCTATCGAAGTCATTTTCGGTGTCATATAAGACCAGTATAACGGGATCTCTCGTGATATACTTACACGTGCTTCTTAACGGGAGTTCATTAATATTAGTCTTAGTGCATTTATTAGTGATAAGAAGAAATCCTTAGCATCTTTTAAATCAACTATCACTTTCTATATTTTTTATATTTATGAATTTATTAAGAACTTTTATATTAAAAGACACTATGAACATTGACATAGCGAATAACTAGATCCTAATCAATATATTATGTTCCAGTACATGATAGCATGATAATAATAATATAATTATAATAATATTCTATCACATGCACACAACACCATCTAGCCCAAACTAAGCAGAGCTTGTACTATGGGTACTAGACAATGGATAAACATAAATACATATATACTTTTTTTTTGTAAATACATACCTATTATACATAGAAACACCGAGACTAAGACAAACATCCATGTTTATGCACGTTTGACTTGTGCGAGAATCGAACCCGCGATCTCAGGTGTGGCAGTCGGTTACACTAACCACTACGCCATCGAGTCGTCAAAATCGGAATTTTATATGGGATTTAAAATGTAGGTATAAAATTCAATTTTATTTATATGTAGATACATCTACATACCTATAAATAAAATCGAAGTGTCTGTCTATAATACCGATATAAATTACTTAATTTAAGACGGGATTTGCCTGCCACAAAACCACAATTACCTTATTTTAATTTTCTCCTCTTTATTTCTATTGGCTTTATAAATATTGAATAAATATTTCACACAGACAAAGTCATGGACAACTCATTATTACTATGAAGGGTGCATTCTCATGAGTGAGGCATTAATCCACATGATTATTCAATCACGTGGAACAACAATTAAAGTGGACTTACTTAGATTTTTCCTATTATTTCTTGACTTACCTGGTGAATATTCATTGAAATTAAACTACTATATACGGATTTTATCGCGTTGTTCATTTCACACTTTATTACATAATTTTGAAAACTGTTACACTACTGCTACTATTAAACTTTATTAATTTTAGTCGCCCCGTGACCGTGGCTGCTGAAAAGCAACCGAAACGTCTGGGAAAGAGTACAATTTAATTAAATCTAAATAGTTTTAATAGTTTTAATTAAAATTATGTAATAAAGTTTCAAATAAACAACGCGATAAAATCCGTATATAGGAGTTCAATTTCAAAGAATAATATTCGCGTAAGCAAAAGACAATATTATGTAAATCAGTACTGGTGAATATTGTTAATTAATAATTATCTAGCGTAATTACTAGGAGAACTTGTCTGACGTCTGAGTCAAATACTGTCATTTAAAAAGAAAGGAAGCGTGATAGTTTGTACTTTCCAAAGAACTGATTTACGTAACGAGTTTAAACATTAGGCGATATGAGTTCACGTACAAACCCCAAAAACTAATTACCATAACTCAATTACACTAAGAACTAAAGTTAAAATGTAGTGTTGTCAGGTGAAGTATTTTATTTAAACTAAATGTTGTCTGCATGCGTCGTCTGCCATTAAAACATGACAAAATGGCATAATGCTTTCAACCAGCGCAATTTCTTTCTAATCGGTTCATTAGTTACTTTTACATAACACACATTGCATACATTTCTGTCTTCACGTATTAATATAAAGTTCTATAGATATCTTTTCTACGATCCTTGTATATTTTATTTAGTTACAAAAAATTCTGATACCTGTATAATTAGATATACGTTATAACGGGTACCTTGTGCTTTTGGAAGTAGATTGTATATAATATATTATGTTTAGCATTGAACCTCAACTAAAGCGTCATTTGATTAAGGTTTCATCAATTTGTGATACTCTAAATAACTAACTTTAATTGATTTCAGGCAAAATTATTTCAAATTGCTCATCTGATAGTGTACTTTTACTATTTGCCATGGGGCCACCCTGACCGTAATAAACCCTACCAACTTTCATATACGAATAAATATATATGTCATGGGGTTACCCTGCCTTCTCAAACCATCGATGTCACCTTACCCTGTCCCATCTGCGATGTTCTACTCTTTCCCCCTGCTCTACTGGTAATAAGATCCAGTATTACTTGGGATTTTCTAATTAAATGTTAGCCTCAAGTGGGATGGCACGATGCGTTGTGACTTAAATATAATGTATTAAGTCTCGTGACTATACATAGTATAAGTCGTCTTAGCGTTTTGATAGTACGACATGTTTTACCGTGAAAATATCTCTCCAAAACTTTGGGCTAAGAAGAAAGACTATACTTATCGCAGAGTTACTTTGGACTTCTTTCTTTAAAAGTGATTTTTTTTAAATTATTTATGATTTCTAGAACATTTTACGGTAGAGTTTAGGATAATCAAAAAGTTACTTTATGGTACTTATAGTACCAACAATATGTCCAAAACTTTGGCATTTATGTTCCATCGCAGGCCTATTAACGGCAGTAAAGGCAATTTAATATTTTGACATTATTCCGACAACGACTAGCTAGTAAACTATTTTGATGTTATATAATTGATAATTAAACTGAGTGCTTATTTAACCTTGATACGCCAATAGACTTGTATTATAAGGCATGCAGTTTTATTTATTATACCTGCTCCTAAGAAATATTAGTAGAAATACGTTAAAGCCATTAATTACTTTGCAATTATCGCACTGTAAATGTAAGCAACTATGTTATTATCCTATTTGAGCTATTGTTTATCATCATCATCACAATTTAATCATTTGATGTACACTGCTGTACGTAGACCACTCCCAAATATATCCATAGCGATCAATGTTGTGTATGTGTGTGTTTGTCTGATGTCTGCATTAAACAGCTCACCGCCATCTTGACCAAGTGTCATCCACTAGATTGACAGATGACTTACGATGGCTACCAATAATATATCTATTATCCTATGATTTTCCTTACGAGAATCAGTCTTTCGACATAAGCTCTATACAAATTATGTGAATGCCTCATCGCTATTAACAAAAATTACAGATAGTTTGCTTATTGGAAGCCACCATTAGTCTTTAGAATACGCTTACTATACATGGGCGCCGCTCAAAAAATTTTCTTCTTCATCGTTTGTCCCTTGTAGGAATTTTAGTCTCGAATCTGGATAGCAATATTATTATTAGGTTAACGTCAAACTGTCTAGGTCTAGCGTAAGGAACAATTATTTTTTATCTCATGGTCCTCCTTACTGAATCATATATGCCCTGCATGATGACGTCGTGTTATTTCATGACGTCATAACTCTTTTTATATTGAATTGAAATATACTATCCGTGATAGATCCGCTTTTTCAATATTAATATACATTCAGCTTTTACTATAATGCGATACTGCCTTTTCGTCCCTAAATTTACTCATGCTCTAAGGTCATCTCAGTTTTGGAAAAATTTAACTCCATTACTCAAAATTGACAAAATCATACAGAATACATTAAGGCAAATTTTAAATGTGGACTTGAACGACCGAGCTTGGCTTCAAGCTTCTCTACCTGTTCGTTTAGGCGGGCTCGGCGTTCGCAAAATTTCAGATGTCAGTTTACCGGCGTTCCTGGCCTCGGTTCATAGCACGGAAGAATTAACCAGGTACATTCTAGCACCCACACTGGTTAGTTCAGAAGTGTTATGTAAGACCGACGCCGTGAACGCCTGGAAAATGGCTTGCCCAAATACTGATTTGCCTACCAACCCATTCTCCCAAAGGCAGTGGGATAGGCCGCTATGCAACACGGTAAGAGAAAATCTTTTTACTACATCTGTAAGTGTTGCAGAGCGCGCACGTTTGCTGGCTGTGGGAGAATGGGAATCTGGTTTATGGCTTCAAGCACTTCCATCGTCCAACACAGGTACAATTTTGGACGATACAACATTCCGCCTCGCCACCTGTCTTCGTTTAGGTACCCCTTGTGTTTCTCCACATCGCTGTCATTGCGGAGAAGCCGTCGACAGCTTCGGACACCATGGGCTGTCTTGCAGCAGAAGCGCTGGTCGTATTTCACGACACGCTCAGCTAAATGACATTATCCGTCGTGCTCTTATCACCGCCGGCGTACCAGCAGTATTAGAACCCATAGGCTTGGTACGTGACGATGGGAAGAGACCTGATGGTATGTCTTTGTTACCTTGGAAAATGGGTAGGCCTTTGGTGTGGGATGCCACATGCGTCGACACCCTTGCGCCATCACATCTTCCGAGCACGGTGAGCTGTGCCAGTGCTGCTGCTGTAGCGGCGGAAAACCTCAAACGGCGTAAATACAGTAATTTAATTGGTAATTACGTTTTCGAGCCGTTTGGGGTAGAGACGCTGGGTTCATGGGGTCCGGGCGCTCGTGCGCTTTTTAGAGATATATCTAAGCGGCTAATCGACGCTTCGCGTGACCAGAAAGCTGGACTTTTTTTGGCTCAAAGAATCAGCATTGCCATTCAGCGTGGCAATGCTGCCAGTCTTCTGGGCACACTCCCGGTCGACAGCGATGCTGAGGAATTTTACGACGCTGCCTAAACCGGCCATCCTTTTTTATTAATTTTTACAGTGCCATATTTTGTTACTCTTCATTTTGTTCTATTTATAAGTGGTTAGTTTTGTTAATATTAGTTAAGTTGTAAATTATGATTGTTGCTTTCACTACTATGAATTATATTGAATGATTATTAAAACTATCCGTGATGATGTCATCTCAGTTCTTATTTCAGCAACATTTTGGTCTAGCTTGATAAACTATCTACTGTTGCTATTTTTCACCTATGTACTTATTATGCTTTCGTAATATATGACAGTAACGCCAAACGACACTTTTGGCATTATTTTTGCACAGATGTTAAGGTTGTAGTATTGCGTGTCCAGGGTAAACGCTAAATACCTACCAAAGATAATAAAAGGATGTGCTTTTCGACATCCTCGTCTTTGTGACGTGGCTGACCTGGAAGTGGCGGTTAAAGATGGCCAATATTGGCTAACGTCTAAGACTATTATTTAAATGATGTACTTTTTGTTATAGCGTGACAGACATTTTAGCTTGTTTTATAGGTCACAGGTCCTTAATTAACTTAAAACCAAATCTTAAAATACCTTAATACTTAATCAAAGGCAGCTCTCATCTATATTATCTTTGTCTTAAATCAAAAACATATAATCTACAATTAGATTTTATTCTAAACCAGCGACCCGCCCCGGCTTCGCGCGAATAAACCAAAATCTTAACTAATTTTACATTGTCTATTGGTGAATACCGCATCAAAATCTGTTCGGTAGTTTTTGAGTTTATCGCATACATACGCGGCAGGTTTATCGCATACAACTTAAACAGATACGGCTGGTGTTTAAATAAAGAAATGCTTTTAATACAGTGAGATTTTAGATTAAGTACGCGTTCTAATTGCATTATCAATACAAACAGTTACATAATAAATAATAATACAGAAACGACATAATATTTACCAAGGAAACTTATCTATACCTCATTACTAATACAAAGTTTAAACGATAAATAATTGGTACCACCGTTACCAGAACATTAGGTACGTATGCCCTTGCGCAGGGTTGCTCAACGACAGCTTACAACACTGACCCCAAATTAATATCCCAAATTAATACCCCAAATTATATTCAACGTGCTTTTTTTATTTTGATGGTTCGAATTAACGATTACTGATTACATTAACGCACTAAATATGTTAACATTAGCTAACCACGAGTATCATGACATTGATTTATTTTGTGCATGGAACATATTTTTGAAATGTCAAAATCTGGCTATTCTTGTACCGATCTAGAGTACTCAAGGCTTTTTGTAAGAAACCTCCTTTTAATTTGGAGGTCCGAAGTGAGAGGCGACGGTGCATAATGTCATTTTTTATGTTTTCATCACAGTTTTATTTATCTATTAAATTTAATCAGATTTAGTAATAGTAACTCATTATTTTTGAATAAAATATAAATATGTTCAAGGTAAATAATGTAATTTACTACCGAAACGCAGCTATTATCATTTATCTATCGGACACGGTAGGGCTAGAAACCTTGCACGCAAGAATAGGAAGTACAAATTATGAGTACCTACCTTTTTTTTTTGTTGATCGCCCTTGATGGCAGACGAGCCAACAGCTCACCTAATGGTAAGAGGTAACTGCCACTTAATACACATCGTCGCCGCGTCGGTAATAGGCGAGCAGAACCGATCCGCTGCCTACCGTTAATCTATACATCGCTTAAATATTCGCGTCATTGTTTTACTTTAATGTCTAAGAATTATTTATTTTACAAAGATTTTAGTCCATCTAGAAAATCATATTGTTGGTGGAATTTCTGTAGCAACGATTTTTCAATATAAATATATTACGGGCTAGTAAATGACGCAGATTCACCTTTGGTTAGACTGTTATGTTTTGGGTATTTGAATCAATACGGTGGAGACATGGTGGCCTGAAATATAGGTTCCTGCCTAGTTTAAGCACTTGTCTCCTACGACATGTGTTTAGCTATGTAACTGACTGTATTTGTTATCATATTTATATGCTGGTAGGAAATAAATATATTTGTTAGTATTTTCTTTATCCTAATCTTATCAACACATCGGAGAATTAATCGAATTAAAATAGATATTTTAATAAGAATAATTGGTACATACTACATTTATTATGATTTACTATTATATTATTATTATATATAGATACTAGAAGATTTCCATTTATAGCTCTTTGAGTGTTGTGTTTGTTTCTTTCCAAAGAACAATGTAGACCGAAGGGCGAGCGTAAGTTATGATTATGACATACACATACATTTCTTTAAACTTTTCGTTGGTTAATAGTTATGGCAATATTTTCCAAGCATTTGAGAAAGAACATATAATTTATGATGTGTGAATGCGTCCTTGTTTTGAGCGGATATTTTACGAATGGAATTGTCGGTTACAACATTTCCGTATGATAAAGAACTTTGGTGATTTTGTTGAGCCATTGCGAGTTATATTATTACTGTTAAGCATGAAACAGAGTTATATGACCTTACATTTCAAGTTTTGACGGTAAAATTAATTATCCACCTACCTACAAAAATTTCACAACGAAAGTAATATGTTTTAAATAGATGTCTAGGTTTCATTTGTTAATTTTATTGTCATCTTGTTATGTGACTGACAAAAGAAGTATTGTACAACAAAATGATTTATTTGCAGTCAGGTAATATTGTACATAAGCTACATTGGTTACAAATTGAAATGGTGGCGTATTGTTGTTGTGGGCGTTAAACCAAAAAAGGCAGGTTTTTCCGAGACTGATGACGTCATACGTGTTTATACAGTTCTCAAAACAAAAACAGTTACAGGTGTTGCATTTACTTCCGTATTGGCTTTGTGTTTATTGCAAATAAATTAAACAAGTCTTTCGCAGTCCACCTTAAATGAATAATGAATAGGCCTTCACCATGATAGTGGTCAAAATAAACATCAACGAACAAACGAACAAGAAAATTACTTTCATAATTAAGGTAAAAAAGGGAACTGGTTTTAGCTTACGAGATTTAACCTAATCAAAAAAACTATCAAAATTTGCTAGTTAAATAAAAGCTTGTAAAAAAAAATCCGTAGGCTAAAATACACCTTTAAAAGTAAATGTGAAAGAGTATGTGTACAAAATTACTTATTTAACTCGAATGCGTCAAAGAAGTCTCTATGGCAATCAAGTATCCTATTTATGGATTGAACTTTAAAAGTACGGAAAATAGAAGCATCGGCTTATATTGTTACTTATATACGTATATTAGGAAATTCGTCCTTCATAATAAGGGAAACACGCGAGTGCAGCGTGAAACTAGGCTATTATAATAAAATTATGATAATTAGTTATTGTCTTATATCAATTCTATTATAATTAATAATAACTAATTAGGTTATTACATTGTGTACATTAATACAAAGATAGACTCACGCCTGTTACTGTAAAGGAGCTGCAAGAGGTATTCTACAGAACCAAATTTCACCAGCTATGTTTTTAGAGTTCGAAAAAACTCTTATACTACAGCTTTGTCCGTCTGTCTGTTATACAACTTTCAACTCAAGAACCGTAAGAGCTAGAGACTCGCGGTCAACGCCATTCGACTCAGCACAATCGATATACCCCCGAAATGACTATGATTTTTGACCTTTGACCTGATATCACGTGATCCTTGCATGTTACTTGAACCATTTTTTAGAACTCTAAGATTTACGGCAATTCATTGCTGTTTCTCACTTGTTAGGTTGGTGAGCCTATTACCGTCCACTGAGCACAATACCAGACTTAAGTGTTTGAACTGAGAATTTTCTGACAGAAAAACTCTGTGATTCTCCGACCGACCTGAGAACTGAATCTGAAAATTAGTGATGCTTTTTACAATATTCGTACCTATGCGACTCGAGATTCATGCACACAACACAACAAACTCGAAATATGCTCGGTAGGTGCCGGTAGGCTTGTCCCATATTATATGGGACCTACAGTCTTTGTTGATAAAAATGGAAGTGTATTACAACTCTCCTCAACCCTACGAGGCGGGAGGCGTAAGATCATATACAAAGAAGCAAGGATTTTGAAGTAGTTTTCTTCTTACATCGTCATGTAAGAAGGTAACTGCTTCATTATATTAATAGATGAAACTGTATTGTCATAAAGTTTCCTTTATATAATCAAGGTGACGAACAAGCGTAAGCGGTAAGCAATTACCATAATTTATGGCGTTTGCAACACCAAGTCCAAAACCCGAGCGTTGCTGCTCATTCAAAAATGGAATCACCGTGATGCAAGTGCAAGACAGACCGAACACACTAGTCCTCTCTACGTTACGAACTGTTTCTGAATCTAATCGCTAATCGCAGGAACAGAATACAAGCTTGTAGTGGTAATCCCCAAATAAACTGCTCAAGTTTAAGGGATTTAAGCACCGATTATACATTTACAGTTTGTGCGGCTCCAATAGTCATTGTTATGATTCATAGAGTTTTAACACTTTAATACCGCAGCGACACACACCCTGCGAACACGTTTAAAAAATTGGCTTAGAATCATCCATGGTAACCAATTACATTCACATAACATTGAACATTTATAACATTTATTATTTATTACTGCTAAATGTAACAAGAATATAAATGCAAATTTTTAAATGACTTATTAGCAGGTATCGTAATACGGTGTCAAGGTCGACTAGTCACCACGTCCATTCACGAGTATAACGTATTAGCTAGCTATCGCCCCCTTGATTTATTGGTCTGAGGTGATGAGCCGGTGCCGTGGTGGTCGGTAATAATGAAAGTTTATTATTACTGCAATGTGATGTTTCTTAGTACATAGTACGCGAATAACTTCCGTCATTTGTGAGTAAAGACGGAAGCGTTTGGGTCGGCTAGATGGAATGAACTATGCCTCATATTAAATTTCCAAATCAACCTTTTTATGCTGCCCATTAAACTGACTTATAGACATATATGTATATACTCATACAAGTATGACACGGAGCCAGTCATAGGTTCATTACAATCACATTTTAAACTCCCATATAAACCTGTTGCCTTTTACCGGGCAACTTTTTAGACTTGGTAGTGGTCATATCCTAATAGAATCTTAATAATACTGCACCAAAACCGAGAACATAACCCGGCACCTCACTATCGGCAACAAACAAGAAATTAAACTTATGCCACATGAGCAGCAAGGCAGCCATATAGATCATAAGAAAGTGCTCAAAACGTTTAAAATACAGTTAACTACATCAACCCTTTTTTCATTAAGGATTTTGCAAGAAATATACAATTAGTATAAATTCTTATAAAACGCCTACGTGACAAATAGCATAAATGTTCAAAATACAAATTTAATTTTTACTTTAATATTACTTGGGTTTGCCATCGGAAAATGAGCGAGTACTTAAGTAACATGGCAAGCAAACATTATGATGTTACACAATACATACCTTGCTGTGCTATTATGTTTCATAACTAATAAGTATAATTTTTGCAGTAAGCGGTTTGTTAACACAAGCCTCTCAGTGGAAAATACGAACATTTGTAATATAATAATATCAGCCTTGTATAATATTGTCTTCTATTTACGCGAATATTATTCATTGAAATTAAACTGCTATATACGGATTTTATCGCGTTGTTTAGGGAGACCTGACTCTCTCCCCGTGACCATGGCTGCTGAAAAGCAACCGAAACGTCGGGGAAAGTGTAAAAGTAAAAATAAATTAAATCTAAATAGTTTAATAATAATTTAATTAGCTTAAAAATTAGTAAAGTTTAATAGTAGTAGTAGTGAAACAATTTTCAAAATTTTGTAATAAAGTGTCAAATAAATCAGCCTTGTAGCTGGCCCACTGCTAGGCACGGGCCTCTTCTCAATATGAGAAGGATAAGACCATAGTCCACCACATTGGCCCAGTGGTTGGCATAATACACATATCGTCGAGAACATTATGGATAAGTTTCAGAATTCCAGGGTTCCTGACGGTGTTTTCTTTTACCGTTCAAGCGAGCTATAATTAACTACCTATTTAATACGCACATAACTCTGAAAAGTTAAAGAGCCAGAGCGAAAAACTGATCGAATTCGAGACCTCTACGTGGCAGCCTAACGGTCTGCCTATCGCTGCTTATTTGCATTTGTTACAACATCATAAAATCGTAGAGATAATCGTATAATCGTAGAGCTGTGTGTGAACATGTGCAACAGGGGACCAACCACTACCTGAGATTTGACAAACCACAGATTCTCGCTAAAGAACACCGATTCCTACCAAGGATGCTTCGCGAGGCTATTGAAATCAAAAAACATTCTAATTTTAATAGAGAAGATGGTTGCAATGTACCACCAGCTTGGGATCCAGTAATAAAAATAGTCAAACCCAAGAAGAAGCAAACCACAGCTAGACTTCATGATACTTTGAGCTCATTCTGCGTAAATAGAAACACCAATGATTACATTATGTTCGGGTACTTTGAAATAACTACACTGGAACATTGAGACAACTGCCATCTTAGTCTCCCCGTGACCATTGCTGCTGAAAAGCAACCGAAACGTCGGGGAAAGTGTAAAAATAAATTAAATCTAAATAGTTTAATAATAATTTAATTAGCTTAAAAATTAGTAAAGTTTAATAGTAGTAGTAGTGTAACAATTTTCAAAATTTTGTAATAAAGTGTCAAATAAACAACGCGATAAAATCCGTATATAGCAGTTTAATTTCAATGAATAATATTCGCGTAAATAGAAGACAATATTATAAAATCGTAGACTTGTAAATGAATGTAAGATTGACCCTTCACTATGACCTATTCCTGTGTCACGGCAGATTTAATAAAATTTAAACCACTTCACAAGGAACACCCAGATTCGTAATAACTATTTGTGGATTACACAATTTTTTGTCACACGAGGGGACCGAACGCACAATACTAGGCGCAGTGGCGCATGGAGGTAAGCACGATCCCCATTGACGAAGTCTTAACTTTTAAGTCTGAGTCAGGAAACTGCCAACCAGACTATGCAGTAATTACTTTCAATGTATTGAGATTTTATCAGGAAGCTCCTGACAGCTGATCAAAGTCCATAGTTAAGTGCGGTAGTCTTAAGCTTGCGAAGGTTACGCGGGGCCTTAAGTACGTACTTACTGAGTTTATATGGGTAGGATCCAATTAGACAAGATCTCAGGACTGCCCAACTTTTATCATCTTAGGTAGGTATTATCTTAGTAGTAATATTTCAGTTTTCTCTTGCTACGACTTTAGGATCTAATAGAGGACAAGTCAATTATTTCTTACCGGACACATTTCTGAGGTCTATTGTCGACAAAATTCAATAAAATAACTTTGTTCGATCCGGGAATCTAATCTGACCTCTTATACACAGCACTACTTCTGCGCCACCGAGACATTTAAAGTAATTATATGTGTAATGGTACACTACGTATGCATACTGGCTTGTTTAAAACTGGCCCGATTTCATTTAGTTTTATTTTCGTTTAGGGTCTCATAGGCCTTTCAGGTTCAACTGGTCGAGCACAAATTGTTTTTAATTAGTCATCTATACAATATCAGCATTAAATTTAAATGTAGGTTAATCCTATATAAATAATAATATCAGCCCTGGATTAAACTGTCCCACTGCTGGGCATGGGCCTCTTATCAGTGTGAGAAGGGTTGGGCCATAGTCCACCACGCTGGCCTAGTGCGCGTTGGTTGACTTCACATATCTTCGAGAACATTATGGAGAACTGTCAGACATGCAGGTTTCCTCACGATGTTTTCCTTCACCGTTTAAGCAAGCTATATATATATAAATGCGCGCTTTGGGTTCGAACTCGAGACCTCTGCGTGGCTGTCCAACGGTTTACACGAGGCTATCGCTGCTTGTTAATCCTATAATGTAGGTTCTTCTTCTCTCTTAGCCTTTATTATTCCCAAGTCACTTGCGGTCGGCTTTTCTAGTCTAACCAGATTTGACTGGATATCAGTTTATACACGGAGCGGCTGCCACTTGACCGCCGCAACCCGAAGGCTAACGATACCCTAAGGCTAGACCAGTGTCAGGATATTAGAGGGTACTGACTTTTCCAATAACGACTGCCATATATGTATGTTTTGATTAAAAATAGACAACGAGGATCTTAATTTAATCGCGTAGGACAAAGTTTCTGAATCAAATTTAGATTTGGCAACCAGATTCATAAATACAAAAAGTATGTCTGTGCCGTAAATACAGACAGCCGGAAGCCCGGAATAGACGAATTGCTGTCTGTTTCGGCTGTCACGAACATCGATTGCAGTCAATATGTGCAGTCAATACTTTCAAGTATACTGACATCAAGTCTTTAGATATTAATAATCTTTGGGTTGTCAGTTGGCAGTTACTCTCGTGACCTTCTCGTGTATCTCACACACCGATGAGAACTAGCGATTAAGAGCCAAGGTGAGGCATTAGCTGTCAGCTTGCACATGGCGAAGGCCTTCCATCGGGTCTGGCACAAAGGTCTTCTATCGAAGTTACCATCGTTCGGACTGCCCAAAAAATTATGCGAATGGGTTGCCAGCTTTTTGTTTGGCTGATGCATCCAAAATGTGGTTGACGGTGATTGCTCTTACCGCATAGACATAAATGCTGGCGTCACGCAAGGCTCTGCGTTGTCCCCGACGCTGTTCCAGCTGCATGTCAATGATATATGGTCAACTGACGGCATTAATTACTATGCGGATGACAGTACTGGGGTTAATTATTACATGGATCGAGCTGGTTTCCAAAAGCTTGATGAGCTCAATAGAGGTAAGCGGTACTTCACTGCGAGGCAAAGACTGTTTCTATATAAGTCGCAAGTCCGGCCTCTCATGGAGTACTGCAGTCAACTTTAGGCAGGAGCACCAAAATACCAGCTTGATCCTTTTAACGCGGTACATAGACGAGCCTTGAGAATTGTCGATGAGCACAAACTCACAGATGGTATTGACTCATTAGGTCTCAGAAGGGACTTTGCCTCCCTTTGTGTGTTATACCACTTGTATAATGGATTGTGTTTTGAGGAGCTTTTTGAGATGATGCCCTCAGCTACTTTTTATCATCGCACCGTTCGCACTCGGCGGGAATTTCATTCTCAGACCTTACAACCTAATTGATGCCGCACCAAGTGGTTCCAAAGGAATTTTCTCCTGCGGACGCTCAGGTTGTGTAATGCATTCCCTGCCGAGGTTTTCTCATAAGACTACAGTATGGGGTTATTCAAAAAGGGCGTTAAAAGGTTTTTACAACGTCGGCAACTCACAACTAATGTCTCTCGTGTTGCAGGCGCCCATAGGCTATGGTGACCACTTACCATCAGGTGGACCGTATGCTAGTTTGCCACATTAGTTGTATAAAAAAAGATACATCTGATATTCGGATGAATTTAGTTAGACTAAAACCGATTACATATAATTCGATACCAAAACATCTACATACGCCCAATGTATAATAAGCTGTACCAAAAAGGAATTGCTACTGCATCTTTAGAAACAAGTTGACCGCGTTTAAACTTAAATGGAAAATTATAACAGGCCAGTAATAAAAAGTTTCAGACGACGAAATAGAAGTAAAAGGTACTAACCAGTTAAGGTCGACTGAGTTGTATTTAAGTCTAGATTGTACGGTACCTACTACAGTCAATCTGGTTGGATGGTCGTATGATTCTAGTACGATCACGAAGCCTCAAGAGTTTTATAGGTATCCACATCTACGCTACAGTTTTTAAGCTATCTGCCTCTGTTGGCATTTAGTTATGACATAAATAATTCTAACCAGTCCTTTTTTCTTTCCTTTGTTATCTAGAAAAACCAAAATCCTCTACCATCCCCGGTATAAGAGATTATACCGGGGATAGTAGAGGATTTTGGCTCTCGCCTAGTCCTTACTGCACTCGTATCCATAAAAATAGGGTACCATTTAGGATTTCTCGCTTAATGCTTATCTCACACGGGTTGGTAACGCGTTTGCTTATTTTTGTCACTAAACAGATCTGGGTTTCACCTAAAAACACCATTCGTGTTCTCCATTGTAAGTAGATAGCGATTTCAATGTGTGGCTTCTGCAAATCCCGATGAGCGATAGTTACCACTTATCGAGGATAAAAATTAGAATTACCAAATTGAGTGTAGTAGATTACAAAATAAGAAACAACAGAAACTAAAAAGAGGACAATATGAACAGGCATTTTACTGACTGAGATGAACGACTGCATCAAATATGAAAGCAATTATATTGTCTTACGTAATTTGACACTACCAAGTACCTACTTATTTTCTGTATACCACAGATTTCGATTAAACACGGCATTTAAGAAGTGTAATATACATGTTGACCAGCTGATAGCAGGGCCAAGGTACGTCAATGAAACCTCAAGGAGATCTACTAAGCGGAACGTATATGCCAACATTCACTGGTGTAAATATTATTGGTATTTAAACACTTTTGTTTCAATGTTATTTTTATTACATGCCTACAATACAATTGGAATTACTAGCAATAGTTCATAATTTATTATTAGCAGTGTTGTTACTGGCCATATTTCTCGGCTCTATTTCTAACTGAAATACACGTTCAAAACGACACCGTGTGATTTAAAAGTCAATTCTCAAGAAGTTATATAATTATATACAATGTTTGATGACTTGAATGACTTTTCCTCTTATTTTACAAATTTGCATTACTAATTTACACTGGCGACGAAATGGGAGAGAATTATCTTGCGGCTTATCTTGAGGATCAAGGTACGTAGTTTCCAGTTCTGGGTTGGATTTATATTTAATGAAACTTCATATTCGGTAGACTTTACTTGAATAAATAAAAAGTCATTGAAATTAAACTACTTTCACGACGTAATTTTCCGTAAAAGTAGTTTAATGTAAATTACATTCGCTTAATTGTAAGGACATAATACACGTGGACATAGAGAACGGAAGTCTCACGTGAAAGGACATCTATTTTTTTACTATACAATACATATGACCTAAGTTTCGGTTGTCTTCTGGGTAATACCTAAAATTTCAAGTTGTTTCCCGCACGAGGTAAAACATATTTTCCAAGTCTAGGTTTCCGCTGTAGTTGTTGTTATATTAAAATCAATCTTTTTCCTTCATCCTTAAAGCAAGCGATAATTAACTATTTAATACGCACATAACTTCGAAAAGTCAGTTAGCGGGCCTCAGGATCGAACTCGAGAAATCAGCGTGGCAGTCCAACGGTTTTCCACTAGGCTATCGCTGGTTTAATAAAAATAATGTGAGGGGTCTTTATACGAATTGTAGAAGCCAAAAAAATTGCAACGCACGAATTCGAATGTGGCTCTGGTGCATCTTCCGTCTGGTTATGCCGCCTAAAAGTCAACAGCTATCATGTGTATTCATCAGCCTCTTCTTACATACAAACGAAGTCGCGGACAAAAGTCGATAGTAAAAATGTGTTTTAACTTTAATGTCCAAAATAAAAAGTGGTTTTAGTTATGTAGCTTTCTTATTAGTTGTTATCGGGAGCGTGTTTTTAGTTCAAGTTTCTGTTCGGTTTTCGCGCAGTGTGAATTTTTATTGGCCTAACGCGTGTCGAGTAACATTAACTCAAAGCATTAACCGTACGGATAATTGTTATTTATAAATAAATACTTTAAGACTTATTTAGTTAAGTGACTGCCTCGATGGTGCAGCGGTAAAGAATGCGTCTGCAGTGCATGTGGTCGCTCTCGGGTTCGACTTCCAAATCGGGCGTGTTATGAAGCAATTTGTTAAAAAATTCTCAGAAGGAGCACAAATTTTGAAACTATGTCCGGTATACGAAAATACGGTCGGCCCTTATAACGTGTCAATTAAAATTATATTAGCAAAATGTGAGTACAACTCTGACTCCCATTTCGGGAATAGAGGCATGTAAATAATAATAATGAAAATATAATAATATATATAAACATTAACATTTAAAATTAAACATTTAAAGTTTAATGGGAGACATATAAAAAAGAGTTATATGACAATTAATAAAAGTTAAATTTTTTTTTCCCCAGGCTGATGTAAACAAAATAACTTTATGGAAGGAAAGGGGTGATTAATAGGATTTATTTAAAATACATTTGATTTTTGTACGCAATCTTTCATTGACCGGGTCAAATATGCCGAATGACCTTTGTAAAATATAATGTGAATGTTATTTTATGCTAGTAACATGGAGGCCAGAGATTTTCAGAAAACGGATCAGTGAGTTTAATAAATATTACCACCATAATTCGCACCGTTAATAAAACAGAGACTTATCTCAGTATTTTGGATTAAACAAATTTGAACTCTATTGCAAAGATTTAACTCAAATATAATATTAGAATTTAACATATACAATTAGAGTTCAAATTGCCTTACATTCAAATTTCGAGATAAGTCGCTGTTTTATTAAGAGTGCGATATGATATGATGCATTTTTATATATGAATTAATTTTTAATGATTTTATAATATTGTATTAAACTATCCCGCTGCTGAACATGGATTTGTCATTTCAACAAGGGTTAAGCCATAGTCCACATCATGACACTAGGTATCGATAAAATCTATAAGCAACGCGTAAATAGAGGTTTTGCAATTGTCAAGACCTTGAAGGTAATAAGGTACAAGTGTTCGTGCCAACAGTAGTATGTTCATAATAGCTTCCCATACCTCATACCCATCCATCCGTCAGGAATAAAATTAATCTGCTTCACTTACTATTACCTACTAGAGATCACAATAGCAATATTGCCAGGTAATATCATTAAGCAAATGTTATTGTTGTCAGAATACTTATTTGTGGTGTAGTGGATTAAGTGGCCGCCATGATTGTCATTGTTCATTTGAAAGGTTTCTGATTGCACCTAAAGAGTTAGCGCGACGATAATGCTTTAAAATAGAAGTGACGCGAAGGTGCTGTGTTTCTCGTTTAAGGAGAAAGATGTCTGGTTTTCTTGTTGGCAATAGATCATCTCCTAGACGAGCCTAGGCATTTCTACACACTGCAGTAATACAAGTTTGTAAGATTAAGGATTTCGTGAGTGAAGGAGGTACTTCTCTAGCTAGGAATTCTCTAGTTTGAGCGAATTTACTAATCAAAGCGATTGTTACCTAAGTCTTTGCAATTGATATACAATAGTGGTAACGACAGCTAATCAACATTGCTCGCCTTTCTGTGTTATCAGTTATCACACAGAAAGGCGAGTAATGTTGATTAGCTGTTGTTACCAATATTGTATATTTGGGTGTTATTTGTCTTTGTTATTTGAATGTTTATAAAGTCCCTTGTTACACAGAATTTATATCAAGTGCCGGAATTGTATTTTTATTAAATAAGAATAATAATAAATAAGAATTATGTTTGTGAGCATATTAGATTATTCCAGTATATGTCTATATACGGCAATGTCTATACTCATTCACAATCGAATATCGCCTAGGCGTATATATTACAGAGTATTAATAGTAGGTAATAATAGTAATTTTAGTATGAAATACCGTAATAATTATATAATAATTAATAATAGATAGCTCTAATAGTAATAATTTCAAGCAAATGTATTGTTTGTTTACAAGTGTTGGGTACCTAGCAGGTTTTTAGTTAATCTTATTGCGACCATACTTGGCAAGTATTTGCATCGTCGCAAGCCTCGAACGGTACATGGTCGTGCAAAAGTGATACTTGGACGAGGAAAATGGTAGCGAATACGAATATTGGTAAAAAACAGAATCGAAAAAAATAAAAATAATATTACGATAACTGGTTAGTGGTAAATACTGATAAATCTTAATCGATATTTGCCTACCGTTACTGTAAATGGACTAAAAAAAGGTTGAAATAACGTTTAATTATAACCTTTCGATGGGGTCGCTATTACACGTGAAAGTGATTCGCGCGGCCCCGCCGACTCTGGTCATGTCGAGGAACAACGTGGTAGGTTTAGTCGGGATCGGGATCATCTTTTCCCCGGTGAGCCCGACATAGCCTCTCCGTCGCCCCGTAGATAGGAATGCGTCAATGCATTCCACGGCGTAAAAAAATAAAGGTTTTATCATAAGTCATATAACTCACTTATAACCTAAATCAACAAACTTGTATGAAGCAAAAGCTAAAACCTTAGGACAGCAGCAACTAGAACAGGCAACTCCATAATCTCACATTTACTATACCGATAACTAGACGAGAGAGTATTAATTGTACCCTTTCGCGTAGTTACTTATAGGTATGTACATACATACATATATACAGATTATACCAGAAAATAAATCTTAAGGTTGGTATAAAAACCGCTTTCGAGCACTCTCTTTAGGTGGTTCTTTTATAAATACTTCACTGATATTTTCTTAAAAAGAGGGTAATATATATGGTTGTGTACCAGAGTCCAAATGATATTGTTGGAAACTTTATTTTCTTGAAAATCACGTTACTTTTACGAAAATGTAACCACACGTATTTTTGTAAAATATTAAGCTAAACTAAGCAATTTACTTCATTACTAGTACCAATGCGGTATTATTAACACAACAATTAATTACGTTTGAATGAAGAATAAGACTAGAGGTGAAAAGCAAAATGCACAAAGAATCAGTTCTTGTATTCAAACTTCTATAGGACTTATAAACCAAAAGAGATCGGCTTGTTAAACTAAAATATTTTATAGATCCGTAATATTAATTAGTAATAGTTTGAACCACAAACGAATTAAAATTTTATGATTGCCACATGTTTAATTTGCGATGACAGAAGTTTAAACTCTCTTTATGGTTGAACAATTATCAATATTACGCTTAATACATAAGAAATAAAATAATCTGATTTTCTTAAATACATTTTTGTATATTTTAGGAAACAAATATTTCGGTACTAATACGCTAACGTCCATGAGCGATGTCGCGACTACGGATCCTACAGATCCGGCTTCGATCCTCAGGTCAGGAAAAATGTTTCTATTAGGAAATGCTCACTAGCGGCTCAAACACACCACATCAATATTTCGTCAACTATATTTAGATCCTCCGTAATAGAAAGTGAGTCCAAACTGCTACTAAGAAATTCGAAACAGGAAAACCCAACAACATTTTGCCCGATGAGGTAATCTAACCCGACTAATTACGTTTATTAGTAGATTACAAAGAAAATACAGACCTGATATACTTCAAATTTTGCCGCGAGGATTCTCTTGCTCCCCACAAAAATTACGGTAGTCACATACACTTAGATGTAACTCACAGGACAGAAATGTAACCCGATGTCACAGGTGTAAACTCATGCGCAGTACTAATGAACGTCTCAGTTATGGCCGCTCAAGTAAAACGAATGTTTATGAACACTTTAAACGCTATTTCATACATGAATATTAAACTCGTGTTCGTACAGAATTTACTAGAAACCTTAATTAATAATGCTGGCATGTGACGAACATTATTTTTCGGTTATCAATATAAATGGCGAATTAATGTTGCGTGTTCAGTAATAATTTGTGAAGGTTTAATGGTTTTAGTTGTGAAATTTAGTTTGTGGACGACAAAATTATGTCGCGCATTCTAGTTGCTATGCCGGCGATAACTATAAAGCTTTCGCCTCATCATGTTATAGAATAACATACCTTTGTTTAAAGTTAAGCTTTGAGGTATATTTAGGGTATGAAGATTGCTTTATTATTTATATAAGAGCAATATGTTTCTCGTTTAAAAACACTTCTGTGGCATTAGAAACAAATCCTATGTTCCTGGAAACTCAAAGAACAACCAAGTTTAGGAATAACTATTTATGGATCACAGGAATGTTTATCCAGTCCAGATCGAAGCTACAACAGTCGGCGTAGTGGCAATGGAGAGGCGACCACTTAAACCACCACCATCCGTGCATTTATTTTTCCTCACAGTACTGTAGGTACGATCAAACGTATGGACGAGCTGTTCGGTAAATATAATAAAAACTTAAAGCAAGAGGGTTATCCTAATTGTAAAGAGCTAGCAGCTCACATCATAAAAGTTGCTCTAAGGACATACAACCACGCCAAGCCAGCTACCAAGTATAGGAGGTAAACAACCACGCGGCTGAACGACTCTCTCTTACTAATAGTCCCGAGGATTATTCATACGATGGCTGTTCTTTGCAGCACTAATAATTTTGCTATAACCGGCGCCCACTGCAGTAATATAGGAACCGAGTAGTAGTCGCTTATCTACCCAATGGTAAGAGATGAACTAATATTATAAATATCAAATTAACTCTGTTCCGTACCATTTTTGGCTAAAGTTCTGAATCTATTTTGTTAATTTTTGTTTAAACCCTGCTGAAGAAGATAATAATATATGCTACTATACAATGGTGAGTTTTTATAATCCGCTATCGTGGGAGAAGTAGGCAAGTTGATTATTCTTCTTTTGCGATAAAATAAGGTCGCTAATGTGTGTGTCATTAGCATATAGTGCATATTTGAATAGTTAATAAACACAATAGAGCTAACACAGTTACAACCGACCGACCGCCATGTGCGCATAAGTAAAATCTTTTAATTACCAAAGTTTATAGCTAGATGTAAAGTTGTTTAAGTGGCGATTTGATTAATACAACTCTTACCACATGATTACGTAATATTGCCGTAGGCAATGGTTTAGAGCTCAGCGGTTAGGTTGGCGGTTTAGTATTCGGAGGTTGATAGGTCACGGTAGCAACCTAAACCTAATAAAGACAGCTCTCGCAATAGGAATGATTCTAGATTTTTATAGGATGTTACCAGCAACGACTTAATGAAAAGCCGAAATCGTAAAGAATATTTGTGAGACATCCAATATTTTGCTCCAAGAGGAAATCGTACCCTAAAATATTTGACACTAGCAGTGGCGAGTTAACCATTTACACTACTGCACCATTCGTGAAGTAAAAAAACTTAAGTGTAAATATAAGACATCATATTAAAATGGTGATGAGTAAAAGGATACGATAACATAAAAATTATTAGATGTTAAGAATCCATCGATGTTACCATCCACGCAATAACACCAAGCTTTACCAAACATACTCTCGATGCTGTTCAGATTTTCTAAACTATAAAATACTAATAAATAGGTACGAAATTGTTGGAACGGCGTGTGTTTTAATCGTGGTTTGAACAAAGATGAGTAATAAATTTGGATTTAAGTACCTACTATAAGAGAGCTGATTCTCACCTGTATAACAAATCTGTGAAAGACTGGTGGATAAGACGATGTATAAACTTTCTATCATGTTCGTAGCTGCCTATGATATTTATTTATTATAAACAAATGGACAACATAACGGTACACCAAATCATTGTACAAGTTATAATAATAATAATAATCCATTTATTTGTGAGAATATTGTTTTACAATGGTGTTATTAAATTAGAATGTTCATAATATTCTGCCGTTTCCAGCGTACAAATCTTAAACGAGATTACAAGATTAATAGTAGGATAATTAAATATTTCAATAAAAAATATATATCATTTGT
The DNA here is from genome assembly GCA_930367265.1 of Catocala fraxini. Lineage (NCBI taxonomy): Eukaryota > Metazoa > Arthropoda > Insecta > Lepidoptera > Erebidae > Catocala > Catocala fraxini. Next base: position 10,200,483 of record OV884032.1, read on the forward strand.
AATTAACATAAAATGTCTGTAAAATATTTCTATGTCATATGAATGTCATGTTACAATTATTGAGATAAGATAGCTTATGACTACAAGATTAGAAAATAAAATATTACAATAACAATTATAAATAATTTGTAATTAGCATTGAATTTTAGTAAAATATGACATATGACAATGACAATGACAATGTCATGTTACAATAAAAACTTTGAGTCAAATTTTTCACATAGGAAGTCATTTGTTGTATAATAACATTTATCCAATAAAAAGTGAAATAATTTGTTTTTAAATATAGCAATGTTATATCCTTTAAAAGTATCGGGTAATTTATTATAAATTCGGATTGCCATACAGTAAACATTCTTGGAATAAAGTTCTAATCTTTGCTGGGGTACATATAATTTACGCATTTTCCGACTTTTTCTAGTGACAGCTTCATTATGCGTCTCAAACAAGTTTAAATTTTTCTGTACAAAGATGCAAATCTCGTAAATATATAAGGCTGGGAGAGGTAACACTTTATTTTTTTTAAAAAGTGGTACACAGCTTTCTGTTATTTGAGCTTTATTTATTGACCTAATACATTTTTTTTTGTGCTCTGAAAACATTTATTATATCAACTGAATTGCCCCATATTATAATGCCATAGCGCAAAATTGATGATACATACCCATGATAAGCGTGCAATGCTGCTTCGATACCAGCTACGCGTGTTATTCTATTCAGAACAAATACAAATCTTTGCACCTTAGTACACAATTCGCTAATGTGTGCTTTCCAATTGCAGTATTTATATATAGTAATTCCCAAAAATTTTGCGCTTTCAACTTCTTCAATTGTATCGTTCTCATACTTAATTTGTAATTGTGGACGTCTACTATTATAAGTTTGAAATTGTATCAATTTTGTCTTATTAATATTAACGCGTAGGTTATTATCATTTAGCCACTGTATCATATTCTTAAGTGTATGATTAATCTCTTTTTCATAGTTAGTAATATTTTTATCTGTAAATTTAACACTAAGGGTTGTATCATCAGCGTACAAAATACATTTGTGTGGGGTAATATTTGGCAAATCGTTAATATACAGCAGGCACAAAAGGGGGCCTAAAATGCTTGCGGGCGCACCATACGAATTTTGACGGTAGGAAGATCTGTATGCCTTTTTGTCAGATAATTCATGTCTAAAGATCTCAACACATTGTTGTCGTTCATTTAGGTAACTTTCAATCCAATTTAACGCATTACCCCGGATACCATAATGATTTAATTTAAAAAGAAGCAGCCTGTGATCCACGAAATCAAATGCCTTTGACATATCGAGGAACACAGACAGCACCGGCATTTTATCATTAAGACTACTAGTAACCAACTTCATTAGAGTAAAACAAGCAAGTGTAGTCGATTTATTTTTCCTAAACCCGAACTGTTCATCGTTTAATACTTTATATTTTGTCATGAATAAATATAGTTTATTGTACATCGTTTTTTCAAATATTTTTGAGATAACGGGTATTAGAGTAATGGGACGGTAGTTATTCATATTGCTTCTTTCCCCTTTTTTGTATAGCGGTTTAACGATGGAAATTTTTAGCTTCGTGGCAAATATACATTGACTGAATGACAGATTAATAATATGGCTAAGTAGAAGAGATATATATTTAGAGCAGCGTTTTAGAATTTTCGTATTAATATTGTCATAGCCTGTTGAGTTGGTTGCGTTTAAAGAATTTATAATATTGTATATAGCGATGTCATTTGTTGGAGTCAGGTATATGGTTTTATTTATGTCAGTTATAGTTAAAACTTATATCTAACATTATTTACATTAATATTATCAGACATAATATACAAGGTATATATAAATTATTATTACATCTGCTTACATGAGTACAATAAAAATTCGTAACATACTAATTAACTAAACATCCATCATCTCACAAAAGCTTAAACAACTATGACACACATCCATCCATCCCGAAGTAAATAGATCTCAGTCCGATTCTGATATCAGAAGGATATTTAATAAGGTTAGTACACGAAAAAGAGGCGAGTTGGCATGCGCCACTGTACGTGCAAAAGGCACAGCTAGTAACTGGACTTTGTGTGATCTAAGTTGAATTTTAGGTACAATGGGGACAAATAACCTGACCAACTGTGTTACTAGTCCGGACAGACATATACCACGCAAAGCCTGGCAAACAAAGGTAAGTAAAAGATAAGTAACAACTACCACTTACTTACTTTTGTTTCGCTTTACTTCGAATTAAAGCATAACATTCCGAGTAACAATGTTGTTGGATAGAGGAAAGGATAATAACAATATTTTTTTTTTATATAAGGCGAGTTAAAAATGATTTTTGAATTTTCTCGAGAAGTAATACTTATGTACTCTCATAGGGCCTCCAGATCATAGATGACTTCAGTTTGCTTCTTACTAGTGCCATATAATGATATAAACAAGTTTAATTGCAGTAGGGTTGTCGAAATCTCGCATATTGCGTATTATGAATCTAAGTTTCTTATTACAGTCAGCAACTAATGTCATCTTAATGCTTATGAAAGGTAAGATGTGTATCAAACAGCACTCCCGAATCTTTAACTAACTTGACGTGAGCCATCGGCTCGACACTCAAGAAGTATTACACATGCAAGGGGTTTCGTGCGCGACATAAGGACAAAATGGAATTATATTGGCTCGGTATATTGGCAAGTTAACTGATAGTCAATACTTATATAGCTGACAACCAGATAGAAGTTCGTAATCTTCGACTGAAAAACCAACTGCATGGTTCTATTTTATTATTGCATTTAGTGGCAGACTAACCTTGGACTGCTGTACAACTAAGGTAGTAAGTGATAACCGCTGCCCATGGTCTTCAGCAATGTCAGGAGTCTATACTGCCTATCTATCCATTGTCTTGTTGTCTAGTTAACTAGTAAATCATTAAACCTAATCAAATAGATCTGCTTTTAACACCATTCACGTAACGCGCACAGTGTCGGCGCAACAGAAGATAAAAATCTCAGTGCGTCGATTAACTGCATTAAAAATCACTTCATGTTTAATGACATAATCAATCACATCAGGATTACCAGGCGCCTACTTACTTAGTAAAAGGCTTTAACAATGATAAATGCAGAAGGATATAATTTCCTAAGGCTACGTAACACTTATATGTGTATCACGTATAGTCGTGTGCTTAGTTCCAGACCGAGGATGTATGCAAGGAGCATAACCAACTACTTCAACTTTTATCCAACCTTGAACCATTCTTATATAAAATTAATGAGCGAAAACGTGGACGCTGTGTGCATTTAAATTAATTAATTTAGTTATACATATTCTTTCTTTGATCATTTTGGTGGAAACTTTGATACTTAATAGTTATGACATTATTATTTGTCTCTAACCAAAATGCTTGGTATAAGTCGATCGCTGCTAGTTGCCAACAAGTGAAACTTTACAGTTAGCAACATAAGTAGATATGCAAATCTCATCACAAATATGTGTATCAAAATTATAACATATGTCAGTTTTATATTTAAAGGTTTAATTATACTTAAAAGATAGTTAGTATGATAATATAGATTTTTTAAGTGACAACGTCGGTGACAAAGTTCCCCGCGACTCAGAACAAGTAACTAGTGAGGAAATAAATTACTACGCCATCCGTGTACTGTGTAGTCATAATATGATAATAATTAATTAGGATATTTCAGTCATAAAGGATTCGGAGAATGTTGTAGGCCCTCTGCGTATGTCTGACCCACAGGCTGCAAGTATAAAAAGATTGACAAAAGGCTTAAAAAAGCGTGATCTTAACTTCCTGTAAACATCGAGCAAACCTGCGGGCCAGCATATTACAGCGGACCGACAATGCTCTCCTCTCCCTCTCTATGTCCTCGTCATCTTTTAAATCTTCGTTTATTATATGGCCGAGATATTTAAATTGTGACACCCTATTTAAAGTAACATCATTTACCTGATCAGATGGAACAGTTTCAGGCCTTTTGGAGTGTGCTTTAAATACCATGACCTCACTTTTCTTCACGTTGTATTCAAGACCATGGGACTTTGCGTATTTTTCACACTTCCCGAGCAGCTGTCGGAGGGCGTTAATCGAGGGGCTCAGCAGCACCATATCGTCGGCGTAGCTTATACTATTTACGATTTGACCATCAATAGAACATCCTACTCTGGTGCCGCTGAGCTCCTCAATCAACTGATTAATATACAGGTTGAAGAATGCAGGCGAGGTCAGACTACCCTGCCTCACCCCACACTCCAACCTATACCCCTCAGAAAAAGTCCCCTCCCATCTGACCTGGTTAATTTGGTGATTATACCAGTACTCCATAAGTCTTACCAGTTCTTGGGGTACGCCTTGCTCACAGATTTTCAACCAAAGTATGTTATAATTAACCAGGTCACCCAGGTCCAGGTCACTGTCGGTATAACCCCTGACTGTGCTAGCTAGCTGCTTCGGTTGATAGACCCGTTCTAAAACTGAAATGGGCCCCGTGGATTTTAAGCTGTGCAGCTACACGTCGCTCAAGCACGCCGACAAGCACCTTAGCAGCAATTGTAGCTAGTGAAATAAGCCTATAATTGTCCTTATCAGAAATATCACCTGTCTTATTTTTAACTATGGGTACCACTACCGTTTTTGTCAAGTCACAAGGCAGATATGAGTGTCGTATACAAAAATTATATAGCATAAAAAGAACCCTCGGCAAGTGCAGGCCAGCATTTTGAAAGTGTTCTATGCTTAGACCGTCCCACCCTGGCGACTTACCTTTAGTCATTGACTTTATAACTGAACATACTTCCTTGCTCGTTATTAGGATCGGTTCGCCGCTCAACAGCCCAACCTCACTCGTCCTTTTATCAGACGGAAGCCTTGAGGTAACTTGAAAATGCCTTCTAAATAATTGCGCAATTTCCCTAGGCTCATCGACGCCATTTACGCTCACAGGAACCACAGGTTTTGGGTTTAGTTTCTGTGTCGATTTCCAAAACTTTTTAAACTGTTTATTTTTACGTTCAGTAGCCAAAATATCCATTTTAATTTGCTCTTTGTGGTTCTGACAAAATTTTAACTTAATATTTTATCTTAATATTTAGCTACTTATGTTGCTGACTGTGCCAATTTCTTTGTGATAAAAAGGGGTACGAACTCCGGTCTACTGGTCACAGATCCAAAGTCTGTGTTGCTATAACACTTTACCTGGCCTTGATATCGAATCTGGGCTGCGATACCACAGTATTGTCCAACCTAACCCTAATCACTGATACAACAGGTCAGCCATAATATACTGCTTCCATATTAAATTATACAATCAGTTATTTATAAAGAGGAAGTTATTTATATACATATGTTCATAGACATTATACTTTATACGTATTCCATAGTTTTATTGTTATTGTATATTTATATTTTATTGTATATCAGGTACTACATAGTAAACAATTACATAATGTAGCAGATTTTAAATATACAATGTATAGCGTACCCATTCAAGAAGAAGATTGAAATGCAATTATGTTATGGTCATAAATTGATCGTAGTTATTTCTATTAAACGAGCCGTTGCTCGCGAATACGCCCGTATTTAATTCGGTTATATCGCAAATCCTCGTTTGGCCTTTTCAGGGGTGGTATTTTGAATACACATACATCTTGAAAACATCTTGAAAACATGTAATAAAATTATTGAGAAGAGAGGAACCCACCACCTACCCTTGGATTGCCCACTCCAACTACTGCAATAGAAAAAATGTTGACAGTACCGAACTCCTCTGGATAGGGACAGCCACGTCGTGGCATCCGGATGTACTTCAACTTGCAGTATTCCTATTCGAACACAAAATATGCGTCGACACGTGTTTCGCCTTGACACGAGGTATCTTCAAGATCGTTTGACAACGAATGAGCCTTGTTTATTAAATTAATTACACAAGTCACAGCGATATCATTGTTAGTAGACCGTTAGACTGCCACGCAAAGATCTCGAGTTCGATGCCAAAGTGAGCACCTCTCACTTTTCGAAGTTATATGAGTATCACATAGTTAATTATCGCTCGCTTTAACGGCGAAGGAAATCATCGTGAGTAAACCTGCATGTCTGAGAGTTCTACATAATGTTCTCGAAGATACGTGAAATCTGCCAAACTGCACTGAGCCAGCGTGGTCGATTATGACCTACTTAACCCTTCTCAAACCGAGAAGTGGCCATAATAATAATATCAGCCCTGTATTAAACTGTCGTGCTGCTGGGCACGGGCCTCTTGTCAGCGCTCATAAAGGGCTGATATTATATACATGCATTTTTGTAATACTTTAACCCTTGCAGTTCATTAACTAATGATGATTGTTGACAGATATTAGAAAGAACGGCATATTAAACGGTTAGACGGGACTTCCTGAGCTCATCTTATATTACAACCTCCTGTTTGACTGTGGTAAGTAATATTATTTAATAAAAGTAATGTTTCGACATCCTTATTACTAGAGTGACATTGACTCGAAAACTAGTGGTGAAATTCATATAGTAGTAAAAGTAACAACACTTTTATGTACCTTTTTTAACTATTTATCGAACGAGTAAGAATATATTATAATTTAATATATAGACAGATTATTCACAACCAATGTATGTTAGTACATTAGACACCATTCAAAATATTGAATGGCGTCAGACGGTGCAACAAGAAAATTAAAAGTACATTTAACTGTGCGAAGTTTCTCATACAACAGTGTATGTAGATGTGATCACAGAGAGAGTAGCAGAATGTCGCTTTAACTGTATTAGTATGAGCGGGCTGGAAGGAACGGCTAGGATACTACCTTTAATTTACCTAATCAAACAACCTTATATGGAGTTCGTATCGTGTGGTTATGGAACTTAAGACCTTGTGGAAATCAACCGCTACACTTTCGCTACCGCTGCGCCATTAAGACTGCGCCGAGCGTAAGACAGATAATGACAGAGCTCGTGCGGCGCATATTCAAATCGGCGCGCGGCCGCCATAGCAAAATTGTATGGAGGATTTGAAGTGCTTTTTTGATAAATATGTATCTTTATTGTCAACCAATAACTTAAATATTTGGGACGGACAAATTGTAATATAACAATTTATGTTTCATTTAAGCTGTAAAATAGGATAGATTTCTACTGTTATAATCTAAAAATCACGTAACACGAGCTTACGTTTTTGTATTTTTCGTGCAAATTTACGTAATTTTGTAGGCAAAAATATTAATTATTTTAAGTTTTTTACACGGAGTAATTGGAAACATTCATTGTTAAGGTAAATGTATATTTTATATTTGTATTAAACAAACATTATTGATTTTATTCACTTAACTGTGACCGCCTGTTTTGGCACATTTCGCTCGGCGCAGTCTTAAGAGAATTGTGTAGAACAAGCAATACCAAAACATTATCACGTCTGTACATCTTCGTCCTTTTGTTGTCAAATGCACCTATTGCCGTTTTTACTAAACAAATAGGTTTAAACTATAAGCAACTGTTATTAATTTCATAAAATAAAACTTAGTATGTCTGTATCCGGGCTTTGGAATGAACCCACGAGATAAGGGCTTCACTTGGCATCAAACAAAAGTGCTAGTGTTATTTTAATGAACATCCCATATTCAAGATGGTTAATTATAATGTCTAAAGGGCTTATAATTGACTTTAACACTATACCAACTAAAACATAACAAGACTTCAAGTTATATAGACGCCTTGCCACTGCCATTGCAGATTAACATACAATTTGCACATCACACAAAAATTTGTACGATCCACAATTGTTCCGATTAGTGCTTTGTGTCCGGTCTTTGAGCAATTGACGAATGTTGACATGTCGACGTCATAGCGGTCTACTCGCGATCATGGACGTATGAAAGTACCCGAAAGGTGCCAGTAATAAAAAAACTTGTTGTAAATTTTACCCTAAAAGCTGATTTCATTGACGGCTCTTGTATACGACGCGTATTATTCGCAAGTTTGGTAACTTACGCAGTTTGATATATACAAACTCTTGTCGACAAAGCGAGACAACTAAGCATTCTTTTATTGTATATAAGTTTCATGTAGGTACTATGTGTAACTAGCACGTACGTGGATCTTGCGTATGTAGCCTGCATTTGTTTGTAGCCCGCAATTGTATGTAGCCCGCAATTGTAAGTAGCCCGCATTTGTATGTAGCCCGCATTTGTATGTAGCCCGCATTTGTTTGTACCCGTATTTGTATGTAACCTGGCATTTAACTGGCAGCGTTTTGCGTCATATAAAAGCACCATAGTAATATGACATAGTCATAGACTCAACAAGAAATATTATGTGTTTATTTTAAAATGACATACCAATCTATGAATATACATTTTAACATTGAGAGTTTTGTATTGAATAGACTCAAATCATTTGTATAACAATGACTTAAACAAAGAAATGTTATTAGTTATTGGTACACAAGGTAATAAGTATTGTTATTAAGCATGTTCTTTGTAAATACAAATAATGTTGTTGGTAAGTTTGCTAACAAGTAGTTCTGAAAAGTGTTTTGACAATAATTAGACACAGATATAGTAATTGATATATTTGTAAAGTAAACAGGATAAAAAATACGAAGGCTAGATTCGACTGACGTCACACGTTGTAAGTCTACTCCAATTCCTTTAGTTCGAACTTATATATTACTAGATTTTGCCCGCGACTTCGCTCGTGTTGATTTTGTCGATACATTTTTATCTGTTGTGAACAGTACTTTTTTCTGGATGATGATGAGATGAGATGTAATTTTCTGTACCCCTGACGACGTCTTTGCAAAATTTTATGATGATCGATCGAGTAGGTAAGGCACTCCCTTTCTTCTTCTAAAAATGTTTGTCCGAAAATCATTATCCATAACACGTTTGCTATAAACTTCAGTAACCATAATGTTCAAAAATTTGAAATTTAGTTTTACATAATTATTTTTACTTTTAAAACTATTCTCTCATAATATCGAGTACTATAATAATTTAATTTCCTAATTTTGCATGAAATAAAGTCATATGTCCTAAGTATTGTATTATACCGAAAGTTTATTTATAATTGTTAGTCCTAAAACGTTTGCTAAAAATTAGGTTGTAGTGACAGAAACGAATCGCTGTGAATCCGACTCCACGCAGTCCTGTCTGCCCTACCTCTAGAGTGTAGTTTAGAATCGCGTAGGCGCGAAGGTTGCCCCTTCGCGCCTACGCAGCCCGCGGGCTGAGTAGCAGGAGGCTGCGAGCGAGCCGCCGCGGCTGAAGCTGGCTGGCTCTGCTGGCCAGCAAGCCGAAGCTGCAGTGGTGAGCGAAAGCTGTTTGCGACGATAAGAACGCGTGGGACCGTCGGAGACCCGCAGCGCCGGAGCCGTGATAAAAGCCAAGATTTGAAATACAAATTAGTTTTAAAATCATTATTAGGATAAATAAACATTAAATAATTTGAATTTAGGACTTATAACTTTTATTAAAAACGGTGTGTTGTCTTTTGTACATTATTGATTGTAATATTTATGACAATTAAATTTAGGACATATTGTGTTTAGGGAGTTTAATTTTATGATATGTGATATTATGTGACATTAAGTTCGGGCAAGTTATCATTCGGACAAATGATGATTAGGACAAAAAAATTATGACACTTTAGATTATGGATAAAAAAGTTAGGTAACACAATAGAGAACCGTTACTGTTGTGTTCCCTCGCTTTGACGTGTCCTTGTTTAAAAGAAGTTTAAGAAAAACATTATTTGGAAGGTAGGCGGCGACTTGGCACTGTACATTCTTTACATTGCTGAAGTCCATGAGCGGCGGTTAACAACTAACTTCAGATGGGCTGCTGGCTCATCTGCAATAGTCTCGAACCTACCGATTTGACGCTTGTCCTACCGAAATACCGAAATGGAACGAATTTTCTACGATTTTGTTGATGTAAGGCATTTCACTCGATTTTTCTACCGATTTCCAACAATCTCAGTTCGCATCCCTAATTTTTTTTCTTTTATGGTTATTCCGTATTGCTTAAACGTCGATCAACGGATATTTTGGGGCATACCATTGTATTCAATACCTAGTATAAGTAAGCTCGCTCAGAAACACCGTGGTAAGTTCAGTCGGTGAATACAGAGAATTTCTAAAAAAAAATTTGGTAGGCATTTTCGCATTTTTACTTTGAGACCACTGCTCATCAGCCACCGGGAGCAATATAAAATAACTTAAATATACCTATCTTACTCATTGACGTATATATGGAAAGGCCAGGTAGACCGGGCTTACCCCAGAATAGTCTTGTGCCCATCCCATGATGTATGGTTTTGGCATTTGCCATGGATATAAAGCTATTGTTGCTTAGGGACTGAATCTCTGCCTGGCAAATAAACATAGTTACGCCAATGATCTCACTATGAAATATTAAATAAATGATGTGATTGAGGCGAACGCGATCTTAGTCAACAAAAGCAACAAAACGCCCCGACGTTTTGAAAGTGCAGATATAAATATTTTATTACTTCTGTGATATCATGAAACCTCATCGCTCACGTCCATAGATGTTGGTTACCGCTGACCATCAAGCGCGTTGCTAGTATTTTGGTACCGACAACAATATAAAAGAAAAAGTCATGCATGATCCCAATTTATGAGGTAGCAATATTGAATATATGATTCAATATTGCTACCTCATAAATTGGGATCATTTATAATCTTGAAGACATCTCATTTGAAAGACAGGTTTCTTCTATATGAGATTTCGTATAAATGCTTACTGCATAGATGACGCAATATTTTAAGTGTTCACCTCGCCACTACGTCACGTTAAGTGTAACGAATTCGATCCCCGCATAGAACGAAAATTTTTTTGTGTCTTTATGTTTCTTGTTGCCATTGTTTCAATACTTTTTAAGTCCACCGAGACACAGTTGTTCCTAGAGCAAAAGTTTCATTTAATTAATTTGAAGTAAAATATAATAAATATATAATTAACTGATATTAAATAATAGATAAGTTTGTATTCCTGTTTTCAAAATTGAGAATAAGATATATATTTTTATTTGACAGTATATACATAGACTAAACTAGACTACTAGACGAAATTTAAAAGGCATACGCGGTCGCAATAAAATAGAAATTGGTCTATACATAACCAGTTCCTTACATCAAAGTTTGTCAAACACTGCAAAGGTCAGAGTATTATCTAACGGTAAGCATTATGCAGTCCGCGCTCGCCGTCGCCACACAACGTGCGCGTGCGCGTCGCACCGACTGACACAGTTCGGTCGAACACGATTTCCGTCAACGAACGAACGCACTGGCCCACTGACCGTCCGCCCTTACTTATGTAAAACCTAACTATTATAGATTACTGACGTCACTTCACTTTTATTTTTTGTATCTCCACTATCAATTACTTTCGTTTCTGCCTATGTGTTGTGTTAATGCTTTTTATTTTTTGTAGATGTTGTAGTAATTATACAAAATGATTTTATGACGCCAGCTCGTAAAGATTTTTAAGTCGGTCACGATTCAATAATCTCTTATAACCATTTTATAAGACGATATCGGGTTATAAATGAATTCATAAGCAAATTCTTGCGGTAGTAGAGATTATCGCGATTAATCGGATTGGAAATGGAAATCAACACTGATGGTGGTGAGATGGATTACATATTATTGTCTGAATTAACCAGCCTTTTAATGGAACACTTTGATCAGTATAATATGAAATTCATGTACTTCATAAATTAAAACTTTACGCCTGACTAGATTCCAACCGCGGCGTCGCCCACGTGAATGCCACTGGATAAAGACTATTCTGTGTTATTCCATGGGCACATTCTACCTGTGTGGCAAGGTACATCCAAATGCCTTTATAACATTAGTAGGATTATAGTTTTGAAGGGTCACATAATTATCTTCTACGCATAATCTTTCAAATGACCTTTAATTATTTTACTGTTAGACCAGTAATGCACCCATGAGAAGTCATCAAAGGCTAAGGCATTGCCACTTTTGCTGTATAAAAATAAACTTCTAAATAAGCCATTTTTAATAGCAGTGTTATACGAGACCTACGTAGGTATACGAAGAAGCGTGGCTTCACTCGCGCAAAAGTAGGTTAGGTTATTTTATGTTAGCAACAGTACGTTTTTAAATAATATATAGCCTATGTTACTCGGTGATAATATAGCTTTCATATGGTAAAAGTATTTTTAAATCGGTTGATTAGTTTTGCAGTTTAATCGTTACAAACTAAAATACAAACAAACAAAGAGTCAAAACTTTCCTCTTTATAATATTAGTAAGATATATACCAGTATCTCTTTCACACCTTAAGTAAGATTACTGCTATAAGATATGGTAGTAACGCCATAGTTGACGCGATCGAAACCGAGACAACCAGTCACGATACAATAAAATGTCAACTGAAGTGAGTGGGAATAAAAATTATTTGTCAGCCTCGATGGCGTAGTGGTTAGCGTAACCGACTGCCACGCCTGAGGTCGCGGGTTTGATTCCCGCACAAGTCAAACATTTGTGTGCATGAACATGGATGTTTGTCTTGGTCTAGGTGTTTCTATGTATAATAAGTATGTATTTACAAAAAAAAAGTATATATGTATGTTTATCCATTGTCTAACACCCATAGTACAAGCTCTGCTTAGTTTGGGCTAGATGGTGTTGTGTGTATGTGGTAGAATATTATTATTATTATTATTTCTTAAGAATATTAATTAGCCGTTATCAATATCGTAATAGGTATTTAAACACGTATTTGTCTCTTGTACTTTGTGTTTACGTGGAATGACTTATGAATAGACTAGCTTACCACAAGTGCTGCTAGTAATGTATAAATTCAATCGTATAGGTCTCTAAAGTCGGTCACGACAAAAATGAAATAAGCTCACCATAGAATCTAGTCAATCGGAGTCGGTGTCACACAAATACATTGTTCTGGCAAACTGCTGCTGGTCACTAACTATAGTATTTAAGATTATTATCGTCTGCCGTTTGTCTGGCTTCAATTCTGAATTATTTATATGCAGCTGGATTCTTCCAGATTATTTTATTGCTTTGTTATAACTGAGGCATTAATAATGGAATCTCGTCATTATTAACTTTCTTATTTTCTTTAAATATTTTTTTCTAAAAACTTAACTTCCATACTAGTTATGTATCCTGTATCTTTACAAACAATCTAACAATTGACACAAAGTTAAGTCAGAGCAACTATTTTTGTATCACACAAAATTTTGTCCCGTGTGACGAGCAAATATACACAATAACGCTATTTGTGTAGTTGACCTTTTCTTTTTTTTTAAAGATTGCCTATTGTAAAAATCCTTTCTAATATTATAAATTCGCAAGTAACTCTCTGTCTGTTACATTGTCACGGCTAAACCACTCAGCCGATTTAGATAAAATTTGGTACAGATATAGTTACAAACATAGGCTACTCTTTATTAATGTTCGTACCACGCGGGCGGAGCCGCGCACAAAAGCTAGTAATATATATTAATGACATGCGGACATAAACATCGGTAAAAGTTACTATTACTAGACAGGACTTCAAAATTACAATAAACGGAAGACATTATCGTCATATTAAGCTATATTACCATAACAATACGAGCTATTAATTCTTCGTTTTCTATCTATGACGTAAGATATTATAAAACAATGTTAATCCAAAATGAAGATCCAAAACATCGACGTATCAGTGATTGCCTCCACAATCTCTGAGACGATCGCAGTGTCATAATATGCATATAAGTCACTCGTTATGTAAAACGAAAGGAAACACTGTTACATTAGATATAGTCTTACTTCAACGATGTAAGATGAGATAATGTTACTGAATAAGATAGCTATATCTACTTGATAAGCCTGAAATATCATAATTTAAACCACGTAGAAAGTTTAAATTATCTATAATACAATAATATAATGTAGTGACAGAAATTTAACTGTTCTGTTTGCCTCGGTTGCGTGTCGGTAGTGTATTATATAGGACTACTGTGTATAAAGCCTCGAGCGTTAGTAAATACGACAATTATGCTTTGGGTTCAGTTCTTGGGTCGGGCAAAGGTGGTTTTGAAGTGAAAAAATTCGCAGTAGTACCATAGTGTCGGTAACTATGGTCGGTAGACGTCGGTAGGTTCGCCTCCTATAACGTTAAACCTGAATCGGAAAATGGCGAATTTTGTGTGTAATATATCTCTACCTGTCGTGGATATAGACGTGAGTCTGTTTATGTAAATTCTTATAGCAATTTTATCTATGACAAAATACCGTAATCAGTTATAAATCAATCTGCGATTGGCAGGACGCTCTTCAATCCTAGAAAGCGAAGAGTAAGGTGCTTGTATCTTGTATGTTACACTTGGAATTAGTCCACAGCGCTGGTTAAGTGCAACATACAAAAAACACTGCAAGCAAATACGCACTTTTGATATCACAATTTTAAACATATTAATCGGGATTTTCACAACTTAAGAGATTTCTTATTAGATATAGCTACGTATTTGAAAAATATTATAAAATATCATAAGCTAACTGCCTGCTTCGGTGATTCCCGAGCGCTATGATAAGTCCTTCTTCAAACGAGGTTTATAGAGAGTTCTTCTTTCACGGTAGGTAGCGGCTTTGCTGACATTGCTGAAGTCCACGAGCAGCGGTTACCACTTTCCATCAGGTGGACCACTTGCTAGTCTGCCACCAATGGCAATAAAAAAATAAATAATTACATTGGCTTATCCAGACAAACTTGTCACAACTATCTGTGGACCATCCATTTGAATGGATCTTTCTAACAAAATTCTGCGATTGGAAAGAGCCTACGGAATTTACAGCATGCTAGCCATGCAGTCAGAACATAATACTGCACTTACTTTACTTATTCCTAAATAGCTCCTAACTGTTACTTCCTTTCTATAAATATTACCTATTTATCGGCATCTTTAGAGAAAGGTGACAACAGAGAATGCGTGGTAGACAAGTAGGTAAAGATAGTGGCTAAGGAGCTCAAGTCTCCGCTTACAAAATGCCGATTTAGTCGCTGATATAAGGAGGTAGTGAAAGTCTCTGAGAATATGTCACAATTGGGAAAAGGATTGCTTAACTACGATCAAAGTGGACACAATGTCTTCTTAAAATACTTATTTGTTTTAGTATACTGATGGCGCGCGGTAAATCGATGGTTAAAGCCCACCACAGGTAGATAGCAAAGGCAGAGCGGTACCGGTGGCATTGTTGTAGTATTGGTCATTGGTATTGGTGTAGGGAACGTGTGTCTAATGTTTTGTTATATGTTTATTTAATAATAATGTTTATTTCTCACCACAATATTTCAGGTAAGTATTTACAAATATATAAATATTAGGATTCGCCACTCCTTCTCCATATAAACTTTAACTGCCAAAGAACAATGCCTATTACTGGCTCGGTTTTGGAACTCATGGACAGCACAATAGGATTTAATTAGTTGTGAAATAATTATTGTATAATATAATATCATTTATAGATATTACTAAAGGTGAGCCAAGAAACTTATTCATAATTTCTATTTCAAAAGATGTTTCAACGTCTAACTAGTCAAAGTGAAATATATAAGAAGTTTGAAAAGTGTAATAGTAAAAAATTCATGATAATAAATCGATTAACAATATAATTATAATCATATATTGTTGATCGATTTAATTACTTTCTCTTCTCATAATGATTTAATTAGTAACTAGCAAAAACTTACTTGGCCATTAGACACATTAACTTTGTTTTTTTTTTGAGGTTATGAAAGTACTTTTTCCAATAAAATTATGAACGTGGCAGACCTCTAATCAATCTCAGATTATTAATTAAGCACCCATTTATGTAATACAATAACAACTAGTAAAATTTTTGACTGTCCACTTCTAGGCCGGTGGCATTATGAAGGGTGGGCATTGTTCTTTCATACTCCTCCGTCCGCGCAATTTTCGTAAAAAGGGTTACAAAGTTTTTGCTTTAAGTATTAATATATAGATTATGCTTAGTAAGTAATACAATTTCTTAAGACAATATTGTGGAGGACTGGTTCCTAAGCTAGGCAGAAACCTGTGTTTTAGGTCACCACGTTTTCGCTCCGAGTTACAGTTATTGTCTAATAATTATAATTACATAAATAAATATTTTCCAGCCATTAAATTAATATATAATTTCATGGCTGGAAAATAATAAACAGTAAAATAATTGTAGTTAAATTAATTTTGTACGCTCTCTATGTGTAGCGGGCTTTAATTAAGCATCGATGGCTGTCGTGGGTTATCGCACGTGTAGACTACGCCTTCGCGAGACGACCTCCAGCCACCCTGAGGTTTGACCTGGGGGTGGCGGGCTTTGTGGGCCTGCCCGCCATCCGTTCAGCACCAGGTCCGAGAGGCGGCGTGCGTGTTCCCACGCGCGCCTCTGTTTCGAGTCCGTCTCCCCTCTAGGGGGGACAGTAGGGAGTTCTTAGATGTGCCTATAGGGTAGGTCTTTCGTGTAGTGGCCTGCCGTTTCATACGGCGGGCCGAAACCTCGGCGGGGTCGCGACCGCATGCGAAAGTGATTCGCGCGGCCCCGTCGATAGTGGTTTTGTCGAGGAACACCGTGGTAGGTTTAGTCGGTATTCCGGGAGGTACTTCATCTTTTCAACATCTTTCTTTTACCCCGGCGAGTCCGACATAACCCCTCCGCCCGCCCCCGCGGAGGGGTATGCATCAAGCATTCCCCCACGTAAAAAAAAAAAAACGTGTAGACTACGCCTTATATAAGTGTATAGTAATAAAATAAATTTAAAATAAACAATCAGAATTAATGTTTAAAATAAATGTAAATAAATTGATGAAAGGAAAGGAAACAATGTCTCGTGCCGCGTAATTAATATTAATAATAATATTACAAAGCTGAAGAGTTTGTTTGTTTGAACGTGCTAATCTAAGGAACTACTAGGTCAAATTGAAAAAATATTTTAGTTTTAGATAGCCTATTTATCGAGGAAGGCTTATACAAGGAAGGCTATGGCTCTCCGATACAAGAATATGATTTTTCATGATATAAATACCGAAGATATATTATTTATAGATGCCATCAATAATTATTTACCGAACATTGACATCAGCATTTTGCAATCAAAAATAATACATAATCAGTCTGTGCTCATCTGTCAGTGTTTGTTATTTTAAGTTAAACATTAATAAGGCTGATATTTTTTTATAACCTTAACATTAAAGTACGTGAGGATAAGTAGATTGTACATTTTAGCATGTATAAAATTGCAAGCATAAGTAGTAATAAGTCATAAAATAATATCATTAACATTCCTTTGAGTCGTTAAATAAACAAACACGCTCCATTGTCATAATTTGACAACACATTCCAACTTTCATTTTCGTTACGTATAGCACAACAAACGTACCAGCATAGTTGACAAAAGAAGAACTACATCAAACTATGAACTTCGGAAAATTTGCGACGAAGACAGTGGCGCCCTCCCCGCCTCCACCAACATGTTGGTGAGAATTCTTTGCATGACGAGCAAAAGTTGCTTCGAAGTACGTAGATTGGTATAAAATAGTCCGGTTTCAAAGCAGTCGCTAGTAACAACACACGTATCTAAAGGACAAAACTAACAAATAACAGTTAATGCCAAACATTTTTATTTCAAGGTCTAAACATTATCTAATATGTTTGGTTGAACGCAAAATATTGATTATGCGGTTTATGTAATAGGCCTTGGAACATATTGGTGTTATGCGGCCGAAGACTCTTAGCATACAAAGAAAGTAGGTCTTTAAGTCGGTACTCGGTAAGACAAGTGAACATTAGGTTTAAGAGTCAATGTACTTACTCTTACGTAGGTCAATACCTACGCTGTTAGATGACTTAGAAAACATTCCTAGTGTTAGATTTCTTTTTCTTGTGTTGTATTTAGAGAAAAGCCAACATTAGGAATATTGCCTGTTTCGCGATGGAGTACATAAACGCTAAACAAAGAATACAAATAACATCCAGACCCGGAACAATCATTGGTTACGCTTGTGTTGTTTTGTCGAACCCACGCTTTGTTTTTTCGTTATTTTTATTTCAAAGTATCATTTTCACATGCAGTGTTTTACTTGTAGCATAATATAATATTATATTAAGCTAATTACTATAGACTATTTACGTTTATATATATATATATATATACACATATGTGTATGAATATAATATAAATATATTGTTATAAGGTTATATTTATTATTTTCATTTCATTTTTTGTATGTTTAATTTCATTATGCATTGGTTTGTAAAAAATATTGTTAGTAGGCCTGCGAGAATACTAGCGTTGTAGTCGATACTGCAACAATAGCTGACGCAGTGCCTAATTTGATCTCCGAGTACGGCCTTCTCTTAAATTGTATTTACTATTGTTTTTTGAAATTATGTATGCATGGATAGAAGAATGGTAGATTCAAATAAAACATTTTCTTTCTTTCTTCTTTCAACACTTCACGCAGTGGCAGAGATAGTTTAAGCCACTACGCCATCGTGCAGTCGTATTTAGGAAAAGGGTGGGTTGCGGCTTCTCATTTTTTGCTGTAGCAACGTCGTGGCTTCTTGAGTCTAACTTGCAATATTTAAGTTCGAACCCAATATACGCTAATATGCCGTGTGTAGTGTTTTGCCTTTGTATTTTTTATTTATGTTAGGTATACAACGCAGGCATGAAACAGCTATTTACTCGTCTTAATGTTAAATCACGGCGCAGTCAAGGATGACTTGCTTATCAAATAAGTACATCAAGTTCTTACTCAAATCCTTAAGTCTGCTTCGTTACGCCTAACGGGAAATACAAACGCCTTAAGAAATTCCACTCCTTAGTGCTACGCATTATACTTTGTAGTGAAGAGCTTTGTGTGTTTTAACTCTTTTAAACTACACTCCATGTTTATTTAGTTGAATAATTGTATGCAAGCAAGATTACACGTAAAGTTATTCTGATTCGAACAAATATAAAAAAAACTTATTTACAGCAATAGTAGTTGTGTATTGGGTGTTACTTGAAAACCGTCAACACTAACTAACCGTAGTGGTCTGGTCAACAAAAAGTTAATGAGTTTTTCTACCAAGAAATACTCCATAGCAGCTCGTGGTTAGAAAGATGGCCGCGCTGCACACCTCCGTGCCTGTGCCTTATATATCATCTTTCATATCGCATTGCCGTTCTAACGGTCTATGAGAATAGGGGTAAAGTAAGCGCACTTGTATACTCTGCAGAGCAGAGGGCTAGTCGCTAGACTTCGGTTTGACGGACATTATTCTTAATATTGTAAATAAGAATAGTCAGTAGCCTCAAATATATGCAGACATCTTTACTTCCTGGACTTAGACCATCCAATCTGCTTAGCCGCTAAGTCGAGTCGCGGTCATAAATAATAATTAAATTAATCTGTAGAATTATGATCAAATTTATTCTAATAGTAAATAAATGTTTATCTTAAATATAAAGGTTTTGGATTTTATTGTATCTCAGTTTTGACCATCAGTGTAATATGGGTGACTTGAGTACACATACAATTAACGCTACAAAATGTAGACGCAAGCACTTCTAAATTTATTTGAAATATATTTTTTAATCCGTGTTAGTAAAGGTTACCTACACACAGGCATTAAAAAAAGAGTAAATAATATTGTCTTCTGTTTACGCGAATGTTATTCATTGAAATTAAACTACTATATACGGATTTTATCGCGTTATTTATTTTACACTTTATTACATAATTTTGAAACTGTTACGCTACTACTAGATACTATTAAACTTTTCTAATTTTTAAGCGAATTAAATTATTAAAACTCTTTAAACCATTATATATATTATAATTATATAGATTATAATAGATAAGATGGTTGGAATGTACCACCAGCTTGGGATCCAGTCATTCAAATAGTCAAACCCAAGAAGAAGCAAACCACAGTTAGACTTCATGATACTCTCAGCTCATACTGCGTAAATAGAAACACCAATGATTAAATTATGTTCGGGTACTTTGAAATAACGACACTGGAACATTGACACAACTACCATCTTAGTCTCCCCGTGACCATGGCTGCTGAAAAGCAACCGAAACGTCGGGGAAAGTGTAAATTTAAATATAAATCGTTTAAATAGTTCTAATAATTTAACTAGCTTAAAAATTAGTAAAGTTTAATAGTATCTAGTAGTAGTGTAACAGTTTCAAAATTATGTAATAAAGTGTAAAATAAATAACGTGATAAAATCCGTATATAATAGTTTAATTTTAAAAAAAGTAAATTCACCGATAAGTACATAACTATATAATATAAGTAATACTTTTGTTATTTAGTGCCTTGCTCATCCAGTGACGTACAGTCGGCCAAAATGTGGTCTACCAATTTACAGTTGAGGTTCATTTGAACATCATGAAACAACAAGGTCGATTTTCCCTTGCAAAAATAATATCAAATTAACTTTACACTCTTTATATTACTCTCTATTTATATTTACGTCATGCTATGTATCAAGTTTAGTCAAAAGTCAACCTTAGAGATAATTGGAGCTCACAGAAACTTTTGTCAAAACTGGTTGATTATTTTCTTGGGCGACTGTACATCACAAAACAAACACAATGAATCGTGAGAACCTGGGTTAATTTCCATGTAAATTAAATATCATTAGATTTTATGTCACTAAATGTTCAGTAGCCACATGAAATATGAAATTCAACCAGTAATCGACAATATGATTGTCTATATGACACAACCACAACTAAAACCGTACCAGGTAAATATATACAATGTAATGTGCTACTCTAAATTCTAAATCGTCAAGTACCTAATATAGATTTTTTATATATACATAGTCTTACGCGTATATTCTTCATCATACATATGTATAATTTCATCCACATTTTTCCAACTAAGCTTTTTATGTCCTATGTATTACTAAGCGAGCCTATTGCCTATTGCCAATTGTCTGACTTGGAAATCGAAACCGGGACCACGCACAGCAGTCGCATACATTCCCGCTGCGGCGCTGAGCCAAATATATTTTCTATTTACTAAGCTAATAAATAAGACACAATTATTAATACTAGCGGTCGCCTAGTGATCGAAATTCGACCATAATTGATTTAAATTTTAAGTTTGATAGTTATTAAGGTTTTACTGTCTAGAACTATACCCTTATAATCACATTTTATTTAGATTTAGATCTATATAGGTTAATTTAGCTATCTTTGTCAAACAAATTATTATATTGATATATGTAACTTTAGTTACGAAGAATAGTACAACTGCGCGTGTCAAATGCACGGTTGTGTGCGTGTAGTGTTTTTTCATAAATTTGATGTATATCTAATGCATATTTTATATAAATATTAGGCTTCGCCCCTCCTTCTTCATATAAACTTTACCTGTGCCAAATTTCATACTCCTCCGTCCGCGCAATTTTCGTAAAAAGGGGTACAAAGATTTTGCTTCACGTATTAATATATAGATTCTACAAATAGCTGGAGAAGTTATAGCCAATCACCCAAAAATAATTACGGCAATCGAGTAGTTTCGAGCAATTCAATCAAATAAACGTAACACACATTTATTAGGTATGGGTTATATAACACGCGTGTGTTTTAATAAGGCTGTGTACTGTTCTCAGCTGTTCGAGTCTTCTTTACAAGCACGATACGATGCCGATGCTGCATCGTATTAAACAGACAATAAATATTTAAAAAAAAACATGCGGGGCAGTCTTTGGGGACTGCCGATAGAAGTGAAAACTAAGTTACTTGTGAATTGCATCGCCGAGCTATTAGATTATTATTTTTGAATTCCAAATGCGTTCGGTGACAATGACGCGATTTCCATGATTTTTGTTCACCTAAAAAGTGCTCAACGCGTCTAAAGAAGTTTTCACTTCAATATTGAAGCTGAACTTGTGCTATTAAAGTTTGTTACCTGTCCTTAATCAATTACCACCACTACCGATAAAGTAAAGATTTCCCATTGGCCTAAATAGGTCTTGCCCCTAAACTTCGAAATTAATTTCTACTCGTATCAGTCGATCTAGTTGGGAAAACAATCAAAACATAGATTATTAAATTTGGCTTTAATCGCTACTACAATCGTACTATATGGCCTTGCATGTCATATTTGTGTAAGCCTCAGGTAGAGATTCAGGGAGTTACAGGGGAATCACAGGATCTAGATGTATGTAAATATGTACAAAGGTATATTATATGGATTGCCTAAACTGTCTATACTTATAGCTTAGTTAACAAATCTAATCTAAGTTGCTGGTATTAATTTTTATTTTCGATTTTCTATTGTCCTTTTCTTTCGGCTTATGCGTATTACAAAATTTTATTTTAATTTCTAGTCAACGGTTGGAAGAAGTAAGACATAAGCAAACTGATAGACGATGAAAACATATACATATACAAACGCATTTCGTATTCCGCCGAAACATTTGATAAAGTATGAAAGAAAAAGACCTTTCGCTTCTTGTAACGCTTTAACCTCCAATTCTCAATGCGTGATTGACATCTCATTATTTACTCAAGATTAGAGACTGTACAGTAAGTTCATTTGTTAACTTTATTCCCGACTAGCTTTTTTTCGCTCGGGAATAGGGATTTTCTAGATGAAAGAGGTACCCTACGTCGTTTTCTGAAACCCATACAACGTGTATGCAAAATTTCATAAAGATCGATCGAGTAGTTAAGGCGTGAAAGCGTAAAAAACAAACAAATTATAATATTAGTTCATATAGTTACGATGTCGCCAAGGTGTCGTGTTATGTAAAAGGCACGTCGTTGGGTGGCTAACGATTCTCTTACGTCATAGCTCCACCTATTGCATTCCATATTGGTAGCGCCGTCATCGTCAGTAATTGGAACGAGCTCCGTATGTCTATAAGGGAAGATAGCACCTGGCTGACATTTAGGAAAGTTCCTTATTGCTTGGCATTTACAGGTTTAAACGTGAACACAGTGTTGTAGCATTTGATGGGATGTTATCGAGCACTATTATAAAAATAGAGGTGTGTATAAAATTGTGAAGAGTTATTCTCAATAGTAGAACAAAGTTCTTAGCAGTGCCTGGCTTGCTCCACATTACTGATTATCTACCTAATTTTTGTTGACAAATACTCGTTCTATGCCTTTACATGCCGCTGCCACATATAATGAAGGAAGAGCAGACGGAAGGGAATCAATGGCTTGCTTAGGCCGCCGTCGCTCTGACTATGAGCTTTGTTGGTATCAGCATGAATAGACCAGGTCGACGAGGAAGTACTGGTCACTCACAAAATAATAACGTAAAGTAGGTATCAGTATCCATCGATAATGAAACTGCCAGAGCTTTTCTACTCCCACCTTTTCACTCATTTATTTTTAAATAAACAACACTTGGAATAATTCCTGTGTCGGACATTGAAAACTTTTAAACAACAGACGTAAAGAACATCTAGACTCGCAAGAACTATTTATGATGCACAAATTTTTATCCCGTACGGAGATCGAACCCACGGCATTCAGCGCAGTAGTGACGAGGTGACTTAAACCATTACGCCATCCTTTCAGTAGTTTACTACTACGCCTATTATTTAACGTCTAAACAGGTCAGGAATTCTCGCTAATCGGTAATTGTCAAAAATATCTTTCAGTTGATTAATATAAACTTGGTCTTAATATGTACTAAGTTGTCCATTTCCTCTCAATCTTGATGTCCTAATTAGATAATAAGTTTCAGTTGAATGAATAACTGACCGCACAAGGAAATTGACAAATTAAATCCGCCACACGACAGCGTAATCATTGTGTTAGCTGTAGTCTTAAATGATTTATCTCAAGTTTGTATAATGATTCAGAATATGCCTTATCGAAGATGACAATCGAAGTCAGACAAGATATAAAGTATACAGGAACACAATATCGGCAAAGAAAATCTGATGTATGAATAGTATTGACTTAAGTTCATGCAAATGCTAGCTAGTAATTAAACTGTGTACTGTATACGTTTTTGTTTATTTCCAATGTGATGTGTGAATCCAAGATATGGTCCGGCTAAATCCTTTCAACGGTTCCTTACGCGTTATTGAGTTAAAAACATTGTAACATCCTAACTAATATTATAAATGCGAGTGTGAGTTTGTTTCTATCTATACTAATATTATGAAGCTGAAGAGTTTGTTTGTTTGTTATTTTGCTTGAACGAGCTAATCTCAGAAACTACTGATCCGAATTGAAAAATCTTTTTAGTGTTGGATAGCCCATTTATTGAGGAAGGCTATAGGCTATATAACATCACGCTACGACCAATAGGAGCGGCGCAGTAATGAAAAATGTTGCGAAAACGGGTAAAATTCTCTTATGTGAAGCAGACAAAGTTGCGCGGGTCAGCTAGTGTTTGATACGCTTTCACATCTTAACTACTCGAACTGACTGATCGACTGATCATCATGAAACTTCCCATAGGTACACTTTTTGAATGGAACAAAAAAAGACATACGGTAATATTGTCTTCTGTTTACGCGAATATTATTCATTGAAATTAAAATACGGATTTTATCGCGTTATTTATTTTACACTTTATTACTTTATTACCATTGGATGTACCACCAGCTTGGGATCCAGTAATTCAAATAGTCAAACCCAAGAAGAAGCAAATCACAGCTAGACTTCGTGATACTTTGAGCTCATTTTGCGTAAATAGAAACACAAATGATTAAATTATGTTCGGGTACTTTGAAACAACTACACTGGAATATTGAGACAACATGGCTGCTGAAAAGCAACCGAAACGTCGGGGAAAGTGTAAACTTAAATATAAATCGTTTTAATAGTTTTAATAATAATTAAATTAGCTTAAAAACTAATAAAGTTTAATAGTAGTAGTGTAACAGTTTTCAAAATTATGTAATAAACTGTCAAATAAACTACGCGATAAAATCCGTATATAGTAGTTTAATTTCAAAGACAGATACAATCTATATCCATAGCTCATATCCAGATAAAATCTAACCGAACCTACATTTACGCGAGCGAAACCACGGGTAAAATCTAGTTTACAATATTTGGAGGATTATACATCCTTATTACTTAACTACTTTTTAGCGATAACTAAGTATATGCATAATTATTGGACTGAATTTAATAATTTAATTGGATTGTAATCATAATTGCCTTGAACTTGATTATGTAGGTGTCCTGTAACTAGTATATTCGAATATAATTCGACAGCATCAACTATCGACATTCATTCGATATTTGTTGAATGCAGCTAGTGATGAGTCACTTTTTTAAGCCCTACTTCAATGTGGTTAAACCCATAAACACAGAATCGCCTAAACAAGACCACATTGAAGTAGGGCTTAAAAAAAAAATTAGTCCAGTACTGGACCTATTGATTAATATGCATTAAAGCGATCAATTGCTATTGGGATCCCCAATAGCATTCACCACGAGTCATGATGGTTCGCATTTTCTCACAGTGGTTTATTTTATCCGGACTTTCCTTCCTTCGTTTAGATCCCTCGTAAAGAAATGTGAGCGAGCCTTAGTGTAAGAAGCCAGCTTCATGCAGTGATTTCAAGCTGCTATTAAGAGGTTTCTAATAGAAAACCTAACTACACGCTTGACAGTCAAATGGTATACCAGCTACCGTTTATTATCACTTTCACTTTACTGTTCAAATGAATACACAAACCATAACTAAATTATTTTTTGTCCCATTATGTCGTAGTTAGATGACCTTACATAAAGTAGATTTATGAAAACAATAATGATATTAAGAGGGTAGTCAGTCGTGTAAAGAAAGTGTTACATAAGACGGAGGCGGCGGCGGCTCGGCGCCTGCGCGCTGCGCAGCGCTCTGTGTTCGTTTACGAAACGTCTCGTTACATCATTGCCTCTTTAAGCTGAGACTGCGAGGTATACATACGTGTGTATATATTGGATTGGCTTAACAGGGTAGTTGGAAATAGAATTAAATTAGAAAGAAAGTTTTTTTCGGAGGATTCCGTAACTTTAAATTACGTACTACTTCTTGTACTTTATCAACCTATTAAGTCGGAGCAGCACACCGGCGGCCAGACAAAGTAGCTTTTTAATTATAATATACCAAAGAGTTAATTGGATGAAAGAATCAAAGATAATCGACTTAGCCAAAAGGATTAGCAAGCTAAAGTGACATATAAATGACCACAATATTATTCGTAAAATCTTTATATATCTAAAGAATTCATATGGGAGATTATGGCATGGCAAGCATAAAAGGCATGCTGGTTAGGTGGAATGACAATATCCGCACTCAGTCTCGGGATGAAATACAGCCAAATCCATGAGCACCTGTTACCACTTGCTTTCGGGTTAGTCGTTGGCTGGTCTAACATCAAAGGCAAAAGAGCAGGTATACGCTGTCCACAGTTTGATTACAGAGAGACACAGAATTTCCTTGCACTAAATTCTAATAATTATTTTTCTTTACCGGTGATACTCAGGAGCCCAAGTTCATAAGTAACCGCAAGGACAGTTTAACTCTAAATCAATGAGGATCATCATCAATAAAAAAATTGTTCTTATAATGAAATGAATTTAGATAAACTTGTATGCAATCGGCCACCTCACCGTTAATCGTTAGGTAATGCTGGATTGCAACAGATTGAAAACTTGCACTCGTCCCACGCACACACTTAGCTATCTAATAAACTTACTGTTCTAATAAACACATTCTGATAGACAGAGAATAACAGTAATTTTAACGAAATGTTTTACAAATGATAAGCTGCCAGCGCCTCGGTAGTGAAGCATACATATTATGTGTGCATGCTGCATGAGGTTTGGACTCAAGTTCCGGATCGAGGTTTTATGTCGAAAAAATTTCAATAGCAGCACAAGGTTTTGAACTGTGTCCGGTAAACGGCAATAGTCAGTCAGAACTGGGCAATGGCTGAGGGCGTAACACATCTACCTCCTTTGGACGTAGGTGTGAGATTATATATGTACGATAAGCTATTATTTAATAACACAGGCTGTGTTTAAATATAAACAACACCACGCAAGCGGAGCTACGGTCGGAAGTAGTTTATAAAAGTCATGAGCGTAGTAGCAGAGAGCTTGTTGGGGTTGGTCGCACGCAATTAATCTTTTTGTCACATTGGCACACCTCGCAAAAGGCCAAAATTAAAAACGACTTGTTGAAATTTGACAGAAGTTCCGAAACAGTTCATTTTTTTAAGCGCTCGCTTTAGCGATAACACTTTAACAGATGGACTTTACAAACATTGAATTATCATTTATCACCTACAAAGAACACTTATACACTGCAAAACTATTTGTGCATCACACAAATTTAAATCGCGTGGTAGGATCGAATCTTCTGCGCTTGGGTTACTGGTTGTGGTGAAGCGACTACATGACTAATACTGCCCCATACGTAACTTAATTACTTAAGGTATAATTAATAACCTATCTTTAGGTTTTTAATTTTTACCTTAGGTAATTATACGAAGATACAGAGAATTTACTTCACCCATTAACTTAACACAGCGCAACATGTACATACACACACTCACGCGGGCACACACACACACACACACACACACACACAAACACATATACACGCACACACACAAACATTTACTAAATTAATTATGTTTTAAATTGCTTTAATTTTATGTTTTTATTACTTTTTTACTTGTATATTGTTTTAACTTGTTAATTCTATGTAGGTTTTGTATATAAAATGTGTCATGGAAGGTTGCTGGTACTTATAGGTCAGGTCTTCCTATTTTAAGTACCAGCGTTCACAAATTGTAGCTTAAATCATGTATACAAAAATTGTTCCTAATAATTGTAATTATCTGTGAAACAATAAAAATCATTATTATTATTATTATTATTATATTTATTAATCTTCTGGACAAAGCTCGGACACAATGCTTTTTCATTATATCCGGATTCTAGATATTAACTTTTTAAGCTGCAGCAATGCGCCTGAGACCAGACACAATTGTCTTTAAGTATGCCTGGCATAGACAAATGACAGATTACGATTTTAAAACAACAGAAAATGAATACTACGCACATTATAAAGGTCCAAAAAAATTAATATATAAGAAGGTTCTTACTAGGTGTTTTGCTGGCCACACAAACAGGTGGATACCATGCCCATCATGTGTACCTACCTATGTAATGACTCAGTCACGAAACACTTCTTCAAGGTTTATTTTTTCTGTATTTACCAAGAAGGTTTATTTACTAAAGGTATTTGTCAATGCATATTCGCGGCTAAACAAAAAGATTTTGTTAAATCTTTTTGTTTCTCTATATTTGTTGTGATGTGCTAATGGCTAAACTATGTAATGTTTTTAACAAAACATTGTTGCCACTTAGCGATTGAAAAGAAAATAATAACCCTTTGTATATTACAACCAATTTTTTTATGTTATGTATATTAGCTTAAACAATATAAGTAGGTTTCTGCTTACAATAATTACAATTAATTGTTAGTTAGAGTATTACACTAATTAATTAGCACCTTGTGCCCTTAGGTGTGCCTTGCAAAGCAATTTGATTTAGGTACTTAATCAAGCGGCAACTGGACTTGACGTTAGAAAATTGTTTGGTAAGATATCATTTTTCTACATAATAGAAGCTTTCTAATATAAAACAGTAGATATTTATTGATTAAAATGAGGTTATCAGTAACAGATCAGTTAAATTTTATTATGCTATATTTTCGTAAATTGAAACTATTCCTCCATTATTATTTCCAAACGGCATTTTGTGTATACAAATAAAAATAGGATTACTCGAGATTTAAAAAAATGTTGTTCAGCAGAGGGCCATCTAACGAAAAAACTTGTAACTAACAAAAGTCAACCATGGCAGTTCAAATAAGTTTGTAAGGCTATCAATAGATGGCATTAAAATGAATTATATGAAATGTCTTTATATTAGTTAAGTTAAATTTCAATAGATGGCGCTCATATAAAACATTAATAAATATAAAATCTAAATTTCTCATAATACATAATACTATGTTTATAAATTTATTATTTTATAAACCCTAACCTATAATAATGGCCTAACTATTCTCGCAGTGAAAAGAGGCCCGTGCCTAGCAGTGGGACAGTTTAATACAGGACTGATGTTATTATTATTTATAAATATGATTCTGCTTTTATTTCTAAATAATCTTTTTGTTATACTTCTGCTCTTTTCGAATATTTTGCTATATAATATTACAAAACTATCTTCTCTCCTAAATTAATTTATCTTCTATAATGAATTATTATATTTATTATTGTTTTTTTTTTGAGTTTGCAGCTAGACATTATGTAGGTACAGCGATACATCTCATACCTCCATTTTCACGCTTGTATTGAGAGAGCTACAGAGCTATGCATTGGGTCTACTTTTCGCTGGCTACGCTTCTAGGTCGTTATCAGAGACGAGCCTTTTGATCAGGTTCGATGGCCTAGTCGGTCAAAGAATTTACCTACAATACTTAGTAAAATATCTAATTTAAATAGTAGTGCTAGTAATTAATGTCAAAAATAATTTGATTAGGTTGCTTTTCAGATTACAAGTGAAAGTAAGACTTTATGTGGAAATAAATAAAACATCTTTCTTTTATAATTTTAGATCGAATATCCTAGACGACAGTTAATAATATTTTCAGCAGGATTCATATTACTGACATTACTAATTCTAGATTTTAGATATCTACACTTTGGATGCACAGGAATATACTTACTAACTAATAAGAGATTTATTTATCTAATAATCTTTTTGATTAAAACAGGACGCCTCTAATTCTGCTCTTTTTAAAATACACAGCCATCTAGAATGGGTGATATTAAAGCTCAGTAGACATTATTATACACGCTTATAAGTTTTCATTCAACGTAGAAGACGGCTAAATGAGCTGTGATTTTCACCACCCTTTCTCCAACGCATACAATGCGTCTGCCAGCGGCGATTTTTCTGAAATTCATCCCCCCATCCAGAGGGGGTTGATCGTTAAGGGAGTGCAAGTTACAGGCATATTTCTAGGGGTGTGGGGCCTACCTTCGTCCCGTTTCAATGTCAGAGGCGTTCGTTGGCCGCCGCCAGAGGTCGGCTGAATTTTAGTCTACCAGCCGCACTTTATACCGCTGCAAAAACAAAAAGCATTGTAAATTGGACTTTATTACTTTTGCTAAAAGGTAGTAATGTTGTTAAATGAAATGTAAATAATAGGATATAACGTGGTTACAATGATAAATGCACTAAAAAGTTGAAGTGACAGGTCCAGACGTTTTGATATAGGTCCTGAAGTTGTCGAGGTTTGCTACTAATGATTTTAGCTCTGGGAGATTCACTGTTGTGACAATTGTGCATACCTAGTTAATAGAATCTGTAGTGACTTTTTATCTCAGCTCCACTATTGGTTGATTTGAATTCTATATTTCGTTCGAGGCTGTACATACATATCTAGCACACTTTCAGTTTACAATACTCGGTCGCAAACAATTGGATGGAAATCTCGCTTTCTGCTATAGACACGCCATAACAGCCGCTGTTACAAAGCTTTTAGTTTAAAACTAAAGCCTTTTTATTGACAAAGACAACTCCGGCACTAGGCATACCAAATATTTTTGTTGCTTTACAAATACAATTATAACAATGCATTCAAAGAACATCCATACTCGAAACAATTTATCTGTTAATGACACACAGCTTTTGTTTTATGTGGTAGTCGATTTGGACGTATTAGAGTCGTAATGACGAGATAATTACCAAAACTAAACAAATATGGCAAAAATACAGTCTAGGTAAACTTCTTTATGAAGGGTCATTTTACAAGAGAGGTATAAGGATTGCAGTAAATAAAATGTGAAGTCGCTGCTTAAGCTACCTGAAAACAGGCGTGAGGCAATGTGTGAACTACCAAACAAATAATTTTTAGTAGGTAAATTACCGTTATGGGATTAAACTGATCTATGAATACTTAATTAGCTATTCAAATAATCCTAAAATAACATCATATTTCTCTAACAAATTATAATACGATCGTATCAAACATATCCTTAATATTTTGTAATTCGTGTACATGAGTAAAGTAAATATTTCTGTCTGTGTAAATAGCGTACCATTTAGGTTTGAATCCATCCTTCCAATTAAATTAATAATGGCCGCCACACTTCGAATAAACAGCTTACCATTTGAATCCGCTTTATCTTCATAATCGTCTAAGCATAAATCCTTTAAAACCAATCTGTGAGATGGACTGAGTCCAAACGATAATTATAGTTAAACAGATGTATAGTTTATGAAGAGCAGAATAATCTACGGGTTTTCATGTTTGTAGGTTCATCTTAGCCAAATATACTTCACTGCTGAAAAAAATCCTCTTTTATGAACTGCTAAAGAGGTGTATTATTTTTATTGATTGCCTGCCCGTTATTTTTAGTGGGCGGATGGGATTTGCGAGTTCTCCGTTAATTGAAGTGAGGGGTATGAGGTGTCGGCATAAAAGTAGCCAGAAATGTCCAACATTAGGCGTTCTGATATGAAATTAGATTTGGATAGGTCATGCTTGACGTTCAATAGAATGAATGGAGTAGATGTTCGGTTCTAGGCGTACGCCATCAGGTAAGTGGCAGAATCAGACGACTAAATATGTCTTCTCTTCAGAATTCTGGTCCGAATTCAAATCGAAGTAAATTTTTGCTATGAAATATTTTGTGGTGTAAGACAGCTTTATTTATAAAACGATCGAAATATGAAATATTTAAAACATGGCAAATAAAAAAGGTAGTACATAATTATAATCCTCCTGCTACGAGGAGTGTTACAATCCAGGCTGGCAATAATTGTCGATGGGCGAATTTCTTCCTATACGTAGTGATTACTTAACCAGTGCGCTATCAGTCTAGTTAATTTTCTGACGGTCAAAGAAAATCTCCGAAAACGATTATCATAATATTCTGCAGTGGCTGCTGGCGAATTGGTTTAAATTAAATCTAGCGAGGACAATTATTTCAGCATCTTATAAAATTCAAAGTTGTTGAAGTTGCTCTCGAATTCAAAAGCTTTGTGTATCTGTGAGTATTTTTCCTTGTTTGTCACTAATCGAAATCGTCCAGTTGATTGCGGTTCAGCAATTTGTTTGCGGAACTCCGTTCTGCGTGATTGAAATTCAAGTGTACCATTACAGTTTACAAAGGGAAGGCGTTTAGAAGGATTCATTCGGTATTTGTACATGTATTGGAGTCGCTTTTATTGTATTTTATTATTTTCGTAAATGGAAATATAGAGTTTTGGTGTAGTGTAAACAGTTCGCGACAGAGTATTGAACGAATAATTGTCGTTGGTGACAAACCAACTCATGTTGATCCTTTTTGACATCGAAAAGCAAAAGCAATAATATTGATTTATTTTATAAGTAATTGAAGCAATGCAGAGTTTCGTTATGTCCACAAAATATCTGAACTTAATAATATAATATGTATTGATATTACTCCTAATGACTTCACAGAATTTAGAATATGTAAACTATTATATTATAATCTTATTTTTGGTCTACTATTTGTTTCAGCATATCGCAGTGGTACCTAAAATAAAATATTAATTAATATAAAACCATGCCCGATATGCCTTCTGCGAGCTGTAGTGATAGTTTCAGATATAGATCCAACATAGACAATAGAGGCAAACTCGGAAGCTGCCCAACAAAACAGTATAAACAAAAGCTTGCAATTTAAGTAACGTTCTTCTTAAATAATAGCTTTGATTCCTCGTGGGAGCTATCTATTGTGATTTAAATACATTTAAATTTGGAGCAAACAACATAAAGAAAGCTTAACGACGCCATCTTCTACTTGACAAATGACCTTTGGGCAAAAGTTACGATTTAGTGAGGTCCATAACACGACCATCAGTACGTTTGACCTGCAATAACCTAATACTAACCAAAAATGAAAAGGGCAGATAATAAAAACTTATTTCGCACCAAACGCCTAATTGAGCAAATCTCCAATGTTATAATGCCATATTTAATATATTGTGATTGTTAGCCGTTCTGTCTAGCGTTTATCCGTCTATAAATGTCCTTCAAAAATGTTAAAATTAATCTACTTAGTTTAAATTATCGTCTACCCATTGAATATGAAATAAAATATATTCTATGCTCCTACCGAGAGTGACTGAGGTTCTAAACGATTACAGTTAAAACCAAAATAAATACACAAAAAGTTTCAGTCAACCAACAATAATTGAATCCATAAAAAAAATACAACCAACGCATTGTTCTGTGATTAAAATCTGAATATCGACCTTTTCAGCCCGTCCCTTAGGCCCCCCATTCCCCCTCCCCTTTCAGTGCGCCGGTCGCATCGCTCGACGTAATTCAGTCAGAAATTTCAGGCATCAGACGACCCTCGCCAAGGTCGCAGACATTTTACGCACACACGCACATTATACGCACACGCGTACACAGATACCTACCTGCACCTCGTACGTACACGCGGGCGGCCATTAAACTTTAGGCAGAAACATTATAATACCTTTGCCACCTATACGTAAGTTTTTATTTATGTGTACCCGTGTTTCGAGTAATTGTGTGCGATGAAAGGGGATTAATATAAAGTCGTAAAGAAACATGAAAATGTCAAATGAATAGCTGTGTGTTCGAATATTAAACGAATTCGAAAAGATTTCGTTACGTTTATTTTAAACAATATTTTTATAATAGCTGTCATATTCGTAATATGTTGAAAGGGACTCGAGGAATCGTGTAGACATGCGGTAGGGACCATGAGTATGTATAAATAAATGTAAAAAAGTAAAGTTAAACATTTAGTATTACAGTGATATAGGGACCATTAAATTAATGTAGAACTCATGTACTTTAACACATTATAATAAATAAACGAAGTTCTTTTATTTAAGTAGTGTTAGTACATTTAGCACGGATAATATCCCAAGGGATTAGGCAAAGTGACAAGATAATTATATTTTGTTATTATGTTTCGAATCTATTGCCATCATTAGAAGCAGTGTTAGATTTGAAGCAATTAACGAGGATTCTATTATAAAGAAAATATTTTTGGTTCATCTAGGAATCCAACGCACGATATATAAATATGTGCAAGGTAATAACGAGGTAGAATCAGGGATAGTCTAGTGGGCAACCGTTGGACTGCCACGCAGAGGTCTCGAGTTCGATCCCAAGGCACTCATCTCTGAGCTCTCGAAGTTATGTGCATATTAAATAGTTAATTATCGCTCGCTTTAACGGTGAAGGAAAAATTGTGAGGAAACCTACATGTTTGGGTTCTCCATAGTGTTCTCGAAGATATGTGAAGTCTGCCAATCCGCACTGGGCCAGCGTGGTGGACTATGACCTAACCCTTCTTACACTGAGAAGAGGCTCGTGCGGTGGGGCAATTTAATACAGGGCTGAAATTATATAATAACGAGGTAGTCGCAACCCAATATCCCAAAGGAATAAGCAAAGGTGTTATTACACGTACATTTTACCAATTATGGTTTAAGGTTCACATAATAGGACAACAGCCTATTGCCATCTACCAGGCACAGTTTCAGTGTCCATGTTGCTACTAAGAATTTCTTGACATAAAACCGAATTACATACACATACAAAACTGTGGAATGAA
Source organism: Catocala fraxini (assembly GCA_930367265.1). Classification (NCBI taxonomy): domain Eukaryota; kingdom Metazoa; phylum Arthropoda; class Insecta; order Lepidoptera; family Erebidae; genus Catocala; species Catocala fraxini. Next base: position 10,235,199 of record OV884032.1, read on the forward strand.
CTGTCGCCTGCGGTATTTCCGGACCAATACGACCTTCAAACTTTCAAGAAAAGAGCGTACTCCTTTTTAAAAGGCCGGCAACACATTTGTGATTCCTCTGGTGTTGCGGGTGTCCATGGGCGGCAGTAATCGCTTACCTTCAGACGATCCGTCCGCTCGATTGCATAATAAATCATAAAAAAAAAATTGCCCAACCCGGGAATAGCATACAAGATGCACAAAAATGCACAGCAGCTGCATTCACTGTTACTACTATACCGGGATTTACTTTCAGAACAGTTGTGCAATTTTGTTTTTAATTGTCACGTAAAATAGATTGGATTCAATGCTGACGACATTAATTTTAAGTTTGTACGGTTTCAATTTAGAATCTTAGCATTCCTAATGTTAGGAAGACAACACATGTTAGACCAGTTTTTGAAAGGAATTAAATATTTTAAATTATTTGTTACCGTTCCCTATTAACGCTTTAAATTATGATCTCAATAGGAGTAGTCCTATTGAGATCCTAATTTAAAGCGTTAATAGAAGAGTTATGTAGGACTGCTCCTACCGAGGGAATTTCTATATCCTGCAGAAGATTGCAGCCAAACAATCTTCGATGAGTAATAATGTCCTGCAGACCGAATTTCGGTGACGGCGACCAATTCTTAAGAGAGACTTCGGAGACTGGCCATCTGCGCAGGAGATATTATAGTGCACAAGCGTGTGCGCAAATACAAGTGCACTCTCTGTCCCCTATCTCTGATACTCCGATGGGACGGCAATCCGACACGACCGGTGAGAGATCAAATCAATCTTCGATGAGTACTAAACGCTTAAGAAGGCATTGTGCTGTTGGCACCAGTATATTTTTTATCGAGGGCAATACAGCTCTCTTCTTTTTATAAAAGTAGACAATATACGAGTGATATTCCTGATGCCACATGCGTATGTTAACTGCACTAACCATTTACCATCAGGCGGGCCGTACGGTGCTTTCTATAGGTATTTGAATGAAAAGTATTTATATTTGCATATAGCGTATCTGCCTGCAGTCTTTCGATCTGCGAAAGACTGCAGGCAGATGCTGGATGCGGCAAGCCGAAGACAGGGCGCTATGGCGCTCATTAGGGGAGGGCTATGTCCAGCAGTGGACTATTATAGCCCGATGATGATGATGTAACGTTATAAAATTAAACCCAGACTTGTGTCTCCGCTCACATTGGTGGTGATTAAAGCTTGCACTTATAATGACAGCCGTTTGTGTGTCGAGTGTCTCAAATTCTGTTAGCAAATAGATGAAAAAAAAAAGAATGGGCAGTAGCAGCTCGCAGCAGCAGTGGCTGTGCCCTATTACATTGTAATTAAAAGTTAACTGATGAATTTCGATAACGATACACGTCTGTATCCAGGATGAACAAACGCGAAGCTATATACTTATACATAGACTCACACAAAATGTACGTACAAATCTTTAATATAAGTCATTTTGTATCCCCTGTGCACATGGACTAATTGCTGCCACTTTTTCTACACGGTTCCAATTTTGAACTACAGCAATTTCCTTAACAGTCAGAACGATTTAAACGTAGGTACTTGACTGCCTAAAACAAGTGCCGCAACATAACTACGAACGCAAAAAGCCTGAACCCCTAGTCTGACGTCATCAGGGCTGGCCGACGCAAGCAATACTCGAGTGTTTGTCGAGAGTGCTCGGCTGCACCAGCGCATCCCTGACTCGCTACAAAGAGACCGGATTCAGGTCAATCGATGGACGCAATTTTTAATTTTATTTGCGACACCTTGTGACGTTGAAGTTGAAGATAATTTATAAATATGTGTTGACTTTTAACATATGTCCGGAACGTTATTAATAATGAATTATGGAGATATTTTTATTACTGTTGATTGCGAGGGAAGTAGTGGCCGGTTGGTCCCGTGCCATAAGATTGCGGCTAATCGTAGGGTTTCGGGTTTAGTTATCGGATCGGACATAATATTATTGGGTTTTTCTGTTAGAAATTTCTCAGTAGAAAGAAATGTGCGCAGCATACTCTCGCAATTAGGTGGGACTTAACAGTTAGCGGTATGTTAGTGTAATCACTTCTGCTTACTCTGTCAAGGATATGCAGGCATGAGTCTATGTATGTTTGTGGAACTACTGGATCTGGGTTTGATCACCTAGCCGGACAAAAGTGTTCACGAAATCCTTAATTTCCGTATAACATCGTAAAATCTGTAAATAGACTAACATATGTTTGATGTATTGATATTCTAAGGCAATAATGGAATAATTTAAAATGTTTCGTATGATCGCAGTTAAATCATACTTATCTTGTTACGGGGGCCAGTCAGTGCAGACCGGCGACACTTCGTAAAGCATACTTACTTGTTGAGATCACGATCTTGACATTTGCGAAGCGATGTGATCTTGGGAGAGAAAGTAGGACTGAAAAAGGGGCAACGTTACCTTCACTTCACAGATAAATTAATAACTCCGTTTTAAATTAAGCTAGAATTTCGAACATCACAGCATTTGCTTAAGAAGTTTTGGAAATACTAGATCGCAAGAAGGCAGCAAAAAGTCATATGGCGACAATTTTCTTTATGATGCAGATAATCTTGGGTATAAATCAGGCTTTCTCTGTTTCCTACCTGAAACTTCATAAAACATATACGAGTAGTAGGGCCTCGCTGATTTCAGCATGAATGGGCCGGCTCGACCGGATAAGGACTACCCTCTAACAGAATTTCGGTATCGAATGTTGTGTATCGTTCGGTGAGTGAGAGTGCCGGAGGCCCAATCACTCTATTTCCTCCTACCCGGAGGCCCAATCACTCTATTTCCCCTTCCCGCATCTTCTCCTTTCCACTACCTTTTTCTCTTCTTCCTATTCTAAAGGGTCGGCAACGCGCAAGTGCTCTGGTGTTGCAGGCGTCTATAGGCTACGGTGACCACTTACCATCAGGTGGGCCGTATGCTTGTTTGCCACCTTGGTTGTATGAAAATAAATTAAACCACAACAAAAAGTGAATTGATAAAGATTAGAGGTACCTACTTTCCCAGTCGGGTTGCTTCTGATTTTGCAGACTCTTAAGGTTTGCGTAACGATTTCTCTCTTATAAGAAAGATAGTTTTATCCCTCTCCCAACAGCGTATAGACAGACATATATAGGACTAATATTATTTCCTTAAAGAGAGCCCAACCTACCAAGCGCCTCCATTCTGGATGACATATATCCAATACTCTCTTCTCGATATAAATGTTGGGCGAACAAAAGACTTGACAAAAACTAAGCTCTCTATAAGTCTAGTGATCATCTGAGGTCTGAATAGACTTGCCGGTAAGTGAGATAGAATCAATTTTCATTACGTTGAAGGACCATGATTAGGGTGTAAGCGCTTAAGCTTGATTGATTACGCCTACGTCCTAGATTTAATTTAGGGTCCGATTTTACTTCTACCCTCTTTCACGTACTTGTTACTAGTTCTTTACAAATATATGTATGTATGTTGTAAAACATTTTTATGTGAATGTATTACTGTAGAATTGGTTTGTGTGCATGTCACACATGCAATGAGAAGGCCTATCTTTGGGATCTTAGTTATGAGTGTTCAAAATGATAGTGACAATCTCATCCTCACAGCATAGGAATGCTATCCATTTGTGTATGAAAATTATAAAATGAATATTATAATATTGGCTACTGAATAATTTGTGACTGCCCTGAACCACATTATTAATACATTAAATTGAGCTGTAAAAGCGCTTTATAGACCCTCGACAAAAGTGTGATAAATTCTATTCTAAATTAGTTTATGTTTAAATTAATTACAATCATTGCGGATGAGTTTGCCGATGAATTTTAAAACATTTGCCTATCTAATCGGAAGCACGGAGAAATCTATATAAGATCCATCAGTTCAATTGTCACTATACGGAAACGCCAGACTAAAGGCATGCTCTATGTATTACTCGACATTGAGAGGTAAACTTAGTAGGTATTAGAAGAGCTTACACGAGCTTTAGCGAGCCGTGCCGCTCTGAACGTAAGCAAACTGTAATTTCAAAGTTTAAAACAGAATATTAACTCGACTCTCGACATGATGTATATCATGTAACTGAAAACCGGACTAGTCGGTAATATCAAAAGTTTTACAAGGCTTATGACTGTGCTGTACATTTTAAAAAAGGTACTTTTAATCTGGTATGGTCTGACCTATTTTTCTCTTGGTTTTTCTAAAAAAGAGTATTTTTATTTGTATTCTCCACCGGATTATAGTTATTATAATAATATACATATATAATATTTCTTAGCAGCAAATATATATTGTGGGTGTATATTGTGGAGGAGGTAGTATTCTTGTATAATACGCCAAGAAACTTAGTATGAAGACGCCTTGGTACACAAACCAATAATTCCACTGATATTATCGTATGTTTCAAGTATTTTAAGTCTGCGTGGATTTTAGAATCTACTTTGGCGCCTTTACATGTTTATATAAAATATTACCCCACCCTTTAAGGACGTCAAAATATTTTTCAACGGGTGAGTAGAATACATAAGAGGCAACTTGACAGTGGAAATACTACCTACACTCTTACAAGTAGCCAGTAAGATTAGTAAAACTAAGCAAAAAAAACCAGAGACCATGCCCACTTCTCTCAATGCTTTTATCCCATATTTATTATTATATTAAGCCTTACATCGGTTATATGCGAGTGATAACCCTGTTTTGCAAACAATCTAAGTTTACGATAACTGCTTACTACCAGGCCGGCTGCATGCTTAGTTCCTTTGTTCTTTATAAAAAAATGGTTGATATTTCCATAGACTCTTCTTTATTCACTGTTAATCGATGTCGATTACGTCATGGTGAAAGGAACGAGGTACTTAAATGAAAGTGCAATGTACTACCCTGCATTTTAGATCAAGTAAAAACGCACGAAGACATGACGAGATATTAAATTTACATACCAACTTGGTAAGATTTATAACCTATAATTCGATTTTAAAGCGGATTGTAATCAATATAATAACTCTAACTGCCGTTATTGCCTTCCGGAGCTGGATTGGCACATTTAATATCTACACATACTTTTGTTTTTACTACTATCCGGTTTCAAATCTAAAGGTACCTTCAAGCAACTGCCTATTTTGCCATACAGTGCCCATTTTTTCGCCTGTGTCCCACGACGTGATTTTGAGGTGGACAATCCAAGGGTGCGTGACGGCTTCCTCTCTTCCCAATAATTTTATTACTATGCGTATCCGCCAAGTGAAGCCTGATTTGATTCAATATAAGATAGTATTATCTTGCTTACTCTTCCTGCTTCGTTTTCTGTGTGACTTTAGTACGGTGAAGCGAAAGGACGACTTGTTTGCACCCAATCACAATGAATAGAAATAAAAGTCCAACGCTGGACTACGTAAACTAGCTTTATGAATTTATGTATTAAGAATAACACCTTTCAAGAAAATAACTATTAACACTTTGAGATGTAATTAAATATACAGCATAAAATATGTACAGGTGGTACTAAATATTTTAGCAGTCGGTCAGGCTTTATATTCCAGTAATCATTCAATACCTAGAATAACCGAACGACGAACAAATATATGATATAACATGAAAATGTATGCATATAGTAGTAGTAAGGAAAGCCAAATGTGTATCAAGATGGTAAACAATTTGCGGCCCTCTTAATAATAGCAGTATTCTATACCAACCTAGATTCAGTAGCAATAACGCTGTGCCCTAAGAGCATTCCTCTCCTTAAAGTGCGGTGAAGCCATTCCGTTTCAGGCATTACAAGACTGTCCTGTATGTACGTATATGTGAAAATTGTAATGTAGTTTTGCCTTGTCCCAGACAATGTATAAAGTATGTCACGTCCAAACTGCGCTACTATGAGTTATGGTCTAGACCAAATATTTTAAGAATCTTCTTAAAATTATAGCAATTTTTGCCACACGCCAAGTGTTGTGGGTTCGTTTCCCGCTAGGTACAAGAAATTGTGCGATCCACAAATAGTTGTTCCAAATCTCGGGTTTCTTTGTATCCATTGTTTCAATGTTTGTAAAGACCCTCGCGCTACAAGATCTATTTCTAGTGTATGGTTTTTTAGTAAATAAAATATTGTGGTCGAACAACACGATTTAAATAAATACAAGGATTTGGTAAAGTCTCATAATGTAATACATAGGTATCAATTACAGCGCAATGGCCCGAACTAGTACAATTAGCCGGTGACTACATTTGCTATTACAGATCGGTTACACGAGTGTGGGACAGTGCTGCGCCCGCGCACTGCGCTGGCAAATTACGGATTCGCTGGACGGATCATACGAGATGCTATCAATACTTTTTAGTCCTATATTCCAAAGAGGCAAAGGAAACGAAAATGGCGTGCGTTATGCTCGGGAACGTCAGTTGTGACTCAGTAATTACAAGTTAAAGGTGAGTCTACTTTTTTAACACGATGCTATGTGTCCTTTTTATGGAATTATCATATTATCGATCTCTCTATCTCTCTCTCTCTCTCTTTCCCTCTCTTTCTGTAAGTATAAACTTTACCATTAAATCATAATGTGATCGTGTGTTTCCGAATACAGAAAGGTAAGCTATTATTTTTATAGACCGGATTATAGACACATGTATTAACTATATGATGTGGATGTGTGGTTCATTACGTCAGCATCTATGAAGTTATATTTTTTCGAATATACTATTAATATATTAAGCCGTGATTTGCATAGTGACGTGCGTTACGAGCTAAGGCTCTATATTGTCTGTCAACATCTTACTTTAACATTCATAAAAGTTGCACTTAACTACGTGACTGGAAAATGGGTAAAGAATGCCATGGGTTTTATTTATTACCTTCTCGATAGAACTATAACAAGTTGAATTGTCAGAGTAGGTTATCATAACAAGTTCCTTATGTACTAACATTTAGCAATAATGATTAATATTATAAGCTTCTACAATGTTACTATTGTCAGTAGATATTCCTCGGTTGTTTGCTTTAATGTAAAATTAGAACATCAAAATTTATCCTCTTGTTATTGCCAGTATTTTAATGATAATAATATCTACCGGAATTTCATTGTTTGTGAATATTAAATTAAAACATAAACCGTTTTCTCGAAAATGCTGTTGTTTATATTCTAATAATAATATTAAACGAAAAGATTAAGCCTGTTTATAACTTTATAAACCGGCTTAGTAAAAGCCATTTCTGTAGGGCGTTTCCAATAAGTACGCTGACGGTTTTCCTAGAATCTATACTAATATTATAAAGCTGAAGAGTCTGTTTGTTTGTTTGGTTGAATGCGTTAATCTCAGGAACTCCCGGTCCGAATTAAAAAAATATTTAAGTGTTGGATAGCCCAATTATCGAGGAAGGTTATAGGATATATAATATCACGCTAAGACCAATAGAAGCGGAGCATCAATGAAAAATGTTGCAAAACCGGGACAAATTCTCTTATGTGTAGCAGAGGAAGTTGCGCGGGTCAGCTAATAAGTTTATAAGTTGTGATGACATTAGTTACATAGATTATTATAAGGGGTCTATTAAGGTGTACTAAAACGCCATTGCCAAAACGACGGGTATTTTAGGCTCGATCCCCACAAGAATCACATGTTTGTGTAATCCACAAATAGTTAATCCAAGTCCAGGTGTTTTTTGTGACCGTAGTTTAAAGGTTTGTAAAGTATCCCGCGATACAGGCTTTTTCCCTAGTGCGGGAGATGCATTATTTAAAAGAATATAATGTATTATTAGATGTGTCATTGTATAAATAAGCATTTTCATTCAAAAGTATACCAAACTTACATACACCCGGTATAACTACTTGGATAGAATGACTTCATTCTGAAAGAATGCATAGATGAGTACAGATGTATGTGTATATATTATACACGATTTACTTCATTACGATTTATTTAAACATTCAGAACAATAGGAACTTTGAATATTCATAAGCAATGACAGGTTATCTATTACATGCCTTGGGACCTATATGGTCTGTCATCGGGATTCCCGACGCCATCACACACGTGTCAATTGGAATGGGACAACATTATGTGGTATTGTTAAATGAGTTATTTAATTCTATTTTTTTTTCTAATTGTGCTACAATATCGCATTGGGTGAATCCTGTAAAGATATTTATATGCCTGTAAATAAATAAATATTTATTTATTTATTTATATAAATTAATAAATAATAATACTTATTGAGAGTTGCTGTAAGCAAATTCTGTTTAAAGTTGTCGTAAGTTTGCGTTGGTAAGTTCCCGTGTTTGAGGAGTGGCTGGAGAGGTGGCATGGCGCCCTCACCTTCCGGCTGACACAGATAATGACTGGCCACGGTTGTTTTGGCCAGTTCCTGTGTCGTATACGCCGGCAAGAGACGCCCGGTTGTCACCACTGCGGCAACTGCCGCGACGTTGTTGAGGACACGGCGCTGCACACTTTGGCGGTTTGCCCCGCCTGGGCATCGCAGCGCCGTGAGTTGATCGCGGCAGTCGGATTGGTTGCCATCTCGCTCCCGGCCGTAGTTCAGTCTATGGTCCGGAGTGAGAGGTCGTGGAACGCCGTCGCCTCCTTCTGTAAGGAAGTCATGTCCATCAAGGAGGCGGCGGAGCGGGAGAGGGAGCGCTTAAACCCTCTCCCCAACCGCAGAAACGGGCGCCGGAGGGCGCAAGACGACCTCCAGCCAACCTGAGGTTTGACCTGGGGGTGATGGGCTTTGTGGGCCTGCCCGCCATCCGTTCAGCACCAGGTCCGAGAGGCGGCGTGCGTATTCCCACGCGCGCCTCTGTTTCGAGTCCGTCTTCCCTCTAGGGGGGGGACAGTAGTGTTTGGGGGGAGTTTTGCCTAATAGGTAGGCCTCTTCGCGTAGTGGCCTGCTGTTTCATACGGCGGGCCGAAACCTCGGCAGGGTCGCGACCGCATGTGCAAGTGATTCGCGCGGCCCCGTCGATAGTGGTTTTGTCGAGGAACACCGTGGTAGGTTTAGTCGGTACATTATCATCTTTACCATCTTTCTTTTACCCCGGAGAGTCCGACATTACCCCTCCGCCCGCCCCCGCGGAGGGGTATGCGTTATGCATACCCACACGAAAAAAAAAAAGTTTGCGATGCAGGCGCAGCTCAATATCCGTTAAAACTAACCCAACTAGCTCAGTAACCTTGATCCAATAATGGTAGCAAGATATAAAATATGTTTTCTTTGTTTTTTATTATTGCCTGTCAAAATTACTATACTCTGCCTGATGGTAAGCAGTCGTATAGACACGAGCAGAGCCCTCACACACAAGACACAACACCACGTCCTCACTTAAAGTTTTGCATAGGTCTGTACTTTCACGGCCAAAAGAGGTGAGTTTTACGCCCCGCTTGAAAGCCCCTAATGCTCCGTCAGAGAATGCTTTAACAGTTTCGCTCTCTTAAACAGTTCCGTGTAAAGGTGACACCTATCACCCTTACACGTAACTGCACCTGTTGTTCTGGATAATGGACGAGCCAGCTACTATCAATTACTGGGAACAGCACGATAATTCAGCTCACGTTGGCATCTAATATCTTCTAACAACAGACCGAAGTAAGAGAAATAATACTGTTACTGTGACTCACTCGTTAAGTATATGTTTTAGAACCTTGTCTCTTGTCCATTTTTCTTCTGTCGAGGACGACATGGAAATAGGAATTTTAATGCTTTTTTCTAGAATCGGCCAGTGGTAAGCGGCACAAATGCCACTAGTGTTGTAAACGACCATAGGCTACGGTAATACCTTACCATCAGCCAAGCCGTGTGCTAGCTTGTCACCTATTTATATAAAATAAAACGTTGTGTGTTTCTGCATTAACAAGGTTAAAGGTATTTATGGACATGCTGTCACCAATGGTTAGGCAACTTACACACTGAGAGCGCGGTGATTCTTTTTTTGCAATGCCAGTGAGAACACAGATTGCAATAATACCATCAGTGTTACGAGTGAACTGAAAATTATTCGCTTCATGGTAAGCCTACCATAAAGCGAATAATTTAATAGGAAATATTCGTATATTAATTTTTACAGCAAACTACGAGCGTTGAGTAAATAAATGTACATCTTATAACAAAGAACACGTATATTTAATCAAGAATTTATTGCGTTAATTACATGGAGTTTTCATGAGCTATTTTTACTTTAATCTGTAAAAACAATAAACGTAGCTTTGTTCGTAATACCTGCAAGAGTGAGTATTACAATGTTCCCACGCTGTGATTACTCCTACGCACATTTCGTAATAAAATTATCTACGTCTTTCTCTTATATCAACATTGGATAATTTTAAAGCTGTGTAGATCCGAAACAATCATGTCTCAACCCACGACAGCGATAATTAAGGCGCTCGCGAATCGTCTGATTGCCTGCCTATCTGATCGGTACCATCACCATTGCACTTTAGCTTGATCGTTTAGCTTCACGGTTCTTGTAAAGATGACCTGAATAGCTTTCATCAACGACTTTGTTCAATAAATATCAGGTTGTCCTTTATGCGTTTAATGACAACGACCACTGCCAAGTTTAAATCAGCACTGTGCTAAAATCATGAAGCAATAAAAATCAGAGATGCAGAGATAAAACTTGTCATCGGTTTTATACAACGTGTAGAAGTTAAAGGTGTTGCCATATTTAGAGGTCGTAATGTAGACGTAAAATTTCTTTTATGGATTTCTTTTTAGGTAATTGTGTCTGAAATAGGCATAATTGTGAAGTGAATTCTGATATCAAAATAAGGTAGTATCAATGTACTGGAAATTAATTTACTTGAACATTTTAACCGACCCTATATGAAACGCCAGGCATATGGACAGAATGTCCCGTTACGCAACAGCAAGACGCTCTTCTATTCTTAAAATCAGGCAATTCAATTCTTTCACTTTATAATGCTAATATGACAGAGAAAACAACTGCCTAATATCGAGACAACTGCGAGTAAAATTAAGTTTTTATTTTGATGGACTTTTAAAGTGAATTATTAGGGTTCACTATTCAATCCTTAAATATAACTCACCTCAGCCTCTAAATGGTCACATGATGACCACATATCGTCAGTGTTATTTTTCCGCCCCACATTATAATAGACGAACTTATTGCCGTCGTCAGAATTTTCAAACAGAAAAATCCAATACCTTTTTGGTCTACCTGGGATCCTGAAACCTCATAATCGCTTGCAAACAAAGCCCAAAGTGACGACACGAAACTAAGTACGCAAATAATAAGATTACAAGTACTAAATAACTTCTAGTTAAGTCCGCCAAAAATGTGGTCTTCTAAGGATGAGATTAATTTGAACGTCATGAAACAGCACGGTCGATTTCCCAGTGACCATTGCTCTCTTTATCATGTATTATATTTACGTCATGCCATGTGTCAAGTTAGAGTAGTCAACATTAGCAATAATTTAAATTTACTGAAACTTTTGTGAAAACCGGTAAGAACACTTTCTTGGCCGACCGTACCTGAGCTTTTCATACACACGCAAACTCAATACACATTACACTTGTTTTTATTGTGTCAAGTAACCTGGTAGTCAGTTCGGTTACAAGAGTGCCCTACAAAGAGTTTACTCTTCAAGTCTACGTGAAATACGTGAGATCCCTGACGCAGCCTTATTGAAGTTTTTCCTCCTTGTGAATGGAAATTTTATAGTGAGGGGTGTCTAATAGATAAGATAAAGTGGGTGTAGTTTCGGATGTCCTATTGACGTGCTATAAAATAATGATTTGTTGCTGAAGATTCTGCCATTTGCCAAATGTATGATCGAAAGAACCTTTACCGATATTTTTATCAAAAGCTAAAATGTTCGTTATAGTGTTATCCTGGTTTAGCGCATAACATCCTAATCCTAACTAATGTTATATAGTTTGTCGCTTTCACGCCTTAACGACACAACCAATCATAATGAAATTTGCATACACGTTGTCAGGGGTACAGAATAGGACATCACGTCGGCCTCGATGGCGTAGTGGTTAGTGTAACCAACTGCTACGCTTGAGGTCACGGGTTCGATTCCCGCACAAGTCAAACATTTGTGTGAATAAACATGGATGTTTGTCTTGGTCTGGGTGTTCCTATGTATAATATGTATATATTTACAAAAAATTGTTTATCCATTGTCTAGTACCCATAGTACAAGCTCTGCTTAGTTTGGGCTAGACGGTGTTGTGTGTATGTGGTAGAATATTATTATTATTATTATTATAGATACAGGGCTATACCTATGTCATTGTCCAATGAAAGTTATTTCATCCAGAAGGAAAGTACTAATCCCGAGGGATAGAAAATTATTGACAAAATCTAGATAAACACGGCCATAGCCGCAAGCAAAATATAGTTTCAAATAAATGAGAGCAAAACAACAGTCTTATACCAATAGAACGATTACAAAAAATGTATGAACAAGGGTGTAAATTTGTATTAGTTTAAAGCATATCCTTAATTTTTGTTGTTAACTCTATTAATATTTAAGCACTTACTACCGTCCTAACAGTAATCCCTTTATTGCGGGAAGCCGGAACGGTTGAACGGTTGAACGGTCTCAAGGAATGCCGTGATTAGAATTTTGATGCGATAATGATATTAGTAATAGTTCTATTATTCGTCACTGTATCGCTACTATCTGTGCTTTATGGAATATTTACATTTTTACCCGACTTCTTGACGTCTTCTTCTTCATCTTAGCGGTTATCCCGGTTGCATCCGCGGCGTTGGCGTTGGAACCCAGGGTCCGCTATCCCGCTAAGTCTCCTACATCTCGCACGATCTTCAGCATCCTGTGGTGTGAGGTTGTTGGCACGCATGTCATCTCTTACGACGTCAAGCCAGCATTTCTTGGGTCTGCCCCGTTTACTCGGGCCAGGCGGAGGTGGCATGACAAGACATTTGTTCCCCACGTAACATGCTGGTTTTCGTAAAACGTGGCCGTACCAACGTAGACGACTCTCTTGCAGCTTATCTGCTATGTCACAGACATGAAGACTGCCACGGATGCGGGAATTTCTTATACGATTCTTCCGCGTTACTCCACACATCCAGCGCAACATATTCATTTCCGTGATACGCAGTTCCTGCTTGTGCCCTCAAGCACTGGCCACGTCTCACTGCCATATGGCAGCTTTTATATAAAAGGAGAGGCCTAATGATGGTATCATAGACCTGCCTCTTCAGCTTTACCGGCATTTTAGGTCACTCGACTGCTTGACGTAATGGAGGGCAAAGTATTGCAAAAAAGTCTTCTTCTCTCTTAGCCTTTATTATTCCCAAGTCACTTGGGGTCGGCTTTTCTGGTCTAACCGGATTTGTCTGGATATCAGTTTTTACATAGAGCGGCTGCTACCTGACCTCCGCAACCCGAAGGCTAACGATACCCTAAGGCTAGACCAGGGTCAGGATATTAGAGGGTACTGACTTTCCCAATAACGACTGCCATAGATGTTTATAGCAGCCGGGACCAACGGCTTAACGTGCTCTCCGAGGCACGGAGCAGGCGATAATTGTCAATCAATACGCACATAATTTCGAAAAGTCATATAACTGCCGAAAGTCAGAGGTGCGCGACGTGGGTTCGAACCCGAGACCATTGCATTGCAGTGTATTGGTCTCCCCACTGAGCTATCGCTGCTCCAAAAAAGTACTCAAAATAATAACTACTTTAGTTATTATTCTAAGTTAATAAATAAGCAGAATAATAAACAAAGAATCGATTCTTGAAATGTATCCAAGTTGTGTAAGTTAATCATAAGAATTTTTCATTAGATATTTAATTATCCCCATTATTAATTAAAATGGAAAAATGAACAATGCAAAATCAGTATAAATTTGTTTACTTTCAATGTATAAAATTTGCGTAAACGTAAGACAATATTATGGTGACCGAAGTCCATATACAGGTACTCTCAAAATACATAAAAGAATATTAACGGCAAAAGTTTTCTAATAAAAAATAATTTAATAATGTAAATTAATTATGACTATAAACTAAAAGTGTTTAACAAAGTTTTTATTAGGGTTGTCTTGCTTTTGCGCATGCCAAAGCGAGAGAAAACAAAAAAGGATCTATTTTTTTATTCCCTATATTCTAATATTTTCTGGAAATATTAATTTTCAAGCAAGAAAATTAAATGTAGAAATACTTTACAAAATTTTTTTTTTTTTTTTAATTTTATAAAGGTATTTAATTCTTTTTACATATAGAGGATTTTATTCTCTTTACATATAAGACACAGCAAAAAATCATTTTGTTGTTACCCCTGGTGGGACTCGAACCCACAATCCCCGGCTTAGGAGGCCGATGCCTTATCCATTAGGCCACAGGGGCTACGTAAGGAATTGTAAAATACACCTTCATATTTTAGTATTTTTTTATTTTCAGGTGTATTCTGAATTAGGCATCATACCTGTTATCTACTATGTATACTTAGTCTACTTATATTAGTTTTTAAATATTTACACTTGATATCTCAGAATAAACACATCTCACAGACAAATGTAAATCACGATAAGTTAGTTGCCAGGCATTTAGGTACTCCTTGTGGCTAAGATTAAATAATTTCCTTACTGTGACTTATGTGCTCAGTGCGCTCAACGCACATGTAACTGTATATTGCGAGGCCTAAGGTTCGACTTCTTGAGCGGCAATATTTAGTATTCGTAGTATCGAAATATCTCTCTTTAGATGAGAAAATACGCGTATGGTATATTTATAAGTCAACCTGACTTATTAATGTGTTGATATATTATCTACTAGTTGTCCCCCGGCTTCGTTTGCATATACTGCGCGTTTCTTTACGATGTGATGCACTAGCAAAGGTAACTGCTAATAGCCCGGGTTAACAAAAGTTTACGAAACTCGCATACTACAAGAAGTAATGGTTCTCGAGTTGTGAGAACACAAACGGACAAGATAGACAGATGTTGTTTTATAATAAATAAATGTCTTATTTCTTATAAAAATCGTAACATTTAGTTAACATTATGATTAACAGAAACTGTATCACATGTTTAAATTTTTAAAAAATACCTTGATTCTGACCTAGAAAGCTGCAAGACATGTGTGACTTATAAAGTCGATAACTTCTATTTCATTTTCTTTTATCAAAATAGGTCTAGCGGTTTAGCCGTAAAGACGTAGATACAATAAACAGATATACTTATGGATACATTGTTAATTTTATTTGGTCCAATTTAAACATATTGTTTCTGATCTTTGTATACCTATCCTCTTCTACTTTATACAAAAACTGTCTACTATATCTCCTTTTCATACTCCTTTTTTACAACTCCGCTTAAAGTATCTGTTTAAATAAATAGGTAATACATTATTATAATTCTCAGATATATACAACACACAGTAGGTACTTGAAGTATAATACATAGTTATTTATATTGGTTGACCTTCGGAATACGATGTCATTCAATTTAATGTCTTAAAACGAGAAAAGATATCTAAAACCATTTATAATAGAAAATATAAAAATTTCACACCAGGTAAGTATATCATGATTGTAGTTTATTATAACATAGGCAGTCAGACTGTCAAGGATCGTTGCTAGATGACAAATAATACCGGCTAATTGAGTAATAATTTTTTTATCTGGCTAGCCCCACAACCTCGAACTCTTTTTCCTAATCTATCACCAAATATACGCTTGCAATGTTGAGTAAGCCCTGCCACCCATCCAATCCTTCTTCGTATATATGTATTTTATTCCTTTATAGTGGGAAACAAGCAGTACTTTTAAGCTCCTTGCAAAAACTATCAGTCTTATCTGTTACCACTTTATAGAAAAGAAGTCGCCGTGTCATCACAAGAGACGAAGATTTCTCAGTCTCTTGACTAGAGTTCGACTGACACGCCTTCTTTGATGAGTACACAAAATATTAGGTATATTTTGTGTACTCATCAAAGAAATCTGAAGAATCGGTGACAGGAAGACAACACAACATTACTTGGTTATCTGTAAGGTAAAACCTATTGCCCCAATTAGGATACTCCAGGATGTAGCAGAGCGGATATCCAACTGCGCTATCCGTCTAACTAAAGATCGAACTATAATATACATTTTGTAGGTACCTATTATATTATTTTTAGGGTTTATAATACCCCGCTGCATAAACATGACACTTGTTCCTTAAAAGCTATTTGGTTTACCACCTGCCTGCTGCCAATTTATTTTTCAATACCCACCGTATTTCCCAAGATAAAGTTACAAATCTCAAAACATAATTTACATATACACATCAATAATTTCGTTGTATTATTTGGGTATCATTAAATTATATAAAAAATATACCTGCTTATTTTTTTCTTGTCTGAGGCTTGAATGTGTCTAATTGAGATATTTTTCTTGATAATATTATTTATTTGGTATTGCTTTTATTATCTTGACCTTATGAACGGGATCATATATCAAAGAAATGGTCTGTTACTAAATTTGATTTGGGTACTTAAAACTGATGAATTTTATTTATTTGAGAATTATAATAATTACAGGGTTATCAGATTATAAAATATCTTTTATTAAAATTAATACTACTTACTTGTTATTTTACTCGCGAAGTAGCAGGCAGCGGTATACTTAAAAGTCCATAAGAAGGGCTACGAGCCCGTACGCCCCTTGACTTTCACCCCTTTCATAGAAAGATATCTTATTTTGGGTGAATTTTAATAGGAAACCTAACAAATACCTACTAGGGGGCGAACCTTGAGGGGCGAACGGGCTCGTAACCATAAGAAGTTAGCATAAAGTCGGTGGAAGGCCACTATCACTGAATCAGTCAAAATAAAAAAATTAAGTATATATAAATACGTATCCTAATGTTGAACCAGATACTGGTTGGACAAGGCCTTTTTGAAGACTTATCCAGCTGGGGTTCCCTATAAACACTATAAGCACAGTTCTGGGCACAGCCAGACTCAGAACAAATATTTGGAGATTAAATCGCCAAAACTTAGATCACTGGGCGAAAAGACTACGTAAATTACAAGATCCGTGTGATCAAAGTGGAGATTCAGACCGGATTCAAAATAACAAGATTAAAAATTTGTTTTATGTACCACCTATGCGCTTAATTTCGCTGTAACATATCTACATAGCTTGAGAAATGTAGTTTTTGTTTATATAACCCTATTTTGCCACAATATCATAAGGCTTGAAGTCTAATCATAATTTTTGATGCAGAAACTTCTCAAGTCTCCAACGTCACTTTCAACAAACCACTTACATCGATTATATTTATCAATGAACCGTTTGAGTATGAAGTTCTCAGTATTGCGAATTTTGTAACAAGTTGTTTACGTCTCTATAACTACCTATTAGATACACACAAATTGCCTCAGGATATTTTATAAAAGCAAGTGTCTATTTCCATTGATATTTGGCATAGACGTACTCCGGACTTTATTAGGAATAACACGTAAAAGAAAATCTATTTCGATGATGCGAATGCGTGTTAGTGTTACGTCTTATTCGAAAACAGTTTGCATTACATTATATTTAGTGTCAACACAATCGAATATTCGAATGTAATTGTGCACTTGTACGCATAAACATATTATCACAATAGAAAAGTGCAAGTATGTATTTGGCCTAATATCTTAATAGTATGGACAATTTCTTAACAGCTAATTGGGTTCCATTATCAGAAATTACAAAGCGTAACAGTTCATTTTTATCAGAGACTAGGAAGTGACCGTGGCTTCCCTTGCATAATTTTGTCAAAGCCTTATGTCCTTTTCAGTCCTTTATAGGTGTATGCTAAATTTCATGATGATAAGTCAAGTAATTAAGCGTGAAAGCGTAACAAACAAACTCACATTCGCATTTATGATATTAATTAGGGTATTCTATGTGATAGCACAGTTGCAGTCACTGTCGCGAAAATATGTTCGACAGACTTGCACTACGGGAACCAAATCAGAAATTTAGAAATATAAGTATGATAGACTTAACGTTTTAAGCATATAAGGGTGATCTCCTACCTTGAAATTACAATGCAGGCATTTGTCCGATCAATTGATGCGAATTAGTCAACGTATTCCCACTACATGAAATCGTTATGCTAAAATAATGAATGCTTAAACCATTCGTGGCTGATTGAGGCATGAAGCCATCGCATGGATACGTTCCGACGTATCCAAACTCATAAATATCAATCAACAACCATTACCGACGATGTACCCAATGCATATTCCTGCATACGCAAACCTACCATCATACTTGGACCCTTCATTACATGAACAAATTCGTACTTTTATCCCCTATTTATTCATGTTGCGGGGGACGTAATAGCTCAAGTAATATTTGTCCTTGTTAGTTCGGTTTGCCTTGGACTGTCTCCATCTTTCTCAGCGTCCGTCATTATAGCTATTAAATATTGTTTTCAATGGATTTCGACACCTTTAAATATCGTTAAATGTCGTATAAATTGTGCTCGATTTGAATGAAATATTCACAGCGAGTTCGCCAACATTCTTATGCACAATTATTCAATTTGTACAATTTAGTTCGGTGTTTAATGCTAATTAATTTGAGATAGCCATTCTAACAATTGATTAGTGGAATTCTGGTTAATGCTGGCTTTGTTGCTACTTCATCAGCTGATAAATTATTGTTGTTCTATTTATATTGTTATCGTATTAACTTTGTGT
Organism: Catocala fraxini; assembly: GCA_930367265.1. Lineage (NCBI taxonomy): Eukaryota > Metazoa > Arthropoda > Insecta > Lepidoptera > Erebidae > Catocala > Catocala fraxini. The sequence continues at coordinate 10,253,896 of OV884032.1, forward strand.
ATTTTTGTGTTCTCCTGCATTTCAAATAAATGTTTACCGATTTACTCTCACTTAATTATAAAGTTGAAAGTAAATATATTTGTTTGTGTAATTTATGCCATACTAGCTACTGCTAGCATGGCTTAAATGAAAAGTAGAATCAGAGGACTATTTAGGAATAATAATATATTTTTATTGTTTCTCTAAAACGCTAAGAAGTTAAATTATTTGTATATTACATTTTGTCATTATTAAAACCATTATGCTGTGCCTGACTATACTTAAAATACAAAAACCCGATTTATATAAAGCAGTGTTCAAACAAAAATAATATCAAAAACATAAAACGCAAAAGAGCAAGCAACACGTGATACATTAAGTTAAGGACATTCCAAGTACACGCTGCAACCCAGTTTAATAGAAGCCCACCTGAGCTTTCTTATTAAATTGCTAAAAAACGTTTAGTTTTTTGTTCCCTTCATATTTATGACGTGTCATGTATAGGACGGTATAATCTTAAAAAGTGGCGGTTTCGCATCGTGTGTTTATCAGGGACGATCCCGACCAACCATTAGTCGTCAAAACGTATTCAAAAATAAAACTGAAAGGCGAAAACAGCGCCTAAAGTATCGGGGAGACTACGTCGACCTGGCCGCCAGACTGACAAATTGCCTGGCATTCCACCGACCAGTATAGAAGAATAAGTTTTCGTTTTTAACGTGTGTATTTTAAATAATTATAACAGCAGGCCGGTGTGAGGTATTATAAACTTTAGATAAAAAGTGAACATACATTTACATTTACTACTTTGACAAAATTTTATGTGAAATTGACGTTTTGTACAGTGTTGTTGTAGTAAAAAGGCAGCTGCTAAATTCATAAAGACGATATATCGCCGATTATTTTTAACGATAGCACATTATATTGCAGGTCAATTTGCTCGCAGCAAAGTATAAGGAATGCGTAATGCTTAACTTAATCCGCATTAACTCCAAATTAATGAAAATCCGAGACCTTTCTTAACTGTAAGCGGCTTATCTCGGTTGAGAACACATTGCTTTGATTCATATAAAATTGTCATGACTGATGACATGCTATGCTTCTAACGGAACTTAAAAAGGATTTTAGAACTAAACACAAGATGGTGTTGATGTAACAGAGCCTTAATAACAATTAATCATGGCCGCTAATGTTTCTAAAATGATTATGTTGCGGTACTGATGGCCCCGGTATCCCAATTTCGCCCGTAACCCTCGTCAATTTGATAAATTCGCGTAGGCAACTGCAACATTGCCGAGTGTCCACCCGATAATCTTGTTAAATCACCGCTGGGTTCTGATGAATAATATCCGTCCGACATAAATATTTACAGTATAGCGCACTACTCAATGGGACACGATTATTTACTTCGAATATAAGGTTATTATAACCAAAAGGATATCATCATAAATAATTTTAAGATTACGAACCTAAATCAGGCACATCAATTATTATTTTCAACGAGCCCATCCTTTATCATTCGTCATTATATCTGTATTCACAGAATAAAAACTCCAAAGAATTCTTTGAATAAAATAAAACGAAGTACCAAGAATTTAAAGAGCAACTAACTGGTAACATACTGGACGGCCATTGCAAAACTAGTAAATATACGAGTACCGGGCTAAGCGTAAGTTAGGGCACTCGTAAGTCCTAGCAAAGCGCTGCGAGTGGGCTAAGAGGGGGGCAGGGGAGCAAGAGGAGTTACAGGAGGGTAGAAGGGGGTGGTGGGGGGAGCACGGAGTGTAGAAGTGCAACATCTCAAGGTCGGCGCGTCTGGCCGGTACCACCTTTTGCAATGTGCCGCCGACTAGATATGTATCGCGGGATATACGGCCATTCTACACGTGTAACTAATGGTAATGGTTTTCACTATCGGTTTTATAGATACGTTTCTTTATTTACACGGATTCTCGCATGATTTTAGTTTTACTTAGAGCTGATTTAAGAGAAAATCTTGCGAGGTTTAATGAGTAACTCGATATGAGAGAGTCCATTCGAATGTAGCCAAGTCAGTCGTTTTGATAATAATGCGTGACTGTAATCTTTCCAATCTGCTTTAATGTAATTGTATTCGTGCACCAAGTTTCTGAGGCTTGATGTTGTAGGTAACGGTAACTACAGAAAATAAATCACAGTATAAATTAGTTTGTTTTATTTACTGTCTAAAGCTCGCAACTTTTTAATACTGTCCGTCTAAATAGACAGTTAATAATCAATGACATGCCTAGAAAGTCGACCTCAACGCATTTTATATTATTTTTTGGATATTTCGTAAAGTACCTACTTGGAGAGATTCGACTTTATATTGTTAAGTAATATTGATCAAATGATATTCAAAATGTAAAGGTAATATATAATAATAGTAATACTAGTCATAATGATGGCAAATAAGAAAATTTGACTATTTTCAATTAAAGTTGTTATTTATATATTTATTTCAATCTAGAATTTATAAGATAATACGGTAAAGTTAACTACTTATAATTCTAACTCTATTACTACTGTAAATGTAAATCTGTAGTAGTTAATATTACAATTTTTATATAAAAAGTGCAGCAATAACTAAGATTTAAAAAAAGTGTATAATCAATGGGAACAGTGAGCGCAAAGTAAATAACTTAAAATCATACACATTCATTTTTACATTGATTTATTTCGTATCTGCCTTGTAACAATAAAATTTAGGTTATAGCGTCACTTATGTTATTAGTAATATCCTAGGAAAACAGTTTAGCCTAAGATGGATGGGGACAACAGCCGTAGAAGTTCCAAACATGTTATAAGCTTGTTTTCGACATAGGTGTGTACGCATACTCCTGAAATACAAAAGTTGTTTCTTAAGACAAACTTATAAGTATAGCAAACAATGTAAACCTAACTTGAGTTAGAATCCTAACTAATATTATAAATGCTAAGGTGCGTTTGTTAGTTAGATACATTTTCACGCCTTAACTACTCGACGAATTATCATAAAATTTCGCATACACGTTGTCAGGGGTACAAAAAAAGACATTCCATCCACGAAAAATAACATTGACGCGAGCGCAGCCGCGGGAAACAGCGTGTACGAAAAAAATCATAATCGTTTTAAAAACTGTCACGATCATCGCCAAGATCACGTTTAGGTATTGAGTAATATTATTCTGAGCGTTGATTAATTTGTTAGATTAATAGGTTAATATTTACAATTGTGATAAAATAATTTGCTGTATGCTGTTTGTTGATTACAAAAGCTTTTTACTATTATCTAAAATAGACGGTACTACGCTATTCCCGAAAATGCCATGATTGTTTGATTATATGTCTAATTACTGTATTGACTAAGACTAAAATTTACTATTGCATCTAATCCCCTAATCCTGGGCTTCCGTATTGTCATAATAGCCTTATAAGGTAACTAATTAACAATCTCCATATTTATGACTTATAACAATTATTAATTTCATTTGCATTCTCAATATTTCATCGACTATCAATATATTATTATAACTTGTTTTCTCAATACAAATAGCCGTACAACACGTATCGCAACATTATTTAAGTAGCATACATTGGTAGAGGGTCGGGTAGCCGATGCAAATGTCCCCGGCGAGTCACCGGCGATATGCGATAACTGAGCTAGTTGTTAGCCATACACTCGCACTTTCTATCTATAGCCTGGCCACTGTGAAATGTCTAAAGGTGTATACAAATCGGACTGCTATTGCGATACTAGCATTCTGTAGGTTTCTTTGTACAATCTCTAGGGGTATTCTATTCCTCTGAAGTTTTACATACATAGTTTTATCTCTATACCTACGAAGGGAGGGCAGAGGTGTTTAAATCTACATTTCGCTAGATATGGTATTAGGACCTAATTAATAGTTAATTATCGCTTTAACGGTGAAGAAAAAACATCGTGAGGAAACCAGCATGTCTAAAAGTTCTTCATAATGTTCTCGAAGATATGTGAAGTCAACCAATCCGCACTGGGCCAGCGTAGTGGACTATGGCCTTACCCCTCTCACACTGAGAAGAGGACCGTGCCCAGCAGTGGGATTTGGGAGATTTTGTGACGCCTTTTTGTATACATATTTTATGTGTATGTATGTGATAAGGACCCGGGGTTAATTTCCAAGCCGTGCGTTGTTATTCGATTTTGCTGTAAGGAAATAGAGAGTGTGGAAATGTGTTAGGTCTCTATCAAGAGTATGTGGCACCTGACAATATAGTTGCAAAATGTGGTTGTAAAATACCACTGCCTACCTGTTTACGTTCATACAAGCGTTATTTTATGTTTTATTATATTAGAGTGTATGACAGAAAGGTGTGGTGATACTAAAGAGCCGTAATATTCACATGATAAATGGTCATGTCGTCAAAACAAGATTTAGAACTTTTATTACAATTTTAATTTATCCTTTTATATGAATTATGGTAATATATTACTATTCAATAATTTTACACAATCTTTTAATGACTGAAGTGGACATTCGAAAGACATCTACGAGGTTTATTAACTAAAGGTAATTTTATTCATCACAGTTGTTTTCCTAATCAATATTCCAAGTGTCAACTTAATGTTAAGACCATATTATTACCAATAAGTAAAAGTTTGCCATGAAAATAACTATTAACTTTAATGTATACCAAGTTTAAATTATTCATGGGCTTCATTGTGACTAGGTACTATTGAGGTTAACATACTGTGAGACTGATTTTAAGCCACTTCCATGAAAAGCTAGGGTAAAACGTCGGCTCGGTATTAGTAATTATGTCCACTGTTGTACCTATTATGATAAAACGTATACAAAGGTACAGGAAAAAGAAAACATACATACTAGATTTTGCCCGCGGCTTCGCTCGTATAAATTTAGGTTAGTAAAAGTACTTTTCTCGATGAAAGGTACCTGTACCTATACTTTTCTATGCCCCCGATAACTTGCACGTGAAATTTCATGATGATCGATCAAGTAGTTACGGCATGAAAGGGTAACAAACAAACAAACAAACTCATATTCGCATTTATAATATTAGTTAGGATATTTTAAATGTTACGATATTAGCATTAATACTGTGGCAAAAATGGTATCCATTTCTAACATCTGCGGTATAAAAGTTTCTATATTTTCAGGTAAACGGAAAGCGTTGTACTTAGTTCTAGTTTGTAATGGAACGTAAATATAAAAAAGAACATCGGGTTCCTTAGAAAGTGCCCTATTTAGTTAAAGTTTAATAGCACATTTTTGTTTGGTAGGTATAAATGTTCTATCTTGATATCTTAGTTTTAGTTGATATTGGCAGTAAGAAAACATGTATAAATTGAAGTAATACGTAGTTTTCACTATATTAGCTTTTGTCTAAGACTCAATCCGCAAGGGCTTGTTGTTTGCTATCCTCTCCCAGGGAAATTTCTAAAACTTGAAATTCTAAAATACAAAACTAAACGCGAATGTCCAAAAACCTCTATCAAGCTTTATGTTTACATCGTAATTGGAAAATTTCAGGTTCTTAGCTCTACATTTAGAAGTGAAGTGTTGAAGAATTAATCAGTGAATAAGTCAGGACTTCTGTTAATATATATCTTGAATAAGTAGGTCGTATTTACGCTACAAAATAGCTTTAAAGTTCAAACTAGTTTAATAGTTCCTTCGCTATTGTTATGTGCTATTACGAACAGAAATTTCCTTTATTTTCTAACAAGGTAGTCGCTTCTTGGCGCCCGAGTACACAAGGATGTCCTTGTACAGGGAACGTGATAGATCATATTCATATTTTAATTCCTGGTTACATTATCCTACAAAATAAGCTTAAAACGCTCTTATGAATATGAAAAAGTATATTTTAACTTGGCTGGTATATTAAAACAATTATAAAAGCAAACTGTCTTACCGTCCGCCGCCGATGGATGTACTAAACGTGATTTAGGTTTTATCAGTATATTTTCAAAGGGTTAAAAGTAATCACAGTGATTAATACATAAAGAGAGAGACAGACAGAGAAAAAAGAAGGAGGGAGAAATGAGACACACAATATTCAATCAGCCTAAGTCTGTCGGTCAAATCTTCCCCATATTGTCGTCGTTAGTAATTTAGAGAGCATCCACAGAGTCACGGTTTTATTAATCGATTTGCTGATAAAATTAGATCGTGCTCCATTCACATATGGTTTCATATACCACTAAAAAACCGAGTCAGACATGTTATTCTGCTAAAAAAATCACTTTGAATTCGATTGTTACTTTGTCAGCAACTATAGTAATCAACAGTTACTACTATGGTTAGTGTAAAATTCAAATTGTAACAGTTGCCGTGGATGTGAGTTTGGAAGTAAGATTTAATAGAATTGCAAATGAGGAAACTAATTCATGTAAAAGTAAGAGTGAGAACGCGTCCTTAAAAGTGATTAATACCAATTCAATCAAAACAAAGATAAAATATTATTTAATTTAAAACTATTTCATTATACAATATTATTATTTATAAAATTTTAAATGAATATAATATACCTAATATGAATAAAATTTTATGAAAATCTTTTCTAATCGCTGGTCTCCAATTACAGAAGTGTAGATATATCCAGTGCCCAACTAGAGGACTGTAAATTTTGTCACTTGATGTCCTCATGTCTCGGTTTACCTTACCTCACTCATTACTGAAGCTGTTCTTTTCCGCATAATGGCGTACAAAACAGTTTGCATATACGCATATATTTTTCGACGCACTTAAGGTGCTCATGAGTCTCCCTTCATATTGACATTGTATCAAGGAGACTAAAGAGTACACTACGACTAAAACGAGAATGAAAATCACGTATCACCTTGTACCTCCTGAAGTGACGTCATAGTATGTATGTATTTTATGTGGTGGCCAGTCAGTGCAGACCAGCGACACTTCGACCCAGTGGGATGTTTTGTCTCGACATTCTCCCAATAAAGACTGGCATAGATGTTCATGCTTAACGTGCTTTCCGAGGCACGGAGCAGGCGATAATTGTCAATCAATACGCACATAATTTCGAAAAGTCATATAACTTCCGAAAGTCAGAGGTGCGCGACGTGGGTTCGAACCAGAGACCCTCTGCATTGCAGTCTGTTGGTCTCCCCACTGAGCTATCGCTGCTCGTGGGGAGAACTACCTCATAGTAGTTGTGAACGATCCTTTAGTATAACGTAGTCATTTCATGATAATGTTGCTTCTATTTCGGCATGAAGTGGATGACGTGCAAACGATATTGTGTGAGCCAAATGTGACTATTGCACTTATGATCCGGAAGAGCCGCAATTATAGCAGCGCTGATGTGTTGGTGCTATTTGAAACTATAGTGTTTCTTCTACGGTACTCTATGTAATGACTACTTGCCAAGTCGCTAACGTAATACAAAGGCCAAAGTAACAGTTGTTGTATGAGTCATAGATGTGATGTGTGCATCGATAGGTAAACTGGCTAACGCTAATTGCTATAATATATGCAACCTAATAAGTTAATTTTAATAAAAAAACAGTAGTTTAGTCCTGATATATTTATAAACATCTATATCTCTGATTACATACTGTTAAATTGCTGGCCTTAGTCATAATACTTAATCATAATAATTTCTTTGCCTATGAGCATGGCATATTAAGATGTTATAATACATATAAAGGAGCGCACATGTTTTGCTACAATACTACAGCGTGCAAATATTATTCACATTCAGTAATGTTTTTATTAATGTAAGTCTTATCACTAAGATGCAGTTTTTATTAAGCCATTCGTGTAATTTAAATTGTTTTAAATTTAATAATTTCATATTGAACCTAAAAAGGTAAGCACCGTACATTAAATATTCTACCACACATATTCGTAGCTCGGTTGATTTTCGAATTCTATCAAAAATACTAGCTCAAGTATATCTGAAACTCACTAATGAACTACGCTGGCGACAATACTAGTTTACAAACATTGATTTTGTGATTAAAAATCAGCGATAATAAACTAGTGCGTGCTTTCTACGATTAAATGCTCTGCATAGCAGGACTACGATGACTCCCAAGCTACCTTATATAGATGACGTTAAAGTTATCAATGAGTTAATTCTGAAACGTGTATTCTTCGTTCGCGTAATTTGGTATCTATTTACTAAATTATCTTTAGATCCACACAATACATAGTGATTGGAATGATCAATTCATATAAAGGTAACTTCTAGAATATTGTCGTAGAGATAAAATTAATAATCCACGAGTAACATAATCTGCCTATGAAAGCTTTCGATCCCAGACTATATCGATTTCTAGCTTTAATATCTAAGTAATTGTCTGTTGTACCCCACCGGCGTGTGTCATTGAAGAAACATCGTGTGTTATTAAAATGTTATGAAAATGGTTGTTATTGAAAATATTGTATTCAAATCTGCTCTTGACTTGTTTGTATTAGTTTGAAGGCTGTCTGGAGTTTTAGGTTTGAATTATGAAACGTAGTTTAAATCACGAGGCGAGTTTAAGCCATATAAGTTTATTCTATACAAGTTGTCATCATAATGTAGAGTCCAAATTTATATCCCTATATTAATATCTAGCTTACTAGCTAGATAGCTAACTACTCGATAATTCCCGCGCCTTTGCTTGCGTTAATGTAGATGTTTGTCAATAAATTCTTTTCCCTCGGGAACAGTACTTTTTCTGGATAAAAGGTACCCTATGTCCTTTTCTGTACCCCTGACAGTATGAATACGATTTTTGATTATCGGGCAAGTATTAGGGCGTGACAGCATAACAAGCAAACTATGTCACTTTGCATTTATAATATTAGTTAGGACGATTACTAACAGACAAAACTAAGAGTGGCAATCTTGCTGTTGCTAACCTTTTGGTAGCGATAGGTACAATCTGGCACGCCCGGAAAAGTACCACCTTCGTACAAGCAATCGGTCTACGAGTAGTATTTCACCTATTGCAGCATTTCGCCAAGTAAGTATGAGTGCTAAAAGCATACTTAGCTTTTTCTTTCATACCGTCTTTAGTTTCTGTCACTCTAAATTGTAATTCGCCTGATATTGCCAGCAATCATACGCAGACCTATTAGATTTGTTTGCCAATTTATTATAAAAGCCGGGAGCTGACTACTACTAAGGTCTCAGAGCTGAAGGCGTGCCTTGCACCACGGAACAAACAAGACATCGCTACAGTCTAATTACAAACCACCCATCTATAATACCCACTGGGAGACTGGGAGCAAAATCCTTTGCTGTAAATTACACAGTATCACGCTAGCACTGCCATGAAGATGACCGCGTTCCGCTTACTATAATTATATCACCGCGTTAAAATACTGTGTTATAGGAAGTGACGTTGTTGCCATCTTGAATTAAATCAGCCTTACTTGGCGGAAATCCATAATTAAAACTCTTTCGATGCCAAACTAGCCTGAGGATTCCTTGGGCTGGGGGATAACACGTGTCTTCGCAAAGTTTGTGTTTATAGGGGAATACTGTAAAATGGATCTAGATTTGATCCCAGGACGCGGATGTCCACCATTAGAGGAATTCGGTTTACTATTGCGGTATTTGTTGGCAATCCAGGAATGCACAGTGAATGGAGCATCTCGCAGTGATCATCGACAAATAAAATAATTTATACTAAAAGTCTACGTCGGGCTACAGAAATCCCAATAAAATAACATTTTCTTATAGTCTAGTCAACAAGTGCTTTTTTGGTCAACTTTTTTCAGCAGTCTTGGAAAAATATGAATGAGGTGTTATTCGATTCGGAATGGCAAGAAGATGATTTGTGGAAAAATCAATTTCAGCTAATTGAGATCTTTAAATGTTATAAAAAGATTAAAAAAGGGGAGTATATTTCCTAAAAAAGTCTTGAGATACGATAAAAATAAATGACAAGTTACTTAACCTCTTGTATGCCGGAATACCAGACATAATAGAAAAAGCATTGTGTCTCGCGTAGATCCACGTTCCGGCATACCACAGGTTAAGTGATATAGTCATATTGTTAATAGTTGATAAGATAATTAAACATAAAGGCAAAAAAAAAATTCGCTGAAGTATTTTTTATAAACAATTACAATCATTTTAATAAATTAATAAGTAACAACTTTATTTTTGAGCAAAATTTGTTCTTTTACTAATGGAGAATAAATAAGTCTTCATTATTTCCATCGTATCTCCATTATTTATAAATTATAATAACTTTAAGGATGAAAAACCAGGTAAGAATGATGAAATTACAGAGAAAGGACATTTGAAAATAAAAAAATATATTTAAAAAAATTGAAAAAAAATCGTTCATGGCTGTTTTTGTTACAGTAAGTAGAATGAGAAAAAAATATAAGATTAAAATTCATTTGTTAATAACAAATTGTTTATTACATAAAACAATGAAAAATTAAATATCACGAAAATTTTTCTTTTTGTATTGTATAGAAAACAAATACCGATGTTTGAATTAAAAATGGTTCCTTAATATTAATTAAAAGTGGTAGAAAATGATTGTTAATAAACAAATGCGTTTTTAAGGTATAAACATTATTTTAAGTAATGATTACTTGATGATGATTGAATGATTTACATTTAAAATCATTGTTCGCATCAAAAATAAATATTAAAAAAAAATCCAATTGTCTTATAAACAACGCATTTGCTTATAACAATTTTTTAAACAAAAAAAGAGAAATTTTAAGAAAAATATTTCTATACAACTTCTGATTAAAAAAACAGATCATTAATAATACGTATTTAAAAAAAAACTATATTTTATTTAAATTTTATATTTTGCAACTACGAAATTTGTTAATAAACAAAGGAATTTTTTTTTTTTAATTTTTCCACCGTATTCTATTCTGAAGCCTTTCAAGAATAGCTCCAAGAAAGGAAATAATCTCAAATTTATAGTTTAACAATTATCACACTTGCAATGTTCATGTTCAATCAGCAAAAAATTATTAATTAACTATTGCATAACTAAATAAAAAAACCGTGATATAAGAAACCAGCGGATTATTGCTCATTTATCTATCCAGGAGGCCTCTGAATTTATTCATTTCTGAAATTTTGTATTAGTATGTTTAAATAATTTTTATTGATAACGTGTCCCAAAGAAGGCGCGGCTTGCGCAAGCCAGAATACCCGTTTCTGGCCGTATTTTTATCTCTCTGAGCAAATTATAAATATTGGTCCTACAATTGAAATTAAACTGCTATATACGGATTTTATCGCGTTGTTTATTTGACACTTAATTACAAAATTTTGAAAATTGTTACACTTCTACTACTATTAAACTTTACTAATTTTTAAGCTAATTAAATTATTATTAAACTATTTAATTATTATTATTCGCGAGGCTATTGAAATCAAAAAACATCCTAATTTTAATAGAGAAGATGGTTGGAATGTACCACCAGCTTGGGATCCAGTAATAAAAATAGTCAAACCCAAGAAGAAGCAAACCACAGCTAGACTTCATGATACTTTGAGCTCATTCTGCGTAAATAGAAACACCAATGATTAAATTATGTTCGGGTACTTTGAAATAACTACACTGTAACATTGAGACAACTGCCATCTTAGTCTCCCCGTGACCATGGCTGCTGAAAAGCAACCGAAACGTCGGGGAAAGTGTAAAAATAAATTAAATCTAAATAGTTTAATAATAATTTAATTAGCTTAAAAATTAGTAAAGTTTAATAGTAGTAGAAGTGTAACAATTTTCAAAATTTTGTAATAAAGTGTCAAATAAACAACGCGATAAAATCCGTATATAGCAGTTTAATTTCAATTGGTCCTACAATTCCGGGACAGTCAAGACTTTTTTAGGAAATTTCCTCCTCTTTTTATATACTTTATTATTTGAAAAATCTCAATTAGTTTTTGAGATATTTGCAAAAAATTAAACCCTTTTATTTTTTAGTAAATTTTTTATAACTTTGCAATTTTTGCAAGCGGATAATTTTTGAATTTTCCAAAAATCATCTGGCATTCCGAATCGAATGAAACCTCGGTAATATTTTTTCGAGACTGCTGAAAAAAGTTGACTATGAAAGCACTTGTTGACTAGACTATTAGGTCTCTTTCGTCATTTCGGCCTGTCTAGAGCAATTATTTTCTACTAATCTATTTTAGCTACGTATTATATAATCAGCAGCACCTTATCAACATATCTTGAGCTAATCTAGCTTATAAGCTGAAAAATGTTTATGCTTATAATCTAGCTTATAAGCTTAAATTTTTTTACAGTTTCGTTTGTCAATATTTTTCTTTTAATAGATGTTTAAATAAGTAGTCATTATATACATTTTATTTCTGTTTCAACTATCTTCTGATGTAGTTCGTTATGTTAAGTATGATATGGTACACAGTTTTGAGACAGAATAAAAAAGCTGTGTGTATAATGAGTAATTTTCTAACTGATATACCTAGTAATATAATTATATGGAAGAAATCACTATACGTTGATACCAGACCTGCACCATTATATTCAATGTCGTAAAATTATATAATGTATCACGGACAAAGAATTATCTAACGATTTAAGAAGTCTGTTTAAAATGATCTTCTGAGATAGACTTAATACTTACACTAGATGTGCCCGCGGTTTCACTCGTATTTATGGTTACTGCACTGCCCCTTGGGTCGTAGCGAGATCCTTTCTTAATAAATAGGCATTCCTAAGATTAGCGCGTTCAACCAAACAAACAAACAAACTCTTCAGCTTTATAGTATTAGTATAGATTATCTGGCATTATCTTAGTAGAACAATTATTTTAATTGATAGCGCTCTTGATTTTTGTAATTTGAAATAGAAAATGCAATCGAAAGAATAATTGGATGCACAACATCAATCGCCAACACTACGGTCTTTTCACCTTATACTGATTCTTCTCTGCTGCTGTGACTTTTTCTGTAGAGAAGTCTACTACTATGTGCAATGAGATATTTAAATTTTGACTGCATTTCACAAGTACTATTTTATGTCTTTTAAGATCATTATTAAAGTCTTTGCCTGATACCAAAAAAGGAGCGGTACACACATAGTAGCGTATTTAAGCATACATCTGGCATAGAATTTTACAGATAGTCATACGAAAGGAAAAGCGGCAGTGTCCAAGGAGTTCCAGAGACTCGTATTATTTACCTTAAGAACATTTTATCTGAAAAATCATAACAATAGAATTTTCTCGGTCACTCTGTTCTTGTGCGACTGTCACTGAAACTAAAATGGATGAAACTTATAGTTACGACATCGAAAGATAAAAATCGAAAGGTTTTCTTATTCAACACCTTCTTCTCCCTAGCCTTTATTATTCCCAAGTCACTTGGGGTCGGCTTTTCTAGTCTAACCGGATTGATTTGACTGGATATCAGTTTTTACACGGAGCGGCTGCCACCTAACCTCCGCAACCCGAAGGCTAACGATACCCTAAGGTGTCACCAGTGTCAGGATATTATAGGGTACTGACTGCCCAATAACGACTGCCATAGATGTTCATGGCAGCCGGGACCGACGGCTTAACGTGCTTTCCGAGGCACGGAGCAGGCGATAATTGTTAATCAATACGCACATAATTTCGAAAAGTCATATAACTTCCGAAAGTCAGAGGTGCGCGCCATGGGTTCGAACCCGAGACCCTCTGCATTGCAGTCTGTTGGTCTCCCCACTGAGCTATCGCTGCTGTTACAAGTGTAATACTTAATAAGTATATCAGTATAGATTTGCAAGGTTATAAGGTGATTTTAGAACATATTATTGAGAAATTGAACACGCATGTCAACTTATTTAAGTACCAATTTCAGCCTATAAATAAATAAGACGCAATATTTAAATAAAGCCGACGAAGAAAATAAACTCGTGAGTTAAACCTCATTAAAGGCAAATTACCTTATAATTACTCAGTTAACAGAGATTATAAAATTAACTTAATTTTCTAACGATGTTTTATTCAGTCAGTATCATAATGAATTCATGTCACGTTCTTTATGAAAGACTAGCTGACCCGCGCAACTTCGCCTGTTTCAAAAGATAAGATAATTTACCCCGTATTTGTAACATTTTTCATTGCTGCTCCGCTCCTATTGGTCGCAGCGTAATGCTATATAGCCTTTAGCCTTCCTCGATAAATGAGCTATCCAACACTAAAAGAATTTGTCAATTCGAACCAGTAGTTTCTGAGATTGGCGCGTTCAACCAAACAAACAAACTCTTCAGCTTTATAATATTAGTATAAATTATATTGTACCTATGCGTATGAATATTCAAACGTTAAGTCAAACCCGTCCTTCGATCCACTCATATAAAAATAAACAAGCCTGTTGAACAAAACATGTTTCGTTTAATAGATAAATTGAAATCTGCACACCAAATGACAACATAATACGAGTTGCAAGAGCATCGCCATCGTGACAAAACGGCCGCGAGCTGGATGAAGCATTGCAGTTGTGCGATTCGTTTTGTGCTCCGTGAATAGCCAATAATATACAAATGCCAAGTTCATTAATCTCTATCGTCCATACACAGTGTTGTGGCGGAGTGCGATTGTACAAACGCGTTACATTTGATATGAATAGCCAGACGTAAACGCACGGTAACGTAAACAACAACGTAACGTAGGTACGGCGCATTCGGCCTGTTGTTACCGCATCACTTTATCTAATCCCACATTATCTAATATTCGATAGAGCGGGTTCAAGGTTGTGGTGCTGAAAGTGCTACAGTGTCGCCGGCCGCGAGTCGCGATCGCATCCTCTGGTCCCAGGCCGTCGCGCGCCCTTTGCGCTTTTATCAATACGGCGCAGCGCAGCGCCGCCTGTCGGCCGCCGCCAGTACCGGCGCGGACTCGAGTGCGCACGCTCCGTGCCCCGCGACAATACTGCATTTACGCCATCTAAAAAACTCTTTCTTCCTCAAAACAATCCCTCCAAAATAACCCAAATGTCGGTTCGATATCGCGACTGGTGACGCGTCCACACACGTCACTGTCCGCTTGAGCCGCGCGTGATCACAAAAACTTAACCTAAAACGCCGTTACCATTACGTCAATAACAGGCGATCCCTCGCCTCCGCTTCGCTGTTATTGTTTATTATTACATTATAAACACTAATTTCCTGATGGTGGTGTAAAGTGGGCTGGCGTCACGGAGCTATCCAACGGTGAGTGTTCGACTGTTATCCGAGTGTTATTGTAAGCCTGTGCTTGTTTATGTGCGAGATTTGAAGCGGGGGTATCTGGAAAGTATTATCTAGGTAATGTGAGCGCATGTGAGTGGTTACTTTCGCTGGGCAGCGCGCTCAGGAATGAGGACACTGTCTAAAATAAACTGAGATTTTTAACGCGGCGCGGCGTTTGAGTAACATCGTACCTACATGCATATCTTTAGACGTCCGTGTAACTGCGCATGCTGACTGGAGAAGTGTTTACGTTGGGCCAAATGCACCCAGTATAAACAGGGCTTGCGGCATATGGCTGCAGTTTAAATCCTGTGTACACTCGATATAGAGTGCGAGATTAAAACGTGTCGCAAGTTATTCAATAGTAATCGGTGTGTTACGAAAACTTGGCGAATAACTGGCTATTTACATGCCCGCAGCGCTCTACACCGATGCCGTATCGGTGCACTGTAATCTGCTGTATATAGATCAGTACTTGTTAATGTCTAGCACGTATACACTGTGGAATGAGTTACTACATATTGACCAGCACATGTAGACCTTTCACACCTATGAACATGTATGCTGACACAAGCTCAAGCCATTTGACATATTTATATGACGTTGTGGACGTTTATCAAGCAAAAGATATATTATATTATAGCCGGATTTGAGATTTTTTTTCAATCAGGTTTTATGTAATTACTACATTGGCAGCACAATATTTCAGTTGTTGCTGTGTTTAATTCATTATGATCATTAAGTAAACCGCTTATTTCTGACTTAATTGCTTGGCATGTCACGCGCGCTCATTACGTATTTACTTGGTATTTTAACATCAACTGGAAGAAAATAGTAATTTTGAAGTTATTAGGCGAGTTATGTAAAGTCCAATTACTTTATCTAAATGTATGAAGTCAGTATTTTAATTGCTGGCTAACGAGGAAGTCCTTATTGGATTCTAATATATATGATTGCTACTGAGTAATAATAAACACAGATATTTATATATATAAAATACATTTTTAAGAATAATATTTGTTATTTTATCTCACAAAATTTAGATATACTTTATTTGCCGAAAACGTGTCATCTTCATATTTTATTTTATTATGATATCTCTAATAGTCTTGAAAATTGTTCAGCTGTAACTGTTGTGCATAGATGTTATTGGATTATGAGTTTTAAAGTGTATATCAAAAATATTGGCTTAAGTAATACTGTTATCTGTTTCTGTGCCTATTTAATAAATAAATAAATATATATTCACTCTCAACCTAGCGCATCTATGTATAGACTCAATTAGACTGTTTTGAATCCCGGTGCCGCATGCCGTCCGGACAGTCTTTAGCTACAACAGATTGCTATCATGGAATCACGACAACAAACGTTTCAATCTAAACTCAACACCCACAGTTCTAATACACGACCTTTTCGAAATTCAGATAAAAGTACTGGCAACCGCAACACAATTTTCTAGGAAACACAATCTAGAATATTCTCGAAAATAATAACTACGTACCGTTCCAGGTAAAGTACCAACGATGACTTTAAACTTAATATGTAACACATATATGCTTGGGTCAAGGGCTATACAAAGCTACAGTAGCACAACCAACTTTCTACAAGTCTAGCCATAATACTGCTGTACGTGGATATGTACAATAGGTATAAAAATGCCAATAAAACATTAGCGGTAAGACAACATGAAGCATGACCCGAACAAAGTCATTGCATTCCACTTTCTCCGTTCAATTGCCCCCTCCACACTGCACGCAATAAAAAATGAACACATTCGCTCAGTGCATACGATCATGCTTTTGTACACTAATAATGCTATGTCGTTTTTGCATAACACTCCTTTGTGTCCTGCCCTTCGGCATCGTGAGAATATGGGCCAAGTTCACGACCGATGCACCAATTGTATTTAGCCAATGACTCCACACTCTTTTATTGCCGATATGTACTTGTTCAAGAGGGTTCATTCTCATTTCTCACTAACCGGTTCTGTGTGAAATGAACCACAAATTGCTACTGATATTAAGAGTATTTACTACGGACTGAATCGTTTTCTTTATGAAAAGATTGCGATCTAGTTACGACGATGAAAGGAGCTAGTCTATTGTAAGAATCTATTTGAGATCGTGAAAGTAGTTTTTATCGGAGTGTATACCGAGAACAATGTTTCCGTTTGTTATTGTTATTAAGCGGAATTATTATTTGTAATAGAGTTTTATAGTTAAGCACAACTACAGGGGAAATATACGTAAAACTAGTTCTCATTTTTCACATCTGTCGTTTAATAATATGGTAATACTTTATGACCTGAGAGTGAAAGTAGATTAAAGAGAATGGACGCGGTGGACCTTGAAAATGATAGAAACCGGTGTCTGAAAATTACAATCACTAATAAGCTTGCATAGAATATGTTTTCAAAGCACATACTAAATATAAAACACATTTTATATGTAACTTCAACACGATTAGGAAAATATGTTTCGTTTTACTTCTTATAGTGTAGATTTAGCTGACGCTTAATAAATTACTTCTTCTCTCTTAGCCTTTATTATTCCCAAGTCACTTGGGGTCGGCTTTTCTGGTCTAACCGGATTTGTCTGGATATCAGTTTTTTCACGGACCGGCTGCCACCTGACCTCCGCAACCTGAAGGCTAATGATACGCTAAGGCTAGCCTCAGTACCCTCTAATATCCTGACACTGGTCTAGACCAGTGTCAGGATATTAGAGGGTACTGACTTTCCCAATAACGACTGCCATAGATGTTCATGGCAGCCGGGATCGACGGCTTAACGTGCTCTCCGAGGCACGGAGCAGGCGATAATTTTCAATCAATACGCACATAATTTCGAAAAGTCATATAACATCTGAAAGTCAGAGGTGCGCGACGTGGGTTCGAACCCGAGACCCTCTGCATTGCAGTCTGTTGGTCTCCCCATTGAGCTATCGCTGCTTAATAAATTACTAAAATAAATAAATTAAACTTGCAAATTAATCAGCAATACATTTTTAGTTTTATTATTTTCTGATTGCCTACATGGAATGCAAAATGCATTTAAATATCTTATAGGCAATTTAGAATAACGAACGAATGAAAATGCATACCAACGCCAATAAAAAAATTACTCTTATAAAAGCCATCGAGCCGTTTTTAATCAGGCAACTGACAGGCCTTTTACAGCCAATTTTGCGTTATAAAAGCTTCATGGGCGATGACGTCAGAACTGCGCTTGGTGCAGCTAACTGCTAAGCTATTTAGAGAGAGCGCGTCATAGTTCCAGCACAATGCCCTTGTTAGCGGGCACGTTTACTAAATAACGTCAATTCGATTGTTTATCTTTATGTAATGATTTACTGAAGATACTCGTATAGGTATATTTATTTACACTTTGTTCCGTATTCGTTACTAAGCGTCAGCTTTATTTTAGTTTGAATTACACACACTTTCAACTAAATATTTTTGTTAATGTCAGACAACAGATGAATATAAATCAGTTCTACTGAAATTTAATTACCATTAATAGATTTCATCACGTTTTGTTTGCTTAAAATATACAAGAATCTGGACATTGCCCGTGATGAAATCCTTAAGGAAATGTATA
This sequence comes from Catocala fraxini, assembly GCA_930367265.1. Classification (NCBI taxonomy): domain Eukaryota; kingdom Metazoa; phylum Arthropoda; class Insecta; order Lepidoptera; family Erebidae; genus Catocala; species Catocala fraxini. The sequence goes on from OV884032.1 coordinate 10,272,651, forward strand.
AAAAATGAGCAGCTCTTTCTTTTGAAGCTTACATAGCCAGATATTTCTTTGACATCAAAATCTATCATCGAGGTGGCTTAGAAAATACTATAATTTAAAAATCGTACTATATATCTGTATGTCATTCAAATATAGATTTGTATTACGTATACGCGAATGTTACCTATACATTTAAAGAAAAGTAATTTAAAGGGATTTTATCGCGATTATTAAAGTGTAAACCTTAATGTCTATAGTTTAATAACTGATCCAAAATTATATAAAATGTGTTGCCATCCACACAATATCTAAGTAATAATTTAAAAATCATAACTTGTAGTAAAGTTTGACAGTAGTAGTTTAATTGTTTCAAAATTATGTAACAATAGTTTTTTAATATAAACAACTCGATAAAATCCGTACAAAGTAGTTTAATTTTAATGAAATATGAAGTTTAACACAGACGTCTACAATATCACATAAAAATAAAGCTTTAAGTATGTCACCGAAATTAGGTTTCGAGAGCCGTGCGTGACTAAATAAAACATCTACAACCTAGGTTATAGATTTCATTCATTTCTACCTTTTATACTTGTGACATGAATGAATTTTATATGCCAAATATTTTTCCTTGAACCGGTGAAATGTGCCATTGGAATCGTATACATGGGTTTTGTTATACCAAAAAGGTTATTTAATTTGAGTAGGCCAGTATATACGTTTACCTACGTGACTAATCATCTAATAGTGGTAAATAATCTGGACGTATAAATTATAGCTTTCCAGTAATAATAAATTTGACTGTATTTGATATGCATTTAGGCAGTATACCCTGATATATATAAGACGTACCGTGGGTATGATTTTCCAGGACGTGTATATTTTTACCCAGCAATAACCTCGATGTTGGTTTATTAAGACCAAGGTGGAAAACAAATATATAGCCAGCCTTATAACGTGAGGGTTCCTATTAAGTTGCTTTTCATAAAATAACACATGCGTGCTTCGCGTTGCGGTCCCAGCACACGAAACAGCGATGACTGGCTCCACTGGGGAGATGCACTTGAGCTGTAGTTAGGGAAACTGTGCTCACTATGCACCGCCTGAATAAAGTACTGTGTATTGTTATTTGGCTGCGATATTCTTAGGGTGCAGTCGGTGGCTGCTGAAAAGGCCAGCCCGTGAGCTATTCTTCACGTGTTTAATTTCAATGAAAACAAAACCAATATTAAAATGAGTTTGCCCAAAGTTAAAATGGGAGAAGACAAGACACTTGGTAAAAAAGAGAGATGGACGGTAGATTCAAGTTGTCTAAAGATAGATAAAGAAAAGATAGAAAAAGAACACAGATTCAATTCATTATTCAAATAACATATTTAGTTTTCTGAGACTATACGTGATAGATATTGAGCGGAAAAATGACAAGCAAAGCATTTGTATAGATAAATAGTTTTACTCCGTGTTACGCATTTTTTATTATTAGTAAATAAAACGTGTTTACATTAACGAAGGACATATCTATACGTCTAATAGCCACCAACATCATAAACATTTTATTAACGTCTTACCTTGTACTCTAGTGAATAACTGATACAGAGCTTCTAAAACAAACAAAAATGTTCATGTAGAGTAAATGCATCCGGAAATAAAATGTTGTTTATAGCTCAGCTAAGTGCCACAAAATATATGCATTATATTGCCTAAGATATATTTAAGACTTCCGGATGCCATGACGAACATGAGACTTCTTAAAGTTCTTAGTAAACATCTTATAAGTATTAACATATGATTTGAACTGACGGAATTTTTCATTCGCGTTCTATCAAACTAAAGCGTAAGCGCATCTTCAGTCATTGTAAGGCCCTGTACATCATAATACTCAAATGCAATATTGGTTATGCCAAACAGAGTAGGAAATTGAACGACTAATTGATATTTTGTTGTGAATTCTATTCCCACATGAGAGATAAGATGATGTGATCCACCCATAGCTGTTCCTTGTCTGGTAGTTCTTTGAATGCGTATTTTGAATGTTTGTAAAGGTGCCCGCGACATAAGTAATAATATATAATAACTAAAATGTGGCAAAAGCCTTAAAAAATAATATTACATTGCCTCACGCTAGGTAGCATTTCATCAGCACAAGTAATTTCTAAGTTTTTAGACACGTAAATATAGGAAAATGGTAAAAGTATCGACTATAAATTTGAACAGGGACGAACACGAATTTTGCAAGCAAAATTCTCATAATACGATTTGACACACGTTATGTGGCATTGTAAACCAATTTCAGAAACAAATCTTAATTAATTTGAATATTTTCGGCAATTTCGGTCGTATTTTTTCATATTAACGTTAAAGTTGTCAAATAAATGTGCAATTTGCATTATACCCTGCATGGCAGCTTCTAAAAGATATTATGTAGCTTTCTTTTTTGAAGTATAACATTTTATATCCTACATTTTACACTAAACCCCAATGTCAAACGTACGTAATATTACTCGCCGTTCTTTCACCTATGAACCTTAACAAAATGACGTCATTATGTGACCACGTGAAAAACGTACACTGATAATTACAATATTATAATCTCAGTTATAATCAAACACTTAGGCAGACGTGAACATTACTGACCATACTAACAAAAGTTTAGAAGCTTTTTTGGTAAAACTGTTACTTTAGACTTTAGTCTATATCACATGTATTGTGATCGAAGTGTCTTTAAGCCAGGTTTATTATTATCATTGTCTAAGAAAACATATCTAAGTACTCAGTAAACAAATTAAAATGAACCTACAACCTTACACCTGTTTTCTGTTTTAACAGTCGTTTATTATTTTCTCATCAGTGTTACTGGAATAACGTCTCTATTATTAAATAAGAACTAATATAATTTATTGTTTATTTATTCGTAAACTGACCTTAGCAACAAGACGCTGATACAGGGATATTTTTGTCACTCAACAATAAATTTTATGATAATTCTGTAGAAGATGAATATCAACGCGTTCGCCTTGAAATGTGTTACCATGTAAGTAGGTATATATTATAGGTATAACTTGCGTTGTGGAAAGTGCGTAGTTTAGTGTAGAACTAATGTAGGAATTCAATTCGACGTTCGTGAGTTCAGTTTACCTATATCCTTGAAAATGATTATGTAAATTTGTATTACTTATTTTGACCTACGTACTTACACGTACTATGCTGTTGTTGTACTTTGGTGTCAAACCAAGTTGCAAATCCCTTAATGGTTTCGAACGAATTGACGCCCACCATCATTTACGTAGTACCTACTAATATTGTCTTCTGTTTACGCGAATATTATTCATTGAAATTAAACTACTATATACGGATTTTATCGCGTTGTTTATTTGACACTTTATTACATAATTTTGAAAAACTGTTGCACTACTACTACTATTAAACTTTACAAATTTTTAAGCTAATTGAATTATTATTAAAACTGTTTCAACTATTTAGATTTAATTTAATTTTACATTTTCCCCGACGTTTCGGTTGCTTTTCAGCAGCCCTGGTCACGGGGAGACTAAGATGGTAGTTGTCTCAATGTTCCAGTGTAGTTATTTCAAAGTACCCGAACATAATTTTAATCATTGTTGTTTCTATTTACGCAGAATGAGCTCAAAGTATCATGAAGTCTAGCTGTGGTTTGCTTCTTCTTGGGTTTGACTATTTTTATTACTGGATCCCAAGCTGGTGGTACATTCCAACCATCTTCTCTATTAAAATTAGGATGTTTTTTGATTTCAATAGCCTCGCGAAGCATCCTTGGTAGGAATCGGTGTTCTTTAGCGAGAATCTGTGGTTTGTCAAATCTCAGGTAGTGGTTGGTCCCCTGTTGCACATGTTCACACACAGCAGACTTCAACGAGCGTTGGTGTTTTACATCAGCTATGTGTTCTTTTATGCGGGTGCCTATGTTTCTCTTGGTTTGACCAATGTATGATAGTCCGCAGTCACAATCTATTTTATAGACCCCCGCATCTTGTAAAGGTAGTTGGCACTTCACGGATGGTAAAAATTGACTTATCTTCGTTGGCGGCTTGAAGTATGTGTTGATTGAAGCTCGCTTCAAGATGTAGCCAATCTTGTCAGTGACACCCCTTACATAAGGCAGTATAGCAGGCTGGCTCTCAAATGTGGCTGGCTTTTCTCGGGATCTGTGACAGCGGTGCGGCTGTTGGAGCTTGTTGTCTTGCAATACTTGCTTAACATGTTGAAGCTCGGCGTCCAGGTGTTTCTTGTCACAGATCCCATGGGCTCTCTGAAACAAAGACATTCCCACGGTAGCTAACTGTTTAGGATGGTGGTGAGATTCACCGTTTATGTACCTATTTGTATGGGTCTTTATACCCAACAGAACTCGTCCGAGCAAAAGGCAATTAATGCCGGGGTTCCTCAGGGATCAGTACTCTCTGCAACTCTCTTTTTGCTGCATATTAACTATCTCCTTAAACCCGGTACGTTTGGGTATGCAGACGACAGCACGCTTGTAGAGAGTTACGTCTCCAGCGCTAGGGCCAGTGGAACACAGATACAGTTGCTCAGGGAAGCTATGATCGAGCGTATGAACTTGGCCTTGAAGGCAGTCTCCGATTGGGGTGAAGCCAACATGGCTAAGTTCAATGCTTCTAAGACCCAGGCGTGTCTTTTTTCCGCAAAAAAGAGTCCATTCCAACTAGCTCCAACTTTCCGAGATGAATCCGTGCCGATAACTAATCGCCTTGAGCTTCTGGGTATGACATTGACTCCAACCCTTAACTTTGGCTCCTATATTGAGGCAAGAGCCCAACTAGCTGCCAAAAAGCTGGGCATCCTCAGTAAGGTGAGGCAGTATTTCATGCCGGAACATTTGCTTAATTTGTACCAAGCACAGGTTCGGTCCTGCATGGAGTACTGTTCTCACCTCTGGGATGGCTCTGCAAAATATCAGCTGGAGGCTTTGGAGTCAATTGAGCGGAAGGCCAGGAGACTTATCGGCGATGACCAACTGGCCAACACACGACTCCAAAGCTTGGAGCATCGTCGTAAGGTTGCTAGTCTCTCGGTTTTCTATCGGATACATTTCGGAGAGTGTGCAGAGGAACTGCATAATTTGATTCCTCCTTCCCCATTCTACCATCGGACGACCAGACAATCAGGCCAGCGACACAAGTACATGGTGGATATACCACATTTACGCACGAAGCGATTTGCTTCCAATTTTATAATGCGTACCGCTAAGGAGTGGAATTCGCTACCTAAGTCTGTGTTTCCCGATGGGTACAATCTGGGTGTCTTCAAGTCGCGAGTCAATAGGTATCTTCTAGGCAAGCGTGCTCTATCGTCGACTGCATCTACACTTAAGATCAGGTGAGATCGCGGACAAACGCAAGCTTAACCTCTTGTATGCCGGAATACCAGACATAATAGAAAAAGCATTGTGTCTCGCGTAGATCCACGTTCCGGCATACCACAGGTTAATAGAGTATAAAAAAAAAAAAAAAAAAAAACGAGCTAGAGGGGCAGTTGAAGCCAAAAATACACATTTAACTATCAATACACTTCAGTGCATACAAACCGCACATATCAAAAATACTATCAGTGAGTAAATGGTACATATTAACCACTATACCATAACAGTATGAATAAGCTACGTATATGCCTCTGCCCAACAATAGGTGCGCAAGTTACTCTATATAGGCAGTGACATTGGACGCATGTAGTCAGTGTTTGGAAAGATGACCGCTATTCACAGTGGTATAACCTATGACAACGTTTTGGAGTCAAAAGCCTAAAACAATAGTTGCACTGCGAAGGTCAGAAGACAATATTGCAAAATCAGGCTATCTAAGCCATTGACCGCTATAGGCTTTTGTTTCATACCTTCCTTTACAGAGATAGTTGAAAGCAAGGTTCTATGCTCAAAAGGGGTCTAATTACTTGTAGTGGATCTATTGTTTCCCCTTTTTTAAAAAAGACTACTGCATGGCGTTCATTCGCGGTCGTATCGCGAGGACTTTTACAGCAAATATACAATTAACGGACATAAACGGACATATATATTATCTTTAACTAGACTTATATCCATCATTCCATTCAGCTGTTAGAATCCATTTTGGCCTCTCTCAATAAGTGGGGTCTCCCTACAATACCTCGCTTGCCACCCACCGGCATCCAGGTCCATATCAGCTCGCCTTCAAGTCATCGGTCTGAATAGCCGAATAGAGCCTAACACATTTGCGTCTACTCTTTAAGAATAATTTGTTTCAATGGTCTCCGTCTTTCGATATAACTAGGCCGGTATATTAATTATTATAGTATTAATAACAGCGCATAAGAGTTTCATAAATCGGTTCAGAGTCCGGGCACGTCACAATCGTGGCGGTATGTATGTATCTTATGTGTGGACCAGTCAGTGCAGACCGGCGACACTTCGACCCAGTGGGATTTTTGTGTCGACACTCTCCCAATAACGACTGCCATAGATGTTCATGGCCGCCGGGACCGACAGCTTAACGTGCTCTCCGAGGAACAGAGCAGGCGATAATTGTTAATCAATACGCACATAATTTCGAAAAGTCATGTAACTTCCGAAAGTCAGAGCTGCACGACGTGGGTTCGAACCAGAGACCCTTTGCATTGCAGTCCGTTGGTCTCCCCACTGAGCTATCGCTGCTCTTATCTAGCACCGCGACTCTGTTAAGGGCACGGCGCTGCACACTTTGGCGGATTGCCCCGCCTGGGCATTGCAGCACCGTGAGTTAATCGTGGCAGTCGGTATGGTTGCCCTCTCGCTCCCGGCCGTGGTTTAGTCCATGGTCCGGAGAGAGAGGTCGTGAAACGCCGTCGCTACCTTCTGCGAGGAAGTCATTTCCATCAAGGAGGCGGCGGAGCGGAAGTGGCAGCGCTTAAACCCTCTCCTCCACCGCAGAACCGGGCACCGGAGCTCGCGAGATGACCGCCAGCCACCCTGGGGTTTGGCGTGGGGGTGGTGGGCTTCGTGGGCCTACCCGCCACCCGATCAGCACCAGGTCCGAGAGGCGGCGTGCGTGTTCCCACATGAACCTCTGTGTCGTGTTCTTCTACATAGCACTTCTACATTTAAACAGTAGGGTTCAAATGTAGAAGTGCCTAAAGGGTAGGTCTTTTCGTGTAGTGGCCTGCCGTTTCGTAAAATCGTAAGAATTAAAAGTCGTTGTTACAATTACTTGTAGTTTATTGGAAACAGATATATCCACATATAAACACCTGGTTATTACTTGATTAAAGTAAACCCCCAAAATCAAATTATGCATTTAATTTATTAAAAAAGGGAAATTTCGATTGTTTTCATACATCAACTAGATTAGTCTAAAAATATGTATAGAATACAAAAATAACTCGTAAGACATATGACATTGAATTAACACTATTTGTAAAATACCTGTTAACTTTGGTAGAATCAATAGATGTCTGTATAATGTAGTTTAGTAGAAAAATCGTACTAATATGTACATTAAATCAAATACATATAAATTAAAACGCCATAAGCGTAGGAGTAAAGTTTTGAACTCTTCCTGCCTGTAGATCCAAGTCTCTCGTGTATGCGAGTCATGTATTGGAATGTGGGTGAAATAAAATACAAACTAAATAGCTCTGAAAAAAGTAGGGTGATAGATAGGTGTGCAAACAAAGTTAAATAAACCTATCAATTTATATTCTCCCCACATCCTTCGTTGACATGTTTCTAATAGGTACATTGACATAGCCTCGAGCCTACAAGTTTAGAGGCCATTGTAGGTGGGTTAAAACATCCCTCGAACTATATGTATGCGTTTTTATTGCTGTTGGTGGTGGACGAGCCACTGGTTACCATATGTGATGGAAATGGCTGTGTTTTCTTAGCATCACTGAAGCAATTCCAAGGCATCACAACTAAGCTGGTGCCTACCATAAACCAAATAGATTGCAAAGATGAGACTTGTGGTATATCCCATCACTAGCAGCTTATCCACTGTAGTATCACAAAACAAGAATATTTAGCCGGTATATTCTGTACTAGCTTTTGCCGGCAGCTGTTTTTTCTAGATGTCCTCTTTAGTTGTAACCCTGACAACGTGTATGCGAAATTTCATAATGATCGCTCGAGTAGAATCAAATCGTCTATACGTATCGTGAATACGTAACAAACAAACGAATTCATATTCGAATTTAGGGAAGATTCTGTAATACGTATATATACAAATAGGTAATGGAAACCCCGATGTACTATAATCTTGATATTTACTTTTAAGTTTTTGATTATTATAATTAATTCAAATTATTGATTGATTGAGTACCAGTAGCTTTTCGGTGATTAATACAGCTTGGTAAGAGAATGAAAGTTGGTACAACAATCAAAGATCAAGAGACAGTGTCACACATAGCTTACAATAAAACAAATATGTTAACTACGTGTCATCAAAACGTAAATCAAATAATCGATTATTTTCAGAATAAATACAGACAACCTCAACGCAAAAATCGACATTCGTTAAGTATCGAATCATTTGTTACATTGGCGAAAAACCATCTCCCTTCCTCCTGATCAATTCAAGAGCTAAAATAACATGAGCAGAAAGAAAGCTGTGCTGGTGTTTCTGCCCACGTTGACGTATTAATTCTAACAGAACATTTCCTCTATTCCCTTTAAAGGTCAATAAATTTAATTATTTTATGGTATTTGCGTTTCATCGATATCCTCAGAATGCTTATTGACAACGAAAATAATTATTATTTTCGTGAGTTGATTGTGTTTTCGTAACAAGCAATATCAATCATCAGAAAAAGATCAAAATTATAAGAAACAAGTGAGAATCAGCAATAAATTGCTGTAAATCATAGAGTTCGAAAAAATGATTCAAGTAATACGCAAAGGTCACGTGATACCACGTGATCTTGAAGTCAGAGGTTAAAGGTCATAGTCATTTCGGTGTATATCGACTATGCTGAGTCGTATGGTGTTAACCGCGAGTCTCTAGCTCTTACGGTTCTTGTGTTGAAATATGGTATCACGTGACCTTGAGGTCAGAGGTCAAAGGTCATAGTCATTTCGGGGGTATATTGACTATGCTGAGTCGAATGGCGTTGACCACGAGTTTCTAGCTCTTAAGGTTCTTGAGTTGAAAGTTTTATAACAGACGGACGACGGACAAAGCTGTTGTATAAGAGTTTTTACGAATTCTAAAAAGAAATTGATGGGTATACTTTATTCGTGTATTTGCAATTATTATTGTACTACTAGATTTCTAGTAAACTAGATTTTATCAAAGAATTGCAATCCTCCAGGATCAGTATTTTATTTCTGGATGACCGGTACTAAAGTACTAGTAAAGAAATAAAGTACTCCATACACGTTGTAAGGGGTACAGAAAAGGACATAACCTTTTCTGTACCCGTTACAACGTGTATGCGAAATGTCATCGTGAGAGGTCGAGTAGTTCAGGCGTGAAATTGTAACAAATAAAGTCACATTCGCATTTTTAATATTAGTTAGGAAGCTAAATTATGCTATGACCAAACTTATCTGTTATTAAGTCTGACAACGTCTTTATAAAGTTTTAATATGACAGCTCTTCTATTAAAGTGCGACGGTACATGTTCTCGCTTAAAGCACTTTCATTGTCCCTCATTACTTAGCGCTGTAAGCCAAAGGCAGGCTTGCAGACTTCATAAACTTTAAGAACTTCATAGAGATCTATCACGCTAGCGAGTTTCCTAGTTATGTTTTCCTTTATTGTTTAAGCTGGAGATAATTAATCTTTCGCGTCGCCGACAGTCTTAAGTCCTTTGCTCTGAAACCGAAAAAAGTCAATGTTGTCCTTCTGCTTTCAGTGTCTCTTCATTACTGAATATCGTCAGTAAATTTTCATATTTCTTTTTATTTAGTGCAAGTATGGCAATACTAGTTTGCCTGCGTCTTCGCTCGCGTTAATGTAGGTTTTCTCAAGAATTTTTATTCCTTGGATACTTTTTTAGGATGGAAAGTAGGTACCCTATTCCCTGACAACGTGTACGCGAAATTTAATGAAGATTGGTCGAATAGTTAAAGCATGAAAGCGTAACAAGCAAACAAATCTCCCCGTGACCATGGCTGCTGAAAAGCAACCGAAGCATCGGGGAAAGTGTAAACTTAAATATAAATAGTTTTAGTAATTTAATTAGCTTAAAATTAGTAAATTTGAATAGTAGTAGTTTCTAAATTATGTAATAATTTGTCAAATAAACAACGCGATAAAATCCGTATATAGTAGTTTAATTTCAATAAACAATCTCACTTTCGTTTTTACTATATTATAGTTAAGATATGTAGTTAGGATCTTTTGCAGACTTTATATTGGTCTATCATGTTTTCACTCAGAAGTTTTCTTTGCCTGCCAACTGCCTCATTATTACAATTTAAAGCCGCTTATACCTGCTCTTACTATTTAGAAATAGCAAACCTTACACGCCACACGCGTAGAGAAAAGCTCACTATACGCAATTAGGAAATTTGCACATAGTAAATTGCCTGTTGCATTTAAAATGTAATTAATACAGATTTAATATATACTTTATTCTTTATAATTGTTCAATCACTCAATTCACAATATAAGCTGATAAAGAAACCAAAAAAACAGTTGCTGCAATATACCCTAGCAACCAGTGGCCACCCGATCGTGTAGAAATTTGTTCCCACATCAATCACAGTATTATTGGAACATCCTATCAGAAAACTTGCAAGTAACACTCCGGCATAGAGTGTACTGGTCATAGCAAAGCTATAGACTCACTAGTTTTTTTTTCTATAGATACACTAGGTTTTGCCCGCGGCTTTGCTCGCGTAAATATATATTTTGTCAATGAGTGTCTGGAGACTGGAGGATTCCAGGAACAAAACCTTTTTTGGATGAAAGGTACCCATTGTCCTTTTCTGTACCAATTACAACGTCTATGCAAAAATTTTATGATGATCGGTAGCGTGGAGTAGGTATTAAAGCGGAACAAAAAAGCTCACATTCAAATTTATAATATTACTAGATTTTGCCCGCGGCTTTCCTTGCGTAAATGTAGCTTAGATTAGATTCGTGACAACACTTTATTTTATATTTTCTATTTACCTAACAAATGCGCAAAAGACTAACAAATGAACAAACTCACTTTTCCATTTATGATATTAGTTAGGATTAGGATAGTTAGGATGTACGTTATGCATATCTGTTTTCTTCATCTCTATCGCACGTTCGTGAAGATATAAACGTGATGCTACATAGTATTGGTCAGCCTGGTCTTCGAATCCTGTTGTCTAAATTATCTGTGTTGTCCAATAAAACGCACAATCCTTTACGGCAAAACCACTTTCACGATATTTTACACATCAGACCAGTACTTGCAAACCTTAATCTATAGAATTTCGCTTCCTAACAATGTGGTGATTACGTTTAACTTTTTAAACTTTACCTCAAAAGCCATGCTTAACGCTTAATTCGCACATAAAACGAACTTGTAAGGCCTGATATTTTCGTCCAACACATAATAGGAAAACCTTCACAACAGTTCACAAATATCAATTGTTCAGTTTGGGATAATTGTGAATTTTCAAAGGAAAGAACCTAAACTTTGGTTCAAGGTTTTAGGCTTTAGAAATACGTCTATGTGTATCCTTGGTGATTTTGTCGGTAGTCGAATTGATTTTGGTAGTACTTGTTGCGTTAGGTAAAGCCAAAAAGGATTCATCATTCTATAATATTCGTTAAATTTCTATGGATTTTTCTCTGGTATCTTATAAGGTCCGCATAAAGGTAACCAGTTAGTAAAATCTCTACTTGTATGTGCAGACTTTCAGACTTTCCGATAAGAATTCGACGACATCTTTCTCACAGTCTTCTATAAACAGCAATTCTCAAAAATTGCTGCTTTTATGGAAAAGAGTCTGTTGCATGTAAGTCAGAAACCTAACATTACTGTTTTCGACAAAGCTGGATTTCAGCACAAGGAATACAATAATTCGTACATACATAATCCATGCCTATATCTACGAAGAGTGTAAGCAGAGGCACTTAATAGAGAGCGAGCCTTTTGCCGTCTATCGGTCACCGGTCCAGACTCCAGGCTACAACTTTATTGACATAAATCCTAGTAAAACTCACATAATAGCTATCGCATTCATTAGCCCTGCAACACTAAATTATTATGACCTCTCTTTTAGAAAAAGCATCATATGATAACAATACAATACCTTCTTCAATAAGATGATAACAATAAACTGCAAATCAGTTGGGCAATATCCTGATAAATTGCCTTAACTCCTCCAATTTAAAACTGATAATAATTCAAGATCGGACCTTCCTTTTTATTCATAAGTCGTTAATGAGTTTAACATGAACTTTTGATCTTTAAATCTCACACTATCCACAAGTAGCAACGAAAACACAGCCGATAGTACCTTAATGAAGGGCGGTCGATTAATTACAGTGACAAATATCTTCCAATAAAGCTGAGGTCACTATCAATCTCTTGTGAATATCTTGATTGGATCTGCGGAGCACATGCCAAGACCAAGGTCAACGGAGAAAGTACTCAACTCTATACACAACTTTATTTTTTGTTTCTCCGCTTACTTTAGAGTGGGTCTTTTGTACCGAACGCTTTTATTTTACCTTTTCTGGTTTTCTTGACCAATAAAGTACACTGTAGGAAGATTGTAGAAGTGAAATTTGCAAGCTATGGAAATATTTGTACCAAGAAGCTTTAGAATTCATAAGCAATAATAATTTTAAACAGAGAACACATCTGTATTGTCTATTTAAAATTATTGCTAATTACTTGCTTGTACCCTTTTGTTGTTTGATTTAAGAACAAAGACATTTTCCATTAATCTCGGGCACTATTACAGCGGTCGTTCGTAAATTAGATTCTACCAATGAACCGGAATCTAAATGTAATTTACTGACCGCTTGGATATGAACATGGCCGCAAAGGTTTTGTCTCGAGACCCCCATTAGTACTAAAGCATTACGCGTAGCCGCGTGTATCCGATTTATACCTAAACACGAAGAAGGCCCGACCCGAGCCATCGACCGCTCAACTAATGTATTCCTTTCAAACTCAGCACCATTGTGAGACAATATATTGTATCCGACGCAAAAAGTTACAAAGCCAGAAAAAAACATTTAAAGCGTCCTCTAACTTACCGTCAAGGTTACGTTTTGGTTGTATTGATACTTTAAAACAATGTGGGTTTGCGTCAACTGAGGCTGCGAAGCAACAACCGAAACGTGATTCTCCTTTGTAATTGCAGATTTGACTTATATTCGTCCTGTTCAAAAATAATTACACAAGTATACCTGTCGTCAGCGAAGAGTGGAGCGCACCGAATACGTATCTCACTGACCTAATGCAACACGAGGCCGCGTAACCTGCACCAGGTACCTAAAGTTTGGCTCAGACTCGTTTCAAGCGCACTCACTCAATAGATAGATAGCGGTTGTTTCTAATGAAATCGAAGGCAACATTTTACGTAATACATCGCTTCCTTTTAAAACAATTTAACTAAAATATTCACTACTTTTTTAAAGACACTCGTCGATAAATGTTTCATTTTCGAATGCAAGGCACTCGATCTATCAAATCATTAAGTGAATAGAAGCCGGTTCTGTTAGCCAATTATCCGACTTACCGACAAAGAGACTCGCACGTGTAATCCTGCACCTACACATACATTTGTACCCAGACAGTGGCGTTTTTCCACAGGTCATTTTCCTACGAACTGGCTCCTAGAACTGACGGCAATTTACATTCTATATTTCTTTGTGGAAGTACGCGCCTTTAACACTTTCTGCGAGGAATCCTCGCACTTCGCATTGCAAATTTATTATACTCAACATATTTCCGCGAACCACACTCCAGGTAGATGAAATTCATTTTCTACATTGTGCTTAAGTTTAAACTAAATAAAAATACAAGACACCTCTTAGGTCGTCGCTCCTAAAGTATTCGAGTGGTCAGGTTTTTGTACGATCCAGTCAGAAATTAGAGCTACGTCTCAATTTGATTCACGAATGCGCGGGAACTCGCTTTTATTTCTCTAACTTGCAAAAATCGTTGAGTTATTTCCAAATCGGGTTTATAGGCCATAAACTGTTCGCGATTTAAAAACGTCGTATGTTATTGTTTTGGTTTCTGAACGCTTAGCTATGGCTTTGAGGTAATAAGGTCTATTAGGTCGATATTTGAATGTTAAAAAGCGAATGAAACTAATTTTATTAGAAATTCGATACACATTACGTGGAACGTTGACATTATGACTTACTTATTCAAATTCCTTTCAGCTTCGATACAAACAATTATTGATAGATAGGGTTGCTTCTCGTTTGTTGCTACGTGCAGTAGTTAACTCTATCATTAGGAAACAACACGTGAAACTAGGGCGATGGTTTACATACTCATGTCCAACGTAGCACAAATGGTGGTTAGATAACTATCAATGAACAAGAAATAAGATAAGAATCATCAAAAAGGAACAAGAAATGGGATGAACCGCTACAATAACTATATGAATATTCAAATGCCTACCGGTCGTAAAGCACGCTAATAATTCGTAGCAGACAGTAACAGCCCTGCTATTCGCCTATTAGTGTTCATCAGTCATCGGCCCCCGTCTTCCGGTTATATTTCATAGTTCAATGCCTCGCTAGATCCACGTCCCAATGAACGACCTTCAGACCATTCGACGCACACACCTACACTATACAGCCATGTAAAACATTTTCGATACAGGTCATACCATTGCTGATTCGAAACATGAGATATTTATGTATGCTCACATAAATGCAGCTCTGTATGCAAAATGTAATCAAATTATCTCTAATAGTAATCTTACTTGATCTCATATTGCCGCAATGCGTGATCGAGAGGCGGTTTATATTTTATATTTTCTTTCAGGCTTCGCTAACCTATAATTAAATTGAAGGATTCAATTATAGATTCATATTGGAAACACTTTATAATGGTTGCGATATAATAAATTTTGCATAAGTAGAAATATAATGACATACCTACAGTTGATTAATAAAGAACAAGCTATCAGAAAAAAAATTAGAATATATGGCTGACAATTTGATCCCGTAGCATAAGTTTGCACTTATGTTTTACCTGGGATCGGCTTGGGCAAAGTTATTATAATTGGGTTTTTAGTTTACAAATGCTCAGGCAGACTATAGGCTATAGACTACAGGGAGTCTATAGCCCATATTACGTGGGAACCAAAAACAGCAACAGAAATTTGGGGCAAGGCAAGGATTTGATTTCATTTACATTCATTGGGTCCGTCTATTTTCTACTTCATCGTACATTCTGGTTTACATGCTTCGCTTAATGACTCCCCGTGACATATATCTAATAAGAGCCTATTTTCAAGTTCTTGTATACATACTTGATTTTCAATGCGTACTTTTATAAGCAGATAGTACGGTACCAAACAAACATCTTACTCCATAAAACTTCGTCGCAGAAGACAGAAAAAATCATCGATCATATTCGGAGATGTCGTGAAAGTTGCCACTTTTTGTGATTGATGCTACATTTTATTTCCTCCGTTTCTCATACAAGTACCGTCAACATGTTTTCAGAAGTTTTTATACCCATGCGTCGACGCCGCTCAATGAGTTTATTGCTCGCGATATATCTATGCAAATTAGATCCATAAAATATTTAGCACCATTAAATTATGTATACGCTCCAATTTAGAATAAGCATGGCCTATAATTTGTTTGCTGAGATATAATATCTATTTCGCTAGTAAATTATATAATTTATTTATATCATTAATTACGTTATAGGCATCGTTTATAACACCTGCTATTATAGAGCTTAATTATTTTACACCTTTGAAGCCATAAATTAAGTCGTTTTCTTTACTAACATTTCGGCGTACTTGCAGTTTTGTTATAAGGTTGTAAATTGATTTGAAATTCAGCGCTCTTCTTTTTCTGGCTGCTTCCCAAGCGATCAGATTTGAAACAAAGCTGCTGTTATAACTCAACTCAGGTTTATGTATGTAAGTTCAGTCCAAATTTGTGATGTGATGTGCCATTATGTTATTTACTCAGACGCGAATAAATTATTTTTATTGCCGTGTTGCAGCAGACGCTGCCGATCATTGGTTTGACATTCAGACAGTCTAGCTAACTCATTGCATCGGTATATCCACTTGACGGCCAACTGCAGGTCTACAGGATCCTGGCGAGCGAATTTCGACTCAAATCTCACAGCATTGAGTCTAAATACGTTTGACGTATGACATCTGGAGATTGCATTCGATACCCGAGTTCAGTTCATAATGACCGTGCATTTCGTACTCAAGGGCAAGGGTACGAATTATTCGTTTGAATCTGTTGACCGTTTCGACTGTGAAAGACTTATGCGCCATTGTCGGTAGAGTTGATATGAATTCGCGGTCGAACCCATTGTTTCTGGACCGTCATCACTTTCAATATATTTCGTGGAGCGAGATTGAAATAGACACAATATGCGTTCGCCTTGATTAAAAGGAACCGCAGAATACCACGTATGACATTGAACATTTCCATTTTATTGTGTGGTATCTTTTAAATTGTATATTTATTGGTTTTTTATTGAAACGTGACTGGCACGTTTATTTTATGTTTTAACATTATTCTCTTTTTGTTTCAGGTCTAAATTATCAACGCCAACACATTCAGTTGAATCGAAAAGTAATTATACGTAATGTTGTAGACATATATCACTACAAGTCAATTTATAAAGTGTAAGTTTAACCTTTTTACCCGTCGGTTAGTGCAAGTGTGAAAAGTGGAGAACCTAACGGCAGCCAAGAGGAGCACCGGGTTTACCCCGGTGACCGACCGGTAAGCACTCCTAATTATTTAACGTAAATATTTAGATTATTTATTAGTTTAAAATAGGCCTAATGTAAACAAAACTACAATATATTACAGTAATAATATTAAACGAATAATCAACGTCGGCGTAGTAAATTAAGAATTCATTTACAATTAATCAATCGTGACACATAATTTAATGAAGTCCGTCAAATTTGTTGGATGTATTTTGAAGTAATTATATTTTAACTGAAGCTTTTTTAAAGCTGTAAGTACTTCTAGACATTATTATTTATAGTAATATACTATCGAATACGGCTTGGCTTGATTTGTAGCGCTCACTAGGATCATTAAGATTATTATTTTTTTTGGATTATCTTCAATTATCTTTATGTATTTTAACAAAAATATTATCCTGTATTGCTCTTCGTTTCCTTTTAGATACATACATATGTACAATTCAATTCTTTTGTCATTTTTGACATAAAGAATACATAGAAGCGAAGCCCTTTTCTATAAAAACAAAAATAGCTGGTAACTTGCCAGTTGACAGTTTCACCTGCAGGATTTAAGCTATCTCCATAAGAAAATTTATTAACCTACCATTTAAAAACCAATTGTGTCTAGCCGCTGCGACTCAATAGGTTATCCCTTTAGCGTATCGATTTGTTTCAAAAGGTAACGACGTTTCTTTTGCTGATATAATATAAGCATAAGATTAAGTGATATTTATCACAGTTTTATTCCTATAATAAATAATTAGCAGCGCCATCCCAAACACATTGTTATACGATTTTAATGTCGCATCAACAAATTAGCAAATTTGTACTTAGCAAACATCAACTAGTATTTTAATTAAGGAAATGGCGGCGGGCGGCTCGAACCAGGTGTGATTAATTAGTGAGTCGCTCACGTATCCAGTTTATCTATATTCATTATCTAAGCGGCCGAGGCACGATTTTGTAGATTTACTCAACGGAAAAAAGATTATTTGCATATTCACTGTGCTAAGGGTCTAGCCGGTACACGAAAATTCATTTAGCTTTATTCCTTTGCAGTTTTTGTGCAAACTCTGTTTGGAATCTGCGATAATTCCAATGTTAATGTTGATTTTTGTTGCATATTGTCATAGATTACAAGTTCCCTAGTTTGCAGCATTGACTTTTTCTTAAGTTAATTCGTCAAGATTTTACTCGATGGCGCTAAGAAAAATGGAGCCGCAACTGTAAACCGGGATATGTTAAACATAAAACATATTCTTAATTTTCTTTAGAAGACAAATCCCGCAATAGGCATAATTCAGATGTCGCGAAACAACTATTAACAGATTACACAAACTTTTGGAGGAGGTGTTCAATGAGGGCTGACTCCATCATCACGTGGGATAAATAGCTGAAAAGACTGAGACAAATATTCATCTCTTGTGAGGGTGAGTGTCTCTCAAATCCACAAAAACTGGTGCATCAGCGATAACGAGGCAATGGCCTTCAGCAATGCGCCAAACGAGCAATCTTTTTTCTTACCCTATTACTCCCAGGCTATGCTTGATCTCCCTAACAAATAAATCCTCGACGACGTTCGATCACTTCCATTCTGAGGCGTCACACCATTCACACTAATCATTTAGGACAACATCTGCTTAGCGCTTTTTTTGGCGACTAGCTCCAGCTATAGCAACTCTCTCAGCACTTTCAGCTGACGAAATCGGCACCAACTATAACATTCACAATCACCGAAGCATCTTCGGGTGTGCTTGTTTCATAATCGGTCTAATCAAGAAAGAATGAAGAAAGATGCTGCAAAGTATGTAGATCCAACTCAGCATCTTTACCTTGTTGACGTGGACCGTATAACCTGCCAACATTCACCACCATACAATAGCACTGATTAAATAATTTACTTGTTGGTCTTAAAACCACTCTCCTGTATCGCTAAGCGTTGGGTATAGAGTGAGTAACACCCACATTTCTCTCGCTGTATAAAGGCACTACCTAATACTTCACCATCCATTGCCAATATTTTTAGACTCTGTTGCTAATGAAATTCATATCCAGACCAGATTTTTATGAATGAACAGATTTGTGCTTACTTTGTTTGCAAACCGCCGTAGGCGTATATGAGAGTTTATAATCGTAATATATAATTTGATGCGTAGCGGATAGCTCATAAATATAATAAAGTGAATCATTATTACGTGTATTTATAGTGAGTAAGCTTGTAACCGAAATAAATTAAGTTAGTACAATGACATGTTATTGAACCGCCATGTCCGTAATATTAAGATGCCAAAATAATGTTACGTGCTGGGTTCGACGGATAAGAATATAAACAATATTACCGACTAAAACACGTTTTATTCAAACACACAATTGAATTTAAAACACAACACTACAACACTATACTTCACTTTTTCACTGTACTGCTTCAAACTCCGTAGTATTTCCGCTTCCGTACGCTTCGATGAACACTTGATCGCTTACGACTGTAAACTGCCTCGGCGGTGCGCGTGCGCCCTATTTATACGCGGGTAAGGCGTTTCTAGAGCTTTCTAGCAACGCTGTACTCGGTATGTAAACAGTACGATGATTCGAGAAAGTACCAGCATTCTCTCTAAGATTCTCGTACCGTACTACGTAGTTCCGTAAGATGTCAATAGATGGCGGTGTAAATTATTAGACGGAACTGCCGAGTCTTTCCCACAATGCCGAGAGATGTCACTGGGCGTAACAATAAGTAAACAGTAATTTTATATAAAGCATAAACATGAGTTTTTATTCGATATTATTCCTAGCTTAGATCATCATTTCATTATAATTTCATTATAATCATTTTGCGTGTATTTGAACGTAATAGTAGTAAGATATATAAAAAAAATATGGGTATAGAAACAAACAAAACATATACAAAATTATGCTAGTACGACATTAACACACACACACACACACATCACATCATTCACATCCTAGAAGCTCTTAAAATGTACCTTCTTAAATTCTTTGATCGGTATGAGAAACTAGGACTCAGTATTAGGTTCGTATATACCCACGCATAATCTACTATAACAACGTGAGAATAAAATTAGCATACATATTTATATTTCAAAAAAATTCATATACCTAAAGCCTTTAATACAAAATTGTTGTTACAGTTCTCATGTCAACATATACATACGCTACATTTTCTAAACCCTGCTATTTCACCCTTATTTTCTAAATATTTCTCGCCGTTTTGTAAGTCTCTGAATGCGTTGGAATATATTCTCGGGCTAAGGGCAAGAAGTTCTAAATAGAAAAACAATTAAAATAAACAACACCGAGACCCAACAAACAAGTGAACAAGAATCTGTAGATATCATACAAATTTTTGACATTGGCCGTAGTCATAAATGGTGAGATGACCACTTCTGACCTCTGCGTCATAGCACCCACACTCGTACGCAAGTATTCCCTCATATTGCTCAACTTAACGTGACCTAGTTTATGTTAATATAGTTACGTAACACCAACACGCAACCTGTATCGTTTTTCAAAATATTAATTGCTTTTCCGAACAAAACGAATGAAGAGTAATGGAACTCAGGATAATAAATTAATTTACATTGCAGAACATACAAGTTTTTAATATACATCATTTACAATACCGACAACAGCGAGAAATTTTGTATTATGTAGAATTTCCATAATATGTATGGTATGTAGGAAAGGATGTTGATAGTTTTATCTACTGTTAATTGATGATCAAACTTGTAAGTTATTATGATTTTGTGGAATTTCGTAACCAATGGCAAGGCCACATCAAATTGTCAGCAACCATAAACAGTCTTGTATGTACAAGAAAACTTAGGAAGAGGTAAATCTCAACATTTTGGTAGCTATGTTTCGGTTATGTATTACTTAATGGACAAGTCTATTATATACATAAATAAATCCAGGCCTGTGTTTCCCCTTAGGAGTTGGCATAAGTATTATACCAACAATTCACCAGCTTTGGTTTTAAATCCAACTTAACATGCGGGTGCGTAGTAGACGGCAAGAATATTATTCTTGCTATTTACTAGACACATTGCATTATAGACATATGTACCAATAACACATTGTTCGACTCGAGACCACTGCCCTAACAGTGTTTTATGTGGACAGAAAATTACTAAAATATATTTTCTTTTAGTTACAAAGATAGTTTACTTTTACAAAGTTTTAACTTAAAACCAATATTTACAAATATCTCAGATAATTTATATATACTTACATCCTAAAGGTAAATATATAATATATTCTGAGATACATTAAAATGTGTTTATCGTTTATGTAATTTAATTCAAAATAATAATCTTGACAACAGGTTGGCCACTAACCACACGAAAAGAGGAAAAAAAGAGAAGATCGTTTATGTAATTTAATTCAAAATAAATAATGTATTCCAAATTAAGTTAGTCATAAATTAAATATGTAAAGGACGTTAATATTGTTGAAGTTTATATTATTTTTTTAATGCTTATTTCTTATTATTATTTATTTGACGACTCGATAGCGTAGTGGTTAGTGTAACGACTGCCACGCCTGAGGTCGCGGGTTCGATTCCCGTACAAGTCAAACATTTGTGTGCATGAACATGGATGTTTGTCTTGGTCTGGGTGTTTCTATGTATAATACGTATTTATTTACAAAAAATAAAGTATATATGTATGTTTATCCATTGTCTAGTACCCATAGTACAAGCTCTGCTTAGTTTGGGCTAGATGGTGTTGTGTGTATGTGATAGAATATTATTATTATTATTATTATCAAATCAACGCACCCGGCGTCACCAATCAGAGTAAGTTATTTTATTCGCGACAATTAAACGAACCACATACAAATTAATTACAAAACCGGCATCAAAAAACAAATTATAAATCAACAATGACGACAAAGTGTCAATGAAAAAATAAACATTTGGTTTAATGCAAAAAGTTTGGCAATCCAATTAAGTGTGAGGGTATTTGTGAATTTATAATACACGAACTGTCAGCTAATCTCAATCAGTGTCATGGCGGTATTCGAGAACAATAGTGAGCGAACAAGAGACGTTTAGAAGCGAGCTGACGGTAGAACAAAGCCTTGTTAAGTCAGGCAGATGACTGAAATCGTACCGTGACACATATTCACGTAGCCTAGTAACATTTCAGTTACGATTGTTAATATGGTGCGATGAATAACAGGTGAACATTAGTGACGTCATAATAGAGCTAAGAATAGACTTTAACCTACTCCGTTGAGACATTTATTACTTAGATACGAACATAGACTATGCATTACATATAAACACAAGTCTTTATACATCTGATGGGGTAGACAGAGTTGTGTCAAACCCAGATTTCAGCAGATATGTTTCACGTCCTTTTATGTAAATCTTATAAACATAGATTTAAAGCTATATGTCCCTGAAGAGGATAGGCAAGACACTATTTCCCGGGTATACTGTAAGTTACACGCAATGTGAGACAAACATATTATCGTCTACTAATAGAGTATGTACTAAGTTATAAAATTTCATCACAGCTATATAATGTTCCCCAGAGTGCTAGAAAGAGTCATCTCCGTGAAATTTCGCTTATAAGCTTTACGTCCTACCCATGCGTGCAAGCTTCTTGTTGTCCACCGGGCCCAGATCCAGACACCATGTCGCCGTCACGGTAAATATTCTAACAATATTTTATCCAACTTCAGAATCAAGCAATGGACCTCACGGTATTACGCTATAGAACTAAGAAGATTGTGAACTGTTAATGAGAGTATATCCAAAAATTGATATACATATATATATAATAATTTTTTGAGCAGCAAAGTACATGTCTCATAATAGACTCTGGACCACTTAAGTCTTTTATGAGAGATGTACGGACCCAACATACCAATGTTCTGTCCGTATTAGTACTCAATGGTTTACCACGGAAGAAATAACAGTAATTAATTAAAATGTCATCAATGAATTTTAATTAATAAAGATAACTCTAACATGATTTTAAATGTTAAATATTTCGACCTTCTTGTAATATATTGGATCATTAATCAATAAGTCAACCTTTTGTGCAGAGATTTAAATTTGTCCAGCAGATTAAAAATACTGGTATCTGACAAATTAAGTATTCAATGTTTGCAAAAACAAAAAAAAAACAAAAAAATATTCAAAGCAATACAAAACAACGATAGAAAATTAATTGGTGTCCAAAAACGTCGAGTTTTATTATAACATATTGTCATAGGTACGATGGGTCAAATGATCGAATGACTGTTTCGCCAAAGAAATAAAAGAAGCAAGGTCTTGGCGACCTTACGACGCCGATCGGACATAAAAGTGGGAAGAAAATGATGTCGAGGTCGGCCCGAACAAACAATTTAAGTTTACAACAGCGTGAGAGCATTCGTGATCGGCCCGAATAGTTGACGCCTGGTGGTTATTTGGATTAGCTGTTATTATAGATGTTGTTAGAGTTAAACAACAACAGTTTATTGTTGTCAGTTGTTGGCACCGAGTCTCTCTTACAGTCTTTGAGCAAATTGTTTATGCTAAAAGCTTCAGTGAATTCTTTCTATTTGTATCACACATTCTTTGCATAGTAACATTGACGCTAACAAAAACATTCTGATTTGAGCAGTTAGCAGATATCCATGGATTGAGCAAAATAGACAAATTCAAAGGACAATACTATTACCACAAAGTACAATTTAAACCTGTGTATGCACACCAATCATACCGTGTACCAATAAAATTAAAGTAAACAAAATACTATTTTATCATCACTGGTGTTCAGAGCTATGAATAAAACTCGTATTGCTAAAAATAAACAAAGATATGTATTAATTTTTATATTAGGTATATATTATTTTCGTCCAACCTTAACATACTTTATTTCTTTTACAAAAAACGAGCAAGTCTACCTATGAATTCGAACCGATTCATAATAATTCTAACTTACATTCTAGTAAAACAAATATCATGAAAAGATTATTATAGTTCTTTGGTTATAACTAAAGGATATCTTTGTAATGGACGTGATCGGTCGACGCTTTCTTTGTATAAAACCTTAGAAGTATGCTCACTGTACGCCCCTTAAATAGATTCTATAGATAAGTCTAATAGTCTGCTTAGACGATAGTGAAAGCTATGTGTATGAAGTCCTGCGTCGGCCAAAGTGTAATTGGGTTTTTCAAAAGAAAGCCTCAGTAACAACACGGTGTTTGGTACTGTGCCCATTAATTGGCTTAAACCGTAATTATCTCAAACCATAGTTGGCGAAATGACGGTGTAATATACCCTGCCAGCCTGTTCAAATAAATATACGCGTAAAGCTATGTATGTATGTACATATATAAATATATTGCGAAAGATCTGTATACAAAACAAACCTCGGTAAATCTTGTATAAAATAGTTTAATTAAAAAGTGAACAGACTATAATACAAATAACAACTTAATCTAAGTTAAATTAGAAGATTTTGTCTCGTCGACAAGAAGTTTTCACGACATGTTTTACATTAGCAAATTAAGGTCTTCTCTCCAAGGTGACTGCACAAAGGAACTTCACTGCTGGTACTCACATTAATATGGATATAAATTACTCTAGCTAGTTTGTAGAGAGATGAAAGTAGCGAGAGCTTAGATCAACATGTTTTAAAGATCTAAGAAACTGACACAGAGTAAGCACATTGCCGCCAATATAGACTGCATTATATTATTTCGACAAATTGTCACTATAAAGAAAGTAATTAACTCATTAGTCATCGCTCAAACGCCATCATCCTTACATGATGTTACATAATTGTGTCTCGATAGGTTTAGAACTAAAACATACCCAAAACGTATTAAGATCGAACTGTCCTGAGGTTTGATACGACTAATCACCGGCATGACTTGAAAATGTATGGGTAATTTTCAAATAACATCCCATGTCTCAAAATTTAGCTCTTCCTTTCCTCTCTTTGAATCAATCAAAATGACCCTCTTTTGTTTATTTTTGTTATTTGCATCCTTGTCAATATCCTAGATCTCAATCACGGGTCGAGCCGTATTACTTAGTTTTCTATTATGAAATTCTCAGTAGCAGCGTGTTGTTGCGTGCAGTTGTGGACGTCAATAGGCTTGACCTATGGTATAGTGTGGATGTATTGCAAGGTGTAGGCTTGCATTTTGGGTGATATACAAGCGTAGTTCTATGCATGTGAGTATGTTCTCAGTTACGTAATCGCATGCGAGCCTTTGCCCGCCTACCGGATTGACCTTTAACAAGTAATTATGTTTACTAGTGGATATTGAAATTGCACCGCAATTTTCTTTCTGTCAATTTTAGCTTTCTGCACTCATTTACCACATAAACTTTAACTATACTAAATTTGAAACTCCTATGTGCCCGCATTAATCTTAAAAACGGGTACAAAGATTTCCCTTCACATATTATTAAGTAGATTTTAAACCTGCGAAAGAATGACCATATACAAAACAATAACTCTGACAGATCCGGAAATCGAGTCCGCTCACGCTCTCTTCAATGGACAAAAGAATAAAACGTATATTTTCCTTTAGTGACAATCCCCAAACAATACAATAGCAGTAAACTTATTAACAAGTAATGTTCTGTGCTACAATGTTATTCCGCAGAGTAATGTTACTTATTATAATAGCGAGAGGAGAAAACAGTTTTTATATATTATGTATTGTGCGTTGACCGCGAAAAATCAATAATTTTAACTATTTACTTGACGAAGATAACTAAACAAAAAGGTAGTGCATATCTTTTATTTTCTGCATTATTATATATATAAGAATAAATAGAAATCTATTTGTGCAAACAGTATTTTAAATTACAATATAAGAAAAAGTGGAATTATAGGAGACATCTCGCTATCTCCTTCGGTCAGATGCATTTAAATAGCAACTACGTCATAGTTTGTATCGTGCAACATTATTCTGTCACTAAACAATTACCCCTACAATAAAATTTGTAATGCTTGTTTTTATTTATTTATGAATGGATTTTATAAATTATTTGTATCTTAGAGTTTGGGTAATGTAACATGATTTATAATTAAAAAAAAACAGTCAAGTTCCCTATTATGTGAAATTTAATAAACGTTTGTTCATTTATTGTTTTAATTTAGTTCTATAGATATATCAGCACGTATGCACGGCACCAACTTCGATTCGCATCGGTCATTTGACAGATCTGGATTCGACGCAATGCAATTGTTTTTATGGTATAACAGTGGAAAATTTTACGCGTTCTAACTGTAAAATATTATTTGTTTTAGTAATGTGATATTAGCGTTTTTTTATGAGTGTCTACTAGAATAGAGGACTAAGAACACTCAATATAGCCGAATTTTAGATACTGTAACAAGCATGTTTTTTTTTGCGCAATTTGTACTATCTGTACCGCACGCGATTTTACAAATATTGACAAATGGAATACCCAGCACAACTATCAATCCCTCTGTCAACGAATTATCTATAGTACAATATTATTTGAAGGAACCATCAACATAGAATGGTTCTTCTCGTTACACATTTAGTCGCAAACCGCATGGTGCCAAGCACAAAAGCGCCGGTATTATACAAGTCTACGAAGTGACCCACAGTAGAATAGTTCGTAAATTGAGCCTTTTTCAGTACATGCTATCATAAAGACATAATACACACGCGTGTTTTGAGATCTATAATAAAACATACTACGTATCAGTCATTGCCCCTACATAATGATAACAAAATCACACTCAGTAGGTGGTCCCAACATCAAAACATATTAATTAACATATTTTATTCGATAATGTGCTTTCTACTATTATATACTCTTTTATTATGTGCTGTGATATAAGAATATATTTTATATATATATATGCTACCATCTGCGCGGATTGATTGAAATATAAATTCTGTTTTAATGTAACACGCATTCATAAAGCTTGTTCTACCATTTAGGCCTTAACTAATGCCCACCGATCATTCATCCAGATCTGTCTGTCGAATTGTCGATATCGGATTGCGTGCTCAGAGCGACTAGAATTGAATCATATTATTGCATAACACGAGCTCAAACATTCGCGTGCATCGCACAGCCTTGCCAACGTTATCAAGCGCTTCCCGAAGCGATGTCTGGGTGACCTTTGTATTCGCCGCTCGGAAACTAGGTCGTCGGCTTCTGACCTTTTTGTTTGTATTACAGTGGATTGAAAAAGATAAACGATCTAGCCCGAGCGCCGCCGGAGATGCACGAACTCTATTTCGGGTGCAGCCGGCTTGCACGGGAGATTACCAGTGGCATTCGTATCACTGATACCTGCTTGTTTAGACTTCACTCGTACTTCTCTATCAAGTAGGTCATCCATCTAACATTCGCTGTATCTTCAAGGTTTCAGCTGGCTTACTTATATGATTCGATATGGGAAGTGTAGATTGGATTCCAACTGCAACTTAATGCGTAACGACAATTCGTCACTCCATGCCGCATCTTTCATCATCAAAACGGAACCGAGAATCGCTAGAATCGCTACTTGAAAATAAAACTGTTGACTACAACAATTCAGCGATGATTTATAGCCGGACTTTTTATGTTTTTATGAGATTTTCGACTACGTTTGGAGTAAAGGTGGCAATTAAATGAAAACTTTTTAGTACCTACTTGATTTATTACGCGAGGTTTATACGTCCTTTTTTCCCTACCGTTAAACTGCGTACTTTCTTGTTTTCGTGGGTCACAATTGTGTTTTACAAGATCACAAAGCAATATACACCAACAAATAATCGACAATTAAGTCGGTGTTTGTGAGCGCGCAATAAATTCGATTGGTGCAGGGCGGCGGCGTCTTATCGCTTGATTGACTACGATCAGCGACAGCTTTAACGGCCCTTCAATTACTGTGACGACCGATAAACTGAATCTCACGGGACAAATGGGCGATTCAACTCGTTTGAACAATATAACTGTTGATACTGGCGATATTTCAACAGATTTAAATCCTGATACCGAAGTTGTATTCACGCGCGAATGACGACAACATCCGACGAAAAATGTATGTGATTTTAGAGTACCAAGGCCATAAATATTAGCTATACCTATGTCATGTCCGACATGAAAAAAGCTTACATAAACACAGCAATAACAAAGAGTAAATTTGATATTTGAGAAATAAGCTAGGCAAAAACTGGTAATTACTAGCCTGCATCCAACCAGTAATCATTTTAATGAAGCAAAAAGTAGCCAAATGAATATTAGACTGAGATGAAGTAGGTAACCTAACGCAAAAAATAAACGTAACTAGGAAAACATGTTGGCTTACGATCGAACAAAGCTTCTGTATAATTGCAGACCTTTGTCAGCTTGCATGTGAAGATGTTAAATTATCAACGAGGGACAGACCTATAAATAGACGGTCTATCTAGTAACCTACTTGCGTCAATCGACGTTTATGACTAAGTAGCAAAAAGCTTAAATAATGTTACGTATTGAATTTATTACTACGACATTTATTACCTATTCAGAAAGTACACTAGTGTTCCACCAAAATGTTTTCGTATTATGTGGGTCAAACATAATGAAGACCGTGACCGGGGTTGGAAGCCATATGTATAAGTTGTATCTACACTAAAGGTCACGAGCCCCTTGTATGCCAGTGCATATGCCTTGTGCGCTATCAAAAAAAGTACAACCAAGCACATGAGTAAAGATAAATTGTAGACTGTGACAAGTATCATTAAGTAACCCTTGATCTTCGCAACTTGCGTGGGAACTTCATCTTTCCTCTCTTTACATTGCGCCAATAATATATATATTTATGAGAAAATCACACATTAGTTATTATATTCGGAAGCGATGAATCAGGGCACTGAAGCTGTGGGGGGAACGGGTGGGGCTGACCTAGTTTTCGTGACCTGGTCATACGCAGGCGCCCTACCTGCAATTATACAACTAAATGTTTGTTTTGTTCAGCTTCATTTTACTAACCTTCAATGTTGTATGGGGTTGGTTATTTGCAATGATTATAGTATGCCTAAGTTTGTATAATTTTACCATACGTTGTTATTGTAGCGTGTGTATGTCTGTCAACGCTGTTCGCAAAAACTGCTGAACGTGTTTTTATGGTAGTGGTGGAAATAAGGTATGATCCATCAAGCGATGCAATGGCACGCAACGCACGCATGGAGTAGCATCGCAATAGAGCTATTGAAGGAGAAGGTTTATTGCAATGATTATTGTTAGCCAATCGTGCTTGAATGTTAATTGAGAGATCCAGATACTAATTGACGGCGATTTAAACAAGCCTAGTCTATTCGTGTCGGACTAGTGACCTGGCTCTGTTGTGCCTTGACATCTGCCCAAAGACAGCGGGGAGTACGGCTTTTGCGGAGACGCTTAACCATAAATACATGTCATGATGTAACGAACCTATAATTCTACATAGCAGGGTTTTGGTTTAAATGCAGCAAAATTTTTACGGTTGAAGCTCTGACAAACACTGCCATAAGTTACATAATATATGCTCTTCTTCTTCTCTCTTAGCCTTTATTATTCGCAAGTCACTTGGGGTCGGCTTTTCTGGTCTAACCGGATTTGACTGGATATCAGTTTTTACACGGAACGGCTGCCACCTGACTTTCCCAATAACGACTGCCATAGATGTTCATGGCAGCCGGGACCAACGGCTTGACGTGCTCTCCGAGGCACGGAGCAGGCGATAATTGTCAATCAATACGCACATATTTCGAAAAGTCATATAACTTCCGAAGTCAGAGGTGCGCGACGTGGGTTCGAACCCGAGACCTTCTGCATTGCAGTCTGTTGGTCTCCCCACTGAGCTATCGCTAATATATGCTCTATGTAATGTAAATGAATTAATAGTTGTTGTTTTTAATGATCTTGCACTAACGCACTAGTAATAATTCCTGTATCGTTAAGCTTTACCAACATTTCAAAGAACAGACGTATTTAATAGGTACCTTATACATTGGGTTAACTACGCTTCATTATATCTGTGTAGTCAATTACGTTTTAGTAAAAGTAAATTTTATTCTTCCTTTAGACAAGATGGTATTTGAGCCCACATGTAAAGGAAATCATTTTGAATATTATGTTGAATAAAAATCAAATTGCTTTTTATGACAGCTAATGGTTACATAGTCGTATACGTAATGTATACATACTCGTAATGTGCCCAAAAGCTATATTAGATTACGTCATAATAAAGAGTGCTCTTTAACTTTTGGTATTTAAGGTCCGATACGGATACAAGCCTATTTTATTATCAGATAGTTGCTAGGTCCAGGAAAAGGTTGAGCTTTGTCTGAACCTAGCAATTGAGCCGTGCGAGGATACCTGCAAGAAGCTCATAGCAATTCTTTTTAGATCTGGCAATTAAAAATGGCCGTGTGCTTAAAATACATCTAAATATTAGAACGGCGAAGGAAAACATCGTGAAAAACCTGCATGTCTAAAGTTCTAAATCTGCTAACGCACACCGAGCATGATGGACTATAGTTTAACCCTTCTCATTCTGAGAAGATACCCGTGCGATAGTGGGGCAGTTTATAAACAGGTTAGATATCTATACTAATTATCAAGAGGAAAGATTTGTATTGTAGTCAGAAAAATCGTGATGGCCTAGTGGTTAAGAGACCGACCACACAAACACGAGGTGTGGGTTCGAACCCAGGCAAGTACCTACCAATGTGACTTTGTCAAATTCATATGTACTTTCTAAGTTTACCTTAGACATTACAGACATAGGGTGAAGGAAAACATCGTGAGGAAACCTGGACTCTTAAGTCTGAAATTGCCAATCCGCCTTGAGCAAACGTGGTGATTAATGCCTTCTCATGCCTTCTCTATGTGAGAAGAGGCCTCTGCCCTGCGGTACAGTAATGGGCTGGTATTATTATAATATTATTGTCAGTATTTATTTATTTAAATTTCATTAGAAACTTTATCTATTAAAATTAAACTACTATATTACATAATTTTGAAAACTGTTAGACTACTACTACTATTAAACTTTATTAATTTTTAAGCTAATTAAATTATTAGTAAAACTATTTATATTTAAGTTTACACTTTCCCCAACGTTTCGGTTGCTTTTCAGCAGCCGTGGTCACGGGGAGACTAAGATGGTAGTTGTTTCAATGTTCCAGTGTAGTTATTTCAAAGTACCCGAACATAATTTAATCATTGGTGTTTCTATTTACGCAGAATGAGCTCAAAGTATCATGAAGTCTAGCTGTGGTTTGCTTCTTCTTGGGTTTGACTATTTGAATTACTGGATCCCAAGCTGGTGGTACATTCCAACCATCTTCTCTATTAAAATTAGAATGTTTAAACATCCATACATGAATAGTATTCGCGTAAACAAAAGACAATATTAGGCTATATCTATATTATAGGCATATACCATTACGCTACAAGCCACGGGAACGTAGCAGAAATCCTAAATGAGGGTGAAACGGCAACTGCTAGTTATTAAAATTTATATTACAACGAGAAGCACTGACATCTACGCCTGTATTACAAGATAAGATTATAGATTGAATATATAGGAATACTTAATTCCAAGAATACTGATCAATCGAATGATAATCACTTTATACTTCACGATTGACATCTGCCGGCCTCATCATATACATACACAAAACAATAATTCTGATGGCTCAAATACAGGAGTTGACTTTACATATGTCAAGACAAATAAACTAGTTCGATACATTGTTGCATATGAACGGTACCCAAGTCACGATGAAGCTATAAACTGGACGTAAAAACGAAATAAAACGAAATGTGATTGATTCATTGACCACAAATGACGAGAATGTCGCAGTAAAAAATGCGTTTTGGTCTTGACAATATACATAAAAGATTTTTCAGGGTGAACTGGACAAACTGGGCGAAGTCTATTAACCCACAGCATGGGTTACTGTGACCTTTTGGCTAAGTAATATTGCCTATAGGGTAATTTTGCCTGGTAATGGCAGCACGATAAAATTGACGATAGTTTGTCGCTAAAATCAAATGGCTCCACAAGGACCAGTTTGCCATTGAATAAGCTGTTTCTATCTATATCTAGTGGGAGGATATCTTTGGAACGTACATAGCTGCATGAAATTAAATAATTTTCAATCACACAGTTGGTTTTACAAATACCTAAATCGAATTAACAATAAATATATACCTAAATTCGAAAAGACGCATTAGGGGTAGGCACATGGTGGACCGACGACTTGGTAAGGGTCGCGGGAAGTGGTTGGATGCGGGTGGCCCAAGACCGGTCTGTGGGGAAAACCTTGAGGGAGGCCTATGTTCAGCAGTGGACGTCTTTCTGCTGAGATGATGATATACCTAAATTAAGTAGGTACCTAATCTAACTATATAATAACTTAACTACGTCTTCGAAACGCGTCTCCGAAAATTCGTAACATTCTGCAGTAAGTTACATACTTGTGCGAAATTGCATTAGACATCATATAACAGAATAGTTATATATATTTACTATTATGTATATTTACTTAATAAGGAGTTCAAATGCGTTACCATATAACTATTCGATTAATAAATAAGTAAGTAAATATAATAAACGCTCAATAGATTCAAAACCCGCCAAAACGATATCAGAACAAAAATAATGTGCCGATTGAATATGAAGCTCCTTCGTTGCTTCTATCGCAATGCAAAGATAATTTTCAATAAAACCCACTAAAATTCTATTAAATCAGCTCACAAAAGTAGCAGTTTGTTGCAAACACCGCTAAAAGAGTCCATTTATATTATGTCTGAAATGGTTTTTTGAGATTTACCATTATTTGGTGAAAAGTACTTTTACAGTATTTTGAAACTATACTACTCATTTTAGAATTGGTTACCTATTTAAAATCGGTGCATATGCAGTGACTTAAGTGCAACAGCGCGTGTTAACGCTACGAATAATATATATTTCTTTCTATGTAGTCAAGTACTCACATGATGGCGTATTGTCAAAATTAGCAAACTCCAGACCTTACCTCTTACGGCATCAGCGCTCGTATCCAATGCGATCAACCTTTGCGGCTTACATTACCACGTCACCAAGCAGACCTCAAAAACATGTAAGATAACTAAATGCTAAACTTACAGACAAAATTATTATTCGTACTGTAACAACATAAAATGGTAATTCATCTTCATTCTAAAGCGAAACGACTACATCAAAGTATTGGGAAACCGTTCGTGTATCAAATTACTCTCATAGATGTGGCGGAAAATGACGACGATGTGTTCGCACGTGCTAAACCGATTAAACCGACAACTTCTTCATCCGTGGTCTCAAACTCGTAATTTTACGAGTTATGAACACACAAATTTCGCTTTTATTTAACTTCATATCTTAATTACGGATATTACATGTATCAAACGCTTTAATTATATAATTACATAAGTGTTCCGCCGTGTGTAATTCTAATTATTATTTGTAACACGTGATCAAATGCTAGTAATCTTTCCGTAATTAAGTATTTTGTCTCCTTCCAGTACCGGCGTGCAAGTAAAGTACAAACCAAGTCGATTTTGCTTGCGATGAATTAGCATTTCGATTACGCGGTCAATGCCCAAAATACTTGAAGCGTTACTCCGGATGAGACACAATCTTTTACGTTGAGGTTCGGCGAAACTAAGTATTAATTTAGTATAATGTATAATTTTATTAAATACTGAAAAAGAATATCCGGTATATTTACTACGTTTTTGAAGAGTTTTGGGGTCACTTAAGTTTGTGTTCATCATCCATATTTCTTTAGAGATCGTTTGTTGGAAATTTGATATTATATCGGTAACCCAATTAAACAAGCAATGAAGACGTGTCCAAATTATTTAGTAAAGTTTTAAGAAACATGTCTTAACACTATTTATGGCGACTAATCCGTACTTAAAACAAAATTGAGGATATAGGTTGGTGTAATAATTTAGTAACTACAAAACTTATAATTGAATCACTATCACCTCTTATATAAAACAAAGTTCCCCGCCGCGTGTGTCTGTCTGTTCGCGATAAACTCAAAAACTACTAAACAGATTTGCATGCAGTTTTCACTAATAGACAGATGAATCATGAAGAAGGTTAAGATGTATAATTCGTCAAGGTTTTTTACTACTAGCTAGTTATAAATAAAACGTAAACAACGTTGAATATAATATTTAGTGCGCTAGTATATCACTGGCGTCTGAGCAATCACGTGGCTAGTTTTTGCCCAAGTGTCCCCGGGCGATTCTGTAACACGAATTTCGTCCTGACATTCACGCTCGATCGCTCGGACCACGCTCGACTGGACTCGACGATTTCGGATATCCGTTATGATTTGTTACGTAATACCCGCCATTTTGGATTTTACACTCAAATTTGCGGCTTGCGGTTTCATTTTTAAATCTAATAGACCTAATTTTTTTTAGGATGTATCTGCGGTTACGACTGAAGATTTATTAGATTTCTTCACTGTTCGTACGCAAACGAATGCGTATGTATTTGCGCAAATCGCGAATACTATTGGCTTATTACGAGTTTCACGTCATCGTTTTTTCTTCGAATCGCGTCGTTTCTATTTCGTAAGTAAATCTATTTCGCGTCGAAAATAACGCGTCTCAGCGTCTCACTCGCATGCGTCGAAGTCCTTGGCTAAAGACATGTGACTCACGGTTCTATTTCTTATTTTCTAAGAATAAATTCAAAACTGCATTTGAATGACTCATGGCGACACTAAAATGATGCTTATAGGGTAATGACCCGATGATCTTGTGCACATTTTATTTTGTAAACAGTATGTTTAGGTTATTGTTCACTGTTTGTTAAGTTACATAGCGGTAACTCTTCTGGTGTTGTTGAGTATGTTTTACATCGATGTGTCACAATAAAATGGATATATAGCTAAGCTTTCCACGTTCAATAATAAAGCTACAGTTTTGTTTAAAGCCCAGCGACTATAAAATACGATTAAGCTTCCGTTGAATTCTAGGTCACCAGAGCTTTAGTGTGTTTTTAAATAACTGAATAGCTAATGTTTGTACTAGACCACCCAGTGTTACATTGAATCAGTAGCCATATATTAAAACGCACTATCATCCAGGCTAAGCAATCTTTGTCGCAATTAGCAACTAGATGGGTGCATACGTAAGCATGGTATAATAACTGAATATCTACCAGTATACTCTTCGAAGGTAGTTATTGTCATGTAATTTTTTTATGCAATTCGAGTAGCAAACAAGCACGCAATCTACCTACGATAACTGATAACCATACTCTATAGAGACTTGCAACACCCAGGGTATAAAACATGCGTTGCCAACCATTGACATCTCCCTAACTGTACTTACCACAGAAACGTCATTTAGCTGCGTTTTTCTGTAGAAGAGGAGGATAGTTCCTCTGTAGACTGCTGAAATTTGAGTGTTATCTCGGTTTAAGTTTGTACCAAAACCTAATGAAAATACCTCGCAAGATTACGTGATTAAGTGCAAATAAACAATCGAAAATGGTACCTAACGCCCGAACTGACGCACGGTACGGTGCTACGGTGCGCTCTTCACACCACATCACCATACCGCACCACGAACCGTCATATATTTTCGGTACCACACCAAGTGCGATGTCGAACCACCGTACCGGTATTAATAATAATATTGTTCAGCACACTGTGCGCCACACGATCGAATATGGTCCGAGAACGGACCGCGTTCGTAGTTCGGCTGCACCATATTCGATCGTCTATTTGTACTTTATCATCACAAAACAATATTACTGTACAATCCATACTGGTATTTTTTATTTTATCACTTGCGTGACATCCCCACCCTCTTGCTATGGGGCTCTCAAGAATTCCATAGCAATTTATATTGTACTGTTCATCTTCTAATCTTCTAACGTTCCGTGCCACTTTGATTAGTTCATCAGTTAGTTAATCTTTATGTGATGCCGTTTATAATAGATCTATATATCACGGTATGCATTACATCACAGATATTACAGCTGTAATGTAATGCATAGCGTGATACACGTAAATAAAGTCCCGGTCAATGTGGACGAAGTCGCAGTACTAAATATTTATTTTAACTAACACATCGCCATCCTAAACTGAAAGACACGTCTCTGTACCCGTCTTTTAGTTTAGGACACAGGTGTGTCGTACCTCGACATATACATTCCAAATTTTGTATAAACATTCATGCATTGGTATACATTAATTTAGTGGTATTGATTAGTTTTTTTTTGGGTTTGTTATTAAGTCATGTCAACGCCAGATAACCACCATACTAAATAGGTACAATAAAGTAAGCTCCTCGCCATGACATATTTACGCACTACACCTGAACACAGACGCAGTCACATCGACAGCAGCAGTCAAAAGTTACCGAACTATCACTGTGCAGCAAATTTGCATTTCAAACACTTTCATAATTACAATCGGGCAAGTTTGAACCAAGTTCTGATTCCACGGTGGCCGTCAAACGTACGTCGAAGTTTGTAATACGCTGGCTTATCGTCAAACAAAATTAATACGAAGGTTGGTATTATAGGATCCTGTTTGAAAACGTGTTTTCTCGTTGATACTTTCGCTTACAACTGTGTTTACATTGAAATGGATGCCAGAAATATTTGCTTGGCGTTTCTTACGATGTGTGTACATTGACTGATAGAGTAAATACCAAGTTGATATGTACCTGTCACTGGGATATTGTAAGAATCGTTAGTTGATGATAAACATAGTCGAACTTTAAACTATTCTGCCAATAGCAGACATCTTTTTATACAAAGCGAAACAGGCAAACAGCTCGATGGTAAGTGGATACCGTAGTTTATGATGTTGTTTATGTTGTAATACCGGATATACTGGTGCGTTACCGACTATCGGAAAATGAAATTAAAGATGAAATCAAAGAAAAGGAATGAGGAAGGTAACATCATGATACTCTGGCGTTCTTACTTAAAGAATAAAACTCAGTAGAGGAGACTTTTTTGGACGAGCGGACTCATTCTTCTACTCACCTAATGATTAGCAATAGTAAACTCTTACATGTAGAATTACATATGTATTTTATAAACGCAGCGCACTATCGAAAGGCATGTTGGAAAATACCGTTTACAGTTTTGCAATGATAAAATGTTGTTTTGTTATTAGACAGTGTACTAAAATCAAGTGAATAAAGTGCTAGACATGTATGAGTCAGATAGAAAGAAATTATTACCTGGCATGAAGTCCACAACACTATGTCCGACTCAGGAACAGATCCCAGAAACTTATGATGGCATGAAAAAATAAGCGTAATTTTATCACGGCACCAACGACTAACGGTCATAATCCTTAACTCAACACGTAATAGCAATATTGAAGATATGTTACGTAAAATTAACTATAGAACATCTGCAATACAAACAAAAATACATTACATTAGTTGCACGTCGTCCCGTCTTCAAATAAGTGGTCACACAATCTCACAAATGTATCCAGTTTGTTTTGCAACCATTTCAGCAGCGCTGTGCATTGTCTCACAACTTATTTGCTTACTTGTACTTCACATCTACACAGCAACGGAG
The DNA here is from genome assembly GCA_930367265.1 of Catocala fraxini. Classification (NCBI taxonomy): domain Eukaryota; kingdom Metazoa; phylum Arthropoda; class Insecta; order Lepidoptera; family Erebidae; genus Catocala; species Catocala fraxini. Next base: position 10,310,058 of record OV884032.1, read on the forward strand.
GTAAATTCGCGATGTTGATATATGGTACGCTCGTACACAAAAGTTCTTAAATAATCACGAAACTATGGGCCTTGGAGTGAAGATCGCAACTTGGCAAGCGTAAGGTGTTAATCGCCACGGCCACGATGATCTGAGAAAGGTGACCGGGTTGGACTGGATGCGGAGGACGAAAGAGCAGAAGGTGTGGCGTAAAATGGGAGAGGCCGATGTTCAGCAGTGGACTGCAATCAGCTGATTGATGATTGATTGTTAATGGCGGGTAATACATGCAATTTGAGGCACCAGAACTTGTAGTTATGTGCGTCGTGTGTATGAATGACACGACCCAGTCGCTCATTAACTTGTGATTAATTACTACGATTAATTTACATATATAGTCTGTAAATATAGCCCACAAATAGCTAGTATTTGCGTCGTATACAAGTTTAGCTGACTGCGGTTTTGGTCCAATAACATGAGATTGCGTTGACGTTTGCTGCCTGTCCTGAAGTTACTGGTTTGATTTTTGGTCGGGCATAGTGTTATTGCGTTAATCGGTAAAATATTTCATTGCTAGCATTGAATTTGGAAATGTGAATGGTTGACGGCATTAGGCTCCTATATTGCGTGATATTTAAATGAAAGCTGGTAAAATGTGGATGGTATACACCTTAATCTACCCTTTCGGATATAGGCGTAAATCTAAGTACATATAATAATATAATAATAATAATAATATATTTATTTACCAAAAACATGTGTTTCAAATATCACAAATTATTTTACAAGGCATTTTTTATTATTTCTGCATTATCAATGAAGAACGGCCAAAAAGATTCTAAGCCGCTCCTCAGCGAAGATGCAGATTTGCCAAAATGTTAACCCTGACTTCTAAACTAGGCTATAAGCCTGTATCTTAGGAGTCAGTGTCTCTCCGTAAATATTACAGTACAGGTCTTATAAGTTATATTATGATATAATGATATAATTTAAATTTGGATCAAAACTAGGTTACAGAGGTTACAGATACAACGGAACAATAATAAACGAACAAAATGCAAGTTTTTATACAGGTAAGTTTTCATCTATCTGGAGTGAGTGAAGTTCTTGTTGTGCATGATGCGTGTAGTTCGTGTTGTATGTGTGTGTGTGTGTGTGTGAGTGTGTGTGAATGTGTGTGTGCGTGTGTGTGTGTGTGTGTGTGTGTGTGTGTGTGCGTGTGTGTGTCTTTATTTATATGTGGTGTGTCTGTGCTATTTACGTGTCAAACGTATGAAGATTTTGTTTGGTTATAAGTAATTGTCTAGATTTAATTTTAACTTATTTAAATTTTCTATTTAGTGATTAATCATTCGTATATTTCCTAAAACTAGATCCTCTGTGTTTTGGTGGGCTAATTGAAGAAGATATTCACGCAGCTGAGTTTTGCATTGGTATCGAGTTTTTGAAAATAAATTTAGTATGTTATTTAGGTTGTTATACAGTTTAGAGCTTGAGATGATGTAATGACGTTTAGCGAACGATGTTTTATGGGGTTTTGGAGGAAAGACTTTATATTTATGTCTCCCAACAGGTTCCGAGGAAGGGCGGCTTGTATGTTTTCGAAGTACTGAGTGGAGTACATAGAGCTGCCTGACTGTAAGCATTTTGCATTCTCTGTAAAGCTGCGCTGTTGGATATCTACGTGGGCGCGAAAGCATTACTTTCAGTACCGCTCTCTGCGCTCGCTCTAATCGAATAAAAGCGTTGAGTGTTGCTCCTCCCCAGACCGGGATACAATAGGACAATATTGACTGACATAGTGCCTGATAGACCATCTCTAGAGTGTTACTGTCGGCTATATATAATATATATATTTATATATGTGTGAATCTTTAGTGACCATGCAGGACGATATCTTCAAGAGGCTAAGTAATATTGCTATTGGACCTTTGCATAGATAACCATTTATTAAAACAGATACAAGCATCTGTGATTTAGTGAGCACACAAGTCCAATTACCACTATCTTCCTTCTATTCCTTGATCTAAGATGGCAATGTGCCAGTAATGTACTCGATGTTACGTAGGCGCATAAGCTTGTTACTTGACTGCTTCTGTGATAGTAAGAAATCGCAGCCATAACCATGATCTGCAATCAGCGCTTACTATGTAGTAGCCCACTGGCTCATCTGCCACCAAAAGCAATAAAGAGCTATCATAAAAAGGCAAGATTTCATGGAAAATATTGTCCGTCATATATCTGGTTTGAAATTGAATAAATTCTGATAGACATATGTCTATCATAATTTATTCAATTTCAAACCAGATAACATTATATTAACCTTACTTTGCAATTTTTTTTTTATCCTGTGTTAATGCATGACGCATCCCCCTCCGCGGGGGCGGGCGGAGGGGTTATGTCGGACTCGCCGGGGTAAAAGAAAGATGGAATAAGAATAATGTACCTCCCGGAATACCGACTAAATCTACCACGGTGTTCCTCGACAAAACCACTATCGACGGGGCCGCGCGAAATACTTGCGCATGCAGTCGCGACCTCGCCGAGACATTACTTTGCCGTAGCTAAGAAAATCTGGCTGTGATTAACTTCAAACTACAATTTCAAGAACGCCATCTTAGACAAAAATCTACTTCTGATATTATAAGACGGTAATTATATTTTACCTGCCCTACCCCTCTGGGAAACAGGCGTGAATCTTTGTATGTATGTATTATATTTTATCAATAAATACTGCATTTAACCTACTGAGTCGCAGCGACACACCGGTGGCTAGACACAATAGATTTTTTACTAATATCTGGTATTATAAGATTTGACAGACTACCAGTAAACACTAGGTGGAATGTAACTTGTTAATAATTAAGTAACCAGCAGTATATCTTCAAACGATGCGATGAATATCTTGTATTTAACAGTTTTATTGTTTCCTGCTACATTTATTGGAGCGATGTTTCGCTGTAAATCCACTTTTATTGGCGGCTGTACCTACTGAGATCGCACTGAGAACTTTCCAAGGAGAGTGCAGTTAAATTAACTACGTGGCGCGTGGGTAGACGCGAAAGATAAAACATCCTTGCATAATATATTGTCATGCTTACATTTGCTCTGTCTCTAAATGTTAGTGTTCAATTTATGATCGAAAATATGATTTTGGAATGAAAGTGTACGAATGCGCTAACTTGCACAGAAATGTACCACCCAACTTTACAGTAAACCAGTGTATGGTTAGTAACCACTGTTACTGGGTTCTCGATATGCAAGTGCCGGCAACTCATTTACTTACTTATATTTATGTAATTTAAGTAAATTTAATTGTACCTAAAATGCACACCAATTTATATGTAAAAAATGCATTGTGCTATATATTATAATAACGGTGTTATCAATTGGGTCCATGTTTAAAGCCATGAGTTTCTTGCTTGATTCTTCTCATGTTAACTGTCCCACAATGTTCTCGAAGCTTTGTTAAGTCTACCAACCCACATTGGATCAGCGTGGTGGACTATGGCCTAACCTTTCTCACAGTGGAACTCTTTCCAGTGCCCAGCAGCGGGATAGTGTAAATACAGGGTTGGTATTATTATAAGCCTAACTAAGGAATAAGCATAAACTATATTATTCTAAATCGTATCGGCAAATTTATTTATATTTATAATAAAACCAGCACAGTTGCCTTTTATATGAATGCTACATCTCTTCATATAAGTGCCTCTTAAACTCAAAAGACAACGAGATAAGTTTTTCAGTGTGCATATAACTTTATTCTAAGTTAGTTAACTTAGTCAAGCCAAGCGTGGCTATCTCAATTTCAAAGATGACGCTTATAAGTCGTCCATGAAGGACGCAGTGCAGTAGCATAAAGGAAGATCGTGGACTCAAGTGACATGACTTTAATAGAATTTTGCAAAAATAAAGGTTTTTACTGTAGCATCGAGAATATGAACTATGTTCCAGCTGCCAGGTTTCTAATTTAATGTCTTCTGATTGTAGCAGCTTGGATTAAGGAGGCAGTATGCTGCCAGTATTGGGCCTTATGTTCATTGTCTCTTACAGTTCATGGTCATACATGATTTGAAAGGTCACAACGCTGGGATACCGAGATTCCTAATGGTGTACCGTTATGACGAATTTTCTTTTTCATATTCTATCCCTATTTATAAACGGAATCACCTTCTAATCACGAGCCTGCTTTAATAAGTTTCAAAAGTTGGCCCAAAATCTTATTCATAATATACATAGATTATGCCTTAATGTCCGCCGAGCCAGTGCCAGTAAAATCAAGCTGTATTTGATATTCTAAAGGCCATTTATATCTCTTAAACTTTATTAATATCTACACAGACATGCTGCGCGTCATGTCTCAAACACCAGCACATGTCAATATGATAAGCAGAGCGCTAAAAGTCTCCTTAGGTTACATGTGCAGTTAAGATATCTCCTTTCATATTATACCCATAAGCCCCATGGACTACAATTTTGTACATATACGCTCAAAGTACAGCAATCAATCAGTGAAATTAGTTTTGGGAGAACATTCAAAATAATTTTCCTCCTTACTCTATCAGAATCAATTAGGGATATTACTGAAATATGTTCGTTGTATTATGACGATCACGATCATATTATTATGTTAAACGACAAAGGCGATTAAAAATGAAAATAAATTATGAATATCATCATTATGTTCCGAGTCCAATAATCACTTCGGTAGTAATAATACCAGCTCTGTATTAAGCTGCACCACACATGCACTGCTGGTCACGGACCTCTTCTCAGTGTGACAAGGGTTAGGCCATAGTCCACGAACAAATGGTGCTGTTATGGCCAGGTTCACAAGATTAACAATTATACTGAGACTCATTATTATGTTATTAATAGAGCAATTAATAAAAATAATAAGAACATAGCTAATGTTTTAAGACTCCTACAGGAAAATTGCAAGAATTACGGTGAAACTCGCTAAAAATGTAAACTTCGAAATGCCAAAAAACTTGCCGAAAAATGAACCAATTAATAGCTACGATTTTAAGGGTCCTCCGTGCCTCGGAAAGCTCTTTATGCCGTCGGTCCCGGTTGCTATGAACATCTATGGCAGTCGTTATTGGGAAGTCAGTGCCCTATAATATCCTGACACTGGTCTAGCCTTAGGGTATCGTTAGCCTTCGGGTTGCGGAGGTCAGGTGGCAGCCGCTCCGTGTAAAAACTGATATCCAGTCAAATCCGGTTAGACTAGAAAAGCCGACCCCAAGTGACTTGGGAATAATAAAGGCTAGGAAGAAGAGGAAGATGAAGATTTTTTTTTAACTTAATTTTATTTTTAAATATTAATTAGAATAGGTAACAACTGCTCAAACAAAGGACAGTGGCGGACAGAAATTCTGCGGAGCGCTCTTATTAGTACAGTAATAAGGTTGCACGTCCGTGCAATACTTCACGTCGCCTGGCGGTATACGCAGAAGTCGCAACGCATACGCAAAGTGCAACCTAATGAGAGTTAATAAGAGCACTCCGCGGAAATTTTGACCGCCATTGTCCCTCGTCTGCGCAGGCTCTAAGGCTGATTTTACAATAAATGTGATATTTGGAGACTGATTGTGATATATTAAAAAGAAGAAAGTTATATTATTAGGTAAGATTTAACTAAGGCTGATTTTGCAATAAAGGTGATGTGAGGAGACTGATTGTGATATATGTAGGTATTAAAATAAGAAATTTGGTAAGATTAATAATTATTCTCATAGTGATTTCTATAATTTTTTATTTTTCAATTTCGCCAAGACATATTTCGTATGTACGTAAATATGTGTAATTAATAAACGTTCTAGTGATTTTTATCGATATCTTTCATTTAATAACGTCCTGTGAAACAAATACATCCCAGCACTACGCTGCTGAGCCGTCGGTGCTCTTTGTGGACAAAAATTTATAAATAAATTTGAATCCACGAAGTGCACCTGCCAAAAATATTGATGGGTGCCCTTCGTGGACCAGGCTAGGTGCTATTCGCGCAGGTGCCATTCGGACGGGTGCTCTAAGTGGACTACGTCTCCACCAAGCTATCCAGGTGTGGGTAGGCGGGCTTCACATATCTTTGAGAAAATCAAGAACTCTCAGACATACAGGTTTTCTCAGGTTGATTGCTTACTCCTTCATCTTTGACGCAAGCGACAATTAATTATTTAATACGCACATAACTTCGTAAAGTCAAAGACGCGCGCCACTTCGGTTATGTCTAATACAAAGTTAAATTATAGAAAAAAAACAAAAACCGACTTCAAAACTATATCTACACGTAAAAACTTAAACTAAAAAATGCTATAAGCACTAAAAAGTTAAAAAGCTAAAAAGTTTTTGATTTATTAATTTTAGTATTAACTAAAATTAATAAATCAAAAATCTTAAATTATTAACCTATACAACCTAAACTATCTTTAAACTATAATGAAATTTTACAATTTTTGGAGCGGTGCCAAGCCAAGTATCTCTGATCTTAGCATAAAATCTTTAAGCTTAACTTTTTTACACACTTTACGTAGGTAATTAGATATATTATGTATATAACTATCTTAAAACCTACTTATTAGTTAACTAGATGTGCCTGCGTTTTCACCCGCCGTGTTTCGCATCATCCGCCTGTGCGATATTCTTTTTAACTGAGTTTTTTTATTTTTTTTTGTCTATGTTATTAATGGGTGATAGCGCAATCTTAAATGCCTATACTATTCCTCATAAATCTGGCTATCATTATAAAAAAGAATTTTTGAAATCAGACTGGTAGTTCCCGACATTAGCGCGCTTAAACAAACAAACTCTTATAATATTAATACAGATATTAAATTCTTCGCGAATTAGGACCTATACATTTTGTGTATTTTATTTTTAATGACATGTAATTATACCTACTATTTAAATCTTGACCATTTATTGCATAAATATGTATATGTACGTTTTGTTATACTAGAGCTCGATAGATGGCGTTGTTCATTCAAGACACCTTTCTGAATCGCGCTGTGGTTTCGTTCTCTAAAAATCTATGAGTGAAAATATTTTTTTTATATTACAAATAGTTCATCACGTGACTACGGTATTCAATTCTTTATTTGTGCTAACGATCGTCTAGCTTCTTTGTGTTGCATTCTGTAAATGTGATTTGATTTTAATTTTAGAAAAATACTTTCTTGTGTTAATATAATTTTACCCACCCAATTGAAACCACAAACCAAAACGTCAAAAATATATTTTTTATTGTTTTTGTTGATTTTTCTACAAGCGCTGAATCAATGTCGATAAAATTTATATGGGACCACCTCTGAAGTATGGCCTACCAAACAAAAAAATAATCATCCAAATCAATTCATAATTGGCAGAGTAATCGCGTAACAAACATACAAAAAAAACATACTGCCGAATTGAGAACCTCCTCCTTTTTGAAGTCGGTTAAAAAAAGCTTAAACTTCTATGCACGTTAGTAAGTTTTTATTTCAATATCTCTAATATATTCTCAATCCATATTCGAATTTTAATTAATATCGTAATCTCTTTGAAGCACTCCATGTGATGTGTATTCTAGATGAAGCGGTGGAGGATTAAAATTCACTATTGCATGCGGTTTTCTTTAATTAGTAGCCTGCATTTAAGCTCTTACAAAAACCCAAGCTCGATATATGTTTTATTATCATTAATGGAGTTAAATCCAATATGAGACCGCTTCATTTTTATATTTCACTTGCATTTAGTTGATGAGTTCGGTCGAGACACATTGAAGACATGCTTGTATTTTTTGTAAGGGTAAGCCGAACTTCTGAGCTTATATGAACGCACCACCACTAATATTAATGGTTCTGAAACACGGGAAAAGTCACTCAGCTCTCTTTTTAACTGACTTCAAAAAAGGAAGAGGTATTCAATTCGACTGTGTTTTTTTAAAATTTGTTTTACCTCATATCTGTTTTCTAGGTGAACCGATTTTGATGATTATTTTTATTTGAAAGCTGGTGCTTTCCGATTGGTCCCATTTAAATTTGATTAAGATCTGACTTTATTCTTAATAATGCGTATTTGGCTACATTGATGATGTTCTCATTTTTGGCAAGAACAAAATAAACAACTGTGTAGGATGGTTTGGAAGCCCTTCGTAGTGTTTCGAGGTAGCCCTATTCTAATTTGGTAATGTTCTGATGAAAAATGACAGCAAATCTGCCGTGATTGCTACAATCACATACATATATGTATATGTATTGATTACACAATTTCATATTGGTTATTAATAGCATTTAATAGTATGAAGTTACGTACAACTGTTAAACTTAACAAGGTATACACAAAAAAGCTAATAACAAAATGATTTCTATAATACAACTTTTAATATGACGCTGAAGGCATTAGGCACCGGAAACCCGGAATAAAACATATCATCCCAACCGTATTTGGAATTATCATTGGATACACTATGACCAAAAATGATTTAAACGGTATGCCGTTTAAAACATTTTTCATGTAAGACCGCATTTTCGAAAGCTTATTTTTGCGCTCTTCACAAGTCTCTTTTCAAATGGCTCTGGAGGTAGATTTCCTATATTGAGAGAGGCGTTTCTCCCTTTCTTCGTTTGTCTCATTTAAACGGCGCTTGTCTCATATTATTATAAGCAGCGCGTTTAGTAGATGTACCTATATTCAGACAAATAAAATCAGTTATCGAACTTCAGATTCACTAAAAACCGAGAAATAAACAAAAATTTAATAAAAAAGAAATCTGACTTCAAAACAGAATATTCTAAAACAAAAAATTTACAAAAAAGTTAAAGTTTGTTTTAGAATATCCTTTTATGAAGTCGGTTTTGTTTTTTGTTAACATTTTGTTCAAGTGACAACTCCCGCAACCGTTTAAAAAACGGACACAAGATCACCCAGCCCCGGAACAACAATTTGTGAATCACACAAATCTTTGTCCCGTGTGGGGATTGAACCCACTACCCTCAGCGCAGTGGCAATTAAGAGGCGGCCACTTACACCACTACGCTATTCGTGCAGTCGAAACAAAGACACGTTTACCAAACAGTAGTTTATATTTTTAATATGTGGTATATAATTTTAACGATAACTTAAAATTCAGTAGCTGCACATTCGTACATAAAATTAATATCGCATGAAGTTTATATAACAGACATTACATAAACTAATCTAATTCTGGATGGGTAACAGTCAAACAATCTCGTTACCTAATGTAAATTAAACAGAACCTAATTACTAAACACATTGCACAAATTATCCATCCTTGCACTTGGTATGGCAGTTAGGAATGGAACGGGACTATTTTCGCAACACGACACGATTTCGGAGCGACTTTGTAAATTTTAACGTAAGCGCCTTTACTGCGTTTACTTACAATACTTATAAAAACACTGTTTTCTTAGACGTATCTAATTTTTCATCATGTTCTTAAAAGCAGACAGAATTGATACTTATATAATTAATTGCATGTTTTCTAGAAGGATAATTAAGTTCTTAAATATCCTATAGCATATGCCTAATGATTTTAATTTTAGTAAGGATTATAATATGCACTTAGAAAATCTGGCCGTTGGTCACTGTCGTAAATCGGCTATACAGGCATCTGTGTATGAGTTTCCGATGTTGTAAAGTAAACAAACCGCAAACATTTTACAAATTCATCTGTCAATTGCTGCAATGCTAAACATTATTGAAAAACGTTTTTGTGTAAGAAGTATGTCTGTGCCTGTGACTGGTGCGGTAATGACAGAAAGATTAGAGAAAGACATATTTTCTTGCCGTATTAAATTTATATAACGTTTAATGTCTGAGCTAACAATGGTTCAGACATTAAAGGATATTAAATATCTAACAATATTTTATCGCCTAATGTAAAATTTGTTTTAATTCTGTATAGCACAGCACTGCGTCTCTATTTCGTAATGCAACTGAGCAGTGTATATCGTATTATTATAACCCTCAGCTACTGCAACTTGCAGTGGATTATTTTAATGAATAGCTCGCTTTGTTCCCGCACACCCAAAGGGTTATTTGAATAAGAAAGTGGAACTTTCACTGCGCCATCGGTGGTGGTATTTTCTTTCGTAATTGAATTGGATAGATGAGTGGTTTCCAGGAATGCTTTAGTGGAAGACGGGGAAAATTGTATTAAATGTGCACTTTAATCTGGATTCAAGAGCAATATTTTAGGCTTAGCGAAGCAATATAGGAATAGAAATAATTTTACAAACGACAAGCTTGTATACCTACTGGGGATGGATGCCATTACTCACGAATAACTCTGTGTTAACAATCTTCCGCATAATTCTGCAAATTCATCTCCCTAAGTGAAACTTACATAACGAAGCGAAGCTGACTCGATACTTCACCAATATCATACAAACCGTTTGAGCATAGTTCGGATCAATTCCTCAGGGGTTCTCGATCCCCTTGCCCTTGTCCTCGCGCTGCCATCACGGCTACGGCTTAATGAGGCGAGATAAGCGAATACAGGCCTGATTTCCCTTGCGAGAAACACTAAATAGTTGTGAATTGAGGAGCTCAAGGACGGCCTTTGAGAGCATTGACACGCACCGTTGATTGGGACCCTTTGTCAAGTCCTTTTGTGTTGGCGTATTTACGCGAGTAAGTGAAGAGAAAAACCTCCTCCGAAATTATAGCCACTGTCTAACGTCTATAAATAACTGACTAACAACTCGGCCTGATTGCTGAACAAACAACATCGAACTCAGCTAATTAAATTCTCGTCAACGTATTGACTTATAAAACTTCTTGAGTTATGTGCTCACTATAATTACGTGTCTATGAGATAACAGACTACTTTACGGTCAGTTCTGGACGATTAATGGCAGTTTCGCACATTTCTCAACTGAAACATGCGCGTTAATTGTTACCAAGAAGTTTGCTTGAATTACCAAATAGGACCACTGCAGTCGTTTGCTAGATAAAAAACATGCTTAATGTTCGAAAAAAAACAGAAACCAGATCTACAAATTGCACGTAATTAAGGTCGGGCGTGGTCAGAGAGTATTACAGGGTCAGGGCTAAGCACCTCTGTTCCTTAGCAGTACCCTTCGGCAATCGTGGCATAAACCCGCTTTATCTACGTGCAGCGCAGGGCGATTGAGGTGGGGGAGGAGTAGCACGGTATAAGACCCGCGCATCGCTCCAGGCTATTCATCCGTCTCGGACTGATAAAAGCCGTGTTTTACCCAAACTATCCTTTTTACTTTGGTTTCAGACAACGAGCTTCAATTTATTTTTATGATTGCTTATCCTTTGTGCTGCGAAAGCTTACTAAGATGGATGTGTTTAATACGAGCTGAAAATTGAGCAGCGTGCGAGTAATTTATTCCTGATATAGTGTAATACCGTCTAGTGACGTTTCATCAAATGGAATTTAATATATTGCGTTTATGTAAAATATGTTCGATATGAAGGCGTGTGGTGGCACACTGGAATGTTTCGGCGTTGGTGATTTATGTGCGGTGGCGGTCGCATGACGCTGATCACGCAACTCTCAGCCAGTCGTAATGACGGCTCTCGGGGCTGGCGTGTACCCGTCATTATGACGACGGCGACGGTGCGTGGAACTCGCACGGTCGCCGAGATCACGGCCGATGCTCATACTGCGGTGCGTGTGTTCTTGTTTATATTTAGATCGTAGCTGTGATATAACAATGGTACAAACACATTAGTATGTAATGTGTTTTGCGAGGCACCGTGAAGGAAAATCCTCAGCGATATTTCACACGATGGAGATGTGTGTATCTAACCTATCGCCCTACATACCTCGTACTATCTATTTCGTTGTTTGACGTGCACGTTAAATAAATAAAATATGTCTATGGGTTGTCTGCCAGCTGAAACTTGTAAAATATAAAAAGTACACACATATTACAATCGAATCGATCCCTAATCTACAATATCAAATGTTCTACGTAACAACAAAATATTTATTGTTAACCTTGCTCAAGTACATAATCGTACATTTAGAAAACCCTCAAGTGGCTCTTGGGATCAATTTCATCAAAACATGTTAACATTCGTCACAATACATTTACATAAAGCCCGCTTAACAATGCTCACATTTGTTTGCTTACGTTAACTTAAACAAGTCAAGGAAGACCTCTATGTGCTCGCAATTAACGTCAATAACATTTAGTTTTTGATTTCTTTGTATGGATATGTATGTAGGTACGTAACGTAAACCCCTAATTTTATTATTATATTTTATTATAAATATGTTCAAAGTACCGAGTTACTGAAGAAAGATTATAGGGCAAGTATGAATGAAATTGTCCCCGAATAATGTCTAACTTAACCTAAATGAAACCATTAAACCTAATATTCTAGATAAAAAAGCACACTAAATCGATGAGTGTATATAATAAAAATAGTAATGCAAGGGAGTGAAGCAAAAACTATCAGACTTGTAATACCTAAGTGGAAATCAGTCTCGACCCACCTCATCGAGTAACGTTCGAGATGCTATATTTATGTTTCCAACTTATTATACATATATTAACTTATTACAAAGGCCAGGTTAAGAGCACCTTGAACCGACGGGCGTGTATGAGGAATGTGATGAAAGTGAATGAAGCCAGAGAAGTGTGTCAGGATCGTAGCAAATGGAAATCCGTAGTCTCTGCCTACCCCTCTGGGAAACAGGCGTGAATCTATGTATGTATGTATTAACTTATTATTTAAATCAAATTTAACTCATATCAACCAAAAGTATGAATTGATATTTTTGAGTAACCACAGCTTCAGAATTCAGTATTAAATACAAGCTTCTAAGTTTGATAGACATATAGATATGACTTTTAAAAAGTATTACAATACTTTGGGTATTTTGGTTTAATTGATGTAGTCTAATCCTCTCCTCCACAAGCATCAACGTACCACGTGTACAAAACATAGCCAAACTGCCGTACTAGCAAACATATAATTGTGTTATTAGTTATTACTGATCGCCAACATTGATTAATAAGCCAACGGAAATTATTGCAATCTCTATAGAGCAAAACAAACAACATTACTTCATGTAAATCTAAATCTTAAACCTGCCAAATAAGGGTATCATTTATAATAGCACATTCTCAAAATAAAACTAATATTGAAATTAAACTGTAAGATAGATTTGATCGCGTTTTTATTTCAAAATCACTATTATTACACAATTTTGAAACTATGTATTTATCGTATCTTATCTTATGTGGGGGCCAGTCAGTGCAGACCGGCGACACTTCGACCCAGTGGGATCTTTTGTGTCGACACTCTCCCAATAACGACTGCCATTACATAGATGTTCATGGCAACCGAGACCGACGGCTTAACGTGCTCTCCAAGGCGCGGAGCAGGCGATAATTGTCAATCAATACGCACATAATCTCGAAAAGTCATATAACTTCCGAAAGTCAGAGGTGCGCGACGTGGGTTCGAACCCGAGACCCTCTGCATTGCAGTCTGTTGGTCTCCCCACGGAGCTATCGCTGCTCTCAACTATGTATTTAACTACTAAGTCGTTTAATAATTCAAAATTATGTAATAATAACAACCGTATAATATAAATCTCGTTCAAATCCGTATAAAGAAGTTTAATTTTAATGTATAACATTTGCTTAAACGTAACACAATATTACAAAATGAATAATAGCAAAGCTTTACATAATACAAAATTAAACAGTAGAACTCTAAAAACAACACATGCTACACCCAATATAAATATTATATTTTAAAAGTGGTAGCACAGAAACAACTAACAAACAAGCAACCACCCAGTTTTCGCTACTGAAACAAGGAGCCACGCTCGTTTTAAAAAGAGATACGTTGTACTTTTTGTTCTGTAAGTTAACACCAATATTAATCTTGGCGGTGCCCCTTTAGGTAATCTAATATTAAGAGTTACCGACTGACTTTGGAAATAGTGAACGCTAACAATAGTATTATTCTCTATAAGTATCAATAATATTTAGTTCTAAGAGAAAATATTTTCAGTTGGCGTCAGTGATGAGATAGTTTTAGGTTGAAAATGTTTCTTACGTAACCTTTGATGTTTCAAGTTAAATTGTAATAATACATCAAGCTATATCTCATACAACAATCTAGGCAACCTAGATGCGACCGGTTCAGAATCATTTGTAAAATGACAAGTCTTTTTGCAATTACTAGTTTTAGGACGAAACTTTTAAAGGTCACCCAAAAGTCATTGCGCAATATTTTAGTTTTCAGTTCTCAAATAAAGCACAAGTAATACATCATCAGCCTCATCATCATCTCAAGTTCCGTTTTTAAATAAGGCGTTACACAGAACAACGGTTTATTTACGATCCACCCGTTTCACCCGGCGAATGTCAGACGAAAATCAAATAACATCAAAGGGAAGCTTATGTATCACGTTTCGGTGTGACTAAATGAACGTCAGCGCAGATTACATCGACTCACGCGCACATCCGGCGTATGCCCTTACAGCGCCCTCTGCCGGCCATTCGCAGTGAGACCGCCACTCGAAAACAAGTGTTATTAAAATGTATTATTACCTATCTTTCAGAATCAACAGAAATGTAATTATTTTCTTAGAGGTGAAGCTAGTTGTGTTATTTTTTGTGGACTGTTTAGAAAAGAGATAATAATATGAATCAAAATAGACTTAAAAACCTATAGAAACTGATCTTTAATATAACTTATTATCTGAGTTTAGTCGAAATAATTAAGACAATTTTCAAGGTATGTGTATGCTTATTTTAACGTGATGCTTACAGAAATACAGGCAAATGGGGTTGACCGATATATCCAAAATAAAGGTACATTGTCAAAGGTTAAGCGAAACCTGTATTTCTTCTGCATTGTCGTTTACTTGTCCCTTTGACCCTCCCTTCCTACATACATACGTACTGAAATAACGTACATATATGATTACCATTCATGGTACAGTCACCCTCAGTTAGATGTAAAACTATAAAAATGGCTACATCCAATAAGCCAAAATATTGTATTCATCGATTGTGGCCAAACATGATATTTACTGAACAACATCCGTTTCAAAACTTTGTAAATTTGGAAGTTTAATAAGATTTTTTTTTGCTCGTCGTAATGACCATTCTCCGCCTGATGGTAAGCAGTCGTGTGGTCTAAGAGCAGTGGCCTCCACACCTTCCTCGTAGCAGCCGAGGCAATGTTGAGGTATCTACTTTGACGGCCAGAGAAGGTGCTTTTCACGCTCCGCTTAAAGAACCCAGGATTGAAGGAAGAAGAAAACACGTGCCTTGGCAGAGAATTCCATGCCTTGATCGTTCGGCAGAGGTATGAGGACCCAAAGTTGTTGGTACGCGCTCTAGTCGACTCTACCGTGTAAGGATGGCATCTGAGCCCAGCACGCGTTGTTCTGGATAGGAAAGGGGAGGGCGGGATAAGGTGGAATAACTCTTCAGAGCACTCCCCATTGTATATTCTGTAGAAACATGCCAATGAGGCAATGTAGGGACATTGAGTTGCATTTCCCTATGGAGTTGCAGAGATTCCAGTGGACTCGTGACCTCCGGATCTCCGATGATACGGACAGCCCGCCACTGTAACCTATCGAGAGAGTCTAGCAAGTACTGCGCGGAACCATGCCAAAGATGAGAATGGTACTCCACGCAAGGGCGCTTTTGTGCCTTATACAATAGACACAGCTGCCCGGGCGCGAAGAACCGCCTCACTCACCCACACCCAGTTTCTATGTTCCTTATAATCCAAAATGTTGTATACAACTTTTGTTTAATAACGAAATAAATATATATGGTACAATATTTGACATATTGGATTTACACATTTTAATTAAACTTTCTTTCGTATAAGGAAAAAAGAAAGGAAATAAATATATGTTCGGACAAAAGCAATATTTAAAAGAGAAAATATAATATAAAATAGATTTAGTTGCCAAATTCGACCTAGTCAGCATATGCTAGGCTAAGGAAGCCGGACGCTGGTTTTCAACTAGACCTCTTTGGTTGCTGCACGGGTGCTAATATTTTGTAGTTAAAATAAAATTGTAAAATAATACAGAATCCGATAATATAACAATAACATAGACAGGCATACACAAAAAAATACAAATATTTCTTTGTTTAACGTCCGCACTTTCGTCCGTACAACTTTGTATACGCACAAAATTTTTATTATCAATATAATTATAATTACATAATTAAAAATAAAGTCCCCGCTTCGTCAGTCTGTTTGTTCGCGATAAACTCAAAAACTACTGTACGGATTTTTATATGGTTTTCACCAATAGACTGAGTGATTCATGAGAAAGGTTTAGATGTATAATTTGTTAATGTTTTGTACTACCTGTGCGAAGCCGAGTGAGTCACTAGTTATAAATAATTATCCGTATATTAGTAAGTTACCAAGTTGTCGGAAACACGCTGAAAGAATAAAGTATACTTATTTTTAAGGGTGACTGTACATCCTTAGCCGGACACATAAATAAACCAGTACCGATCAGGAGCATTGTTTTTAATTACTGGTATAATAAAATTTATTGTTGTGCTTGGACAAAACATTAATAGTCTGATTGTTTACTACGTACTTTTTAAAATAAATTCATTAAAGCTTTCGCAGGTATCGGTAATGTTACAAATTGATTTTTACGCAATGATGTAAAATTGTTCTGTGGTGAAAAGTGTCGGTTAAGTTTATTACATTTTGTGATATCACTTGTTCGATTTTCGGATCAGGTAAGAAAGGGATGGGTGTTTTATCTTAGCAACTATCGGCTCCAATACAGAGTCTGTAACTCGGTGCAGGTGACAGTGGTTCGCCTCCTGTTATCAAGGAATTAAACTCAACTAGCGACACACAATATTAATATAAAAACTAAATATAAATTAATATTTACTAATATGAAATATGAAAATCACACCTCACTAAGTGGTGCAGCGGTAGTCAATGCTACTGCTATGCATGAGGTCACAGGATCGCTTTCCTGATTGGGCAACGCATAATATCGTTTCTCCTAATATTGTCTTATGTTTACACGAATGTTATACATTGAAAGTAAACACTTTATACGGATTTTGTCGCGTTGTTTATTTTTATTTTTTACTTTAATACACTTTTATTACATAATTTTGAAATTCTTACAGTACTATTATTGAATTTTACTACAATTTAAGCTATTTACTTACTATTTACTAAGCAACTTTTGTGTCTCTCCCAACATGGCTGCTGTAAAGCAACCGAAACGTCGCCGCGTCGCGCGTCGGAGCAAAGTGTAAACTTAGATATATATAGTTTTAATTAATTTAAATAACTTAAATTGTAGTAAATTTCAATAATAGTAGTGTTAGAGTTTCAAAATCATGTAATAAAAGTGTTTTAAAGTACGCGACAAAATCCGTATAAAGAGTTTAATTTCATCGTTTCTCCTCTCAATCAATTCTCAGTAGCACGGAGTTTAGTCTAACGTCCGGCAGTCGGGGCTATGTTCGATGCCTTCGTGAATTCTAAATACACACAATGTCCCTAATGGCAACGTCTTTCAGTTACAAGTTGTATAATAAGATAATAACGTATAATAACAAAATCCAGATCATCCCTTTAATTTAACAAATCATTCATAAAAACAACAATTCTATTGTACTGGCAGCCATTAGCTTATCTGGATTACATAATTAAATAAACGACGAGTCTAACACAAGCCAATATTAAAACATAGATACAATACAAAAAGCCAACGGCAAAAAATAGCAAAGTCACCGCCACATATTCTATCAATAAAAACTACAGAGTTAGAAACCAGATAATTGATGCAAAAAAGCTTTTGAAACCGGCAACACAAATCTGATAAGAGACCGGTGCGACCGTGGATTTGTATCTAACCGTGGATGCGTACTATGTACTATGCAGGAGAAAAAGACAAGAATGCAACAAACAAAAAATATAGCGTACCTACTATAATAGAACTGCCTGCCTCGGTCCAATGGTAGTGAATATTGGGCATAGTTCGGGTTTGATTCACAGTCTAGAATAACACTATGTTATTGGATTTTTCTGTCATGAATTACACGAACCAGCTTGAGGTCTGGAACGGTAGACGTGCCATGTGTTACGTGCAATCTAAAACCATGGCTGGCGAAATGTGGATGATATACAATTTTACCTATTCCTTTGGATATATTATATACCAGAGACCTGTATAATTATATCAAAAACGTAAGAGCCGCTGTATCGAGTGTTGTAGGCCCGATTCTCCGACGGTATAAATTTGTATGATCTACGACTAAGTGTTATTTGTGTCGGTTGTTTGAATGATTGTAAACCCTCCGCTACACAGGAACTATTAGTGTGGGTGTAGTATTTTAAATAATAATAATAATAATAAATTCTTTATTTGTTCTATCACACAGAAATTACAGAGTATTGTATAGTAAGTATCTAATTGTGTCAAATTATCTATGTGAGAGACTGGTATCTATACTAGAAAACCGTGTGTAACAGATTACCAGCCTCTCCAGACTCTGGACAAGAATACAGTTTTATACAAATTTATAAATCAGAGCATATTTCTCTTATGCGTGTGTGAGTTAATATAGTGTGTGTATATACATATGCATGTATGTGTGCGTGCGCGTGTGCGTGTGCGTGTGCGCGTGCGTGTATGTGTGTGTATTATATAAAATATATATATTTATTTATTATATTATTAAATATATTTATAATAAAATATATAATTCATTTCAAAGTTTCTGATGAGATTTAGATATTTTTTACTAAATAACAAGTATACCGTTAAACCAATTTAGTCGTTACTTGGCACGATACTCTTATATGTTATGTGTGGCACGCAGTTATGCAACGTCCGTAAAAGACATATAGACTATTTTATATACTGTACGGTATGTGTTTCCGTAACATCTATGCATGCGAAGCCACGGTATGAACCTAGTGTAAAATAAACACGAACAAAGCAAGAAAATCGCTACTCTCTGTATAAGCGTCTATACACAATCTCGTTTGAACTTCGCTACGTTTCTATTCACGTATAAAAGTGAAAGCAAATTCTTTCAGATGTATTGTTCATTACTTCAGTATTTTGTAAAGACTTTACGCCATTATATGTTATTTTTCATAACAACGCTCAGCTTCTTAATGAATACGTTTAATATAAAAAGTCTTTTGTTACGCGTCGAGATTTATTGTACGTATAGAGTTTGTTTATAAATGTTAACTTCAGAATAATATTTTTGACACATTTTACACCGAAATATTATTTTTCAAATGAATAAAAATTAGCTATAGTACATTATTTTTAGTATAGCATGTATCTAAATAATTATGTTTAGTCTTTTCAAATGATTTAAATTGCCTGTATAATATTATACTTAGTATTCTTAGTACATACCTAACAGTGGCGTAGCGTAGTGGGGGCGGCAGGGACGGCAGGGGTGGGCCGACCCGGGCGGAACTTTTAGGGGGCGGCAAAATTTCACAATAAATAATAATAATATCTTGTAAATATTTGAACTATTTCATGACGAACGAGAGGAATGGACAACTGTATAATACCAATATTGATGACTGTTCTTGCCGAAAGTTCATTAGAATTATATTATAGTCTTTTAAATTGAAATAGGTAAGAGGGCGGTAAAATTTTCGTCCGCCCCGGGCGGCTGGCACCTACGCTACGCCACTGATACCTAAATATGGTTCTTTCAAATGAGTAAAATTGGCTTCATTATATTTTTTTGTATAGTTCATATCTAAATATAGTTTACTTAAATAAGTGAAATTGGTTGTCTTATATTATTTTTAATATAGTTCATACCTAAATATAGTTTACTAGACTTTACTTGGGGCTTCGCTCTCGTAAATTAAGGTTATGTTATGTTATTAGCAATACTTTTTTCTGAATGAAAGGTACTCTGTCCTTTTCTGTACCCCTGACAACGTGCATGTAACATTTCATGATGATCGGTCAAGCAGTTAAAGTGTGAAAGCATAACAAACAAACACACCCATTTATAGTTGCATTTATAATATTAGGATTTAAACTAGTAAAGTTGTCTGTATTATCGCGAGCGAATCCGCGGGCGGCGGTATTATATGTATATGCGGATGTGAGTTTGTTTATTTGTTACGCTATCAGGACTTACAATTTTGCATACACATTGTAAGGGATACCGAAAAGCGCATCAGGGTAGATTATTACAGACGTATACAAATGTATCCACAAAATCTACATCAACGCGAGCGAAACCGCGGGCATAATCTAGTTAAAGATAAATAAAGTTTTTATTGTATTCGTGAAATTGTAGCTTACATCATATTTTCTCAGCAGACTATTATGTGAATCCACATCTATAGCATAGGCAGGTACTATAAATGTGGATTCATATTAGAGTTTGTTTAGAAAATAACTAACAATATTTATTCACGAGGCGATTAAACCGTCTGTAAAAAAACATTATCATATCGTTTGTGCCATTGTTATGTTAAATCACGTGAATTTCTATAAGGCAATTACGACTAGTATAATCACTTGAGCAAAATGTCAGTATTTCGGACATCGCGAACACTAGACTTCGATTTTAGGCCTACATCACTGAAAGAACAAAACTGTTAACATACATAACAGTACATACTAGTGCCCGCGGCTCCCCTTGTGTTCACTACGTACCTACTTATTTCCGTAGTGCCCCGCCCTGTTTGCCATCCGATATGATGCATTAATACATTCCTACTAATACCCTGGTTTACCTATCGCCACTAAATGAATAACTACACCTAAATAATGTATATCCATGTTTATAACACATACATATAAATCGGACTAGTGAGTTTTATGTTATAACCACAAAGTGAGAGGCAGTCAGACAGATACAAAAATATGTTTTTGATGAATATAAATGCACTTCTGTTTGACTGTACGAATAGCATAATGATATAAATAGACTTCTCGCTACTTAGCACTAAAACGATAAGAATTATATTATACTTCTTAAAACATTTTTACAACTCAGAATAAACATATCTCACACGACAAAATTATGATTGTGAACCACAAATAACTGCTTACCCAAGACTATCGGCGAAGTCATATTTAATATGTTTCTACTTTTACAGAATAATGTAATTGAAGCCGCTAAAGTAAATCATAGCATTCTTTAAATCATAAACTGAATTATTTAAAGAATGATAATCATAGAAAACATAACAAGTTTTAGCAACAGAATGTTTACTTCATCTCGATTCTCGCCACAAGTAGCGGTCGGCCATTGCTTCGCAAGTGTCGACAAGTCTCCCCAGAATGCAACTCCTACAACACCACAACACTAAGCTCTTTGTTCCCTGTTCGCTCTTTATATTTAGAGCTAACACTCCAATAAAATTTTACAATACTCGAGTGCGCCAAATACTTAACATCCACATGCATTCGTAATGCACACTCTCTTTGAACAGTTCTCGGGTGGATAAAACTGTGTTACTACATTCCTAGAATAAGTAATTACCAATTGTATAACTACAGAAAAAAATTGGATACTTACCAATTGTAATTTTAGCGTTTTGATGTTATAAGTGGTCTTTGTTGTAATCTTACTTTAGTAGATACCATTAATACTATTAGATAATTATTCTAGTCGAATATCTACATAAATGAAATAATAAATAAATATATTTTCCTTATATCTATCTTATTACAACTGCCGCGCTAAGAATCAATCCATGTGTCGCCAGAGATTATACAAAAATTAAATTGCCGGCACTAAAACACTCTTACTGAGAACAATAAATAATGAATCAAACAAATAATTATTATTGTGTGGCATTCGAACCCACAGTACAGCAAACAGCAAAGAAATAAAATAATTCGTTTATATTCAAAGGAATATTTGCTTCTATGTATAATTCAAATATAAAACATGTCGTTAGAAAAAAATTGTTACATCTATCTAACAGACTAACTTTTCCCTTACCGTATTGGTCGATATTAATGCACAAACTTTTAGTATCAATGCCTGTGTTGCTATAATGCATATTATAAATAACATTTTAATATATAAACTGTATCTTGTGTTGCCCGCTACACGCTAATAAAACCAGCAAAATTAACTTACAAGAGAATCCTTACACTGTTAGTTGCCAGTAAATTATTAATTTTCATTTACTTGGTACCATATAGGTTTGAATACGTCTCAAGGATAATAATACAAGGTGTGTACAATCACGTGGTTATCCAAATAAAAATATTTGATTATTCTGGATAGGAGGAAAATTCTACATAATTTATCCATGATGTATAATGAGAAAAGTTATTACTCAATACAGCGAGAACTATAGATGAAAAAAAACAATTTAAATGGTTTCTTTATTGTTTGTACAGTTCTTTAATTATGAATATAACTGTCGTATCATCAAGAAGGTGAATATATAACTTCATGCAAGGCATGTATACTAAAATAAATGCTTAACACGTGACGAGTTATTATTTGGTACAACATTTTATTAATTCGTAAAATGTAACGTTTATCTTGTTATGTTATGAGTTCTACACTGATAATACGTGTGCAACTAAAACTTTACGTGTATTAGTACGATAATATCACACCACCACCAACCGCTGAAGCGAGAATATCACTGTTTTTACTCCCGTCACTATGACCCTAAGCAATGTGCATTAATAATAATAATAATAATAATAATAATATATCGTTTATTTCTAATACAGTAACAGTGGTAACACTTAACATTACAGCTTTAAATGTAAGTACCTTTGTGAGAGCTGGAGTCTGAACTAGGTTCAAGACCTGTATGACAGATCTCCAGGCTCTCTCTCCGGTCATTAGTTTAGATTTACATTTTAGTAATTAACAGATTTTATATTTTAGTTGATAAGAAATGAGAAATTTAACATTAAATCTGTATGTGAATGTGTGTGTTTTTGCGTGTGTGGGAGTGTGTTTATATGTGTATTTGTGTGTGAGTGTGTGTATAATGTTTTTATAAAAATATGCATCTGGGTTTGTGTAAGTAAGATAGAATGGTACAAGAGTAAAATATACCCATTGTCTATTTTATTACTTGGATGAAATTTTCGATCTCAGAGTAATCCAATCCCAGTAACCATTTTATAACTGTTTTTTTACATTCTTCTTTACGCATTGGATGAATATTTAAAATTTTATTTATTTTATTATAAATGAAACTACTGAGGAAGTAATAGCATCGTTGAGCTAATGTCGTGTTTGTTGCGACTGGTATACAGACGGTGTGTTTGCGTCTCATGGTAGCAAATTTAGACGGCTCGTAGGGTGTTTGTGCGTGAGTAGTGAGTACAAGGTTAAGTACGAAAAGTTTTCGAACTGATAGAACGTCACAGATTTTATATAAGTTTGAAGTAGGATACAGAAACGGTAGCTTCATGTTCATCTTCATGCATTGTTATAAGTAGGTATACGAATTTAGACAATAAAGAAATTTGCAAACGTCAGACGCGAAAATTTGACGGAATTCTACTAGCAGGTTTTATGCATTATCGTAAAATATCTGGTCGTCTATAATCGATTTGGGGCTCGGTGTAAATACCTGTACACAAGTGCGATAGTAAAAAGTTATTACTTAACTCGAATGAGTTTATTTATTATGTACCTATCGCCTAAAACGAAAATGTGAAGATGTTAAACGAATTTTACGAGATTAACGCAAATCTCGTACATTAAAGGGTAAGTACGTTTTATCACGTGTATAAGGAACGCTTACTGAGAAATTATGTCATACACAAGATCAGATTTTGTAATGTGGAGGTATTTTTGTTACAACACAAGGATCGTAAAACAAAAATTAGGTAAGGAAAAATTATTTTCTAGATTTCGTTACAATGTACATATATATTGTAAATCTTTGCTGAGTTTTACCTTAAATATTGAACATAAATTAACTACTTGATGAGTTTCAGCTTAGCAACATTTAAAACTAAGAATCTACACTAAACGTACAATTCTTTGGATTATTATTTTAAACAAGCCTTTTTTCCTAACTACCTAAGCCAAATAAAAGATGCATCTGATGCATGCGACGATGAACAATATAGCTTACCTTTCATTCAAAAAAGTACTGTTCGAGAGGTAGTTGTTTATATAATGTATTATAGACTTAAAAACAACATTAATTCATTGAATACATACAACAAAAACCTTCACAAAACTAACATTTATAATACGAACAAGACCGGAATGTTTTCAGTGCACGTGAGAAAATGGATAACTTCAATCTCTTGCTAATATACCGAGACATTTTCCGCGTGAATAATTAGCAGATACTTCAACCATATCGAGAGTAACACGCGACATGGTGAAAACAAAAGTAGCAGTCTTTATTATGTTAATTGGGATCGTGCCTTTCAATTTCGGTGGAGATTTACCGAAAAGCCAGAAACAACTTGTCAACAGACTTATAAGAAAATTATTTTATAGGAGCAACGACTTTGCGTTTTCTCTTTCAAGGTCTTCGATTTAATCAATTCCCATTGTTGACGGTAATTTAGTTTTGATTGAGCATAATTTTCTAAAGATACTTTTTTATTTGAATTTGGCAACATGACTCTGACAACCCCTAACCTGATATTCATATTTTTATAGATAGTAGCTGAAAGCTTACTTATTTTTATAATAATCACTAGATATGAAACGGATATCCGGTAACTATCCGGTATCCGGCCTATCCGGCGGCCTAAATACTATCCAGCCAAATACCGGATAACTAGCGTCTATCCTGCCGAATACCGGATTAAAAAATATATATCATAGGTAATTAATTACTTTATTTAGTTAGTATCACTTAAGAAGTACGATTAGTAATCAAAAGATAATTCTACTACTTCGAAAATGAATTAGTACTTATACTGCAACTAAAGGTAAATTATGGTGAATGAATACTAATTTCTCTGCGCTCTTCTAAGCGTTTCCGATTAAAAAAGTCTTACGTTGTACACACTGCTGCAAGGTGCTGAAAGATAGATTTTTCAAAGTTTGTTAAATTTTTGTTGCTCGGGTAAATTTAGCTCTTTTTGAATCGTCAGCAGTTTTTCTTGAGCTAAACCTGAGTGATTGAAGTGCGCCACAAGTCGTCTTCCAGTAGCAAGTAGCAATCATTGTTGTCACTTGAGCCTGGACTTTGAGCGACTCATTTGTAGCTCTTTGAAGCGTATCTATGAAACATCTAGCAGAATCGTACTCAGCCAAACGAACACCCATCACCATGTTAGCGCCACTATCATGAATGAGTAATGCACCAAAACGGCAACGTTCTGCCGGATATTCGGTGGACGAATATTCGGCTATCCGGCTACAAGGTTGGCCGAATATCCGGTATCCGGTATCCGTCTAAACTGCTACCCGTTTCATCTCCAAAAATCACATTAATTTTTGTCTCTTTTAAAAAGTGCCTTATAGGTTTCGCTGTTCATGGCCTTTATAAGGTACTACGATAAACAAGTGTAATTATAATAAAACACAAATACTAATCTTCACATAAAAATGTCCTACGATTACACAAGTTGGCCTGTTAATTAATTAAATACATTTTAACACATGTAATGTAGAATTCTTGTTTAAAGTGACAGTTCGAAGTTTTTTTGGGCCACTTCATGAACTCACCAAATTTAAAATATGTCCATTGAATACAGCATATACGCAGCGTCCTTATATAATTATATATATACAGCATGTTTGCGTTATACACTTTAAAAACTGTTCAATAGCATATCTACATATGCACAATCAAAATAAACTATCAATGTATGTAAATATATATAAAAATAATGATCTGTGATGCCTTTTCGTAGATATTGACCGCTGCAAAATATTTAAGGGCGGGCACCAGAGAACTAAACTCACTTTAAGTAATTTGAAGCCTTTGAGCCTTGAGAGGTCTCCAAAGATTATAAGTTCGCTTAGATATTGACAATGCTTTGTAACGTTTTAATTAAAATCTTGAACAGATGAATCTTCCATGGCGGCAAAATTTTATGAACGTGGATACCGATGAGGTTTGATTGATTTTCAAATAACTCTTACTCTTAAACTGGGCTACACTCCCAATAAAGCATGTAGGTCATCAGATCGTTATACTAAGTCCGTATATTAGTAAAAACCCAGTGGGAACAAACACATTAGAAGATTGGAAAACTTTGCAAATTACGATTTATATCTCAGTAAGACATATTTTAAGTAAAACTCGCGGATGATAAGTGTACCTCCGTCTTCACTTTCGCTACTTTCTGCGATGATTTATAGCTGGTTGGAAATACTGGCACACGTCAAAAACGTTTTAATTATAATCGTAATAAACATTCCTTTTACGAAATTGTAAGTTTTAAGTTTCGAATGTTTAATTATGGTACAAAGGGAATGTTACGAAAGTGAATGCAGCCAGAGAATTGTGTCAGGATTGTAGCAAATGGAAATCCGTAGTCTCTGCCCACCCCTCTGGAAAACAGGCGTGAATCTATGTATGTAAATATATACAACAGGGTTTTTAAGACTTGTATATTTATTTTGATAAAATGTTATCGTCTTCTATTCGTAGGTAGTTGGTAGTTTTGGTTACTAATGTAACAATTAAGATTTAGCGAACGTGATAAATAATGCTATACACACTACACTTATAATAATATGCACTTCAGTTTTCATACGTTTGTATTGGACCGGCAATCTATATTTATCTTATGTGTAGCTTTACTATACATATATGATTGCTTTTAAATAACGAGTACCTTTGTTTTGTCCTACAAGGAAATAGGTTAAACTGGCTGTCAACCTTCAATAAATGTAGAAGCAAGACAAGAAAAGATCAGTGTTAGCAATTTTCTCAATTACATTCCAAATCGCTTTAGATTTTACATTTAAACTATCGGTTCGTGACGGCGCACACGGCTTTATTGAGACCTAAGACATCAAATTTGAATTAAAAGCCTTTTAATTATGCAGCCTAATCGTGTTCTAAGTTGCATTTAGCTGCGCCTGTACGCAATCGAGGTTCAACCGACCTAAGTGAGAAACTGGATATAAACTGCTAAATAACTAGATAATATTTAGTTTATGCAATTGTGAGTTTGTTATTTACGCACGCCTGATAGTTGCTTGAACTTTATGTGACTTTAAAAAGGTGTAGCTGATGAAACGACAAAATAATACTTGCAAACATAGGTGGCGTAGTGGTTAGTGTAAACGATTGCCACACCTGAGGTCGCGGGTTCGATTCCTGCACAAGTCAAATATTTGTGTGCATGAACAAGGATGTTTGTCTTGATCTGGGCGTTTCTATGTATAATATGTACGTATTTACAAAAAAAAAGGTATATATGTATGTTTATCCATTGTCTAGTACCCATAGTACAAGCTCTGCTTAGTTTGGGCTAGATGGTGTTGTGTGTATGTGATACAAGATTATTATAGTATCTAAATATACTCACAAAATACATAAAAACAGTCACTCACCTGTATCGCCGGAGGAGTAATTAAAAATGTATGACACCTACATTTCACCAGCTATGGTTTTAGGGGCAGGACAAACAGAAAAGACGTAAGACAAGGACGCGTCGCAGACGCGGCGCCCCTTCAATCAATTTTCATACAAAATGTATAGAAGCATCGTGTCCGCGTCTCATCCGCGCCCTGTCCGCGCCCTGTCCGCGCCCTGTCTTTTCTATTTGTTTTATGTCGCAACGCTTCTATACATTTTATATGAAAATTTATTAAAAGGGCGCCGCGTCTGCGACGCGTCCTCGTCTTACGTCTTTTCTGTTCGTCTTGCCTCTTAGGTCCCACGTGATATCGGCGAGCATATTGCTGTTTACCGGGCACAGTTGCCTCCGTAGAATTTCTCGATAAATACGAACTAACATGTTGCCGGTTCTAGAATCGATCTTTTGCAGTCACTACCGCTTCGCTACGCAGGCGGTCGTAAAATATAACGATGATTATTTAGTAAGTGTAGTTTAATGTGGGATTAAATATAATGACCACCTAAAATACTAATTGCACAGCAAAATATGCTTACTAAAATATGTCATAACGAGCCTCAAATCACTGCATTCCTTCTCGGAAGGGTTAGGTTATGTTAGGTTCCTTCTTAAACCCACCCAAAAATAGGTTCCGTCGACTTAGTTTGATCTCTTTAAAATATTTTAGTAAGCATATTTTGATGTGCAATTAGTATTTTTGGTGGAACAAAGGCAAAAAATTGAGGAATTGTTAAATACTACCCGTTTAATGTTATAATCCGGATACATAGCATAAAAATAATAATTATAACTACATAAGAATATATATTATATCACGAGTGTACTAAAAAAGATAACATAGTTAACATAATTACAAAAACACAAATAGTTATAATACTAAATATTTACAAAAATGGTTTAGGCATCGTAGAATTCTTCAGCATCGCTGTCGACTGGTAACGTGCCCAGAAGACTGGCAGCATTGCCACGTTGAATGGCAATGCTGATTCTTTGGGCTAAGAAAAGACCAGCCTTCTGATCACGCGAAACGTCGATCAGGCGTTTTGCGATCACGTATATTTTATACCACGTCAATAAATGTTAAATTTTAGATGAACTACATCTAAAATTATGTTTAATATAAGAAGTTGTCTGCGACATCGTCTTCATTAAACTTGAACTTAATGAACTATGAAAACTCAGTAGCCTAGCCTAGATAAGAACATGGGAGGTAAGACACGCATGTTCCTTTACCAATATGCAAAGTTCCGTTTTGATCAGTTCCAACCAAAGATCCGCTCTGTACTCATTGAGAAACATTTAAAAATGTTTGTTCACGTTATTGCAGCATACATTCAAAACGTCACAGTTTGAATTATTTCATTATCATTCAAAATTCCTCGATTATATTAATATGTCGGTAGATTTATAATAAAGTAAAACGTTTTGAGGGTAGAAACAAGAACTTAATTGTTACCACGCGACGCCCGCTGCCGCCGAGCCGCGTCAGTACCGTGATCGCTCTCAGTGCTACTCGTTCGTAACCTTCAACTACAGACTTATGTTAAATTATACTTACAAAATGTGCTCCAACCAGCATCATTTCAATACAATTATGTTATACAAGTTATTGATTAAAACTGTGATAGCGACGTGAACTTGCGTGAAGAATATCAACTTTGGTATATAATCTAAAACCGTTTAATTTGTTTAACATGTTTTTGTTTTATGGGTGGTTTCTTTCACGTATCTTCTCATAGGCTCAATCCCTTTTTTGAACTGAACCTAATATGTATGTGTTATAGATAGATGATATTAGATGCTTTTTTTTTTTTTTTTACGTCAGGGGAATTCCTTTACGCACCGTCCGCGCCCGGGCAGGGCGCGGGTGTGTGGGACTCGAGCCAGTGAGGCCGGCCCCATACCCACTAAACCCCTGACGACGTTCCCCACGTACCGGTATTCACCGCGACACCGACAGGTCTTGGCCCACCACGTAGCGAGGCGAGCCCCAGCTGTTTGGGGGAGGACTAGATGGTACAGCCCTCCCCTCCACTGAGGGGGGCGCGCGGGGTACTTACGCCCCTCCCTCGGGCCTGTGCTGCTCGGGCGGCAGACTGCCCAAGTCCACCGCCCGCAGGCCGCCCCCTAGGGTGGCTGGAGGTCTGCGCGCGCCATACGGCGGCGCCCTGGACGTCTCCTGCGGTTTGGGTGGGGAGAGACCAGCTCCCTCTCCCGTTCCGCCGCCTCCTTCGCGGACATCACTGCCTCGCAGAAGGCGACGGCGGCCTCCCATGCACCCTCGCTCCGGACCATGGACAGAACCATTTCCGGCAGCGAGAGGACCCGGACACCCAGTGCCCCGGTTAACGACCGGCGCTGCTCCTCCCAAGCTGGGCACTCCACGAGTGTGTGCAGCACCGTAATGATATTAGATGCTAATCTAACCTAAATGTAGCTTCAGTAACTAAGTAAACTCACTAACCATTATTAGATTTTGATGTTCATAATTGTTGTTACTTAGTGACCTATAGTCTATCCCAATAGAATTGCAGAAAAAGGTAAACAACTTTTAGTGACTTTCATCATAATTTTTTTTTCGGTAAAATAAATTTATATTTATTTATCAAAAGAAGGACTTTCATACGGCTTATTGTATTCATTAACTACTTTTCAAAGAGAGTTTGAATTTTCTAAATGACTTTATATTTAATTAGGTATGAAACGATTGTTTACATATAATATTAATTCTATTGGGACAGAGTATAGAATAGATGATTTTTTACCTTAACTTGGCTCTGCTCGATATATACATATGTTACCCACAGTTGGTTTAACAAAAATATTTTCTTAAATTGCACGGGTGGCATAGTTTGCGCCTCACCACTATCACTGCGCCGTGTTTTGTCCGTTCGATTCCCATGCGGGACAAAAATTTGTGTGATTCATAAATAGTTGTGCCGCGTCTAGGTGTTCTTTGTGTCTATTGTTTCAATGTTTGTAAAGTGCCCCGTGAAACAGGATTTATTAGCATTACGGGAATTGTCTTCTTAAAAGAAGTAAAGTATTTAGTATTACGAAAGTCTCAAGCTGCAGTGACGGATACAGCCAGACACGTGCTTACCAACTATGTCGAGTGTTCCATCAATTAACAGATTACGTGTAGATCAGCTGATCTACCTGGCGATTATGCACCCATTTAATGACGTCTACTCCGCTTGTTTAAGACGTAACGTAATATTGTATATATTATAAATCAATAACCTTCCTCAATAAACAGGCTATTAAAAACAAATCGATTTGTTAATTCCTATAACCTTCAAACACGACCGAACTTTACAATATGAATAAAGATAAATATGGAAATATTATTATAATACTGCCTAACCGCATAGATACAGGCGTGAT
Source organism: Catocala fraxini (assembly GCA_930367265.1). Lineage (NCBI taxonomy): Eukaryota > Metazoa > Arthropoda > Insecta > Lepidoptera > Erebidae > Catocala > Catocala fraxini. The sequence continues at coordinate 10,340,944 of OV884032.1, forward strand.
AATACATACGAAATTAAAATTACATCATCAAAGCTACATGTTAATGAAGAAACAAGAATATACCAGCTAGAGCATGATTAAAACAGTTGTTATTATTAAATTAGTGCGCTCAACAATCAGATCTAAAACAGTTATGGAAGAATAATATACAGTCTCTTTGGTTTAATATAAATATTTATGACATGTGTTTGTTTGCAGGTACAGTGTTATCCTGACGATATCAACCAACGCCTCCGACGGATTTGCTTTGATAAACGGTAAGTCTAATATTTTCTTTCCCCTTCGTCTCCCTATATTTTCCCTCTCAATTATTTTCTCTTTACTTTGTTATACAATTACAATGTTCTTGTCTATTACGCAAATGTTACTCGTTTACGGGTATAAATAGTTTTTAATTTGTTATCTTTGGTCATGTCCAAATATTACCCTTTAAATATTTAGCATGTTTGAATTATAAATGTTAGCTAGGGATAGTGTAATTAAAAAGTAGTAAAATGTAGACTATATAAAGATAAAATCTTTGACAAAGTATTTTAATTTAAATTCCCTTAAAGTACCAACATACATACGTCACAGAGTAAGTAAGTTACTTCTCTTGTAAGTTCGTAAAGGACGCCTAATGTGATATATAAAATGCCACAGCATAAAACATGCTTAACATTATCTTTACTATACTGGCAGATTTTCTCGGCATATACATGAGAATTGATTACGCTGTTTTCGCCAAACAAACGTGGTTGTTTTTATCGCCCGATTGCCATTCGAAAGACATATTAGTCATCTATCTTAATCTCGTCAGTGAAAAGCTTAAGGTCACCACGGTCCAGAAATGTTGGCTTGAACGAACAAAAATTACGTATACACGTTTCGTGCTTACAAAATATATTATATAATTGACTGCCTGCCTTAATGACTGCCGCCATTTTTGACATTTATCGATAAAGTAAAGAGTTGATGTTAGTCTAGTTGCATGTGCTTGCGTTTAATTTTCTTTATTCTAGATAGTGTGGTAACAGATTCTATGTCCGGATGAAAAAGAGTTACTGAACAAATCAGTAACAACATATAATTTGGAACTTCGTAAATTAGTATCTACAGTCAAAAGTCCTTAATATATATATTATATAAGCAATCGAAATGTAAGTAATACACACCTGAAAGGTCAAACAGAAATGTCAATCCCTTAGGCGATATACATACTGTATGCAATGTTATCAATAAAGAATGACACAATTGATCGTTGTATGTGACGCTGGCTTTATGTAGGGTTGAAACGCGTTGAACCGAATTCAAATTTCGAAACAAAACATTCCATTTTTGATAGGTGTCAGTTTTAAAAATAGTATTGCGTCTAGCTTTTTTACAAATTCAATTGTTTTTTTTATTGGCTTTAACACGAAATTCATATAGGTAAATTTTTTTTATGAAAATTCCTTCGCTGTCATTTATTCAATTGATGTTAATTTCATTAAGAATTTAAAATAAACTGTCTACGTAAGGTAAATAATACTTGGTGTACAAAGATTAGCGGTTCAGCCCTGAGTTGTAAGTTGGAAGAGGCCGGCTTTGCAAGGGCGCGTAATGTCAGACGGTTGAATCACCCGAGTTTACTACACGAGTAATTGCTAATTAATCACAATGCTCTGGGGCCTAGCCTCGTGTAAGTTAGCAGTACAACACTGTGTTATGATGGAAATAGATGAGTCGACATATTTCATGATTATTCTTTAGTATTTCTATCACTTTTATCAATCGGCTTTTGAATGCTGTGTTCCAGCTAGCTGATTATGTACTTAATTCTAATTTCTTTGTAAGTTTAGTGATAGTTCAATTATGGCGTCTTTTTTGGACTATATGAGCACAGGGTAAAAAAATTATACTAAACGGTAATAGGCCAATATATTCCCTACTGAAAAAAACGATGTTGCCTTAATTACAGAACCAAGAGTAAATTGATTAGTTGGCAATTTGTTACGTTTGTTACCACCGGTCGAGCCGTATGCAAGTTTGCCACGTTACTAGTATAAAAAAATAACTTTTGCCAATATGGTGTTGACGTGGATTCATCGTTTTGACGTCAACAAGCGCTCTGTCGGATTCATTATAATGAAATTTGTATTCAATCCGGATATCGACAAAATAAAACGATATATACGAGGGCCAGTGATTCGAAACATATATGAGGTAGTTACATGAGATTTGCCGCCAATTTTTATATTTAACCTCACATGATAGGTACTTCTTGCACATGAATTTATAAAAGGCGTTGCCGGTTTTTATATCTGGAATCAATTAAATCCTTACTGCCTTCATTATAATATTTTCAATTCGAAAGTAACTCTGTCTGTCGGTATGTCTGTCTGTATGTCTGTTATCTATTCACGGTAAACCACTCGACCGATTTAGATAAAATTGAATACAGAAGTAGTTTAAAACCTGGGCAAAGACATAGGCGTACTTTTTATTGACGTAGGTACTACGCGGGCGGTGCCGCGCGCAGAAGCTAGTATATAATAAATTGTTTATGGTTATCATTATATTATTTTGCTGTGTTGCCCGCGAAATAATCCGTGTTTTCGTATGTTACTTGCAAGCACATACTACGTTGCATTACGATCCATTCCACCATTTCTAAGATAAGCCCGTACAGACAATATATATATGTAGATATAGACTATCTCCATGATGTAGAAAGATTGTCTTACATTGACACGAATATAATATTTGATTGCTAAAATATGCATTTATATCAAGTTATTTTCAATAAAGTGTAAATGGCGATGAATCCGTAGAAGGTAGGTATTAATTTATTTTTATATCAAGATAAAAATGAGTACCTAAAATTTGAAAAGGTTTCATTTCATTCTCATGATTTTGATGAAAAGGTTCTTATCTTCCAGTAGCTTGCTAGTAATTAACAGGCATATACCTTCTTACCTACTAATATACTAGATTACGTATGCTGCATACCAATGTAACATTACAAAACATTCAATTCACAAAAATAACTACATATTTGCATTGAGTAACAATGGCCGAACAAGACTTAAACAGATGGTTTACATGATTTTGTTGTTACTAACTGACTTACTTTTACATGTTTGTATGTCTTTGCGAGGTATTCTTGAGAACAACTAAACTTATACGAATGGGGTTAGCAATGAATAATACTTAACATATGTGGGTAAATAGACGGTTGTGAGAAATGAAGACATAATGTTGTTTTGTTAAAGGATATTTTGTTTGAAAGTTACCAGAGTTTATTGGTTATATTAAGATTTTTAGATGATTGTAATTTGTAAGACCTATTTACGTACTGCATGCGATGTATTTGCGGTGGCTTGGGTGGCGTATTGATTTGCATGTTGCTCTTTGCTTTTTTAATAAAGTTAAACTTGCGTCTGACCACAGACGCGCTTGGTTGCTAAACTGCGATGTGTTCGAGGTTATGTTATCGTCTACTTATATGCAAGTAGGATATTCCAACGTATGTATATCAAATATTTGTGTGATCCGTATATAATTGCGTTAAGTCTGGGTGTGATTGATTTTGAATATGCAGTTGCCCTTTCAAAAAACAAATCTAAGCAATTTATTAGTAAAGTAATACTTAACTGCGACCTTTTTTGATATACCTACTTATAATTTAAACTTATTGCCGATGACTGCAATACATTTTAAAGATAGAATATTAATTGCGTTTACATTTTATAAATTTTTATTTACTTAGCAAAAGGAAGCAAGTCTTTTTAAAAACCAACACTCGTATAAACTAGTTCATTTAAAATCGGTACGCCTATTTTACAGGTCACAATCATTTTTAGTTACAGCCGGTTCATGATTTTTTAAGTTTGGATCTTTTGTTAGTTTTTCTTGTCATCAGTTTAACGTCGTTATTCTTTTTAAAATACACGCGTAGGTATAATTACGCGATAATTCTGACAGACTAGGCCGGCTATATAATAACATAAGCCTACAAAAAAGAAAAAGATTAAAAAAGTGCAAAAAAGCAGTTCGCACTAAAGTGGCCCGGCACAGTAAACACTCGCATTTTGACAGCGACATTTTTCATGCGTGCAGCGAGGGGTGGGGCGCGCGGCGTGCGGGAGGCAGGGGATTTGCCGCGAACGCGTCAAGGTCATCGGTGACGTCACCCTGCGCGCACAATGACCTCCCGAAAACGAGTCAGTAATGGCCGCCGTTCAGCCGAGGCCTCGATGACACTTGTCGAGTAATTTTGTTGACACTACCAGAAATTCGGTTGTTGATATAGTGACGGGGGTTGATTTACTTGAAAGTTGGTTTAGGTTGAATTGTGGCGTTCCTTCGCCCCACTTGCGAAAAAGCTTTGGAGTTTTTCGAAAGTTGAACCTTATTCTTAAGAATCTCCGTCGCGCTAAATTCAGTGGCAAGCCTCCGCATAATTAAATAATCTTATTTGTTCAACCGCTCGATGTATTTCAACATAATATTTTTCTACTTATTCACTTGTGTGTATAGTTAAACTTTTAGTTTGCTTAACCGATTTATTTTGCTTTGGCACAGAAGAAGGTCGCAAATATTATTTGGCATATTTTTTTTGTTACAGACGACAACAATAATGTTTTTCATAACATGTAAGTGTTGAAATACAATTAACTCTTTTTGTTTTATTTGTACTCGATATGGCAAACATGCGTCCCTATTGCTAGCCTGATGGCGAGCAGTTACCGTAGCCTATGGACGCTTGGAACACCACGGGAGACATTCGCGTGTTGCCGATCATAAAAAAGAAGCCCGAACGCTGTCAGCGCTTGAGCCAAGATTTCTGATTCACTGCTGTCACCTGAAGAAGTCTAGCTGCCATCTTTTGTAAAATGGAGTATTAGTAGTATTTTCCTTAAATTAGGCGTAATCGGCGATCCCAGATTTACGCTACAGTGTATATGAAATATATTTTAATAAATCTATTTATTATAAACTTATTTCTTGAGATTACTGAATCATTGAGTGGCAGCGGTACACCAGCAGCCAGACACAATAGGTTTTCAATTATATCTGGCATTCCAACAATTGACAGATAAAAACATATGTTTTCTATGACGTAAAAGTAATCTATCGGTGCTAATACTTATGGCCAAGTAATAACATCAACACTGTACCTATATAAACTGATCTACTTCTCTGTATAACTGTTCGCAGAATGAGTCTAATTAGTTCACTAGATACGAGCTTAACTTTGTGAAGGTCTCTCCGATACCAAGCAGCATATCTCCTTACTATTTTTCTTTTATAATTAAAGCAAACGATAATATCGTTTATAATCAAATCACATCCCAAGTTTCGAACCTTCGATTTAACCGTCAAACTATCATAATATGACAGTTCGGGAATTCTGAGCTAGACGTTCAAAAAAAAAAGAACATACATTGTATACATATAAATACAATAAACTACAATGACCTTTAATTACAACGATTTAAAAAGAGGTCTTTACTTCGATGTCGTACTTTAATAATACTTTGTACCTTACATTTAATAAGCGTCGAATCAATAATATTGTTGAGTAAAACAACATTAACTGTGAAAGGCGAAGCCGGGTCACGTGCAATAACATCAGTAATTTTTATATCACCAGCCATTTAAACTGACAACGATAATTAACCAGTAAGCTACTGCACTCTTCGTTTGAGTGAATGTAATAATTACAATTGAATTTTGTTTTCGAAGTTTATTAATAGCTATTACATGAAAACATAATTTGACAGCTCAGTGACTCCTTTTTTGGAAGGTTGGCAAGGCGATAGTGATGTCCTTATCATCATCATGCACAGCAGTCGCATTCACTAACGCTGCGCCACGGAGGTAGTAAATCAATTACATGCGAATGTATTGACAACACTATACATAAATGTGTGGGATGCGTACTTAGCGATGCATTGTAAATATCGCATAATGCGCAACTGTATTCAAAAATCATTCGAATGCAATTATTATCCTCATTACTTAACCGCGGCGATGCAAGTCCCTTTACATAATTCGGTTATTGTGAGACATTAACTACTGAACTGCAGACACTTCCTTACCAATACATTGATATAAAATAGATAAATCTGATTGCTCGTGCCATGCTACTACTGTTAGTTACTCCAGATTTGTGAGATCCCAGGATGGACAATATTTCTCTAAAGTAAACCTCAGTAAGCGGCGACTGTGCTGTATAGATGGTAATTGGGCCGCTCCTTCAACCATATATCACATAAATGAAGTATCTACATCTAAAATTAACTATCATAAACATAATGTGCATAGGCCCAATAAGCTTAATTGACTCGCATTGACAAGAGTAGCCAATTATGGCCACGCTTCAAATTAGTAATCTCATATTATGTTCTTAAACACAAGTTATTTGAGTTTATTAGACAATAATACATAAAGGAATAAGCTAATTATCTTAATCATTGCCTCAGGATTTTTTGTAATGCGATATTATGAAATGTTAACCTACGCTCTGAGCGGAACGTTGCAGTATATCAGACTTCTAGTGAGTAAAAATTACACCGGAGTTCCATCTCTTGCCCTTTACATAAGTATAGGAGGATTATACATGCCTTATTTGTACCACAAGAATAATAAATAACAAAGTTTATTCTGCGTACATCCGTACCACGACATTTATAGTTACACAGTGTTTTATCGAAATAAGAACGGCCATTGCGATAATTGCTAGTATGAGCAGCTGTTATAGTACAGGAAATCTTCTAACCAGATTTAGTCGATTAAACTGTTTTAGATAATTAAAAGAGAACTGCATTCTTTAATGAGAAATAGCTTCTTTATTTCAACATCTATTTGAACAAGTAACGTGGTGGCAATCCGGGATACAAATCTTATTTAACTATACTTCTCCCACAATAACGATAGATATAAGTGATCTAGATAGATTATAAGTTGTTTTAAAACGAAACTAATAGAACCGTGACATGGAATAAGTATCGACAAACATAACACATAACTTTAGAATAAGCTCATCTCATGAGTCAAGTATTTTAACAACAACCAAAGAAATAAATAAAGTCATGTCAAATAATAATTTGATGTGACTTTTGGACGTACCAATAGCACTTAATTTGCCAAAAAGGATAAGGGTTTCGCAAAAGATGATATATGTTCACAAAAAATGCACAATTTTGAACGATTGCCAATTTCTTTTTCGTGAAATTGAATCCACAGACTAAATGCGATTTATAGGAATGAATTCTCAAGTTCATTCCTAAATCGAATAAGCGTAGAATATCAAAAGAAATACGTCTAAGTTATGGTATAAAGGAAAACGATGTTGGTGACTTGGTGCCACAAACTAAATAAAACTGATTGCAAAATTGCCGTTGAATTGTTGGTGATGACTCTGTTTATGGACATGTTTTTGTATATGCAGTTGCCTATTTATGCAATGTCTCTATGCAGAATTTTTACAAAATGATGAATTATATTTAAAATGGAGTGATGTAGATGATACTTAGTTTAAGTAATATAATAAGATCATTTTATCTTATTTTATACTCTTTGATGACAATAATTTTTTTCTTTATAATTTCACTTTTAACAAAGACTCGCACATACCAGTTAAGATATTACAAAAATATTTCTGTTTCAATAATTATAAAAATGTAATCTAATTAAGAATTTGTATTAACGCAAAATAAGAATACAAATACGGGTGCGTGTGCGCATGACGATGTCTCATCTCAAATAATCCTAATACCTACTATCTATGGAGATTACCTTTACTGGTTTATGATTACACAATAATATTTTATTCTTCATAATATCCTAACTAATATTATAAATGCAAATGTGAGTTTGTCTGTTACACTTTCACGCCTTAACTACTCGACTGATCATCATGAAATTTCGTACCATTCATCTCGGTAAAAGTACTTTTACTATTCTAATCTAAGCTAACCTACATATAAGCAAACTAAACCACGGTCAAAACCTACATAATATAAAACAAAGTCGCCCGCTGCGTCGGTGTGACTGGTTGCGATAAACTTAAAAACTACTGAACGGATTTTCATGCGGTTTTCACCAATAGTCAGAGTGATTCATGAGAAGGGTTTAGGTGTAAAATTTGTTAAGGTTTTGTTTTACTCGAGCGAAGCCAGGGTGGGTCGCTAGTATTACAAAGAAGCATAGAAGTTGGTTACTTACGGTTGATATAAAGTATGATACATCAGTGAATTAATACCAGCACACGTACAAGATGCAATATATCAATGCTTTTGCTACTTATAATGACATGATATTTGAATCCACTAAACGACTCTTAAATATTACAACAAAGTTCTGTTCCATACTATATATCTTGTGCAAGGCACGTATGTGGACCTAAAGTAAACGTTACCCTTTGACACTCCCCACACGGTCGGACAAAACAAATATTTTTCTACCACGTAATAAATGTTGAAACTTCCACATTTATTCAAACGTTATATTTACGTTTGTCAAACGTTATCTTCAAATACATGCTTAAACTATGTTCAAAGTATCTATATGGAATATGCTATGTTTCAAAATCTGTGGTTTTTGCATGTCATTGTTTAATTAAACTGACATAATCATCATTGTATGGTCACTGGTCACTGACTATATCGCACATAGAAAAGCATAGTGACAGTAGTGTTTAACGTCGGATAGTTACTAGTGTTATAACGTTGAAAGATTTATACGAAAACTGCTAAGATATATAAAAATAAAAAAATGCTTCTGTATTCAACTTATAATTAATATATGAGATTTTGCCCAAGGCTTCGCTCGGTTCAATGAAGGTTATGTCAATAATTATCCCTTGCGAACAGTACTTTTTTCGAATGAAAGGTATGTTATGTCCTTATTTGTACCCCTGGCAACGTGTATGCGAAAATTCATGATGATCGGTCGAGTAGTTAAGGCGTAGCGTAACAAATAAACAAACTAGCATTCGTATCTATAATATTACTTATAGCCTGTATTTTATTTCTTTAAACTCAATAATAAATTCGACTGTAAATTGCATATTGTTTTTAGATAAAGACCTATTAGTTTCTAACCGATATGTTAAGTATTACCTACCACGAACCTTCAAACGATGTCCAATAGACACACAGGTGTATCACATCTACGTTACGATAGCTATATACCAATAATGCATCGTATGTAACTGCTTGAAAGCTGCTTCTAGTTAGAGACCTGTCCTTTCGGGTAGTTAAACGGGTGCAAATAATTTTGAACGCCACTAGCTAGATTGGTGTGGCCAATCCATTGTCACAATTACCCTAACATTTAGGAGTTCGGTGAAATATTTTCAGCGCAAACGGTTATAATCTCATCAAACTTCTAATTGGTTTACTTTTACAATAAAATAATTTCTACAAAAGGTGTGCATCGCTATCAAACATTTTGCGTAATGTAGAAACTCAGCCCAGCCCTGTAACTGTCCCACTGCTGGGCACGATCATCTTCTTGGTGTGAAAAGGGTTATAGTCCACCACGCTGGGCCAGTACGGGTTGATCTTTAAGTAAGTAAAAAATTAACAAACAGTATAATTGATACGTCTAACTGAAGAAGAGCTCATGTGTTATGTCGGCATGATCTAAGTACAATCTCATGACTTATCTGGCCTCGGGCTTTGTACTAATCGCTCATAACCAATTACACTGTTAATTTTATTTATTACATAAAATGATCTTTTTACTACTAACGACTAATTTATCAAATAAAGTGGTTGCGCAGTAAGCGTGAACAGGCGTGGACGCTTGAGTAACGGAGACTCCGAACTCGATTTAAAAGTAGAATATTTTTTTTAAAGGCTACTCGCGCTGTGGGTATAAATTCTGTGTCGCGGGGGTTTTACAAACATTCAAACAACGGACACAAAGAACATCCAGACTCGGAACAATCATTTGTGAATCACACAAATTTTTGTCACGAGTGGGATTAGAACCAACAACACTCGGTGTAGTAGCAGCGGCGAGGCGACCACTTAAACCACTATGCCATCCGTGCAGCCTTAATCTGAATAATGAATGACTAGATATATTTTTAATAGTAAAACGATGTTTGGAACAGTGCTAAGCAACGTTAGAGAGTTATCGCTTCTATACACAGTTTGAATATATCTATCTACATGAAAGTTCAACAAAAATGCCGCTTGGTATGGTATACTCGCACATACGTATTCTTTGCGATAGCCGAATAGTGTCGCCAAACACACGTTAAGTGCTAAAGCCCAAATGGAGCCTAAATAAACCGTAGCGATTTTGCCGATTGGGTGAATCGAATGATATATTATGTAGAGGGTTTGGGTCAAATTAGTAGTTCAACGAAAATCGCCTATCCGAATATAAATACCTGAAGATGTGCATAGTAATGCTAATAATATATAGGACTAGCTGTCCCGACAGACGTAGTCCTGTACACAAGAAAAAAAGACCCTAGTCTAAACCATCCTCGAAACCAAACACACGAAAAATTTTATCAAAATTGTTCCAGCCGTTTAGGAGGAGTTCAGTGACATACACACGTACAGTAGAATTATATATACAAAGATAAGATTTCAAGAGTGTCCAAAATCGTTTTCCGTAGTCAACGCTGCAGCATCCAATTACACAGGTTCGGTGGGAAGTGGGTGGGAATAGTCTTAATAAAAGGTTGTACAAAAAAATACACTTCTGCGTAATCCTTAGCTGGTGTGCAGGCATGATTATATCCTAACTATAATATTATAATTTGTTGTGTGATTTTATTGGTTTGTGCAGAATAAGGTCCGAATACAGAAATGGACATACGAATTACGATATCTTTTATCCATAAAAAAAGGCACTTCCCGAGCAAGCGAAGCCGCGAAAAAACTTGTATAGATATATAATTTAACAAATCAATTAATACTATAACATAGATAACTAGAGTAACAAATAGAAATAACTTTTAATAATTGAAATGTTCGATAACGAAAAAGTTGTGTTACAAATAAATTATTTATTATAACTTAGTTTGTTCAATAAATTCTTACTTCAGACACTTTGGATTGCTCTAAAAGATCTAGAATGATGATAATTTCGGCTTTTGAATAGTTTTACAAATTGTAAATGTAACTTTAGCAATCTTAAGTGTTACTTTGCAAACTAAATTAATTATTTAAATATAATGCAAGTATCTATTATTATTAAAGATCGTATTTAAAATTACGTCGCGTTGCAATAAAAACTTTAAAATCTATGTTTTTGATTGTGTTTTTGCTTCGTTGCATAATATTTTGCGCCGATCGTTGTGTCCTGTTTTCGAATCACGGTTTAGGCAGTTTTATAGAATTTTTTGCTAGAGATCTCTCCATATCGCCTATTAAGGTAATCGTAAAACAAGCTTACAAAATTTTAATGTCATTAGCCACTTTCTTCCCTTTCGGGTTGTGTATACACATATTATTATGTATTCGTGTTTTAACTTATTGCCTTTTAATTGGCTAACGGATTCTCGGACATAGGCTTCTTGGTTGGCTGATAACGTCTTTGACAGGCTTATATGGATCCAGCAGGCGGAGCCTTCGACCTTACAGAGATTTAATCTAAAGTGGGAAGGGTCAGCAACCAGGACCCCTTCATTGATTAGCCGGGGAAACTATAGTACTATTACAACACACCGATATTATTTCTTGAGTTGAATTTAATTGTTGTTTTCCTTTAGCGTTTGTTTGCTGTTAAGGTATTTATTAAGAGTTAAAAGTATAAAAACCTTTAGTGAATCTTCGTTTTCACAAAATAGTTGTGTTCTTTGTCTAATTATAACAGCCGCCACTGTTATTTTCTGTCGTTGCTATTATATACCTAGGCGCGAGCTTGGCCAATCTAATTTCGTGCGGACCTTTAATTATCTTAGTTATAAATATTATTAAAGCAATATCTTTAGAACTTTGAAAATTATTTCGCTACCTAATTACGAAATACGTCTTGAAATGTCATCTTTATTAAAGGATTTTTTAACAAAGAAATTATCACTCGCATTAACATGAGATTAAGCATCGTAAGAAAATCTGCATGCTTAGATGTTTTAATATTAAAACTTCTTATCTCAAGTCTGCACATAAACTTATAAGTCAAAGAAACGTGTAGACTTATTGCGAATGCTAAGCCGTGTCATCAAACAAAAGCTTTAAAAAAAGCACCGCTGATTTGGTCATGTTTTATCACCTGCCAAGAAAATCGCATGCGTCTAAAATGAACAATACTCTGACAGGATACAGTCAAAGACCGACAGAAAAACACACTTTAAATTTCAAAACCGCAAACTATAGTGTTGTGTTTTATATCTTTTTAATTGTTTGAACAAGTCCGAGTGCGCCGTTCTGTTTGTCACTTGTGTCACGTTTCGCAGAGCCGCCTGGTTAATCTGACGGACAGTGCCGCGAATATTGATGTACCATTAATCATAGTTCGCCTGAAATGGTCAGATTACTATACGTCACGATTCCAAATTCAAAAGTGTGAAAGATATTGGTGAATTGGTTTTGGGTTATGAACTTTAGTGTATTAATGGGTTGCTATATTAGTCCAGTGGATTTAGGGTAGTACCATCTTCTTTTGTAGCATTACTAAAGCGTATTAGTTATTAGCTTGGTTAAGAAATTTAGCAAAAGTAGAGTAATTTTCGGTGGTGTGCCTTAGGATCGAATTTGAGACCTCAGGGTGTCAGTTCAAGTTCAGTTGGTTGACTACCAACTACATCTTTGCTTTGTAAAGTAATATAACATTACTAGGTTAAATGAAAAATACTAAATAATGTTTTACACGCGGCTTTCATTACATACCTAACAACTATCGTGCTCGCACTTTTAAGGAAATTCAATACTTATTCCAAAATAATAATTGAACATGCGTTCCGGTCCCCGACGCTTTCCTCCCCGGGAACCAAACGACTGGTTGGTTACGCTTCTGCTTTCTTTTGAGGCCGCTTGAGCGACCAATTTCAATATTTGTATTTTATATGATACACAAATACAAATATTTAAATTCGTCAAACAAATAATTAATTATGAAAAGTGGACCAAAAGTTGGTAAGGTATGTATAAATAATTTATGGGTGAAGTGAAAGGTTATTAGTATTTTTCAATTAACCTTGTATAATGCATGCTTGGAGATTTTATTTCTGTTCTGTTGTTCTTGATACATGTTGACGTGAGTGGTTTACCCAGTCACGCTGACTGCAAGCTAGTCTTCATTAATATTTCATAACATCGCCAGTGATTATCGAGTTAGTGTTAAATGAATACAGAATGTTATTGATGCATGCTTGGGGAACACTGTGATTATACAGATGGTACTAATTACAATATTTACATTTAATTTATAAATAGAATAGCGTTTGAGAACATAAAGATTTATGCAATAGAGAAATATGCTTTGATTATTATATTATAAAATATAATATATGTACTTCATCTTCTCAGGCGACGTCCGCTGCTAGACATAGACCTCTCCTAAGGTTTTCCACACAGACCGGTCTTGGACCAACAATCCATAACTTAGAAATTAAAATATACTGAAAGCCTTGACTTAATAGAAAATATAATAAAAACAATCGTCACTTTCTAAACTTTAAAGTATGCATTTGCATTTATAATTAACATAATTGTGGGTATCAACATTATTACACATGTTAAGTATATAATACAAATTAAAATATTTTCGTATTACATTAAACAATAACTTAATTATCATCATATTTCAAAATAGGTATAATTTAATATATAAATATGTAATTTAAATATTAAGTATAAATTTGCATTAGATAATCAGTAATTAAATCGTTTTTAGAATTATTAATAAGACTTATCTGTATAAAAACTTATAATCCGTTATTTAATGCATTTTTAATCCACCAATGTCGCAAATAAGTTACGGCTTGCCTCATAGTAGCCAGTTACCATAACCTATGTTGACGACTACAGAGAAAGAAATCAAAGGTAGGATGAAAGTAAAGGACACAGGGAAGTAGGTCTATGAGCCACTGGAACTGATGCTTACGGGACAAACGCAGTAACAGTAATAAATACTATTTTCACGGAAGGTTCTTAATCTAAAGACTTATTTGATGACGTAGTCGGATGGCGTAGTAGTAGTAGTAGTAGGCGTAGTAAGAGCAGCGATAGCTCAGTGGGGAGACCAATAGACTGCAATGCAGAGGGTCTCGGGTTCGAACCCACGTCGCGCACCTCTGACTTTCGGAAGTTATATGACTTTTCGAAATTATGTGCGTATTGATTGACAATTATCGCCTGCTCCGTGCCTCGGAGAGCACGTTAAGCCGTTGGTCCCGGCTGCCATAAACATCTATGGCAGTCGTTATTGGGAAAGTCAGTACCCTCTAATATCCTGACACTGGTCTAGCCTTAGGGTATCGTTAGCCTTTGGGTTGCGGAGGTGAGGTGGCAGCCGCTTCGTGTAAAAACTGATATCCAGTCAAATCCGGTTAGACCAGAAAAGCCGACCCCAAGTGACTTGGGAATAATAAAGGCTAAGAGAGAGAAGAAGAGTCGGATGGCGTAGTATAGCTTAAGTGGACGCCTCGTCATTGTCACTGCGCCGAATGATGTAGATGTGGTCCCCGAACAGGAGAAATTCTTCATCATCCACAAATAGTTGTACCAAGTTTGGGTGTTCTTTGTGTCCTTCGATTGAATGTTTGTAAAATACAGCGCGATACAGAAATTAGTGTTAGTGCGTGAGTTGCCTTTTTCTAACACAAAAAATAACTTAATTATACGAGACAAGTTTCTTGATGCAAGTCTATTTCACATACTTGGTGAAAAAAAATGGACAGGCATATAATGACAATTTTTGAAGAAACTGGCCTCATCTAAATCAGCTTCTAAATTCAAGGTGGTAATGCCCCAAACGTGCTGGCTTCTTCGTATTGTCGCAAAATAATTAGTAAACGTGACCTCTTCGTTTCTTAATAGCTAAATTTTAAAGCAAAAATAACTAGAAACATTATAGAATTGTTTTATAACAATGTTTTAAAACTTTCCAATCTTTTAACGACTTCGTTATAATCTTTTATTACGAAAGATAACTTTCAAAATATCTTAGTCAGATTATCATAACAAGAAACATCTCCACATTACAGCAATACAATAAAAATTAATAGCCTAATTAATTATACACTAAAATTAATTAACAATGTTTATAATTTAGCGTTATTGCTGCAAAAAAGAGTATTACATTTGATGTTTCGACATTCTATGTACATACTTCCATTTCTTTCATTCTTTGGCCGACACGGTGGTATGTCGGTACTGTATAAAGTATATTCTTATATTTCGAAGTCTCTCTATTTTTCGTTATTGCCTGCTAGTTATAGAAATCGTCATCTCATCACTTACGCCCGATCTTCTCCACCAGCAACTATGTTGTGGCACCCAATTGGTGGCTGCACAAACCTTACTCTCCGGGCGCATATAACAGACGTGTCTGGAATGTAATACCTATGTTTAAAGAGTAAGAAAGGAGATTGCTTCACTAATCCGGAGACTTAATCAGGAATGCATTCAACTTCAACTCATCGATTGGCTGTCGCGGGATAGATTCTAACATTCGGATTCAGAAATAGCAAAGCATCGAGTCAGTTAGTGTCTAAAGTAGGAGTGATATGCATATACACTTGAGAGTTAGATATGAAAGTCGAGATAATATATTATGTCTTAAAAATTAGAAACATCGTTAAGTTTTTCCTCTGATTTGCTGTATTTCTCTACAAGTATTTTATTTTCGAGTCAACAAATAAATAACAGTAAAATTAGCGATTAAAAAGCGTATTACTAAGCGCTTGCTGGTTGCTAAATGTAAATATATAGCATTCCAGATAGCAGATCACTCCGAATTAATTGCGATCAGAAGTACTAATTTCAATTCATTACTTGAATTTAATTGACGAATCTGCTTCAAAGTTAAAGCAATATTGATTCTAAGAATTGTATTGCATTTTATTATTTAATTCAAATTAATGGAGTAGAACATAAGGCATATGCTGCGTAGAGCTTTACAAACACTGCGATTTAAATTGTAAGGCATTTGCAAACTTATATACATAGCGTACTAACAATAATCTGTCACTATGTGACTTAGTCTAGCGATAAACAATTATCAGAATTAATTCAAATATAATAGTAATATTAGACAACCTCAGTTTGGCTACAACCCAATATAGGTATATAGGTAACTAGTTTTCACCAACAAAGCTCCACCCGTATGAATACCTCGGGAAGGCATATTCCAATAAAAAGTATAATTTACGTTAATACTGTAACATATTCTCTCTGTAGGCCAAATTGATTCCAAATCTATTAAACGATTTATACATGATACATTATGCGTAAGCACACAATTAAAGCGATCGAAATATTTCTAGATTTTAAACAACATTGTTATATTTTTCATTATATCTGTATTGTATATGTTTTATTTATTGGTATCTTGGCAACTGAATTTCGAAGTTCTTTACAATAATTATCTATCTAGACTCTCGCTTGCTTCCGAGGCGATCCTCCAATGGCTCTTTATAAATATTTCAATGTCTGAAACCTGATGCTCACTTGTCGTTAGTCCTTCCAATTATCGCAGTAATAAAAAATCTTTAATGTCATGCGTAAAGACACTTGTTCAAAAATAGTGTTACGAAAAAATACATGTACCACTTACTACGATTAGCTTTGGACAACTAAGTGGTGATGTCTATAATTACTGTACCTTACAATAATGGACATTCGACACGCACACGTTTATTATAATATTTGGTTTATTTATTAACAGATTAAGGTCGATGCCCTCTGCTATTATCACTTGTGGTGTTTGTTTAATGATGAAGGTTTTTGTGTGTCAGCCTTCTATGCTAACCGGGTAAGGCGGTTGACCGACGAATAAAACTACAAAGGTATTATAAGCTATTTTATTGAGCATGTGGCCGGCATGGAATGCCTTTTAAAATATTTTTGATTATTTTGTTTTTAAATCTCACGTGGGCGTGTGCATAGCAATTAAATAAAATTTTGTTGTAATCGGATCAATGGTACAAAAACGTATAAATTACAAAATAATTTTATACGTTTGGGTATGTTTGTGGAGATAATAGTTTAAAAGAAACACTTAATAAGAATATTACCCAATGAAGTGAAATTTTTTAATTTATTTATATATTATTAGCTCACTAACTGAACATAGGCAGTAAAATTTGTTGCACTTCCAATCAAACTATTCTGCACTTATCTAATGATTGGAAAACTTTACCACGGTTATGGGGCAACTACATTATTAGACAAATTTACAAAAATCTATACGTACATAGAAAATTGTAAACAAAGTGATAAAACAAAGTAAACTCTATAGTAAAATGTATTTTTAGCGTATTAATAATAAGCACAATTTACAAACAAGAATGTACCTCCCCTGTTACTATATCCCTCAGTTTGAGATCCTGTCTACCCTAAGCTCCAGATTAGTGTCCGGATTGCCACACTCATAGCTCTCACCATCTAACACACACCTATTCTCTATAAACATCTCATCTAGACTCTTTGAACGTAACTGGTTGTAGATAGAGTAAGCATTTATATATAATAATGGAAGACAAATGTTCTAAGACTTACAGTTTGACAGTTTGAATTTAAAGTTACGACATTTTAATAACTTTCATTTAAATCACTGCCTTTGCATATAACCTATACGTATATTGCTACCAATCTGTAATTGTGTAATTAGGCTCACAGCATCTGCTTTAGAAATCACTTAAGAACCTCAGTTTACAATAACTGTGAATTAAACACACAATTCCTCTTTATATAATTATAATTCAAATTCTGTCTTTTACTACATACTGTAAATGTTACATTACATTTGCAAATTTTAATATCCATTGCGTTGAATTATTAGGCGTCGTAACTTAATAACTTCAGTAGACACGCAATAAATGTCTAACTTGTGTCAAATCCACAAGTGGAGAGAGTGGTAAACGCATTGGAGGCCTGGCCGCATGATTTACTTGAATAAAACAATTTATTTTGCATGCAAAAGATTGGCAAACATGCATGCCACTTGCAATATTAGAGTGCCATATAATTCACATCGCTGAACCCACAACAAAATGGAGCTAAAAATGAGATGAAAGATTTGTAAAGGTTATTACTATTCTTACGCAGGCTTCTTGTGTCTATAGCTGAGTTATTTATACTAATTCATACCTCAATTAATAATAATAATGTAATAATATCTGCCCTGTTTTAAACTGTTCCACTGCGGGGCACGGGCATCTTCTCACTGTGAGAAGGGTACCTCAATTATCATAAAAATATTATTTCAATATTAGGAAGTATTTTTGTACCTATAACATAATGTCAAGGACAGTTAAGCAGGAGCCAGTGGACTTCGAAGGGCTTTACTCAACTCGTGAAGTCGTAATACAAGGCCGAAGGAAATTACCGCTCGCACCTTCTAGAAACTAATCGATTAATTTATTTTCACAAAATAGGCATCCTCGGGCTCTTTAATCGATTCTAATTCTATTTATTAGTAATGTCTGATCCTTCATTGTATCCGGTGGACCGCAATTATTACAAGATCAAAAGGTTACATTTTAATTACTTGAGATTTTGGTGTTTCATGTAATTAAGAGACTGTATGCTTTAATTTTTAATTAAAGTATGGTTTTGCTGTAAATAGAACTTCATTTAGGAGTTCGGGACTCATTACGAGCGATTAAGAAGAATGGTAGGCAGTATCCACCTACGGACTCTCAACTTTAAGTGGTGTTGTCGTCGACTCAGTGTGATTATGATAATGCTCACCCTGTTGAGTGGTAGAAGGTCAATGTCCCTCGGTAGTCAATATTAAACTATCATTTGATTGATTGTGTTGGCTTTGATACTATACATATACTTAGTGTAATGACTGAGCGACTAGAACTTATAATGATGTAAATGGATTAGGTGTTAACTATTCATAGGTTGACATGGGTAAGCCCAAAGTAAATACGCATTGACTATCTATATGATGAGCAAGAATGGCTGCGTTTTTCTTATATACAAGTCTTCAGCTATATATATTTATTTAATGCAATTACTTGAAAATCACGAGATTTGTTGGTGACAAAAATACCTTAAACAATAAATAAATTATTGTGGTGTCCACACAATAATTTCTAGCATATCATACGACTGATTCTGCACGTAGACCATTTTGTTTAAATAAATTCAATTATAAAACTATCCAAATCAATAGGAATCTAATTCACGTATTAATTGACTCATTAAAACACTAAATAGCTGATAACAAATAGTGTGACATAAAATCAAGATTTGAATCCTTGGACGATCTTAATTATAAAACGCCATTGAAACAAATTAGCTATGTTTATTACAGACGCGTTACACAAATAAAAGTTGGATAATAATAAAGTTATATTACTTCTTGCTTTTACGACATCGGTGTGAACTCGTTATACTTGTAATTATGTTCACAGGAGTTGTAAGGACTCCTCACGTTTATGCAGCGAAGTGTCAAAGTTATTCTGTCATCAAGTACGAGTCACGTACTTGCTACTATAGCCAGTTAGCCACAGACATCGAATTTAAATAATAAATGCACGTAACGTACATGATGACCGATAAAGAGGTCGTCTACATACGAAATATGAGGTAATGCTTGAATGTCAACCGTACGTACCCACCAGCCACCATATTATTGGTAAGCTTTTATGTTTATACCAGATTCGTTCATAATTTAGTCGATAATAGCGGTGTCCGCGGGGTCAATGGCCGGCCTTGCTCGCGCTCCAAATGTTTTTCTTAATTGCCACTGAAATTGATAGCGTTCGGTCACGCATTGTCGTACTACTAATAAATATAGTGATACATCACAACGAGACGTAATTGCTAGTAACTTTATATCCATTTAGCGGTCACTCCTACGTACAGCAAGTGTACAATAGGATGAGGTCATAGATGCAGTTTTCTGCGGCCGTTTTCTCTGGGTGCCCGGTGCAATTTCGTCGCAGGCGCAATTGGCGCGGCAGACGGCGCGTCGGATGTTGCAATTGTCTGCCGTCCGTGTCGACCCACCGCGCTGTCACCCAGACAACCTTATATAAACAATGCCATCAATCATGTCATCGATTATGACTTGTAATTAAACTTTTTTTGTCCTTCTCACGTGTAAGGAGTGCAGAAACTTCTACTTGATGTTTAGTTTACACATTAAGATCGACTATCGAGCATTAGTAGATAACGACTCGAAGATTTCGGCCTCTATCCACAACACGTTCCATTTTTTAAAGAATTCACAAATTTAAAAGGTTTCTTTTGAAAGTATTCGATCGTAGAAGTAGTTGTTATGTTGGTGTTTGTCAAAGTTGTTGTTATGTTGGTACTTATTACAATTGTAATTTACATGGCCTTATTACCAGTTTGTTGGACCGTAGAGCGAGTGTAATTGACACCTCAAGTGCAATATAACAACAATGAATAAATGACTTATTTACCATTAATTTTCATCTATTCATTTTCATTGTTTAATTATGCGAAGGACGGAAGAAAATTAATATTAATGATGCATGAAAGACAAATAATACGCGTACAAATACATTTTACTGTAGGATTAAATAGACGTGATCGTTTAACAAATAAAAGGCTTGTTTGCGAACCGTGATCCCATGTTGATGCGACTACAAAAAACTAAGTATATCAGTATATCAATCGCTTGGCATGAAGTGACATTTGTGAGACTATTAAACAAATGACTGACTGGCACTTAGATTTTGTACGTGAATAGACTTGTGATAAACTAGTGTTATGATAGATCTAAAGTAAGTTTCCTTTGCGGTTATACAAAACTATAAGTAAATGATTTATTTTGGAACGGTAGGCAGAAAAAACGGCATTTACTACCTACCATACTGGCTTGTACTTATGCTCATTCCTTTCGAAACGAGGGTTTAACGAGGCGTCTATCGCGCTTTAATAACTGCTTGGTCATTGGTGGTTGATAGCAGAAAATTAAAAACAAATATTGTGTCAACTGAGTCATGTCCCAATGACGTTAAGTAAGCAACTACAAAATCCATTGCTTGTCAAGTGTTAAAGCAATAATTAATTACATCAAAATATAGCGCAATGAAGAGTCATTGTTAACAATATTCTCAATATATATATTTTTGCATGGTACTTCGTACTTCTGCTGACTATTGCTACAATGACCATTTAACATTATTGGCCGCTAAAGGGGCATGCCAGTTTTAGGCACAGAGGTCCACAAACAATTGGCTATACAACAAATATATATTAATATTTATCCTAGTTCTTCCTTGTATTTATTATTCTGTACAAGTCGGTAATATTTCTAAAATATTAAACAAGAAAACGACTAAACTATGTAATGGAACTTGCAAGTAAGTACATTAACGTAAAAATGTTGCCTTTAAACAAAATATGTTGACAGGTAATTAATGGAAATAGTAATTTACCATTGCTATATTATATAGGTAATTATTATTTTAATCGTTCATTTAATTTTTTATACAAAAGTAATACAAAAGCTAACAATAATTACAATTTTTTTTTTTGCAAGATTGCATTGATTAACTTTAAGTAATGTCTATTATCGATGTGACGAGGTTTTGTGTTTATTATGGCAACACGATCTCTAACATGTCAGAAGCCAGAAAATTACAATGTTAATATCATTGCTTGTTTTGCAACTCCATTGTGACAGTAACTGTTTATTTATTCCGGGTAATATCGACGAGTTTTACCTATAAGCTATAAAACTGCAATGTATTCTGTTTTATTTAATTCCTAATTGACAATCAATTCATAAATAAATTAAAATAATGTTTAAAATGATTGACGAAAGATGAATGCACATATTTAATATAAATTGTATTGATGAGATATAAGAAGATTTGATAATTTTAAAATGCCATGTTTTTGTTAATCACTTCTTCTGCTAATTAATTATTGGCATTGCTTACTATTAATATCATTAGCCTTTACAGGTGTACACTGTGAGCTCAAAATACTATGGCGTCTTGGCATGCCCCTTTGTAAAATTAGTGCATTCTACCATATCAATATGACGCTGATTGAGTGTCAAATGAAGAAGACGCAGGGAATACACGCGTAGGGAATTCATTTTCTTAATAAGCGGTGCCCGAGTTATTAGAAAGCTTGGAAACACGATGCATCACAAGAGGCCCTTAGAGAGTTTTAATCTAAAGTAATGACGGTATAACGACTGCGCTACAGAGGAAATGTATTATAGTGATTATTAAACTTATGAGTTATTGGATTTATTGGATTTATCTATCAAGAAATTCTTAGAAACAGCTGGGAAGCTGATCCATTAATAAGCTCGTCCGCTATTACGTGGAACCATTGATAGAGGCAATCATAGATGGTAAAATGTGAGAGTTATACACCTCTGCCTACCCTTTAGGAAACTTGAGCGTTAAATTATATATTGTGCTATTTAAACTCAAGCAGCCTGACGTACAAAGATATCGCTAACTAATACTTAGCTACATCTCAACTGAATAGTTCTCAAGTCGTTGACCAATGACTAACTTTGAATGGCCTGCCGCTTATACTGAACTACCATTCAGTTGACATTTAACGTTGAGTATGATGTTGTTGATGAGATGTTGTCGGATTTGTCGCTAGTTAAATCTTAGCTGATCTATAAATATTTGTAAGTGGTTTATGAGCGAGGCTGTATATGACTGATAAATAAATTAAATAATAATCCTAACTAATATTATAAATGCGAATGTGAGTTTGTTTGCTTGTTACACTTTACACCTTAACTACTTGACCGGTCATCATAAAATTTTGCATACACTGTCAGAGGTACAGAAAACGATATAGGTACCCTACCTTTCATCCAAACATGATCAAAGCCCCGGCCAAAAGTTAATGACTAATAAATTTATAAGCTTAACGCCAGTTTGCGCATATATTTGCTAATCCGACATTTAGTGTTTGTTTAAGGAAACGATTACATTGGTCACAACTTGCTCATAGCTTACAGCCCTAACTTCAAACCTATGTAATCAAACAAATATTCAAACAAACAGGTTTACTTTGCCAGTACTTGAACATTGACTATGTACCTTCCTATTATAGTAAGCACACATACTTAGATAACCGAGTTGAAAGACTAAATCCTTTACGGAGTTTTGGAAGAGAAAGGCTTCATCCCATTTATTTTAAAAGAGATACGCCTTATAGAAATAAATTACTGCGTTTAACTCATTCAGGCACAACCATTGACGGCACGGGAACAGCAACGTAATTGAGGAACTATACTTGCAAACTGATTTTGCCTTACTCGTTCTATGTTTAGAAGGGAAAATGAAATTGCCCGACGCTTTAATCATCAAATTGATGTATTCACAATTTTCTACAAAATATTAGTGACATGATGTAGATTTTAACTGGGTTTTTCATTACGACTTAAAAGAGACTTGCACAAATGCCAAATGGATGGTGATGCCAAAATACTGCGACCGTTACGAGTTCGAATCCTTCCTGGACGGTATAAAAATTAACGTAAATGATTTATTCAGTCGGCCAATTATTCATGTCGGCCTCGATGGCATAGTGGTTAGTGTAACCAACTGCCATGCCTGAGGTCGCGGGTTCGATTCCCGCACAAGTCAAACATTTGTATGCATGAACATGGATGTTTGTCTTGGTCTGGGTGTTTCTATGTATATTATATATGTATTTACAAAAAAAAAAGTATATATGTATGTTTATCCATTCTCTAGTACCCACAGTAAAAGCTCTGCTTAGTTTGGGCTAGATGGTGTTGTGTGTATGTGGTATAATATTAATATTATATTATTCAGAACTCTGGCTTCGCACGGGTAGTAAAAATCCTTAACAAATTATACCTACACCTAAACCTTTCCCATGAATCACTATATCGTCTATTTGTGAAATCAATCGCATGAAAAGCCGTTCAGTAGTTTTTGAGTTTATCGCGAAGAGACAGACACACACAGCAGAGGACTTTGTTTTATAATAGGTATTGATAGTGATACTAGGATAGCAGCGATAGCTCAGTGGGGAGACCAACAGACTGCAATGCAGAGGGTCTCGGGTTCGAACCCACGTCGCGCACCTCTGACTTTGGGAAGTTATATATGACTTTTCGAAATTATGTGCGTATTGATTGACAATTATCGCCTGCTCCGTGCCTCGGAGAGCACGTTAAGCCGTCGGTCCCGGCTGTCATGTCTATGGCCGTCGTTACTGGGAAAGTCAGTACCCTCTAATATCCTGACACTGGTCTAGCCTTAGGGTATCGTTAGCCTTTGGGTTGCGGAGGTCAGGTGGCAGCCGCTTCGTGTAAAAACTGATATCCAGTCAAATCCGGTTAGACTAGAAAAAGCCGACCCCAAGTGACTTGGGAATAATAAAGACTAAGGGAGAAGATTGATAGTGATACTAGGCTACATTAAAAACAAATCAAAGCAGACCGTCACACCGACCCACTTAGAACTTACTGCTAATTAACCCGGATTATATGACACCATAAGGGCAAACTATCCCATTCTAAAAATGCTAAAACTAGTTATGTTTATTATTCATGAATACAAAGCAGCGTGTGTACGATAATGTAGCGTAAACCGTGAAGCCGAACAAATTTTTATATAGCGGGTGTTGGCTTGCGCAGGCGCTGACCTCCACACGATCATAGTTCGCGTTGTTCCGGTGCGTTCGCGCTTCATAATTATTACAACTGCTGTGTACCTTCTAACCTTCGTTACTGGCCATGATAAAGGAAACTTGACCCTTGGCTTGATGCACGTATTGTATAAAAGCATTTGCTGGTATCTTCGAAAATTGTTTTCTTTTTATAATATGTAATTGAAGTGCATTTGTACCGAAACTTGGTCAGAAATTTAAATAAGTGTCAGGAACTGGTTTGCTCTCTTTTTAACTGATTTTTTTAACTGATCGGCTCGTAAAAGTATTCTAGTTTCGTTTTTATGTTCCAACCGGTTTACTAGTAAAATTATGTAAAAGTAACAAACTCGCTTTCGCATGTATTTAATTATTTTTGGCATACAAAACTAAAACAGGGCCATGTTTGCCTCGTATATCGATACAAACAATCATATAAACTTTAATTCATAAATTAATAATAATAATAATAATTTAATTAATCCTTGAACGAAGAATGCGTCCAAAACAAACATAGACCGGCCCTAGCGGTCGCTGACATGGCTTCACCTTGAGACGTTGTAAGCTACGATACTTAATTATTATTATGCTAATACGCCGCTTCGACGAAACGAAACTAGGCTGTGCTGCAGGTCAGTAATTATTGAGCCACCACTGATTGTACTAACTAGTACTTAATTAAGGATACTACTTACCGCCCGCATCTTCATCCGCGACTTGAAACTCTAGTTTTATACACGCATGTATATATCTGTCTGCGTATAATCTTATGTTAATCCACATAATTTATAGCTTTATTTTCCGGAAAAATAGCTTATAGTCCGATTATATCAGGTGTATTTTTCTAAATCATTATGCAGTTGCTCCGTTATTATGTAAAAAAGTAGAAATAATGAAAACTTTCACTTTTCTCGCGTCTTTAATTTTGCACACATCTATTTTTACTGTCATCATTTACGATAAACAGAGGTAGCAGATTAAATTATTATTTTTTATTTCTACACATTCCTAAAATGTGTGACTGATTTGTCAGCCATCTTTGGGTAACAAAAGCAATAACAAAGCTAGTTCGGCAGCAGAGGCAATATGTATTATATTTAGCAAAGACGTGCACAAATTTTCGTATACTTGGGCGGTCGTTTGACATTTCCAGAGTTTTAAAACAATATCAACATGTCATTTCCCAATTCGATATCCCAGTTCAGTGTTATGTGGCCATTTACCTTGTTTTAATAAATGTATCAATTCGCTTCAGTCGTTTCGTAGAGCAGCTCATAGCAACCATTAACAACCACCGATCGAGTTCCTTTAGTTTATAACAGGGCAGTAACTATTGGACACGGATTGCACGAATCACTCGTTAATTTATAAATTAATGAATTGCAATATACTGGTAATTCACTTTTAATTATCTGAAGGGATTTATTACTAATTTGTAATTAGACACAATAAATACGTACAGCGTACGAGTGTACAGGTTTAGTTGTATAAATGGAAGCATCAACGTTTATTTGAGCTCTCTTTTATTAAAGAGATTTTGATTATTACTTACTAAAATTCTTTAATACGAACTAATCTGTATAAGAACAATTTTTAATAAAACTGGTTGCCCGAGTTGTGTATCAAGGTGTGACCCATCGCGCTGCAATTACTGCCCATGTGAACGAGCCGAACAGAGCTAGGATATCCTGTTACCGAGAATATCCTGAGAGCAAAACCCAAAGACACTTTGCAACAAGAATAGAATCGATCTAATCTGGTAATAATAGGGCTTCTGGATCTCATCTTTACCTTTTACACATATTTAGTCTATTACAAAGGTGTCAATGTAGAGTAATCGAATACTTAAGTTTAGTATAACTTGCTTTTATTCTATTTGTATTGATTTTTTGGTGGTGCTCTTACTTTGGTGAAAAATCTAGGTCTCCTTTCACTTTTTTCTGTCAATCGCTAGTTGATGCCAGTCCTATCCTATACAAGTCTAGCTCATCCCATCTGTACGAAAGCGACATTCAAATGCGACCAAACAGTCTATCAATACAAGTCAATAGTAATACAAACTATGTCTTTAGGCATCACTCACGCTGGATACTTGTTGCAATAATCCAAGTTCGCTTCTCTCATTATGCCCACTATCCTGCCGCACAGGTTTTGCTACTCGTCCTTCTATAAATAGTTACTTTAACTTACATGTTAAACGCATCAAGTACAACCACAATTCGAACAAAAGTCACTCATGTAACCCTTGTAATAAAGTTGATATTGTGATAACTTTGTGCTGGTAATAAATGCATGTAGGTTTAATGTGCCACACACAGTGGCCCACTCGCAACTGGAAGGAATGAATTCCGTAGTGCTTGCACTTTCAATACAGCTTGGTTTATTAGTTGATTCGAAATTAGTTCTACGAATGTGTTTTAGAGCATATATATTAAATATCATAGCGAAATAGTTTGGCATTCGTATACTGGTATTAAATATGATTCTTGAAATTGACGTGTCATGAAACGATCTAGAGATACAAAATAATATTAGATTTTATTTAGAGCGTTCGTTCTATATTCCTTTAGACATTTTTCTATGAGTAACTTTATTAATCTGACTTATATCGAATATTTGTTGCCAAGAAGATAAAGCGTCTACTTAATTATTGAAGTTATATATACAATTAATATAACATCATCGCTAATGTTTAAAATGTATTTGTTCGACGCAATATGCTTATTACTGCCTATATTGAATCGAAGCAACAGAAAAGATAAGAAATAATTTCTTTGTTTTAATCATGATTTTAAATTATACATCTCTTGAATGTTATCACATATTTCTTTTATAATTACACTATGTGGTCCAGAAGAGCAGCGATAGCTCAGTGGGGAGACCAACAGACTGCAATGCAGAGGGTCTCGGGTTCGAACCCACGTCGCGCACCATTGACTTTCGGAAATTATATGACTTTTCGAAATTATGTGCGTATTGATTGACAATTATCGCCTGCTTCGTGAACATCTATGGCAGTCGTTATTGGGAGAGTGTCGACACAAAAGATCCCACTGGGTCGAAGTGTCGCCAGTCTGTACTGACTGGCCCCCACATATGATACATACATACATGTGGTCCAGAAAATCTTCAAGCATTCCAAGACATTTAACTAACTTAAACGCAGCTTAAGAAATAACTTCACATACACGAAAATATTTATTTCCTAATTCAAACAGAAATCATGTCGCAGAATAGAAAAATGGCCGCTATCTTTTGGTGACGTATGTTACCAAATTGCAATGTCACCATCCATAACAAAATAACAAACATTTTAGTTCCTGTGAACAAACACAAGCATTCAATATACTTTTGTAAGAAATTACATTAAATCGTTGGCCAACAGCGTCCATGTGTAAACTATTGGGGCCACCATGCCGTCTGCCAAGCTTCGTGATTATGCCAAAACACTCCGTAACAATAAAAGATGTTTGTATACGTTTAATTATAGTAATATATAGTATAGTATAATTATACATTTTTGATTGACTTTTTGTAAAGATTTAATCTTGAGTTCAACGTAGTACGTCAAATGCGCTTTATTTGGAACCTAAAGGACCTTGTAATATATCGAGCCACCTGTTAATGTATGTGGCTAATATCTTTTGCTTGTAATGTGGTACTTTTGGCCATGAACTATCCACTGATTCTAACGAGGGATGAAGTTTACTACCACATTTATTAGTAAGTTACTTATTCTGTTATCGGTAGTGAAACTGAAATTATGTGTCATACTTAGTTATATTCTGCCACTGAAAAATTCTACAAATATATTTTCAACTTAAAAATAATAATCGGGCTTCACGATTATTACGTTACAAGAAATATTTTGATTAAACATTTTAATGGTTTTAGAACTCTCTAGAACAGGTTGGATATCAAACCTTAGCAACTTTTCGAGTCTTTGAGACCATTAAACTAATAAACAAACTTGTAACAGTCAAACGTTCTGGAGTTTTCTATTGTAAACCTAACAAAGCATTATCCTATAAATCAACGAAAACGGATCAAAGCGAACTGTTCAGCAAAGAATGTAGCTCAATCAAAGTATTAGGAACGACACAACAGAGTTGCTTTTTATTCGTGTTTCATAAGATTTCTTTTTCTTTTCCATTCTGTTACGTTTTATTACGTTTATATAGGCAATACGAAAATAAATTTATTGTTCTAGTAATGGTAATTAGTTTTTGAGGGCAGTGCACCGGCACGCGCCCTAAATGTTGTTTATCGAAGCTTTATTGTATTGTATGAATATATTATATTATAAATAGCGTATTGTTATTATGTACAGCTGTTGACCTGACTTCGTTGCCGTGAGGTGATATCAACAACCGATTACCACTTTAATTAGACCACTTAATGCTGCAATTACGGCTATTTGGTGCATTCGAGATCTTTACGAGTTGTATTGGGAAAGTAAAATTGTTTAATAATAACCTCCAAAAAGATTATAGACGCCGTTGTTAAGCATCAAGATAAGGTAATTGTTTTTAAATATTTGTTATAATATTGCGATCAATCCAAGTTCCCTCTTGGAAATTATGTACAATAAATCATTCTTTGCTAGCGCTATGACACATTTACATTGGGCAAGACAAAACTCTTAGCCGGACTCGGGATTCAAGCCAATCGTTCATCGCCTTTTTACTTTAACGCTACCAGATTTTAAAGGCAATCAGAAAAACAGTGGCCATAAACATTACCGTTTATAATTAAGATCTCATTCTTATAGAATTTAATAATTGCCAGATAGGTTCTAATCATATGTAAGCAAGTAGTATCATCATCATCATCATCATCATTTCAGCCTATTGCAGTCCACTGCTGGACATAAGCCTCCCCCAGGGTGCGCCACAAGGCCCGATCTCCCGTTTTCGCCATCCAGTCACCTCCAGCCACCTTTTTTAGGTCATCAGTCCATCTGGCCGAAGGGCGTCCTACACTACGCTTGCCGAGTCGTGGTCTCCACTCGAGAACCCGTCTGCTCCAACGATCATCGGTTCTGCGACAGATGTGACCAGCCCAATGCCACTTCAGCCTGCTATACTTCTGAACTACGGCAGAAATTCATCAACTATTAATAAATTATGTTAAGAGGTTTGAATGTTATTGTGTCATGATATTATGTTATCTCTAGTGGGTGGTGTCCGAGCTATTTATTTATTTAGACGAGCCCACACAGATTTGTGTCATAACGGTAAAAAGTTTCTCCGTCGAGTCTCTGTGTGGGAGTCTATCATTGACTTTTTCTAAGAAAAGGTCAAATTTCGATGTTGGTTGTATCTCAATATAGGTTCGTGTCTGACGAATCTATTATTAAGTGGCAGAAGGGAGCCGTTAGGACTACCTACATTACATAATTACTAAAATTGATTCCAACAACTGAGAGTCTCGCGTGTTCAGGTTTCCATTTAAATTGCTTCAGAAATTCTTTATTGTTACTATCACAACAGAATTCTGAACATGTGTTGAATGTTAATGAATTCTTAAAATAAATTTTCACATTTTAAGTGGTAGACCATTTGGCGAAGCAGTAGATTTGTGGTTGTGGTTATGCTGTAACAAGGCGAAATGGCGGAAACTTTTAGCTTAGCTTATACTGCTAATTTGCATTCCTAGATGCAAAAACAAAAATATAAAATAACTTGGCTTTCAAAAAAGTGACTCCGACGTAATTGCCAGTTACGAAAGGCAAATTCATTTTAGGTACAAATCATAGTATTATATCTTCTGGTATATCACAATTAATATCACTTACACTCGCAATAGCCACAATCGACTCATTAGACGATCCGTGACTACGACCACGCCGCGAGTAAGATGTATGACCAAGAAGAAGAACACATAGTATCGGCAAGTCATTTTGAACTACACACATGCAACTGTTGTTATTACGTCTATACTAAAATATCATCATGATCATACAAGGCCTGACTTTACCACTGACAAAAATAGCTCCACCCAAGATAGACTAAGCATGTCTAATAAAATGACATATAGAAGCTAAACCAGATTGATCTAAAGGCCTGCCTGCGTATATATGTATGTACATGTAATGATACCCTATATCCTTGTCTGTGCCCCTGTCAACTTGAATTCAAAATTTTATGATAGTACTGTAGGTCGAGTAATTAAGACGTATAAGAAATGAAATGAAATGAAATGAAAGTTTATTCACATGAGATATGGTTACAGAGGATGTTACAAGGTTAAGGTACATCATATTTCGCCTTTAGTAGGCGTACGAATATTTTTACATAGTAGAAAAATTATTTATTAAACATAATATTCATTATTATAAACAAATGTCAATCAATAGTAAAAATAATTATAAAAATGCGAAAGGAATAGATAATATCGTAACTGTATAAAAAATATTATAAACAATGTCAATTTCCAGTTTAATAATTACCTAATAGATGTCAAGTTAAATTAAATTAAATTATATTTTAACATTTTATACAGTATTTATTATTTATATTGCAAATAGACACTTCGTTTTAAATAATGTGTGAAATTACATTGTTTGCTATTAAAATATTCATTTAATGTATAAAAGCAATTCTCCATTAGCCATTTTCGTAATTTTGTTTTAAATTGGATGATTGGGAATTGTCTGATATTTATAGGGATGTGGTTATATACTCTTATAGTCATAACCAGGCTGTTTTTTTTATGAAAGCTATTTCTACAAGTTTCCAACTTTAGTTTTGTGGGATCCCTTGACTCGTATTTATTTACTTGTTTCACTTACTTTTACAAATAAATGGCTTTGGTTCCTGACGAACGTTCCTACTTCTAGTATATATATAGACACCAAAGTCAAAACCTGTAGGTAGTTGCCAAAAAAGTGGCCTACATGTTTCTAGCGGCCCTACACCACAAATTGCTCGTATACATTTTTTTTGCATTATGAACGCTCTCTCCATGTCAGTTGAATTACCCCACAACAATAGGCCATACCTTAGTATAGATCCGACATGCCCGTGATAGGCAGTGAGCGCTGTTTTTTCATTGCTCATAATTCGTAACTGTCGCAAAGCATATACAAATCTGTTTTTCTTTTTACATACTATATCTATGTGTCATTTCCAATTACAATGTTCGTCTACCGTAAGACCTAAAAACCTAATATGAGAGTCTTTGTTTATATTAACGCCATCAACACTTATGTCAAAATTTAACAACTTCTTTTTATAATTTTTAAATTCAGCGTAATGTGTTTTAGTTAAATTTACTTTAGGGTAGTTCACATTAAGCTAATCAACTATAATTTTCATTATCGCTTGCACCATGTCTTTTTAATCGTGTTTCGAATTGCCAGGTATAATAACCGACACGTCATCAGCGAACAAAACACATTTTTGTGACGTAACACAAGGCAAATCATTTATATAAAGCAGATAGATATAAGCGTAATAAACAAAGAAACTCACTTTTGCATTTTTAATATTAGTTAGGATTCTAGTTTTATGGTTTTATCAGACACCTTATGAGTACAATTTATACACCTGTCTAGCTAACACAGTTATGTTGTTCTATTATATGATGTTATTTGCAATAACCTCAAGAAATATATCGTATTATCCTGGAAGGTTCACGTGGGACCTAAGATTGTCCGTGACCAGTCACTCGAATTAAGTCCACATAACTTATTTGCATATGCTGATCGTGTTTACTTAGCGCTTCTTTAGTGTGCACCAGTTTATGTACACAAAGATGTACTATATAGGGTGTCTATAAGTCTTGGGACTTACCATAATCGAGATAATTAACCTCTTTTTCGACCGGATTCAGAGATGTTTTAGCAGTCGTCGATTTAGATATTCTAATTTGGATTAGTCGGTGCACGACGAGTGTGCAGCATGAGTGTATGAAGCAGAAGTAGGATTTTACGATTATTAGGAGAAAGTATATGGTTTCTAGGGTCAGCAGTCTTACATGATACTAAAATATTTTAACTAATGTGTCCACTTATTAGTGGTCACATTTCCAATAGGTAATCCTCACGAAACATTCTGTTTGATATATGAATACGGTTGTACCTCAAAGTGTATTGTACTTGAACCGAGGCTGGATAGTTTTTTGTCTTCTAAATTTATAGGCCCATCTTCTCACGGATTTCACCTAACATAGAGGTTCTTTATTAATTTAGAAAAGACTACATCTCTTCCCTCTCTTCAGTGCCATACCCGCTTAAACCTAGGATTGCTATAACTGGATTAGTTTTACAGGGAAAGTTATTAATCTTACCAAAGTTTACAGCTCTTGTGTTTTGCTCTAACGGTGAGTGGGTTTTCAAACTCCTTGAGGCAGTGCTCTGCTATGAGCAAGTGCCTGTAGAGATTATATTTGTCTCTTACGTTGTTATAATAGCAACTCCTTTTGTAGATTATAATTTAAATACGCGAACGGCACCTCTAGGAATTGAAAGCGTACAAAGATTACAATTTCCGTGGTCTAATACAATACAAATTAAATCAACTCCTTAAGCTTATAATAACATGATGTTTTATTAAAATTAATGTAAAAACAAAATAAAAATATTTTGATTAATAAACATTTCCACTTGCTCTCTCACCTGCCTCAAATTTGAAATTTTATAAGAAGTGTAAGGTAAAACATCGCGAAAGTTTTCCAGAGCAAAGAGTTTTGGTCCAAGAGTGCAAAACTCATTATAACTCACTTTTGTTTGTGTTAACGTCAACAAAGTTTTAATGGGTGTATTTTGGAAGCGATCCCAGAAGTAAATAATATCAAACTTGTGTATTATGTACCTTTTTATGATACGCGCAATATAAGTGCTTAGTCATTTTAATATAAAATGCGAATGTTGTATCTTCTTTCTGGCTTTATTATTCCCAAGCGTATTCGTCTGCTGATTAGATAAGAAGCCGTGATCTAACCAGCTCATCGATTCAAAATCTTTTGATAATTAACCGAAACGATACTATAGAATTTCATTCGGATATTCTTAGTTGACAATCAATTCGGTTTCATGTCCTGTTAAATATTGTATTAATCTTAAATATCTTACCTATATTAAACCTGGCTAAATCAATACGGTATCCGTTAACAATGGTAACAAATTGTTTGATTGCTTGTCGTCAATAATTCACAAAGCTACTGATAATACGAGAATGCTATCGGTTCGGTTAGATATCTTAAAAATTCAGATGGCCTGGTTCGACTAAATTACAAATTTGCTACGTGGAATATACTGATGTTTGGGAGCTCTTTATCAGTATACTGATCATTAATCGATGTTATAGAAGTTCATCACAGATATAGGCTTCACTTGTTCCCTAGTCATAACATATCACGAAAAGGCAACCATATTTGTAAATGCTCCGTGAGTTTCTTGCAGGTCTCACAGGCTCAATCAACCCTTTGGCTGAACCTAACAATTAACATAAACGTAGATTCAGTAACTTAGGAAACTCACTAACTAACCAATAGATTTTAACGTTCATAAGTTACAATGAAACGTAATTAATAAATGACTAATGTTTGACTTTGTTCACACATTTCATTTTGGTTAATCACGTAGATTAATTTGATTACTCCAATTGCGACTTATTTGCTATCCTATCCATGACTTAATATACCTAAGCTTCCACGAGCAACACGTAAATCAAAATCATTTGTATAGATAATAGTAATTGAGATATTCTATGACAGCAAGATTAATAGCAGCAGCCGCATGAGTGCTCAACAATAGATTATTCCTTACTTACTTTATACTTTTACTACTTACTTCCTTACTTCCTGGAATGTTAATTATAGAGAATGTTTATATACAGGGCTTAGTGCTTCATAGCATTCACTTTATGCTATCCAAAAGTCGAAATAACGACTTTAGGTATATTTCAATCGGACATACCAAGGATAGGTGTACGTATGAGTAATTTGGGCAGGCAGTAATATAGCTTGCATACCTCATAGTGACGTCATAAGAAAGCCACCCACTATCGGCCGCCATCTTCCTTATTGCCCCAAGTTTGAATGGACGAAATTACATTACGTATAAAACTTTATTTTTCTATACAACATGTAAAAACTTTTTTGATTTAGGAGTAATATATGTATAACCACATAGCATATTCTATATATGCTATGTAGTAGAGGAAACAATATTACATCTTATGAATACCTTCGTAGTCCCTTTTCACAAAGTTGCGCTTACATCTATCCTAAGTTCCCCAGCTCGATACCCAGATCGAGCGAAATGTTAATAAGTTTTTCTATTAGCAAATTCTTAGTAATAACACGGAAATGTGCCTTAAAGCAATTAGGTCCGACCTTTTGTTTTTGATTTAAGTCATATCTAATTATCGAAATGCGTGTAATGCCACTCTAACCTTGCTGTCTATTTTCTTTATTCCCTAGTAAAGATCCTTTAAACATACAAGCATTTCAGCCTTACAATATTAGGATAGATTCTATTCAGTAGTTCTTTTACATGTTGTGTAAAATGTATTTCTTTGTACCATATTTCATTACATAGAAGCCATGACTGGTGTTCAGTAAGTAATTATACATACATGCACACGGTTGCCAGGGAGGCTTGGTAAAGCTAAAACTGTAAAATTAACTAGATTTACAATGTCATACATTTACTGGTCGTCGATTCTGTTGGCAGAAACTTATTTAATTTGTCCCAATTATCATTATAAAAAAGACAAGGATCTTTAAGAAGGACTGCCAAATCAATTTGATTTTAAAGCCTTTGTATAAACCACTTTACTTTTCTAATTTTCTTTATTATATGGTTCGTATGTATATAATATAGTCTATGGCCCATGCCCAGCAGTAGGATACTTTATAAAGAAGGCTGTTATTATTATCATAGGTCAGCGACTAATGCCTTATATATATGTAGATATAGACCACATAATATACTATTTTTAACTAGAAAAATTAAATAATGTACTAATATTAAATTTTACCATAATTATAAAACCAATATCGTGAGCGCAGATCGTATTAGGTAGAGAGAGGTAGAGTAATCACTTTTTGACATAAGCAGCGCTTGGGTAATTTGAATTAATACAAAATAAATGTTTGTGCTTTTCTCTCGATAGAAGAAGTTATTTAGTGTACAGTATATAGACTTACTATTCTACGTTATTGAATTGCTGCGAGAAACAACTACGAGGTTTACACTATAGTACTTACACACATAGATACATACATAGACACATACATGTATACCCTCAATGCTCCATCCTTACGTTTTAAAAAAGCAAATATAAATTATTATTTATATTGATACATGATAAGTATAAATATTACCTATCATAAAATATCATCTTAGATTCTTTTCCGCATTTGCGCAGTCGCCGATGGATGCTTATAGCAATTGTGCAATTGATTGATATTAGAAATATGACATTGATGACAATCAGTGTCATGTTTGTTGACAAGAACCGGGGATCGTTCAGAAATGTAACACAACATTAATATGCTGCGCTCAAACATTATAATATAACATCTTTATTATTATTTTCTTTTATTGTTTTTGTTTTTTGTTATTGTCAATATACTTTTGATTCTATAAATATGTATACATATAAGTATTATATAAATACCAATATTATTATTATTTAGTATGTTACTGCCTACATGCACTAAAATCATGCAGGCTCTGCGAGAATACCAGCGTTGTGGATATACTGCAACATTGCTGACGCAGGACCTTATTTGTTCATAAACTTATTGGTTGTGTTTACTGTTACCTTGAGAGAGTGGAGAAAATAAAATTATTTTTCTTTCTTCTTTCTATTGAGCAACAATACATTAGAAAATACATTAAATTAAACTATATTTAAAAATAAACACTACTTTTAAATATTTAAAAACCTTTAAACTATATGAAATTTAATCTCCCAACGTTATGGTTGCTATTCAGCAGTAAAGTTAAAAAAGAGTATTGTTTTCCGACCAAGATTACAAATTACACATTTTAGTACGACATACATCAGAATAGACACCAATGTCGAACCACAATTTAAAACCACGTTAGTCATAAATTACTTAATAGTAGACGACGTTACTTAATAACATGTTGCCAACCTAACCACTACTTAATACAACAATAGCATTTTCTCTCTATGTTTACGACTCGTTCGAATGGAAGACTGACACCTACTATGTTTTTCTATTCTATTATATTCTATACAACATAGAATGGAGAAAAAATAATTACACAGTAAGCTCGTTATATAATATACAAGTTATGAAAAGGTTGGGCATGTCGTCGTTTACGAAGGCTGCAAATCTATTGCTGAGAAACACATTAAACAGGACAAAATAATCAATGAATTGAATAGTAAATTCATGGGACTGACATACACTTACCAGTAAGTGGCATACTGGTTTCTTGTTTACAGTTACCGTACGTTGTTTCGTTTAGGACCACAGATTATTCGTATGTCGAGTGTGTAGAAACATGAGCAGCGATAGCTCAGTGGGGAGACCAACAGACTGCAATGCAGAGGGTCTCGGATTCGAACCCACGTCGCGCACCTCTAACTTTCGGAAGTTATATGACTTTTCGAAATTATGTACGTATTGATTGACAATTATCGGTTGCTCCGTACCTCGGAGAGCACGTTAAGCCGTCGGTCCCGGCTGCTATGAACATCTATGGCAGTTGTTATTGGGAAAGTGTCAACACAAAAGATCCCACTGGGTCGAAGTGTCGCCGGTCTGCATTGACTGGCCCCCACATAAGATACATACATACATACATGTAGAAACATGCGGCTTTAACCTAGAACACGCTTATTTATATATTGCATTGTAGATGATGTTTTGTTGTCATCGTGTGGTGAACCTAACTTACTAAACGAATGTCTAATGAGTTTTAAAAAATCTTTTATTAGATAATAATTAATAGCAGCGATAGTCTATTATTAAATTATTTAAAGCAGTTATGCTTTAATACTGTTGATGTAATTTGTATGATGTAGTGTAAGGATGTATCTTATTTTTTCCTGTTAATAAATATTATTATATTATTA
This sequence comes from Catocala fraxini, assembly GCA_930367265.1. Classification (NCBI taxonomy): domain Eukaryota; kingdom Metazoa; phylum Arthropoda; class Insecta; order Lepidoptera; family Erebidae; genus Catocala; species Catocala fraxini. The sequence continues at coordinate 10,378,757 of OV884032.1, forward strand.
TTATTATTTTTGAAAACCATTGGACTGCCACGCGTTTCTTGAATTCCATCATAAAGCACGCATTGCCGACATTTTGAAGTTATGTGCGTATAAAATAGTTAATTATTGTTCACTTTAACAGTAAAGGATAACATCGTGTGGAAACCTGCATGTCCGAGAGTTCTCCATAATGTTCTCGAACATATGTGAAGTCTGCCAACCAGCAGTCTGAGCCAGCGTGTTAGACTATGGTCTAACTTGTCTCAAAGTGAGAAGAGTCCCAGCAATGAGACAGTTCATACACAAGGCTGATATTATTATAGAAACATTGAACTACGCAGATTCACTACAAACCATTAACAAGTTCTTTAATTTAGTTTATTCTGCTGTCAGTTTTACAAAAGTAATTTATGTTGTATGAAAAAATATTCGTGAAACATGGCTTAATTCCAGTACTTATCCTAGGGTTAAGCCCAGTTTCATAAACGCTTACTTATTCCGTGTATTATAACACGTTTGTATCTAATCCAATGTTAAACAACATTTATTACTACGAAGGCTATAAGAGTAGTAGAGCAGAGTCTATACAAACTGAGAACTTTGATTTTCATTACATAAGGTTTTCCTGAGAGAATATACAAAGGAAAGTGCGACAATATCTGACAACAAAGCAATATGAAACAGATACTCTAGCCCACGCTTCGTGCTAGTTCTTAGTCGCCTTGTATAACACCTACGATCGGAGATGGCCCCACTATAAAACGCTTAACTTATATCAATATTTACTTGAGAGCTTGGAAAAATATATCTACTACCACGTAATGTATGGTCAAGGCTCTATGGCGATATTCACTATGAGTATAACGTTAATGGGAGCTAAACATGCTTCCCTGCGGTAGTACTATCATTACATAATAAACTAATATTATCGTATTTTTACGTTTTGCGTGTTCTAATTGGAATTTGATGGTGATACTGGGCGCTTCGATAATAATTGGTATCGTTTAAAGAAATAAAAATACATTTATTAAATAAGAAAACCTAAAATAGGTAAGTTGACAAAGCATAGATCAATTAATATGCGATTTGCAGAGTAAGTGCCGTCTTATGATAGAAATGGAGCGTATTGATAAGTTAGTCAAAGACATTTAAAGAGATTCGTTAGTCTTAGACGTTAGTATTGTTTTAAAAGGATTCTTAAAACCTGATACTCGTCCAATCTCGTTTTATTTCTCAACGCTGTTATTGAAAGTACTAGAGCAAAAGAATAAGATTTCGTATTAAAGCAATACGTACAACCTACTTTCTAAACCACCTTGCAGATTCCATAGTTTAACAAATTTTTGGCAAGAACTCGGACAAGTGTCTGATTATTGTATTGTATTGTGTTTATTTGCGGTTAAATTATAATGAAATCAACACCTTGATCTAAATAGGCTTTAGGCATTTGTTGGGCTTGTATTTATAATACATAGGGTATTTCAGTCGCAAACTAAAGCCGGTTGTCACCTTTATTTCGGTTTTTTGGCATTACGCCACGCCATTTAGGCATATGTCAATTGACGATCGTAACAATGTGTGTTTAGATATGTATATGCATAACCTAATTTATGTTAGTTCAATACAAACAAGCGGCTTAACAAAGCGCTATCCGTTGAGCCAACAAACGAGTTAGTATGATAGAAAACTGGAACAGAATTCGGTGGGGTCATCGGTGTTTAACGTGTGTCTTTACCCTCGGCGTGCCCGCTGGAGCCGGTTCCCGTTACGTCGGCCGAGGAAAGCTTAAAAACTGGCTGCATTCCGCATCTCGTTTATTTGTCTATCCGATCTTACGTCAGCCGGGTCGTTAGCCCACCACAACGCGTTTTTACATCAAATCAGGTCAAAAATTTGGGCTGAACTCAACTATATCGGCCGTTTGTTCACCTCTCTAGGTCGTGTTCAAAATGTCGACGCCTCACTCACACTAAGAACTATATACTTATGTGTGTACTATGGTTTATGTTAGATAGTACTACGATAGACGTAGTTCTGTTCGGGAAATGTATGTTAATTGTATTAGTTTGTTAGCTAAATAGCCCCGTTTGGGGCTATAAAACAGCTACCAAATATATGCTCGGATTTTTATAGCATTGTATGTTGGTCTTTTTTTGTGTTTAGTTTTTATAAAACACTGTATAATGAGGTCATTGTACAATGATTTTATGATTGATATCTTTAGTAATGTCACACAGGCAGGAGCCCTAATTTACTCGCCTATAAATTGATTGTTATGATAGTGTTTGACATTGTAACATTAATACACATGTTTGTTTTGACGTTGATAGAGCTATGCACATTAATATTGACGCTACAATATCGTCTTAAGTTGTTTCCACACCGAATATACATTTGGCAAATGGAAGGGTGTAAATAAAGCCAAGTTCTTTAGATATGCATCGAACTGAATGTACAAAGATGTGAATAATAATATAAATATGAAGTAACTTAGAGCAAATATATCTAACAGCTACGAACCAATTTTATTTCAAATCTTAATATGTATGACAAGCCAATTCTTCCAGTTTGTAAAATGATAAAAAACAAAGCAGTAGTTGTTTCTTTTTGTTGATTATAACATGACCCTTCTCACACTGAGAAGAGGCCCGTTCCCAGCAGTGGGCAGTATATATACAGATATTATGAAAGCAATAGTTAGTAATGCTCAATCGTAAAATATAACCTCGAAATTTTTCCATATAAAAAAAACTGTAAATTATAATAAACTTGTTTATAGTCAATGCCAAGCTATATACAACAGCTCTTCTAAAAATTTAACTGTTAAGTTATTTGCGTTCTTGTTAAAACCAGATCAATGCTATATAAACAATTATAAAATGTAGTTCGAGACTATAAAAGCAAGAAAATACTTTCCAACATCTACATTAAACGTACAAGTATTTAGAAATATATTCATCATATCTTTGTACTAACTTTGTTATACTTAATTAACTTATTCAATATACGACAAAAAGTCACTTTTAGATCACATTCTGTCATGTATGTTTGTAGATACTAAACCTAACTTACTAATTATATTCGTTTGATAAATAGATAGATACCTACGTCGCCGTATTACTAAATTATTACGTATTAAATTCAATAAAATCGTGCTGTTTAATACTTTTACTCCGAATAATTGAACAAAGAACACAACTAAGTCAGAAAGGGCATACACACAAATTGTATTCGGCTAAAATAGTAGGCAAGCATTAGTTATTTCCGAACGTACAAGTATATAGGATGTTGCCGTAAAGTATCGCAGCGTCAATCGTCAACGTTGCTCGCACACTGACCCAATGATGGACGAGTGTGGTCTAAAAAGGAAATCCTACTTGCGTCTGCGCAACCGATACGCGAGTCTAGCGGCGCATTAATAACTACTCTATTATCTATTAAAATTATAAACGTGTCTATACTTTACTTACGGTATATATATTTTTTAATAATCACTTATGTATTTAATTATTATATTCCTATATCCTTACGTACAAGCCAACATATCAATGTTTTTAAATTCGATTTGCGGGTCGTTTATTGAAAAACATCTATTTTTATGAACTACTTAGACTGTGTACAACTTACACGATATTCATTATATTTAAAATATCAGCTATAGAGAAAAAATAAGTAAATCTAAATACGCTGAACCACCAATTAATACATAATATTATATCAGCGATAGCCTAGTGGGAAACCGTTGGACTGCTACGCAGAGGTCTCGAGTCAGTAGTCGATCTCAAGGCGCGCATCTCTGACTTTTCGAAGTTATATGCTTATTAAATTGTCAATTATCGCTTGTTTTAACGACGAAGGAAAACATCTTGAGGAAAGCTGCATGTCTTAGAATTCTCAATAATGTTCTCGAAGATATGTAAAGTCTGCCAACTCGCATTAGGCCAGCGTGGTGGACTATGGCCTAACCCTTTTCACACTGAGAAGAGGCCTGTGCCCAGCAGTGGGACAGAGCTAATATTAATATTATTTATATTATATCAGTAACACCAAATTATTAATAAAGATTAACCCGTACCGAACCTAATAAAGAAAAGCAACTACAATCCAACATATTTCAATTAAAAAGTAGTTTCCTAAATGTATAGTCACTACAAATGAAAGAAAAATATGTCCTTTCGCCTTGCCTGCGGAACATAACGACCATAAGCGCAAGATCCACTGAACCAAGTAAATATTATTAAATTGTGTGTACCTACAGTGGTACACTTCTAACTATAAAGAACACTTTCGGTGTGAAGATTGAATATTGTCGTTTTATTGAGCCTAATTGTACGATAAAACAACTGATTAATAATATTGATAATAAGCTACTTAACTACAATATGAATGATTATTGCATTATAATGATCGGGGAAAGAGATTTTAAATATTCATGTAACTTAGTTGAGTTGATAAACTCTGTTAAAGAATCCCTCAAGCATATTACCTTCACCAATATAGCAATATGTGCTCCCGTTTATATATGCGGAGCTTCGATATATAATTATAAAGTCGAATTATTTAATAATCTTTTATGTTCTGACATTCAAGACAATTGTTATGCGTATTTCTTTGACACAAATAGTTGCCTCTCTTTTGGAATGTTTTCTAACAAGACGGGGAAACTTAACACCACTGGCATTAAAAACGTATATGTATGTATGTATCTTATGTGGGTGCCAGTCAGTGCAGACCGGCGACACTTCGACCCAGTGGGATCTTTTGTGTCGATACTCTCCCAATAACGACTGCCATAGATGTTCATGGCAGCCGGGACCGACGGCTTTTACGTGCTCTTCGAGGCACGGAGCAGACGATAATTGTCAATCAATACGCACATAATTTCGAAAAGTCATATAACTTCCGAAAGTCAGAGGTGCGCAACGTGGGTTCGAACACGAGACCCTCTGCATTGCAGTCTGTTGGTCTCCCCACTGAGCTATCGCTGTTCTATAAAACGTATATAGAGTAAACGTATATAATGAATTATTTGAATGTTGACATATGTTATTATAGCTCATTCATAAATCCACCACACAATAATATAACTAATATTGAATCTAATTATAATGGTGCCCATTTTTTTCTTGAATAACTGAAAAATAATAAAGCCTGCTAAATTAAAAAAATCTTCTGAAATTAACAAAAGTCCAGGCAAAATAAGTTTACAAAAAAAAACTCTACTAGAATGTCAGGGGTCTACGTACTAAGACCACCATGTTTTTGAATAGTGTTGCTTCTTGCTCTTGTGACTTAATTACTATCACTGAAACATTCGTAAATAGTTCTGTAAGCAATTCTGAATTATTTACTTCTGGTTATGTTGTACTGCGTAAAGACCGCGCGGGTGACGTCGGTTGGGTGGTGTTCTATTGCCAGTTAAACACTGCTACGCTGTTAAAAGGATAACTGACTTGGAGGATCTTACTGATGATGAAGAGTTATTATTTGCTTTAGTAACATGAAAAGCCGTCAAATTATTCATAGGCGTAGTATATTTACCACCGGACTACAATGATAAACAATATTTAGATGTCTTGAATTGTTTACAGAATGCAATTATTACATATTCGAAATATCATTGTGTGATTGTAGGTGACTTTAATCTTACGTATTGTAGTAGCTCTATTAAAAATAGCTCTATTAATAATCAGTTTGTTAACTTTCTAAAGTACTGTAAGCTGAACCAATGTAATAACGTTTGTAATAAATATGAAGGCATCTTGGACCTAGTTCTAACGAGCCTTGACTCTAAACATCTCAAAGTGATGTCTGTCGTTGAGCGACTGGTGCCAATAGACGCATATCATCCTCCATTAGAAGTATTACTTACGTTACCTAGAGGTCAGAAGATCAGCTAACCGATTAGTACGACTCAAATCTGAAATCTGAGCTCTGAGTGGAATTTTCGAAAAGCCGATTTCTCTGCCTTATATTCTAACATAGCCAACATCGACTGGTCAGACCTTCTGTACCAGCAGGATATTAATGCGGCCGTAAATGTTTTTCATGATAGGTTAAATAATGTTATTAATGATCATGTCCCATTAAAGCAAGCGGTATAAGTTTTAATTAATTCTAAAATGTAATTTACCTTTTGACATTTAACTGTGTTATAATTTTTCTTGCTAATTGTAAACTATTCTTATTTTGTATATTAATAATTTGTATTTTAATGAAATAATACTGTAAAATCCTATTTGACATAACATATAAGCGCATTGGTGTTACACTGTAAGCTTGTGTTGTTTTCTAAATAAATAAATAAACAACTATAGTAAATGAAATCGAAACTCCTTTGCCTTTTTGAATTATATTTATTGTTGTCAAATTAGTTATCGATTCATATGTCGTTGTTTGTTCACGCTTAAACGTCATCGACCTCGTCCCAACAAATATATCAAACATACAAACAACAGCTGCTACGAAAAAAAACAAGCATAAATCATACTCCTTAGTAATTATACAATATAGTTTTCTGTATTGATTTACATCAGTTCTGCAATTGACTTTGTGAGTAGGTGTTGTGTAGGTGCGCGGGCGCCGCGTAGGGATGTGCCTCGTTAGGACCGAGCGACCTCTGCAGCTGATAATTGCAAAAAAGATTATCCTCGAACAAAAACGACTGCACTGCTACCTGACGTACGCAAAATGCAATTTGTTTTAACGCTTCCTTTATTTTATGGTAATTTCAAAATTGCTTCAATTATAGCACATGATAATTCCATGGCTGACTTCTGCGGACGGATAGTTAATTAATGGGATTATAGGTCATTCGTATAATGGTCTGAAAATCGTTCGTCATGCGGTAATAATAGATAGTATTTACAACGGGCGATAATAGGTAGCCGGTAATAAATAATAAATGTTATTGTTATCAGTACCTATAGTATGACTAAAACGTGACCGTAATCATAGTTTCGGCATCACAGATCGCTTAAAATTACAAATAGAGTATGCGTACACAAATGCTAATTATTGCGCTGTTGTACGCCATAATAAAAAAACATGAGTCAAGCTCGAAAAGGTGGTTAATGAGCGCGTTTATGAAAATGTCCAAATTATGCCGCATCCTCCGTCCGGTCGTTGACTCAATATCTCGATGTTCTAAATCGGGCAGCGCCTGTGCACACCTTTGTAGAGGTCAATCGTCCGAAGGTATATCTGCGAAGGGTACCGCAGACTTCCTTCATAGAGGGTCGTTCGCGAACAATCGCGTGAAAACTCCTTATTATGGTCGCGGGTTTTCGTTGTTGCACGTGTAAATAGCTTGTTTGTACACAGTTACGACTGTTTGTTGGCTCGTTTACGTTCGTATGAAATGCGAAAATGTTCCTTTGACGTCCAACAGTAATACACAAACGTTTATGTCGCATTGTCCGACCCTTGATGTGTTCGAGCCAATCAGAAAGCTTTTGTTAGCGTCGGCTTGGATCTTCACAAAGAACAAAATTCTATAAACCATCAGCGTAGTACGCATTTGTCTGATCAAAAGTTGTTTGTTGGGCTTAAGCAACGTACACCGCAATCCTTTTTTAGCCTGCTCTTCGTATCGAGTTGGCGCAATAAACCTAATGTTCAACTACTGTGTGGTTTGTATTCGATCTGATGTTCGAAATAGGTATTTCAATTGTTTGAAAAGTGGTAACTTCGATACGCCTTGTTTCCCTAATTGGATCTCCCTTGACAGGCGGCTGTACAATAAGTTTTATATTGAAGACATTTAATTTAAGGTCGTAGTAATTTTAACGTGACCTGTTTGCCAGAGAGTCATAATAACATATTTACTGAGCACGGCTATTAAAGCGAGAAGTATTTCTCGGCTGTCCCTGTTGTATTAATCAGCTGACTTGGAATTTCACGCGTGGCGCTCGCGCATCCTGTCACTGATGCTTGTGCAAGCGTAACTTTTTATTTTACTTTTCCACTTATTGGATTATTTTTGTCTCGGAATATGTGTGTCATTTTGGAAGCTTGTTTATTTGGATTGTTCGTAATACGAGTAACCAGTTGTATAAAGATAAATTAGATGCCAATTGAGATATATTTTTTTAAACGAATGTAGGAGAATTACTGTAAGTACATGATATCCTAACTAATACTTTAAATTAATGCAAATGTAAGTTTGCTTGTTTGTTACGCTTTCACGCCTTAACTACTCGACTGACCATCATAAAATTTGGCATACTCACTGTCAGAAGTACAGAAAAGGAAATGGGGTTCAAATTTCATTCAGAAATACGTACTGATCTCAAACGAGCGAAGAAGCAAGCAAAATCTAATATTCGTCTAAAGACGCTGTACATCTCAATACTTACAATTCTTATAACTATAATACATATAACACCGAGATTCACATCAACTACGGAGGTAAGGTTCTTGTCTTGTGTGAAAGTAACGTTTATCGACCGAAGTAACCACCTAAAAAGCACAGTGTTAACCCATTGCAATCGTTTTGCATTTTTCAAGCCCAGCATATTAAAGTATATGCATAAATATTTAACATGATTTTCCATATTTTTAACATTTGATAATCAAATTATTCATGGCCATAGTCACGTAATATTAAAAAAGTAAAATTGAATCAATCAATAAATTAATTAATACGGTTGTTAAATATAATTTTAAATACAACACGTATGAATGCTATCATTATATATTTTCGTTGTAATTCCAACGTTTTATAGTCGAGTTTTCTCCCTAAGTGTTTCTGGCAATGATCCGGGCGCCGGCGGAAGCGAACATTGGCAGCCGGGGCGACCACCTCTTGCAAACAACCCATCTTTGTCTGGCGCTTAAACATGCTTCTTTACTACCAACATGCCGGTTTTTTATTTTGTATAACTGTATTTAGAGTTATACTTTAATTATCCTCTAAGTTTATCTGAACATATATGTAGTATACCTTTAGAAAACCTTGTGAATAAATCTGCATCCCTGAGGGTTCTTCTATATTGTTCTCGAAGATGTATGATGTCTGCCAACCCACACTAGGCCAGCGTGGTGGATTATGGCCATAACCTTCTTATGCCGAGAAGAGGCCCGGTTAGTTCTTCAAAAAATATTATTTATATCACATATTTCGGTTTTTTCTAAACCTTTTTTTTAAGCCATTTTCAATAAGCTAAACGCAATATATGCATACTAAATCAGATTGCAGTAAGGAAGTTTGTTAATTTTCAATATTAAATTAAATATTTATAAATTTCGAATTTTTCATGTTGAGACTAATGACACCACCATACTGAGAATGACTTTAGCTTGGAACATAATGACACCACGTTGTGGAGAATGATCGAAAAGATTTACAATTTAGTTATTTTCAATAAATATTTGGTTAACCAGTTGATAATCGTTTATTTGACAAATGTAAGCACAAATACAGAATATTATATTTGTCAAATGTAAGCACTACTCCAGAAACTCTCTGCTCCAACGGCCGTGGGTTCTGCGCGCTATGTTCCCTGCCCACTGCCACTTCAGCTTGGCTATCCAAAGAGCTATGTTGGCAACTTTAGTTTGCCTGCGGGTCTCCTCATTTTTGATTCGATCCCGCAGGGAAATCTCGACTATAGCTCTCTCCATCGCCCTCTAAGTGACTTTGGGCGTTCTGATGAGGCCCACAGTAAGCGAGGTGACCACGTCTCTGATCTTTAAGTCATCACTGGCAACAGTGGCAACACATAGTGGTCAAAGACTTTCGTATTAAGACACTGCGGTATATTGGACTCAAAAATATGTCATACTTTCCCGAACGTTGCCCAGCGGAGTTGAATTCAACGATTGACCTCTTTCTAGAAGTTGGACCTACCTAACTGGATCATTTGTCCCAGATATACATACGTGTCGACGATTCGAGGGTAAGTGCCCAACCTTAATAGGAGTAAGTATGACATGGACGTTGGACATAATTTTACCTACGAGACCTACTTGTCGGGAGACTACAGAGGCCATCGAGGATTATGCCGAGGTCTTCCATGGCCTCAGCCATGACCACGATATCGTCGGCAAATCCAAGGTAAGTAATTCAACGTTGATGTTGATGCCAAGTCCTTTCCAATCCTTGCTTGAAAACATTGTCCAACGCTGCGGTGAACAGTTTCGGAGATATAACATCTGCCTCACAATTTGCTGTAGTTTCATCGGTTTCTAGCTCTGGTCTTGGAGACGGACTAACAGTGTTTGTATGAAAACGCCATCGCGTTTCCATACAAACACTTCAGCAATTCGACATACCGGTAGCCAATCTGGCTCCTTTGGAGAGACTGCTGCACTGCCTAGGTTTCGATCGAATCGAAGGTTTTCTCATAGCCCACAAACGTTACGTATAAAGGCCGGTTATACTCCTCAGATTTTTGTATAACCTACCGCAGCGTATGTATGTGGTATTTGGTACTGTATGACTGAAAGTCGTCTTACCTACTCTCGTGATGACCCTTGAAAACAAGTTGTAGACGTGACTCAGAAGTGCGATGGGTCTGTAGTTTTTTAAGAGGGTTTTATCGCCCTCTTAAAGATAGCTTAATGGATATTCAAATTATTTTAAATTATTTAATTACTTTGTGTTGATTAACGGTTTTCGTCAACAAAGACATGGTCTTAATTAAGATTTTCCTTTTTATTCTCGCGGTATTTTCCAGAATTTTCTTTCCCTTGCTTTGCTTGCTTTTAAAGTATCATAGTTATAAATATCGCGCGAGTAAATTTGGGACTGGAATAGTAAGGCTATTACTGATATAAATCGTTAAATACGCGTGTGAAAGTATTATGTGTTAAAGAAAAACCTAAATTTCTTTAATAATCATGATAAATATCTGCTAGATGCCGCCAAAAAATGATTTTGTTGCCCACAATGATGTAGCATAGAATGACCAATTGAGAAAAAGTCCGTTACATACTTGTCTATGAGCATAAAACCTCAGTAATATTTATTCGACATGAAATCATTTGCAACTGGCTTATATTAAAAAACAAACGAAAATATTACTTTATGTATATTTACGGCATTTAGGTTAAAACAAATGATATTTTTGGTGACAAATTGTAAATAACTACCAAAAGTTACTTACAATTCTTCGACACGTACTTATTTCTTTACCGAATCTTTGCCATCGACTGAAGACCCCTGCCGTGCACCCGGGAAGGTGTATTCAAATTGCGATGGAAATTAAATTGTTCAGTAAATAATTTAACCAACGTGAGTGCGACAAATGACGTTTTTCTTGTGACAATAATTTGACCTTGGGTTAAGTTAAATATTATCAAGTGTTTAAAAAGGTTTTTATATTAAACGGAAGGTAATTTATAAGACTTTGAAATGCTGGCATAATTAAAATGATTAAGTAGACTAGATGTGCCCACGGTTTCACCCGCGTTTATAGTTACTGAGTAGCGTGATGTTATATAGCCTATAGCCTTCCTCAATAAATAGGCTATCCAACACTAAAATAATTTTTTAATTTGATATAGTAATTCCTGAGATTAACGCGTTCAAACAAACAAACAAACTTTTTAGCTTTATAATATTAGCATAGATTAGTATAGATATTAAATATTTTGTAAACAAATGTTGAGTCAAAAGCCGTAATCGGAATAGGAAAATAATGACGTATAGCGATCCTTTTTTAACATTTAATGCTAAATAAAAGTTTTCTATTTATGAACTTATTAACGCATAAAGCAGTACCTACTACATATAAATAAGAAGATATTCAATCATACCCCAAAATGTTAGGATATTTAAATATTTAGTTGGAAGACATATTTAAACAGTTTTGAAGAAGACCACCCTACCCAGCATCGGGACAGGCGATTTAAGCAGGTCTGATATTATTATAAGTATATAAAATATATATAGGTTGTATATTATATATATAATATATATATACTCTACTCAACTCTAACTTGACTATGAGATGACCGTACAAAACACTTAACGATAACTCGCTTTTTGCTTAAAAAAAACATATCGTGAGTAAACCTACTTGGCTCTGGATTCTACATGATGTGCTCAAAAGTATGTCATGCCATGCAAAACTACTTGACGATAGCCTTCCTTTCCGCACGCTAAAAAAGTATTGTAGATGCATAGCTGCAGTATAGGGACCGTTTATAAATAGGTTTGAATTCATAAGACATTATTAATCGTTTAAAAATGTAGGTAGAGATGTATTTCTTACTAGATTTTGCGTAAATGTAGATTAGTGTCTTTGATTAGTGTACTAGTCGAGTAGTTAAGGCGTGAAAGCGTAACAAACAAACTTATATTCACATTTATATTATTAGTTAAGACATCCAGAAAGTTTCAATTAAGAAAAGGTTCTAAATAATAGGTGTGGGTTGCGTGCTATCTACCGGACATAGTGCCATGCCCGAGAGTCCCAGACTATTAGATACTACTGTGCAAGAATAACATGCTGTTCGGCTATAGTTAAAGAGATGTTTGTCGATACTGATGGCCAATTTAAACATTACTATAGGTTCTAAGGATATGCCTGCATTGAATTGTGATGTGGTAATAATTATATTTACGCTAAATGGCAGGTTACATAGAAAAATATGCATTTGATATTCTATTTCTCTAATATTTCTGAGGCTTCCACGTTGGTCCTGTGACGCAAGCATGAACGCAGTTTTTTAATGTGTAAGGATTCCAATTTGTTTCGAAAGTAGGTCACAGTATATTTTGACTTTCTGACAAGTAAATTTTAATATATTTTATAAAAGGAAACGAATGTATCTAGTACTGTATACAGGTTGTTCTATTACATTGAATCTGGATATAACTGAGTTAATATATCTTTAACTATTCGGTAAGAGAAGAATCATGAGGTACATATGATCCACATTTTCATAAATATATACATTATATAATGATTTTTACATATAATATAAGTAAAAGGCTTCTACATCTTCTACCGCGTATTTCCAAATGTTGTTATACAGAAACATTTTGGATAGAAAAATCCATGAATAATTTGCATGACTCGCGAATCAGACTGTGGACTTCATTATTACCAGTTGCACCAGCGCTCAGACTTACACCAATGCACCGACACGGTTATTTATGTTTACATAGCTTAGACTTTTTAATAAGACATACCTTGTCGTGATGAGACTTGACAATGCTTTAAGTATGCCAAAATATATCGAAAGTAGACTATTAATTTTATCGATACACAGGTCGTACCCTACATTGCATTATAACCATCCATTTGAATGGAATACTGGAAGTCAGTGACCTTTTATAAACAAATATATGAACTTTTATTGACCATAAAACGTTTTTCTTTTTGTCATTATGACATTTATTAACCTGATTTTTATGTACAGTTTATAAAATTAGCCTTACTTTGATCTTATAAAATCAACACAACAATGTTAAAGCCATAAAATTTGGCCACTGCGATTAATTTAAGCGAAATCGTGACGTACATACATAATATGTATATGCACTCGTATGTTATAAGGGTGGTTCCAATAAAGTTTTATATCATAATTATAAGTAAAATACTATCCTAATAACCCTTCAGACATAAGTAAATCACACCTATATTTCACCAGCCATGTTCAGTTGTCACGTCAATGGGGAACAGGTCTGATATACGGCATATACTGAGAACAGTGCGGTACTCTGGTCTGCTACTGAAGTACTGAGTTTCTTGACAGACAAGCTCAACCCTTTCTCTCGAACTAATAATCCAACTCACAATCGCCGGTCGCACTTGCTTTTATGATCTATTTTTCAGTTTTGTCAACCAGCCAAATGAAGTCATTTAGGTAATGGCAACCTTTATGATGGTCACAATGTAGAACATGACATCACACCATTTCCAGGTCGTTAAGATCCTATGTAATACGAAGCGCAACTATAATTGATATCTCCGGTGTTCGAAGCGTCTTTAGTCTATGGTAGTCTATTTAGCTACAAGCAGGTCATAATAATTTGTTTGTTAGCCATTTAATGAAAAGAAAATCCATCTCTAACCTTAATCCTAACCAATATTATAAAGGCGAATGTGAGTTTGTTTGTTATGCTTTCACGCCTAACCTACTCGACTAATCATTATGAAATACACGTTGTCAGGGGTACATAAAGGGACATGGGGTACCTTTCATCCAGAAAAAGTACTGTTCCCGAGCAGGCAAAGCCGCGGGCATAAGCTGTAATTATAATATAATAGGGGTTAAAGTAAGAAGTTGCCGTTGTATAGTAATAGATACTTTGAATTGACATAAAACTTTAATAGTGTGAGATTTTCATGTGAAACATTTTCACATGATACCTATAAGATTCTTCTTTTAAAAAGTGTGCAACATTCAATATTCGACTTTCAATTGTTTTTTTAATTGAGCTAGGGAAGATGGATAGTTCGAAAACCCGAGTCATTTTTGAATACGAGTTCCATCGCGGAACTAACGCGGCAGAAACGGCTCTCAATATTAACGCTGCGTGTGGAGAGGAGACTGCTAATGAACGCACCGTGCGTTTTTGGTTTAAACGCTTTCGTAATGGAAACTTCGACTTGAAGAACGAACCACGTGCAAGACCGCCCACACAGGTGAATAACGCTGAATTGAAGGAGATGGTGGAAGCCGATCCCAATCGAACTACCCAGGAATGAGCGGCATGGTTTAACGTTACCCTACCTACAATATTGGCTCATTTGCATCAAATCAATAAGATAAAAAATATAAATAATGGGTGCCTCATGATTTGACTGATCTGCAGAAAGAAATGCGTGTTGAAACTTGTGTTGCCTTGTTGAATCGTTACAGAAATGAAGGAATATTAGATCGGATTATGACATGTGACAAAAAGTGGATTCTTTACAATAACCGTAAGCGAAAAATGCAATGGCTGACCCTAGGTGAAACGCCGCAACAGTGCCCTAAAGCAAAGCTTACCAATGAAAAGGTTAACTGTTTGGTGGTCTCTTCATGGTGTTATTCACTATAGCTTTCTCAGGTCTAGTCAAGCAATAACAGCAGATGTTTACTGTGCCGAACTTCGAACAATGATGGCGAAACTGGCAGTGAAACAGCCCCGACTCGGGAGAAACCGTTGTAGTTAGTTGTAGTTAGAAACCATACGTCATACTTCTTACTCGCCAGACCTTGCTCCATTGCACTACCATTATTTTCGTGATTTGGACAATTTTCTACGTGATAAAAAAAAAACTTCCCAGTAGGCAGTACAAAATGCTTTCACACAGTTTGTCGAATCTAGATCTCCGGAGTTTTATCGTAAAGGCATAAATGAACTTCCGTTTAGATGGCACCAATACATAGATAATGAGGGTAAATATTTCGATTAAATAAATATAGTACATCTTAAAAAAAAAAACGTTTTTTACGGCAATTTCATACTTTAACCAATTTTTTTTAATATTTAAAAAGTATAAAAACATTTTTCATGAGACAATTTCGTAAGTCATATTCAATAAGAAAACAAATTTATTTTGGCTGAAAGTAGACGTGGCGTGTCGACGCGGCGGTCGGTCCGCTGATGAGGCCGCTTCTCTTTTTGTGGGCCATTAATATTTGCAATGTCACTTTTAATTGCTTCGGCTTTAGTTCACTGTGTATTTCTCGTTAATACTGAAATAAAGCAACCGTTATATTTACCGAAAGTAGCAGTAACTTTATTAAATACTAGTTCGTGATTTCATACGCGCATATACATATGTGCCATCTATGAGGGTCTCTTACCTCAAAAAGGTAAATACGTATTTCTTTGCTTCGTAATCTCACTTTGGTCATTTGAGTAAGAAATAAATTTCTTTTGCTGAATGAAGGCAAGCCTGCGTCTTCAAAACGAAATAACTTCCATTCCTTTAAATACTAAATGTCAATACTAGTATGACTATCACATCTATGGTGAGACTGGTTTCTATACTGTATTACACATCGTGTTACTAAACAGTGTGGTTATATCTAAGAGTCGTATGGTATCCATGAATGTAGCCTCATGCAATTTATTAATTATTTTCTTGCGTATGAAGCAACGTTTTCCAAATTGATAATATGGACTTGTAATTTGCTGATACGGTGTTTATCTCTTAAGAAAGAACAGCAAACATGAATAAACTGTAAACAAGAAACGCCGAGAAAGTAGATTGTACGTCCAAATATATTTGTAAATAAAAAAATGTGTGTAAAATATTTTTTTTACAGTTAAACCTGTAGGCTTTAATCACTAGGCTTTCATCCTTATACCTATATGCCACCTCCTTCCTACCTAAGTCATAATATGTAGACCAAATATAACATTCTTCGTTGCAAGACAAATTCACTTGAAGACTCTATAGATTTTTATAGTCTATTTGACTATTTGGAGATTGTATATTTTGATCAGCGGTGCAATCCGATATGTTTATGACAGAGTTTTATGACAGTTGTCATATCGTACGTGTTCTGCCAACCTTGGGCCCGCCGCGCACTCGAGCCGGGCAGCGCTACTCGACTAGTGAATTATACTAGTCTTCAGTGACGCCCTCACTACGCCCGCTATTATTAAACGAGTTCATTGGAACATCTATTTGCGCAATTTGTAGCATCGTATCCACAGCATTTTGATGACCTTATTGTGACTGCATGCATAATGCACTGATATGTTTGTATACGGTACTATGTACTGTACAGTGATCGGAACTGATTTCACTGATTGACCATTGATCTATATTCCCAGCACTTTAACAGGACGTGTTGCTTTAACTCCGGGTGCCTAGAATGTACCGAATAAACATCATAGGTACAAAGTGTACACAACCAAGTTACACAGACTTGTTTTTCAATTTCCAGCCTCGTTTTGGACACGCTAAACTACTACAGTCACATTTGTTCGAATTTTTCGTTAATACAGGGGCGCCTCGAGACTGTGTGCGTGGCGCATGCGCTTTCGCCCTCGCTACACGCGCTGTCCATTCACTGCGCAACCGATGCGTCCAGTGAGGCACCGCAATGCTTTTGTTTAGGTAAATATTCAGGTTGTCAGACTGGCACGCGTCCTGGACGGGCTCGATTGGATTTTAAAGTCAAATTCAGTATGTAAGTATGTATAAAATATGTTGGGATCGGTCGGACGACGGTCGGCGGACTGCGGGCGGAGAGGCGGCGAGGCGCGAGGCCTGTCGTGTCGCTTGGCGCGGCTCGGCGGAGTGTCGGTGTGAGCGGGCGCGGGCGAGTGTGCGCGGGTGCGCGTGTGGTGGTGAGCGCGGCTCGTCGCGGCGCGCCCCGTCAGTCGGCGGCGGCGAGTCACGCGCGTCGTCTCGTACACCTCTCTCTGCTCTGCGCTACACTTCGCGCAGCTCACCTGCCACCGCTTAGGCTTCGGCTCTCACGCTCTCGAGCGTGGAGGTCGCGCCGACCTCGCGCCTCACAGTTTCGGTCCTCGGCGGTTTCACCTCGGTCGGTCGTCCACTCCACTGCAGCGGGAGCCGCGCTACTATTGATACGCGTACGACGTCTGTGCTGGTGCGTGCCGTGACTCCGGCTGGCCGGTGGCCGCCGCGTGCTGTGACAGTGAAATCGTGAGTCTCGCTGTATCGTGCGGATGTGCAGTGATGGATGAGTAGACAGAGCCCAGTGCGTGCGCGGACCGGCGGTCGACTGTATTTCTGGCTGAGTGGGAAAGCGGGTCGTCAAAATTGAGCCCAAACTGTATCTAGGTGGGTATCGTGGATTATGACCGACGGATGTAGCCTAGTAGCCGGTGAGAGTCTGCTGGCAGGGCGACGATTGAATATAGATAGCGTACAAGATGGAAAGTTGTCAATAGTGGGTGCAATAAGTCAGTTGTGCCACATCGCTCAGCTGTTTTGTCTGACGCATGTACACCTATCAATTGAGCTTGTTGTGGTTAATTATTTGTTGGCATTTTTGTGATTCAGTAATTATAAGTGCAATGTGTGTGGAGCGTGGAGCGTGGAGACGAGAGCGCGGGAGTGCGTTGATCACGACACAGGAAACACGTGTTAGGTGTCCGACTGCTGTGTTTAGCATTGCAATGACATTATATTTGAATTCCCCGCTGGATGCTTTCTTCTTTGACTGGTTTCAACTGGTTAATAAAACCTTTATGAATTTATTGACAACACAAATATCTGCCTCAATTTTTTATTTATCGGCCATATATGCTTGTATGGTATAGGTACATTCAAGTCATACAGACCTTGACTAATGTATTCCTAATGATGATGATGATGATTTAGTAAGTTTAATATTGAACTTGGGTCAACAACTCGTGTCGTGAATAGCTTAGCCTTCGCAAATTGAATTAGATAGAGCTCATAGAGCCAAGTCCCTTGCAATGGAATTATAGTAATACTTTCATTGGATAAGCGGGACGTTCGGACAAATACACAAACAAAATTAAGCCATAAAATATAATACCTACCTGACTAATGTTTTCTATTGTTATTGTTATGTAAAAGAATGATCGAAATACAAGTATTAATTTCAATATTTAGATCCTGATTGAACCAAACCCGTAATTATTAGACAACGACATAATTATTAACCATATTAAATGTATAACAATTTCATAGCATCACGTCATTTTAACAAGGTTTAGTTAGAAATTATCAACATCCATATTTCACTCCCATTAATTAACATCCAACCCGAATAATATGTTCAAGACTCGATAATCGTACTCGCAGGTTCAGCCATAGCGATAACTACTAACGAACCGGCAAGACAGATTATACCTACATGATATGACACAACATTATAGGTTTAAAACTAATAAATATAAAATACTAGCTGTCCCGACAGACGCTGTCCAGCAGACACGAAAAACTACTACTAGCTTTTTACTTTAATTCGTATTTTAAGTTATTAAATTATCCCGATATTTTGTAAAAATTAAGAATATTTGAAATTATTGCTGTTTGTGAAAAATTAATCCAAGTTAATGTCTTGTGTTATGTAATGTGGGAAAAATAGGCAAAAATTAGGATATTTTATAATATATACATATAATAAAGATTAAAAAAATTAATAGTCTGTGTTTTCACTATTGACACGAATAACACAATCACAGCGATTTGGCATGCTTAAAATCAGTTCATCAAAATCACTTTGAGGAATGACCGCCCACGTTCTATTTAACAAGTCATAAAGGTGTTGTGGGGTATGTACGGCATCCATACTCTGCAAAGCTCTTCTTTGGAGTATGTCCCATGCGTGTTCAATTGAGTTGAGGTCTGGAGATTAAGCAGGCCACGGCAGGACGTCGATATGAGCATCGGCAACAGTACGTGTTACGACTCTAGCCGTGTGTAGACGTGCTTTGTCATGCATTAGTTGAAATGAATCATCCAACGAGGTTCGCAAAGGGATGATCACGCCTGAAACAATCATCTCCGCATAAATCTGAGCATTGAGGTTGCTCCTGATCTAAGTGAGATCAGTTCTTCCACCGATCCAAATACCGGCCCAAACCATTACTGTTCCACCTCCATATGAATAAACTTTCTGACAAAATTTCAAACGTTCTTGACGCCCAGAAGTTCTCCAAATCTGAGTACGTCTTGTATCTGGTCTCACACCGAAACGAGATTCATCAGAAAAGCAAACACAGCGCACGTCTTCTTCCTCCCAATGTCTGTGTTCGCGAGCCCATTGCAAACGGGATCTACGATTGCAGGGTGCTATAGGTGGAACTCTCAGCGGCCTTCGGGAACGCAGACCCACTTCACATAAACGATTTCCGATGGTTTGGTCGCTTATCAGCAAGCCTGAAGAGCTGAGGAGCCTCGTAGCTAACATCATGGCGACAATGTTACGATTCCGTCGAGCAGTATTTTGGATGTACCTGTCCAGTCTGCGAGTGGTGATGCGAGATCGTCCTCCATGTCACTCGGCCCCGCTGCCCGTGATACGATAGCGTGTCCAGAGTTATAACGCTCTGTCTAGTGCCAAAAGCGACAGCCACAGTACGTTGCCTGGAACCAGCTTGCAACATTCCGACGGCTCCCATCATCTCTTGTGTTAAATGATGTCTTCGCTCTATATTGATGCAGTTTTTTTCAGTTTCGATGCAGAAGTTGTAATGGTTTTATAAAAACGCTATTACACACTTTTATAGAAAGCCTGATTGACAGTTGATTATCTATTTATTATCGAAATTTAAAGAGAATTCTTCTTTTTATATAGTGAAAATCACCAATAAAATATAAAGAACCAATTACAATAAAAAAAGTTAAAATAATAACCCTCAATTGCGGTGAACCTCTAAAACGTATTTGATCCCTAGGCTCTTTTGATGTGTGTACGTTTGACGTAACAACAGTGAATTCAAATTTGGAATGAAACGCGTTTTAAAACGCAGTCTATATTGTCACAATCAATGATTGTAAATTCCAATAGTAAAAAAATAACTTACAAATTAAAATAATCTCTATTTGACGTTTACGATTAAATCTACAGATACACCAGGGCCGGCGTAGGTTTAAATTAAGTACCGTAAATTATTTATAGTATCGCATTTGTCTATGTTTTGAGAATATATTTTATGTTTATAAAGATTTAGTATATTCTGTCTAAAATTAATATTATCTTCGGTCTACATTTTATCATTAGGGATAAATGAGTAGGTAAATTCACACCGGACACAATTCTCAAGTAATTGCTTACGTTTAGCCTTTTACGACGACCGGCGCCAGATGATAAACAGCTGACACCCAATACTCCAAAATTTATGAAAAAGCAATCATTACCACCCTACGTAAAGTTTTAACAAAGAAACTTTGTAAATTCGCTTCTACTAAATTCGAATTTAGTGTACATTTTCATTTCTAATTGGAATTGGAAATACAGTCGTAACGATATTGGGCGTCGCTGAATATTATTTATTTCTGAATAAAATTATACCCAAATATTGACATGCATGTTACATTTTGAATAAACTTGAAATTAAGCCATTGGGTTTATGAATTCGATGTTCACAATGGTGCTTTGTTAAAATTCTGTCGTTTCTTAATTTAACGCCTCTCATGATTTCAATCAATTATCGCTTCTACATTTTTGAAACAAATAATCTTCTTGTGTTTACTGAACGATGTTAACTGTATGATTCAATGCAGAGTATAGTAATTAATTAAATTTAATCTCATCTATCAATCAAATGGAAAGTTTGCCTGGCGTTGGCTATAGTTCAAAGAGTAGATAAAAATGTGCCAATCTGAGAAGCGGGACAAGGCCGCGTCCTCAATTCCCACGCGGGAAAACTGTGGATCGCGTAATAAACTCGCAATTGTACATTCTACACGTCTGCAATGTAACGTGATATTTTTACTCTTTGGGCATTTCTGCAAATTGTTTTCTAACCTCGATACTTGAACATACGTGTTTTATCAGCCAATGATGCTTCCACTGCGAGGCGGAGGCCTGCTTTACAACGAGTGCGATAAGGCTTGATCTATCACGCAGGCTATGGTTGGGTTGGAGAGATTCGTACGTCTATGCGATAAAGCCTATAAGTCTACTATATTTTTATTTCAACTAGAGATCATAATTGTTGGAAAGGATAAACCTTTTCACTTGAAATCAGAGGAGCGATTGATAAAAAAGTTATAAAAATATTCGTGTATCAATAGTCGACCCTCATCAACAGCCCAGGCGTCGATAGATACTACAGTTCACTGTATGAATGAGTAGATGACGAAGACCGTTTACCATTTCTTTGCATTATTTCGATTCAAATCTTGCGTTCTTAATTTTGACATAACGTCGCCACTGGCTTACCGTAATATTTACTATAGCGTATCTAACAATAGCTACCGAACAGCGACTGACCTCGCATAAAAGTTCATTACGACGCTAAATCACTTTGTGACCTTTATTTTGTGACAGGCAAGCGTTCTAGAACATTATACACCCCTGCTTTGAATATGCAATTTATTTATTGGAGTCCAGAGACTGCGAAATTTAAATATTGAAGAAAAGATAGAACATGAATGAAGATAATAAATAATATTATAAATCCGTCCATTTCTTTTTTGTTGACCTTATATTGTTACTCTATAAAAAATAAAATTCCAAATTGAAATACAAAGTCTAGCAACACAACCACCACAGACTAACAAATGCCGCAGATCAAATATTTGTGGTGCGGAGCCAATAATTGTCGAGCATATCCTAGCCACACTGAAATCTCAAGTACGTTGCACTGACACTCATTATCACTTGGAAGCGTCACGCTCACGGCCGTCAGTTGCTTGTGTCAACAGAGACGACGCGATTGCAGGTGCCTGTGAGCGGCAGAGGTCGTTCACCCCGCCCGCCACCGATATTCGGATACACTATACAAGCTTATAGCTCGCTATAGCGATAACGGGCCTCTGTCAGACGGACGGACGGCGGACACGTGTCGCTTCGCGGGAAACAAAAGGGAATTCGAAGCATGCCGCGAATAGAGTCACGTTCGAGTCTCTAATTTGATGTCACGAATCGATTGTTCAAATTTATTGTTTCAGTTTTTTGGTAACCCAATCAAATCTGCACGTGTTATACGTTTTTAAATTGGAAGTTGTTTTCATCGGCAGCTAAATATAATAGCGACAATTTCACACTGCTTTACTACAAACCAGTCGTAGAAGATTGTCTGAAATAAATACCAAAAATACAGCTGTTATTGAAACATCAAACTGACACACATCCAGGTTTCAAGCAAAGATGTTTCAAAACCTGTCTCCGATGTAATAGCTATATACTAGTCATATTTTTTTCTAATAATCTTCTATCTCTCTTCTATCATATACTTTGTTTCTATTTACAATTGATTAAATTGTAATGAAACGTTTGGAATAAAATAGTTTAGATGCACCCAGGACGCTTGACCAACAGGCTGGGGTATAATCTCGGGCATCACGTATCGCATGTCCGTCGTAGGGACAGGGGACACAGAATCTGGGCCAGAGCCCGGTTATTTCGGTCCTTGAATTGGGGCGGCACGTTAAAACATCGGGGTTTCCGAGTCGTGGGGACGATGAAAACAAATAGTTACATGCCATACCTGAGTGGGCGTTTTTGTGCTAAGCGAATACCTACTCAATGCCGTAGGCGTAAGAGTGAGTGACAATGTCGACTTGACGACGCCGACGCTTGACTTATATTAATGGCCGAAATCATAACACATTGTCGAGCCACGGATGGATTAGGCATAGTAACTTTTTTATACTGTGAGGACTGCTTGATTGGTTTATTTTTTCTTCTGCAAGTATTCAGTTCTTTAACTTTTCCATAAGTGATGAGGTCATTTATTACGCTTTTTTGTTTCGTATGTGCAATGAATTGTACGGCTAATTAACTACAAATAAGGTTGCTTGTACAATGAACAAAATCCGATGGAGCAGGGCCTTAGCGTGAAAGTTAAGAATGAATTACTTAGAAAACTGGTTCAGAAAATTTCACTTAAGCAGTCATTTAATCGACCGATGGTACAGCATATACATATATTATTCACTACTTTTACTTTCCTCGTTACCCTGTTTAGGTACGTACTAAGTAACAGTATCAATAACGTGAACCTATAACACTTACAAAGCACATTCACATGTAGTGTAATCATTTATTCAACGTTCATCGTCGCTGACACAGCCCACCAGGAATTGGGGCAAGCCTACATTACTAAAACTCTGACCAGTAATGCTAGACCTCCCTTGCCTCCTCGACAACTATAATTCAAGATGATTTCGAGGTAACCGTTGCCGACACCACGGCTCTACATAAACTAGACGGTGTGCAAACATATCGAGCGTATGAAGCAAATTTTTAATTCGCTATCGTATTTAGATTCATAGCTTTTTCTGGGTATTAATTGGCAAACTCGAAAGCTGCTGGTATTTAATGACGCTTGAAGTAATGAATCACTCTCGTTCAACCAGATTATCCCCCCTGTTTCCTTACACAGTGTTAATTCAAGTGTACAAATTTAAATTGCAAAATTAAATAAGGCTCGTCTGGTTATTACGCGGCATAAACAAATTAAGATCTTTCCAGGTAATTACCCGACACCTGTATTTAGTCGGTTAATATTTATAAAAGTATCGCTAGACCTATCTATTAACATGTTACAAAATACTCGTATTATGTTAGTCGTGTCATATAACGCTTACGTAAAGAATAGGGTTCGACGAGCTTCGTTAGAATTATAATAGGATGACTGGTATCTAGGTAACTAGTACTTAGTGAACAATCATGACATGACTCATACTCGGTAACTATTTAGGAAGTAAACAAAGTAAAATTAAATCAGGAAAGCTTGGTTATGTTGCGATTAGACACACTTCGGCAAAGACGAGGAAATTGTGATTGATTTGACGCGAAAATTGTTAACCCTCGCGTTAATATTTTATAATCGCAGTGTTAGTTTATGTTGCTGCCACCATGACTCGTAACCGAGTTCAAAGTATTTAAATGTCTGCCAACCTTAAATCCGTGTTGTGCACCAATAATAAAACTATTAATATGTACTTACGCCCTATTTCGGCTCACTATGCACATCACCCAAATAGTATGTAGGTACGTATTTTTGAGCACAAAAATCACCGTGTTTGCTAGATGTTGACAAGAGAATTATCATAATTATTTTTCTAGCGCAAACGAAACCTAATTTTTTGTCTGATCCACTGGTTGCGCGTGCGACTTACGGTGTGTTTATGTTTAAAATATGATAATTTGGTTACCAGCCAACAGTAATAACATAAAATGAAGATCACAGCGTATGATTACGGGTAATTTGAATTACCAAACAATCGGTCGGTCCGACAAGTGCGGTGAAATGTAGGCTCACGCTCTGGAAGTTTCAATGTAACCGTTCAGTATTTAATAATGAAATTGTAGAATTTCACTTTAATGAAAAAGTATTGAATCGATATCGGAAATATTAGTGTGTCGGTAGGCAGCGCGGCGGAGCATACTTTCAAATCTCGGCGTCTCAGTCCGTCCCGTGCATTCCACAACTCGCTCACCCACAGCAAGCGGACCGGTCTCGAGCATTGTACCAAACGTCGTACGCGCCCAGTTTACGTAGTCTGCAGACTGCTACACGTGTCCGACCGGCCAGTGGTATTTTGCCGTGGTGGGGTTATATGAAGCGAGGTGCGGTCTCAAGGTGAATCGCCCGGTCAACACACGCTCGACACCAACGAACGCCTAGACCAAACACTGGCCCGTGACCTAACTATAAATATATGAATGGTTAGTCTAAATTTTGGTAATGACCTGCTATTGTTGCGGGTTCAATTCACCGATTCTTGGGCAACTTTGAACTAATGTCATTAGTTGCGTACTCGCATCACGTCGCTCTTGTTCAACAATACACATTTTTGATTACATACGTAGTTATTTATACGTTCACGTACAATGGAGCTAATGGTTCGCTAACATACCAATAATGAAGCCAAACAATTTTTGTTATCACTAGGATAGGACGTCATGCCCTGTGATACAACCTTGGGAATTAAAAAAGAAGGTAGCTTCAGTCCACTGTTACATTTTATTAATTATGTGTTCAACATTTAATTTTATAATGTTCTTTTTTGTCATAAAATTTATAGACGGAAAATTTAACAAAATGCTTTTAATAAGTTTTTTGGTTTCGTCACGCAGTTTTAATAACATCCTCAACGTTGTTATTATGTATATTTAAATAAATATAAATTATAATGTAACGTCGAGCGGTTTCGTTGCAGGGTGAGGTTAAAGTTCTCATTAAATATTTGTGTAGTTTTTACTGATCGGCTGCCAGAACATCAGATTGTACGCCGTGGCTCGATTCATAATAAAAAAAGCCTTGAAAAACAAGTAGTCAGAGCGTGGGTTTCGAAATCTGCACGCTCGTAACAATAATTTAGTCGTTTGTGTTAAAACAGTAATGGTTTTTAAAGCGTAACATTTATTGAAGTTTACGGTTCTACGCTACCGTTCACGATTATCCACTCGATATCGCCACTTTTTTCGATATTGTCTATCGAGGCACAAGCAAAACTGCGTCAGGTATAAATTTTATCGATTGTTTTATCACGCTAACAGTAGAAGTTCTAATTCTTTAAACATTCGAGCTTGCCTACACTATTTCGGTCGGTTTAAATCTAACCCTAGAAATCGATGTCAATGGAGCGAGCACAATGGTGCCGCGCACGGCCGTTGACCGAAATAAAAAATAAACATAAATGGAGCCAAGGAATTGGGAACTAATCGTGATTCACAGCTCTTTTATATAATATAATGCAGCCATTGTTTTGTGGCTTTATATTCATATTAACTTAGCGTTTCACTATAAATTCGGCCTTGGGAATTGAGAATAATAATTACGAGTCAATGATCTTTAGACGTAGTGTTATAATCTACACCATATTTGGATACTGGGGATTTTAAGTGTCCATTGTGATAATAAAGGTCCTATTAACTTATAACAAGAAGTTTATTAACTATTAAATTAGTGGTTCGATTGCTATTTATAGATAAATAACAAAACCGTGAATAGACACGATTTCTTTATAATTGAAGTTTAAAATGATAATTGCACAACCGTCTGGAAAACAACATAACTATTTTTATAATACAATATATTATATTTAAATGCAAGATTATGTCAGATAGCTCTTAGTTTTATAACTTATTAAATGGGTACAATGTACAAAAATGCAGACCGGAAAAATTTACATATCTATGTATATATTAATATATGAAGCAAAAACTTTGTACCCCTTTTTACGAAAATTGCGCGGACGGAGGAGTATGAAATTTGGCACAGTTAAAGTTTATATAGAGAAGGAGTGGCGAATCCTAATATTTTTATAAAATATGCTTTAGAAATACATTAAATTAATGAAAAAGCACTACACGCCCAGAACCATGCATTTGACATATGCAGTTGAATCGCGTTCGTATTATTTCGACATTGTTCGTCTGACATCGTACAATTCTTCGTAACTATGGTTACCTATACCTTATTTATATGTAATAGAGAAAAACAGAAAACAAAGTAGCAAGCTTAGGAATTTTGGTCGAATTTTGACCACTAGGCGACCGCTAGTATTTATTAAATATGAAACGTGTGGGCTCTGACGTATTTTTATTGTAACGACTATGAGTAAGCAACCCGATTAAAGGCCATTTTTATTTCACATTTGACATTTACAATTGAATATATCGCGAACGCTTGTCGTTTCGACACGCTAGTAATCAAATTAAATATTCTATCTGTCTAGTGTCCAAATTCAATGCAGCATGCTTCTATATTTCTGAACTAAATCCAACTTATGTAATCACTCTTTCATTTCGCCAGCTATTTATACTGCCCACATAATATATGGCTCATCTACCTTTACCGCGCTTATTTCTAGACAGGTACATAGAAGCCCGGTTGAGATAGACTATTACTGATAACAAAAACTAATGTAATAAATGGTTTGTGTATAAGGTAGTATACAGTAGCGAGACTAAAGGCGAATTTGACATCTATAATACCAGAACCCAGGACTCAAACTAACGCCAATAGATCAAAGTGACTGTTAAAACGTAATTTGAAATAGCAACAGTTCTATTTAAGTTGTAAACAATAGTCAGAAGATTGCGCATGCGCAACGTGATTGACAATGGTCAAGCTTGGCCGGCCTATTTGTCCACCAGAGCGACAAGTGGCAGATGTGAAAACCGGCCAAGGTGAGACCAGTTTCTTGTTTATAATTTAACCTGATTCACTGACGTCTAGTTTCATGCTAATTTATTATAGTTTATGTGACACAAGCCAATCAAGATCACATTTGAAATAATTAAAAAGTACCTGGCCGTGTAATGATAACTGTTCAAATTGATATTAAAGATTGTCATAAGTGGTCATTAATTTGTTTAATTATGCTGGCTCTATTTCTGGCTTGAGTAGTTAAGATGACGTATTTTATATGTTTAATATGAAAAACGATAATACGAGAAACATTAGTGAACGTGTGAGCAAACGAAGCAAACGCGAATACCGACTTTTAGACACAAGTTTTTATTCTTGGATCGAGGAAAGTTGCGTGTCTAGTATATGCTTAGTTCCCAGGCCCTAAACGTAGCTAAAGGATTGTGTGTGTAAAAGTCGTTTAGTTGACCGGCGAGTTGTGAACATGATCCGTAGGCCCTCAGAGATGATATACAGATGTGACATCAGTTTTCTTTTAATAATATAATATTTAAGAGTTGGTGTTGTTTAGTATGAGAAGGTAAATACGACATCAGTTGCGAGTTGCTGAGTTTTGAAGTACACTTCTGTACTTATTTGCAAATAGATAGAGACTATAGTTTGTTTTTGCTGAGAGCCAAACATATGTTCTTTGCTTCAATTGTTAATCATATTTACACAACATGCTAGTTGCTTTAGGTATTTTTTCCAATACGTTTTAAATTAGAATAGTTTTCTCAAAAGTAGTTCTTATTGACATAAAGTTATATATTTCTGCGCTAGACGCTAACGCGACAACGCTGCATTATATAACTAGCAATTATCATAAACGCATTTTATGTTTAAACCTCCTATTAAAATGTTTTGATTAATTTGTAATTATCAGATTCTGCAAGACATTTACAAGTTAGCGACTTAATCATGCAGTTCATTGTCAATTGCAATCAGTTTTATTTGACATTCTGTTAGTAATTCAAATGTCAAAGTAAATAGGATTACCACCTACACAATAAACGATATATTTAAAACGTTTCGGGAGCATCTTTTGTACACTGTGTTTTAAATTATGCATGCGTTGACTTTGATACTGATCTGGGAGAAATTTTCGGTTGTCTAAGGACTTCTTTTTTATATTTGCAAATTGTTTTCGTGTACGCCCTAGGTACATAGGTCACATGTGAAACGTTACATACCATTCTAAAGAAACGTTATCTTAATTAAATAAATGGGAAATAATATTTACGTCTAATATGTAGTATAGGTTTGAGTTGAAATATTCTAGTAATTCGGTTAAAATACAATAATTGTATACAATGCTAAAGACACCAGAGAACAGGTATTTTTTTAAATTTCTCTGTCTTTTCAGGGGTCAAGCTGTTCCCATAATATATGCTATCAAATCCGGTTAAGCAGTTTTGTAATATTTGTTTTAATGTCTACAATGCTAATATGTAATCATAACTTCAATTTACGGAAAGATCCTTAGACAGTTTTGATCTAAAGCGAAACGAAAAATCAACTAGAGCGATTATTCCACTAAACAGCAATCATACGTTAACTAACACATCAGTCTTAGCCTTATCCATTGTAAAGGTATCTACAGGTGTGATATGTGTGTTAAATTAGTTCCTAATTCATATAGCTTAACATAATAAACCTGCCACTATCGTGAAACGAAATTATGTAATGATGTTAAATAATATTTTGAATATGATGAGGATTAGCAAACTAAATTAAAAACATGCTATTTATGTACCGCAAGATATTAAGCTACAAAAGCACAGTTATAAAATAATTTTAAATATTATGTATATTTTGTTCTTAAAAATATCCTGTCATTGAATAGTTTAATTCAGCTCCAAACACGAAAATGCTTGCTTTAGTCGGAAAAATAAAAGTGGTTTTTAAAGTCAGCAGTTTTTAACAGCTTTAAATAGAAGTAAATATTAAAATTTAATATCGTCATTGTCATTATTTAAGAATTTTTTTTTGTATTACAGTCGTGTTTCAATATATGTATTGATAGTTAGTTAATCTTAGTGACACAAAAGAGGTAGTTGGCTGGTGTATGTATAGATAATCTCTAAAACTACTAATCTGGTTCTAAACGTTATTTTACTGATAGACAACCACGTTACCCCTAAGTAAGATACCATGCAAACGAATCGCGAATGGAATCTGATACATGATATATTGGTATTAAAACCGGTAGCACAATCTATTAGCCGATTTACTATATACATATATATTCAGTACCTTTTTATTATTAACCGACTTCAAAAGAAGGAGGAGGAAGTTCTGAATTCGACAGTATGTTTTTTTTATGTGTGTTTCCTCATAACTTTTTTCTAGGTAAACCGATTTTGATGATTCTTTTTTTATTTGAAAGGGCGCTTTCCATTTGTTCTCATTTAATTTTGATCAAGATCTGACCATTAGTTTTCGAGTTATCCTTAATAATACGTATTTGGTTGACTTCAGTTACTTTGATGATGTTTTCATTTTTGGCAAGAACAAAATAAACAACTGTGTAGGATGGTTTGGAAGCGCCTCGTGGTATTTTGAGGTAGCCCCATTCTAATTTGGGTGTTCTGATAAATATCTTCGGTTTTATACAACGGATTTCTTTAATAAATGACAGCAAATCCGCCGTGATTGCTACAATCACATTATCATGAGATGCACTATGGCCAAAAATGATTTAAACAGTATATCTCGATTTTTCCTGTCCAAAACATTTTTCATGTAAGCCCGCCTTTTCAAAAGCCTATTTTTGCACTCTTCACAGGTCTTTTGAAATGGCCCCAGAGATAGATTTTCTATTTTGAGATAGGCGTTTCTTCCTTTTCTCATTTGTCTCATTTAAATCTCATAGCCAGTTGCAATCACTAACCGGTAAACGATTAGCGAGGTTAAACAACTTTGGGTGCTGTCAGTCTGTAGATGGGTGACCGCTTAGTGGTATTTCATCTGAGCGTCTCCGTGCTTCGAGGGCACGTAAAAGTCGGTCCCGGTTGTTTTCAAATTGACAGCAGTCGTAAAGCCATGTCAGAGGCCTACAGGCGGCTTGAACAACTCTTGACAACAGGTTAGCCACTAACCACACAAAAAGAAGAAGAACAGAAAAAGAAGTCTCATTTAAAAGGCGCTGTCTCATATGAGCTGCGCTTTTAGTAGGTTTACCCATATTTAGACAAATAAAATGATATCATCATCAATATCGAACTTCAGATTCACTAAAAACGAAGAAATAAACTAAAAGTTAAACAAAAAAGAAAACCAACTTCAAAAAAGAATATTCTAAAACGAAAAACCCACAAAAAATAATTGCGTATGCTTGTGAATAATTAATTTATTGTTATTTTTGGAGTTGGTGTCAGCCGCTCGCGCCGCGTGCTGCGTCTATGTATATTGTGCATGCCAATGTTATGTTACGATTATAATAAGAAATCTCATGTTTAAGTAGTTACAAACCTACCTTGGCTGACACCGACTCCATTAATAACAATAATTTAATTATACACAAAAATACGCAATTATTTCTTAACTTTTTAGTGCGTTTTTTGTTTAAGAATATTCTTTTTTGAAGTCGGTTTTCTTTTTTGTTAACATTTTTGTTTATTTTACTTAATATAACATTTTTAAGATATCTTTTCTATGTTGTTGTCATTTTAATGCACACACATGATGTACTATGGTATCTTGTAGTCATAAAACCAACTCACTCCGACACTATTTCTTACTAGTAGCGTTAACTGCACGGATGTCGCAGTGGTTTAAGTGGTCAGCTTGTTACAGTCAAGTGCCGATGAACCGAGCGTGAGTTCGGTGCGAGAAAATATTGTGTGATTGATTCTGAGTGTTTTACGAGTCCGTCATAAGGCTAAGTGCGTCGTTAAAAAAGAATGACCGGTCTATAAGCTGCAGGTTTTCTTCCACGAAATTTCATTTTTGTTATTTCTAGAAAATGGTTACTAAACTCGACGTGGTTTCCTATAGCATTTTGTAGGGAATTAAATGGATTATCCTGTAGGTAGGCATGCGTGCCGTTGCAGTAGTCCAACGGAGTCCGAGCTGACGGCAAAGTATCGATCGCGTCGAGCGACAAGCCCCGCGATATAGAACAACTTTATATAACACTGGAACATGATAGTAACTTCGTCGACGCTACTGCATACACCTATCGACACTGCTTACTGAGTATACTTCATTACTTAAGTTTAGCTTTATTACTATCTACAGATATAGATTGAACAATCTCATTTTACAATGTTTAGGCCGTGATCTTACTGAAAGACAAAGCCGATCATGTGTTTAGTGTGAATGTCCATCATACTATAAATTTTCATTATTTTATTTCGCTAGTAATTGCTGATATGCTTAGGATCGAAGTGTAATGCAATGGGTATGATTCGAACCCACATGCATTGTGCTACCGCTGCTTACAATCTGGAGGTCTTGCCTTATTCAGATACTTGTTTCGAAACAACCACTGATTAACCTGGTGGGTAAACTATTGTCAATCTTACAGGATACAGGACAGCGAATAAACTAGTACATACCGACGTGCATTGCACAGTGTGTCTTATTGCGGTTCGATTGATTGACAATTTTATTATAAAATGAAATGCCTACTAATCTCTCAGCTCTAGTCCTATCAAATCTTTTTATAACTTGTGGATCAAAGTTGAGAATATAAATTATGCAGCTCAGAAATCTGGTAACATTGTGTGGGCACAACAGACCGAATGGTGATGTAAATTTAGCACAATCATTTGGCTTAGTCGGTGCGGCTAACAGATTCTTGTTAGCTCTAACTAAGTACTTACATATTAGTATTATGCAATCTGCACTAAGATATACTGGGGTCAGCGCAGGTTTAAATTTAGCACCATACACGTTTCACGGATTAATGTTGGTCTACGTTGTGTGATGTGAGAATAGATTGGTATGTGTATTAATAAATCTGGTACTATATGTTGTGTACCCTTTTAACGATAATATTACCACTAATTTAATGTATGATACTATTATAATCTATCGACAACAATGGGTTAACAATACTTTCTCGAATAAAGGTAACCCCAAATCAAGAATTGCCATTTTTGAAATTTCGTCTTTAATAATACAATAAATATGATGGTAATTCATTCTTTTAAATATCGAATTTGCGATTAAAGTAGCAGGGTGCAATAGGTACTATAATCAACGAACTGTAAATATTGATATTCACGCAAAATAATACTTCATTTTGTACCTATTAGATGAATTTTAAAGAGTTGTTTAAAATCTTCAATAATTTATTATAAAACTTTAGCATACCTATAATTAACGAGAATAATATACCTACTTAATTCACCATTTTATGTGGCCTCCTCTACCTGAAGTGAACTTTAACAAATTATCAAAATGCTAGTAACTATTACTTAAACTTTCTAGCCTTGCATTGCAACTATTTGAAACACATCTGCATGCACAAACGAACCACAGCACGCGATAACCCGACCCCACACATAATAACAATCCTTTAAAACAATGTTGCTTGCACAAATTGGTAGGTAAATATCAGCCTTCTCACAGAACAGCGCGGCATCGGTACGAACCCTCAGTGACCATTACATGTACTGTAATTACCTCCGATGTACCTTATCGTGTTTGCGTGACTATATTTATACCGAGCTGCAAGTACCCATACTGAAACGGAAATAGTTTATATTTTTTATACTAGTAATAAATGCAAAAAGTAATCATTCTCGTGGGAACTGTCGAGGTTATTCTTCGCTGAAGAACACATTTGGACCGATTCAATCGTATTGTAAGTAAATGAAAATTGTGCTGTAATTGAGATTACATCATGCAGATCTGCTTTAGATTGTTTTACGTTATATCATTATTCAACTGCTGTGATAGAAATCTGTTCAAATATCAAACAAATATATTGCGTATTTTTAAACAAAGGTAAAAATACAACTAATTGTAAAGTGTTAAGTGTGACTCGTAGAAAATACATATTATCAATTTGTTATATTTGCTATTTAATGAGTCAATATAACCATATTTAGATATATATTTAGCTTATAACATCATTTTAGGATATCTTATAAAGATATTATAAATGTGTTTGAATAAATAAATAAATATATATATATAAATAATAACAAAAACCGTGTCTGGACGACCCGCGGCGGACTTAAAAATACAACTTCGTTCTGACAAATTTCTGCAAGGAGTCTTTTGACATATAGAAACAAAGAACCCGAAAACACGCAGACTAACATCTATGTAGTACAGGTTTCCCATTCAGTGGTTGAATCCACAAAATTCGAAGCATAGCCGAAGCAAAGTTAATAATTAATCTACAAATATTCAAAAAAATAGGTCTTACGACATATTTTTTGCACTTTATAAATCTGGGTAGAGCCCCGCAAGGCACAGATTTTCATTTGTATTCCAAGTATATTGTGTGGCTCTATATACACAATATACCCTGAATACAAATAAAAGCTTTAGAGTCTGAAAAGTTAGTCCCGAAAGTCTTTAATTAAATTCTCTTCGGTTGGCATCTTTGAAAGAATATAAATGAATTAATAAAAAAATGCGAATTGATTAGAGTTTGTTATGGCCGGAAACTGTGTAAATAGGAAGTGCTATTGATCAGTTAGGGTGTGCGGGGTCGAGGGGTGACTCGCGGGGCGCGGGGCAGAGGCGCGGCCAGTCGCCGTTTGGGCGGGCGGTGCGTGCCGCGGGCGGCGTGCGTTCCCCCCGGGTTCAAGGGCAAGGTCTTTGCCCATTCACTTCTGAACACGTGCCCGAAAGTAAATATAGTACTCGTTCCGTTACGCCATCGTGCCGTAACGTGCCCGCCAAATGCGCCCGAGCCGGCCCATCCTTCCCGGATTTGTTTGAATCACAAATAAGACGACTTTATCGACTGACTTCTAAGGAAGGCGCTCCTACACGGCACTAACGACATACTGGATCCCCGTGTACTATAGCGATATTAGTATTCATGGAATGGTGTATGTGAGTTACGTAGAAACTCTTGCACAGCTTAGAAATAGGTTAGCGAATTAATTTTAATTCGTATTGATAGTATAGTATTATATTATCTGTGGTATAGATAACTATAATGGATATCTATAAATTTGATTTTTGCTCATAAACATTTTTCTAATTTAGTACCAATGCAAATTCTAGCATGTATAGTCTAGCTGGATATATTTTCTTTCAAGTATATTTTAATGAAAAATTCCTATTTTAATTTTGTTAAATATATTATATGACCAGCTACCTATATTTTAAACTATTATTGCAATCGCATATCAATACAGATATAACGCCATCTATACGAGACATTAGCAAAACTCAATCGGCTCACGACATGTTGTTACGTCATGTTATACGAATCAATTGGCCAATGTACATTATTTCTATGAGCTAGGTAAATAGAGGGTACAATTAAAATACCTCTCAACATCCGTACTAGACTATGCATCCTTAATACTAGTTCCTTTAAAGCCATTGTGGCAATGCCATTATACAATTCTATACCAACGTAATAAGAGAACTTAATCCGACTAATGCATACAAGTTAAAATACCTAGGAATCTACAAAAAGTCCATTATTAAATCACATTATGTAACATCATAATGTAAAGATACATCAAACAAACCTTTCTGGTGTAGTTTCGTGCGGTCTGATTCTGTTATATTCTTGGCTGGCGGCCACACATGCAACTTTGTATTTAACTTAATGTGCAAAATAGGAAATATGATTAATAGTATCATAAATAATCAGATAATCCTTCTTGGACGTGAATAATCATATAGCATAAAGAATGGTCTAAAAATGTGCATGTTTTAAAAATATTCTTTGACATTTTAAATTCTAACACTGATATAATTTTTCGACTTCAAACGACCATATTATGCAGAATATGTTTGTCTAGAAATTACGTAATTTTATTACTTTGACGCTTTATTTAATGCCAATGATCTTAGGTGACAGTCTGCGCCAATATTTAATTAGTAGGTAGACAAATGCCACTGAGCCATAACATTATATCGAGAACTATAAAACTGACAACCTTGAAATATGATTAAAAATATTGTTCTTAGAAAATAGAAGTATACCTATTAAAAGGATGTTTTTTAAATTCATACTTAGGTAAATGGCACAGAAGTATACGCTGATATACACTATTGAGACTTTTAATGTTGGCCACATCTGTAGAAGTTACTTTATTTTTTAATACCAAATAACCTACATGTTTGGTAAGAACGAAATCGATTATTTAGGTCTCAGCTAATATAAATGTCTATAGCATCTAAAGGTCTGATTAAACTGGTCGTTTTTAAGTCTCTTAGACAAAGTGGCTACAGTTAATGTAATAAAGCATTATAATCCGAACATCTAAGACGTAAAAGAAATAACTATTTGACTATACGCCGTCTTTTATTGTATGCTCTACTATTGTGCTAAGTCCAGAAGACCTCCGTGAACATCTGAGAGCAGACCTAACAACAGCCTATGTTATTTATTATAGGAATTATTTAGAATAATAAAGCTAAAATCAAGAAGTATAATAATATAAATATTAGCCCTGGAATTAACTGTCCCACGGCTGGCCTTAGTCATAGTCCACCACGTTAGGTCACTGCGGGTTGGCAGTAGTAAAACTTATACTTATTAAAATACATATTGAAGTTGAAGACCTGTGACTTCGCTGTTTCTTTTTTGCTATCTTACTAACATAAAAGAAACTAGTATCTAAATACAGCTTCTATTAGTGTTCTCACAAATAAGTTGTAAGTACGATTTCAATCGACGCTATATTTGCTTTTAAACTACCTTGCTATGCATTCATAGCCTTAAGAACAATTATTCTACATACATTTCCTGGCGGCACAACATTTCTCCACATCAACAGACTCATAAAAATAGATGTGGGTAATTACCTCGGCCATGTTTTTGCTTCACGACAAAACATAAGGAACGGCTAGTGAGTGAAATATGTGAAATGTTCGCTGTTGAGTATACAAGTTTGCATACTTTCATTATACTATTATGGTTCTATGTTTGGAATTTTACACAATATCGCTTTGCAGATAACAATTCTTTTTTGTGGCGAATTGCTCGATAGGGCTCCACAACATGATATAGCAAGTACAAAATGAACTATTAGAGTAATTATTTACACAACATTTTCATTGCTCGTATTAGAAAGACTAGAATATAAAGCTATAGAGACAGTTCAATATAGAGTAGCACCACACCTGCATATTCTAGAAAGGTTCCATGTTTTTGGGGTAGACCATTGACGACCACGACTATTGTCATCTATCAAACACAAACTAGACTTCGTGCTCTTATAAGCCCATCTATATTTATATCTACTTGTAGTGCACGAACGTTCTGCTAGTTTTCTCTAAAATGATAGCCATTGACAAACCCAGCATAAAAGAACTAGGACATTCTAAAGCCAACTAAATTGATAAAATAATACTTAAAACTCCGTTCGTGTCATCCTTGACTTTGATGGATGACTTTTTTGGAATTGGTCATCCATCCGAGAATTCTGTCGTGTAAATATTGCTTAACTTAGCTATCTATTGACCTGCGCTGTCTCTCTCTCTCTCTATGTCTGTTAACGTTATGTAACACACGAGCCTATGTAAATAAAAATAAACACGTAAAGCCTAATGTCGTAATCACTGAGTAACATGAGCGATATATTTTAACATAATAGGTATGTTGTTGCTTGTATCTATATCTTTATACAACTACCGAATGTAGGGGAAAAACGATCACGTGTAGTGAAACGTATTTTGGTATGATAATGCCTGGCCATCGAATTTGAATGTACCCAAATTTGCTTACCCCTGCTGATCACAAAAACAGTTTGGGATTCAAGTTTTATGTCCGTCCCGAGTCGACACGAGTTAAAACTATGATGTAATACGTAGAATTTTAAATTATATTATTATATTTATTTCTCGCGGCTCTCGAATGATGAGAATACAGTTATTACGTCGTCCTGTGTGCAGCACACAGCGTGATAATAAACACATTATTCGATTTATTGCTATTCTTCCCACCAGCCGAACACCCACACGAATGCGATAATAAAATCTTATGAGCAAACAAGATTATTGCACGAAAACGACGCCGACATAGCACCGTTCGGTGCAAACACACGCTTTGAAATAAAAACAAGACCGTCGCAGAATTTATAAGCACGCAACAGCAAGCAACTGGCGTTCAAAGCACCCCTTGTACGTGCTCTCCTATAAACATAAACATGGAAAACGCACAAAAGCCTCTCGGGCGTCGCGTCGCGTCGCTGTCAGATAAAGTTGTAGCGTTTCTTTTTCGAGGAACGGCCAACTCGCGGCGGCGGGTGCGACCGAGACAGAGCACACACGCCGATCGTTAGCCCTGATCTTCAGCGCGCCACAAACACACAGCCCGACCGAGAGCGAAATTGCAGCGAGAATGCACCTAGCTGTGTTATTACCGCGGCGGCTGGCTTGCGAAACGGCCTTCTTCCGCGACAACTGCGGACAGAAAGCCACCGCAAGTCGACACCACAAAGTCGCAAATCGCTCAGCATGCCGTCGAAACCGGTTATTTTCTCTGAACAAGCAATTGTGGACGTTGTCGTTGCGACATAAGTTCCGTTCGGCGCGCTGCAACGCAGGAACGCAGCGGGTCCCTGTATATTTAGCCCGCATTGCATGCGGTCGCCGTAGTGGGTGTATTAGGTCGCTCGCACGCACTGCTGAACTAGTCGGAGGGCTTCCTATTATCGATTTATGTTATTGTGTAGGACGTGGTGTCACGCTGGCGAGCCGCCGCTCGCCTTAACTCGTTTTTCATGAAGTTTTTCTTCATTTTCCGCTGCGCCGCGCTCGTTTTCTCTTTCGCAGAAAGCTCGAGCCGAGTGAAACTTGTTGGAAAATATGATTTCACTCGTGATATTGTTCCGATCACGTACACCGATCTCGGCTACGATGTTATTAAGCAATTAATGTTATATTATTGGAACAGTAAATACAGCTAATCCGTGGGAGAAATCATGTTCACCTATATACCTATATGTATCAAATTCTGTGAAGTAACTTAATCAGCAATGATATAATCGTGGTGCGATGCAGTAATTTATAAATGTCTACGAATAAAATTGCGTCATGGAATATCGACACTAATTAATTCGCATTCAGTATAAATTAATGGCAATATGCACACTTGTCAGAATGTATAAAGTTAATTGGAAATGAAATTTAATCAATCATCGTCGTGATAATAGTCTCTCGCTGCGTTGCGATGTTATTATTAAACGTCTGTTGAGTTACCAAAGAGATTATAAATACTTACATAATTATAAGTAGGTACATATCGTCTATACCAGTACTTCCCAAAGTGGTCCAGGTGGACCCCTATGGATCCACGGGAGACTCGACGGGGGTCTACGTTGGCGTGACAAAAAAATGGGGGTTCACAATTCGGCGGGGAGCCACGAAAATTTATGCTTTCGATAGTTAAGAACTAAAATGTTGGCTTGACTTCACCTATAAACGTCGATCAATGGATATTCAGAGCAATACCAATCGATAAAGAAACGTAGGACTAGAAAAAGAATTCAGCACGCCTAACGTGATAGGTTTAGTCTCGAGAATTTCTAAAAAAAAGAAAATAGGTTAGCCCGTAGAGATTTGATCAAATTTTTTAGTTTTAGCCAAGGAATATGGTAGGAATGTAGCTGCAGGGGTCCACCGAAACCAGCTAAATTTTGAATGTAGTCTATGAGAAAAAAGTCTGAGAGTCTCTGGTCTATACTTACCGTCAGTTGTTCAATACAAAACTATTAAAGAGCATTTGTTATATATATTAAAATAAACAACATTAAGTCAGTCATACATAATATTATACCAGTCTTCTTCTTTTCTTTTCGTGTGGTTAGTGGCCATCCTGTTGTCAAGAGTTGTTCAAACCGCCCGTAGGCCTCTGACATGGCTTAACGACTGCTGTCAATTATGGCAGTAATATCTATCGCGCATAGGCTTCTAGCTAGAAGGCATAGGGCGAAGCGAAGGACTGAGAGGGGGAGTAAGATTCGCCGGGGGATGAGGGAGGGGCTGTGGTTACACCCACACGATGACACCTCGTAGGTGACGAGCTTGCCATTACAGATAGCCGCATAACCACCGATAGATATGCGGACTGGAGCTTTATGAGCCCTATGGGTGTATCATACATATATACCAAGGAGACGTAGAACCTGACTATGAATGTTTGAATGCTAATGTTGATGCGCTATAGACAAATCTCAATATTCAAAGGCTTATTTTGCAATAGCTAGCCGTTTTTGTTACGGTTTTATAAATTGTAAGTTTCAGAGCCCAAACTCATTAAATATAAAAAGAAAGAAAAAGAAGAAGAAAGAAGACAAATCTTTTGCTTTGTACAAAATCAAATTTATATACCTTTTAGTAAAAATCATAGGAACAAATATTCATAAAATTGCTTATTAGGAGGATATTCGAAATGAGAAAAGTCAGACAAACTTCGGTCTACGAGTCGCATATTTTAAAACTTTATTCATATTTTCTTAACAAGTGACGTCTTTCATTAGAAACATTTGTATGTCGAAGAAAACCCTCAATTTTCTTAACTAAGTTGTCACGTTTTAAGACGTTGTTTCCGAGGAAAAATAATACCATAACATGACAACTAATACCTATATTATGCACCGGCAAATCTTCTGCCATTTATTAATTTTAACAAGCGGGTTTAAGATCCTGTTATACATATATATATATAAATTTCATGATAATGGAGCAATTAGTAGTATTAATACTAGTAGTAGTAGTAATCAAAATTTATTATACAATTAATTTTATATTGCTTCCTCAGTTTACTTTGTATACGCTTGCTGTTTTGTTGCAGTCTTCACAAATTGCAACCCGGTGTTTACGTTTGTTTTTCACATTAAAAAGCAACGTCCACATAACATGATATTTTATAGCAGTGACTAAAGGCTATTTTGTCATCGAATTCGTGAATAACGATAGCGCAGCCGCAAGAGAAAGTTAGTAATCAAATAATTAGTTCGTTACTTATTATTAGTCCATGAGATTGATTTCTGTGGAATATTTTAGTTATATATAGTCGTCGTAGTATTGTCGGCCTCGATGGCGTAGTGGTTAGTGTAACTGACTGCCACGCCTGAGGTCGCGGGTTCGATTCCCGCGCAAGTCAAACATTTGTGTGCATGAACATGGATGTTTGTCTTGGTCTGGATGTTTTATGTATAATATGTTGGTATTTACAAAAAAAAAGTATCTATGTATGTTTATTCATTGTCTAGAACCCATAGTACAAGCTCTGCTTAGTTTGGGCTAGATGGTGTTGTGTGTCTGTGGTAGATTATTATATAGAATATTATATATGTGCATCAATTAACCAGATAGTTCTAAATCAAGATATTGTATGTAGTCTCTACTTTGTAAAAATATTAACTATGCTGAGATGTAAATTAGGCTTTTAAGGTCATAAACATCATCAAAGCTGTAATATACTTCAATATAACGTCTATATTACACAATAGACTGTAATATCAAATTTCGTATAAAATGATAATGGACATACTAGGCTATGAAACCTTAAAATGAACTCAATCAAAGTGTTTTGTCGACGAAATTATAGCAATTATCATATAATTACACTGTTGCAAATGTATATAATTATATTCGATAGTATTTAGAGCCTGTCTTTGGCACACTACACGCTTTATTCTGTAGAATTCCAGTAAATTCAGAAATGACCTACAGTTTAGGTAATAAAAGTTATAAGAAATCAGACACAAAAAGAATCAGATTAATCATGCAAAATCTGGCTATACTTTGTATCTCTCTACCAGAATGACTCTTATATTGTCTTGCATTTACACGATTATTATACATTGAAATTAAACTACTTCATACGGGTTTTTTCGTATAAAGCAATCATAAAATCTGTATAAAGCAGTTTAATTTCAAAGGATTACTCTTCACTCGTACACCAAAATATCATGCTAGAACGAGTAGCATTAATATACTTGCAGGATGCACATTGAATAAGCACAATATTTCTTTTGCACAGGAAATAGGCGTACCATTCTCACAATCATTGGCTGACAATGCAAATAATTTTAAACTTGGCAACATACATGGCGATGTTAAACATGTGTTTAGAATTTTCTCCATATCACCGAGCTCTATAATCAAAGCAACCAGCAGAAAGTGTCAACTATATGTAGCAATTTATACAATTTGTACCATTGCATTACAATATTAAACGGTAGCTACACTGTTCATACAATAAAATTGATAACATGCCAGTCCACCAATTATCTTGCATTTGCTTTGTGATGCAAGAAACTAGCAATTCGTGTTCATATAAGCGTAGTTTGAATGAGTATGTTTAGAAATTATTGAGTGAATGTGTTTTTGAAGAATTTATAGACTTTTATAAATTGTGTTTTCTTACAATTATATATATTACTTATAACACTAACGAACAAATGAGTTCTATTAAACAACTCTTTTATTACAACAGGTAATGTAGGTAGTTTAAAAGAAAATACATTGTTCGTTAAAAGAGAAATTATCTAAGAGAATTTGTTTGAATTCTACGTTTTAATTTGAAAATTGGATAAACTGAACTAATTAAACGCAAACTAGCTATAAACAAGGACATATTTATACATTAAACACAATTACCATTTGAGCTGCGCTCATATGCAAACTATATTTAGACTCAAATCAAAGTCATTATGTCAACTCATAAGGATAATTTAGTTATCAAATCTATTCACCGCACAGCGTTAAATATGAGAAATGCAAACTAAATCTGCACATTTCTTTAGAAGTATTACCTATTATTCCAATTGCAACTTCGCAACGCAAGTCCTACCTAGCTATAACTTTAACGTACGTAGTTGCGTTTCAGTAAACATACCCGTACATGCACAGTAAAATGCAACGCTAAATATAGTCCGGGCGAACGCAACGGCTGACGGTTGTGCGTGGTCAGGACTTGAACTCTTCCCCCACCTCTCCCCCCTTGCACTCATGGTCGGGAGCGGGCGCATCCAGGGCTGCTAGCTGCCAAGGGCGTCTGTTTAAATCGAGTAAG
This sequence comes from Catocala fraxini, assembly GCA_930367265.1. Taxonomy (NCBI): domain Eukaryota; kingdom Metazoa; phylum Arthropoda; class Insecta; order Lepidoptera; family Erebidae; genus Catocala; species Catocala fraxini. The sequence goes on from OV884032.1 coordinate 10,421,629, forward strand.
AGACGGTTCGCAGGCTGTTGAGGTAGGTTTAGGCTAGACGGATAGGTTTGTATTTAGCTACATGTTATAGATTATATAATCTGAATGAAATGAAATGTTTTGCGTATGTATCTTACTTTCTTTTCGAACATAAATGTTTAGTTTTTGTATTTTACCTATAACATTAGGTAATACATAATATATTACGACTTTGATTTCTGTCGGTGGTGTTTGGCGGTGTTCGGATTAGTTGTAGAAATAGAGAGAAATAGACAGTGAAGCTAACTGCGGATGCCAGGCTCCGATGTGATCGAGTTAATTTCCCAAGAGACAGTAAAACATTGGCACTTGAAAATCTCGAATCGATACGACAATTGCAATTGATGCGCCCAAGGACAGTTAAACCATTAAATCGGAGAAACAACAAATAAGCTCAGAATAATAAAACTAACCTAATTCGAAATTTTGTAATTACAATGTACGCGATTTTAGATTAAATCTACATAATATAAGAACTATCTTTGACTTGACTAATACCTTGAAATTCTAAAATTTAAATGGAATGTGTATTTGTAAAATTTTGACACACCTGCATCAAATATACTATAATTCTCACCGTAGCAATTTCAGATCACTCGACTGCCTAGGCTCGTTCGCGCAAGCCCTAACCTGTTACATAAAGAGGGGGGACTGAGGGAGACGTAATGAATACATAGGGGCGCGTGCTGTGCGTGTGCGTCGCCTGCATTCGTGAACACATGTGTACAATACAAGGTATATTTGTGCACCGGGACTTGGGAGCAGGGAGTACGGTCAGTCGGACACGGCGACGATCGTTTCAAAGTGACATAGGTCGGGAATAACCGGCATATGACGGAGCTTAAAACAAAAATAACACGTACAAGACAACTTAATGACAGTTTATAATTGACACAAACAATATTTCACATCCTTTAAATCGTGTATTAAGTGCAAGTGTAACCTCGCGTATTGCCTTTGTTCTAGATGCTATAAAATTTTATTTTCGCGTAAATAAACTGCTTTAGTGTCGTCTGAGACTCTCAGTACCTGAGTTGTAGGTGCCGAGCGAGATTTATTAAATTGCTAGCCCAGTGCTTTGTCTAAGGGAAGTCACCTTGCAAAAATATCTCTGTCCGACCGAGTCGACTTTGAGCGTGTTTTCTTGAAATATTAAAAGAGACTTCATAATAACGATCATAGCGTCTTACTTTAAAACAGAGCTGTCATAAAACTGCCAAAACTTTATTTTGAAAGAAACGCGTCTAGGATTTTTCAATGCGTCGATTTAGAATAAAGATGATTAAGAAAACAATATCTTTGCCAACGGGTTGTTTGATACAATTGTATTATAAACTTACCTATCTAGAATGAAATACCTATCGGTCAATATACTTTAGTCGTATCTATTAGTAACAAATTAGTAGACTAGATAACAATATCGCTGTATTTTCACTAGATACTAATTTTTGAGGCTATAACTTGTAGTCGGGTATACGTAAAGAGGCCGCGAACCTGCACACACGGACGCTGCACATGTGTGCGCGAGAACTTGTATAAGAATAAAGTTGGGTAAACATCGTGGATGTTGTGCGTGTGTGGGTGTGCGAGCATACATAATACATTTGCATGCGGCTGATGTAGACAGCTACCTATATGGCAGGCGACGGTACGACTGAATACTCGATCAGTATGTCACTTTGATGCTGTCAGCTTGAATAGTTTAGCGTTTATTATACTTTCTAATAATGTTCTCGTACAAATTATAACTGTCTGGTCCAAAACTCTGTACGTAAATATGCTAGCCGTTCGGAGGCCAGGCTGTCTTAGATAATAAACATCTTAAAAAAAGAACGGAATTGTAATCTAAACCGGTGCAATTACGGCGCCCGAGTAATTCAAATGTTTTAACATTACTTATTATAGAACAGTATGGGACCTATTGTGATTTATTTACACCCAACATACCTTTTTGGAAATATACTTAAATTGATTAAAAGCTTATAACTAAATACTATGATGTACAGTAATTATTCCTCTAATTTTTAAATTAGGGCCATGCCTAGCTGTAGGTTAAGTTGGTAAAAGCAAGATTGATTGGAATTTTGTGGGCCTGCCCGCCATCCGTTCAGCACCAGGTCCGAGAGGCGGCGTGCGTGTTCCCACGCGCGCCTCTATGTCGAGTCCGTCTCCCCTCTAGGGGGGACAGTAGGGAGTTTTAGGAGTCTTTGGGTAGGTCTGTCGTGTAGTGGCCTGCCGTTTCACACGGCGGGCCGAAACCTCGGCGGGGTCGCGACCGCATGCGAAAGTGATTCGCGCGGCCCCGTCGATAGTGGTTTTGTCGAGGAACACCGTGGTAGGTTTAGTCGGTATTCCGGGAGGTACTTTTTATTCTTAACATCTTTCTTTTACCCCGGCGAGTCTGACATAACCCCTCCGCCCGCCCCCGCGGAGGGGTATGCGTCATGCATACCCCCAAGATAAAAATAAAAAAAAAAAGATTGATTGGAATATAATAAATGTGACCTTTAACTTGCTTGTTATTTGAACACCACCGAAATATTGACCTGCCGAGTTATCAAAACTTAATTTAATTCATTAAATTTGTTTAGGCTCGTTATATCAATCATAGTTTTAACTCTAAAACTCTAACTCTCTCATCTCTAACTCTAAAACTAAAACTCAAACTCAAACTCATTTATTGCGAAAATGGGTAATTTAGATAACATACAAATAAATTGGTCTCTCCATAATCCGCCTGAAGGCATGCAATTTTTAGGTATTTTGTCTTTAATGATTGTACATTACTAATAATCAAATAAAATTAATAAATTAAATACAATAATAACTCTATTAAAAATAATAAATGTCAGGCAATGTTATTGCGGTACAAGTCAATTAGGAATATATTATATGTCAAACAATAATTAAAAATTAAAATATGTCTAGTCAATAAATAAATAATACCATGTGTTATTTCTCATTATTACTACATTGCATATCATTTATAAATTCGTTTACACTATAATAGGTTTTATCCACGAGTAATTGTTTGACTTTATGTTTAAATACATCGATGCTACTACTTTTTAATAACATTTTTGGTAAGCGATTATAAACTCGTGGCGCCATGCAGAACACTATTTGTCATCAATGCACTTTTGTGTTGAGGACAGTGAACTTTAAAATTGTGGCGTTTACTTTTATAATTTTCGTACATCGTTAAATTAGATCTGACGAATAACACCAGCTCATACATATACAGACACGGTACTGTTCATATTTTTAGTTTTTTGAAGCACGGTCTACAGCTTTTTATTTGATCCAGCTTGCATATTGCCCTTATGCACTTTTTTGTGCTATAAATATTTGCTCTTTTTCTTAAAGTTTGAACTGTCTTGATGTTAATATAAGTTCAAACACTATTCGTGGTTAAAACTGAATGATATTGCCGGTCTAAACGGTCACGAAACTTGATGACCATTATAAGTTACTTTCTATCGATACGACGAAAACAAAGGCATAGCATAGAATTAAGAATAGATACTGTTTTATTTTTAGATGATGTCATTTTAAACTATAGTGACATTCTAACAGGAGTAGCTTTCTTTGGGCATAGATGGTATCTTGTGGTGAACGACATTCCTAGGAAAATGTATAACAAATTTAAAAAGGTGTGGCGATGTTAACAGTCAGAATAATGTATACATAAAAATCATTAATTAGTTTACAGTATTAACACAGTCTTATGTCAAATATCTCACACTTACATACTTAAAGAACAATCATACAGTCAGTTTTAGTTCGAAAATCTAAACAAAAGAGGAAAAATGCGAACGAAATATGATATAAAATATTAAGCTGAGTGCCTAATAGCTTATTTTTATGTATAACACATAGGCTCTATGTACATGTGTTGTACATAAAAATATACAGCCTGTATTTCTTGAAACTAAATATTACAAGGAAGCCGTTTCTAGATACTTTTAGATGAAAGTAGCTACTGAATATAAAAGGGAAAACTGTTTATTACATTATATATTTCGTTCCTTAGGATAATTACAAACCTTTGATTACTTAGCAATAACGACACTCAAGGGAATTTTGGTGGACGGCTTACCCGCATAAACAATCATCTATATTCGTTCTTCTTTTATTATTGGCTTAACAATATACTTACAAAATTATTAATACAATCCTAGCTAATATTATAAATTCGAATGTGAATTTGATTTTATTTGGTTTGAGTTACGCTTTCCCGCCCTAATTACCCGACTCATCATGAAATTTCTCATACACATTGCCAGGGGTACATAATAGGACATAAGATACCTTCCATCTAGAAAAAAAAGGACGTTTTCGAGCAATACCGCGGGCAAAAGCTTGTTATAAATAAAAAAGACACGTGTAAACATGATATACGATGCCTTCTTTAGCTTCTGTCTGCTCCTGTCTCTGTCTGTCACCAAATAATTAGCTAAAATGAATATGGACCGCGTTGGCATGTTTTCAACTGGTCAATGTCCGGGAGAGAGTCGACCCTGGTAGAACGTAGGCGCATGTTTAAATGAAGGCTGAAGAAATGACGTGGATGTCAAACTGTCTTCACAAAGCAATAGCACGCTCTTATTAATGTAAATAATATTATTTTTCGCTTTAACGGTGAAAAACATCGTGATGAAAATATGTAGGTTTCTTAATGACATTTTCTTTCAAAGCTAATGCAGTTTTTAATTATATATTTATTTAATTGGGTTTTTGGTTTAAGGTAAGCTTCTAGGCTGATACTCATTTGCTCAAAAGAAAGTCTATACAGGGTAGTGGACATGGTTATAATCAACCGCCAAAAGCGCACCGTGGACTTTTCATGTCGCTTATACGAATACAACTTAATCCCATGGTTGATAAGATTTTGATGGTCGACTGTTCATCGAACACTGCCAATACTCTCTTCAGTGTCGCAACTATTCATATGAACTTAATTTTAGATAGTTATTTTTAATAAATACTATTTACTTATTTTAGAAATAAATTCATTGAAGAGTTTCCCGCAGCTAGGCATCATATCAGGCTTTATTTATGGCTTTTCTACTAGATTTATTAGAGCTTGAAGAAATTAAACTATTACTCGCAAATAAATTAAACTATTTGTGACTTTCGTCTACTTTAGTTCTACAATTTGTGGAGCACTCGAAAGCGTAATAATAAAATACTTATTAGCTCAGATTTAACCATTGTTTGCTGTGAGCTATAACTAACTCAACTTTAAACGATTAGCCTGTTAAGGAGTCAAACTAATACTAACATAAAAGAAAACCACATAATACTAAGCCTGCTTTAGAGCAGGCTTAGTATTATGTGGTTTTTTTTTTCAACTTAGATTGATGATAGTAATAAGCCTGGTTTTCCTTTTTGAATCTATCAATAGCAAAAGAGATATGTAATGTTATAAAACATTAATACCGCATTCCACAAACCCATGACGACAATAAACAGTACGATTTCCATAAATGTAATTAATAAACTCTGAAACAAAAGACTATCACTCCATTAAATAAAATATTAATACCTACCATTTGTTAAACGATTCAAAAGTCAACAAAAAATGCAATGGCTGCCTTAATTAAATTGTGTCCAACACATCCATTTTATTAAAATCCCTGCGCTGAAACATTGCTGTATACATTTCGTTAAGGTAAATGGGTCAATATTAAATGGCTATCCGTTCAGTTGTGTAATGGTCAGCTAGAGTCGTTTACCCCGCGGCCTTCGAAACGAAACTTCCTACTTTATAACAATAATTGTTTATAGGGCTGTCAAGTGCTCCAAATGGGAAAGGGTAAATTGCTATGCTTAAAACGTTTCGCTGGAATAATTACTGAGTTACAAAACATGTTACAGGAGCACATTATTCTATAAATAAATAATTTGACAGCCTGCCTACATCTTGTTCCTTAATAGGTATAGATTAGAAATATTTCTTCTAGATTCGTCGGTATAGGTCCCAAATAGAACTTCGGTACATTTTACATATTTCTTATTTTCTTGAAATATATAGAAAAGAAAGAAAGAAAAATGATTTGTTTGAATCTCAATACATACTATCTCCATATAATTTGATATAGATGGTAAAGATATCTTTGACGTTGCGAATTTGTGTCAAATTATCATAAATATATCATGTACTAAAAGTGAAGGTGTTGGCAGAGATTTTCCATTTGTCATGATCCTAACTTATTTTCTATACCATCACGCTTTAATAGTGAAGCCCTTAGTCGTGCGTTTGATCTCTCGTCGGTTATGTCGGATTGCCATCCCATCCGACTACGAGAGTGAGGGTATAGAGAGTGCACTTGTGTTTGCGCTCACAGATGACTATCCTTAGAGTCACTGTTAAGATTGACCGCTATGACCAAAATTCGGTTGGGAGGACTTTTTATTTATATTGGCAGTTTAAAATATAGGTATGTATTAATAAAAGTCTAAGGCTAAATGACAATAACATTGACTGGTTAAAATATAGATGTATACCTATTAATGAAATGGTCTTTATTTTTCTTGGTCTTTTATAATATTTATGTATTTTTAGAGAACATTCCGTTGCGTATATTTCTTTCCATCAGCATCTATTTCCATACAGCTAAGAGAATATAGGTACAATATGTATCCTAGCTGTTCTATTTTCAAACTGACGTATGACAGGAGGACTTTATCTTGTTTACAAATTACACTCAATACTCGACCCGTACGCATAACCTTTACTATTTTGGTAGCCATTGTTGTAACTAGTACGAGTTTTTGTGATGAGTTAGTACCAAACAATCAATACAATAAAAGTATGAGAACAGACACAGAGATAACTGCGTAAGACTCCAGAAATACTCATGCACCTATTGATAATAGATCCCATGCCATTCATGAGTATCTAATTGTTCGTTAGCTCTTGCCCGTATTTCTATGGTAAAATTGTATGTGTCAACATTAAAACATTTTTTTTTAAATACCTTTCTCTTTGAAATCCAATGGAAAATATGTTTAGCAATGCTTTATTCTTATAAAGGCGGTATTTACAATAAAATTAATAGCGATTGAAAAAGAGTAGCCGTGAGTTTCTTTTAGATAGCTTCTTCTAGCCTGAACCTAGCAACTAACCTGTAAACCACATAACTTTATAAAGTTTAAAGAGATACAGTGTACAGTCAACAACATAAGTCGATAGACATTTGTTTGATTTTGAATTGCTTTACCATACACAATAATAATAATGATAGCACGGATGGCGTACTGATTAAGTGGTCGCCTCGCCGCTGAGTGTTGTGGGTTCGTATCCTACACAGGACAAAACTTTGTTTTGTCCAGGAATAGTTGTTCCGAGTCTGGGTGTTTTTGTGTCCGTTGTTTGAATGTTTGTAGAGTCTCCCACGATACAGGATTTAAGACTAGTGCGGTTTGTCTTTTTCAAAGAAGAAACAAAGAAAACAGAATTTCTCTACTTTTATTGCAGTAACGGTAAAAGCATAGTTTGTATTTTAACTACCGAAGAAAATTAATAAATAAATAGTCATTCATAAAATACTGTTACAAATAGGTATTTTAAATGTTCAGCTACTTACAATGTTTCATATCTTGTTTACTTATCAGAAATTTACTCAGAATTAAAATATTTTGAAAATAACTTTTGCTGCGACCTCCTTGAAATCCAATGGAAATGTATGATTAGCAATACTTTATTCTTACAAAGGCGGTTTTTATAATAAAACTAATCATCATCATCATCGGGCTATAATAGTCCACTGCTGGACATAGCCCTCCCCTAATGAGCGCCATAACGCCCTGTCTTCGGCTTGCCGCATCCAGCATCTGCCTGCAGTCTTTCGCAGATCGTCATCCCATCTGGTCGGAGGGCGTCCTACACTACAATAAAACTAATAGCGATTGAAAAAGAGCGGCCATGACTTTCTTGTAGATAGCTTCATATAGCCTGAAAGTAACCTAAATGTAAACTCACGAACCCATAACTTTGACATTCACCGTGTATCTATGTTCTCTAAATGAATAAATGTTTGTAGACTTGACTTTGACTGTAGTTATAGAACATAAACGGCCATAATTACGTAAGTACTTTGGCTTAGTAACAGTTTTGGACGCCACGGGGGTCCAAGAGAGCGTCACGGTTTCTGATATTGCCGCGTCAAGCTTCTGTGACCATGAGGGCTTTCGGTCTATGTAGTCGACCCAGAAAATATATACGGGAATTTTAATTCACTGAACTTATTATCTATACTGATAATACTATCAAGAGGTAAGATTTGATTTTTTGTGTTTGTTTGTTTGTAAGGTTTTAACTCGTAAACTACTCAACCAATTTTAAAAAATCCTGTCTATTTTGGAAAGCTATATTATCACCGAGTAACATAGTCTATATTTTATTTTAAAAAGTACTGTTGCTAACATAACCTAACCTACTTTTAGCGCGAGCCGCGAGCAAAAGCTAGTTCATTTATAATTGTACAGATATCGTGATAATAATATTCAGTTTCTACATATACAAATAATTTACCTCGCTATATATAATATGTTGTGAAAATATCTTACATGTAATTAATTTCGCATATTTTCATACCAAAAAGAAAATACTTGTTAAACTAAATACATATAATTATGTATGTTAACATGATTTATGAAGAAAGTGTATATAGGAACAACGAATACTTTTAGTTTTTGCGTGGCTGTCGGCCATAATAGTGAGGAAATAAGAATATTTTTCTTGAAACGACCACGGGGCAAACCATTTATCTACATATTTACATAAAATGTGAATCGTAGAATAAAGAATGTTGCTATGTTATGAATATAAAATACTCTATGGGTACCTTATACATATGTCCTTACTTCCATCATAATTGCGAGTATGTTAGTTTGTCCTTTCTTTTGGCCAAAAGGAATCCGCATCGAATGCATTACAAAATTAATAAGCATATATATTACTATAGGACATCACACAAACATTTAACGGTCTGTTGTGTCCATAACAGAATGTAACCGAATGGAATAAATTACAAAAATACATTCATGAGAGCTAGACAATGCTTCATACTATTGTGACAGATCACTTAAAATGCCAAGCAACCAAAGAACTATAAAGACTAACATAATAGTTTGGTTCTTAAATGAGATACTTATAGAAAATAAACTAACTAATACTCTAAATTAGTTGTACACAAATACAACCATGCTTCATTGAAACTGTGTCTATGAGCTTAATCTAAACGCTTCTGTAACACTTCGATACCTCTTCTTTATTGTGAAATATTGCTCTATTCTACATCATAGTATCACAATCACAATCCTAAATCACGATTCGTTTCAACATCAAATAATATTTCAAGAACCAAAGTTCCGTTTGCTTGACTCAATAATGCTCATTTTTATTCGATCTACAGTTATATTTAAAAACGTGCACGCTTCAGTACAAACGACTGCTCAAATCGACTATTTGACCAAGAAAGCTACGCTCGACCGACCATCGCATCAACTGAGAAACAGGTTCTCTTGATGAAACGTCGATCTCAAAAGCCTTTAGGGAAAACGTGAACGTACATAATATATGTAGATAACAAGACATAATATATAAATGTCAGTTTTTAAGGCCCTTGGGGCAACGGAAGGTGTGGTATGCAACACGTATGCCTGACTGATGACGGTATAGAAACCTAATGTAAGAGGCTATTGCCATCTATCTAATACTGGTTCAATTACAGGCTACAACGCAACATTATATTAAACGATACTTGAATTACAAAGCAGGTTTTTGTTCCTTTCTGTTTACTAAAGTCACGACGGAATTTGGGTACAACGAAGTGGCATTTACACCTTCACCCTAAAGAAGCTTGCAGTCTACCTTGTGTTGTGACTTCTAGGCTCTATATGATGATGGCGTGTTGTCATAGGGCAGTATAATCTTTGGCCTTTGAGCTTTTGCTTTAAGCAAGAGTTAGCAACGTGCGAAATACATAGTTTAGTGCGTTGTTGCGATTGCCCACAGACTACGGTAACCGCTTACCAATTTAGTATCATGATTAGATTGGTTTTATCCAGTTGACTTCTACCAGCTTGACTTGAACCATAAAGCTATGTTGTCTAAGGTTTAAAAGAATTGTAGCAGTTGACTAAGATACATATTGATGGTTTTATTGTTAGGTAAAATTAGATGGGAGCCATCTAATTTGCGAGGTAGATTTTTGCAGCTGTTAAAGCTGCAAAAATGTACCTCGCTATCTTGGCGTAAGAACGTGATATATGTATTATGTATTTTATGATTGGCACAAAACCGTAATCCACCATTATCAAATGAAAGTTTCTGAACTCACAATACACATTGAGCTTACAAACACGTTGAGTTGATTATGGGGTATATCCCATAATAATTAGATAATACATAATAATCATATGTAATGTCTCGTTTGCAATGTCATGTTAGCTCTTAAGGACGATGTACACCGTATGTAGTTTCAATACTGACCTTGTTATATTGTACATTACAGATTACAACGCCGCCCCGTTGTTCGCCTCGGAAAACGCCTCCAGTGGTAAGTCATCAATATTCTAATATAATAAATTAATACATAGCTCAACACAAAAAGTTACAACATAACTTTATATGAAAAATTTAAGTAATATTTATTTAGACGACCTTTTGCATAATTAATCTACTTAAACCAACTTTTACTTGAATGATATAAAGGTAACTATATCGACACTATACCGATATTGCTTTCTTAAAAAGGCACACGGTTAAGGAGTATTAAGTACTTGCACAACATACATATAGAAAAGCTTTTAATGCTACAACTGTAAAAGGCAGAGAGCAGGTCATTAAAAGTCCAATAAAAAAGTCATTCACCTCTCCAAACCTTCAATACAGATTAAAAGATTTTTCATATGGTTACACGCAATGATAATTAATTGTATGTAATTACATTAATATACAGTAATTAATTTAACTGCTGAGGACATCATAATTGTGTCACTTTTCGTCAATCACTTTGTAATTGTTTATTGATTGGCTTCGGCAAGGGTAGGGCGCAATTAAACTTCATAATAAATAAACTTCACAAATTATCTGTTTCTAAAAGAAGTGTATCACATTTACATTTTGCAAGCTATATTAATGTCCAGTATGATAATGGAATACCGGGCTCCGTATGACAATGGAATACTTACTGGGCTCCAATTCCAGATTATGTAGCTACCACTAATTCGGCCATAGAAACTCATTAACATTTGCCCCGACCTAGGAATCAGCCTCCGGATCGGTAATGAGTCAAACGACACTGGACTCTAGCAGTCCTTGAATTTCAAGCGGCCTGAAATAGAATGATAAGCGCCATTTAGTGTGTAATTACGGAAATTAAATATCGTCCAAACGACGCACGCGGCGCGACGTGATTTCCTTCACACACATGTGTATATTGAATGTGTGGGTGTCATATAATAATCTATTTGGGTTACGATGGTTACCGCAGTGGGCTTCCCTTGTGAAAATGTATAATGTTTATTGAGGTGACACGTTTTTGTTTAAGAACTTTTTAGTTCTTTTAATAGATGCTATTCTATATAATGTGTATTAATACATTGATAAATAATTTATATTACTCGATATTATTCTTTATAAATTGTACGTACTGAAAATCTTTATGATTAAGGCTCGTAATATAAATGATTATTTAAACACAAACAGAGTTTAAACGCGTACATGCTAAATACAATGTAAATGTTGACATTTCGCCAGCCTAAACTCTCTTTCGTGGTTTAAACTGCCATTGATTTAAATATACACAAGTTTAAAATATATATGAATTACTTTTGCACTATAATTATATTTGCCGACATAACACTTCTGTTACAAGTATAATTAATCGTAGATTGTAGTATCTGTAATAATAATAATGTGTATATCTGAATGTAGTAACATTACGTAGTATTAACTAATAGCTGACATAACCTCAGTGATAATTAAGTCTTCATCGTTCACTCATTTAAGTGTAGATGACATTATTATGACTAGGGTCACCTAGTCATAAATATATAGTACTAATTGAAATTAAACTGCTATATACGGATTTTATCGCGTTGTTTATTTGACACTTTATTACAAAATTTTGAAAATTTTTACACTACTAAGTACTACTATTAAACTATTATATAGTACTGACATGACAGTACTATTATATTATATAGTACTGTCAGCTAAGTGGTCACCTAGACATAGTAATGTCATGTCTAATGTCAATTATCAGTTCATGATTTACGGTCATTGATAAACTGATAGATTTTTACAAAGGAGGTAAATCATTTTAAGGATTACATGGATAAATATTATTATAAGGTATTCGAATCATCAGGTCTATTCAAGTCTTAATGTTCCAAAATTCTTCTCGTTTCCAGACGTGAGATCACGCGTCAATTTTCAAATTGTCAATTTTGGTTGACCGTCGAATATTCTCAATCCTTAGCGAGCTCCTAAATTTTATTTAAATTTGCGTTTATAGCTAGCGAAGCAGTAAATAATAGGTAATATTCCTGGCAGTAAAAGCTCATAATTCAAAATTAGTTCGCCTTCAGCACCGCCCTTTAGACGTTACTTAGGTACATTTGTTTGTGGCCGCACTCCTTAAAGCTTGTCAGGGAACATTAAGGCAGCTGACAGAAGAAAGGTGTTCCTCGCAATTTCTTGTCGGCCTGCGATGATGCGAACTGACAACCGTAATATCGAGAAATTCTCTGTATTTTTCATTTATTTTGTCTGACTGACCAGTATTTATTATTTAGTTGCGTCGAAGTGGACGGTAATATCTTACAGAATATATTTTTATATATGACTCATTTGCTTGTTTTTATACACCTGTGGTTATATTCATAGTGTACCAAACTTACTGTTTATGAATATGTTATAGGCCACCGGAGAGTAAATAACTGTGACATTTGTGTGTACTTTTATTTTATTTTAACTAAATTCAGATTTTGGTTGAATTGCATACTTATTATTACGTATACTTTTTATCAGAATATCTACATTAACTAAACCCAAAACAGTTTGAGAAGATACTGATCGAATAAACCACTTTCTAAATCTTGGAGGATACACGTAAAGGACAATATATAATATTAAATATTTATTAGCATAAAGTTATGAAAAATCGCACGGCAATAAATAACCAACAAATATCTTGATATTAATTAGGTAATATATTAATAAGTTTGTGTGTGGGCGGACACGTTTCGTAACTAGCAAATGCGTTTATTCAAATCGCACGGATACGACTATTTATATTGTCTTTTTGTGACTTTATTGTTGGACACAGAGAATCGCCTGAGGCGTACTATTATTATAAATACCTATTCACGACTAATTATACATCACGGCTTTACAAATAGGTTGGGCAACAATTTTTGTTAAAATCATTCTTCTCACACACATACACATTTATATGGCAGTAATATTTTACACAATTAAGGTAAGAAACATTAGGCCCGTTTAGTATTGGTCGATTAAGAAGCGAATGGGAGGGTAAGCAATATAATTACAGAACATTATTGGTTACAACCCCATCGGCTAGCCAAGCCATAGCCATATTATTTTGACTAATTGATCTTGTTTACTAGACACGCTATTACTTTTAGCAGTTTGCGGCTCAAACGATACGTTATTGAAACATAGGTATGAAACAAAAGGCATCTGGTAACATTCAAGGCAAAATAACCCTTCAGTGCAACATCTGTTTTATAATAATTGGTTTCGTAAGGTATTTGGCAGAAAGATGTATTGATACCACAACCGAAGATTGTTTTCGCAGTAAATAAATTTGCATTTCCCTTGAACTGTATCGGTGGCAACTCTGATATTCCGCAGTTGTAAATCAAGAATCGCAGTCTAAGCATTTTCACGACTCAATTTATGTATGTGCGATGAATCTAACGAATCGTGAACACCTGGAGCTAAACCCTTGGGGATCGCGCGCATTGCGCGACAACAAACACAACTAGTGGCCATAGCGACCAGCTATACGAACCTGCAGCCCTAATACACGTAAATAGAACAAATCATTGTCACATGTAAAAGTAAAAGCAATTTAAATTGGGTTTACGTCGTCCCTTCTCTACTACTGTAACACCTATGTAGCCAGGTTCAGCAGTAGTAACCATAAAAAAATGCCGAGTATAGACTCCTGAAGTCCCGGGACAAATTAAACTGTCTTGGTGGTGGTCTATAATGAATTTAATTAGCAGTAGGTATATGGGAGGAGTTGGAAAAATATTCATCTAATTTATATTATTAGCAAACATCACAACATTAAGAAGACGCTTATATCCAACAGTGGACTGATATAGGCTGATTAGTGCTATCAGTATTGTTGAATATTCATTAACCAAGTTCGAGAAAATCAGGATAAAAAACAAATTAATGCAGTAAGGTGCAAACCTCATTGACGAGTCGTCATCGTATAATTAATTACCTACTAATCATCTAATCATCGTATTAACAAGTACGTGTGTATGCTTAGAATGATATTTAACTGAAAAGAATATAATATTGTTTTTGAATAACAAAAGATTTTTCCAATATATGCAGTGATTTCAGAGATTGCCCCCTTACCAACTATTTACAATGATAATTTGACAGTATTTAAGCCGTACCTAGTTGTTGAAAAAAGATACAGCTATATTCGCACAGTATAAGATTGTAGATCAAAACAAGTGTCTTGAATATTGAATTAAGTGATGTTACATAGATATGAAAACACGGTCATTTAAGCTTCGACTGAGACAGCAATATCGTGGAGTGCTGATAGCATGATAAATTGATAATAATAGCACGTATCTGTTCTTGGGATATATACAATTATCGCGTAAAATGGAGACCTCTCGTCTTGATTTATATGCGTGGAGGAATAGTGTAGTCTAATCGAAATAGATGGCAACTTTATTACATTTCTATTTTGAATATTGTCACACTGTAATTGATATACGGGTTGTAGATAAAAACACGTTTTATGGACAAATGCTGGATTTAGCAATAGGTTGATTAATTTTAACTCGTTCTAAAAACTGTTACGCTAGCTTATATAAACAAATATTTCACAGATACTCAAAAGTTAAATAGAATTTAAATATAACCAAGTAAATATTGCTAAGGTATTTCAATTGAAGAGTAGAATTAAAGACTGCATATAAATATTTTTTTATTGTACATCATTAATATAAAAATACGAGAAACTAATACAACATGTTACAGAACCCAGATACATTTCTTCATATGTATAAGAACCACAACTAAAAGTGCATACCAGAGAATATAGCACTATTCATTGCTTTTAAAAAAATAAACCTCCAAGCTCAGCTTGTAGTGAGCTTATTACGTTTGCACATAAAATGGAACAATAAAAAGTTATACAAAAAACTCACAGGTCAAAACAGTATACCATAAATTACGAAAGCAACGTGTAAAAATACAAGCTAAAATATTAAAACAAATACTCTTATACAATTTGTTTATTAAATTGTAACAATTTTACGCAGTTATATTTTCATGCTGTTTATTCTTTTATTCTGCTAGTAAAACCTTATATGCCTAACTCTTGCCAAGCACGCGATGCCATTATATTAATTCACAAATTCATTTAAAACAGTGTTTATTTTTATATAAACATAGTTATCAAATAAATATTTATTTTCTGACCTATTTGAAAGGACGCTAAACATTTGTCTTTCTTTTTAAAAACACGTTTATTATTTTGAAAATAATAGAAACTTATTGCCGATTTCATTCTTTTATTAAAAATTACCTCTTTTTTACAAAAAAAGAAAATTCATCTTTAGTTTTACAGTTTTTACATAATTAAGAGATATTCGATTTTGAAATACACCTTTTATATTGGCACCATTCTTCAGTCAACATAAACGAACTAACAACTTGAAAGAACTGCATCTTACAATAAGGACTGAGCAGCGATAGCTCAGTGTGGAGACCAACAGACTGCAATGCAGAGGGTTGGGGGAGTGTCGACACAAAAGACTGACTGACCCCCCACATAAGATATATACATACAATAAGGTCAGAAAACGATGCCTGTATCAGGTTGCGATAGTTAGATAAGATGTATGAGAACTTTTTTATTTGTAAGATTGCGTCTTGTGCAGATAGCGTGTTGTTATTGGGATCTAAACATGCAATATTGACATTTTACAAGCTTAAACGTCCACCCAACTTACTTACTTATTAACTATAAGCTTCTCAACAACAATAGAGACATTTAGGTCACCACAAACCAACGGACAACTATGAGTAGAATCAATGAACAAGTTTCAAAGAACGATTGTGTTAATAACATAACAAATACAACTTTCATAACACGTTTGCTTAGAAGACAGTCGCACATGATAAGTGGACGTGATTGCGGCGATACTTCCAATACTCTGCAATAGGTTGTTAACCCAGTAAGATAGCGTTATCGGTTCGCCAACGCGGCCAGCCTACATACTTCCGTGCATTTACGTACGTGCACCATGTATGCACCCAAATCTATTCGGTTTTCCCGAATACTTTTATTTACATCGTATTTTAAAATCCAAAGTAGGTACTTTATTTCTGTTGAATGACATCGAATATCTTCGGATGCGTAGGCAGTAGTCGAATATTGAAGGCAGTGCGAGGAGGGAAAAACAGAGTTAGGCAACGCGTACACTTATTCTTATCAATCACAATTTTTACGTTTATTTATATATTTATTAATTTATTAGTTATTACATATGTAATAAATCGTAATACAGTCACACTAACCCAGTATGGCAGACGGCTTTACAAACATTGATAACATAGGCATAAAGCAAAGCTGAATTCAGACTAATGTCTATCGATGATACTTTACAATACTCAGGCTTAAACTAATTGAGTCAATATTTGTTCTAGTTATCCTACTACTACCGATAATTTCCTAATATGTCGTTATGACAGGCAAAAAATCGACGACTACTGTTTTAGAAATCTCGTCATATGGATTTATACAGACAAAATTTCTTATTGCTTTCCTAAGCTATAGTGCTATAGTGGTAAGGTTTATTTAGATGAGATTTATCAACAGTCGCATGCATGTATTGATACACTTGAAACAGTGTTACTTAGTAAAATTGTACGTAATACACCTGTGACCCGTGACGACTACGTTCCAGTTCAGTCGTAATGCCGGTCTATCAATGTTAATTGTTATAAGATTCAATAGTTTCTTTTCATTTTATGTACCTCATAGTTAATCAAAATGTCAATTGCTGTATGAGGGATTATTTCTTTGTCTATGCGAATTAACAATAATAGGCGCTTGAAAGATGAAGACAGGGACCACTGACAAGTCAATTCATTTTTTGTTTATAATATACAAATGACTATTTTCAGAATACGTTTGTCTAGTTACTTCTATTGTTTTCATAGATTGAGGTTTTTAACTTTTAAATGATGGTTTCCTTAGCGCCTACCGCCGACATTTATATAGGAATATAAATCAACAAAAGTCATCATACATTCATTGGTTAACTTTGCATTTCTATCTTTCCCAATTGATACATAATGCAACGAAATATTAATGAAAATCGTTTTTGAATTGCATTTATACCATTATCAGACTTATATATATACGTTTCTATATGATATCACATTTTTATATGGTATGTCAATAAATATGTTATATATTGTAAAAATATATCTAGGTAAAACATCAAATTGTATCAGCAAATTAAGTAACGACATACTTTTCTTTAGATCATTCCTTTGCTATCCAAAAGAACCTATTAAAAATTCAGTAAGTTTTACCCGTGGCTTCGCTCACTTGGGAACAGTACTTTTTTGCAGATTAAAGGTATCATTTTCTGTACCCCTGATAACGTATATGCCAAATTTCATGATGATCGGTCGTGTAGTTAAGGCGTAAAAGCTTAACAAACAAATATATAAACTCACTTTAGTTAGCATTCTAAACTAGCTTTAAAATATCAAAAGCCATATCGATCTTTCGTAGTATGTAGCGGTATGCACTATGTAGATAACACAGTTCTTTTTCTGTAGTCGACGGTAGGAGAACCAAATCAGGTAAGTATATGTTTTTTCATAAGTCACGTCTGAGCTCCCTACATCGATGCGTTATCTCGGAATATATTGCACAGTAGTGCAACGCATTCCTGCAGTAGTGCAGACATAGATCAGAGAGAAATGCCCGCGCCGCGCCGGCCGCGCCGCCGCGTCGCGTCGGTCGGCCGGAATGCATGCACGATCTTGACGCTTGCGCCCGCGCCGCCGCGCCGCGCCGGAACCAGGCTAGGGTTGTTAAAGATATTTAAAATCATAATGTGTATAAAATTTGCCAATATTGACCAGTGACTGTTTAACTTATTGAGTCGTAGCGACACACACATAGGGTTCAGACGCAATAGATTTTAACTGTGTCTTGTATTCTAAGACTTGACAGACTACACAGTTCGGTTGTACCTATATATTTTCACTTGTGTAATATACAGGTTATCCCAGAAGTCGACGTCAAGCCGGAATCAGGTAACAGGCTAAGTTATAATAGCTATCAAAAAAATAAAATCTATGATACGAATTTTAAAAAGAATAGGACTTTAAAAAAACAAATAATCTACACTCCTTGATGGTCTTTGCACTCCTGTTACTACCAATATTTACTTTTTGAATTGTTTTTTATGTAATCTCGAATATTCGAAAAAAACCGAGAGCTTAAAGAAGCATTATTCGAGATTATGTAATCTATTATTAATCTATTAACAAAAAAAATATTCAATCGTACAATCTGTATATGTAGGTGCTATGAACTATATACAATTTGTAGACCTACATAATTGGCAAATCACTTGTTTGTTAATAGACATTTACAAATAGTTTTAGATTTATTATTATCATCCCAGTGATGAGTAAAATATTAATAACAAAAGAAACACCCAATAGAACTTGTTTTGTATCTTCACCGCTAAATCGAAGTAATTAGAGCTTGTATAATATTGTCTTCTAGTTTAGTTAGCTTGTAGTTTAAGATAAAAGTGAATACCTAAAATTAGTAAACAAGGCCAACTTATAATAATGCTTTCTAATTGCTATACCAATTTATCTAACGAATGTAACAGATTTCTACATAATCACCAACGTGGTATCTGCTTATCATTTCAACACCTAGCCTGCTGACAGCCCTGCATTAACGGGCGGCGCGGCGCGGACGCAGAGAAATCAGCAACTGGTTTGCGCATACGCACCGAGGCTCATTAACAACGTGTTTAACGTTTCAAACACGCTGTGCTTGTTATTAAATGAAAGTGGACGATATGACTTACGGCTGGAAAACCGCAAAGTTCACAACTTCACAACAAAGTAGGTAGTTTATGTCTCTCAGAAATTGCTGTGTTTGTGTTTGTTTATCACTATGTTCATTGGCACTTGGCAGTAATGATAGTGTGCTATTATCCTACTAAGTAATGTTTATTAATTATAAATTCTCACAGAAGAATTTATATATATATTATTATTGGTACTAAACATTAATTATTGCAAAAGACTTAATACTGTTTCTGCAAGGCTAATTATTAATTAGCAACGTGTCTATTATTCAGGGTTCTTATTACATCACGCCCTAGAAAAAGAACCTTTTTACACACCACATATCACCAGCATCCATATTAAATAACATAATTATTCTCTATTTAAATACTACACAAATAAATTTCTTCATTTGTTATACATATTGAAACTAATCAAATGCAACTTGATCCAAACACTTACGTACATAATTGAACTCATCAGAGATCGCTATGTAAATAGGGGTATTGTAAATATCGTAATTAAGAACAAGCTAGAAAGAAAATAAATAATTAACCTTCTTCTCAATAACAGTTTTTCAAATATTGGTTGAATAAACATCGTTTTATTTCTACGTTCTTGTAAACAAACACACAGAGACACATGCTGTGGTCGGTCTCAGGCGGCACCGCTCACAGCATAACTAGATGTTATTCAGATTACATATATGATTACATAGTTTCTACGCACCGTTTATCTAAGTACCGGAAACCGACATTGACTAAATAAATATTAAAAGGTTCCATCGAATAAATTGTGTAATACATTTTACCCGTTCGTCGAGAAATTTTGTTACAAGTATTCTTATGTTTTTTTTTACTGTCAAGTGACCAGGTGTTCTCAATGAAATTCTTTGTAATTAATTTATATTTAAACTTTGTATTATTCTACCTACACGAATCCTACGCGTAAAGACAGTTAAGATAAATATTCTAATGAAACCCTTGGGTGGTCGCAGCGTTTCGACGGTTAGAATAATCGATAACTATGTATTTTAATCGATGCAACTGATACAGGAAAGTGCGTCATACAGTACAACCAACGACACAAGTTATATTACAAACGTTAAATTGCTTTTCCTTACATTGATCAATAATAATAATATTCTATCACATACACACAACACCATCTAGCCCAAACTAAGCAGAGCTTGTACTATGGGTACTAGACAATGGATAAACATACATATAGATACATTTTTTTTTTGTAAATGCATACATATTATACATAGAAACACCCAGACCAAGACAAACATTCATGTTCATGCACACAAATGTTTGACTTGTGCGGGAATCGAACCCGCGACCTCAGGCGTGGCAGTCGGTTACACTAACCACTACGCCATCGAGGTCGTCTGAATGTATTCATCTAACGCATATTTTACTTACAAACTGTTAATTTACTTTGTGATTGTACTTGAAGACCGAATACATTTATATTTGTTTTATAATAAAATTTGGAAGGTATAAAGGTCGATAGTCGCTTAAGTAAGTATCATATCCGCTGTATTGAATGCTTAATCTGTAGTTTCGTATAAAAAACATCTGCTAAGTGAATGTCAACGCGATATAATATCCAAAGGTTTGTGAACAACGGTACACGATCATTTTGTCGGTTGACTTCCAAATGTAGGTCTTATGTTTATTTTATCACGACTTTCATACGCTGTAAACTGGCTAGTTTTGTGCCTTTGATATTTCGTTGTAATTTATTTATATTATAATACAACCTATGCATAAAATATTACAAAGGCGGAAGGGATTTTTTGTGTTTCTTCGACGTTTGTCAGAGACGAGCGATGGGCTTACCTGATGGTATAGTTTATAGCTGCACTGTATACTCATAAACTATATTTACTTTGTAAATTACATAAATCAAATATTAATCGACGTTTGACTTTATGTCTAAGTATTCCTTAAGAGGAAATCTACGAGATACAAAGCAAAATATTTAAAAGCAAAACGCACTAATTGTGTCAGAAGAACATTAAAAGATTGATGGTTTTCGAATTTGAAATCTTTTGCAGTAATTGTGTTTGCCGAAAGTTCATGCTTGCAAACTAGAACAAAACACATCTCTGAAAAACCGCAAGCAATATCAACATGATAATATTATCAGATTATGGTGTCATACCAGATATGACAGGTCATTGAACTTTTGTAACAGAATGTGGGTATTACAAGCTATATTATTGCTTAATATTTAACCCACTGGTCCGCTGTCTTCGTTTTAAAGCTTCTACCCTGTCTTGTATTTTTATAAGGAGACTGGTATTGAAAGATCTATGTATATTTAACCAAAAATCCAAGACTCTCTAAAAAAATCTAAAACTCTAATCAGAAACGTTATTATTTTCGTCCAAAGCTGATAGATCCTTTCAGACACATATTAACCGGTCGTATACCGCCGGCTCGCATACAAGCCGGCAGATTTGTACCCGTCGTAGGCCGGTGGCTCGCATGCGTGCCACCAAATTGGCGCCAAAACGCCGCGCGCCGCCTTCGCTTAAGCGAAGGCGTTTTGGCGCCAATTTGGTGGCTCGCATGCGAGCCACCGGCCTACGACGGGTACAAATCTGCCGGCTGGTATGCGAGCCGGCGGTATACGACCGGTTAAGTACGCGTTCTAGTAACTACATATTATTATTATTATAGTAAAATTGAAATTGTTTGATTGATAAGAGATTAAGATATTTAAGAAATATCAATGCGAGGTGTCTTAATAAGAGTTATAGAAGCCAAAGTAATCGTTGTAGGAGTTTAGTTTATCTGTCTGTATTTTTGTACGCACATGACGCAAAAACTACTACTGTACGTAATTGAATGTAGTATTTACGGGACCTTACCGAAAGTCTTACTTAAAATCTGGTGCAAGTTTCATCTTGCTACGCCTCCTTGAATTCAAGTGTTATATATGCAGAGTATCCTTGTTATAATATGAAGACAAAAATATACATACCTACTTCTAAAATTTCACACGCCCAAAATCGCGGGCAAAATTAATACAAGAATAAAATAATTTAGCTAATAAGTACAAATAAGCCCTAAGCGACCGTTTTGTACATTCCGGTCCGTTTCCGGAATGTGAAACCGAATCTATTTTGTATACTTCCTCCATTGTGTATGTATACAATGTAACAATTTTGATTTATACTCTTTATCAGATCGTTCTTTGTTTTACTAATAGTGTTGCCATTACTAAACGTTTGCACTACTGTTTTATTGTACACTGTGACTATTTTTGATTCAATCTAGATGATATATAAAAATACTGGCACGCTTTAATAAATTACTTTTTTATTTAAATATGGAACAGCTAAATATCATGCCGGTTATTTTTTTATAGGAAATCTTTTGTCTTGTAAGACTCTTTGTGTACTCGTTACTGCAAACATGATCTCAATTCTTAAATTGATTTATTACCAGTTATAGGTTTTCTGTGAGGCACTGTCAGAACTTACCCGCTATAAAATTAACCTAATATCCATATAATGAGCTAAGTGTGTATCCGGATATCTATGCTGGTAACCCTTCGGGAAAGCATAGACATAGAACAGTGCTATTATATTACTTGTTTATGCTTCTTAATTATGCAAAGTCACAATCTTCACAAGAAATTATTTATTGGTACTTAGTATGAATCATTGTAAAATACGTGCACACGGTTTTTGAAGGGCTAATCAACGACGCGTCGTCAGTCAACGATTTGATTGGCTGCTGATAACTCAATCAGTTAATCATAGTTGACATGCGTTAGAAATCGAGTGTTAAACTACTTGTCTAATAACTAGTAAACATATAGCCAGTTTTGAGCTTGTAGGAAGGTACTGTCATCTTCTCACAAGTCTAGAGTCAGCTTGCTTTTCGATCCGGAATCCTAACTAATATTATAAATGTGAATGTGA
This sequence comes from Catocala fraxini, assembly GCA_930367265.1. NCBI lineage: Eukaryota > Metazoa > Arthropoda > Insecta > Lepidoptera > Erebidae > Catocala > Catocala fraxini. The sequence goes on from OV884032.1 coordinate 10,444,944, forward strand.
GTTTGTTTGTTTCGCGCTTTCACACCTTAACCACTCGAACGATCACTATACAAATTTGTATACACGTTGTTAGGGGTGCAGAAAGGACATAGAGTACCTTTCATCTAGAAAAAACACTGTTACTAACCAAAGTTAATCTACATTTACGCGAACGAAACCGCGGGCAAAATCTAGCATAAAATAATTTATTATATACAAGCTATTACTAGCAACGACACGTTGAAGAATAAAAAGATGAAGAATTATAAATAGAGAATAAGTATATTTGTAGGTATTCCTTTTACTATGTTAATATTGGGTCCATAGTGTTCGACGCGTAAAGTTCACAGTAAAGAGAGTACAATTATAACTATATTTCATCTGTGATATCCTTTTACCTTAGACTATAGAGTGTATTGAAAACATTTTGAAATTAAAACCTATATTTAAAATCCGAAAATATGACATTTGTTCACAACGTTGCCATTCGTAACACGCCAGAAAGTATTCTACCACATACACACAACACCATCTAGCCCAAACTAAGCAGAGCTTGTACTATGGGTACTAGACAATGGATAAACATACATATATACTTTTTTTTTGTAAATACATACATATTATACATAGAAACACCCAGATCAAGACCAAGACAAACATCCATGTTCATGCACACAAAATGTTTGACTTGTGCGGGAATCGAACCCGCGACCTCAGGCGTGGCAGTCGGTTACACTAACCACTACGCCATCGAGGCCGACAAATTATTGCTATCGCTATTGAGTTAAGTGCGTATAAACGCACTTAACTCAATAGCGTTAAACATATAGGTTGGGAGCCTTCTGCGCTCACCCACAATCCACGTAAATAAGTAAAGGCCATCTAAGGCCAACAACTAACACACAAAACAAAAGCGTTAAGACTGCGCCGAGCGAAATGTGCCAAAACAGGCAGTCACAGTTATGTGAATAAAATCAACACTTTTTGTTTAATACAAATATAAAATATACATTTACCATAGCAATGAATGTGTTTACAATTACTTCGTGTAAAAATCTTAAAATAATTAATATTATCACCTACAAAATTACGTAAATTTGCAAAAACGTAAGCTCGTGTTACGTGATTTTTAGATTATAACAGTAAAAATCTATCCCATTTTACAGCTTAAACGAAACATAAATAGTTATATTACAATTTGTCCGTCCCAAATATTTAAGTTATTGGTTGACAATAAAGATACATATTTATCAAAAAAGCACTTCAAATCCTCCATACAATTTTACTATGGCGCCCGCGCGCCGATTTGAATATGCGCCGCACGAGTTCTGTCATTATCTGTCTTACGCTCGGCGCAGTCTTAAGCACACCATCAAAAATTACATATAGTAAGAAATATGCTCTACAATAAGCGACCACAAGTACCTTCCAATGACAAATGATGTAGCTCCCAAAGCACCAGTCCACTAGATAGGTAGTTGTAGGTAGCATATTGGCAACACCGATGCTATCGCCATGACACATAGGCAGGTTTCCCTCGAGAACTGAACCATTTGTCACCTCGACATGTGCTAATCCTTTTATTTATGTACCGTCGACTCACGATATGGGGTAATATGTTAGCTTAAACGTATATTTATTTTAAATACTGGGCAATACTGGAAATGGCTATTATAATTTAAATGGTGGAAAATAAAATGGTTGGTATTTGTCAGCTGTATGGCTGTATAAGGCTGTGTGTAAGCAGACAGGAATGGGCAGTGGCAAAGTGCAGTTCGTCTGATACATCCATGTTAATGTTATAGAACCGAAAATAACTCTGCCTGTGTAGGACGTTTTACAGTAAACATAATTTTTATGTAATTTGGTATTGATATAGCTAGCTAGCTTAAAAAATAGTTACGCGTGCGAGGTTACCGGCAAGTTAGGTTGTTGTTATATGAGCGGACTAAGAGACTAATACTTAATACTGACAAATAATATTTTACTAATACGCAAATATTTCTTAGAAGGGAATAGAGATAGTGCGCACCCCTGTGATACAATATTGACATAATGCCTTTGTTTGTTCTTAAAACTTTATTGCTTTAGGATACTATGAATTTCTGAGCTTTAATAAATATAAATGACAATTTATATTATAAAATATAAATGAACACAATTTGTGATTGAGTCTAACGATAAACTAAATTCAGCGCTACCCTAAATATCGTAGATAGATAATACACGATCTTCATTACGTTGTAAGATCTATGGACTATGGTTTTATAACAACATCACAAATGTAGTGGAACAATATGTGTACTTCACCTTCATATACCTACGTAATATTATTATAAATATATGATGTAATTTACATACTCGTCCAGTGTTAATTAAACTAAATGAAATGAACGCAAAAAATCACACACCGCGACCATATTTTAATTAACAACGTTGTATGGTATTATACATTAAATTTTTAATTAATTTAATGCACTCGGTTTCAATTATTATATGATGAATAAAAATATGTTCATATAGACTAGTCAGAAAACGGGATACGACTAGTCTATTCGAATATTTTAATGAAACTTTTCGACACAAAGGGAAGTGATGAAAATAATTATTTGAATAAACATATTTTCTTCCTCTTTTGGTAACTGTTTGAGTCCAGCCAACTAATTCACGGTTATGTTAATTAATTACTTAAAAGCTTTTTAATTAGGGGCTGTGATGCAAAACAATTATTTTTAAAAGACATATTCTTAAAATATAATAATACAAAGGTTTTGAGCGTTATTCCGGGAACATTTCTGCTGTTAATTAGAAATAATAATTTATTTGGAAATTACATTTTTAAGCCGTTTGGGGTGAAAACCCTAGGTTCATGGGGTCCGAGCGCTCGTATTTTGTACAGAAAGGTCGCAAAACGCCTGATCGACGTTTCGCATGATCAGAAGGCTGGTCTTTTCTTGGCCTAAAGAATCAGCATTGCCATTCAACCCGGCAATGCTGCCAGTCTTCTGGGCGCGTTACCAGTTGACAGCGATGCTGAAGAATTCTACGATGCCTAAACCATTTTTGTATATATTTAGTATTATAATTATTTGTGTTTTTGTAACTATGTTACCTTTTTTATAATTATGTTATTATTATTGATGTTGTTTGCTTGCTGTATACGTAAAGGGAGATTATAAGCGTTTAGTTATAGGCATCTGACTTGTTATTAGGAATGGATTCCACACCAACTGAGCTATCGACGAGAAACCATATTACCATATTTGGATGGTTGAGTAGCAATTCTTTATAGTTGACTAGCCACTTAGTACTTATCTTAAGTACTAAATGGCTAATCAGCTATAAAGAATTGCTACTCTGGAAAGTATTGACAGAGTTATACACCATAGTCACGGAATAAAGACAAGTTATTACCACCTACAAAAATACTAAAATCCAATCAGCACTTTGACCGACTCGGGAATCGAATACAAGACCTCATGCAGCAGTCCATACCACCGCTTTGCTACCAGGCAAGTCGCTCTTAAGAGCACGATACCTCTTATTATTTAAATCAAAGAAATGAGGTACTTGTACAATTTTATTTCTTCGTTACTTTGAATTCCACGTAATCATTTGTTCAAATTTGAATTTGAATTCAAGCGATACTGGATAGGTATTAAGCTCTTATTATAACGTTATTGTGTATTCCTAATGGCTGAACAGAGACGTTTTATATGTATTCCTATTCATTCTATAAAGTGATTCTATGGAAAGGAATTAGTCCGTTTTGAATTGTTACGTCTAATTGCATCCAGCGCAAATAATATTCAACATTTTTAGTCTTACGCGATTTGTACATATACTTAATATATTTTTAGGCAACGGGTCTTAATTACGTTGGTAAGTACATATAATTATTATATACCTATGTATTGCCTGACGTTTCGACCGACCTGCATCGATCCTGGTCACTGTTTGACTAGTGTGAGCTCAACGGTGCCTTTGTGAGAGCGAGTTTCGACAACTATCCTTCAGTACTTCTATGTTATTTCTTACTATATGTTTTCAACATAACCTATTACATAATATTTTAAATGTTAACATGAACCAAACATTATAATTGAAGGTCTTCATCTAATCTATACAAGTCTGATTATCAAACTCAAGATATCAAATAAATAATACTTACCACCGACATTTTGTAGCACAAAACGTTTATAGAACCTCTCGTCAGCAACCAAAAATGCCCTTTATAACTGCCTTCAATAATGTTCAAATTTGCTCGTTGATTAAATGGTTTATACGTATTTTGGGCATTGAAATAGTAATAAATATTATTGGACTTTAGTAAAATATATGTATTACGTCGATCACTCACGACCATGATCTGTCTGAAACATGACGCTGGTATTGAAATCTATACTCTTATTCAGAGAAGTCGTAATTCAGTCATTGGAGACATTCGGGCTAAATTATATAGACGTATCTTAAGGAAAACATTCAATGGATAATATATACATATATCTAGTTTATATGTATATATATTTTTGTGTATTATGCCGCAATAGAAAACAAGAGAATAACTTCGTTGTCCGCTTGTCCGTCTGTTTAGTCAAGATCATTTATCTCAAGGATGGGAAGAAGTTTCGGAATATAAAGTAGACATTTATTTCTATCACTAATTCTATAGTCTATAGTCCTTTAAAGGTATAAATATATAATATAAACTCGGAACAACTATTTATGTATCATACAATAATAAACTAGATATTACAGCTCACTAAACTATACCCGTAAATATAGAAGTACTCACGAGTAGTTATTGAATATTATTGTTATAATTTATGAATAATTATAATAATGCACTTGTAGGCAAATATATTATCATTCAGTAGTACTCCTTTACTTAGTGGGCGTTGTATTTACAAGTACCGTGCCAACGAGACGGAAATAAAATAATCTCTCTTTCTCACACAACGACTGAAAAAAAATTACATAAAAAAGTTATCATATGGAATTTGCAGTTGAAACTTACCGCATCTTATTTATCATAGATTCACTGTTAATTTAAATAACGTTGTAACATTTTCGGTAGGTACATTTAAGATGGTTATATGACCTCGAAAATAAGAGGTCCACGCCGGGGGTAAAACTAGTTACAAACAAATCTATACGGTACACGTGTAGTGTCATACATTGACAAATTTGTACGCTGACACGACCTTTTATACAACGTGACAAGACGATAATAGTAAATACATTGAGTTGTGGCCACAAAGCCTAAGACTGGCTGCACGTTAAAAAAACGAAGTATGAAACGTTGACATTGTTTTAAAAAAGAATACCTGCCTACCGTTCTTTTTTTTTTATTCTATAGGAAGCAATCGAGCAGACGGATCTTTTTGATGATTCTTTCAAAAAATGAATACCTAGCTAACTTTAAAATTATTTTAAAAGCAGAAAGTTTTAAGGTGTCTGACGTCTGCCTTAAGTCACGTGTGCTGATGTCGCTGCTAACCGCAAATCTTTCAGCGCCAAATAAGAAAGGTAAGCATTTGTGTTGAATTTAATGTTTGAACAAGTGCGGTGTTTCATAACACAACATCAAGCCGAAGTGTATCACATCCACATTTCGTCAGTTTATAATGATCTCACTTAATTGTTACCATGCTAATAACATTTATAAACCAACACTATAATAATTTTTTTTACTATAGGTATAGCGATTTAAAATGAATGACCGGTTAAACCGTCAAACATTTGCTTTGTTTGTAACTGGCATTATAATTGTAAACGCTACATATTGATTACAAAATATTAAACACTGTTACTTATTCACTTTGTTATTTATGTCGATTGTGATCCTATCCACTAGTGAGTCAATATCAGACTTCATATCGCGAAAGAAAACCACTTGGATTTGTTACTGTTTGAAAATCGTGCATTCGCTTACACTCACATAGATAGTACAGCCTCGCTGATTTTATCATGAATGGGCCGGCTCGACTGGGGAAGGACTACCCTCTCACAGAATATCGACGTGAAATACCAGTATTCCTACTGTTGTGTTTCTTTCGGTGAGTGAGAGTGCCGAAGGCCCAATCACCCCCTTTCCCCCATTCCCGCTCCTTCTCCTTCCCACTTCCTTTTCTAAAGGGTCAGCAACGCGCTAGTGACTGATGCCTCTGGTGTTACAGGCGTCCATAGGCTACGATGACCACTAACCATCAGGTGGGCCGTATGCTTGTTTGCCATTTTAGATGTATAAAAAAAATTACTTATTAATTTAATAATAATAATAAACTAACTATAATATTACAACTGCGAATGGAAGTTTGTTTGTTTGTTACGCTTTCATACCTTAACTAGTCGCCGATCGATCATCGTAAAACTTCACATACACGTTGACAGGGGTAGAGAAGACATAGCTTTCCTTTAACCCAGAAAAAGTACTGTTCCCGAGGGATATTTAGTTTAAAATAAATAGCCTAATAGTAAAATATCGATATAGCTAATTTACTTCAAATAAGCTCTTCCTAAGCTGTGAACTCGCTTATTTCGAGGCCTCTATAAGTCATAAGTCGTTGTCAGTTACTTAAATAAATATACTCGTTGTACGGTCGACGCCTTTGTAAGGTTATACCTACCTTGTACCTCTGTGATATAATGAAAGGATATAATATTTAGGGACGAGGTGAAACAAACACTTGATATTTTCGGAGAAGCTTTTGTTTGTCGCATGTGATATTCTTGTGGGATTCAAGGAATAGTATGTTTAGTTTTCACTAAATATTTTGTTTAGTTTCTAGATAAGGGTTGTGACTTTATTCTAGAAACTTCAAGCTAAAAATAAAGAGCTCAGTATCTGTAGCAGGGCTATCAGTTTTAATAGCTGGTGAAAACTAGGTTTCTTCGAAGACTTCATGAAGTTCAGTCCATCATAGTTTTGATATGTTTGCCTATTTGGTTCTTTTGTATTGCATCCATATTTAAATATTTTACTCGAGAAATAAGCAGTATAAATAAGCAAGTTAACTTCAATGAAAATTGTTAAGTATCTCTTTCACGTAAACGATACACACATTTTAATGTATCTTCGAAAATAGGTAGCATCACGCACCACGAATACAGCTTTACTCTACTTGTATGTTTTACAAAGAGATAAGATATTTTTACACATTCCCATTCGCAATTTTCGATGATAAAACAAATTTATTCCGTATTCAGAGATACACTCAGTAGATTTATAAATAATTCGTATTATATTCGGAAATAGATTTTCTCAAAACACGTACTCAATATTTTGTCACGTTTTCTGACTAATGTACAGTTTTCTTACATATTTTATGGTTTTACTGCTCTCAGTAACACCATAAAATATGTAAGAAAAGTGTTTCTACACTCTCTCCCACAGTGTGGAAACACTTAAGCCAACATTTTTGTTCAGAAAAACAAATAGAACATACATTGTTCTCTATTTGGTAACAAATGTGGCTATTAATTTTATCAACTGATTTATGATTCCTGAAAAAAATAATCGCTACGTGGTTCTCCAAATAGCGATAAGACACAGAGACAAGAATAGCTCTCGCTGTCAACACAGGCTGGAAACAAAATAGTGAGTACTTAAATATAGAATAATATATAAAATAGGCCTGTTGCAGTGTACTGTTTACGATAGTGGTAGCATTTACTTGCAGCTTTCTCCACAATGTCAAAACACATGTGGTGTAAGTGTCGCCGTTTGTGCAACTGCTGATCAGAGGCAGTAACTGACTTTTTCTGTCTAGGAATTCCCAGTAACAGCACAGGTATAGAAGCTATAGCCATATATTTGCTTTGGCCTCGCCATTTAGCATATCGTATGCCACTTCAACTTAACTCTCCATAGTTTAGCAAACATAAACAGATTTGACGCAACGTTGCGTCATGCTAAATATAAATTTACCAGAAATAAGTTACCTATAACAGATAATTTGATGTATGTAAACATTCAAATTATGCCCAAATAACTGCCAGTCACGCACTATCCCTTTTCATAAGACACCAATAATACAAGACTTATGGAGGTTTCACCTTACCAATATTGTCGATAAAGTTTCAGGACATTATGTTACTATGAATGCCTTCACGAGGCCGAGGCTGGCATGACCGACAATAGGCATGTTGTGTGTGCCAGGAAATGGCATATTGTGGCGTGGATCCTCCTCATTAATGCCTTTTGTGATGGCCGACGTCACATGCCATCGATTGTTCTAGCACTTTTGTTCGCGATACATGTTTATCTCTTATCTTGTGGTGCCCTGATAAATCTGATTTTGCTCACCATTGTTGCTGGAATTGCTATGAATAGTCCTGTTTTTATTCTCTGTAAATATTTCATACATCATCCACGCATCACATAAATTCATATATGAAAATTATCGTTATGTCCCGGAGAAAAGCCAAGAGTACCTTATCGAGGGAAACATGCGTAAAAAACGAAATTAATGAATGTGGGACCAAAATAGATAAGTCAGGATCGTAGCGAGTGTAAGTCGGTATGCTCACTCTATCTACCCATAAACACAAAATAAGTGAGATACCGTGTCTTAGGATGTTATCACTAAGCACAAAGTAATGAAAACAAGTTGCTCGACGTTCAATAAAACAACGGTTATATGTATAAACCCGTGCTAAAGTCGATATGCTTTTGCAGCACAAACTGTAACGAAATGAAAGCAGTGTATAGCATCAGTTGACGATAGTGCGACTACTCGACTACTCTCAACGTACGTCTTCGGGTAGGTCAGGCTCCCGTGTCCCGGGCGAAGAGAAACCGAAAGTACGCGAACCAGTTCAAGTGCAGATGCGGGGCGCGGGGCATGCGCGCGCGGAGCGGGGAGGGGCAAACGTGACCCGGTCACAGCCCGGGCCCGCTGTTAGGATCTCGATGTATGTCACCAAATGCCATTACGAATGACATTGTAGGAAAACGAAACGCACTATCTATTTCAGCAAAAAAATCTTTTGTATATATTCATTCGTGCTTTAATTCGCCATGTTTACAAATCTCTAACATATTCACGGTGATTATCTGTAATTATTACACTTAAGTTAGTGTTTAGTATGTTTCACAAACATGTTCGATCAAATAAATATCGTTTAACACTTACTACTTGAAAGTCTAGTTTTTCTTTGAGATGTTTTCGGATATAAAGATATCGAGTGCACATTAAACATTCATAAATGAGGCATGGACAATAAAAGATCTGAATTTATTTTTCGCTTTACTTGTTTTTTGTTTGCGTAGCATTTGTATGATTTCCTCTTAGAAAAGTAACTTAAGACGGTAACAAATTACTTTTCTTCGAACCTTGTCAGACATTCTCGATGTGCAATGCAGGTGAATTTAATAGAAATAAGTATAAGCTGTTTTTAAAATTGTTCATGATTCTATCTATATATCTATCAAACAGCTTACTGTATCTACCAGCAGTGATAAAGAAATTATAGTAAAAAAGTTAAGAGTGCTATCGATAATAGCTGCAGTCAACGTCGTTTTCTGACATTTTGGTTGCTACATCGAAACCGTTTTTATCTTATTCCACTGATAGGTGCGGTTTTTCTAACACCATCTTTTGCCACACATATGTATATATATCAATATTCTAAATTTTAGATCCATTTGCACATCAATTCGAATTTCAAAAGTATTTTCTGGTTCCACGTGAAGTCAAAAAATGTCTATATTATAAAACCAGAACACATGATCTTTTGCACTTGAATTCAAACAGTTATCACCTTAGCCGAAGACGTCCACTGCTAGACATAGGCCTCCCCCCTTTCAAACACTAAAAAGTATTAATTGAAAGCAGCAATATAAGCAGAAATTTATGATTATCTAATATTCATATCGCACATTCTCTCATAAAATTTATACAACACACACATTTTATGTACGCACTAAACAAATTGACTAGTAAGACATTAAGTACGTTCTACAGAAGATGTTTAGATAAATAACCGGAGATAATAACCGCATCGTTCCGGATAACGTTTAATTACATCGCTCATCATGGCCAGAACGATTGCAAACTTTTCACTAATAGCACTTTTTTGAGCAAACCTAAGTGAGCGTAACACATTGTATTCCACAAGAAAATGTATTGAGGAAAACGAGAACTGGCTAAACGACTTCTCGGTAACTTCGATGACTCAGAGATCCCGCTGTTTCGTGAATATGCGTGATGTAGATAATAAAAAAAGTATACGGGACGTTCCAACCTTAAATTTCTTGTTGGGAAAGTACGTCGACCATTCTTTCTAGAATGAATCTTTAAATTTGGAATGCATATGATGCGTAATATTATTGTCGTTTTAAGTCGTTTAAAATTCGTTCCAGTTACATCAAATTCAAGTATTATTTATATAATTAAAAATTTTGAAAGAATGATCACCGCTCATTACTTTTCCGGTGACTTTGCCATCATAGTAGACAGTATGTTTTGCTTAATTTTATATTATGTTAATTATACTTAAGTAACTAACATAATATAACTTTTGATCTTATAGTTTGCACGTGCGAATTATCTCAATTATTAGAGTAGTATAATATTATATTAAGGCCTAAGCATTTGAAGCGAAATGTGAACATAATTCGCTACTGCCTGTAATTATATTTACAGTGAACGCTTCAGTGTGAAACTTTATTGTGCACAAATAACCTATGTTTAGGGCCTACGTAATGGCAGACGAGTCTATCCAACCCATTAATCGAACCCAAATAAGCCACGACCAGTTAACAATATGCCAACTTTTCTTTCACAGTAATAATTATTTACCCTGTTTATATCACTTATATCAAAACCTATTAAATTAGATCAACAAAGATAGATCGCACAAATTAATGATTAAATGACCCGGATACTAATCACCTTTCTGTAGCGAAGAAGCTAATTATAGCCCCGATCTATGAAGGAAATTAAGAAAGATGGCAGAGAGTGCAAATTAATCGTAATGGCTAGATTACAGTGTCATTACTAGGGTTATAGCTAGTCTAATTCTACGTTATTGCTCAAATTAGGGGTACGTTTTCTTTCCTCTGATATTCCGACGGAGAGCAAACGTTAAATTGTAAGTAATTAGAAAAAGTATCGAGAAGAGGACCCACCTAATTGTGTTGTAACCCAACGATTAGATTGATTGGTTCGTTGTACAGAAGTCTTCTTTTGCTGATCGGATCGTTGAACTTGTGTATCTTACCAATAAGGAAGGTTGTGTTTCTAAATAACATGTTATAGTTACATGTTTCTTTTACACGACTGTAATCTCTTATAGTATCATTATAATTATTTTTACGAAAGACGAAGAGAGGCTTTATCCTGTGTATAGGTCTGTCTGTTTCTCTGGCTCTAAGTAAGATCAGAGTAATAATGCTATATGATTGTGGTAGACGCTGTCTCTGACACAAACTGTTGTTTGTTGTAAAAACTGTTCATATTAACCACAAAACAGACCTTGATTAACAAAGAAAGCACTTATGCCGAATGAGGCAGTTAAAAGGGCAAGACATCGGTGAGTTTTCTATGACCACATATAACAATAATAATAATAAAATCATTATCGTTTTTCATCCATAGTTAGCAATATACCGGTCCACCAGACACCCATACCCATAGCCCATATATTAAAATCCATACGTAGCAATAGTCCTACGCCTGCTGTGGCTAGTGCCGCTGTAGGTGTTCCATACCACCTTTGATTAAAACTCTCGAAGGGCCTCTTCACGTTGGACCCATGTCTTCGTGTAAGCCTCCCAAAGGGCCAGGTGCTTTCTAATATAATATGTTAGAAAGTACCTGTGATAAGAGAAACATAATAATAATATAATATTTTACCACATACACATATATTCTACAGAACACTAAGTTATATTAAGCATACCGAAGTTGCATGCAAAATGAACACTCGATGAAGGTTGAGATTGCCTCAACCATTACACAATATATAAAACAGCATGGAATACATATCCTACATTCGAAAAACGTAATGTAAAAAATAACTATACTGAACGCAAAAGCTATTTACTCGTATCATCTAAACGTATTGAATAAACAATATCGCTAAGCCAAAAATAGGTACACCCGTTACTGACCTCTGCGTGAAAATAAAGAATGTCATGCACGCAAAAAAAAAGGCGTGACATCACAATCTCATACTTACAGTTGTGGTGTCAATATATATATATATAGTCCGGTCTAGACGATCCATTAGGGAGCGCGGCTTTCTCTTATTTATAACCTATAAAAGATACACAAATAGATTATAAACATGTGATTTCTTTTTCAATATTACCTTTATTATACCTTGTCCATCAGTTTATTTTCCTTTTGACAGTTCGAGACAGTTTGAAATTAGTAACGCCCTCACATGTTACCGATTCGATTTGAAATAATAATCGACTTTATTTAAGAAGAACTTTTAATCGATTTAATGCCTCGACATATTTTTAGTATAAATATTAAGTAATTCGTCGTCGTTCGATCGTTTATTAGATTTTTTTTTAAATGATCTATGAAATAAATAAACATATAAATAATAAATCATTAAAATTATAATATTTATACTTATATATAATATAACGCACACGCGCATTAAATTCCAAAACTTAAATTTCAAGATTTCGACTTAATTCCTTGGAAATAATTAATCATGGAGTCATAGTTACTATTTTTTGTTATTAATATTACAGAAACAATACTTACATAAAGTCAATTTTTTTGTTATATTATCTATGTATCTTATTTCTTGACCTGTTTTATAGTCTGTGGTTGTTTGTTATGCACAGGGCACTTCACTAAGTAGGCGTTACCCGTCAATAAAGTACGACATTACTGTAGTACATTATTCCGAAAAAAAAGACGATAATTCTTAGGGGTGAGCTGTCAAAAAAAATAAACGTATAGACAAGGTATAAGTAATGTACATTGATACTTACGCCTTTCCCTAATTGAATAATCAGAGGTGTAATACGCCCACAATGCTAGCTGTGCCTAGTACCCACGTAATAGAAGGCGAGTCTATTGCCTACCGGGCATACTGCCAAACGCCGTGCTACTACTAAGAATTTGAAAAAATATAATAATTTTTTTTCGTTGGGCAATCCCGCTATTTGAACCCGAGATCATATTCTATTCGGTCAACATACCTACACTAACTTACACTGGCTTTCCACTTGCATTTCCATCATATTATTCTTCTTAATACATTCAAATGAATTGGCAGTTGAAAGCAAATATACTTACTTTCCTTATTGTCTTAGTAAAAGATACAGAGAGATTAAATTTAATTAGAGAGATGGATAGACGGTATCGACACCATCTTGTAATTAATTGAATTAAACGTTGTTTGGTGAAAATCTATCGTAAAACAATGAAGAGAAACCGTGAGGATGCTTCTATATAAAAGCCGTGTACAATTATTATTAAACATTGACTTCCCTCCGCGACTTCTCTCGCATGGTATGTCTAGCCTGTGTTACTAAGGAATGGTGTAACTTTTTATTAATATTACAATTATTAGAATCGGTCGAGTAGTTTCAGAGATCCTTAGTACTAGTGGCTCGTTGACCCCTATGAAAGCATAAACTGAATGATTGACTGACTTATTAACGCACAGCGCAAACAGCAACGTTTAGAAATTTTGCATACGAGTACATGTAGGCATTATTAACGTTTTTTATAAGCTCATCCGTACGAGGGTGGTTTTGGATATTGTTCGAACAAAAAAACTAGATTGTACTATGAAGTCAAATTTCATAAAATATTCTTAATATTGAAATAATAACTACACATAACTCGCATCCAGCCTTAAGGCAGTGAAATAGGGATCTAATATTTGTAATATAGGTTAAGTTAGGTATTTTGAAACCACGTGAAAATACTTAAATAAATATATACAATTGCAATTAAGTTACTTTCGTCTCGGACAAAGCACACACAGGCGTAGCTGCAAGGCGCACACTTTTCCCGTTGTCTTCAAAATATTTATTCATTAAATGACACGGCGTCTGATAAAATCATGCATTATATAATACGTACATGACATGCTATGGAAATAATATAATATACAAGGTGATGCTATCCACGATGACTTCATTTGACATCCCATTACTATGCACATAATTAAGGTAATAGAATTTTATTGCCACAGAACGCAAGGGAGAAGTAAAATAAAGCTGTAAACCGCACGCCATCATATTTCAAACAGTTTTTGTCTTCGATTTAAAGGACTTTGAACACTCGTAATGTATAGGGCATACTCCCACAGAATATAGTTAAATAATAGTTAAATAAGGTATGGGAATCAATAGTTTTTATAATTTTAATCTACATATATATAAACAATATTTTAAGTCCATCAAAAATAAATAAAATAGATGTAATAGTGTCTCGTAGTAGGGGTAAATATTGTCAATTGAATTGACAAAAAAGGATGCAAGATACTACGCTGTGGCATAACCGCTATTAAGTGCAGGCGCGCGAAGGAGATAACGATATAACCACGAGCTCTGTCTTTAACTCATTAAATTTGAAAAATTTATTGCTTCTTCATTTAGTACAAAGGGTTTTCTTAGAATGACTACGAAATAATAATGCAATTAGAGATAATACGATCCCAGGTCATATATGGAAGAAATCTCACGCTTGCTGAAGTCGTACTTATTGCAGCCTTATAATACTGCCAAGGGCAGTTAACACGGCACTAAAGAAATCTTGATATTTAGAGTTAATACTGTGGTGCCTATTCTTTAAAAAATCTTTATAATATATCCTTACTTTCATAGGCTGCTGCGTTGTCCCCGCGACATTGCTATCGATAAAGGTGTGGCCTAAAAGACGCGCAGTGCTATCAGTATTCACTTTTATTGCCCGACTGCGTCAGAAGGAGGGTACTGTTTTTCGAGCGTATGTATGTATGTGTGTATGTATGTCCATTTCTTTGGCACGCCCTACAGCTCAAACGGCCGGACAGGTTTTTGACATATGAGGTGTCGTTGAATTCATCATAATTGTGGTAGTGACATAGGCTATATAAATTTTCAAAACGGCGCCCGTATATGAAAAAATACGGGGTGGGCTTTGTTTTTTTTTTCTTACCTTAGCAATATGGGTATCAAATGCAAGAACGTGAAAAGACCATTTCCAAAATATATGTGTCATATCACGTTTATATTACTCATTGAGCACATCCAGATGGCTTCAGACTTTATGCAGCAGCAGATCCCGTCCGCAGAGATCGTTTTACTTGGCGATTTTAACGCCCACTATGCCGACTGGCTCAGTTCTAGGAAGACCGATCATGTGGGAAGATCTGTCCACGATTTCGATTAGATATGGCCTGACACAACCAGTTACCACGCCCACGCAAATCCCAAATGTGGAGAGCCATAATTCTTCACTGTTGGACCTTCTGCTGACTTCACACCCGGATGGCTACTACGTATCTGTTGGCGCCCCAATTGGTTCCTCAGGTCACTACCTTGTCCGGAGTACAGTGGCTCTCACGTGCTCGCCGCAATCGCGTGTCGCACGCGGCCGCCGTATGTGGCACTACAAGTCAGCAGATTGGGATGGGATGCGGTCCTTCTTTGCGTCCTACCCTTGGGGGCAAGTATGCTTCTCCTCGGATGATCCCATCTTCTGGGCAAACTCTTTGCGTTAAACTCGACTTTGGATGACGGAAGACAAAACCCGCCTACCATACCGCGGTGTAACGGTTGTATGCCGGATATCCGGTTCTACCAACGCTCAGTGCGCTTAGCACTTCTATTCCTTGACATCCATAAATCGATTGGGCCTGATGGAATCCCTCATATTGGTGAAAGATGTGCGCTTCTGAGTTGGCGCTGGTCTTAATGCGACTATTTCGGGTCTCTTACTCTTCAGGCATAGTCCCGACATCATGGAAGTCAGCATTGGTCCACCCGATCCTAAAAAAAGGCGACCGCTAAAATCCATCCAACTACAGACCGATAGCTTTAATCCCCCTTTTCTTGAAGATAATGGAATTCATTATCAACCATCAGCTTTTACGGTACCTAGAGGGTCATCAGCTGCTTAGTGACCAGGAGCACTGCTTGCGTAAGGGTCGGCCGGCTGGTGATCTTCTAGTATACCTGACACATCGTTGGGCATAGGCGATCGAGCCAAAGGGGGAAGCCTTGGCGGTTAGTTTGGACACAGCGAAGGCCTTCGATCGTGTCTGGCACAAAGCGCTTCTTTCGAAGCTCCCTTCCTATGGGCTTCCCGAGAGATTATGCGAATGGGTCACTAGCTTTTTAGCAGATAGAAGCATTAAGGTCGCAGTCGACGGCGAATGCTCTAACTCCATGCCTGTAAATACTGGTGTCCCGCAAGGCTGTGTGCTATTGTCTACTCTGTTCCTCGTCCATATCAATGACATTTTGCAAATTAGCAACATTCATTGTTATGCGGACGACAGCACGAGCGATGCTCTCTATATCGGCCGCGCTAACATCTCTCGGGAAAACGTCATTGAGAGCCGAAACAAACTTGTGTATGGAATGGAGACCTCTTTAAAAAAAGTCTCGGATTGGGGCAGACTTCATTTGGTCTGATTTAACCCCACAAAGACACAAGCCTGCTCGTTCACCGCTAAAAATTGCTGTTCTTTTCTTTGGGCAGGGGCACCCCAGTACCAGCGCTACGCTCGGCAACGGTACTTTTTTTCATGATGGAATAAAAGATACCCTATGTCCTTTTCTGTACCTTTCCGAATGACAACATGTATGCGAAATTTCATGATGATCGGTTGAGTAGTTAAGACGTGAAAACGTAATAAACAAACTCACATTTGCATTTATAAATAAAGTTACATATTTTACATAAGGAATATGTTGAAGAGGTAGGATATGATTATTACTATATATATAATATTAATACTATATATAAAATAAGTTTAAAAGTTATTATGATTATTACTGTAAAAAAGACGCATTTGATAGTAACAAGGATTAGTCCTATACACGTATTGGATGTAGTTATAGTGCACTTAAAATTACCTACACCCTACATCTTGTCTGTGTGAGTGGTTAACATAATATGTTTATCTTCATACTTTATTCTTTGTCCGTAAAGCTAGCGGGTTATCGCGATGCAAATTTAACACTCGCTTTACTCCATATATTTTTAATTTTATACAAAAGGTACAGTAAGGTTGTTAAATATTTCAAAAAGTTTATGTACCAACTTTATCGCTCGAAAACAACATGTCAGGTTTATACAAAAAGTACACTAGTTTTTGTTTGGTTGGTAAAAATTAATATTAAAGTTTTAACTGTCAAAAAGCCTTTTATTCAGTAAAATAACATCCGCCTAAATCGGCCTAGATGTATTGAGGTTACAGACTTCTCGTAGCGACTGTCAAGTGTTTATAAAAGCCAGTATGTACATTTTATTCGGCTGTTATTTTCTTTATATAATTCAAATCCATATCCTGAACTTCGCTTTGTCAGTCCAGTAATCAAAGTTTACAAATATCTTTGTTCTTTTAGCCTCTTATTTATATATTTGTGTACGGCGACTGCAGTGCATGCGATCTCGGGTTCGATTCATCAGGCAAACTGTTTTTAGGTTTTTTTGTCCTGAAGTTCTCAATATCAGCACGAACTCTGGCAGTCTGCCTGGGCCGAGACCATATTCTATGATCATTCAACATATAATCGACAAACAAGCAAGCATACAGCCTGCTTGATGGTGAGATTATAATATTGCTTATAGACTGGTACAATGCAAGCCACAAAACACTTCTAAGAGTCAGAAAGGACTTTACTCAACCTCACTGGCCCACTGCGAGCTGGCGTCAAACATACCTAGAGCAAAGACACACATTATGTAAATGTTCATATGAAGAGCGCTCTCATATCAAGTTTAAGCATCAATTTCGTAACACAAACTCAAAGGCGATAATAATCAAATGCAGAACAACTACTAACAGGTACTACTCTACTTTAGGTGTAAACATTTCTCATACGAACCGTACAAGTTTCACAACAAGAGTAACATTTCGATGTCGCAGCAACTGCGCTGCTCGCCCCACTTATAAGTTATTGCTAAAAAGATTCGATATGAACGCCGCCAGTAGCCAAACGAATCGCGATTGGATTTAAAATATAATTAGCACACTGCTTGTTTTGAAATATTGAATAATTTTAAAAATGTTGATAAGCCTTTGTATTTTTAGCATGTATGCTAAGCGACTAAACAGTTTTCAAAGTGATCAAAGGAGGTGAGAAATGTCGTCTATTCATCCCATAACGAAATTTAGTTGAACCTTCGTTCCAATTTTATTTTCGTAGTCCTGATAAGTGAAAAGTACCCTCAACCTAATCCTAACTAATATTATAAATACGAATATATGTTTGTTTGTTTGTTACGCTTTATGCCTTAACTACTCGATTGATCAGCATACACACGTTGTCAGGGGTACAGAAAAGGACATCTTTCATCCAGGAAAAATAATTTTTACCGAAGTATAGAAAATTTACATAATCTATATTTATTTTATTGACATAACCCAAAGCTACCGGCAAAATATTAACATAATAAAATTGTAATGCAAATCTACATGTAATTGTGCTAATACAATATAGGTATTTCATTAAAATTACGAATACAGTGACGTATTAAACAGCTGCACCATTCAGCCAGCAAATGTAGCAGTATTCTAATTTCAAATAATTCTATGTCTCCATTAATAAAAACGTACTTATGACGTCACATTTATATAAACTTATTTCTCAATAAGAAAAAGTTACGACTGGATTGTATTTATATACATTGTCTTCATAAGCTCTATATATAAATACCATCCAGCCGTAAAAGTCGGCAGATAAGAGAGACTTTTTATTTCACTTGCCTACTATACTAGACAGAAGGTGACCCGGCAACGACCTATAAGGTCAACTTTTACTCTTTAATTATTTTCACGAGCTCTTTGCTTATTCCAATTGAATTTAATAAAGAATTTAGCGCTGTTTGTCCTACATTTCTACTCAAATAAATAATAGTTGGTCTCAAATAGAATGCTAACTCGTATATTATGATGCTCATTGAAGTTGTATGATACGTCTTGAAGAAATTTGATATTTATTAGTGCTAGTAGGCAATGAGCCAGCTACTAGTATCTGTCATATTCACACTCCAGTATATAAATCAAACGCGTCACTGGGTTAAAAAACTCTATGAAAGAACATCGTAACTTCCTTTCGTTGATAGCCCCGTACTTTTTTCAGTTGAGTATAAAAACGGAATGTACAATATACATTACCGTTTTATCACTAAACGGCCAGACGGTCTCCAATCAAAAGTTTTAATGAAGTGCGTCCTTATCGAAGGCAACAGATACAGCGGGTGCGTATCGATTGGGCTCTCAATGTAGGTCACAGGCTTCGGGTCAAAGGTCACGGGTAGGTCACCTCACCAAGCCTCGTCAACGTAAATAGTCTGAAGTAGGGGTGACACATTCATGAAATCCTTGAGAGCGGAGCCTTGAAATGTACTGAAAGTGTGTCTTGAACGTGCTTATGTTTAACGTAGCATTTAATTAATTCATTCGATATTTATTTTTAAAACAGGCTTTTGGGAATAGTAGGTACCTTTATAAACTTAACAAGCATTGTAAAATAAAACACAGAATATTGTCTTGTTATTAAAACTATTTAGATTTGATTTAATTTTACACTTTCCCCGACGTTTCCGTTGCTTTTCAGCAGCCATGGTCACGGGGAGTCGCCCCCAATCCCAATATAATTAGCTTAAAAATGAGTAAAGTTTAATAGTAATAGTAGGGTAACAAATTTTCAAAATTATGTAATATAGTGTCAAATAAACAACGCGATAAAATCCGTGTATAGTAGTTTAATTTCAATAAAACACAGGATAAAAATGTATGTGGTTCACAATTAATTGTTCCGATTGTGGGTGACATCCGGTATAGTTATTTGTGGATCATATAACCTTTTATTCTTTATGTCTGGCTGGTTGACCTGTGTCTGGTTTGCACACTATCAGTGACGTGGTGACACTTAAACCGCTACGCCATTCGAATCTATGTTTTGCTTAGAATATATTACATTATATGGCATGTGACAGAAAGGTGTGGTCTTATGTTAGGCCCGTAATATATGTAATACCTTTCTGAAAACTGACCTATGACATTGAACTGGCCCCGGCTCAAAACAAATTAATATATTTTTTTTAAATTTCGTCCATCTTATATATTATTTATTAGTTAAAAATCGAAATTAACGCAATTATAATATTGTGCCTGGTCACTTTCGGGTTTACGGAGGTCACTCAAGTCAGCTGTTAGTATTGTTTAAATATCGACTAGAATGTATGATATTGAGAAGTTGATAAAAAAAGAAAATGCTATATTTTACTGAAAATAATGTATACGGATTTATTTGTCACAATTTCCCATTGTACAGAGTCTATATTAATAGACCCATGTAGTAGAAAGGTGTGGTCATATAATTATGACCACACCTTTCTACTACATGCTGTATAATGTATTGTGGAGAGATAGCTAGCTCAAATAAAAATAAAAACAGAACATTCTCCAGGCAGCCCTACTGAAAGTCTCCACGACCTGCGTCTCGCCAAGGAGACTAGCAACTCCAGCTTCACCCTTTGTTTACCCCCGCCCCCTGTCGCGATCGTAAAACTGAGTTATAAAATACAACACTGTACTACACCTATGTTCGCGCCATACAAGTTGTAAGCCATATTAATTTATTATCCAAAATATAATAAGCTTGTGGAACTTCAGTAAAGACATCCTAATTTAATATTATAAATGCGAATGTGTATTTGTTTGTTACGCTTTCACGCCTTAACTACTTGACCGATTACAATGAAATTTCGCATACTCGTTGTCAGGGGAACAGAAAAGGCAAAATTAAACCTAACCTACATTTACGCGAGCGAAGCCGCGGGCATAATCTAGTTAATATATAATAAGATCAGCCCTGTATATAAACTGTCACTGCCACTGCTGGGCACGGGCCTCTTTTCAGTGTGAGAAGAGTAAAGACATAGGCTACCATGCTGGCCCAGTGCGGGTTGGCAGATTTCACATAGGTATCTTGGAGAGTATTATGGAAAACTCTCAGACATGCGGGTTTCGTCACGATGTTTTTCTTTACCGCTAAGCAAGCGATAATTACCTAATAAATACGCACATAACTTTGAAAATTCAGAGGTGCGTGCCTTGGGATGGAACGCGTGACTTCTGTGTAGCAGTCTCCCACTAGGCTTGCTTCTGATTCAAAAATTCAAAAACTTTATTAATTGCCGATAAAATATAAAGAAGCCAAGAAGCTCAGAAAAATGTAAGCGGTTGCGGGAGTTTTCCTACGGATTTTATGGCGGTTCTATGGTCCAACTCTGAATACTAATTGGACTATTCATGTTGCTTTGGTTTCGAAGAGGAAAACATTAAAAACATTCACATCGGTATGCATTACACACTATTATACTCAGCCAATCAAAGGTGAAATAATAAATATATTAAAGTCACTCGCCTTTTATTGGCCAAATATATATGGCGCATCGGGAATCTTCCTCCAGATTCAGACGAACAGTCATACTCCTAAAACTGATTGGCCAGCACCGTGAAATTTAGCCGCGCAATAGTTGACAAGTTAAAATATCGCGCAAGGAAATTCATAACTTATAAGTATAGCTTGGGATTAGTCTACTTTTCAAATACTCTTAAGAAATACAGTGTTGTACTCAGGCAAACTTACGTCACGAAGTTCTTGTTTAAAATTTAAATTTGAATTATATTACTTCACACCTTATTTAGCTAGCCAAGTTTCCAAATTACATAGTGTCTAGTGAACAGACTTGCACGGAACGGTTTAGCTACAAGCGGGCGTTTACCTAGTATCTCGCAACCAATCATTGTAGACATCCAAGTACATTTTCTAAATAAGAAACTCCGTGTAAATTTGTGTTGGTTATGTAAACGAGTTATGCACTTTCTCACGCTCACCCGCATTGAATGCGCAAAGCCAATTTTCCACAAGAGCAAAAACAACACAAATTCAATTAGGGAAATGGTTTCTGTTTTGCGAAACAGGAGGTGGAATTTATAGGTGTAATGTAAATAGTGTTCTGAGTTCTAATCAACAGATTGAACCCGTAACGCCGAGAGCCGCGGGTAAACACACTGCCTACGTATGGACGCTACAGCCGGAAGGAAGGCACAAGATTTATGTGTGATTGTATTATTTCCGTCGCTTTGAAACCAGTGAAATATATCGAAACCTGTTTGTCTGTACATAACTGAATTTTATGACATTGATTTATTGTGCGACAAAGGACGTCCAATGATAAAAGTATAAAGAAGAATATTAGACGAAAATACAACAGGAATTTCAGAGCTTATCCAACGAATTGTCAGGATTAATGGCAGACGATTTTCGATCTTACGTAAAAGATAAAACAATATCTAACGATAAGACCGTTTGAAAGTAAGACGTGGTATAATTGAATAGTATATAGTAACATGTACTGTCAGTCTCGGATCGACCTACTCTTACAAGTAAAACCGGACTTCACCCACACAAGGGCTTAAACACACTCGTTGCTTTA
This sequence comes from Catocala fraxini, assembly GCA_930367265.1. Classification (NCBI taxonomy): domain Eukaryota; kingdom Metazoa; phylum Arthropoda; class Insecta; order Lepidoptera; family Erebidae; genus Catocala; species Catocala fraxini. The sequence goes on from OV884032.1 coordinate 10,467,569, forward strand.
ATACGACTGAGACTTTATGCTTTCATCGATTACGCTCAGCGACTGCTCAATGGTTCGACGGTTCATCGAAAATGCGCATCAGACGGCTGCATGGAAGCATTACATTTCATAACAACCTAGCTTTATCCGTGGCTATGCTTACTAAATAGAGGAAAATATGATGAAAAAGATATCTGTGTTTTGAGAGATAGGGGTTGAGTTGCACTGAAACAGTACATATAAACAGGCTAAAAACAAAGTTAGCTAAAAAACATTATATTTTCATACGTATATTTTAAACACACGCACACGTTGCGGAAGGGAAAGCAAAAAATGTTCACCTCAGTGTTTTTGACTTCCAACATTTTTAAAGCAAACACCTTAAGTCTTAATAATATTAATCTCTCTATTGGTAAAGACATGCTCAAAATACTTTAAACAATTTTCGTACTGAGCGCTCACAAACAAACAGACAGACAGAATTGGCTGGTGATTTATTTAATACTATAATGTCAAGTGATACTTAATCCTATATTGTGCGTACAAATCAAGCGATTAAATTACTAGGAAGTAGCAATGGCATGCACAGACGTCATTCGACGTCTCATATTGCATTTTTATAAAAGACATTTCGTAACATTAGTATGCAAGGATATGATAAGCAATAAAAATTAGCCGTGACAATGTCTGCATATCATAATCGGTACGTGTAGCTAAGCCCTAAAACGTGTAATTTTGTCACCGGAATTGCATAATTGTTTACGAAACAAGATTATCGTAATCCTAAGTCACTATTAGTTAACGTTCATAATATTATGCATGGATCTGCAGTCACGTAAATACTGGGCCAATCGTAGATTAGATATGATACAAGTAAAGTACATTCCAGTTGGTTTTTACATTCACTTTGTCTCATTTTGCAATGATGTTGAAAATAGACGTGTCTGGAGAAACCCGGCCCTTCAATTTAAGAAAACTGTCTAGTTAACTCGAGACTAGTTTTTGCTTATCGGTGATCAACGATAAATATTGATAGGACATAAAGAAAAGCTAGTTAATATTAGTAGGTTTACGAGCCTTCGATGTCTTAGGTAGAAACAGCAATAGTTATGTCCACTTTATAGATGGCTAGACCAATTGTCATCTAAAAGCCATGTCAGGACTCTGTGCTGCATCTGTCAGTTTTGACAGGAAACAAAACAAGGTAGATAGATCCAGTTCCTATATCAAGAAACGTCGTCGTAAACGACGTTTCTTGCTAAAAGCTATGGTCAGTACATTTGGAACATATTTTTTTATAGAATATGTGTCATGATTTAACTGTCCGTAGCTAAAACGATTTATTTCGGAATATAGAAACCGGGTTATAGACCGCATCGGTACAAACGCCAACACATTGACGAGACAGATGGCTACAAAATCGCACAAACAAGTTCTCTACTATAATAAAAATAATGCACTCATAAGTTGTGCCGACACTGCCAACAATACGTTCCGTCATTCAGCTATTTTCTGCAATACGGCATAGGCATATAGCAGTGCTGCTTTTTAATTAAGAGCTCGGTATCGTGCGGACATCCACCCGTATGAATGGCCCTGCAAAAAAAGAAAATTAAAGCTTCATATTCTCGTATCTTTATCTTGTAATTCTGACGCTATAATAACAGTACAAGCTTAGATAAAAATAATAAAAAGATAGAAAACAATAAAAGCAGATACGTTGTTTTGTAACGAAACGTCGACAAGGTTCTTTGGAGATCGAGAGAATAAAACACGCTAGCTCAGGAAATTGGATACCATTTCGAGGTACAAAGAACGCTTGTGGAGGAAATCGAAAACCTGAAACATTTGCACTGTTTTTCAGCAACCAGCTATATCTGCTTCTTGAGAAACGAGAATTCTTACAATTGATTGTTTTACGAAAATACTATGTTTAAATACAGTTGAAAATATGTATTAGTCTCAACTCCATTGTGTCATATCACTGTCCTTGTTATAGTTGCCGAATGTGACAAAGACGCCAATAACTATAGAACAAACAATAGCAAACCAGCAAGTATAAAATGAAACGATAAATACAATTTCCATGCTTATGTCAGATACAAATACTGTGACAATTTTAAGTCCGACATAGAATTTAGTTTTCGTAACTGGCATTCGGGCCAGTTATGAAAACTAAAACAAACGAATACACCGTAAAAGCTATTTATTCAGAACCAAAAAAGGCTATTCTTTTAATAGACACTAATTCATGTCACTAGCTTTAATTAAAACGAACAAGCTTGGACAAAATTGAAAAATGTTACCATGTTTTTGTGCGTTCAAATACAAAAATGTGCAGCCATTGTTACAATCGCCTGCATACATAGCTCTTGAAGCGACTACATCTGCATTATTGTGGGCGCAGTCGGCTAGACTGAAATGAGGGCGCCGGATCGATACCGGCAGACTGGCAGACACAACACAACGCTCGGCGGCCGCGCACTCAGCCCTATTCCGCGTCTAGGACCCCCTCTGCACATTAGAGCCTTCAACATAAGCAATGCGATGTGATAACTACTATTCGGTGCAGCAATACCAGCTGAAATCTAGCTCGAATGTATCCCAAAAGTGCAATTCTCTGTCCACGTTGGAAATAGTTTTCAAAGTTAAAGAAGCGCGATTTTAAATGTGGTCTGTTTGCCTTTTCATTTCGTTTACACAACAAGAAGATGCACATAGTTTTATTATCATTGCGTGTTTTCTTTTTAGCAGTATTGTGTCCTCGTGCCGGGTCTGTATTCAGGCGTCTGCTCCTTAGCCTTTTTTATTCCCAAGTCACTTGGGGTCGGCTTTTCTAGTCTAACCGGATTTGACTGGATATCAGTTTTTACACGGAGCGGCTGCCGTCTGACCTCCGCAACCCTAAGGCTAACGATACCCTAAGGCTAGACCAGTGTCAAGATATTAGAGGGTACTGACTTTCCCAATAACGACTGCCATAGATGTTCATGGCGGCCGGGACCAACAGCTTAACGTGCTCTCCAAGGCACGGAGCAGGCGATAATTGTCAATCAATACGCACATAATTTCGAAAAGTCATATAACTTCCGAAAGTCAGAGGTGCGCGATGTGGGTTCGAACCCGAGACCCTCTGCATTGCAGTCTGTTGGTCTCCCCACTGAGCTATCGCTACTGTATTCAGGCGTGTGAGATACAATTTGATCTGCAACATGTTTTCGGTTTCAAGGCTCCATTAAACTACATATTTTGCTGGCACAATTGTATCCTTTATTATTTTTCACACAAATTCGGCCTTAGTAATACAACAATCATTATTGCGGGCAATCTATTTAACGACATACCAACAATGAGTTTCTGGTTGTAAATGATTGTGGAAACCACCTATACAAATACGTTATTATTTGTGAAGTATGAAGGCCTCCAGGTTATTGACCTGTTCAGCGTCAAGGATGGAAATGATTGCACGCGCTGAGTTATTTACTTGTCTGTATTGAATACAAATACATGACGGTTCATTTTGAATATTCAGTAACATCTTCGATTCCGCTTACAAACACTTGCACTTAAAATATAAATGGACAGGAACATAAACTTAAAGTAAGTACGTTTGTTTACGTTAATCTTGCGTTCTCTTTCCTCAACGTTTCTATGTGCCACTAGAACAGAACCAATAACGGTGCCTAACACACAATTATTTATCATTCAAAACAATGGCAATTAATTGATTCTATTTATATTACTTTTACGTCACTTACAACCGGTTTTCGAAGAGTAATGTGCTCGATGATGATGGATGACACAATTTTATTATATAAAATTATATGTGATCCAAAATAGTTGTATCGTGTCTGGGTGTTCTTTGTGTCCGTTGTCTAAATGTTTATTAAATTCGCCGTGACATGGAATTTATTCATAGTGTAGGCGCCGTCTTTTATTATTAAAATAAAACGTATTATTGCAAAATGTATAGGCGTCGGCTGTCTAATCAGATTCGAATGAATATCAGTTTTTCCACAGAGCAACTGCAATCTGACCTCCGTAACCTAAAGAGGCAACGATATTCAAAGGTCAGACAGATGTATTTGAAACTACTACTCTCCATATGAACCGATATAGGGCTTTAAAACAGACGAGACCGTCAGCTTTATTTGCTCTTACAAACTCGGTAACATTACTGATAGTGTTTGTAATTGAGTAAAACGACTAATAAAAGGAAATAATACGAAGCCCAAACCTCTAGGTATTCGTTAATAACTGGGATCTCCGTCTTTTAGCAAGGGTGTCATAAAACGTGATCAAAGTCATTTAATTTTATGCACTGTTCCGATCCGCCATCGAAATGAAGTCGGTCATCCTGGATTACAGCAAAGTGTACAAACCTACTTGATTTACATTTATATCTCATGCTATCAATCATGCTAATTCAGATTAATCAATATCAGATCGCGATAACGTACAAAAATCCTTAATCCTACAAAGTATCCATCTACGCAGAATACACATTATGGATTAAAGCTTAATGTGAACGAACACTTTATATATAATGGTAGGTATACCGTGAGAGAGTGAGAGGCAATCAGAATGACGTCACTGTACTCGAAAACCCATCATGTATAAGCAACGATTCCGCTATTTATTCCCTTTTAGCTATCGATACAATAGAAATGTAGTTTTGTGTAAATATTCCGTTATTACAATAGCTCTTTATTGGAATTTTATTTAGAAATATTGTCAATAAAATATCTGGTTCGTATAATAACTCGTTCGTAATGGTAATGTTAGAGTTCCGTACAATAAATTTTAATGTTACAAACCGTTTCTGTTTTGTGTTTCGTGATTAATGGATGAACGTTTCTTTATTTCCATTATTAATGCTGGATGTTGAATATTTGCACAAAAGTTAGAGAAACTGATGTTATTGTATGGAAATAATAAGTAGCTACCCATCGCCTTTGTTTCGTTTCTTTTGAACGTTGAAGGTTTGTTAGAAATGGGTATTGAAGAGCTAATTATTGACTTTGAAGATATGACTTACGTACAAAAAAATCTATTAACTTTTGCGTAGAGAAACTGTACTCTATGACGCGGGCACTGTAATAAATTCTTTTTAGCAAATAATCTGTGATGACGAGAACTAAAAAAAATAATAATCATATATTTTGGCGAAATTGTTCTTAGTATTCAAAATTATTTTGACAGCTGGATTTTCATAGTATTGTCTGTATGTATAAAGTCCTTCATGTAAGCTGCTAACAAATCATTTTAAATAACGTAGCGTTTTGATAAAATTTGAAACACCAAACGAAATTTAAAGGTATGCATTCAATACGTGTTTTCTGTGCCATATCTACAATATCTACATACATCTTACATAGATCTGACAGTCAACTTAATAAAATATAATAACTAGCCAGTTTTGTTACATAAATTCAGTTTTATCATAATATTTATCAGAGTTAAAAAATGGTTTACATATATCATCGTTTTGATGTTTAATTTTGACAAACATAAACATTTACATATTATTTAGGGTATATCACAACATGTCGTGTTATATAATGTCTGCGTTTAAAACAGCAAAATAAAACTGACAATATAAATGGGTGAGACGAGAGCTCACGTAGCTATGTATGTTTGTAGGCAATAGGTGTCTAAACAAATTGCATATTCGGATGTGATCAGTTTACCTCACCGGGTTTATCGCGAGCTAGTTTCATTTCTGTGCAAATTCGTTGTTGCACGCTAAACAAGTTACGTGTCTGTATGTATTTAAATTCAAAATTATATATTTCAGTTTTAAATCAACAGTAACAAATACTGTTGACGTTTATGAATACGGCAAAAGGAAAACGGTTTTAACTAGGTTGACAAATGGCAGAAAAACTAACTACTCAACCTTCTGCAGTAACTAGTTGGCAAAATTATTTAGAATATGAATATTTGTGTTTTATATTACTTTGGAGACGATGTTTGTCAAGTTTTTCTACTAGTCTTTATGTTTTATTTCAATACTAATGAGATGTCATTAATTATGCAGATTTGCAAAGAAGAAATTTAGTGGTTCTGGCCAACATAAACGTGGGATGAACCCGTCATATTATGCATAAAATTCTAAATTGAATTTCTACGCAATAAATCTGTGCCTGTGTAGGTGCTTATTTATGGTCACCATAAAGAGGTGCATAGAGGTCACATCCAGATAAGTCCCGCGTAATTACGTTTCGCCGCAGATATAATATTAATGAGTAACATACACACGGACCTTTTTTTACTGACATTATTCCAAAACCGTTTAAGTGTCGTTGACTTATCATCGTCATAATCGAGCAACCCAAAGGAGGGAGGCTAAATATTGTTGCTTTTATAATTAAAGGCTAACTTTAAGTGCTTTCTGCCCACTGCCAAATCCTTTATTCAAATTTAGACTTGCGAATATTATGACTACTGCAAAAACAAATCAGTGTGAAAATTTACAGACGGTTAACAAAATCATAACTCATTAGTAACGGCGAACTTTCAAGACATTACAAGGACGTTTGGACAGACAAACAATTTGTAATTAATATAATATTAGCCTTGTTTATGAATTGTCACATTGCTGGGCACGAGTATTTTCACGATAAGTTCTCACTCTGAGAAGACTAGTGCACAGCCATAGTCCACCACGCACCACAGTGATGGTTGGCAGTTCTCCAATTATGGAGACATGCAGGTTTCATCACGATTTTTGCCTTTATCTTTCAAACGAGCAATAATTAACTATTTAATTCAAAATATCTTATGTTCATTACCTATTTTAATTAGAATTTTTTCGAATTGTATGTGACACGTGTGAATACAAAAAAGGCGACTATTTGTCATATTTACAAGGTCATCTCTCGGCCGGTTTAGCGCTTTTTATCAAGTCTTTTTTATCTATCCGAATGACCTAATCACGTTTAACACTACACTTAACCTTATGAATGCTACACTGCCACAATACGAACGAATATTCGAATAGAAATTAGTACCTTAAAAACAAGTAAATTCAATAGCGTTATAAGGTCATAAAAATATACTATTGAACGAAATTTAAAGAGTTTCCAATATAAAGGAGTGCAGTTGAACATGAAATAGAAATAAAACTATTATGCAAACCGTTCAACTTGAGCGTTCGTACGAAGAACAATTGTAACTTTATGTGAGAAGTTTTAACTTTGTCACTTGAGGCAGCAAATTTTGATGCTTCGCCGTCTTCGTTGTACAATGTTATCAATAATATGATGTGATATGTAAATCGTTATTCCCCTGTTTAATCTCTTCTTCTCTCTTAGCCTTTATTATTCCCAAGTCACTTGGGGTCGGCTTTTCTGGTCTAACCGGATTTGACTGGATATCAGTTTTTACACGGAGCGGCTGCCACCTGACCTCCGCGACCCGAAGGCTAACGATACCCTAAGGCTAGACCAGTGTCAGGATATTAGAGGGTACTGACTTTCCCAATAACGACTGCCATAGATGTTCATGGCAGCCGGGACCAACGGCTTAACGTGCTCTCCGAGGCATGGAGCAGGCGATAATTGTCAATCAATACGCACATAATTTCGAAAAGTCATATAACTTCCGAAAGTCAGAGGTGCGCGACGTGGGTTCGAACCCGAGACCCTCTGCATTGCAGTCTGTTGGTCTCCCCACTGAGCTATCGCTGCTCTCCTATTCCCCTATTCCCCTGTTTAATATAAAACCTTATATAATATTGTCTTCTGTTTACGCGAATGAATGAAATTAAACTACTATATACGGATTTTATAGCGTTGTTTATTTTACACTTTATTACAACATATATTTTATAAAAACTTATATTTACAGAGTTTATAAATGTCTTATAATCAAACAAGCAACTGAAATACGGTTTTCTTTAGGAACGTATATTATAGGACGATGCAGATAAGCATACTTTACATACTAACCTATAAAATTATTTTTAATTAGTACCAGGCATATTATTATGATACCATACCATATACACGATGTTTGGCTTTTTTCATTTATATGTAATTACCTCCATATTGTATGTAATTACGTTTGAAAGCCAATATTGCTGGTTAGTCAGGATCTGATTTGGTATTAGAATCTTATCAAAGAACTGAATAATGTAGCAAGGAGCAAGAGTTTCCTAGAATTTGTTCTAGCTACTAAATCATGGTAGAAACAACGTAAAACATTTTAAAATGAAAACCTGTACAGCAGGAGCTTAAAGTTTAATTTACGAAAACTATTAAATGGTAGGGATCGCGTGTGAAACGGCTAAATGAAGTATTCAGTATGATACCGTAGGACACAAGGCCACTCCCCGTGCTTGCACCAGCCTTGCACTTTGATCAACCTTGCTTTTATCAATACATTCCACCACTAAATCGTATCATATTCCAGAAGAAAGCCTTGAGATAGAATCGCTTTGATGACGCGACGTGACAATGTGACGTTGGCTATTTGACCGGTAAGAGAGAATTCTGAGTAAACATATTCTGAAAATACCTAAACGAAAATCCCTTTTACTTGGATAGTATCCAAAATAATAAACATTCTCGACATATCAAAAATACTGGAACTGTTGACAGGACGCATGGCAAGGCTGATAGGTAGGACAAAAAATACCTTCAACAGTTATTTATTTCATTTTATCTTAACATCAACGTTTACTTTGTAACTTTAACCGTCGACTTTAAATGAAACAATATACGTCTTAAATGATACCTTCGCGTTTTTCAATGCAGACGGAATGACATTATCTACATCCTCTATCTATTATACGTAGCTCATTACCACCAACGGCTTCACCTTTATGCTAAAAATAGCGTTCCCTATTAGCAATAGTGTCGACCAACTTTATCTCGGATAAGATCAGTACCAATAACCCTAAAGTATACAAACATCGATGGTATGCAGATTTAATCTTCTTTGTAACCAGAGAACAAAGAACATAAAAGAATATCGCGACACACAAGAAGCCATTAACATTGGTATGGGAAAATTATAGTGTATCACAACTAACGATAGAAATAAAATGTTCAGTATAAAATTTATGTAAAGTATTCCATTCAAAACATGTAGGATAAGTTTATGGGCGTTCACTTCCCTTGCACTCGATGGTTCCAACATTACGTTAGAAGAAAACAAAGCAATTCGTACTTGAATAAGTAATATCGGAGGTAATACTTGATATCGAATTCCCCATTTCAGTTCTACATTGACTCTTATTATTTTCCTGTTGTCGTGAGAATTGCGAATTTCATGAAGGCACGTGTGTCCTCGCTTAAGTAAAAATCAAATGGGCACGGAGTCTTTTGTCTCCGAAATAATGGAGGCTTGCCTGCTTTTATTCACTGGGTGTTTTTCTAAATTAAGATGGACGAGCGCACTGTTGGATGGGCTTTCATTAATCTTAAAAGTAACTTTAAGTAGAAAGTATAATAGCTGTAATATAATGAAAACATTTTTACTGCGTTATAATGTACCGCCATTATAATGTACAGGTCAAAGAACGATATCATGATGATATAAGAGCATGGAATTACAGCATACCTGATATGATATTTATATCAACCGCAACCGTATTAATATTAAAGTCGTACTTATCAGAAGCTACCAAACATGTTACCAGAGCATCTATCATGAATATTGCCGACGACAATGCGTTATTGTGTAAACTTTCATTCAACTCTCCTTATAAGCGTAGTTAGTCATACTTTCGAAATGTTTAATGAAGCTCTGTCAGACATAATCAAACTGGTCCCCTTCTTATAATAAATTGTGCCCATATTAGTTGCTGCGCTCTAATAAAAGAATCATACCCATTGAGCTGTCTTGAGCAACTCGTGGCGCAACTAAATCAACCAATGTACATGTACTTAAACATAATCTAATACATTTGGCACATGATGCATGCGGTTTCATAACGGATTGGGTCGCCATCAAACATCTGTAAACATCTTTGTCAACGTCGCATAGGTCTTTTAAGGTAGCCCGCAATTAATCATGATTGTTGATAACAAACTGGATTGTACAACACAGTTGAAAGTATTTTGTACTACTTACACATTCTACGCGGTTCAAAGTTTTTCAGCTCAGACGAAAAGAAATAAATTGCAGTACTTTGCCTAATTTATGTTGAAGAACATCAAGAAAATTCAAGCTTTACGAAATCTTCCCTCATCCCCGAAGCTTTCAAGTTTTCAGAAGTTCCACATTAACTCTGAAAATGTTATATGTAAAAATCCGAGCGCACAGATGAATCCTTTTCGTGAAAGCTCTGGCAGTGCGATGGACCATCGAGACGCTACTATGCGCCGATAAAATAGCTACGTGATTTCCCCGCACGGGATCCTCCAATCTTTTCATCTCTCCCCATCCGCTCGAAACGTCTCGTGTTCTAGCAAAGACGCAGTAAACACACGGACTGTCATCTGGCGGGAATATCCGCCATTTTACATTCAGACTAAGTTTAGAAATCGCATTATTGAAGCACTCCCTTGCGATATCAGCACCGTATTGCCAGTCTCAAATATCTCGGATAAAACAAACAGATTTATACGTATTTATTGTTACTTGATACGTTTGTATTCTCAAAGATTTTTATTGCTTAGAAATTCGTTTCTTGTTTTCCTCATTTATTGCTGAAGAGTAATTCTCATTTCTCGCAGACAATAAAGTTAAAATGCAGTTTTGTCAGAGACGTCCCGATCCGTAATTCCTTTAGTTCCACAAGATTTCTGCATTCGTATTACTAAGTGGGTTGGTTAGAAATGTCGTTAAACTTTATGTGATGAAAGTTCCCCTCGCTGACTGCAGGTAAATGAATGTCTTTTTAATTAAAAGTATGTCGCTGAAACTGCTTTTATTCTACCTAAATTTTTGCTGACATAGCATGAATTTTTCTTATAAAACACTATAAAAATGTGGCGTGCATTCATGGAGTTCCTTCCCGAACGGCAAATATCACATAAAGCCCGCTTTAAATTTCATAACATTACGTAAAACGGTACACAAACACGGCGATAAGTCCCGTGGGAACTATAACAATTTGCTCGCAATCACCTGAGCCCGGTGTCTGCCTACCATGCGCTGAACTCAATAATGCATGAAGCCCGTCAGTCGTCCGCTGCGCCAAGCAGACTCTCTAATTACGGCGAACAACACAAACGGTTTATTCCCACCTCGGGGCACGGTTATCGAACCCACCACCTAGAAATATGCCATGCCTACATAAATATATTATAACAAGGCCATTAGTGTTAGTGTGACGCAACAGCGCGGAGCTGGCGAGCCAGTGACCTCGCTGAATATATCACACGGCACACTCGGGGGTCGCGCCACTCGTAAATTGTATTTCCGCGTCATCGACAATTCTTTAATGCTACGCTGGCGGGCGAGGGCACAGATCTTTGCATATATATCACGAGGAACCTGCACAAGGCACATAGCAGTGCGCGCCACTCTGGCTCCGACACTACATCAGTGACAGCGAGCGCGTGGTGCATGCGTTCCGGAGCGTTCCCCGGACACTGCCGCCGCATCGCCGCCGCGTCCTCGCCTCCATAACACGTTTATGCGGTAGTATATGCGCTGACCACACCTAAGATACTTTATACGCACGTTCTCCGCGTGAACCACCGAACCGCACCGGATTTATTTCAGTGAATATTTTCTGAGCTCGAGCTCTGTGTAGTACTGCGCATAAATCAGGCGATCGCAATCGCGATGACTGGCGACCCCTCGCGATGAATATTTTCTGAAAGGAAAATACAGAGTCGAACGTTTCCCGAAGCGAACGAGCTAGCACTTACATTCTTTCGATTGCTTTCGGCGTATTTTATTCTAACGTTATCGTAATGAGTCATAAAAGTTTATTGGTCCCGTCGTAAAAGCGAATCCTCTGGTTTGCGAAGGTGGACTCGATGAGGCGAGAGCGTTGATGTCACGAGACGTGAGCGACGCCGTCGTCACAGACAATGCTCGCATCGTCGTACTTGGTGCCAATTGTGTAATAAAGCGAGATGCGATTTACAAAAATTAGGGTTATGCCACAGCAGCTCCGGATGCAATTTGATTTTATGATCAGAGTGGCGCCGCCCGCCGGCCAGCGCGAGCGGTACCTCGTTTAAATATATTATCGCCGTTAGATTCTGCTAAATAAGTCATCTTTCCACTTTAAATGTCTTCTTTACTGTTATACCTACCATATAATTAAAGAAAGAAGCGAAAATGGATAACAGCTATTGTAAACAGAAGAGCTCAAACGCACAAGAACATCTCACATTGCGCCACTTCTAACTTAGCATCAAGGTTAGTTACCTACTTGTAACTGGCATACTTACATTCGCATTGAAGAAGCGAAAGTGTTATATTAGGCCCGCTAGATGTCTTCAGATTTACAGTCTAAAATGTAATACATCAACTTTCACTAGCTGAAAAAACGCGCAGCAGCGCGCAAAAAGACGCACATCAGAATAACGGTGTCATTATCGCACTTTTACTTAGTTCCCGTGCTTAGAAACTTGGAATATGTGTGTCTATCGCTCCATAGTATTACGCATTCGATAGTAACAAGCGATTACGCTATGTTAACTATGTTTATGTCCGCGTGAAGAGGTGTAGTGTGTGAGAGAAAGCAAGACGACATTGGGCCGGTATTGGCAGAAGTGGGTTGGTTTGGTTGAGGCGGCGGCGCGCGCGCAAGTAGGTGAGCGTGTCGAGGTCGTGACGTCAGCCGCTTTCTCTGCGCCTGCGCGTTGTGCAACCACCGCCGCGCCACTGCTGCGTCGTACATTGCACTGTGCACCCTCATGTGTTGTTTTAAAGTTTCGACAGCTCGTGTCAACGACCTTTACTTATGACTCAATATTAATGTGTGGTAAACCTAAACAAACGCTATATTTTATTATGATTACTATTATGTAATGAATAGTAATTAGAGGATACACAAAGGTCATTAGTTGGCTATTAAAATAGTAATTTACTGGTTCACAATTGTAGTTATGATTATAAACGTTTATGATATCTATACCTTTAATTGACATTGATAATTAATAAGAGGAAAATACATGATGATGTCAGCTGTAGCGATATTTTCTTTTTTTATTTAGATTGTTGAATATGATATAACAGCTGTATCGTATAGAGCTATTCTTTAATATTTGTAAATAGTTTTACGTATAATTGGTGACTGATTGGATAATCCTGTGGCAAAAATTAAAGCATATAGCTGATCGTGGGATTGATGCTTGGTAGGGGTATTAAGGTCTAGAAAATCTAATAGGAAATGTTTTTATTGCTACTCACTACAGTCCCATGGCTTTGTTCGTGTAACATGACTTTAAAACACAGTTCATATTACTCAAGGAGCCTTAGCCTTCTTTTGGTCATATAATTTTGCAGTTTTGCAGTTTCAGAGTATACCACTTACATACAACCAAACAAATATTGTCTTAGAAGCTGTCCCGCGCGGTTTTACCTACATGTTTGATTACTACTCCGCACCCTGTGTGTCTTCGTAGTGATATTATACATCCTATATCCTTTCGTACTGAACGTACATCTTAATGCAAGAAGAATATTCCAAATCGTACGCCCAGTTTAAGAGATTAGCGCATTCAAACAAAAAATATCCTAACTAATATTACAAATGTGAATTTGAGTTTGTGTGTTTGTTACGCTTTCACGCCCTAAATACTCGATCGATCGTCATGAAATTTCGCTTACCCGTAGTCAGGGATTTAGAAAAGGACATAGGGTACATTTCATCTAGAATAAGTTATGTTGTATTTTATTTTATTTTTTTAACGCGTTGAAATGTGCGTATTGCATTCCCCATCGCCGGTTTTGGGGCAGGCGATGGGGATATGTCGGGATCCAGCCTCTAAGATGACAATTTGGGCTGAACCGACTAAAAGCACCGTGGTGTTCCTCACACCTTTATGGTGGGGCCGCGCGAATCGCTCTCGCATTCAAATCGCGACCCCGTCAAAGGTTCGACCCGCTGATGGACGTGGCGGATCCCACACAACCATCACACAAATTCACAAGACGAATTCACAAAAACACAATAAAAATTGACACACGCAATTGGGAGACCTGGTCCCCGACGACAAAGCGGGGGACCTAGTCCCCCTTCCGACATCCAGAGGCGTGCGCAGAACACGAACGCCGCCGAGTCGGACAAGTTATGTTATTAACCGAACCAACATTTACGCGAACGACTTATCTTTAGTACAGATAAGGCATAATTAAAAATGAGTGAGATTATTAAGTATTCTCTATTATCTTACTTGAAGTTCAAGATCGAGACCAGACATATGGTGTGGCAAGCTTATGCTATATTATTACTTAGCTAAACAAGAATACAAATTATTTCTACCACAACATGTGCATCAAATAAAATTACACATTACTCATGGTAAGTGCTACAGAGCACAAAATCGCATGTTTTGTATATTTATATTTTATGTTTTGTCGTAAAATGTTAAAGTAACAAAGTTTATTGTAAAGCCCATAAAATGTAGACAAACTAACATAGTAAGCAGTCCAGTTACTCATACACACACATAATATATGTATCTATGTATTGTTAATAATTTGGCTTTGACCAATGTCACTCACGGGACAATCTTTTTCGTGATTCTCATAAATTATTTCGCATCTTCGTGTCTGGTTGTTCCGTGTTGAAATAGTCTATGTGTCCGTTGTGGTAATGTCTAGACTGGGGAGATTAATCCATAGTATCAGAATAGTCATTAAAAGATAATCTCTTGCCACCTAAACAATATAGTTTGTAATATATTCTATGGCATGGTGATTGTGTATTGCGGCAAAGACACATATATAAGGAAGCTTCAGCAAAAATTATGTCTTACTAGTGTATCGCAATGCCCTACAATATAGAAGATGGTGTTAGGAGGACTACTACTAACTATGTATACTAACTGTTCCAAAAGTCGCCTTGCTACTTAGTGTTCCGGGTTCAAATCCCACATGAGATACATAATTGTTTTTATAATCCGCCATTGTTCTGCCTCTGGGTATATTTTATGTCCTTTAATTGTACGTTTTAAAGTCCATTGCGATTTGAGTATTGATCCTTAGCGTTAATTGTCTTTTATAAACAAAAAAGCGGATATAAATTTAAATACATTAAGTATACACCAGTGACCAGGGCTACACAAAACCGTGATTCATTCTCCGATTATGTAAAGCTGGGTTGAATCGATTAGTCTGAGAAAAGGTCCCTTCTAATCTCGCTGGGACCCCTTAAAATTAAATAAATGTACCCGAAGCATAAGCCAAGCTCTGCATAAGCCACAAATGCGTTTGTGGGACACTGAACAACATTCAAAGCCTTTCTAAAATTCGGTTGAACTAGTGAACGACCTCTGAATGACGAATCGAATCACGATAAAAAAAGATTGTTTATTTATATATACGCTGTTTATACTAAATATGGCAATTAGCTGAATAGATGTCATATAACTGTCTATATGTAGAAAATAAGAGTGATTTTAATGAATTAATTTATTTGTTGTTTTTTTCGTATCTATCTGAACTATGAATCCTTTCAATAGGCATGAAAAGTTGTCAGACCTGTCTATCATAACATCTACTAGTCTGAGATAAAACTGGACTGGCGTATGAAACTGAATCAGTGTATCTTGTACAGCTAGGTATGCTAGTATGTTTAGAAAAACAACTAGCTTTTGCCCGCGGCTTTGCTCGTGAAGAGTACTTTTTCTGGATTAACGGTACCCTATATCTTTTTACCCAGACAACGTGTATGCGAAATTTCATGAGGATGGGTCAATTTATTAAGGCGTGAATACGTAACAAACAAACTCACATTCGCATTTATAGTATTAGTTGGGATAAAATATGGAAAGAGAAGACTAGTTCCATAATCCGCAAAGTATCACAACTCATACTGATAACTATCTTATTTTACAACTATACTATTTATACATTCTGGTCGCGGAAGGTAATGGAGGCATCCTTGAAAACTGAAGACATCAATACAATCTCAAACTTTATCTCGTCTCGGTAGACGGCGTTAAAGACGTGACGTCACACAAAATAATTCAACTAAATCCAAGTTGACTGTACCATGGTGCACAATAAACCCATGTATCTAGTTTTACGAGGTAGAATGTACACAATTGTGAACATCCTGGGAATGCGCGGGATGACGTCCTAGTACAACACTCAGACACGACCCGACTAATCCCGGACTGTGGTTTATGACCGCGATCGCCTGTGATACAACTAGATTTGCTGTCTGTAACGTAATCCGACTACCAAGGACGTACGAAGCGAACTAATGTAAATAAGTATTTAGGTTAGCTATTTAAACTTCTTGTTCTAGTTTAGCTTATATTTTGTCTGTTGTGTTGTTCAAAGGCAGGCCATGACGTCTCAGGTTTCGACTCCAAAGAGTTACTCTAGTTTCCTGAAAGAAAATCATCAGTCAATCATTGAGCTCCGAAACGAGTCTTTTGACGACAGTATTCTCACTCTCTTTCTCTATGATACGAAATGTGAGATTAATACGTCACTTAAATTGCTGAGGAGCCATTTTACTGCATAACTGAATCTGTAAAATCATATAATTATTTATTATTATTCAGGTCAAATTTTAACAAATACAGCGGCATGATTTGTTTTTTTTCAGGTTTGTGATCCATAAGTTTCTTTATAAATCGGTAATGGTGAATAGTCTAATAATAATAATAATATATTTATTTATTCAGACAGAGTTCATAATGTTAGTAACAATTTTTCTTACGCGATTTTAGTACGTATTTAAAACAGATCAAGCTATGTAGCTGTACCAAGACTCGAACGAACCCCTTCATTATGTCGGAGTCATACGTTTCCGAAATGACCTTTAGGATGCCATTAGTACTACTCCTCACTCTTGCAAGTAAGGAAGCCACCCGTTTGCGGACTATAGCATGGAAGCCATCGACTCTCGATTCTGCAAATATTTTCGAGGCGCTACAAAAGCGGGGTAGCCCTAATAGCACCCTAAAGCCATTATTATATTGGACGCGGAAGGCACTGAGAGACCTCTGAGTATATTTGACCCACAGGCTGCTCGTGTAGAAAGTTTGAAAGTATGCTTTGAAAAGCGTAATTTTGACTTCCTCAATACAACGAGCGAATCTGCGGGCCAACATGTTACTCCTGATCGCCAATGCCCTCCGCTCCCTTTCAATATCAGCTTGGTCTTCAAGACCGTCGGTAACATAGTGCCCAAGATATTTGAACTGGTGAACCCTGTTCAGCTCCCCACCATTTAATTTAATTGGGAGCATCCTTCATGGACACTTACCTGCGGCCTTGAAAACCAAATACACACTCTTTAAAATATCTTATTTTCGTATTGCCGAGGTCGTATAATTTGTACCAAGTATATATTTTATGTACCGTATAATTTATAATGTATTTTATGATCTGCGTACCGTTATCCCGATGTTAAGATAACCTGTCTAGATCAAACCGTATTTCAAACTTAACCGATCTATACATTTCTACTTGTGATTTTAATATTATACAGTGCGTTTGTTACCAAGCCAGGCAATATATAATACAGCAGCGTAATATTTGGTAGACGATTCTTAAAGTATATATTTTGGGAATGTATCGCAAAAATAACATTAGAATTATATGAATTTGATGGCATTATATCTCTTTTATATAAAAGTTTGAAATGCTTTCAAAGATGCTGTGATGAGAACCGAAAGTAACAATATTTATTTTTATTATTAATTACTGTGGAATTCACTGACAAAGTGTTAAATAGTTTTAAAGCTAAACCTAAACGTCTAAAAGTTTAATTCATACAGTGACTTAAATTAAAATTGTATCTGTATATTTTATGCCATGGCAGGCATCCATTGCAACCCACTCCCGCCGCCCATGCTTTTTATTACGGTCACAAGCGTATAATGAAACCGACATAATTTCCTTAACTATCATACAATACAGTGCATTATTATATCGCATTTTCATAATACAGTCCACATGTCGATTGAATACGAACCAGCAAGTTTCTGTTGCTTTGAATTCTAGATGCGATGTCGTTGCACAATTATAGGGTATTAATCCGTCGTTCCAACTGCCATCGTGTCTTCAATAGAAACGCGAACTATTCATCCACCTTTTTAATTTACTTTTATTCATATAATGATTTAAACTACTTTAAAAAGCCTGCATAATGAGGCGTTATTTATACCTATCTCACTTTCATACATGTTTCTTTACTCAAAAATAATGTCCTGACATTGTTGATAGGTTAAATGCCCATTAAATCAAGGGTACATAGAATTGTTTAATCCTATCTATATTTTGTTTTTAAAGAGTGTGTGTGTGATATTATGATCGTATTTTTAATATTTGTAGAGCGTCCCGCTACAAGAACATTGGAGTTGGCATAAGCCTCAACTTATAGTAAAGAAACATACACAAATAATATGACTATAGATTAAATTGTAGTACATTAAAATTTTCTTTTTTGTGCCTCACCCCATACTGGCTAGTATGAAGAAATCTTGATCTTTGGTTATCTTTTATTCACATTGGTCTAAAAGACCTTGACGATCCTATATCACAAAATAACAGCTATAAATAGAGTATTTTAATATTATTGAATACATAGAAACCATCTGATTAACTGAATAACAAACAAAGCAAGTAGATAGTAAGAAGATTGTAGCTTACCAGTCACCTTCAATTCCCTTTGTTGCCAAACCACAGTGGTGTTTATCGTGATGAGATCAAGATCGTAACGACCATGAGAATCGAACCTTTGACAATTTGATCGTAGATCTACAACCAATTGTCATTGGCAAACCAATTGCTTATCTGTTTATTCTTTATTCTCGCTAGTTTCAAATCTGGCATATGCACTAGGTACGTCATATTTATTTAACTTAGTATTGAAAAGAGTTAGGTCCCATTGTAGCTTACATTTTAAAGGACTCTCAAGACTTTCCTTCACTTTAAGAGGGGCCTTATCAACTTTTTTTATACGCTATAATATTACATAATATAGTCTTCTATTTACTCGAATATTATTCATTGAAATTAAACTGCTATATACGGATTTTTTCGCGTTGTTTATTTGACACTTTATTACAAAATATTGAAAATTGTTACACTACTACTACTATTAAACTTTACTAATTTTTAATAAAGTTCCGTCCAAATCCGTAAAGACCCGTGACCCGTGTCTCCCCGTGACCATGGCTGCTGAAAAGCAACCGAAACGTCGGGAAAAGTGTAAAAATAAATTAAATCTAAATAGTTTAATAATAATTTAATTAGCTTAAAAATTAGTAAAGTTTAATAGTAGTAGTAGTGTAACAATTTTCAAAATTTTGTAAAAAAGTGCCAAATAAACAACGCGATAAAATCCGTATATAGCAGTTTAATTTCAACGCTATAATATTGATCTGGAGACCTCTTTGTTACCGTCATACGATCTGCAAACTACGTCATTGCTAAATTACATCAACATAGAACTATTATTATGTTCAAATATGAAAAGCCATTAAGTATATTTTACTTTACTACAGATTACTGCATAAAATTGCAGTAATCTGTAGTAGTACATAGGCATATACACTGCAATCAACACGTTCACATGCAACTGAACCGAAACACAAAAATGGATGCATTTTCGCATATTCACGTTTATTTCGTTCTGCCTCTTTTGACACTCACGTTAGGCTGCGAATGACATCTCTTTTTGATTGCAAGCCGGAAATCCATTCCGAAATTCAAAGGTAGACGACAACCATTCAAATGGCGTGTTTTTAACATTTGTGGATAGATTTTAGCAGACCATTCCACTGTTTAATCAATTGACGTACTGTCAGTTACCTGTAGTACGATACGTGATGTTGTGGAGCTTGAATTTCCTTGCTGTCATTGCTGCCTCTATCAGTGACATGAGTTTACATTTACACTTACCGATGTAGTTAGTTGTTCTCAGTAAGAGCGGAGTCTTAAAATAGTCGCAGACGGTGATAGGCTCGTCTTAATAGGATTTGAAACAGCTAGCTTAGGTATACTCTTGCTTACCTTTCAATACAGGCTTTTGGATATGTGTGTAATTTGTGATTTGTTTACAGAAGTGTGGAGCGCGGGCGGCGGGGCCGGCAACGCGGCAGCATGCGGTAGCAGCGGCATGGACCTCAAACACGAGGTTGCGTACCGCGGGGTGCTGCCCGTGAAAGCTGAGCCAGGGGTCTCTCATAACGGGCACCAGGCCAACGGCCACGTCAGAGATTGGATGGCGGGGGGCGCGAGCGCCGGGTCGCCGTCACCCGGACCGCCGCAGCCGCAGCCCAATAACGGCTACTCCTCGCCGTTGTCCTCCGGGAGCTACGGCCCGTACAGCCCCAATGGAAAAATAGGTAAGTTCTTGTTTGACGTTAATTAATGGCGAAGTAGAAATGATGCATATCAAGTTTACTTTAACTACCGAAAATCTTAAAATAATTAAGTATATGTATATTATGGTTTTAAATTTGACAAAAAGTAATTAAACCTAAAATTCTGGCCTAGTCCTTTTTATACCGAGAAGAAGCCCGTAGTGTTAAAGGCCGAGAGTAAGTTTTAACTGCGATGCCCAAGTCGAGTAAAGTTTTATTGTCTTTTCTGTTAGAAAATTCTAAGCAGCAGCAGCAAGAAGCCTGAAGAAGTGCCCGGTAGACCTCATTAGAAACGCCTATGGGAACTAAATAATATCTGACTCAATGTAATTGTAGTTGACCTCTGATTTTCGCTTTGGGAATATACCTACATTCGAGTGTACATAATATGTTCCTAAGTATGTTGATATATATTAAAATTGGTAAAATACAAATATCTGAGCGATATAATTTCTACATCAAAGAACAGATAAAGGCGGAAAACAATTTATAACTTTGATAGCCGGCAGTTAACGTCTACTAATTTCACAAAAATGCGCATTTTTGTCATTACGTCTATAAACAACAGATTAATGCTATCGCTCACCTTGAACAAGAGTTTCTTTAGCTATGTTTAACTATAGCACAAACACTGAATACATACATATGTATATATACTCATAGGCAGGGCGCCTGTATATGTACAGTACGTGTTATGCATTTCGCGAGCTACAGTTTCTTTTTACCAAAATTTGACTCCAGCACTAGGAATAATTCCTGTATCGCGACCAACTTTACAAACATTCCAACAACGGACATAAAGAACATCCAGACTTGAAACAAACGTTTATGGATCACACAAAATTTTGTCCCGTGTGGGATTCGACCCCACAACACTCGGCGCGAGGGCAGTGGCGAGACGACCACTTAAACCACTACAACATCCTTGCAGTCTATTTAGATCCCAAGTAACATGGGACGGGCCTATAGTTGTGTACCATACATACCGTCGATGGCGTAGCGGTTAGTGTAACCGACTGCCACACCTGAGGTAGCGGGTTCGATTCCCGCACAAGTCAAACATTTGTGTGCATGATCATGGATGTTTGTCTTGGTCTGGGTGTTTTTATGTATAATATGTATGTATAATTAAAAAAAGAAGAAGTTTGTATGTATGTTTATCCATTGTCTAGTACCCATAGTACAAGCTCTGCTTAGTTTAGACTAGACGGTGTTGTGTGTAAGTGATAGAATATTATATTATTATTATAGTTCCACACTACACACGCTGTTACTAACAAATCCTTGTCATGAAATCCAAATAGACCGCACATCACTCGCCTTTTCTAATTCGTCACCAAGACAGTGTGTCTTATATTCTAACAAAATAAAAGAATTAAAACATATGGCTCGTCGAAACAATGTCAGTGCATGCGACCCAGTTTTCATAATGTGACTGAACGTAATTGTGTAACAGCAGGGGGCTGAGTGAAGAACAGTAATCTCACGTTGAATGCATGACCCACATAGTGTATTAACAAAGAACTACAATAGTCCATTTCCCAACAACCTTCAGCCATTAATGATAGCCCCACGGGGCGTAGGAAATGCACATTACACTTGTACGGTTGCCATATGATGGTTGAAGTAACGGAACAGGCAGAGACCCTTTCATAACACTACTCATCATCCATTGTGTGAATTGTAAGCGTGGCCATAAAACTTGACAATCGTTGACGGTAAAGAAACGAGGACAACATATGTTCTATATCTGAAGATACAAAACATTTTACATATGTACGTTTTTAAACTGCTCACACTTGTATCCCGGAGAGGTTGACAGGGACTATGCGTTACAATTTACATAGACATCTCTCTTAATTGCCTCATTCTGATCTATCTTCGCGCTTGTGCGTTGGTTTAGGGTTCTCCAGATTATCTTTGCGCTGATCACAGTACGTACTTCTAAGTTACTTCAATAATTTAGATTTATTCAAACATTTTCGCAGAGGAATCTCTTCCTAAAATTAACTTTAATATATTTACCATTTTGAGTATATTATGACAAGGGACCATACATTTTTCTAAAAAAGTGAATGAATACAATATGACTCCGTGCCGGAGAGGTATCCAAAATATCTTATAACTGACGTCCATTAGCCGCACATGCCCACGTATAACAAAATGATTTTTTTTACAAAATTCGCCGCGAGGTGCTGATATTACCATGTATTCTCTTCTGTCATCTAGCCTTATTTAAAGAACTGTGTAATTTAAAATAATAATGCGATGATCTCAGTCCTATATAACAATGTGAATCTCTTGTAAATTTAGAATATGCAACGCTGCCCTGATCTCCAAACATAGTCAGGCACAGGAAAAACTAACCAAAACTCCAATCTCTAATCTTCGACAACGAAAGGAGCATTTGGGCGGCTATTCTCATGTCACACATAAAGTAATGAAGGTCCTTACGTCACAGATCGTTTGACACGATAGACGTGGCGATATACGGGTATGGGACCGAGGGACAAGCCCTTTATACTGGCGAATAACATGTCACGACGAAAGATATCGGTGAAAAATGGCTTTTTGCCGGAATTATCATAATTTCCTTTCAAATTATATAAAAAGGTGACGAGATATATGGATGTGCGTATTGACACGTAATAATGATACCTTTTCCTTTTAAAAAAGATTATATCCACACTAGGTATTATAAGCAAAGGACTTTACAAACATTGTATCAACGTACAAAATAAACAGACTAGACTTAGAACAAGTATATACATATTTGTGCATGATACAATTTTCAACAGTGTGAGAACGCATCATTTGTGGCAAGACGATCCTTTAAACCATTGTGTCATCCGTACAATCAATAACCTTACTGATAAGAAAAAAAATGAGTTGCTCGGACAAGCTGACAGCCCTAAAGTCATTCAGTTAAGCAGTTAAGTTGACAATCACGTGTAACTTAATCTGGAGATTTGGCTTAATTTGACATGTCGTCGATATATTTTAGGCATCTCCCACACAAGAGATAATCCCAGCACCAAATAAACCTTTATAATCATTAAAAGGACACATCGAAGACCACCCAGATTCGCGCCGACTTTTACATACACAAGCTTCTTAAACCAAACGACATTGAAGGTCCAGGAGTCGCCAAATGAAGGTAACTCCATAATCTTATATGCCAACTATGCTTTAGGCAAACTATGGTTTGTCTTGTAACTTCGGTTTGGGACTGTCTATACTGAAGTGTTTCGTTACTGAATCTAGGTAAACGTAGTATCGCGAAAGGGAAGGATTGAGAGGTCGTAACCAACCTCTCAGACGACCCACGAATGGCAGTTGTGATCATGACCACAACAGCTTCGCCAGGAGACTATTATGAAGAAGATTTCGTTGGATAACCAGTCTTAAACCAAATGTTTATACATATATGAGTCTTGAATCCACAACAATCAGTGCAATAACTTTAGCGAGTCGACTATGAACTATAAAGCAATTAACAGGACATCTTTTTGCTTAACGTACATAGATCTTACATATCACTACACCACAATATTATAGTTGGACTAGTAAAGCGATGTATCTACGCAGTAGCCAGTTAGCCCTGAACCTGTGCAGATTGATGGATAATACATACATAATAAATGTGGCACTGGGGGAACTCCATTCACATCTCACACGTCAATCAATTCCAATGGCCATGAACATAGACACTCGGATTTGTAAACATTCTGGAACAAAACTTCGGGAACACGGCATTTATAACAAAAGATTGTGCCTTTATATTATAGCAATGTAAAGCAGAGGAATAGTTTTTTTTAATTCCTTTGCTGGCTGATTAGCGATAACCGCTTAACAACGCTCATAGACATTGTAAATGCAACGCTTTATCGAGAAAACGGGACAACTCCAAGGTCACCATAGCTTGGTGACCTTAAACTTGACCTAAATGGTGATACTCGCCTTTCAGTTGACGTTTTTGGGGTATCCTAACAGAAGTATAATTTTATACTTAAAAGGATACCTCCATCCCAAGATACGATACTATAGATATATACAAGATACTATAGATAGATAAGGTGATATCGAAATAAAACATTATTTATTTTTATTTTTATTATTTCATGAGCTGTATATTAATTATTAACACGTAATTTTAATTTGCTATGTTCAAAGTGTGTGCAAAATATCAAAAGAAATATAAAATACTTTTGTATTCTGTACATTATTAGAGAATTTGTATAGAAACTAAGACTTTCAGGTACCAATAGTTACATATATGTACTTATAAATTACTCAGCAGTGTGTAAAAAAAGACGAATACGATATTAACCGATAATAAATAACACTTACAAATCCACGTGTAACCAAGTCTTATCTACATTCCATGGAAAAGTATTGACTCCTTAAAAATCAAGACGCAACATATTTTATCAAAACTAACAAAGAATCGGTATGCACTACGTCTTAAAATTTGTCGGTTAATTTTACAGATACCTTCGCAAGTAATTCACCGAAATTTCATAGCAATTGGATGAATGGTATATGAACATATACGTTACAAACAGACGAATTAATAGCTATAAATTGTTTTATACAACAAAACAAGAAAGATAACATACAGTTTGTCCAATCTTTTCGCTCAGAATCAACAGTACGTAAATAATATAATAACAAGATAAAAAAACGTACATATGAATAATATTTTTTTTTTTTTTTTTTTTTTATACTCTAATAGGCTAGCGTTTAACCGCGATCTCACCTGATCTTAAGTGTAGATGCAGTCGACGATGGAGCACGCTTGCCTAGAAGATACCTATTCACTCGCGACTTGAAGACACCCAGATTGTACTCATCGGGAAACACAGACTTAGGTAGCGAATTCCACACTTTAGCGGTACGCATTATAAAATTGGAAGCAAATCGCTTCGTGCGTAAATGTGGTATATCCACCATGTACCTGTGTCGCTGGCCTGATTGTCTGGTCGTCCGATGGTAGAATGGGGAAGGAGGAATCAAATTATGCAGTTCCTCTGCACACTCTCCGGAATGTATCCGATAGAAAACCGAGAGACTAGCAACCTTATTATAGAGATAAAGAAAAAGGCAATCAGAATAAATAAACTAAATTTCCAAATAAATTAAAATATTGCAAGAACAGATATTTTCGTGAACAACACGGCAGTTAAAACAACCAATATTATGACAACGGTATGTAAGTTTAAATATTTACAATAACTCGAGCGACCCCTTGTGACCTCACGATTCGCGACCAAGGACAAACCACTGTTTACTTTACCCATTCGTGTTATTAACACATTCACCGACCAGCCTATATAAACCTCCGGTGTTTCACCCAATTTCCTGTAAACAACCTCATTTTAAAACAAGCTCGAGAATTACGAAGTACCATACTTTACTGGCCGACGTCTTTATCAACACTGAGGATGGATTTTTTCCGTATTCCACGTTATCGTGCAAAGCGATAATGAGGGCAACGACCTGACTTGCGTGATTTAGATAGCAATGCCGTCATATAGATATTTTCGTACTGCTTTATCTCTGAAATAGTTTGATGTACACAGAGGTACGAATAAAAGAAAGTAACGATATAACAATGTTGCGCATTACTAAAACCAACTCATTGGTCTCGTGGTATAAGATTGCGGCTATTCTCGGGGTTTCGTTTTCCGTCCCCGGCTCGGGTAAAGAATTTAGATTGCTTATCATTAGGAATTTTTTTAGAGTCAGAGCGAAGTTTGTAGTAGTGTCCATAAGACGGTATTAACTCAGGCAATAAGCTCTGCTGTTACGTCGGATCTACAAACATTTCTGGCAGAATGTAACTGTAGTATATATTTGTCTACTTCTTCAGAGGTGTGAGTCTTTCTATGCACTGACATCAGAACACGATGGCCATTAATAGCTAAAGGATTAGGTAGAAATGTATCATATAAATCACAACCACATTTCGCCAGCCATTTCAGTGTTGTAACGTTTAGTTATTAGTGGCGACCCTAATGCCATCTACCGGATAAAGTCTAAAACACAGTACTACAAACAACAAATAAATTGAATTACAGTAAAATGAAATAATTTTATTTAATTAATATTAAATTACATAATAAAATTCTATTTATATTATAAATTTGTGTAAATTTGTATTTTTGTTGCTAAATTACGCTTGGAATAGACTTTCATTATTAAGTATGGAAGATAGCTTTCTCCTCAGGTAAGCATACACACTAATTTTAAAGAAAGGCGAAATAGGTACATACTTAATTTTAAAAATATCTTTCGTGTATACATCTTTCCGAATAAACGGAAAAATACACCACCTTGAGGAATCAAACCCTCAGTTTAAAACGTTCGCTAACTCCATTAGCACAGCAGTAACAATTCAAAATAAAATGAGACTGTTACGTGCGTCGGTATATCGTTAACGTCAACTCGGAGATTTTCCATTACCTGTGTACGAAGTCAAATTAGCCGCGAGGTCGAGCCGAGTTCGCACTCCTCCGTTAACAAACCTAGGAAAACACGTTTTGAATATCTGAACAACAGACGTGGATTGATGTATGTAATGAGTCCCAGAGTTACACGCGTTAGCACAGAAGCTCATATTTCGCACCGGTCGCTATAAGCGGAATTTTTGTAATATTGTAACCTTTTAAAGCGCTAACATTTTATGTGATTGTAAAAAAATGAAAATTTGAATGTACCTTTTGCTGTACTAGATATAATTTGTGTACTGCGGAGGATTATACAAACATTCGAGCATCAGACTCAAATAAAACACGCCCGCTGTTACTGGTATAATAATTATTTATTTATTTTTGTGTATAAATTCTTAGATTTACATTTGCATCTTAACATACAGTGAACTTATAGATATTTTTTTGAATTAGATGAAGCCTGTGTTTCGAGCGACAAAGTACTTACACACTATTATCAGTATAAATAAATTTACATTATAATAACTTTTAATATATATTTTTTTCAAATATAATATAATAAACTAAAGGTAAAAGTTAAAACAATTTAAATAAAGGTAATTTTCTACTACAAAATTAGTTTTTATATTTATATATATTATTAAATATTTTTATATTATTAGCAAAATTTTATTTACAGATTGCAAGTAACTGCTCGGTTTGGTCATTTGACAGAGTTTGAATATTAAGTAGAAATTAAGTTTTTATAGCTAAAATGAGTTAATTTATAAATGCTTAATTCTCTATTTAGTCTATTGTACAAAAATGGTATGAATGTCCCTTGTGGGATTTGAACCCAAAATACTCGGCGCAGTGGCAGTTGAGAGCCGACCACTTAAGAACTACGCTACTAATAACAACTGCCTCGGTGACATAGCAGTAGTTGATGATTTTACGGGTAATTTTCTGGTCAGGAATGGTGTTATTGGGATTTTTCCTTTTTTAGAACTGTACCCGGTAAACAGCAACAAGCTCGACCTCTATTACACAGAACCTTAAACGATAGCTGCGGCAATTCGGATATAGTACAAACGGCTACACATCAAGTTAGACACCCTATATACGCATTACTACGCTACATACAAAATAGAGAATTGTCGAAAAGGGACAGTGCATAGTGGTGTCGATGTAAGGCCGTCCGCTGCATTAAGCGGGTGCATGGAGCGGGCGCCCGCGCGGCGCGGCGTGCTGTTTTCTATTATCATCCTTAGAGCAGCGCTGCGTGAGGCGGGTCTTCTGCCCCGCGGGCAATGTGTGTCCGCGCGATGGAGCACGCGAGCGGAGCTGTTTCTAGGAAATCAGTGAGATCTGCGAGAGGCGGGAGTCCGTCGCGGGCGCCCGCGATAGGTTAATTTGTCCGTGACAGGGCACGGCGCGGGTCTCCGCGGCGGGCGCCCGCTCCGTGCACCCGCTTAACGCAGCGGACGGCCTAATGGTAAGGATAGAGCGTAACAAAAATATAACGCACTCTCTCGCACGATTCGCACCGTTCAACTTCTAATAGTTCAAAGTCCAAACAGTCTAGGTTGACGTGTCGCTGTGTATACACCTCTGCCTACCCTTTTGAGGATACAAGTTTAAGTAAATGTTTATATGTATGAAATATACTCGATTATTTTCGCGTTCCAGAGTAGCCTATGTCCTTCTTCATAATTCAAACTGCATCTATAACAAATTTCAACTAAATTGGTTCAGCTGTTTTGCCATAATAAAGAGACAAAATGGTAAAACCCGCGCGCTGTTGCCAATTATTTAACGATACGAATGAACTGGCTCGCCCTGAGAAATGTGACTACTTTACAAAGGTTTCCTGTACGAGAGCAGCAAGGAAATAAAATGTAGTAGTGATACTCTTATGCCGATTTTCTTTGCCAACCGGGCGAAATCCAGTAATAGTTATTGTGTCTCGTCCAGTAACTAAACGTTCCAAAAACCCCATATACACATCTCTTCTAATCCTTGCCCTTGTGAGTTCAATCCCATACAGGACAAAATTTTATGTGATTGACAAATAGTTGTTCTGAGTCTGGTTATTGTTTGTGTCCGTTGCTTGAAAGTCCCACGTGATACAAAAGAGCGAGGCTTTTAAAAAAAATATACAATAAAACAGAAATCAAATATGGGTGATCAACATATGTATTTAGTCACCTTAAATTTTCACGTGGACTATTCGTATAACAAATTTATTTTCTTCAAACACTTTACTAGCGCCGTGGGATGCACGACACTGGTATTCTTGTTAACCTCTCCACCTGAACTAAACGCTTGTGCTACAAGTGGGTACTCATTGAAATTGATTAAATTCCATGAGCGGCGTTCAAACCCACGACCTACTGATCATAAAGTTAATATGTACTTAGATTTGACTATCACCGCTTTTAATATATTTCCTATTTCATCAAGAGAAATATACCGCCTTCACCATGATTTGATTCTCAGTGAACTCGTCGAAATGAGCCGATCGTCACGAAGAAACCAACCAAAGCAATTAATAAAATAAGTGCGTTTAAATGCGTAAACCCTAAAATGAATCGTAAACGTTTTAAAATTTTGCTTGGCCACAAAAAGCATCTCGCCAATCGGGCGCGAGAATCCATGTTCCATTTTGCCCAATCTAAGTGAATTCACAAATACCGAGAGACATTAACGCGCGCCGTTCTTCTGCTAACTTTATGACGTCATTGTCTTACAAAAATGGTTCGCCTTCGATTCGGCTACCTGAATTTAATTCGCCATTACAATGTTCGCAAACGAAAAACAACTTGGAGATTCACACGGGTTTTATTAACATTTAAAACTAGTTACCGAGATACTCCACGCGTACTACATATTGTAAAAGTTCGTATTTTGTAATACCAGCGGAATAACACATAAGTAAAAAATTATCATCACTCTATAACTAAGAATTGAGACACAGGAATATTTTCAATGGAACTACATCCATATATAATAAGCCACTTTGAAAAATTTTTAAGGTGCTTTTTGACATTGTTTATTTATTTTTGACATTAGTTCTTTCAACTTCATCAAAGCTTCGCTACCGAATAATGTCAGTCAGCTTTGCCTATCTTGGCAAACAATTATCCGACCATAGAGACACCTGTCCAGGTTAAAGTCCACGAGCCATCGCATTTTCCACTTTCAATTGCTGTCCAAATAATTAAGTCCCTTTACTCGGACGTTTTCGACGTGAAGAAAGGACAAACAAAAACATGTATTTATAATATTATTCAGGTTGAAAACGTTGTAATTTACGAAGAATTAATTAGGAACAACTCGTACTACGCACACACGTCCTTGTTCTGCTAAAAGCTTCACGCTGTAACGTATGTAGCTCATTATTTTCTCGTTAAGATTTATTTGATGATATTTCTGTCCCGCAAGAGCTTCGCACAAATAAAAAGTTATAATGCCGACAGACAGTCGCTTACAATAAAAAAACCATGGACGTTGAAATCATATTCGCTAAATAAAAATAATGAGTAAGAAACGATATTAAAGAAAAATTAAAGCTTCGTTAATTCGCATTATCCTTGATCGATCAGAATGATTGAGTTAAATGAAATAAACATACATTTTCAGGAGAGATCAGTTAAGAATGAATTAAACAAAATGTCAGTTAGGTTAATCGCTGATACAAGTTTTATTTTGTTTTTAGTTGAGAATGCTTAGCGCGCGGTCGCACGGCAGCAAACGATCGAGGGCACGAAATAAAATAAAACGTATACAGCGCCATATCTCACAGGCTGTTTGAGAGTGCAATCGCGGTATTCAAAGAATTCTAATTTGATTTTCGAAATGGACACACCGAAATGCATCTGAAAGCGTGGGACTGGAAACGTGGACACTTCATTGTATGTGTCCTCCACACATACAATAACGTTTATTTCTACGTATTTATAACTTACAATATTCATTACACATAACTGTATTTAAAACAGATTTCTCGGAACAAAAAGACTATATTTTCTATAATAACAAACAACTAACTAACTAAAATTACTGCATTACCTCATGGGGTGGAACATCGAAAACGATTTTATTGACACTGGAACGAGCTCAACGGGCTATTCTAAAAGTGGCGACGTTTCGACCTTTCATGTTTCCTACCTATGAGTTGTACCAATCCACTAATGTCCTAACTGTTCGCCAATTGCTTATTCTGCACACCGTGCTTAAACAACATGCACTACTTCCATTCAGACCACTTCCTCCAGACAAGAGACGAAAAGATTTAGTATGTACTAAGATTCATGCCAAACATGCCTTTGTAAATAAATTCTTCTTATTCCTAGGACCATTTTTATATACTAGATTAAATAGAATTTTAGATATATATAGTCTAAGTTATAAACAATGTAATGTTATTGTTACCAAACACCTTCAAACACTGACCTACTCCGATACGGAGAATTTGCTTACAGTTGTAAAATAGCCTTAAGTCATCAGTAATTTGTAATAATATGTAATTCAAGTATTTTATTGTATCAATATACATATTTTATTTTAAGTTTATGCACATTGACCTAAACTAATATTACTTGGCATATATTTTTTGTAAGTAGAGATATAGCCTGAAACACAGGTCTAAACCTAGTTCAGGCAACCACTTTATTAAACCTAGCGCTTGAAATTAAATTAGAATGCACAATGTCGGCCGATTAAGGTATAAGTAAAACATGTACCAGATTAAGGATAATTATAATTTATTGTAGTATAATATTATTTTAGACTAATAACAAAAATGTATACCCATGTATTATTATTGAAAATAAAATTATTATTATTATTATTATAATAAAACGTAAAGAAATAAAATCTTGTTCGATGCTCAACGAGACAAGGCAATAGCCATAACTTTCGCGGAGCTTTACGCGCCATCGATAAAATATTTCAGTGGTGTTATTTTACAGCGTCTGTGCTAAGCTTTCTGTGCGATGCAGATGTACCTAACAAACCGCCCGGTTTATGGCCTGTCTATCTGTAAAATTTATATGCCCCTGTGTACTGAACCTAGAACCATAAGCATATCTTCTGTAATTAAGTTACGACCGATATAACAGTCGTCAGCAGATATTTCTTGTCTGTAAATGCCCAGACAAATTTCCTTCTCTATCAAACTTAACGCCAGCGGAAAGATGAAAATTAATAGAATTAAATTTGCTCGGCAGACGCTTCGTATTGACAGACAGTCATTTATTCTTTATAGACAACGAAATGCTAAGGTTAGTTTGACTACAAAACAACTTAAACTTAGGTCCCAAAGCTGACAGATGTAGGTCTGGCAGCTTTGGGACCTGACCATTTACAGCAAAGTTAAAACGAAACGAAACGAAAGTAGTTTACTATTCAATTACGAATCTATACAAACTATGTCAATCTTGATATCATTCTGTTTTAAACTCTCTTCTTAGGTTTAAATTATTGAACTATCAAATGTGTTATATTAAGGTAAACAATGTAAGCTAGTAGTCTAGGATTTGATCAGTTTTTCGACAATATAAGAGTCATATTTGTATCGCTAGTTGTCACTGAGGCTTGAAATAAGTGAGCATCTATAGTAGGATCAATCCTTGATCCGTGGCCTGGCCGCTAACTATCATCCAGAATTTTTTAAATTGCCTAAAATAGAGAAATCCTTTCGACAAGATAAGACGTATGGCGCTCAAGCTTCTTCAATGTATAACTAGCTATCTTAGCAAGACCACGTCTGCCGATACATTAGTGAAGATGCAATCACAATGTTTGGTATGCGTCTAAGCATCCAGAATATACATTACGTGAACACAAGACGCGAGAAACACACACTAGACATCTTCTTTCAAAGCACTAAAGAACTGTATTTTAACCGACTTCAAAAAAGGAGGAGGTTCTCAATTCGACTGTTTTTTAACCGACTTCAGAAAAAGAGGAGGTTCTCAATTTGACTGCTTTTTTTTTAACTGACTTCGAAAAAGTAGGAGGTTCTCAATTCGACTATTTTTTTTTTCGATGTGTTTTACTTCATATCTCTTTTCTAGGTGAACTGATTTCGATGATTCTTTTTTTATTTGAAAGCTAGTGCTTTCCGATTGGTCTCATTTTAATTTGATTAAAATCAGACTAGTCATTTTTTATTCATTCTTAATAATGCGTATTTCTACATTGATGATGTTCTCATTTTTGGCAAGAACAGAATAAACAACTGTGTAGGATGGTTTGGAAGCCCTTCGTAATATTTCGAGGTAGCCCTATTCTAATTTGGTGATGTTCTGATGAAGATCTTCGGTTTTATTCAACGGAATTATTTGATAAATGACAGCAAATCTGCCGTGATTGCTACAATCACATACATATATGTATATGTATTGATTACACAAATCCAAATTGGTTATTGATAGCATTTAATAGTATGAAGTTACGTACAACTGTT
Organism: Catocala fraxini; assembly: GCA_930367265.1. Classification (NCBI taxonomy): domain Eukaryota; kingdom Metazoa; phylum Arthropoda; class Insecta; order Lepidoptera; family Erebidae; genus Catocala; species Catocala fraxini. The sequence continues at coordinate 10,500,916 of OV884032.1, forward strand.
AAACTCAACAAGGTATACACAAAAAAGCTAATAACAAAATTATTTCTATACCTAATACAACTTTTAATATGACGCTGAAGCCATTAGGCATCGGAACCCCGGAATAAAACATATCATCCAAACCGTATTTAGAATTATCATGAGATACACTATGGCCAAAAATGATTTAAACAGTATACCGTTTTTTTATGTAAGCCCGTATTTTCGAAAGCCTATTTTTGCGTTCTTCACAAGTCTCTTTTGAAATGGCTCTGGAGGTAGATTTCCTATTTTGAGAGAGGCGTTTCTCCCTTTCTTCGTTTGTCTCATTTAAACGGCGCTTGTCTCATTATTATAAGCAGCGCGTTTAATAGGTGTACCCATATTCAGACAAATAAAATCAGTTATCAATCTTCGGATTCACTACAAAGCGAGAAAGAAAAAAAAAATAAAAAAAAATTCAGAAAAAGACACCAACTCCATTAATAACAATAATTTAATTATTCACAAGAATATGCAAATACTTTATAACTTTTAGTGCATTTTTTGTTTTAGAATATTATTTCTTGAAGCCGGTTTACATTTTTGTAAATATTTTGTTTATTCTGTAATACATTGAGTTTCCAATTATTTCTGGTATGTTATTACTGTATATTTTATAGCAAGTGTTTTCCATACTAGTAAATAGATGGAAGCACTTGAAGAACATCTAAATGAGTTAGTATAGTGGATAGGAAAGCAATAAAATGTTTTTCAGCGGGGAAACATTGATTTATATCTTCAATACGTTGCGACACCTACATGTTTCCTTCAATGGTATTGCGGGAATACTGTATAATGTTATTTCAATTTATTTCACATTGTCGCTGCTGATTTCCACTTAACTTGGAATAGCTTATAAACTGTAAATAGACTATTCTATATAACATTATGAGCGTACGACATATGATGTTAGGAATTGTTGACATTCTGTTAATATATGTATGTTATTGGCAACGTCTGAATGCTATTCTGATTGCATATTTCCGAAGCTAGTCATGCAAATGTTTGTTTCTGGTGTAACTACATAGCTATATTATTGCAAGAGTCCATTCTCGTAGACAACGAGTCTTTCTACGTATTTTCAAAACAAATCGAGTACATTTTAATTAAAATTTATTCATACAATATAGCAATAATATACTTTCTGTTTTTGATTTGTTTTGTGTAACATAATATGCTTATGTTTCTGTCATTCGTTTGTCAACCCGTGGTTATTCTACAAGCCTGTAAAAATTAGATAGCAATATCTTCACCACTGGGTACCGCTTTGAGCAGTCAAAGCCACATTGCATAACTTCTGACTTCATATTATTATATTCGTATTCCAACAATCGACATTCGCATTTAGTGGACGAAGTAGGCCAGGTTACAAGCACAAAAATTACAGACTAATATTGATCCATATGAAATGGTTAGGTACATGATTAAATGCAGATGCTAAATAGACGGTCTGAATTGAACATAATCTATACCAAACGCCCTGGATTAAGAATAGTCTAAGCTTGGGTTGAATACCGGAGTTTTAATGAAAATTATTTATTGTTGGTTAGGCGGGACTATTAATTCTCATGAATTATTCATAGCGCAGCTTAAGTTAGTATACCTAGAGCTACAGGTCCACAAAGGTCTTCGGCGGTATTCGGCGAGAATTTACGATGGGATTTCATGCCGTAAATTTTATTACCTATGCAGATTTTCATATGCTAAGTTTATTGTGTTACACAGATGCATGTACCATACCGAATCGGTGACATCAACGCTACTCATATGCATATTAAATAAAATCGTTTGAAAAAGGTATAACAGCTTACAGTGACACGACGAAAATAATTGCCAATTTTATGTAGCTAAATCGGTGTAATATTTTTTGTTGAAGTACATTTTAAGTCGAAAATAAAAAGAGGTAACAGTATGGAAAACCCCGCGTTTGCTTATTATTCGGTGATGGTACAAACGGGCTGGACTTTTAAAGAAACCGGCGTAAGACAGGTAAGATTCTTAGTGCGTTTCGCCTAGTAAGTGACGTGCAGGTATACCCGTTCCTTCTTTCTCCTCTTTAATATCTTGTCCCACTTTTTCGGGATCGGCAACGCGCAACTCATACTCTAATTGAGAACGTGTCAATATTAGATTCATATCCAATGATTTGACTGGCTGTTGCTAACTCAGTCAGCCAATCTTAGCAGTTAAAATAAGTTGGACTGTCTGTCCACAAATGCTGATTGATCTGCTTTTCTGAAACCGTAAGTACTGCAGGCGATTCTAGGCTATCCTTACTGCGTATTATTAGGCAGGCCGCGTTTCATTATGCAGGCCAAGTCTTCTTGCCATTGCCATCTATTGCCACCTATTGCTATCTTGATAGTATAAAAAAATCATTAAATGATATGAATTCAGGACTAGCCTTAGTCGTCATGCCAATTTCCTCACGATTATCACCAACAATGCAAGTCAATGCGACAGACGATGAGCGATTAGAAGAGCTTCTGTATCACTACCCTATAAAATCAGTTCTCAATAAACAACAATAACTATAAGGTTATTGTTCCAAGAATTACAAATCGTAGTCATAACGGAGTACTATAATATCTATAACCTGACATATTTATTATGTAAATGCACACAAGTAAATAGGAATAGGTCAAAACACTATGAGCGTTCGTGTTTTAAAGCTTGCCAAGTTGGCACCGAACGCGCTTCATTGACTTGTTTTATCGCATAAGATCTGAGGACACTGCCACACTGTGCGTACGGGCGATAAATTTTATATAATTGATATTTATATCAATCTAATCCTGCATCAAGATGCAGTGTTATTTCCTGTGAGGTATGTAATGATGATACTAGTTTATTTAATTAGAGTTGTTTTTAAATTTATGTTAAAGCCGTAAATTCTTATGTAAGATCATCACGTTTTAATACCACGAATATGTGTAATGACTGCACACATGGCGTAGTGATTTAAATGATCGCCTCTCTACCGCCACGATGAGTCCTGTGTGTTAGATATCCACACTAGGCAAAGATTTGTGTGATCTACAAATAGCTGTTCTGAGTCTGGGTGTTTTTGTGTCCGTTGTTTCAATGTTTGTAAAGTCTCCTGTGACCTAGAAGTCACCACTAGAGAGGGACACATATCTAAAATAAGAAGTTGCAACTAGCCCACAGTCCGCCTGAAGATAAACGGCTAGCTTGGACTCTTATCAGAGGTATATGTTGGGAACCCTACAGAAAGCTTTTATGGCCTTTATGTCGCTACGCTAACGTTATCTTTTGCAATGTATTCTTCTAAGATTGTTTGCTAAAGAAAGAATTTCGCCTGTAATGTTCAAATCGGTACTCTGTACTCTACAGCTAAAAGCAGAGTTATACAAAGCCAGTTAAATGCATGGCGCTGCAACCGTATTAAAATAAAAATAACATCGTCAAAACCTAATTTGTACAGTAAAAAGTATATAATAACATTTATTTTTTAAATAAGGAGAAATTAATTTATTTTAATCCGCTGAAGGAGCACTGGCCATCTCTTTCCTTTTTTAAATTGCGGCATGGTCTTAACAATACCCAATATCTGAGTTCTAACTGGTGCAACACATGAACCTTAAGATAGTATGTTCTAGTTCATCAATAGCGTGCAGCGATGTGATAATTACCATTGTTCAGCGTAAGGGTCAAAGCCGTATACTCCGTGTGAACTGTGTGCTACAGCGTGGCGCAATCTTTATCCATAGGTGGATCGGCCCAATCTATCGTTCGTTGCCACAGATTGCCCCTATCGTCAGGTTTATGGCTGCCTTTTATTGCTTTTTATTGTCCACATGTTTTTCCCTGAAATGCGAAATGAGTTGTGATTGATGTCACGACCCTCGTTGCTATATAATTCTTAACTGCTAGTTTAGCTAACTACTAGTTTGTGGAAGTAAAACTAGTTGTACTTGCAAATAGGTGCCCGATGGGCTTTGTGTACGTTTCAGTGTGTAAAGCCTCCCTCGGCGCAGGGATTATCTCTCGCAAGCCTGTTTTAATTAAAAAGAATTCAGCTGTAAAATTACGCAAAATTGATTCAACTTTTACGAACAGTTTTCGAAAACCGATGCTCATTTAAACAAGAGCTTATATTAATTGTGACTTTCAACGATAAAAAAGCATGTTAAATAGCCACTATTTTCTAATGATATTAGTTTGTCCGTCAAACAAATAATGAAACAGACAGACGTGCAGATTTATTAGCGTGCCCCAGATATTTATTATCATTTCTAATCTTAGAAGCAATGACATTGTCGAACAGTTCATCCATGTTATAACCGATGCCAAAACGTTTAAACCGATTTCCTTCCCACACTTTCAAGAATCACTATAGCAGAACATTATTCGAAATGTGTATGTAAAAAAATGATGAATGGATGTATATACGAGTGTGTGAAATGAATGCGTGATAGTGAGGCACGTTGTGCGACCTTGTGACAAAGGATACACGCACATTACACAGTACTTACATATGTAGAGTCGTGTACGACTTTCATTGTGTTGTACTGGGTCATTGAGTACCCGGTTGCTGAGGCGTTATGTCCTCTAAAATGGGTGATGAATTTGACATTCATTATTTACTTGTCTTGTATGTAGGTATGTATGTCTCTGCGTAGAGGTGGTCGTATTTTTAGTTGCTATTGTCAATATATAATAACTAGTTGCTTTAAATAACACAGGTTATAACGCTCCTGCCAATGCATGCCACTTTGTAAGTTTGATTCGCATGTAAAGTTTGTGGTTTTCTGTTTATACGTCCCTTTTCTTGGGCACTTTGGCACACTTGGGTCCGCGAATATGATAATTTGTGTTAGCTATATCTATTTCCTTTTTACAAAGATACATAAGAATTTTTATAATTCTCGTAATAGGAAATTACTTCGGTCGCGTAAATGTAGGTTATGTCGATTTTATATCCCTCTGGACAGTACTTTTTCTGAATGAAAGGTACCCTATGTCCTTATTTGTATGCGAAATTTCATGACGATCGGTCTAATAGTTAAGGCGTGAAAACGTAATAAATGCACAAACTCAAACTCGCATTCATAATATTAATTGGGATTCTATGGGACGATGCTGTTTATTATTAAAGTCAGAAGAAAACACAAATTAAATCATAATAACCTTTTATTGTAATCATTAATGGTGGGACCTGATTCCGTCAAATCACTATGGATGTATTCCAAATATATGTATTTCTTTAAATTATTAATTTATTGTCTATTAACTGGATTACTAACTGTTCGTAGCCATGTTTAGAAACGAATACGTCAAATCTTTACGTCACAATATAAAAATATCTCGTCAACATAAATACATGGACTACTTCTTTAAAATCACATTCGATTGGTTGATTTACAATTACGATGTCGCTGTGTTGCTATCAGATCTTCAGTCAAATACAAGATAAACTGATATAGTTTATATCAGTTTATCTAGTAAATTGTAGGTAATTAGGTTTTCAATGTGTTGCAGCATTTCTGTATGTATACCTCTATGAACAAACGCTTGTTGTCTATTTCATTGCCTTGTATCGAAGTCAAATAAATTTAAACTGTTAATTCACCAAAATAAACTTAATAAAATAAGGCAAAAAGTAACCATATAAATACATAAACTCGATTTTACACCTGCCTTTAATTAACCACGACACAGCAACCTCATTCTGCCAGCTAGAGTTTTGTCACTTAGGAAATAAACATATAAAATTCTGTGTTAGTACTTTAGTCCTTACTAATATTATAAACGCGAAAGTAACTCTGTCTGTCTATCTGTCGGTCTGTCTGTCCGTCTGCTACCTTTTCACGCTCAATCCGCTGAATCGATTTAGATGAAATTTGGAATGGAGATAGCCTGAGATCCTGGGTAGAACATAAGCTATACAACATCACGCTACGGATCACGGGAGCGGCGCAGTAACCACAAATACTACTGACGCGGGTGAGACCGCGGGCACAGCTAGCACTGTATAAAGAATACTAAAATGCTGTCTTAGTACCCCAGTACTACACATATACAGAATAGTGTATAGATAAAATGAAGTTTTTTTCGCACTATGTGGTTGTCATATGGCACAGCCCAAACTCAGCTATCCAAGCGTAGCGATGCTGTTTGAAAGTTAATCAGTGCAGTTTCTAATCCAAGGTCGGAATAGTAAAAGCTTTCATACTAGTGTGAAATGAATGCTCGCAGTTGACTAATCTAAGCGTGAGTGGTGATTATGACATATTGTGACTAACGGATAGGCTAAAGATGTCCTACAGAACTTTTTACGTGGCTATATATATCTTAGTAACATACAATACATAAAAATAGATTTTCTATTGTATCTATCACGGAACAGCGAAAGGGTTAAGGTATACCAGATTAGAAATATGACGAATATTGTGTATCTGTCGAAACAGGTGATAGTTAACTTTTGTATAACTGAATAAATGAAATTATCTGGCACCATCGCATCGCAAAAACGAAGTTATAACTGATGCTATAAAACAATATTTAATATGAAATAACAACTATCTGCATCCTTTTATATTAGCAATGAATAACGGCGGTTTAAAGGGATTATACGAATGTTAATAGGTCAAGCTTTAGTGGTGATCCCGGTCATATTTTCTGAATATGACAACTAGCAATTATTCCAGATGCCTTTACAAACATTATATTTTTATTCAATGACAAAAAATCATGTATGTGAATCACAAATAGTAGTGCAGAGTCTAGATATTCTTTGTTGCCATAAATTAAATATTTTAAATTATTTTAAACAAAAAAGAAATACTTTCTGAAACAAAAGTATTTTGATTATAGAAGGTCGTAACCTCGGAGATCTAAAACTAGAACAAATAATTAGAGCATTCTTTAGCTTTCATTCGACTTACAAATATCATATGAAATTAATAGTGTCTTTCGGCACCGAGAGACAGCTTTAAAATGAGACATTTCATAAGAAATGGGTCACAACAGTAAAAAAATGAGAATAAATGTTGAAAGATCTGGCGTTCACCTACTCCACTTTGATGCCGAATATTTACGTTTCTCTCAAACTTACATGATAAATATGTTTAGAAACGGTATTATGCACACTTTCAGATTTTTTGCATGCTAAGAACCAAAGTGATTTAGCATAACATTTGGACACAACGATTTATCCACGGAACCAATTCAAAAACCATGTTTATTACCTATAAACGTGTTTTTAAACAGTTTGTTTAGATATTTTTGTCAAGAAACATTCAACTGTGAAAGAATAAGTACGCTCGCTCCCTTTTTTGTAAGATCTTAAAATAATTAGCAAATCATGTGCGTATGTCTTATATAGAATTATAAAAATATCGTACAGGTATAGACGGCGGGTCACGACCCGTAGAGGCTTTTCAAAGTTTGTGCTGAAACAACAACTTTTGTTAAATATCCGTCTATTATTTTAAAATTTCATTATTGAACTAACGATTGCCGCAGTTCGCAGGCATTTATTAAACATTGTTTTCTTATAAAGAAGGTTAAAACTTCATATGCGTGATCTACGCAACCATACACGCAACTATATATGTCCCGTACGAAATAAGATATTGTATAATGACTCATTAGGCACGGCGAAGAGATGTGATGACTTAGAAAGTCAATCTTACTAACATGATGTCTGTATTAAGCTAGTATGTTATCGATATCTTCATCACGAGTTCGATTGCCATAGACACATCTTTGGGAACAAATGACATTTATCTATTTGACAATAAAATGTAATTTATTTGTAGCAGTAAAGTGTTGGAGATGTGTCGCGTGGGCGCTGGCCGCAGTGCGAATAATGGCGCGCATGCGCATAACAAACGACGCCGACAAATTCCATTGTAGGGGATCGTGCGCGGAATTGATGCGTGAACAATTGCACTATATAATAGGGTTGACATTTTTATGTCTGTGTTATTTTCAATTATAATAATATTAAAATCGAATTATCTTTAAGGTCAACTGTATAATTAAGTCGCCGACTTTATACATTGAATTCTCCCTTATACCAGATATGCTGCTGCTGGTACATAAATATTGTATTTTATATTTATGTATGTACTAGCCAAACGCCATCGATCAGCGTTTAAAATTATTTAATTATTTAATTAAAATATGATTTAAATGGTAAAGGATAGGCATTTTTGACAGGATATGTAGAAAATTCGCTCCTTAATCATGCTTGCTGGCATTTAAAAAGAAGACAATTTAAATTACAAGCTTTTAAACAAAATACGGCGACAACAAAAGTGTAATCTTAGTTGTATTATGTCTGTGATATTCGCATAAAAGTAAGATTACTATCTTCCCAATCCAGAATTTACAGATATAATCCTATGTTACACAAGATTAAAAATATTGCTTAGAACCTTCATACAATAAAACATGTCTCGCACATTTTTCTCTATTTTGCACTGCAGTTCTCTGGTCACGACTCAGCTAAACTTGGCTGTATTTCAATGTACAAGTGACAACCTTACACAACATTGAAAGACCTTTATATGAAATAGTATTCAACCTACATATAATATACCTACATGTAGGACGATAATCGTAACACGCACATATACACTAGTATATTACACATTCACACACATTGCCGCACACATGCGTAGAGACAATTCATCGCATTGTTTATTTACGGGCACCCATCCGTGTAATTACTTTCAGCTTAGTTTGTCGCAAACGATTATATTCAACGTGTTTCAGCTCCCAATGAAAATCACGTAAGAATCGAGTATGAAACATTTTGATTGTCTTCATTCATAATGTCGTAAATAGAGGAAAGGCTTTTATGAAAGCTTGTAATTATAAAGAAATTGCACCTTTTACCGATAGCATACTATTCACGATGTTCCATCTTTCTTTTTCTTTGAACAAGAATAAAACACATAGATATTTTAGCTATTTTGCGTATATTTTCCTCACTTGTTGGTGGAAGGCTTTGTATATTAGGATTTATTTTATAAGCTTTTCTCGTACTAAAGTAGGATATTAATTATAAAATGAAAAAGACAATCTATGAAGCAGGATTAATATTATATGGGATTGGATAGATTAAGAAGAAATTATTTCATGAATAATAAATACATTTTTGTGACATTATATTACATTATGATCTATAAATAGATCTTTGGCACCTAAGTATAAATAAGCCATACAAAAGAATACATTTGAGAACATTTTTAAGATATAATGCTTGATCATTGAATTGAAATGTTTTCTAGAAATCATAAAATTAAATACTTAGAATAATGTATTTTTGTAATATATCGCACCCTTAATAAAACAGAGACTTATCTCAGTATTTTGGATTAAACAAATTTGAACTCTATTGCAAAGATTTAAAACAAATATAATATTAGAATTTAACATATACAATTAGAGTTCAAATTGCCTTACTTTCAAATTTCGAGTTAAGCCGCTGTTTTATTAAGAGTGCGATATGTATGTAAATTAGTCACTGAGAGTAAGTTGAATATCCCACAAACGCAACGCAAAATTTGATGAATATATCAATTTCTGCTTTTATTGTGGGTAAAGTAATTCTGGCCTTCAACTCAGGATACCAGCAGTCCATCTGATATTCTGAACATAAGCACGGATACATTTAAAAAAACTTCATATTATATTGTTCATAGAAATACTATTCTATAAATAACATATTATAAGTCTACAAACGTAGAGACTATTCATCGCATTGTTTATTTACGGCGACCCATCCGTGTAATTACTTTTAGCTTAGTTCATCGTAAACGTTTAAATCCATCGAGTTTGAGCTCCCAATGAAAATCACGTAAGAATCAAGTATGGAATAGCATTTTGATTGTCTTCATTCATAATGCCGTAAATAGAGGAAATGCTTTTATGAAAGCTTGTAATTACAAAGAAATGGCAACGTTTACCGATAAAGTATACTTGAGTACTTATATTTATGTGGCGTGATCGGTATTCATGATGTTCCTTTTCTTTGAAAAGACTTCTGTCTCATTAGGGATCCAGCACTGTGCTGTACGGGTATTTATAAATAGGCAGTTTACTGACACAAAGTGACAAAGACAAGGTTCTGTAATAAAACAGATTCAAATGTTGCAGTTCATAGTCACTTGAACTTAAGTCAATGCCGAAAGCAGACCCTATGCTATATTTCCGTCACTTTTAGAAAATAAAAAGGTTCATAAAAATACAATAACAAACAATAACAATCATTGTATTCACATTACTTGTATGTTTTGTTTAATAGAAACGTGATGGCATTTGTAACCGGATCGCGAAGCGGCTAACCGCTCCACCCAATTTGTTTTAAGCACATCTTATTACACGGAAAGAAGAAGATCGTAAGAAACATAAAAAGGTTTCCACGTCCCAATTTATTCGGAGTCCAAAGTACAAAAGAAAGCACTTATTCAATAAGAATCTAGATTACGCGACTTAAAGGATTCACAAAAAGTTTTGCGAACAATATCTCTTCTTTACAACTTTGTTTTAAATTGACTGGTTAATAAATTAATAAAGATGTATACCCTTAGTATAAAAGTATTGAGAGTGCATTAGAGACAATTAGTGAGCAACAGCGTCAATGAAGCCAAACTTTGGTACTAAAATAAAATATTAGTTAACCTTTTAAGTTGTCTATAGAAAATATATTTTTATAGCTTTTACTTTTCCCCATAAGAATTCGGCATCAATATTCAACGCATATAATGAACGTTGTTATCAAATATCCACAACGACATAACTATAACATCAATAAAGATACAAACGAACGAATCTTAAGCGAAGACACGATCAAAGTTTCCCTATAACTATTTAGCTATCTAAATAAAGCCATTATCTGACTCTTACTTTAGATAAAGATAATCTTTCCCCTCTTTAATCGCATCACCACACATACGATACAACGCTACTTTGGTTTAATAGTCACGAATGCTACCTAGGGCCTAATGGCGTTAACTTCGACCAAATTGCACGTTAAGCCCCTTGCACACGACACGACAATGCCACGACATGAGCAGATACCGTTCGGTAATTGGGTGCTTTCAGGGATGTTAGTTTTGGGAACGTTTTCGATAGTTGGATAATCTAAAAAACAGTTACGCTCTTGGACTTACCTGTTTAGTTCGAGTGTGCCTGACTGGCCTGAAATTCATTCAAATTCTCATATGTATGTATATATGTATATCCGTATGTTAATAAATATCTTTGTTATCTTGGCCCCTATTTATATAATAAAATCAACAAAATTATCAATATACATATATCCCCTAAACAAAAAAGATTACATGAACCGTTTGCTAGAAATATTAAGTAAGCTTACGTGAGTATGATGAGACAGAAGATTTACTTAGTAAACCCAAATAGATTTATCCACTCATCCTCTCTTTTTTACACACACACACACACACACACACACACACACACACACACACACACACACACACACGCACACACACACACACACACACACACACATACATTCACACATACGTATACAGAGGCCACTATCTTTACTCAACATTATTTGTCATTTTTCTTTTTGTTTATGATAGAAATGATAATTCTGCAATGCTTGTTATTAATCAGTCAATTTTTTTAAAATTGCTATGCAATAGCGCTGATTTCTGAAATACAGATATTTCATTATCTAGTTCAGACAAAGATGTCCTTATATATTTTAAGAATCCATATGTAGCCTAATCTTTAAAGTTATATATCCTTAAGTGTACAATTTTCTTGAGAAATAAAATTTAAATTAAATTAATTGAAAATGCCCTGTGCAAAGAAAGGTGACATAAAACCTTGCACTTTTCTAAAATCGTATGCGAATTTTTCATAATCTATCTATACTAATATTATAAAGCTGGAGAGTTTGTTTGTTTGTTTGAACGCACTCATCTCAGGAACTACTGGTCTACTAGAAAATTATTTTAGTGTTGGATAGCTCATTTATCGATTAAGGCTATATAGCATCACGCTACGGCCCACGGGTGCGGCGCAGTAATCATAAACGCGGGTGAAACCGCGGACACATCTAGTGTAATTTTAATTCTTAAACTTCCAGTTAGTTGTTTCTTAAAAACAAAACGTCAAAACCCACGAATCGCATTTATGCCATTCTTTGACATAAAAAACTTACTAATGCTATTTTCCATTCAATATACATTTCTAAACAATCCAAAATAAAATCACTTTTACATTAAAATGTATAAGTAAAACAGTTTGCCTTCAATAAACTATATTGTTATTGTACTTAGACGACAAACAAACGACGTCAATTTAAGAACATATACATATGTGTAGCCAAGCCTAGTCTCGTCTACATCGACCTTAAGTCAGCCATTAGGGTATATACACGATGTGGTCGTGACCGACTCCGTGTTGCGTGCTAAGCGTCTTAACAACATTTCTCTTTTTAAACCCAGCCAACTAAACAGTGTAGTTAGATACTCTATGGTAAATAAAAGAAAAATAAAAGCATCCTGCGTCATGCCAAAAGATAAGCCTAAATTTTGACAGCAACATAATGTTAATTTACATAATAAAAAATATACCTGCTGCCCGAAGATACTATTAATTTTCGCGTGCTATGATTTTGATTTACCATATTAAAATAGTAAGTTTAGTCGATATTTTTTATTTCATTCACTCTCTTTACATTTTTTGAGCATGGTCATCAGTTTTCCAACTGTCCTATCCTTCGTCTGCAGGTAACCTGGCTTTGCTTTAGTACGTGTCAGCTACATAACTATTGTTTTCTGAAAATTTTGAACACATGTAATAGTGGTAGCGTATCTCAGGTATAGGTTTCAGACTTACGAATTACGATGTGCATAACTGCGTTATAAATATATTCAAATAAACAGACAAACACATACATAAGTGTGCACTGTGCCCTTCTCCGAGCGAAATAGTAACTGTGCCTAAACAACTGTATTCGAATATCATTCGAAATAAACTACGCGCATTACTAGTCTAAGTTTCGAATGACTACTGACAAGAAAACCAATAATACTCCCCGAATCCTAACACCGAGGTCGTCTTTGTCAAAAGTCGCGTAAGGTTTCTATCGGACCAACCAAGCAGTCAATTAAAGAAAGAAAACGTTAAAACAAAAGCTGCAATGTTTAAGTGTCTATTAATTTTAATTGTTATTGGAAACTTTTGTTTTTAAACGCCTTCAATAATTAAATCGATTCTAGTAAAGCCAGTGTCTCGTAAATTTAATTATTTATGACTACCCTTTTAAGGAGATTTGTTAAGCGTAGGACATGATAGTAAAAATTATTTATGACAAATTTTCCCACGCTTCGTAGGTGTATGTGAATCCTTTACTAGATTTCTGTAACTACGGCGCTTAGTTCAATAATTGTCTAATTGTCCACGCTAAAATTACTTATATAATGTCAAAATTACGATATTAATACTATACTAACTTATTATATAGGTATTATGAAACGTATCATTTAACTTGTTAATCCTAGCAAAACTATACCGACGTTATATACATACATATGTGACAAAGTAAAAGCGAAGACCATTACTAGCCGAAACGCCGTTAACCGATTTTCATAATAATATAGAACACAATGTAGATGAGCTCATATTTAATGTCGAGCTTGTCACAAGGCTGGGATGCCTTTTATGTTAAAAAAAGCCTTAGCTATACTTACATTTTCAGAACACAAAAGTCGTTTATTTTCTTTATGTTTACGTAAAAATTTTACTTTGTCGTATTATCTTTCTATAACCGGGCCAAATGAAAGACGTACGGGCGTCATACATCCTTGAACAGTTGGTCGTCTCCTTAAATCCATTGGCTCACAACGTTCGCAAGTGGGTCGTGGGGTAGGTCAGGGTATGACCCGCGTCGAATCGGGCCGCCACAGCCTCCCGTGCCCTAGTTCAGATAACCGGGCTACACGAGTGCGTAGCTTTGTGTACTTCTATTAAATGAAATTAACTGTACTGACTCTTTGTTTGCGTGAAACAATTTTGTTCTCGAATGCTTCAGTTATTTTATTTTAAGCTGAGTTATTAATAGAACATTGTTGTGCTACATATTTGCTGGTTTCAAAAATACAATGATGTGTTTTACCAAAGATGTAGGCAGAGCCTGTGTACATTCATATGTTTAATTTACTCTTCAGTGAATTTGACATTAATGTGAGTAACCCTTACTTAAGGCCACCTTTTAAGGTTTATGAGAATGTCTGTTAAACACTCATTAAAACTTGTATAAAAAGAATACATCGACGCTACAATGACGTTCTATAAATTAAAATGAATAAATCAATGTATAAAAAAATCTAATCAAATATACGTTTTGTTAAGCTTATTCTTGATTACACGAACCCAAGATAATAACAATGCTTAAACTGCTACAGTAAAATAACGAATCTAATATATTTTTGTAAGCATATAATAAATAGCAGTCACGTCTGATAAGTTGTGCAGTGAAATTGATTTTATCTGTGGAGCGCAGGGCTAAGCCGGCAACGACAGACAGCGCACGACTCTATCTGCAATTCTCTATGTTTTCTCACGACATATCTCTTTTAATAAAACGTAAAGAATATTCCTTTAGAGCTTTGCTCGCTAGTTTTCAGTTTTATAAAGTAAAATACAAAGTTTTGTGACACAACTTACGAATAGGATGGTTCGATAAGTTCGTTTGTTTTAGTAACTGAGGCCTGAAAGCCTGGTAGGTAGAACTAGTTCCGTAAGCACTGACTTATGTGTAACTATCTTTCTCTCTGAGAGGTATCTGGTTATGGAATCTGCATCGGCACTCGTCAATAGGAATTGGTCTGTTGAAGCTTTCAATAGGACATTTTTACGGAAAAGCTCTTTCGTTGATCTCTTTTATTATAAAAATCCTGGTGTAATAACATACTCAATAACTTTATAATGACCATATCATACACGTAACATTTTAAACAACAACTCACCTATTTTTGGACTATGATCCTAACATCCCAACTAATATTATAAATGCGAATGTGAGTTCGCATAAGCGTTGTCAGTCGTTATTTAACATATTATATAAATTTATTAACAACATGTAGATTAACGCGAGCCAAAGCCGTGGGCATAATCAAGTATTTTCATCATACAATAGGGTTAAGAAACATGTTTTGCACAAAATTATTTTAGCAAAACACGACAATAAGTAATCGATGTATTTGCGTGTACATATTTCTCAGTATTATCACGGTTATGGGTCAGTGTGTCACACCGGGAGGATACGCCCCGGCCGTAGCCCGGTTTTTGCTGAAACTTAGTCTGGTACGCATCTATCAATTGATATACGAGCATGATACAGAGACTGGATATATGGAACATATTTATTGACATTTTGTACTTTAGATGTAGGTACATTAAGTGACATTTTGTTAGTTAAATTATTAAAGGGTTTATCAGTCTGCTGTTGTAGTGGTATTTGGTTTACTTTTGGGTAATTATTAACAGCAAATAATAGAATTGGCCGCTATGGCCGTAGGTAATAAAAAATGTGCTTTTACTCAAGACTGATAGCTGCAAAATTGTTAATGTATATGTAATATATATCACTTACTGCGTGATACGTCTAAGCTGCGTAAATAAAGTAGGTAAATTCAAGGCATTTATTACCATTTTGTTCAAATTTAAAAACAGTTAAGCATTTAAATGCTCACTACTTTATGATAATATAATTAATATTTAATATTAAGTACTAAAACATAATATAAAATTCACAATAAGCATAAATGAGTGTCAGGGTGGATATAAATCCTTGTTGAAAAGTATAATTTCAATATACAGTCATCGCTCAAGCATAAAAAATACTATGACTATTTATGATTACCTCGTTAAAACGATTTCACAATCAATACCAAGAATGAGTACTCATATCGGTACATTTATGTCAATCCACCTACATTTTCTATGAAGTCATAAAACTAACTTAAAATATTTTCCTTTATATAAAGATATAAAAAATCAAAGAAATATACATAAAATGTGCAATAAATAACCTATAAATCATAGGGAATAGATATTTTCTAATTACTATAAGCACCTGTATTTTAGATTAGAAGCATGACACTAGGTTTACTCGTAAACTAAGATATAAAAAGACTACTGCACGGAATAATGGCCTTTACTTAAATACAATAGCGTATATATTGGCGTACATATGTCAAATAGCAGTATAACGCTAGTGCTGTAAACAGT
The DNA here is from genome assembly GCA_930367265.1 of Catocala fraxini. Taxonomy (NCBI): domain Eukaryota; kingdom Metazoa; phylum Arthropoda; class Insecta; order Lepidoptera; family Erebidae; genus Catocala; species Catocala fraxini. The sequence continues at coordinate 10,517,185 of OV884032.1, forward strand.
AATGACTTGGAAGGCTTCATTGGCTACTCGAATTACTTCCGCCTAAGGTTCGCCTAGAGCTTGTTGTGTAGCGATGCACTACAACCTCGAAGGAATTAGTTCACTATACTATACTACGAAGATGGTAAACAAGTATACGATACGCCTTTTCGCTAGCGGTTGCCGAAAGCTGTAACCGCTTGAGGGCTTTATCAGGGACATTACACGAATGTTGCTAACGCTAGAGAAAATTTGAGAGTCAAATGTTCGACTATAGTAATGAATGAGCATAGGTATAGCCTTCGGATATCTTTTATACCTATGTCGATTTTCTGTAAGAAACTGATACACACAGCGACACATCAACCTAGACTGTTTGGACTTTGAACTATTAGAAGTTGAACGCTGCGAATCGTGAGAGTGCGTTATATTTTTGTTATTTTGTCTCATTCACGCTGAACGGGACGCGACGCTCTATCCTTACCATAACATCGACACCACTATGCACCGTCCCTTTCCAACAATTCTCTATTTTGTATGTAGCGTAGTTATGCGTATCTATATATATAGGGTGTCTAACTTGATGTGTAGCCGTGTGTACGTAAATTGGTGAGCCGGTACATTCTTATTGTTACCAAATATATTCGACTGCACTGCTGGCGTAGTGATTTAAGTGGTCTCCTCGCCGTCGCCACTGCACCGGGATTTGTCAGTTCGTATTTTATGTACATAACGCAAAAAAATTCACGCCTGCTTCCCAGAAGGGTAGGCAGAGACTACGGATTTCCATTTGCTACGATCTTGACACACTTCTCTGGCTTCATTCACTTTCATCACATTCCTCATACACGCCCGTCGGTTCAACTATATTATTATGTAATATTTTATGTGAGCCACAAATACGTAGCTGTTACGAGACCGGGTGTTGTTTGTGTTCGTTGTTTGCATGTTTATAAAGTGCCCCGCGAGACAATAACTAATGCTGATGAAGTCTGAAAATATTGTCGTCGCTGATTCAAAAAAAAGATATCGAGTAAATAAATTTTGAATATCTACGTCATGCTTGGAAAACGGTCAAATTTTCAAACAGTTTATAACCGGTTAAATACATAAAGACCGTTACATTTTCGATTTCCTTCATCTTTAACCTCCAATCAGTCACAGTATACAACTGATATAATTACGGTTAAGTTTTCGTTCTTAACGGTTTTTCTACGAGTATTATTTTATTTGAATGGATGGCCATTCAAATAAAATATGACTGCCGAGTCATGGGACTGCCTTGTTAATTCTATGTTTGATACCTCCATGATTCCAATATGCTAGCCCTCCATTACGCGATACCTAAAGTATTGCTGAAGAAATGTGTGTGTATAGTGTGTATACATTTTCATTTATCATCTCTTTGGTAACATATAAGTCTATGGTAGTATAATTAGCCACAGACAAAATGATGTTTACCAATTTTGATTAGATAAAACAAAATCAACGAAAGCTTAATCAATCGAGCTTTTTAGATAGAACTTCTTTCTTTTGACGGTCATGAAACTACTTCTTCTTCGTTGTTTATAAAAATGGTCATGAATAATTGTAAGATCACCAGTCTCGGTGAGTATAGCTCGTGAAATAAAAGGCTAATTAAAATATCATTAAAATTCCACGTCAGTGCACGTCATTCCAATAACGTTGTCGGTGGATCCTCTATTATTGTTTTAAGTCTGTTGCTTAAAAGTTATTAACTAACAAAATATCGATGTAATGTATTCCTACCTCCTATCAACTACTTTAGTAAAACGTACATAAATCTAGACGCCTTATAAAGCGTGCAATAAGGTTTAAAACAGTTAAATAATCGGTACCGAATCCTGAAGTAAGCTCAATCTGTTGCTATTTTCTGTAATAAATCTTTGTCTAGACTTCGTAATAGAAAATACAGCTCTAGGGCTGTGATTTAATAAAACATGTCTAGTTCTAACTGAAAATAACGGTTACGTTCCGATGTTTGCATTATCTGATTTAGTGTTCTCCCTAGTCTATTCATATCAACAAACTCATCACGCGGACAGCTAAACGGTACTTTTGTAAAAAAAACGTTACAGAATCGTTTTGATATTCGAAAAGAGAGTATTTTGAATATTTCACCATTGATGAGCCTGTAAAAATGGCGGGGTGACGTTAACGGCTTGAATTGAAAAACAATATTCGTCACAAGATCGCAAACGGACGGTGCGCGGCTATTTGACGTCGCACCACTGAATAACAATCAGCTCTACTCGTGTTTAAAACTGCATAAGATGCACAAACAAAAAACAAATTAATTCATGTCAGTAGGTACACACGGCTACACATCAAGTTAGACACCCTATATACGCATAACTATGCTACATATAAAATCGAGAACTGTCGGAAAGGGACAGTGCATAGTGGTGTCGATGTAATGGTAAGGATAGAGCGTAACAAAAATATAACGCACTCTCTCGCACGATTCGTATCGTTCAACTTCTAATAGTTCAAAGTCCAAACAGTCTAGGTTGATGTGTCGCTGTTTGTACATTGACAAAAAATATGCGGTATCTACTTCGTTCTATATTTAAGTGATAATGTTTCGAATGATTTTTTATTATAACCATTAAAACCCTTCATTGCATGCGCGATAACAAAAGAGCGCATTACAGAGTGTATGGGTTTGCCTAGTTCTTACGCAGGCAATGACAATGTTTTAAGACGTGGTGTAAGGCGCCTGAATAGAATATTCCTTTACTCATGTAGGATGATGTTTATTGTGTGCATAGAGTCATTTTTAAAGTTACGAAGAATAGCTTACGTCGATAAAGCTGCTTTCGTATCTGACAGCTATCTCGATTTCTAGCGGCGCTCTTTTTGTACATTTTCTAGCCTCACTGTCAGGCTAGAAAATGTACAAGAATTGTCTTCGAAAATAACTTGCACTGGTCAATGTTATAAATTAACCACTATACCCATAGCAAGCTAGTGCAAACGTCAAGCAATCAAAGGTAATTAAATGCATCATTGCACCGATACCCGTTTCGTCCCGTCCCACCCATCGGTTCCTAGAACCGATTAAATCGAAAAAAGAGTTTAAATCCTTAGATATGGCAATTAAATTACAAAATAAGTAAATCAAGAACGAAGTGAGACGAGATAGGTTGCAGGGAGGACGATTGCAGTGCGCATACATAACATATGAGTTGAACGGCTCATCCTTATTCAAGGGCACTTGGACCGCTTGCAGACAACGTCGAACGTTCACGGTGCAAGCTGACGTAATTTGAATCGTTCGAAAACGTTTACTGAAACAATTGGTAAGTTTTAAACGCGTTCAGTTACTAGTCTGTTTTCAGATATCTTGTAATAATAATATATAATATATATAGTCTGTTTTCAGATATAATATTTTTCTTTGTGGTTACGTTAAAGTCGCGTTGTCGTATTATAATTGTTTAATTTTAGGAAATTAGAGAGCAATAATAATAATTTAATTAATTTAATTTCTAACTTCCTAACTAATACTATAAATGCCGTATGCATTTGTTTTTTGTATCTTCATATATCAAATATAAGAAAATGGAAAATCACAAATAAATATACTCAAAATAAAAATGAATATGAAATTTGTTATAGCTGCATGCGTACATATCGCATACATACTCACATGCCCAATACTATAACCACAAGTGGGTACGTATATCGTTTTGTGGCTTCACTTATGAGAAGGAGTTTATATGTAACCGTAACTATACTTATGGTTTTCATTACAACCTATTTATTACGCCAGAAACAATAAAACAACTCTTGTTGCCAACGTTCAGAGAAATTGGACTTCGCTAAGTGGGAGTACTTTTATTATTATCACACGGAAAATTCTATCGAAGTAAATACTAGACCTTTGTGCTAGTGTTATAGTTACAGAATACAAATGCGTTGAACGTCATCGTTTTGAGCGCCATATTTACATAATTATATTCAGTGGTAGCATCTCTTGAAGAACGGCAGATCTTCGGTCACGCCAAGGATTCCTTTCAAACTAGTGCATTTTGTCTGGAAATGTTAAGAGCAGAAAGGGAAGAAAAAGAGGGACACAGATTACCCTAGCGTAAGAGTGATCTTGAAATGGAAACCTTCAATGAGGCTCCTTAGCCATTTAACTTAAAACTATTTTCGTTATAATACAGTATTGTGACCATGCCGTCGTGGATTCCATGTCCACCTATTGCACTAGTTACAGTAACACATTCCTAATAAAAGTATTGACCTTAGCTGGCAGGCACAAGAATATTTATTACAAAAAAGTAATTTGAAGAACTAAAATCGGCCTGACCAGCAACTCGGTTCGATAAGCTTACGAGAACAATCTGCCGAACTAGTTGGTTCACGAACTACTCAGGACTATTATTACACTCGCATGTATATGAGGTACGGCTTCCCATCTACGGATGCCGTTATCTCACCTTGTTTCTCTCGCTGACCCTTACAATTGGCGCGTGATGCTTAACAACAATGTACCTATACACGATATGATTTATTATATCTTGAGTACATCTAGCTTCTGACCTCGCCTAAAAACTTATATCGAGAAAAAGTATGTTATTGTTAATTCAAGACATGGTCAACTTATATGCTAGCTTACATCCAAATCCGTTAAACGGACTATACGTGATCAAATAATAAACACCCAAACATCATAGCAAACTTTTTAATACTAATAGAATTAGAAGGCAGAAATAAAGTCTAAAAAAACCTTTACGTATTTAGATGCAATATATCAAAAAACATCGAACTGGTAAACTAAGGTCCATGTCAAACCCAATTAAAGTGAAGCGTAAAAACGATCGCATGCCACGTAGCGTCGCAATCACATACTTTCCATTGCTATGATCAGTTGTAGGGATCAGTCACTAATCACCACATGAGGCCAAATGGTCACCACCATAGACATCGTCATCGTTTGAATCGCTCCATTTTAAACTTCGAACAAACAAACAAAAATGGCGGCCCAACTCAAAATGGAGTTGCGAATTAAAACGAAAACTCCACTTTTATTCTTAAACATAAATGCAATCTTCTATTTCTTTTTCAACTAACATACAACGAAAAGGCGGAAAAAGAGGTTATTAAAAGTTCTATCTGCGGAGTTCCTTGAGTGTGACTACAGTTAAGTATTTGTTCTAACAGTCGCCTTTATAAGAACATGGGTACCCATTTACTCGAGAGCGTTTGATACCGATTTTCATTTCTTTGTATGACAGACCTCATTGATGTTCAAGTTAGATTAAAAAGGTTCTATTTATTACGTAATATGACGCTGATATCTATCCCAAGTTAAAGCAGACATTTATAACAATCAAATTTTCCATTTATGTTCACATCCTGTGTGATGTAAGTGGAGCATACCCTGAAGACCGAGTATTGGTCAATTTGAGTTTTCTCAAATATTAATGATTATTACATAATCACCAGTGATCGGAGTAGGTAGATTGATTTTTGGTACTTGTATCATAAATGCACACAGAAAGAATAACATGGATAAGCCATTTTCCCGGAAAGTAATTCCGGTATTTCCGGATTCAATTAAATATTGTTAATGTTGGTAGTGATATTATTCCTACTCAATTCAAAATTTAAAGGAAGGTATCAAAACTAAATTAATTCATTATTTATCTGTTGAATAATAAAAACAATCAAATTCCAATCGAAGCTTTAATTTTTATTTTTTTATTTTTAGCCTTTTATGGCTAGAACTTTTATAGATAGACATAAATTGTTGCACTTAAATTTAAATATTTTCATAGGGGTCATGGTAATTTGCATTAAGGGTAGAATACATGACGGGGCCCCATAGAGGGCCAATGCCTGCTGGGGTCGTGAGACTGTTCTAAGGATGCACCACGACTCTGAAACGTAAAGGGCATACGAAGGAACAGGTTGATTTTAGTCAGATTTTAGGACCAAAAAAAAGGGGTAGAATAAAGAAAAAAGATAAAAATCAACATTGTTTATTGTTAAATATGTACATTTTACATTTATTCACATTTTTAATCTTCATCGATTACAATGTCAGCATCCTGGTAATCCTGATCTTTACAATTAAAATATATAACTATGAGTTTCTCTATATTTTCTATTTTCAACCTATTTCTTTTAACATCTAAAGTCCATTTATAAATGGAAAAAGACCGTTCTAATCTGACGATGTCAAAGGAGCAAATTTTAAAAAAGGTATTAAATTATGTGCTTCATTTTTTTCAATGGCCTCACTATATTCTCTAAGTGTGTCTAAATCTGGGTTTCGTTCCCTAACACGTTCTATTTTATTTTTTATATTTTCTGAATTGCACTGATTTATAGCATCTCTGACGTTGTCAAATGCTAAAAGTGAATCTGTCAACGATAAATTATGCTTTTGCAATTCTTTTAAAGACAAATGAATTATAAAATAATTGTTTTTAATGTAATTTAAATCTTCTTTTAAATTTTCTTTTTCTATAATATTTTTTGCCTCTCGAATAGATACCGCATCAGAGCTGCTTAAACAAGATAATACTTCTTTTATTTTTTCAAAGTTTTGAGCGTAATAAAATGCTGCCTCTAACCAAGTGCCCCATCTTGTAACAACTGGTTGGGGAGGTAGCGGCAAATCTGGATATTTTTCTTTTAAAATTTTGACTCTACTTGGGGCTTTCAAAAATACCTTTATAACATTTGCTATTAAAATGTTAACATCGTGATATTCTAACCTAATTTGCTCAGATACGCGATGAAGAGAGTGCGCCAAACATGTTACGTGCTTCATTTCAGGTAAGTATTGTTTTAAATTTTGTCCTGCAGACAGCATATATGCAACGCTATCAGTGCAGAGGACAAGAATGTTACCTACCTTCGATTCAAAAGAATCTTCCCAAAAGTTTTCCAAGCATTCTAACACAAATTGCGTGATTGTTTGTCTATTAACTACAGTTAGCATTTTACATGCTACCAAATAAGGTCTAGTCAAATTGCTAGGATGTAATGGTTTTATTAAAAAATGGACTATATAGCGACCTAAAAAGTCTGTCATTTTATCTAATGATATCCATAGTTTCTCATTTTTATAATTTTGCCGAATCGAATTGATTTTATTCTTAAAAAACTTGTCCAAGTAAACTTTCCGTAACTGTGATTCATCTGGCAGAGTACGATTAGTACACGTACAACAACAGGTACTACACATATATTTTTTAAAGAAATCTTGAAAAGTAGTATTTTTCATCTGAGACCACGGAATATTGCACAAAATGAGAAATTTTATAAGATCGAAATAAAATTCCTCTTCGGGCCGCTTAAACTTTCCCTGGTGTACTGCTCCTTCGATATGTCTTTTAACGTTTCCTTTATTTATGGTTTTCAAATGGCTTTCACATTTTGAACAGTATATTGTACCACTAGCGTGATCGTAAAGTAGTTCGGGATGACCGGATATCCATTTTTCTACAGTTTCAGCCTTGACGTTTGCCATATCTGAACTTTGTTTTAGAGATGGAACCTCGTATATATCACCTAAAACAAAGACATGAAAAAATTACATTTTATTTAGTTATTTAGCTTACTCCGTTTGTTTTATTTTTCGTGGATCAAATTTAGTCATTGAAATTTCACCCTCTTCCTGTCAACCGATTGATCTAAAATTTGGTATTCGCCTTTGATTCTGGTGACAATACAATTATGTATATTCAATATTATTGTCAATCCAAAATGGCTGCCGCTACAAGATGGCGGACAACTTTTTTTTTTTTTCAATCCCATCAATATGGGTATCAAATGAAAGGGCTTGTTACGTAGAATATTTTGTAGAGAAGTAGATAAGGCCTATAGTAATTTATTTTACCAATACATTGCAAGAGGACACAGGGCATTCAAATTATATACGGATTCCAGTAAAATGTCGGTTAATAGTGGAGTTAGCTGAATTGCGACTACATTACTAGAATATCATAATTTTGTTTCGCACTAAGCTCACTGGTTCATACTCTATTAAAGATTTAACAATATTAAGACTCATGGTATGTTCAGCAGGTTAAGCGAACAAACACAATACTAAAAATATTCTTATAGTACATCCAAACATGCTTTATACTCCTTGTAACTAGTAAAATATTACTTACCAAAGCTTGGTTTAAATATGTAGATCCAATTCAATAGTGAAAAATCTGAGTCCGTATATTCGAGCCAAATCGTGGTTTAGAGCAGATTCCAGAAGTCAGTATGTACACAAGCCAGGGTCAAGTAACGTTTTCGCAACACAGTAACAAACAAAGATGCGCACTCTACGAACCGAAGTAAACGAGTGAGCTACCTGGCATGTCGTCGGCGGGCGTACGCATTGTTCTGATAACCGGTTATTTTACCACCCATGGTCCTTTGTTCTGATTGGTCGTTGGGTTTTGTCAAATCGTGACTGTGTGCCGTTAAAAAAAAAATGAAGAATAATAAAGAATAATATTGCTCATTTTATTACAATTCCTACCTTTTTTTGAGGATGGCAAATCATCAAATGACTCCTTCCACTCTGGCAGAATAAAATTCCTACATAAGTTCCGTTTTTTTTTAATAATCCACCAATTCCGGAGGAATGTCCATATTAATATATACGTTTCGGATCAATGACCCCATTTCAATCTACCTACTCCGATCACTGATAATCACACACATACTGTTATACTATTTGATGAAGACTTGATGAAGTCCTAAAGGCAATATCTTAAGTTAAAACCAGTTTGAATATCCTTATTTAGGCTCGCAGGCCCTCACAAGCGTGCTATCAATTTCTTACATAATAATTGGTATCGTTCATTTTCTATCTGCATAGGAATACAAAGTAAAACTAAATAAGCTGTCGAGCATGCTGAAACATACACAATACTGTTAAAAAACCAAAGAATGCTAAAAACCTAACTGGTATTGCGTAAAGAAGCAATATTAAAACAATTTAGCTATAACGCTATTTTATAGTGGTTTTCGTTGGTTGAATTATTAATATAATAATAACTATATATCAAACTATACAATGATTAACAATTTTTTGAAACCTTTAATATTTGAGGAGTTTAGTTGTTATAATTAACTAAATATGACACAAATTAAACTATACTGGTACTCACTGTGACTGCTCTGAATTTCTTCGTTGCCGCTTGATGCATGTGTGCACGATGATGGCCGGAACAGAAACACTTTTTGTACCTCTGGACCATTGTATCACGGATGTATATCTATGGAAACTTTACATAATAACATTTAAACATCCATAAAAGTCGAGATGTAACGAGGCATTATAATCGAGGCCGTACCAATTTAAAGGGCACGTTTGGTACCTCTGAGTTTCGTGTGTCTCTCGCGTATGAAAGAACGTCATTAAACACTCTTTATGTGCAGACAATTCATTTTTAAAATTGTCATTTTGCTATTTGCCGGAGGGCAGTGTCCGTGATTTCTATTATAGTCGTGAAGAATAATATAACTTTAATTTTTGAATGATTGGTATCATGTGATACCTCTTTCTTTTTCTGTATATATGTCATATTGCTAATGCGTTGATTAAAAAAAGAGGTTGTATAGTTCTGCCATGGTATAATAGTTTTACTTTTAAAATGCAGTTGCTAAGATCTAACTAAAACATTATAAAACCATTCAAACGTTTTTCTAATTTACTCTATTTCTGTTGGTTAATGGTTGTTATATAAACTTTAGAGTTTGGACAGTTAATATTAGCTGCGGCGGCGATTAGCGGCAGCCAGGTAGTTTTTAGACAGCAAACACCATCTTATTCTCAATTACAATAAAATAAAATGGCTACCAAAATTTTATATTATATTGACTATGTCGTCTGCCTTAAATATTGAAGATAGTCAGATCGTGGGATTTAATAATACTTGTGCAAGAGAATACTAGAAATAAGTAAATAATATAAAAGTATCGCCGTTAGCGACTTCCTACTGTCTAGTCGACCATTATCATATTCAATGTTGACCTCTACGTCTAGTGAATTAAACACAGTTGAACACGTACTTGTGCCACTTATAATAACAAAACAAATATTTACATGTTCCACTTCAGTAAAAATATTAAAAATGCATTGAGGCCCCAGTTTATTGAACATATTTTAAGAACATCAAAATAAACCTTTATCGGTAGCTTCGGAGCGAAGCGATGTGAAGCGGATCGCAAACTGGAGCGATCCCAATGTTTGCTACAGTGCTGGTCATTCGGCGTACCATTGCCCACTGATTGCCTGGTATGCGTAAATGCATATAAAACAATAAAACGCATTTGATTGTCGGCCATCATTGTTCAGCTTTTGAAATGCTTGATGGGCAATTTCAAATTAAGAAGGAGAATGCAAAATGTGTTATTCTTAATTTAAAATGATTAACGATAGAGAGAAAGCTTAATATAACTATTGATAATCGATAACGGGCAAGAAGATTAATTAATCATTAAACAAACCGAATAGGCACCGTTAAAGATTGATTAGGTGACTCGAATTTCGATATAAATTTCATACCAATATTTATGAGATATCTAACAAATTGAGGCAGATGAAACCAATATTTCTGATTTAATTTATATTCATGATGCCTTATAAAATATGTAATAAAATATATTAATTCAACTTAATCAACAAATATTAATTCTAAAGCTTCAAGATTATCTGATATTTTTCTGTGAGAGGTACTAAAAATAATTCTGAGAAGTTATATAACAACAAGTGAAAAACGGCAATGAATTGCCGTAAATTTTAGTATAGAGTTCGGAAAATGGTCACGTGATACCACGTGATCTTGATGGTCAGAGGTCAAAGGTCATAGTCATTTCGGGAGTATATCGACTATGCTGAGTCGAATGGTGTTGACGGACAGACGGACGGACGGACAGACGAACGGACAAAGCTGTGGTAGAGATGAAAGATGAAAAAAGATGCGGTTAATAAGAATGATTGGTACTCTGATATCAGCAGATTTTCAGCCAACAGATAAGCCATAACTGAGGCGATTAATTGATCAGATATACTCCATGTAGGTATATTATCGATTTGTATATACAAATCGATTAAATCGCAATCTTAAAATTAAAAACATTCCCGTATTATATTGTTTTCTATTTACGCGAATATTATTCATTGAAATTGGGGAATTGGGGAGACTGGCTGTCTCCCCGTGACCATGGCTGCTGAAAAGCAACCGAAACGTCGGGGAAAGTGTAAAAATAAATTAAATCTAAATAGTTTTAATAATAATTTAATTAGCTTATAAATTAGTAAAGTTTAATAGTAGTAGTAGTGTAACAATTTTCAAAATTTTGTAATAAAGTAAACAACGCGATAAAATCCGTAAATAGCAGTTTAATGCCCGTATAATCATTCTAAAAATTTTCTTATAAAAACACGATTCAAATTTCTTAGAAGTAAATAAAACACCTAAACATTACAATTGCCTTACAAATATTTTGAAACAAACCTATTAATTCACAAAATTATTAAAATCTTGGAAATTATATCACGTTCTAGATGCATGCGAAAATTGACAATCCTTAAAAATATATCCTGATGTTTTATTTAATCTGAAATCATTATTTATTGGTCTACGTTGATCGTTAATTTTGAATTCCTTGCAATACGTATAAGAACCGACTTATTTTATAAGAAATGGCCAAATACCAGTATATACCTTTCTTGTACAAAGACGGCCAGTATCGGCTCCGATTCTGTACTGCAGATTTCGCCAAGACGATATTGTCAAGTAATGAACTACTGCCGATCAATCAACTGATTTAAAATTACTGTGTCTATCAATCACTCTTTATAACTGATTGATTGGTGGTGTCCACCACATAGAGAGTAGTGAAATTCAAATTAATTGTTATTTGAATGAGAATATGTGTTGATTCATCACATTGGAATTTTGTTTTTTATTTTAGCCTGTGCCAGTATCACCTAATATACTATAAGCATAACTAGCTGCTATTTCTATAACTATATTCAGCAATGGCCGTCATGAAACTAATAATGGTGACGATATCACAGATCATTTGTGCGTACGAAATCTCATAAATTTTCCAACTGTATTAAAGAAATAGAAAGGTTAAAATTACAATACCCTTTGTATTGTAATTTTAACCAGAAAAAAGAATATATTTTCGTAAAAGAAAACGATTTCTCTATCCATCAGATACTTTTAAATAACATTTTTACTCTCTCAAAATATATAAAAGAGTTCATTGCTCAAGAAAATGGTGCAAGAATATCGTGAAAATTCCCACTTGCCTTGCTTTAAACCAAAACCACCTCTGCATCCTTGGGCTGCTCATCATAACCATAAATTATCCGTCGCAAACAGTATAAAAGGAGCAAAAGTCCTTCATCGCTCCAGCCATTGTGTTCACTCGACAATTGCGATCCCAACGGCACTGTTTACTTCTAGTCTATTCTGCAGAATCAATTCCAGTGGTATAATCCCCCTTTGGGATCCGCTGAACTATATGCATCTACTCCGTGGCTATTCGCTAAGGGACACCTATTGTTGAGTACAGTGCTCATTTGTAAGCGTTCGCGCTAAAAACTGTTCTATGTTTTATTTGTTTAGAATTTGTCTATAGAGAATAATAATTATATTACTACTTTAAGAGAGAGAGACTACTTTTAGAGATCACATCGCGGTTTATTTCGCCATACTATAATCATGAGCGCTGAAGGCTATTTAAAACTTTGAAATTAGGCTGCATAAAAACTTCATTATTTTAAACAGTAACAACAGTGGTAACAGTGGTATACAACTATGAAGCAATAATAAAGACTTTTTTACCCACAAGTATTCTTTGCAAAGTCATTTGACATTTTATCCCTTGCTGCTGCTTCTCACTACTAATGGTACGCAGACTGAGCCCGACTTAAACTTGAACTTATAAAACTAGCTAAAATGCTGAATACATGGTAACATCGGCCTGCTGGCGGCCAGACCTAATTATTTTCAATCATATCTGGCATTCCCGCAATCGGAAGATTAAAGTAATTTTAAATCCATACAGTATTTACTAAAAAGTGCGTAAACACAAACGATAAAATTCTAGTGACTCTATTAGATTAAATTACTAATTTCTATTGTATTTTTGTTACAGGTAAGCTTCATAACCAATATAGCAATAAAGGTCTCAGAAGGTAAGTAGTCTTACATAAACGACTTCAATCCAAAACATCACTTAATAAACACATTGAACTATACCCAAACATGGATAACTTACTAAGTAGTAGACAGTCCTTACATAACCATGAAGATATTGCGATACGAACTTATAAACAGTAAGTAGTCAATAACAAAGAGAGTCTTCATGTAATTTGTTAGCAGGAGACACAAAAATAATTATACTTGGTTGTAACTTAGCCACAAAACGCAAAACGCAGTGAAATCGCAGTAGAAAGTGTCGCGGTTAGCCGCCAAACACGCCTTCTTATTTAAACTAGACATCTGCACTCAGATATTACTTTCCAATTGCATTCTGCTATGATTGTTGTATGTAATTTATTCAAATTGACAGATAATTGCAGTTTGTGAAGAGATTGAATAGACTTCACCGATCTGAATTTGGTGTCTCATTTTTATTTGGAAACAGCTGTCGATTCGAGTAGTATTTACTTATCTAAAAACTTAAAGGACTTTGTCTTACGGTTACGCAAACATTACACGTAAAACGTAAATACTTAAATTATATCACAAGAGATTTAGAGTAATGACTGCCATTACGTTCATACTTAATACATTTATAACGCTAAGAAAAACTGTATCAGGAAACCGATTAGTGAAACGAGTTTGATCGCAATGCAGTTTCGTTAACTCAGCGACTGGACAGTGGCCTCTACTATTGCACTCTATTCACTGTTAGTCAAGAGCCTAATCGGCATCACTTTGACAGGCAAAATAAAAGACATTGTGAGGAGCTTATTATTTGTTAGTATCGCAGTAGAACATGACTGATAAGTAAAATATATTATAGCTTATTTAAATATTAAAATTAAAGAATTATATCGAATTAGAAAACTGCAACTTGACCCATGTTGGCAAAGCCTTTATATAATTAATTATTACTCAAGTACTAGACACATATATCAAACTAATAAGCATAAAATCAATCAACACGTCTCTCAGCTCTACAACTCTTATTTTAGTACTAAAACGTTCCATGCTATAATTACCAAAGGTGACTAATTCGCTCACTCATTGTTCGTCAGGCCGCCCGCCGCCAGAGGGCGCGGACGAACACAATAGTCGACAGTCGCGCCCCCCTATTGTCAACTGACCTTATCTTCCTTCCATACAATGACACGCTAAACTAAAATTACAAAAAGTAGGTACCTCCAAGTAGATGTGTTCGTTTAAGGTTTCATTACACTTGACCGAATTGCCTGTGTTGATTAGACGTCCGAATGCCGATGCCGTGACCAAACTCATTGAATAAGTAATTGTTTAGTGTAATGATCGTGCACCATTAGAGCTGCCAAATGAATTAAGTTGATTCGGCCTACAAACTGCTTTTATGAGGTGTATGATAAAGATCTGAGAACTCTAAGTCTCATCAGAGGTAAGCGGAAATTACCGTGTTCTCAAATGAGTGTTACCCGTTTTTTATATTATCTACAGTAAATGGCCTATTAAAACCCTCCTACGACGTTGTTACTATCGTACTTATAGAAGACTAGCTCGTGGCTACATTCAGATTATTAAAGCAAGTAGCCAATGTCCTTCCCAAAGATCCCATATTTCTATGACAAATTTAATCAAAACTTAATAAATGGACTGAGTAACGTCCTTATTTTTGTGTATGATAGGTATTTCCAATATAAAAAGATCCATAGATAATGTTTCAAGTGTATTAAAAATAACATTTTCTCAGTGTAATTTCATAATCACAGATATAAAATAAAAACAGTTTTTATGTTTGCTAACTTTATGTTTGCTACTATTCGAAACTATAATGATTGAATTTTCGAATAACAAAACCGTCCATTAGTACATGGAGTGCATTACCGTAATGGCTATTACGCCTCAGTGTGCGCCGGCCTAATCTCATAAATGATTTAACGGGAATGTCCATACCATTAGCTTAAAATGGGATGTCAAATCAGGATACGTTTAAAACGGGTTTCACCGGTTCGTGAATGACATCACCTGGAATACTCTAATTTAAATTTAGTCACACTTGTAAAAGCAGTTTGAGGGCGATCGCGGTCTAATGTGTAACTGTAACACCTCTTTAAACTGTGACTCCTGTTATTTGACCAGCATATTTTGTACCTAATTCGATTCGTGTTTTAATTTTAGACACAATAATATTGGTTAATCTTTTGTGGTCTAGATGAATTTGGATGCTGACTTTCTAAAATTCTTGCCTGTGTGATTTTAGTGTCATTTTGTATGAGATGTCGATACATACAATACATAGGTACTTTAAATTATTAAAGCTCTTTACTCAGTTGTGATAGGGCATAGAATATTGTCAATCAAGTATTTTAGATAAATAAAAGACATTTACGATCTGGTTATAACATTATATCCATGTGGCACGTAACGGCATGAATACGAATGTGGAGACAGTCAATGAAATTCGAAAATCAAAATTTAAAAATGGTTCCATTAAAGTTTGTCTCGTCTATGTTCGTGACACGTTTCGGTGTGAACAACAGCCAGTTTGATTGCTACCGACGTCGTCCAATGAGTAATGGCCGGTGAACGATGAGATCACTTTCAAACGTTGCTAATTTGAAGCTGCCAGTCGTTACACTTTGTTGTCGCGTGGGGCTATTTGGCAAACTCATTGCGTCTGTAATTGACTTCGTTTGTTTAGACTTCCATGTAAGCGAAAGTACCTACAAAAATAACGAGTAGTAAAGTATCTCCAGTGACAGGTGTGTCGAATCGCGGCAGACTTTCGCAAGTTGCAGATGCAACCTTTTTGCATAAATGTATCCATTAATTGCTTTAATTACATCAGCTTGGTTGCGTAACAACTTTATGTGATGGGTAAATATTATTGTTCGAAATTACCATGTGTAAAATTTGAGGTTTGCGCTGGTTAAGTAATGAGGTCACACGAATATTAAGTGTACGTGCAAGCAATTTTAACTGATTCTCGTGGAGTTTATTAATCGCGTGTTACCATTCTCAAAATCATAGAGTAATTATGTTTAAAATTTAAACTACACTGTAAAATACTATAAATGTAAAAATTTCTTAGCGAACCTATTTTTGGTTATTAACTACATGCACACAACAAAGCGTCCTTCCACGTTCGACACTTTCAATTAAGAAAACATTGTCAAAACGCATAAATTCATTTGTTATAACAAAAACTAAATACTGTAAATAAGTAAATAATACATTAGTAATAAAATAATTTGAGTAGCAAAATATAAAATAAAAATTTCATCTTCAGATGTATTTTGTCGTAGAAACATACTATCAGCGCCATCTCTTACAAAACGCTGGAACTTGGTTGTTAAGCTACGTCATGCCGACATTGACCGCTAGATGGGGGCACTAGTACATGTTGTGAGTGACGCGCGCGGTTAACGAACGTTCTTGACTGAGCATTAGAGTTCGTTCGACGTCGTGACACAACACAACAGTAGAGTGGAGCGTGGAATGGAAACGCGTGGCGTAACAAACAACCAACACTAGCGCTTAGTAACAACAACATTCTATGATTTAATATTCACGTGTTCCGAATACTTTATGTTTTTTACTACACTTAAACAGCTTATTTATTTATTATTGTAATATTACCAATGTCGTTAATTGCTAATTGAGAAGCAAAATGATTTTATTTTACTACAGTTTAATTAAATAATATATTGTAACCGAGGTAATCATTGAATTCACGTAATTAAATTCTTGTGCTCAATGTGCACGATAAAATTTGGTTTGGTCGGCATAATAATATTTTTATACTTAACGGATAGATGGCGTTGTAGCACTCAAAGCGAGCTAATACAAAATAGCTTTTTAAATGGTTATGGATTGTAGGTCATAGATATAATGAAGCCTAGTTGTACATATTTATCCATGAATTACATTTCACATTAGTTATTTAGTTTTATATCGTTGTATTATGTTACACAAACAGTTTGCTAATTTAAAACCGTCGCTGTTTATATTAGTAAAATTAACGTCCATTGCTGCATTCGTTTATTGTTCTTTAATCACGTGCATTATTAAATGCAATGAACATCCAACGCATTGAAATCTATTACGTATACCATTAACTCGACAAAGTAAAAAGCAAGGACTTGTAATAATGGTGCAACAACGATGTTTTCGTCCGGATCGACATTGACTCGTAAAAATATTAATAAAAACAGTTGTACGTAAGTACTAAGGAATTTTTATGTGTTGCCCACGGCTATAAAATGAAGTACTAAGGCATACTAAGGTATCGAGGTTTTTGATCCGTTTAAATCCTTTAATCTTGTTTCGAATCAATTTGGCTTTCTACTTACACCGCTTTGAAGTGGCCCTCTTTGGCATACTCTAACAAAGATAATCTTTTCAATTATTACTGTTTTATTTTCTGAGACACGATCATTGTAATTGAGCATGACATTAAAACAACACTGTGACCGTAGACTACAGAGGCATGACAACGACTATTGGACAAGAACTATTTTATTCTTATAACATATTTTTTTAATACCGAAATAGCGTCATTTAATTTGTTGTTTACAATGTTTCTTGATATTATTCATATAAATTATACTATTAATATCACCGAAAAGACCTTAAACATATTTTATTAAATATAGCTTGTCTGTGTATGTAGGTAAGTAAATAATAAATCAAAAGACATTTAAAACTCATTGTATTGTTAGTTCCTAATAGTAAAAATAACTTCGTTTTAAATAAATATAGACGCAAACTAACTAAGGAAACTTGTGCCGAGTTATAAGTTATAATAATTTATCTCTATGAACTAGAATAATAATTATTTGATTGTTCTATTAATATGATAACAACAGAGATACATAATAAATTAATAATGCACTTTGAACAATTTAACGCGCTTTAAGGATTTATCGCCTTGTGCTATAATTTACTCAATAACAATACTTATCTGCATAATTTCTTAATTAAAGCTGTAAACTTATAATAAAACATATATTTTCATCATATCCTGTTGTATAAGTAAACCCGTTTCCAAGTCTTTTTTAGGCTGTGATAATTACAATTAATTCTTAATAATTAACCGTTTAAAGAAACCCGTATTTAGTTTAAACCTAGTTTATTTTATTAATACCTATAATTACTCTGGTAAAACATATGTAAAAATGAACTTGATGATAATATTAAGTACAATTTAGAATAACCAATATATGAAATAATAAAATCTAAAAACAATTATTGCAATTCATGAAATGTTTAGTAATTTAACTTGTCTATAGTTAATAGATATGACAATGAATAGAAATAATAATAAAAGATATTGAATAGTAATAATACTAGACAATGAATACAATTATATAAAAAGGGCTAGAGCTCATTATTCTTTACACGATATGTATTTTTATTTAACGAGCTCCTGAATAGAACTCAACAAAGTCGTTTAAAATCATAGCAAATACGATATTACCTCACATAATTGCTTTTCGTATCCGTGTGTTACTAAAGTACCGAGGTTTAACAGTTTTGGATTAGTTTTTACATTCACAGACGGTAACACTTATGACAGTTATGCTTATGACTATGCTTAACTTGAATTATTATAATATGACTAAAGTCTGCTACCTCTGGTGCGATTTATCCGATAAGTGAAGTTACTTACTTGCACTGAACTTAGCTCTGCGTCCATAGTATGCAAAAATGTATTACGCACCTTATAATATAACACTATGCCATTTTTGTATTAAAGGTATTTTTAAAATAATTTATTTAGGTTTCTTACTAATATTATAAATGTGAAACATCTTTGTAAGTTAGTTACTCAATCACACGTTTAATATTGGACGGAATTGAATTAAACTTCGCCAACGGATATATACATATATCGGATAGACCAAGTTTTGGGTAAGACTACAGTGTACCAACCTCAACAGGCGAAAACTAACTTGTGGGGTTTAGTACCTAAGTAAAATACCTGAGGCACAAGTAAAAATACTCCATAAAATGATTCAAGACTTTTTTTCTCTTTGTCATTTATAAGATTTTAACCCATAGCTAAGTCAAATATTATGCGACGTTTACAGCCATATTAGCTGTTTAGCCACTCAAATACTCGTACCATGTATGTATACAATTGACTAAAATTGCCACAGTTTGATATGCATACCGCATGTCGTAAGAACATGAACTAAAATTAGTTCGCCGGTTGTTTTCGACAGTGGTCGTTACACTTCACGCGATGATTAGTCATACAGCTGAATACATTTAGTACACACATACATACGTCAATACTATTATGTTAATTGTTGTAATTAGGGTATTTAGATTTATTTTCGATTTAAAGCAAGCAATAAAATACTAGGTTATTTAAATTGGCGCAATATTGCGTGTATGAAACGCTTTGTTATAATATTTATGTATTGTTTCAAAAACAGTCTAGACAATTGAGAACTTATTACTTAATGAATTTATTTAGGACCAACTGCCACCAGCGGCTTTACTCATACACTTATAGTCCCCATTTGACAGATGATCGCTGAACAGCAATAGTGAAGAGACCGTTTCAATCGACACATCACAAAATCGATTAACAATTAACTTTCTAAACAAACTGTAATCGTGGGTAGAATCGAAACAAAAATGATAGAAACAGAAAACAAAAATGGAGTCCATTCAAATTTGTGATATCGAAAGATAAGTTACATCAAAGTTAGATAAATCTGGACTTATCCTTAACCGGTCGTATACCGCCGGCTCGCATACCAGCCGGCAGATTTGTACCCGTCGTAGGCCGGTGGCTCGCATGCGAGCCACCAAATTGGCGCCAAAACGCCGCGCGCCGCCTTCGCTTAAGGCTTAAGGTTTTGGCGCCAATTTGGTGGCTCGCATGCGAGCCACCGGCCTACGACGGGTACAAATCTGCCGGCTGGTATGCGAGCCGGCGGTATACGACCGGTTAACTAATACCTAATAATATAATAATATTCTACCACATACACACAACACCATCTAGCCCAAACTAAGCAGAGCTTGTACTATGGGCACTAGACAATGGATAAACATACATATATACTTATTATTTTTGTAAATTCATACATATTATACATAGAAACACCCAGACCAAGACAAACATTCATGTTCATGCACACAAATGTTTGACTTGTGCGGGAATCGAACCCGCGACCTCAGGCGTGGCAGTCAGTTACACTAACCACTACGCCATCGAGGCCGTCAATATCAATAATAATATAATATACTTTCCTTTTTACTACACGGAATGTGTTGTCTCATATCCCTCCGCGGGGGCGGGTGTAGGGGTTATGTCGGTCTCACCGCGGTAATAAAAGATCTTGAAATGATGATAATGGACCTCCCGGAATATCGACTAAACCTACCACGGTGTTCCTCGACAAAACCGTTATCGATGGGGCCGCGCGAATCACTTGCACATGCGGTCGCGAACCCGCCGAGGTTTCGGTCCACCGTATGAAACGGCAGGCCACTACACAACAAGACCTACCCTAGGCACTCACTCATTTAAAATCCCTACTGTCCCCCCTAGAGCACGAGGAAGCTCGCTTACGAGAACCAGATTTCTGAGGTTAGGGTGGAGTGTCGAGTCGGGACAAGAACTATCTATAACTGGTCCCGGAAGGTGCTCTCGGCCACTGGAAGGTACAGCGGCTCCCCTAATATTACCTTGACGGTTGGTGTAGGGGAACACTATATCATAAACTGGACTAGTCGTAGAGAGAGGGATGTCCCCCCCTAGAGGGGAGACGGACAAGATACAGAGGCGCGCGTGGGAACACGCACGCCGCCTCTCGGCACTGGTGTTGATCGGATGGTGGGCAGGCCCACGAAGCCCATCACCCCCAACTCAAAACTTCAGGGTGGCTGGAGGTCGTCCCGCGCCCTCCGGCGCCCGACTCTGCGGTTAGGGGGAGGGTTTAAGCGCTCCCTCTCCCGCTATGCCGCCTCCTTGATGGAAATCACTTCCTCACAGAAGGAGGGAGGCGACGGCGTTCCACGACCTCTCGCTCCGGACCATAGACTGAACTACGGCTGGGAGCGAGAGGGCAACCAATCCGACTGCCGCGACCAACTCTCGGCGCTGCGATGCCCAGGCGGGGCAATCCGCCAAAGTGTGCAACGCCCTGTCCTCAACAACGTCGTGACAGTCGCCGCAGTGGTGACAACCGTGGGTCTCTTGCCGGCGTATACGACACTGGAACTGGCCAAATACGACCGTGGCCAGTCATTGCCTGTGTCAGCTGGAAGGTGAGGGCGCCATGCCGCCTCTCCAGCCACTCCTCAAATACGGGACTTACCGCCACGATCGTGGCGTGCCCGAGTATCACATACTTAGTATAAGGGTGAAATAAATGTGGTATAACAGATTTGATTGGCAAGACGGCTACTCTTTAAAAACTATGGGATATTTAAACCATACATACAATATCGCAAATTCATATCCATTTTTTGATAAAGAAAATATATTAGGGTTTGCAGAAGGGGTTTTATGGTACGTTGCAACGTAATTAATACCAAATACAAATTTACAAAAGTATTTCACGGACAATTGTTTTTACCTCGAATTAGTTCGATTTTATCCGATTCATATTGTCGCGTCACGCGTCGCTATGACTGAAATTTAAAAAAATACCCTAGCGCGTAATCATGGTATTGTAGTAAAATGTTATTTTATTTTGATGTTTAAATTATTTACGACTAATATCAATAGAAATTATTAGTTGATTAAGTTTGTGATATAATTACATCATGTTTTGTATAGATTCTAATTTATTTTAAATAGTCGTACCATAAGTAATCATTATTTATTTTAGCAATTTATATGAAATGTGCAGAGTTACGTGCTATGAAGTGTCAAAAGGGACTTCGTATTTGAAACAGACTAAAGTATTTCATTTAGCCGAATACGGTAGCTTTCTATAAGGTAAAAATTTTGATATACTATATAGATTCAGGTCGGTAGTTTCAGAGATTTTCCCCTATATACAAACAAATACTTTTGTATTATATTACTGTAGATAAACCAATCATAATTAAAATAATAACCCAATATTGCATGACATCTTTAAATAATTTAAATCAATACTAGACTACGCATATTATTTACCACGTATGGTAACTAAATACATATATGTATATTTATAACAACCTTAACATTATATCTTAAATCAAAAACGTAAACATGCAGTGAGCAGTTGATGTAAATAAATAAACGGCATAATTATACAAATCTCAGATGTGTATGACCAATCTTTCTGAACACTTATAAGGACCTAATGCTATGGGTATGTATCTAGAATATAATAAAAGTTAATCCTGGATACACGTTCACACGTAGTTACTAAGAGAACAGTCAATATAATGAGGTCTCAGTTTTTATAAAACGGAACTGCAACCCAACACACCCGCGTCATTATTGATTAGTGGCACCGCCAAACATGGCAGCCATGCTTTAATCAATAAATCGTCGAGTGAACACCACGCGTATTACATTACATAAACGCTACAGATGCTATTCTCATAGAAATAGCTGCCTAATAGACGAAAATTAGTAAAGGCCAGCCTTTATTAAGTTTCAAAACGAAATCTGAAAATGAAATTCAGTAGGAAATATATTCCTAAAGTGGCAAGGACAAATAGAAAAGGTGAATAGTTCTTCCAAAAACTATAATATTTAATTTAATCAAGTTTAGCACTTCTACAATTAACTAAATAGTTATATTGTTACAATAACAGCGACGTAGAAACAATGAAAATGTAAATCCGTGTGAATTTTAATGTTTACTTACCATTTTAGAATGTCATCCAGGTCAATGGACAGATTGATACCTAATTTATAGAAAATTTACAATACGATCGAGCACTTAAACGTGTTTCGTCTGCCTCGTGCGTCTAATAGGTCACGAAAGGCAATCGCGTAGTGCTATTGGCCTTTTTCTCGCAGAAAATTCTCAGTAGCAACGCAGACTTGCACAAAGCCCGGTAGACTCTCGCTCGCCCCTATTACGTAGAAACCAAATATACGAAATGCAGCTGTGGTACCTACGTCACCATCACATAGAGTTGGTATACTTGGGCCAGGAGGCTACAGTAATATATATGAAAACTTTAATTTTCATATAAATTAACCCTTAACTGTAGTGGTGAAAACTTATTACGATTCTATAGTCGTGGGTCCACTGGACCCACCTAGTTTAAATTCATATAAAAGATATAAAAATATAAAATGTGTTTATTTTTGTTATTACTCTTAAAAATTAAACATTTATTAAGGTAATTATTATTATATTGGTATTTCTAATTGATCTTAATGAATTAGTATTTTTTTACTAGCCTAAAAACAGGGTATACCGATATAATCCTAAAAAAATATGAAAACGATGGTAAACATGAAAATAGATATTTAATTTTAAACTGCCGAATGTGCTAGTTAATGGCATAGCAAAACAAAATAGAAAACTTTCCTCTAAAAATTTTGACAATGGTCAAAGCGAACAAATTTTCTTAGTATAAGTATGCAAATAAGCAACTTGTAATCACTGCATAAGTGAGCAGGCTTTGCTGTTCTGGTAGGTGAGCATAATGCACATAACTTTATTTTATTCTTATCCAGTTTCAAAGATTCGTTACTGGTTCTAGCGCTGATAATATTATGGGAATCGTTTGACCTGAGATGAATAGGGCGATCTATGGTTGTAGCATCTCTCTCATAAAAGGCTTAGACAAAATTTGTGCAGGCCCTTTCCACAATTATTTATATTTGATTCAAAAAGCTCCTTCTTCGATTTTCCATCAGAACTATATAAAATTAAATACAAATAACAAAAAGAAGTTACGTATCTATAGCGGTGGGTCCAATGCATCCACGTGTATGACAATACTGACCTTAGAAGTAGCAAGCGAGACCCGTCTGTCCTACTGTGCATACTTAGGCTTACTCTAGGAAGGTACTAAGAAGCTGGGGAGGCTGCAGCGACTGCGATGGTTTTTATAAACATTCAAAGATTGTATATGGGTCTAATGGACCCACAACTATAGTTAAGGGTTAAAGATGATAGAGGGTCTTGGGCAGCGTAGTTATAATTTATTTCAATATAATATTTGCGGACAATTTGACGAGGTAGAATACAATCATGTTAGCTTCGATATCAATCTTTTAAAAATCACAAGCCATTATACCAAAATTCGTGCTGCATTTAAATATGAAAAAACAATAAACTTCGTGTGTATTCTACTAATTAGGATAGCACTATAATTCTTGTCTAACTATATGATGCTATAAAAACAAAGATATAATCTGTAGAGTATTAATATAAAAAATAAACTGTGTTTATGGTTATATAAATGTCAAATAGTTTGAATCGCGGGCTTCCTCAAAAGGCAGTTCTCTTTGTGAAACTTAATAGCGTTAGAAATGATATTATCAATGTTTAATGTATACGCTGGTTCTACTCACGTAAAAGTCAAGGTAACTCAATGCGTTTACTTCATAATAATATATATATACTTTTTCTCTTTCTTTGAATCGAATGTTACGTTTCTTATTGGTTTTAAAAACATCAATCACTTTACAAATATGAAATAAACATTTTTGTTTCGAAAGAACATTCTTGGAATTTAAACAGCATGTAAATTTGCAATTCACTATAATAAATGACAGCCATTAATATATTACATTTCGTAGTTTCAACGATGGCTTTCCACCATAGTCTGGTAATGTTTTTGACAAATAGGCTGTCCTTGAAGTTCACGTTTTTGTTACTTTCAAAATCAAACTCGAATGTTTCTTTTATCGTATACAAATAGGAAACAAACTGGTTTCTTTCTTCTTATTTTAATGGCGATGATACAAAAATTACTTATATAAAATTTTCTCCGCCCACAAATCGACACAGATACTGGTTTACCAATAACACACGTGTGTGAGTTACGTAACATTAATTAGAATGTTCAAATGAAATGGCAAATGGCAACACACCTATAGTTGATGATATGATTATAAATTCTTGAAGTATTTTGGTAAAGGTACGGAATCTAAACAGCTGCAGAAATATGGGAACACCGCTCCCATATTTCTCCAGCTGTTTAGATTCCGTGTATATAAAAGGGAACAACCCTGCTTTCTACCTGGTTCAATTCCTGAGTCTACGACATAGGGTTCTTTAATACTCCGTTACACTCCCAAAGTAATATTTTATACTTAACGATAATTGATAGCACCATTCCAAACTGAAAAAGAACAGCTACTATTACTTCTCAAATTAGGATCAAACCGGCGCCATTAACCTAGAAGGCACCCACGAATGGATGATTACGGACAATCATAATTACATTAATAATAAGATAAGTTAATTAATCATTGTAAAATTTAATAATTCCCGTGTAACGTTGCCCAAGTACATTATAATTAGAAGGCTGAGCACGACGCTGGTACGCCATTGGTAGTTATTACATTACAGTCGATAACTTAATGAAGCATCATGTCTGCCTTCTTCAGCGCGTACCCAGTCAACCATGAACCTTTCAATGGATCATTTCTTTGAGCTTTAATTGCAATTATTTCCATGCTTGTGTGAACGATAGAAAATAATATATATTAGATTCTTATCGCGATCTTTCAAGTAATGGGCACATACTGTTTAGGTTGAATGCAATCTGCATTACGAATTTACTTAATTAGAATCTTTTATTCAATGTGTACGATATCGCGTTGCATATTTAAATGTTATAGCGAGTAAATGCATCTCGTCTGTTCCGACGTCAATGCAATGAAATAATTTATTATTCATAAATATCTCCAAGTTAGTGAGTCACCCATCTGAACATTTATAACTGCCTAATAAAACGATTCTGTATCATTCCTGTCCTTTACATTCGATCTTGAACCTCGACTTGAGATGCTGTCAATTTGATCGCTCGGCGAAATGATCTCATCACTCCATTGCAACGACCTTATTGTGATTAATGCCGGGCTGTCGCAGTTCGTATATAAATTATACGCGGACGCTATCCGTCGATCTCTAATTGAAGGAATTGTGGCAATTTATGAGACACGGAGCCTTTTGAGCGAGCAATGAATTGAGCAATTAGCAATGTAAGAATTTTCTTGATTAAAAAATAAAGGTTCGTTTAAGAGTAAAGTAGAGTCGATTAGGGCGGACATGAGCTTTATGAATATACATATGTTGAGTGACTACAACAGCACCTTCCTAATTCGAATTTATAATGAACACGAGCATAACGTATTTGTATTATAAGCAGGAAGTGTAAGTCTTCTTTAGAGTCTATTATAAAAAATAACGACGCTTGTCTGTGGACTTGTGACTGCTCAATAACAAGTTATCGAATCTGTTTCTATCGATGGAACATTCCTGTCTTTTTTATGTAATAAATTACTTGTTTATTTCTAGCGATTTTTGCTGTGATCGCTCGCACATGCCAATGGCAACCTGATGAATTTTTTGATGACTAGCCTGTTCAACTACAAAGAGGTTTATTTGGGATTAAAATCCGAGGTATGTGTCGTTCCCAATCGATATATTTATATAACATGTCACCTAACGATATATCGTTTACAATTTATTTTTACATATTAAGTATACCTAATATGTAAAAATAAATTGTTTTAATTTACTATATTGTGCTATCATTAAACGGAAGCTTTTAAATAAGGCAATAATGTTTAGTAAACTGTCAATTGTTGGAATGACAAACACAATTAAAAAACAAGCCTGAAAGTCAGTAGATAGCTGCAATTTTAAAATGTTGTTGTCTTTGCAAGCTTCCATAGAAATACCATAGCCAATGTAAGTTTGTGACCAGACCAACTAGTTATTAGACATATCCCAGCAGACCGTATGCTTGTTTGCCACCTTGGTGAAAAAAAAGCAAAATGGATATTAATTTCGTGCACACGCGTAACAACATCAACATTCAAGCAATTTATAACTGTTAGTCACAACACATAGAGGTTATTACTCCTACAGCTTAATAATGCATAATTAAATATTTATAATGTCAAAAGTTAATATCGTCAGACTATTTACAACTAAAAATTTATTAATATTCATTCGAATAAAGTTCGTAACTATAAAAATACGAGCACAATGAGTTTGTAAAACCAACATTGTGGATTTATTCCTTATTAAAAATTCTATTAGAACAGCGTTGTTTGCACAAAGGGGCTTTTGTTCCAAAGTATAAACAAAATAATGAAGTTGCATGTGTCTCAGACAGATCTTGCTTGCACTGTGCTTGTGTGCACTCCGCTATATGCCAGAAACTTGAGTTTATGTATCTGGTTGGTTTATTTAATGTTTGTACTGCGATTTAGATTGTTTAATCTTTATCTTACACTAGTTAATTAGCAACTTTAAAACTTAAATTAAACGCATTACCCACATCGCTTAATATTCGCAATGGCTCAGACGGTATAGACTTTAAGCTTTGCTTTGAGAGTAGTAGAGCCTCGCTGATTTTAGCATGAATGGGCCGCCGGCTCGACCGGGGAAGGACCACCCTCTCACAGAATATCGACGTGAAATAGCAGTATTCATACTGTTGTGTTTCGTTTGGTAAGTGAGAGTGACGGAGGCCCAATCAACCCCTTCCCTCGCCCCGCTCCTTCTTCATCCCTTTTCCTTTTTCTCTTCTTCCGTTCCTAAAGGGTTGGCAACGTGCAAGTGATGTCTCTGGTGTTCCTGGCGTCCATAGGCTACAGTGACCACTTACCATCAGGTGGGCCGTATGCTTGTTTGCCAAATAGATAGTATAAAAAAAAACTGCTTCGATACAGGTAAATCGCTAAGCTTTACCAAATTTTTTAAATTTCATCCTATTAATAACGATTCTATAAGGCATAGTTCCAGTCTAGTTACTGCTTCTAAAGATGCATGATACACCTACTAACAATTAGCCTAAAACTGGGAAAAGATCACGTTCGTATATTCTCAAAGCTGTTGGCAAATAAGTATATCGCTCTTCTTAATCTATATTTAGAATCGAACTACATAATATGTCCATAAAGTATTGATTTTCCCAATTCTACTACATCTGTTCCATATTTCCGTTACTAGTCGTATACTACTACAAGTTAAAGATTGGATGCCGACTAAAAAATACTTTATTGGAAAACGTAGTAACATGTAAACCTTTTTTTTTACGTGTGGCAATGCACATTCCTCTCCGCGAGGCGACGGAGAGGTTATGTCGGGATCACCGGGGGAAAGATACCCCGGTAATACCGACTTAACCTACCACGGTGTTCCTCGACATAACCATAGACGGCGGGCCACGCGAATCGCTTTCACATGCAATCGCGATCCCGCCCGCCGAAGTTTCGGACCGGGTGAAACGGCAGGCCACTACCACCCCCCGGTCAAACCTCAAGGTGGCTGGAGGTCATCTCGCGCCCGCCGGCGCCCGGTTCTGCGGTTGGGAAGAGGGTTTAAGCGCTCCCTCTCCCGCTTCGCCGCCTCCTTGATGGAAACTACTTCCTCACAAAAGGAGGCGACGGCGTTCCAGGATCTCTCAGTCTGGACCATAGACTGAACCACGGCTGGAAGTGAGCGGGCAACCAGTCCGACTGCCGCCATCAACTCACGGTGCTGCGATGCTCAGGCGGGGCAGTCCGCCAAAGTGTACAGCGCCGTGTCCTCAACAACGTCGCGGCAGTCGCCGCAGTGGTGCACAAGTCGTTCCTTCCATTTCTCCACTAAGACCTGGCAGAGCTCGGACCTTGCCGCCTCGAGAGCCGGAAGAGCAGGTCCTTCGCTCCGAGCCAGCGCCTCCCGGCGCCACTGAAAGACTGACACCAGAAGGTCTTTCACGTCCCAGGGCATCGATCCGGCGAGGAGGCTCGCTGCCTCGAACGGATCGTGCGGTATCCTCTTATCAACCTGACGGCCAAAGTGCGCTGTGGAGCACGAAGCGCCAGAATGTTACGGTCAGGTTGTCCGCCCAAACTGGGGCCCCGTAAAGGGCCATGGACCGCACGACTCCCTCGTAGAGCAAGAGGTGTTTGGCACCCCTAGGTTGGGTAGCAGACGCGCAAGCGCACCTGCAGCGCCCCGAAGAATGGGGGCCAAACGACTAAAATGAGCTCTAAAGTCCCATTTGCTGTCGAGCAAGAGTCCTAAATACTTTAGGGTTGACTCGACGCCGATGCGGACCTCTCCTACCATGATATGTGCCCCTGGGGGTGGCCGTTTCCGAGGGCCGTGGAAACAAACGGCCTCGGACTTAGACAGGGCCACCTCGAAGACCAACCGCCGGATACGATTAAGGACTTGACCACAGCGGTCGCCAGTATGGCCGCCGCCCGGTGCGACTTACCCCTCGCCATGACAAGCGTGTCCTCGGCGTAACAAATGACGCCGACGCCACGAGGAAGCGCACGTCGCAGCACCCAATCTTAACAGATGTTCTACAGGAGCGGACCTAGAACCGATCCCTGTGGAACACCGCACGACATTTCTCGCCGACTCCAACCGTCGTGAGCCAGGTAGACTACTACCCTCTCAGACAAATATGCCCCGATAATGCGGCGGAAGTAGGTCAGCACTCGATGGAAAATGAGTGCCTCACTAATACAACTCCAGGGCAAGGTATTAAAGGCATTCGCGATGTCCAAAGACACCGCAAAGACGACCTCGCCTTGGGACACCGCATCCTCCGCCATGCTCTTCACTCGCAGGACAGCATCAATAGTGGAGCGCCCGTGGCGGAAACCATACTTGTTGTCCGCCAGATCCGGGCCCGCTGATGAAAGATATATAATAATATAATATAAATATAAATGCGAACAATTTAGCCACCTCGTCCAGCAACACGATAGGCTGGTAGGTGGACAGTGAGTGCGCCGGGCGCCCTTCCTTCCTGATCAGGACCAGTTTCCCCAACTTCCACTGGCGCGTCGAAGCGCGAGCTTTTCAAGGGCCAGGGCCAATGCTAGGCCTGGAATGCCGTCGGGCCCTGAGACGGTGTTTTTCGAGCGAAGTCTCGACACCGCCGCTCGCAACTCTACCTGGGTCACTTCGGAAACCACGTCGTCGTCAAAGTTCGCGCTGCACGCCATGGAAGGTGGAACCATGGGCGGAGGAATGTGCTCCGCTCGTGAGGGAAACAGAGCGGCCACCACCTCTTCTACCAACTGTGGCCAGAGACTCTGGGGCAATGGGGGCGCCCAGGGACAAAGCTTGCCCCTGACCATGAGATATGGACACCCCCAGGGATTACGGTCCAGAGTCCCCAGCAGCTCTTGGCGGGCCTGATCTTTGGCCCGCTTGATAGCTATATTCAGACACTTTTTGGCCGCTCTATAGGCCTCGTACAATTCCACCTCCCTGGCGTCAAAATCGGGAGAGCAGCGACACCTTTTTCAAAGTTGGATGTACTGGCGTCTGGCCGCCGCGCACCGACCACCAGTACACCCGGCGCCTGGCTGATAAATTAGATGGTATTCTAGGCATCGCCGCATCACAAATCTGAGTTATGGCCTCCCGGGACCACTCAGCCTCCATTTCAACGTTGTCAGGCCTGACTGGTGCTGGCACCCAGGCCTGAACGATGGAGGCTTCCAGGAGGACCCCGATTTAGCTTTTTCAGAGCCCAACGCGGATCGCCCCCAATCGTGGCCCTTAGGGCTGAAGGGTCGGAGGTCTGGGTGGAGACGTCGTACCGGATGTAACAGTGGTCTGACAACATTTACACCTCCTCGACGACGCGCCAGCCTTGGACACGGCATGCTAGGGCGGGGCTAGCAAAAGAGACATCAACGATGGAACCACCCCGCTGACGCACGCACGTGTGCGTTGACCCACGGTTGAGGACTTGCAGGCCGTTCTCTACGGCCAACTCCTCGAGCAATTCACCTCTCGCGTCCGTGGTCACTGAACCTAAAGCCGCAGATTTGGCGTTGAGGTCCCCGACGACGAGCACGGGCCCAGGGTGGCTACGATGACGACGTTAAGTTCGAGGAGATACTCCTCGAAGTCGGCGAGAGGTCGGTTAGGCGAGAAGTAACCCACCACAACCGCTTCTCCTACGAGTGCTGCGACATAGCCCCGTCCTCGGATAACGTTCTCGAAGGACTGAGTACTGGCGGCGGCCAGCTGAATTATTGCCACCAAGCCATCGAGGTCCCCCATCCAGTCAGCCCTGGGAGGGACAAAATAGGGCTCGGCAGCAACAGCGACATTGATTGACCACTGCGCCATGCTCTGGAGGAGAAGGTCCTGAGCCCTGGCACAGTGGTTTAGATTGCATTGGAGAAGGCGGAGGCATGGAGCCATTACGTCTCCATACTGACCACCGCCCCTCCGACCACGGGCCCTGGTTGTTGCCGATGTCGACGTAGGGGACATTGGGAGTAACATGTAAACCTAAGCTAGCCGCTTGTTACGCCATTGTATCAACTAGGCTCTCACTTTAAAACATCCAACAATAAAGGATACAATATATTGTGTATATAAAACAATATAATTAATTTTATAACGCCCACGCAAGCTTAGATCACGGTACAGAATACCATAATCCTCCCGTGATAAATTTATATAATCTGTGATTAATCGAGTGTTGCCGTTTTATAAATCTAGTATTTCGCTAGTTGTTGTGTCGGCTGTGACGTCATATGACCTTAGTGTCTTCCGGTTCTTGTCTTTGATCCACCGGCCACGGACAGTGCAATAAAATGAAACAATACTAATGTATGTGAACATGTAAATCAGGTCTTGGTTATGTCATTAGAATTAGGTACCTGCTGAAAAAAAAAGTTAGTAATACTACTCGTTATTTTGGAGTGGTAGTCTTGCTTCAAGTCGATTAAACTAATTTTGAATAGAAGTAGTTTATAGGCCGTCCACCGGACACAATGCCTGGCATGTATTAAATATTTACCCCAAACAAGCTAGAACCTGAGACTTCCCAATTATTGTTGTTGTTACATGCTAAACAGCGCTTAAGCCCACCGTTGTAGGTCCAACAAAGTTATAACGAAAATACATAATCAACAATTTAAAACAGGGACAGTTTTATTTTAACAAATATATTATACATTTATATAAAAATAATAAAATTATTTAAAATATTCTCATAAGTAGGTAGGTATGTTAAATCATCATGATTTCGAAGTCAATCATAATTCATAACAGATTATGAAAATTATAATGACTAATTTATTATTTAACATCAATAAATCATGCAGAACGTTTAAAAGCGATGTTTAAATTAAGATAAAATTTAAATAATTCTTTATATTTATTTACGGCTATCATCACTATGGCAATAAACGACATTATAACCACGCCGAACATTTTGGCCGCCAAAATATTAATAACATTACTTTTTTAAAAGATCTACCGCCCTCTACAACGTTTTAGGAAAATTGCATTGATGGCACTAAAAAGAAAACTATATTATATTGTAAATTTTATAGAACTGTGTCTATTAATCAATATTCGGTCTAGGCCTGTCATAGCCATCGGGCGTCAAGCGAACTATAGCGAATCGGACTGTTTGCGTCCTCCGGTTATGAGAAGCCGCAACTGTTAAATGCTGTACGTCTCACTAAAAGAATGAACCAGAATGTCCTTTGTACACCTAGATGCCCAGGAACATTACGCATTACTAGAGATGACAACTAAATAACGATTATTTTACCAGTGGACAAAGAGCCAAAGAATAACGTTTCTTCAGAGTATATCTAGTAATTAACCACCGAAATAAAACATATTTAAATGTCAATGTTTATATGATCATCTGCATTAATAACTTACGATTTAAATAATAAATTAAAACTGATTAAACCACTCAATTACCAAAGTGTTTATTGCGTAAACGAAATTATGCCTTTCTGTGTTAATTTATGAAACATAAATTTAAAGAAATCCAATTTCAATTTGGAAATATTTTTATAGTTTTATACTAAAGATATAATTGATGCAGATATAAATAAATGAACATCGGATAACACCATAGATGTATCACCATCGTTTAAAACGAGTTTTAATCCTTGACATTTAGTCGACACATTCGATGTAACCGGCCATTTTAAATTTTCGTAACTCAAAATGTCGGTACCTATTTTACTGACTATATTGGTTATATTAAGTAACCTTTCAACTGTAATACTTTAACATAAGATTTAGAAATTATATAACATTGATTTATATACAATTTTCCACTTAAAGTTAAATAGACGAAGTCATTTCACATAAAAACCTTTTAAAGTACGCTGTTTATTATTTCGTTCATGAATAATGCAATAAGTTAAATCGGTAACTAGCTATGCTTTAGAATTTTAAGGTAAAATACAATATTTATATTAAAATAATTAATGTAGTTTCGTAAAACATTTTAATGTTAAATTAATTTCTAACCTTGTTTGGTCCTATTTATAAATGCGCTTGTATTTATTTGCATTTGCATCACTACACAGGTGGAGTTAGTACCGGTATACCTTGCGACATACGACACAACACATTAAAAGTCTAATATAGAATTTCCCAGACTTTTTCTCATAGACCGCTTTCAAATTTTAGCAGGTTCCGGTGGACCCACGCAGCTACATTTCTACCATATTCCTTGGCATTCGTATTCATATTGGTGAAGAATGACCTTTTTTTTTAAATATCGGAACTGTACCTTGCACCTAGTAACCCGACGGTAGGCGGGCTGATCTTTTTTTTTTTTGGAAGTACTCCTGCAAGGAATCGGTCGGTTCGAGACCACTGGTACTAAATATGGAATATGCAAGTTTTTACAAGTAACAGTCGCTGAGCTTCTTAAAATATTATCTGCCTACAGTGATAAGTGAAGTCAAGCCAACATTTTAGTTCTTCATTATCGAATACAAATAAATTTTCGTGGACCGCTTACGAATTATGGATCCCTGGGGGTCCACCTGGACTACTTTGGGAACTAATGGTCTAATAAGTAATTCCTCACTAATGACAATTATTACAAAAGATATTTCTTAGATCTGTTCATTAAAATGAGAACTAAAATCTACAATTATCTTACTCAAACACTTATGTATAAACGTGTCATGTGGATTGCAACTACCAAATTATATGTAACGTTTTGAATTTTATTTTCCAATGCACCTAAATCGCCCGGTTTATATCAAAGAACGAACATAAATACCAAGGCGATCACATTGCTTAGGACTTTTGAATATACGCTGGTATACAAACATTCGGGTATTTAAAAATGGATGTTCCACGGCTATGCTTCTTCGCAGTGTAAACTTCGATAAATGGATTCAATTTCTTTGTAAACATACTCCATATCGCAGGCTTTTAATAATGGATTAGGGAATCATAATAACGTTTATTTACTCATCCTTAACCCGCTTAATTTATGGAGGAAAGCGTCTCTTTGTGATTTAATTTCCAAAGTGTTTGTTCGCGTATGAACGGAAATATACGAACGTTTTAGTTTTGATCATATTATCTTTTATCGTTTTTCTTTCGTCTAAGCGCTACTTTTATATTGATATCCAGTTGCTATCATCATCAAATCTAAGCATGTATCTTTCATTATATTAATCTCAATTATCGAACTAATACAGATTGTATGTTTTTATTAAGTTGCCAGTAAAAACATATCACAGTTGTATAAACGAGATATTTTCTAATGTTTCAAATAATAAAATGAAATCTATATATTAATACGTGAAGCAAAAACTTTGTACCATTTTTTACGAAAATTGTGCGAATGGAAGGAGTATGTAATTTGGCACAGTTAAAGTTTATATGGAGAAGTAGGGGCGAATCTTAATATTTTTATATATTACTAGTTGACCCGGTGTAATTCGTATCATCTATCCTAAAGAATATTTTTATATTTTCTCACCGTTTAAACCTTCCCTAGATTACGACAAACATTTCAAAACCAAAATCAGCTAAATTGGCCCAGTCGTTTTTGAGTTTTAGCGAGACAAACGAACAGCAATTGATTTTTATATATAAAGATAATGAAAAACACTACACGCACACAACCAATGCATTTGACACAAGCAGTCAAATCGCGTTCGTAGTATTTCGGCATTGTTCGGTTGACTTCGTAAAATACTTCGTAACTAAGGTTACATATGTATGTGAAGTATGTGACTAAATGAAATGTGGGTATTAGTTATATACAATAAAACCTTAATAACGATCAAATTTTAAAATTAAATAAAATATCGGCGAATTCCGACCACTTGGCGACCGCTAGATATTATAAAACATCTAATTTAGCGAGACACTTAAGAATCCAATTAGTTCAGTTCAATAATTAGAAACTAGACTTATGATAGACGATTTATTACATTTGAGCTATTTACGAGCCAAACTGTAATAAACTTCTTAAAGTGTGTATCTACCTCATATTATATTTAATGTGTATATATGTATAATAACTACATAGAAAATTCTAGAAACGCCATTATAAAAGACTATAATTTTCTTATACGGTTTTCATCAACATTACTTAATTTCAAGAGTCATGTTTAATCAAGAGGCCGATTGAATTGTATTAAGCATTTAAGTGTATATGTTTACTATGCCTAATACAAACATCTTTGCGCGTTGGTTTATGCATTTGGTAATTACTCCATTGACTGATATTAGATATATGAATATCCAATATCGGCACAATGAACGCCGAATATACATCCCATATGTTGACAATCTGATGAAACAAGTACTAATATTAAACTTAGTTATCTAGTAAAACATCTCTGACTTTTCGAAGTCATGTAGAATAACTGCAATTATTTATTACACGTTAATAATATGTAGATTAATGTGTAATAAATAGTTAATTATCGCTTGCTTTAACGGTGAAGGAAAACATCGTGAGGAAACTTGCATGTCTAAGAGTTCTCAATAATGTTCTCAAAGATATGTATGTGAAGTCTGCCAACACGCACTGGGCCAGCGTGGTGGACTATGGCCTAACCCTTCTCACATAGAGAAGAGGCCCGTGCCCAGCAGTGGGACAGTTTAATACAGGGCTGATATTAATTATCTAGTAAAACACATACCAACCCACATTTTTGTCACTTTCACAAGATTGTTGTAAGTAGGTATACTACAATAGTCTTGTCAAAATATTATTGTCACTTTTATTTGTTTATTACTAGTTCTTACCCGCGGCTTTAATCGCGTTAATGTAGGTTATACTATCATTCGGCAACAGTACTTTTTTTCTGGATGAAAGACCCTATGTTGTTTTCTGTACCACTGACGACGTGTATGCGAAATTTCATGATGATCGGTCTAGTTTTTAAAGCGTGAGAGCGTAACAAACAAATAAACTCACATTCGCATTTATAATATTAGTTAAGATTTTAATTGCAAATACAGATACAAGGGCTGTAACTTTCTTTTACCTCACATGTATGACGTACTAATAAAAAGAAATTTACCCCATCGTTGGTTTGGCTTGACACGTTCTGGGTTCTAATTTCATCAGTTCAGTGATTTAGCCATGCAAACATAAACAGACAGCACTTATATTATAAATATACATCTAATGAATTTTGTTACTAACCTAGAATATTTTATCTTTCTTTTTATTAAATTTACTTCTCGGTAACACCTGAGACCCATGTTTTATATGTTATAATAAATGTAGTAGTTCGACAAGGTCATTAATGACTTATCTAAATTGCAGAATATAGCTTAATTGACAGTTCGGCGCCACAGATAAAATAAAAATATAGATTGACAATCTAAAAATGTTTATAGCTAAATTAATAAATCTATAACTTTTATTAAAATCTGCGGCCTTTAATATTATTAGGCAAAAGTTAATATTTCGACCTCCTGTCTTTTAACCTTGCGATTCGGTCAAACAGCAACAAATATAAGTATTTTATCTTTTGCAGTTTAACTGAGGATAAAACTAGTTTAAAGTTTAATTATCCATTTGCGCAACCATTAGAAAAAAAAACTATGTAATTTGATAGGAATACATTGTCTATGGCATACGTGTATCTGACAACTAAAGAATTATTTTATAAAAACGCTAAAACAAATTCATATTCGCTGTACACACATATTTGTTTTAATCCTAGGAACTACGGTTTCAAAGCTTTCTGCGTATATTTTATTACACTATTAACTTCAAATAATTCGAATAAATCAAAGGTAAATATCGCGTTAATTCCCGTTTCATATTGCAGCATAACAATGTTATACATTAAATAAATTTAAACAAAAGGAAGGCTTAAGGAAATTGCCAATAAAATATTTTTTACTGAAGTTCTATATGATTTATATCGCTATAAAGTAGTAGCGAACAAAATAAACAACCAGCACCTAAACCTTAACAGGAATCAGGTTCAAGTTTATGCGATTGTAACCGAGATCAAGCCTACTCGAAACGATATCAATTGGTAAATAAATATCGCGTTACCTTTAGGATATTGATACTCGAGTAATCGATTATGATCGGATGTCGTAGGTGGCTACTTCTATACTATCTGTATTCCTTGTGCGTTTATTTGAGATCCTAATCGCGGATGTAATGCTGTGACGGTGTGTGACCAGTATATTATAAACTTTTCCTGTGTTTTTTAAGTTCTATTAATAATTTGATCTATGTGCTTGCCGCGAATATCTCTTGCGGGTAGCATGTACTAGTTTAACATTGAATATCTGGCTAATGTGTATGGATTCTTACTTCTCAGCTTTCTTTCTTCGAGTTTGGAATGTAGCCATAAGCTTCGAAATCAATAAAGTGTCTATGCCAAAATCTCTAGATTGCAAAGATCATATTTGCAGCTTACATATCTCAAATGTTTGTGGCTTTTGACGGAATCAATACTTGCTTATTATTTTCAATCTGATTACATTGATTGATTTGACATCAAATCATTCTAAGACGTAGTTAGATTAATGATTAATGAACAATCATTGATCGACAATCTCGTTTAATAAAGCTACTTCGGGCCTTAATAATAAATTAAAAGACAAGGACGGCTTAAGTTGTCATAATTATATGACAATTGTATAAATCACGTTAATTATTTAATTTTATACAAACATAAGTCTACTCTCGAGTCAAGCAACAATTCTTAGGTACATGGAATGGGGTCTTAACATTATAGTCTATCAACAATTTCAATAGATTGGTCTATTGAAATTGTTGATAGACTATAATGTACATATGTATAGACTATAATAAATATTTTATTAGAAGTATATTATTATTATATTGGTATAATAATAATATACTTCTACTAAAATATTTATTATACTCTAATAAATATAATAATATAAATGTATTATAGTTATATTTACACGACAGCCTACGACGAATAATTAACTAA
The DNA here is from genome assembly GCA_930367265.1 of Catocala fraxini. NCBI lineage: Eukaryota > Metazoa > Arthropoda > Insecta > Lepidoptera > Erebidae > Catocala > Catocala fraxini. Next base: position 10,555,708 of record OV884032.1, read on the forward strand.
AAATAGCAATAAATGCCTCGACCATTCGGGCATAGACCAGAATAATAAAACATCGAATAAAATCCACTAGATTTAGTAAAGCCTACTTTAGTAATCCAGTAGAATTTTTATAATATAATAATAAAATTGTGTTGGTCTTATCGAATTATAAAGTACTTACCGTGTAATTTCCTGTCAATCAGATTTATGATTAAAATAAGTATAATAAGTTTTCTTTCATAAAATAATTAATAGCTGTATTAAGGTTAAGGTTTTAAAAGTTTTCTCTAGATTACGAATCATAAGCTTATTATTTTCCATCGAGGGCAAAAACATGTTACCGTTTAAATTCAAAAAGCGAAAATTTGGCAAGTAAAAAGAGCATGCAAAGATTAGCTTGACGACTGTCGAGTGTTTAGATAGGACTGGATAGTTTACAAGAGATAGAGGATAGTGAAAAGGGAAAGGAAAGAGGCAAGGAGGAAGAAGCCAATAATAATAATGTTAGTACGTAAATAGATTTCAACTTAAGTTCGTTTATAATTAACAAATATGAATATGAAACTAATATTAGTATTTGACTTTGAAAGAAATAGTTTTCAATCATAGTAATAATTAAAATATGCCTATACATATATACATACATAGATTCACGCCTGTTACCCAGAGGAGTAGGTAGAGACTACGGATTTCCATTTGCTACGATCCTTACACACTTCTCTGGCTTCATTCACTTTCATAACATTTCATAATTATGCCTATTACTAATAATAATTAACCTCACGCTTATTTACAAAAGGCAAGGCACAGCTATCTTACCGCCACATTTCGCCGGCTATTCCTAAAGTTTACACGTCTAACGCACACATTTTCGGACATCGTATTGCTCTTTAGACTCAAAGAAAGAAAGAAAAGCAGGTAAACCCAAAACTTTGCCATCTCGGGAATCAAATACGGGATTACACGGTCAACCGCCAACGTAATCACAAACTTATGCGAGAGGACCTATAAGGCAATCTTTGTAATAAATTTGCCATAAATTATGTAACGGCGTATAATAACAATAGATTATAATAGGATTTATGTAGGCTCGCTTGTAATAATCGGATTAAATAATGCGCGAGCACTGATTCCATAGTATTAAATATATTAAGATAAAATTTTATGTAAATAGACCTGGCCGTAGTCGACCTCAGCCTAATTTCACAACCATTATATCTTAGTTCGAGAGTATTTGATATGCTAATACACCGTATAACGAACAGTTAGGAATATTTAGACTGATATTATTGTAACTACACGACATTACAATGATAATAATATATGTACTTGATTTTATAATAAAGTGTTTTAATACAAATATACTTGTTAAACGCAATACATTTGCACTGATTGAGGTTAATCTCTCGAAACAAAAGGAGATACGAACATTTGCAAACTGAAGATGGATGGAAAACAAATTTTAAACATAAATTGTTTCCACTGAGTTATTTCGAAGAACCAAAAATAAATTGCGCTATAAATTCTTCAATGAAAACGAGGTTTTAAGCATAAATGTATATTTTGCAATATTTTTTTATTTCTTTGTAATTAAAAACAAGGGTGGTGATAACCTACAATTTAACTTTTTTGCGTTCTATCAACGTCCAACATGCCAGTGTTATTTTAGTTTCTTTATTTAAATTGAAATCGTTCTAAAACTCCTAGTTTAATTATTATAGGCCAATGCCTATAATTAAAAGTCTATTAACTCTACTTAACTGTGGAACAATAATGTTCCACAGCTATTTAGATTCCAATTTTAAATTCTCTATTTATTTTGTTTAAATTTTCTATTTATAAGTTCTAGAATACATTAATTCTGTTAAAGGAAAGTGCATCGCATGAAACTGCGCATAAAGATATTTTACTGTTTGCTTTTATTACATTTAATTACGTTTGTCGTGAAAAGAATACACATTTCATTTTCTTCATAACCACGAATGCAATCTACGAAACTATGCTTTCGTACATTCCTCGGCTTAGATAAATAGTGTAGAGATTACGTCACATAATTATTATACTTGAAGTTACACAAGAGAAGTGAACAATGGCTGCAAGTTCAACTAGACGGCACTGATTGCACAGCGCGTGCGCCGAGGAGAAAGCGACCTGCAAGGCTAATGACCCCAGCTAAATTCGGCCAAGGTCCGCCGCTGCGACATCAGGTATAATACGGGATACCGTATTTGTCTTACAAATAGATAGGTGGCTATTAAATAAGAAAATATTTGTTCGCACACTTTTAAACTTAGGTAATTATAGTAATAAATAATAAGTAAAGCTTTAATAAAAATATGATATTATTTTTATTATTTTCCGGTGAATCATAAACTGCGTATTGCCGATTTTTCTATTACTAGTTCACTTTTCTGTTTAAATACTTTCACGTTTTATGAGCGTTTTCTCGTACCATCTGGCAGGCGGTTCTATTTATAAATCGCTCAGATCATCAGGAAACAAAGTTCTAACATGAACTTTATCGCTAGCCGGGGAAAGTTATAAAACGCACCGACGACGCCGACGCGAACTCGCCTGTTTTCATCGGCGATCGTCGAACTTGCGTTTAAAATCGGCCAAGGTCCCACCGCGTACACTGACCTTACACTTGTGGTTATGAAAAAACCTGATACAAGAATTCCAAATACCTCGGTTATGCGAAGCATTCTTTTTCTAAGCAGATTAAAAAATCCATTCCCTTTCGAGATTGCGTGTTGCATTCCTTGCCAATAGCAATAAAAGATCCAAAGCCAACACCAAAACTAAATCGAGTGTCGTCGAGCGGTCCGTCGAACCGCGTCTAAATCCAGCCAAGGTCTCAGTCAGCTGAAGGGCGGCTCGCCCGACTGCCTTTGTACTGGTCGTTTACACCGCGCGACGATAACAAAGGGTTGCTCGAAACTCGAATGCTTACGGATTGACTCACGCCTAGCTTCAATGTGAGATGCTAAAAGGACGTCGTAAAGTAAACACGCATGAGAATAAGCATTTGGTTGTAAAAAATGACACCCGCTTGCAAATCTCGCCGAGACCACCCCACAACGTACAAGAGTCTGAGAGCCTAAAACAAATTAAAACTGCAAATGCATTCGCAATAAATATCAGGTGGCCAATGTAAATTGATCCCAGCCGTCTCGTTGGTGTTCATTCAACCTTGTTAAATAAAGGAAAGTAAATGAATATTGCAGGTCTTCATATAATGGTGTAGTGTTTGTATACAGAACAGTGTCTAGACATGGTTTTGCCTGGCTGCGTCGAGATGCGCTCGTGTAGCGTTTGCGGTAAGACTCCTGCTGTGTTCTCACTGTGGTAAACGCGGTTTTACAAAAAAAAGAAACGTAATCTAGAGACCGCGGTATCAAAAATAATATAAAAGTTGACTCCAGTGTAAATGGTTTGTTATTATAGCAGTCAAAGAATTATGCTTCTGAGAATAATCGTTAAAAATCATGTTAAAACTTATCTTTATATCGATACTTACATAAATATGTCTCGTTTCGCATAATTGTTAACATAAAAGTTGTCCTTTCTCATTAAATACAATGTCCTCGGTCGCGCCATGTCTCTGCAGGATGATGCATAACCACAAATACTTAGTGCGCCAAAACATACATATTGGACTAATTCGTTACGTCACTCGTTATCAAAGTGGAATGACCTCCCGACCCGACCTACCGCAATGTTTCCGCGCCGCTGACATCCTACATACACTACCCAATTTGCAACTCGGTTCTGCATGACCTATATTCTCCCCCCGCACTTAGGGCTTACTGGGATTCCTGTTCCTGACCTTACCCAACCGCGCGTTGGTTGCGCGCCCGTGGCTAAAATAACCGGGACACACTGTCGGCTGTCCTCGACCGACCACTTCCGCACATCGATTAATTTAATTAATGAACGGCTGCAATGTACGGGTTGAGTAAGCCCAACGTTTCGTTCCAAGTTTAAATTTAAAATTGGTGTTGCCTGTTTTATTAGACATGTGTTTTAAAAATAGATAATACTGAAATTGGCATAGAGCTTCTTGGATTAAATATGTCGTTGAAATTAAACTGCTATATACGGATTTTATCGCGTTGTTTATTTGACACTTAATTACAAAATTTTGAAAATTGTTTCACTGCTACTACTATTAAACTTTACTAATTTTTAAGCTAATTAAATTATTATTAAACTATTTAGATTTAATTTATTTTTACACTTTCCCCGACGTTTCGGTTGCTTTTCAGCAGCCATGGTCACGGGGAGACTAAGATGGCAGTTGTCTCAATGTTCCAGTGTAGTTATTTCAAAGTAGGTACCCGAACATAATTTAATCATTGGTGTTTCTATTTACGCAGAATGAGCTCAAAGTATCATGAAGTCTAGCTGTGGTTTGCTTCTTCTTGGGTTTGACTATTTTTATTACACAGCAGTTTAATTTCAATGAATAATATTCGCGTAAATAGAAGACAATATTATATTAAATATGTCGTTTTAACATTTACATACACATTATTATATAAAGTTAAACATTTATAGATTACATATTATGGAAGGAATGTGTGATCGGTAACTCTACAGCAGCCATAAATTGACAAAATGATTAGAGGAAATCACGATTATAATTATTGATATAAAACTGCTACATTGAAAAGACATATCAACGATCGATATGTAAAGCGGAAATCATAGTTTTAAATAAAACAGGTTTAGATAACATACAATTTGTTATAGCATTCGACTATTCGTTTTCCTATCGTATAAACCGGACAGGTAAGTCTATTATGTAGATGACAAACCCAAAAACACGCACATTGTTGAGCTAGGAACTTGTAATATGCAGAGAAGTCTCGTGTTACAAATGCCCGATCCGTATTCAATAATCCAAAATAAGTGTGGCCAACACGGAATTGTTGCACGCCAGTAGCGTCTATTATTGATTGGCATGAAACGATGCATCGTCGCATTGTTCGTAGGATCGATTCCTGCGCGTCTCTGTCGCCCCCACTTCTATTTATACCGCTTCATTGCGTACTCCCCTCGCTGCCTGTTTCCTGCCTTTTATTAAACTATCTGTATGTTAATTAACAACGGCCTCGCTCGGACCGGCTATGTTTATTTTTCTATTAGCCCGTTCCTACGAAACATTCGCTGTTTAAGGCATTGCTATTCGACACGTATACGCGCGATCCACACTTATTACAGCTGCGTCCGACTCTTTTTTAATACCTTTTTTATCTTTAACGCTGCATTATTTGAGTACGACTGCTTGACATAATGTTTCATACATCCTTTTATTTTTTCGACCTTCAACTGAGTTTAATTAGACGTCTCTGCATGTTGTCAAACGGAACCTCCCTCCGACAGTGTTTCATTCTTTTCTAACATCAAGTTTATTAGTACGTTTGTCTCATTCTGTATGGGGGCATCTGGTATACATAAACCTGTGTCTGTTTACGTTAGATTTACGTGTTTGATGTAAGTGTGTGCGTGATGCAGGGGGGCGCGAGTGTGTGCGTGAGCGTGGCGTTTTGTCTACAGCTGTTGTGGGTTTGTGGGGCCACGCTGCTATCGACTCCTCTAAATTTATGCTTCCTCATGACCCACGCTCCGACACACTATAGAGCAGCAGCGACACATTAAGCCCATGACTCGGCCCTGTTTAATATTCCATTCAAAACACCGACTAAATAAGAAGTATACATTCAAATGGCATTCGTTAACACTATTGGTGGGTTAACGTCTTTCTTTGCCGATGTTTGATATTTTTTTCTTGGTCACGAAGCTATACAAAAAACGTTACTTGACAATATCCAAAAGTGCGAAGTGGTTAGCTACATCGTAGGCATTGTTTGTGGCACTATACTCATTATTAGAAAATAATGATGTCATTATTCACGGCTCTTTTGTTACGGTCCGAATAAAAGCGTATACCGGTACGTTGTGTACGATTCCTTAGTAACCCGTCTTACCTTGCTTGCTTTGTACACCACCATAGTCAAACAGCTGGCGAGAGGTCATCGACACCGTGGCTCTAGTGCAAATTGTATAGTTACGCATTGGAAAAGCAAAAAAATAACATCCATTTTGTTGTCGGATTCGTATGCGTGTTCAGTCAAATCCTCGGAATGTTAGGGATGGTCAATACCGCGAATGTGTAGTTTATTTTCGGATAGCCAATTATTTTTCCATCGCCGCCGTTTCAGCTGTAATATTTAGTTGTAAGTACACGTACCTTCCTTGCATGATTTATTTCGTAACGAAACTAAAGATTGTGAGATAAGTGGAACCACAAACCACAGGATCTCGAGTTTAAAAACCTAAACAAATGCGTGACGTAATATGGTATACATTCGTGTTATTGAGCGCACCAAGGGCTGTTGACGTCATCGTCCAAAAACTCCCGGGGTCGTTGCTCGGGCCCCTACCTGCATTTTATAGTGCATCCCCTCGCGACGATAGCGCAATCTTCCAAAAGGGATATAGATTCCTTTCGTTTACACCTAAACGGGCACAAAATCTTCCGTGTGGTTTTTGTTTACTTTTGGCATCGAGCTCAATATACACAGTTATTGTGATCTTGTCCTTATTATCCGCAAGAACATAAACAAATTGACTTCATATTTTATCCTCAACATAAATTTTATACGAACGTTCGAGTCATATAAATAATATTTTATACAAACTTAGTTTCATAGCAGCTCAAACTTGTTAGCTGGAATCCTTTGTATTAGAGGATGTTGTAACATGAGCAAAAAGCGATGATATTGAAAATCGACGTGGGAGTTTATGTATATTGATTTTTTAATGCGTTATTTTGCTTTAATATTTGGTTTACATGTTTAGATTATTGATTTGAACAAAAGTTCCGCTGCGTCATATTTTATTAGTCAGTGCCGCGGAATATTTTGTAATTGACACGAAAAAAAATATGGACATGGATGGATAATAAACTTCACTGGCTTTCCTCTGAAGTCACATAATGAAGTCCACTTCCAAATAAATAAATTGATACAAGAAAACACTATTAAATATTGTTGCCAAAAACTACATTGTTGATTTAAATTAGGCACATTAACTTTTTATATACTTTCTTTCACATAAAATGAAAATTTTGTTTTGTTCAATAAAACCTTTTCTTGCAATGATGACGTCAAATGAATAAAAACTTCGCCATCCGAACTCTAGATGGGTTTTGCGTTCCTAACTTTTGTTGCCAGTGCTATATGTATTTACAACAGATTTTTATTTTAAGAACATTCGTGCAAGTATCGAAAGAAAGTCTTATTCTATTTTTAAACAGTACTAAACTGCAAAGTGAATTTCAAAGTCAATGTCATAAGGTTCATTTAGCATAATATATGTTTTAAAAGAATGCTGCATTGGAATGTCCATAAACAACTCGCTTCATATGCAAGACTCTAGTGATAGTTATTTTAAATGCTCATTTGCATAACACAAATTTCCACGTCGGATTAACTGTCCGAAATCCTGGAGTGCCGGGACCCGCGAACAGGAAACGTGTTCCATTTCTGTTCCGATTCCCAAAGTCGATTGGCACAACCGGCTTCCCGTTGCGCAAGTCTGCAGGCGCGTAGGTCGGCGATCCCGTACAATTGGGCCGACCAAAAATGTGTCAAGTTGAACCCAGGTCAACGACCTCACTGTTTATGTTTACCTCTTTCGCGACCACATCGCCGTGACTCGTGAAATCCCTTTTTTTGTTTTGGTCCTCGTTTCTTTGAAGGACCACACACTCACTTTGATCTTATAATGCACAAAGTGGTCGCGAAACGTGTAATTTGTCAAGTTTAAAAGTTGCAATTAACGAAGCTGTCATACTAAATATGGGCACCTATATTTAGGTCGCATTAAGACTCTCGTGCTTTCGGTAAACATGCGTAAGTTTGAAATAACATAACGAATAAAATATAGTGTTTATTGCTCGCTCCAATAGGAATTACACTGAACTTTCAAGATCGTTTCGTAAAAGTATCTAAATATAAAGTATTATAATTGTTCCCCTTGCCATAATGGATAGGAATAGATATTAAATCACCGCGTCTCCAAATCTTTGTAATATATAAAAATAGCTAATGAATGTTACACTTACACAGAGAATAACATAATGTAAGGTTATAAATATTTTGCCGTGACTACCTTATCTCACTTTTACAATTTAAATGAATCGACACTTATTATTCACAAGTCGTTCCCTTCAAGTAGAAAAGAAATAATTGTAATGGTGTCTACGCGAGAAATAAATAATTCATAGAGATCTTTTGAAAAATATTATGGTTGACAGAGCGGGTGCGGGCGCGACCATTATAATTGTAGATGTCGACATTAAACTCACTGTGTCTCGCTCCTTCGATACTGGAGCTGGAAAAACGGACAGACGGTCTACCTACATATGGAAATTATAGCTATTGTTCTTGTAGAGCCGGCCACTTTTTATAAATCGCTTGTATCTACGTTTAAACACGAGTTAACTGGTCTAAGCGGTTGAACAAGTTTCATGTTATCGTTACAAGCGGACGATGCATCTTATAGCTTATTAATTTGATCATACAACTAAACATAGAAAATCCATAGATCAACGGTATAACTATAAGATTATTATTTATGGTTGGCGTAATTTTTAATCACTATCGCCAGTTCGAATAGAAAGGATTGATCAGTGGGCGGCCATTTTGAGATAGCAACCTCTAATGATTGGGTACAATACACCCAACAGGCATCATTTCACCTAATCTTACAACTTCCGCGGAAAGATATCATCTTATTTATGGTTTCCTTCAAACTAACTTCAATGCCCGACTTTCACAACACTCTTCCTCTTTTATGTAAGTCAAGAAAATGTTCGAATATCGTGACGACTGGCCACGATTAAAAGAAATAAAAAATTCACTTCCTTTTCTAAAAAATGTTTTTAGAATAAGGATGCGTAATCTTCGAAAAATCTATTTCGCTTGTAGTAAAATTATAATGTATCACGATCGATTCTTTACAAATAAAAATAATACTAAATTTAGGTCGACGACGTTACGAAAGTGACGTTGTTGAAATTTGTTTGCACCCGTCACAAGTTCCAAAATGTTTTGTTCATGTTGTTCTAGAACTTTCTGTCTATTCATAGTGACGTCACGGACGTGTGAATTGCAAGTTTATGCGCTAGTCATGATTCTCGCGAAGTAGCTTAACTCTTTGAACCAGTCAGTTTTCATTCATTACAATGAACGTATGGAAGTATATAGCCTATACAGAAATTAGTTTTTATGCAGTACAAAACCGTCTGTTAATTATAATACATTGAGCTTTCCTAACCAGTTTAAGCAATCTTTCGTGCGTCCTTTGGATCGAGGACTGCGCACATCTGATATTAACCATCAATCTAATCCAATCTTTAGAATTGAAGATCATGTTTCATATACTCGTATATTAAAATTTCGAATGTCACCATATCAATTGACAAACATTGTACTGGAAGCACCATAATATATTTTATAACCGTCGGCTCCGTCAGTGATCGCATGTTTGACTGTCAGTAATATATTGTAAATATCCCGATAATATTCAAATATTTTCACAGTTGTGTTTCTATATTATCGTTATACCTACTACCTTAGTTGGGTAGCAATTAGGGTTGCCACTTTTATTTTGAACAAATACAGTATATTTACATACGGAAGTGAAAAAAATAAAGTACGTCATCTGCAAATAAAGTAGGTATTATTTATTTAATCTGCTATTTTGTTGCAACGTTTTTGGTTGCTTCAAGTAAGTTATCTAAGTCTAGACTTTAAATATAGACAGGTAAATGAATCGTCTTCGTTTTATTAAAAAAAGGGTAGTTCAATTACATTATAATTTATTTCTATAACTAACAACTTAAATAAAACATGTTAAGATCGACATAGGTAAAACAAAGTATTTTCACGTAAGTACTTTATTGCTCTCATAAAGAATGAAGTACGTTTACCCGAAATAACGTATAGATCGCGCACTGTATGATGGCCGGTCTGAACATAGCGCGAGTGGCGTCGCAGTTGTAAAGCTTTAGGTCTCTTTGGTGACAGGGGGCGGGGGCGGGATGCAATTCGTACTGACTGACAGACTGTACATGCGCAGACGCTATGTTCAGTCGGGCCATCATAGATTGCGCGATCTGTACAATACTTTATTATAAAGTACGGGTGGCAACCCTAGTTGCAATGACTAAGTGATAATCGTACAGAAAAAAAGCTGGTGGCCAGTGGTACGTAGTTAGACAGCCAGCTTATTACGCTTTATAATAAAATCTAGATACCAATCGTGTGCCCGTTTACATTATGCAAACACCATCAGAGTATAATAATCAGGACTTATCCTGACGCGACCATGCTGAAGAGTCTGCTACTCTGACTTAATTGGACATAAAAAAGTAATTAAAAGGTTGTTTACGAAATATGTTTGGTCGTTGCAGCCGCCATACACCTGTGGCTCGCCTGTTTATATCTGCCTCATATTTGTTTTGTTTGTATACGCAACGTTATTATAAACGAATACCTACGTTCCACAGAAACAGATGTTTATAAAAGTAAAACGGTTATTTTTATTTAATAAGCGGATAAAGAGGGTGTTTTCTTCTAGTTCTTAGTAAAATGAGAGTAGGGAAAGTTACTCGTTATAAATGATCACTTCTGGATCCAAAAAGATATATAGTATACTTACATATATATACTGTAATTGTACTGCATCTAGGTAGTGCTCAAACAAGAAAATAAAAAGCATATATTATGGCGCTTACATCACAGGCATTGTAAACAAACATTCGAATATTCGATTATCGAACTATAAAAATCAAAATACATCTGACAGATGTCATTCACTTTTACTGATTAGTGATTACGCTAGCAGCGCCCCGTACGGGAGAGGAGGATAGTTTTATCGCATCAACAAAGTAACACAAATAAATAAGTAATATTAAGCGCAATACACACCAAAGTCGCCGACCCGCCGACCTATGTCGGCAACTTTTTGTCGGCGGGCTAGTTGGCGGCTTCACTCATTGCAAGTCGGAAAACTTTGTCGGCGGCATGTCGGCGGCTCGTCATGAGGAATTTATTTGGCAGTTAGTGATTGCCGCGTGTCGAAAAAGGTTGTGTCATATAATTTGTGTGTTGTATCTCAAGGATAATTCAGTAAATAAATTATAAAACATGGACGATGACAGTGATCTGTTGATAGCAGCTTGTGAAATTATTATTGGATCCTTTCAAAGGGAATGAAGCTGTTGGATTAGACCGAGTTTAAATACTAGCACGTCACTATTGCTCGAGTGATACCGGGCAACTGAGCGCTTGCGTACGTTGGCCGTTACAACACGCGCGGGCGCATGTTGCCGACATGATTATTTTCATATAGGCCGCCAGGTTGTGTCGGCGGGCTGTGTCGGCGGGTCGGCGACTTTGGTGTGTATTGCGCTTTACTCGTATGATGTTCATAACATCACTAAAATATATACACACCAATGACATCGCTCCTCTGGATACGGTTGATTGCCTTGAGAGATTACTAAACGAGTTGTTCATGATAATTTCTAACAACTGGGTTGTATTGAACCTTCTCAAAATATGTTATTTAGAACTTGTATAATTATGAAAATAAAATTATAAAATATTAAAAAGTGGTGATAGACTATAGCATTCGGTGTATTTTAAGTTTTTATATTTAGCCAATCTCATCCATTATGTAGGTGTATAGTAAGTGTATTTCTTGTCTGCACGCTCTTATCTAAATAATAAGATAGCAAAGTGTGCAAACTAGCAGCACTTGCACATCAAAGTAATTGGTTTCACCTCGAATATACTCTTAGTTAAAGACAGTACGTTGAGGGAATCTTGTATGCATGTACCTATATACGTTTCTTAGGGTACGTGACTCCATGACAACTTGCGCAGGTTATGGAACGACGGATACATTCCATAGTTTCCCTTTCTATGGTAAATATTCCTTAAGTGCATATACTGTATTATATTATTTAGTCACGGATGAAACAATGGTGTTTAAGTCAAAAACAATACAACTTCACGTCACATACGTTATTCACTTCCATATTAAAAATTATGCCTTTCATGTTTAACGATGCCTTAAATAACCTTAGACATAAAATCCTGACTTAATGTGTCATAAAACTAAACACTTGAATAAATAAAAAAGGCCGTGTACGTCCATATCTCTCATATCCTGCGGTAGAAAGAATATTTCTTTATTTTATACGCAGCTGACTATAAATCTCACTCGAGCCCCAAATCATTCAAATAATGTCAACAGCAACACAATTATACATTGTCTATTCAAGTCTATTTTCTATTATAAGTTGTTGCGTCTATGGACACAACGCGTCCATTGATGCACAGATAGTGCACGTTGCCAGTGGCAACGGCGCCCCACGTCTGGGGGATGTGCCCCATTCGACTCACCCACAAAATAACTCGCCGCGGAATTCCCCCGGTGAACTTTTTTTCATACAACCGTTCTATCCTACACAGATGCCTTTGTCAATTCTCTATTCACGTATAATTCCAATGTTGTGGGAAGTTTTTAGATATGTTGAATCACCATTTTCACGTTAACGTGTTTTGAGAGTAACGGTAAAGTTCTTGAGTACTCAACTTCGTATAACATATCCGATCCCTGTCGCCGTTTTCCTCGGTACTTCAGAGGTCCGCTACTCAAGTACTCAATTTCTGTCCAGGTCATTTAGTCTAAAAGTTTCCTTCCCTTGGCGCCGAGTCGCCCGTATCTTTGAAAAGAGCGAAATAAGACGCTGCGAAATCGGGAAAGTTTACATGAAAAACGATGCACTTTCACACTTTTAAGGTACTAAGTGTCTTTCACAGATATGTAGCGACGACGTGGGAATGAGAATAGTTTGATGGTCTCAGCAAACTTTGAGCATCGCGACTAACTCCGAAGTTGAATATTTTAGTCTCGCCACTGCTCGACACGTCTTGCTTTAAAACAGTTCTACAGCGTTATTTATTAACGCTCAATTTCGTGTGCCTGCCGGTGTGGCGAGAAGACTACGAAAGCGTCTGCACAAAAAACTCATCTAAAATGCGATGCGGACTCTACATGAAGAATAACAAAACAACAAAGCTTATGCAACATCCTGCTGTATAAGAACGCACTAAAGCAACGGAGGGTTAGATACATATTAGGACTAAGCTCGCATTCTGCCCGACGTGGCCTTGGTTTTTCTGAATCAGCGAGGCTGGCCTCGAGCCCGGCAGGTGATTAGGTTACATAAACTTAGCCCGTCCCCACTTCCTGCTGGCGCGCTTTGCAGTTGTCGAAGGCTTCTAAGAAAAAGCCAAATTCGCAGGCCGCCTATTGTTTTGCCCCTGTTGCTTTACCAATTTTACCGACTTAGGCTGTGTGCTCACTTATCCTCGTTCCTTATACATTTAATAGAATTGTAATCTATAGTTTAAAACAGAGTAGGTAGCTAGTTTCTAAAATAAATATTTTATGAATTCTATACAAATAACAAAACAGCATCGAGTTTCAACTCAACAATGTATCCGAATTCCAAAGGTTAATTAAAAAGTAATTACGATACTTATAGAAATAGCAAAGCGACGTATAATTACAAAGATTCCATTAAAACAGAAGATATAAAAACTGGCAGTGTAATAGACGCTCAACCTTACCACTGGAATGGAGAACAGCATCAAACAGGTTTGGCCGCACGCGAGCCGGCCTCGGCGAAGGGACATGCAAGGAATAAAAAGAATACCTATATGCAGCTCTAGGAAACGCTGACCTTGGACACAAGAGGCATGGCACCTGGCGTTTTTATTTGCCCTTCGAATAAATTGCGAACTTATTTTATAACTCTTCCAGGTTCGTTCATTGTTGAGCGCTCCCACTTTTTTTGGGGTTTTGTTACGCGCTGTGATGTAATGAAATGTTATGTTAGGAGGTTAAGAGGGAGCATTTGCAGGTGCTGGTTAATGGTGGTGTTGGCGCGGGTGCAAGAGTGCTTATTGTCGATGCAGGCTGAGTGCTGGTCGCCGGCGTCGCTCGGCGCGGCGGCGCGCTGCGTCGATATGTCGGTCGTGGTGTCGGTTGCGTAACCGGTGTCGAGCCGTGAGGAAAGTGAATGCAACATTTCGAGGTCGCGTAGAAAGTTGCCGTCCCGACCGCTCTACACTCCACTTCCACTCGACGACATTAACTATCGTTCACTTTGATTCATTCATTCCATTTCTCGACCTGTCACTGACGGGCCCTTTTACTAATCCATTAGGATTACGCCACACAAACACGGCAACACGCAATCCGGAGATGATTGATGACTGCTGTAATTCCAAACACCTTACTAATTTTATAGCTAAACAACTTCAAAATAGTTCGAAACCTATTAAATTGTTGCATAATAAGATATTCAACTCAGAACCTTTTCTGAAGTATTATTAAAAGAATTCCAAGGAGTTTTGCACAAAAAGTTACACGTGCCGGCCTGCTCAATCGCTCTGGGCTATTGAAATTTTGGCCATGGCCAAGCGGTTTGGCTTGCATATAATGGGACATCAATTCAACCTGAATCGCATTGAATTAAAGGGAAACCATGTAGGTTCGTTTCCATGGATAGTGTTTTAAAACTTATAGTTGGTCTCATGTAACGTGTTCACGTTCACATGTTAAAGCATGAAATAGTGAATTAAACCCGGTTTATTATCCATTCGATCTTCTTCATTTTATAGCCGCATTTTAAAGGCATTTGATCGACCGATCACGAGCGTGTATTCACTAGCAGATGAAATTTACGAGCATATTTGGTAGACGCGCGATGTGCGCGTTGTGCGCCTAGCCGGTGTCCATTTATCTCAGTCGATGTATAGCTATTTACCTGTTCACATTGTATCAGTTTTGCGCTCGGAGACATGCGGCATACTAAGCAGCCTCACAATACCTCACAATAGCTGCTATAAAAAGTAGTCTGTTCCTACGTACACACGAACTCCTAGTTCAGCAAACTTATGGAGCCGACGTGTCATAAAACGTCCTGGATGCTTAAAATATGTAAAAACCCTTGCCTTTATATTATAGCCCTTTAAGTCGTAAATTATTTTATGCTTACATATCTGTCCAGCGAGTTTTATTTCTTCAGGCTCGAAGTATTTTTATTCTTTGTTGCTTGGGTTTGCCTCCTACACATTTATTATTCACCTCCGTCAGTGCGGCGACCGTAGTCTTTAGTTTGCAGATTACTTTGTAGCACTGCACCAGTTCGTTACATGTAGTTATCTGTGTGTATCGCATGCACATATCAATAGCGATTTGCATATGAAACGAAACTCTTTCAATGTTTTGATTTTTACTGAGCCACTTGTTCAGAAAAGGTTGGCTTTGTAGCCCAAGGTCTTTAGATTCAAAACATTGAAGACAGTCAAGAAACCTTTTTGTTGCCTTTAAGTTTTATCCTGCGCAGTCGACACTATATGAATGGAGGATACCTAACGTAGACCATACCAGTTTCAGTTTTATTTTAAGTAAACTACAGACTCAGCTTCAGTAGTTTAGAAAAACAAATAATACTATCAGGTTATCAGAGAAAATTAATACCTAAACTAACATAATTGCGAAGATATTGACTAAAACAGAGTATAGTACTGTGTATCTACAATATATGCATATTGAATACTAAATGCGGTTCCGTTTTAGTCTGTTAATAATCAAACGGCTAGTCTGAAGTGAGTTACGTTTTCAAGTGTCTGTAGATCCAGGAAGGCAGTAAGGCGATGTTGTTATCTGTCGAGTCTCACATCAAGTGTCCCGCTTATCTCCCCACATGTTTGATCAGGTGCCGTACAGAGGATGCTAACCAAACCATACATATTTGTCAGTCTCCAAGGTCTCAGTGGCTCACAGTTTGACCGTGAAAACACTATCCTGTTTCTCGGCCATTCGATCGCCTTTAAACGTATGAGGTAATTTCATTAACGGTGTTCATGTTCATCGTCGAGTCTGTTATAAAAAGACGACTGAAAATGTTTAGCTTTTGTTTTGTTGTGTTGGCAGTACTAAAATGAATTTTCTTTAATATACCGTGGTAGTCATAAAAGGATAAAAAGATTGTAAATAAACTAGCTTCAGTAGCTTCTTTACCTTTGTATAACCTCCCTCGGTCTCTGGCAAACTTAAAACGAGATTTATTTTTCAGTTTATTATTTATTTACCGAAATCTTAGTTTCCTTGAGGCGTCCAAATATTCATATGAATTCTCGTTTGTTACTTGATATGCATTTTGTACATTCAATTAATACACATAATGTATGTAGATACACATCAATATATTTTTAATCTCCCGTGAACGAGGTGTGTCTTGAATATAAGCTTAACATTTAATCGGCTTATGGCCTGCGATGGATGTCAAAATGATATGTCAGGTTGCCGCGGGACTTTAGGAAGCTAAAATTACTTTTTCAAGGTCCGAAACAATAATTATGATCTCATATTCTAAAGTACAAACGTAGTATATACAGTTTATAATTTACACATGTATTATCAAAGATTTTATTTATGAAATTGCTGTTTGCATGGATGCTTTTATATGCTTCATCAAAATGGAAGAATTTGGATGGACTACTTGTAAGGCTATAAAATACTACGTAGTTCTACGTTTTTGTTTGCATAATTCCGGTTAGAATGGAGGACAAAACTATGAGTAATATCTGACATAGATGTTGCATGACTCAAAATCGTAGTATGTAGATATTCAGATTTTTTACAGTTAAAGGAAAATGTAGATCATAGGTAGATCATAGATAGTTTGTGACGTGATTACTGATTAAATAACGCATAATTAACTTTGTAACGAATAGATATCAAGAGATTATTAAGTAGTAGCCGATATGTCATCGGTAAAATCGTGGTAGATTCTAAAACAATTTAGATATCTACAACTGCCTTTTACTACGTTAAGCTACTTGAATTTATAATAAACCCGGTTACGCCAATTACGTTTGCATATCGATAACTAGAAATATTTTTTTAATTGGTGTTGCCTGTACAAACGATGTTACCGTATAATTTAATTCCCATCGCATGGTAGGTCAGTTTACTTAAGTTGCGGCAATAGACTTTATTTTTTATAGAGCTGTGTGTTTGCTCACATGCCTGTACGATATTAACCCGAGGTGGCAAGTAACGGCTTGGTAACTTAATGCGAAGATAAGAGCCGAACGGTACTTAAAGAGGTGGAGCTGGGCCGTTGCCGCGAGTGAAAAAAAGCAAAAATCCTTCGCAAATAATTGTAGCATTACAAAGCACATAAATTACTATGGATTACGGCTCCACCCTAAAAACTGGAGGTTTGGAAACATTCACGCAGCTTTATGGGAAAACATCGGCCTCCCTTGAAATGTATGTACCTATTTTTAATACCACAGAAAACGTAAATTTATTAATAAAGAAATTATAAAAAATCAAATATACAGATTATCACACGACTGTTGTAAAAAGGCATGTTTCATACAACTTGTATTATAAAAAATATACGTTTTTACATATTGTGATATAAAAAATAATTGTGACAAGATATAAAACATAAAATATTTGTTTAGTTCCAGATTGCCAACATCGTGTCACAACAAACTGTAACGTTATTAATTCAAAGCTTTTGATTTATTTGACAGAGCTTGTTAATATTTTACATTATTTTTAGACTATATTTACTCAAGAGTTTAGAGCTCAATAAATATTAGAAAAGAATTTTCATTACTATGAATTGATATGACAAAATAAACTATGATAAATGGAACGTGCAATTGAGATTATTAAAGGCAATCCATTAATTAAATTACCTTAAAATAGAAATTATGTTTACATAATATGTAATCACTACTTAAAGATTTCTTTAAACATTAAATTATAATATTGATTACAATAACATAAAAGTTAAATGATTGTGCAATCTCGCTCCATCTAATTAAGAATAAGATCAAAGCTCTTTAAAATAAATAGTAAATAAACTGAGTACAGATTTTGTAATAACTAATAAGACATAATAAAGTAACATCTGAATAGAATTATAAAATAAACCCACAGCGAGTATTACGAGTACAAGTAATAGAACTAAATTATGGAAACTCCAGTTTTTTGAGTCGTTTTTTATTCAGCCACTCTACTTTTTACACCTACATTCATTATTCATACACGCTTTTTTATTTATACCTTGCTCAGAACTCTTGTAAAGTAAATGCAAAAATAATGATAGCTCATTCCTTGCTTATTTATTGGCGTTTCAATTTTATCGTACATCGATGCCGACTGCCGAAAGAAAAAGAAAATGTAAGTCGTGACCCAACAGGGCGGCATAACTCAGGGGGCGTCCGTCGTTGAGATAAGCGAAAAATACGTCTGTATTCAAGTTTACTTAATCATGTATGTGAAATTACAGATTTTGTTGTTGAACAACTTATTGAATAAAATTATACCCCTCATCAATTAATAGCATCAAACAATTAATTAAAAAAATAAAAGTATTATTATCGAAAGATATTCGCTTCAAATATCTCAAATCTGAAATATTCAAAATTAGAACACGTGAAGTAAATAAAGCCTTGAATTGTTTACTTTGACGTGTGTGCGTGCTTATTAATACACATAATTAGCGAGTATGCGTGTAATTGCACATTGCTTAGTAACGCACATATTAATACTAACCTCAATCGCTTAGTAGTTCAATTTCAGATCTGAAATGTATATGCAACTGTCACTCTATTATTCTTCCTAAATCAACAACTGTTTGTGTATATTCTAACTTTAATATTATAAATGCGAATGTGAGTTTGTTTGTTACGATTTTACGCCTTAACTACTTGACCAATCATTATGAAATTTTGCATACATGTTGTCAGGGGAACAGGGGAACAGAGAATGACATTAGGGTATCTGTCATCCAGAAAAAATACTGTTACTAACCTAACCTAACCTAAAGTTATGCGGACAAATCCGCAAGCAATAATATTGAGATATGATGTAGGGTTATCTCGTATAGGTATATGTTGTAAAAAGGAGAGCAAAAGCACTTAAGTAGCTACTGCGGCCTTGGATTATGACATGGTACCAAAATTAAAAATCCATGAAGAGGCATTGTAGTTACCATGTTAGTTCCAGTGACGAGATATAAACAAAAAGGTGTATTATCGCGGATCCCTGATCGTGCCCGACAATAATTACGATACAAAAACTGAAAATCACTTCCCATGACTGTAATAGTTGTTAGATATTCTAATCGCATATTTTATCTAAGTAACTAGATGTAGTACGTCAAACCTATCGTGCTTTTTATTTGCTATTGAAATATAATATAGTAACAGCGTGCGATATAGCCCCGAGCAGTAAACTTACTATTTTCACATGTGTAAATAACGAAAACTTATTGGTTATTTGAAAACACGCATGTTATTTTAAAGCTACGTATAATTAATGCTTAATCCTTTTAATTTCCAGGTAATTTTCTCAAAACCAGTTTAAAAATAGAAGCACATTACCAAAATGTATACGGTCATTTCAAATGCATCTGTGCTGTGCCTATACCTATACAACACAGATACGTTCATATGCATATATAAACCATATGCAAAAATGATTTCTACTTCACTTCCATAAAAATATTATTTCGCCTTTCCTAAACAATATTTAGAGTGTTGTAATTTCAACCAAACCATACATTTGTACTCTTTCTAAATCAAAAGGATATTAGTATTATTGCTATTTATTGTCGACAAACGTTACTTTTACTATATAATAAAATTGCAAGTAATAACACTAATAACATGTAATAACATAATGATTATACTTTGAAAAGGAAAGTTATTAAACGTGTAAATACTCGTTTAGACAAGTTCTTACGATTGCCTGGATACCACACAGATGCAGTGATTTTCTGAATAATCTAGAGGAAAATGATACGTTAAGGAAAGCGGTTTCTAAGAGTCAGTAATATTAGTCATTCTTGTTACATTTTAATGCAAAAATGGTATAATAGTATGCTATAAATATAATTACCATCAGACCACTTACCATCACGTAAGTGTGTGCTTGTTTGCCATTACAGTAGTATAAAAAAATCAATGTAATTAAACGAAAGAAGAAAACTAAGTCATGACTGACTGTTTAGAAACAAATCTGATTACCTATGTCGAAATATATTATTGGTTTTAGAAATTGCATAATGCAAGATGAGCATCACACCATGCATGACACGCCTCTTTAACATAAAGGAGTTTGGTATTACATTGAATCACATCATCCCATGATATTTTTGCTTTGAGTTCTGGGCTAAGGAAAGATTCGTATACACACTGGTGTCATCTGTGAAATATGATGACAGCAACAATCGTGTTAGTAATACGTTACCTATATTTAAGGTTATAGAAGAGATCAACAACCTTTAGAAACAAGACTTATTTTTATCTATGTGCCAGCATCGTTACGAAACAAACATATTTCTTAAAAAAAATGTTCGAACTGGTTTTGTGATTCTAGGTCATTCTACGTAAAGCACAGGTCAAAGGACCTTTAATACTAATAAAATACAAACTGGTCAGAATATCAATTTCCAACGACTCCTTAACATATGAACAATATTTTCCTCCGCATGTAGGTATAATTTATACGGTTCCTTTTTATGATCTTCATATCCGTTCAGTTTTATGATTTTCTAATTTAAAATATTCTCTTTATAGCGTCTGAGTTTTGTTTTAAATACGTCTTTCCTGTCTTATTCATGCATCAAGTCTGCGCAAATCAATTTCGCAACATCACGGTTCCCTTGAGCTATAACTACACAAATCTAGATTCTGAATTATCTCATGTTTCAGTTATAGGAAATTAATTCGAATAACTTTCTATAAAAACCTACTAAATCATAAATTTGAGATAACTTGCTCAAGAGATTCCCTCTAGTCAAATATAAATGCGAGTAAACAACATTCCATGCAGTTTTTTGGCATTGCTGTGTTGGCATTTGATTAAATATTTTATCCGTCTGTGTCCTTTGAGTCTTTAAATGACGCAATTGTACGTGAGGTGAGACTTGAAAACATCGGGCTACTAAATTTATCGTCAATAACATGTAATGGGATTGAAAGTCTATGTTACGTATTAATAAAATATATCAAAGAAATCAGTATTATAAGAATTTTTGGCTTTGGAAAGGAACATTAAAGTATAGTGGTGGGCAAGGTAAGTACAACGTTAATAGCGAATACGGCGAAGCAATCACAGGCACGATCCAAGCAAGCCTTCCTGCCACTGATGGCCTTGATCAAGCGCGCACGCAGACCTTGAGAGCACACAGACTTAGATCGAGGCGGCAACGTGCGCCCGCGCAGGGGCACAGCACTGCGACGCGCGTTCACTAAACTTTACACATTACGTCACTTTGTATTTTGGTGTGTTTAGATGAATAGCCTCTGAGCAGAGTTCTATGATCGAAATTCTAAATATTGCCGAGTTTTTTATTTCATAGTACGTTAGCCAATTGCCATCATTATACTTTGTGACGTCATTATAACCGAATTTAACGAGGTTAGCGAGTTAGAGTGCGCCATTCTTGTGTTATGAGTGAGATCATTGCACCACCATGGATAAAACACATTAGTCATTATTCAATCATCTCGCATGTACGAGTTGAGTTCTCACCCACACATTTCGGTCGCGGAAAGCAAACACTGCGATGTCGCACCTTGACTGAAATTTACTTAACACACTCATACAAAAGTATGACGATTTAGATACTTACGTATATAAGTATATAAAGATTATGTTCAATAATCGCAAATCCAAGTCTCGAAATATTTTTTATCGCCATACATATCACGATCAACAATCTTTACACTCGCGTGAGTGGTAAATTTGAATATTTATTTCGAGTACGAATACTAAAATATTCAAAGAAAATTAAACAACCTCCGAAATAGAATTCAAATACCTCACAATTGATGATCGCTATGTTAACGATTCCTTCCGACCGTAGAGACATGAATGCGCATTGTGAGATTTATCGAATCGAGAATATTCGATTCGATTGGTAGCTACTGCGAATACGAAAACTGGTTCGGATATTCGATTCATAGATCGTTGAGTGAATTTTCCTCGCATTGTATTTTTATGAGAAACGTCACAAGCACACAATGAAGATATTTATATATGTATTTACGATTTCTTAAGAATGTGGAGCTCTTGTATTGAAAGTCACAACATGCGAAGCTATAAAAGGCGCTGTGTGTGCTTAAAAATATTGAATCAAGCAACACACTTCCAGAATCAGAAGTACTATCGATGGATCACATAATTGACTTCTACACATTAATTTACTTATTAATTATCTGGAAATAGGTACCTAATTGATTTAAAAACTGCAGGTGTTGTACAATTGAGACGACATATTATTTCTTGATATTTGTCAATGTCCTCCAATACTGGTAAAAGTAATAAACAATAAATAAATCACTTCTCATGAGAAAATGAAGTAAGTAGATGTGAATCGATTGAGTGATGATGACATACGTTGTTTATAGATAGACAGAGACTATGTCAGATATCTATCTACATTATTATTAATGTGCGGTTATCACTTTATTTGTGCTCCGCCAATGTCACCGAGTTGTCGAGGGGGCAACGGACGCAGTATCTACACGAACACAAACATACAACACACCAATGTCACATTAATACCTACACATATGCATTATTTATATGTATTTTCTATCTGCCTACATAGCGAAATGGATTATGTACTTGATAAAAAATGGGTATTATAAATTCATTGCCCTTGCATATTATCTGTACAATCACGTCTGAGTTGAAAACATTTTATATCTTAAATTGAATGAGTGCATGTTCAGTAGTTGGGAATTGCGGAGTACTCTGCGTCAATGTGGATCCCCCACATACCTATTAGTAAAGAGGGTAGAGTCTACATTAACGCAGTCATTCGAGCTATTGCTCAAAGTAATAATTATAGATCGAAGTAGCCATCTTTCAAAACATCAAATATAATTTTAGCTGCTTTTTAGTGGGCGATGGCTAGATGAGATAGCACACAATCGTGATAAATTCGTATGTATTTATTACGTCTGTATGCTATCTCATCTACACATACATATATGTGTGACCGTAATGACAAGATATTTTTTGCATTAGTGTTATTGCAAAAAGTTTCTTAGTCATTTTGGTCACATAATATATACTTGTACATTAAAATTCAGCCTTCGAATTCACTCACAAATGCATAAGCATATGTGATTGATTCTTCACTAATTTGAGAATATGTACTTATTATTATAATGGTGAGCAGATATATTCCGGTTTCCAGAAATATAAGAATGATATGTATCCATCATCAAAATAATGAATAATAATTTACAAAATGTAAAGACGTTTGCGGTTATTACTTTTCAGAGTTAACAGTGGAATAACTATACATTATTTTACATTAAATTACCTGTCGGATGAAAGAAAACACTATAAGGCTATTCCGCTGTTGTACGACGATTTTTAGTAAGGGGTTACACTTAAATATCAAGGCTAACCTGAATTATTAAAAAACATCTTTATTTTTTGCGCGCGTCTTAAAACGAGTCAATACATCCTTTACGACTGCCATATATCCACTTGATGGTATTACAACCTGCGATAATAAATTTAAAATCCGAGCGCCGTGTTTTCGGTCTACTTTGCCCCGGGCTAAATCAACGATTGCTTCATAACTCTGACACACATTGCGGACATGTTTCATTATGTCAATTATCATTAAAGCACATTCGATGTTCCGTTGCCGGAGGCAGTAGATCAGCCTAAGCAGAAAGTTCTTTGAAGAAAAAATCTGCTCGGCTTTACGAGCCTCATCAACGATATAGAGCAATCGTCCTCCATTGGCTAAAACTAATCGTGCCTATGTATGGTGATGCCTTAGTGATCACGCCCCTTTCGCCACTGGTATAAGCACAATGTCTAAATTTTAAGCATGTGTGCGTTAATCTCAAGTATCTGAGATGGTAATGATAAAAGTAATTTCAGCCTTAGTAATCTAATGCGTATGCCCGCTAACTCACTTCTTCTTAATAGTACCTAATATATGTTTGGCAATTTATTTTAAACCTCAAATTTCAACTTAGCTACTTACGCAGGTAACGGTTTTAATATTAACATCAAAAATTTTTTTGATCTACGAAATTGTGTCGTTTTTAGCCTAGAACAGTTCATTTGTTATCTGGCCACTAATTTTATTATTACCACAGATAGTCCAAGATTATTTACTTTTCTTTTCTGATATTACATCGCCGAAATTTCGTCATGCATTCGATAAAGTTGTATATTTGAAGCATGCTAACCAAAGTCCAACTCATTGACGAGGTAATCGAGACTTTAGGTACCTATACATTTAACTATTTTGACACGTACATGCTTAATACTATTTCAAGGTAGAAGTATATGCTTACTGCTTAGTAACAGTGCGCACATAGCAACTTTTGAAAACTATGCATAAACGATCTTTAGAACGCCGGCGGGTGTCCAGATTCAATGCTTTTATCATTTTGTCTCGATATGGTTAAGGTGACAGGTTGAATAATACATAATAAAACATTATCAAATATTTATAAACTTCAGTAAATTACATTAATCTTATGTATAAATTAGCAGGCTTGTCGAATACCAACTGTACTTGGTATCTACGTTTATTTCCACGTGTCGCGGTAGAGCGAGACGCCGAGGGCTCCGTGCTCTACGCTTGGTTCAGTGGACACACTCTTGCGCAACTCGTCGTGTTTCACGTTTAGGAGCACTTTTTGTACCAATTTATATATATTTTTACATTATTTTGCGACAGATGGCGCTGATGTTTTTATTAAAAACGATTTTTGTATTTAGAATAGAACGTCGCGTATTTTATTTGTGAATAGTTCGCGTTACAATGTAAATTTTACTTCTAATTTTAGCTACGCAATATTATAAATACAATGACTTGTTGTTTTTAATTTTATTATATTAATACCAAAATAGAATTGGGGCAAACGTAAACAAGACGAAGGTAAGAACATTACTTATATGAGTTCGAGAACTTTCTGCAAACATATGACAATATTTGTCGTGACTCAAAACGACAATGACAAGTGCGACAATATGCTAATGAACAAACTTGTAAGTCCTCTGATTTTTAGCAAAGTCCACAATAAATATATTGCTTCCTAATATTGCGAGACGTAACGTAACGTAGCCTTTTTAGTGCTACGGCACTAAAATGGCTATTCTTATAATTCCTTTATCTTACTGATCTGATGCGTTTTGCGGCACCTTAAACTAGCGAACTTTCTTTTACTTTGAATTCAGTAGAATTTTCCGTATACATTCAGCTACAAATAGTCAATGCAAATCAGCTCAGAATTTTAATAGTTCTATCTATCTAGTTTTCCCCTCATTTATTTGACTGTCAAAGATTTGGTTTATTCAAAGGCAAATCACTAAATTCTTTCCGTCCCACAAGCATGTGAACAGTTATACCAACAAAAGCGATACGGTATCAAACATTAGCTTCTCAATTACCGCACGAACGTTCAAATGACTTGTATTTCGTAACTTGGCTACGCAACACATTGTGAATGCTCAGATTCGGTTGTGGATGCCCGTGCCCCCGTTATTTCATAGATATACACCGTTACTTTGATAACTTGTGAAACTTGGTCAGTAACTACGTTCTCATTTAGTTTAAGATCACTTACTCTGCTAATAAGCCGGCTTAAACCATAAAACGATAATCGTATTCTAATCTTAAATTTACTTGTATAATATTTGATTTGCACGTTTATGTTTAAATAGCTATTGAAGATATTTGAGTTTCCTATTAGCTAATAAGCAGCTATAAAAGCCTTATGTACTACAAGACAAAGTAGTTGAGATTGATGGTGGCTGCGGCAAACATCTGTAATTTGAAACTTATACTACAACAATATGTAGTTGGATTTAAATTATCTCCATAATGCCCGCAAAAATGTGTGAACGCTGATCGCTAACCTCCACTTAGCCGATATGGCAGACTATAGTTTGGTTATGGTTTCATAAGAATAATAAGGAAAAGAAGACCCAACTCCAATGAAACGTTTATAAACAGAGCCGGGAATAATATAATATTACCTACTCCTAAAAATTATATTAAACGCTACTAAACATAAATCACATTTCAATTAGCAGCGATGAGTAAAAACAGAGAACATAGAACATTTATTTTTTGTACTTTTATTTCGAAGTGACATTGCTTTTAAAATGTATCGTTTTAATTCGTCGTGAACGTTTATGAATTCAGCTCAGTGCGTAGTTTTTCCTTGTCAGTTTCATACGAAAGGTATTTAGGTCAGGATCATGCACTAATAATAAACAACTAAAATACTTAGTACAATAATACAGGGCTTGTAACGTAATATGAAATGTTCAATATCGAGACTCAACAGTTGGCTTTAATCGCATAGTTTTCTCGGTTTATCACACTTGTAGTCATAAAACTGTTATTGAGTTTAATATCTCTTCACCTTTCGACCCGGGAATAGTCCTGTGAACCATTTTGTCGTGATAGCTTTATTATTTCGTCTCGTACGGAATTTTAATGTTGTTTGATATTATTATAAAGCGTATTGAGACACTCAATATTTTTCGTTTACATTGTGAATACGTGTGGTTTTCATTTATCTCCAAACACCTCATTCACTCTGATTTAAGAAATCTAAATGGAACCGACATTTCGGTTATTTTTGGTTTTATAATACTGTCATGTATCTAGAGTCTACTTTATAAATACGTTAGTATACTGTCTAGATTTATAATCACGCTGGACGTCTATAAAAAGACTACGCTTGTTAGCGCAATCAACTATGGACGTGATTCCTTTTAATTGATGTGCATTTCGCTCTCTCCAGTCCTCGGTTCGGCTGTGAGATCTAAGCATATGTTTTGCGTTCATTTCATACGATTTATTCGCTATCCAGCTTCGCAGTTATTGACTCAATCATAATAATTACTAGCCGTTATTCTATGAAACACGTTATCATTTTGGATTGCATCCGTACTGTCTTACGTAATCATAGCCAACATTCTGATGGGTATGTTGCTTTCTATTTGATGTGTTTGTAGACGTTGTAAACTAAATTACAGTCACCAACAAAAGATATTAAGCTCGTCCAAGATTGCTAAATCTCTCCATCTTACACTGTATCTAGGGAAATAAAGAAAATTAGAAGTGTTATGTATCACCTAGTGTTACATGAATACCTTATAGACGAAACGGGAAAATCCCCGCATAGTTTTAAGTTTCATATCGTCATAGATCCATAATTAGAAAAGCTACCGGAGATTTCCCCGTTAATAGTGCAAGGCCAATACGTATAGTGTATTAGTGAAAGACCGCAATAACGCAATATCACGCTTGCTACTTCTGAAGGGTGGCAGTAAAAGTTGTTGAAAGATTTCTTCTACGATTGTTAAGCATGTCTTCAGGCTCTACGTACCAAAGAGCAAGTTGTTTTCTACGACATTTGACCTACGCCGTCTTCTACTGATTATTTTCTGATAGAAAACACTAAATCTGTTTGTATCACAGGAGGAATCCCACTAACGATTTTGTTGATCAAAATAGGGCTTGCCTTTATCGATATAGGTTTGTAAGTTCATAAATCAATTAACCGTGATATATAAAGCGTGTCTGAAATTCGCTGTACATAATAATATGCAATAGAGTGTAACGCGTAAACAATCGTAACCTCGGATTGATAACAAACTGTGGAAAAGTCTTAAGCGATAGGCTAATGTCACCAACCCCTCTTGACCGGCCGTCCATCTTGTTCCTTTCTCGGACGTCAATCAAACCGACTCATAATAAATATTATTTTACTCGCACTTCGGTATGATATTGAGATAAAGCAATACTGAATCAGGGTCACCGTATGCGCCAATATAGTATGAAGGTGCAATGCTGTTGATAATTTTAATTCAACGTCCGTTGACATATCGACATATTTATGTGTTAATAATGACAGATAATGTCTATAATGTACATGTTTATGTTCTAGTCTTAGAGCAGATTCACGGGTAAAAACAACCTCCTATATGTAGCTATATTTGTCTGAAAACAAGCGAGTAAACAAAGCCACGATACAAGTTCTTAGCGCAACTTTTATTGCCTTAACATTTTTGGATAAACAACGGAAGGTAAACAAAGCAAATGTCAAGCTTGTCGTTATCCTCCCACATTTTAAAGAAGAAATAAATAGTTGGACGTTGTTAGTAGATACAAATGTATCGGTTAAACGTTGTGTGTAACAGGCGAACTAACTGAAACTATTTATAAATTCCATCCAGGTGCGGCGGTATCGCAGGTGTCACATTGTCCACTGCATTGTATGGACTTTGCATAAAAACACAGTTTCGCTAGCTAACCTCCTGTAATATACAGGCACCGTGTATTTTTATCGCTTGTTTACGACACAACGAGACGATTATTCATACAAGTTTGATAGAGTTTCTACACGATGTTGCCGATTCTGTTGTCGCAAACTAAACTAATTTAATTCTGATTGCTCTTTCTAACAATGGAACGACAAGGACGGAAAAAATAGAATGGAGCTGTTGATAAATTGGTTTTTATTACATGAAAATATAAAACTATGTCAAACAGTTAGGCGAAATTGAAGGTATTTGGAGAGTTAGGGATTACAGCCGTTTTAAATCTGTAACTGACCGGTTCCAATGATCCGTTGATCACCACGTATATTAATAAATAATACGGGTTTTAACTTACTTATTTAACATTTATAACATAACACACATTTATTAATGTCATATATTATATTATTAAATCAAACCGGTATTTTTACGACGCACCTAAAATTTGATATTGAATTTACGTTAACAACAAACATATTAAACTTATTTAGCATAATGTAAATATTATCTTACTATATAAGCATTCAGGCAAAGAATTGAATGAGTTTCAGTTTATAAATCAGCATCAATATCAGCCCAGTTGCGGTAGCTACGCACGTACGCAGTGTTTACAATCTTTATGTCTAAACCCGAGTCTTCCGACTGCTTTTAATAGCTCGAGTTAAAGGTGCTCTTGTTACTTTAAGTTTTAAAACTTTAACAATAGCAATATTGCAAAAATATTAGTTCAAAAGAGGAAGTGTAACAATATTTCCCTGTAAGAATTATTATTCTAGTAAGATCAATGTTAGAATCATTTAGCGGCTTGAAACAAGTGTTGCTAGGTCTGTTATGATATATTTGATGACAGAGAAAGGCAAAATATCAGACATTCTCTCAGTATCAAAAAGTTTGATATAGATACACAATTGTTATTTATACTTTATGCTAAAACAAGTATTATCATTTTGGTGAATTTTGTTATATTAAGGAAGCTTCGTATACCTGTTTTAAAAATAGCAAGTAGAGTAAAATATTAATGAAGCCTAAATATAATAAGAACTAGACTTTGCACGCTTTTTCGCTTGCGTTTTTGTTGATGTAAGGTTGACAATGTGTATGCAAAATTTAATGATAATTGATCGAAGCGTGACAAACAAACCCACATTAGCATTTATAATATTTATTAGGGTAACGTATAGGGAGAAAATACGAGGCAGAAATGCACAAATTTATGCCTGCGTTAGCCTCATCGACAAAACACAAGCGTGAGTCCAATGAATCTCGCCTGCCTTTTTGGACGACTAGGAGGTCAAAGCAGAACGTAGACACCACTAAATGAATGTGCCGGAGATTTGTCCAACAATAAAGCAGCAACGGTTAACGAAAAAGAAAGAATGAGTACCACACATGTTTATATTCAAAGAATAGATGACGTATCCACAGGCTTGAAAAGCGGAACGGCCTACGAAAATCAGGACATCAGCTACGCTATTCGCACTGGTATTTAAAACTAAACGAGCGACTGTTATTCAAATAACGATCGAACGGTACTCGGCTTCCTCCATCGCCTACACTTGACAGCAACCTTCGCGTTAATTGTTGCTTCTCATTGTCAGATAATCTTTTGATGTTCAAGCTTCATTGTTCTAACGTTGAATCATCCTCCAGTAATTGTTTTTCGGGGATTTAGACTTTATGTCTTGAGGTAATGTGCGCGCAGTAAGCGCTAGCTACACAATCAGAATGATACCGCTATACCGGCCGCTCAGTCATTATGCTAAAAAACCCTAATAGTCCATAATTTGATCTGCGGCTAGATAGTCACTGTGCGCGCTTTTTTGTAGTTGGCAAATTTCGGCAGTCGTATCTGATGCAAAATCGTCATGCTCGACCAAAAAAACAGCATTAAGAATCTAAATCGAATCACGTAGAGTTGATTGATTTTTAAGTTAAACAAAATGTGTGGAGCTATTAAATTTGTGTTACTTTATGGAGGTTTATTTTGGATACATTCATTATGATACAAAGCGACGCTTATGAATGTTAAGTTACACTGTGTTTCCAATGCTAGCTTACCAAACCTAATGTTAAGGTGAGGGTATAAGCTTATAAATAAAGCTTATACCCTCACCTTAACATTAGGAAAGGCGCTTAAGGATAATTTCAGTCAAGTTATTTATTTAAATTCAAACTAGTTCAAACGAGTTAGTGAGCAACCTGTCTAAACTAATTAAAGTAACCTGTAGACAACTCTTTCTCGAACAGGCCATAAACTTTTTTTCAACTGATTATAGTCCAAGCCTCTTTCTGTATAACCTATCAGCATTTTTTATAGAATTCGTATTTTAAATTCAATGCAATTAGATTAATTGAAATGTTCTATGGAATTATTGTAATAGGTAGCTCCATTCCTTTGTTATAATTTAGTTACAAAGAAACGGATACAATAGCTGAAAAATGTTAATTATAATAATATCGTTCAATCAGTTATTATTATAAGTAAACTAGATGTGCCCGCGGTTTTACCTGCGTTTATAGCTACTGCGCCGCTCCCGTGGGTCGTAGCATGAGGTTATATAGCCTATAGCCTTCCTCGATAAATAGGCTATCCAACACTAAAATAATTTTTCAATTCGAACCAGTAGTCCTGAGATTAGCGCGTTTAAACAAACAAACAAACTCTATACCTTTATAATATTAGTATAGATACAATAACTAATAATTAAGCTCTTTTAAAATCAGTATTCATAAAGGTAAATCAAAGAGTAATAAAATTACTTGAATTATTTATAGAATAGTAGTTGTATATAATAAGTATATAAACATTGTTCTTGTGTCTGTACTTTAAAAATAGCTGACGTCCACTAACTAAAAAGACGTGATATGGGGCGCATATGGCTTAATGTCTTTTGAGTTAGCGGACGGCAGATATTATTGGAAATGAACTAATTGACATCGACAATTTCTCTAAAGGCAAACTAATCACTTTTAGATTTTTTGTATTTCTATATGTTTATACTTGCATCACGCAAAAACTTGCAGTTCACCTAAATCCTGACCCACGTTTCATCTGAATTTGTTGAGTAAGACCAGAGATATGGTGCATGAACTATAGATGAAGGTACGGGCAAATACTAGTCAAGAATATAGATAATAATTAATTATATGAAAATGTTTGTTTAGCATATAATAATTATGTTCTTCATTTCTTTGTTAATTATTACCACAAACAAAATTATAGAAGGGAAGATAATCACAATTAGACGATAGTAGATGGACTACAATAAAAAAATTACTAAACAGAGTGAATTAATTGTAACAACAAGAGTATGTTCAAATTAAACAAATTTTCATTTAGTACTAGAATACATTGAATATTATTACAACACGATTGCAAGTATGAATTACGATGAGTGAGGCAGTCGAACAAACAAGAATGTTTATCAGATGGCGACGATGTGCCCGAGATAGCGAACGTAAGTGGACCAAGGGCAGTGGACTCAGATAACACAAGGTTGTCGCAGTGTGCACTTCGAGACTATATGTACTACACCTACCGTATAATACACATTCACTCAATCTTTCTTTGTGAAGTTGATCGGTGAATGAGTATCTCCTCTTTTTTTATAATGGATAAACGAAAGTCTGTTTTTCCATTGCTACTAACTAAAGATGTTGGGTTCAGGGATGAAGAGCCCGCAGAGGATTCTCCGCTGTATTTGAGCTTGTAGTTTGACCACAAGCTTGTTACCCGCAATTGGTGATGGAGTGTTGTTCGCAGCAGGTCGGAGCCACTCCAGCGCGACGTCGTCCTGATACCACATTTTTAGTACGCCCTCGCTGTGGTGTGCCTTGCCCCGGAAGTGCACTTTGGCCGTCTGGGTTGTTATTCTCGAATTCAGCAAGTCCTCCTCAAACTTGAACGGGTACGGATGGCGTTTGCTTGTTCTGCGGTGAGGTCGTGGAAGAGCTTAGTCATCACCGCCACGCAGAGTTCGTTTGCTCTGAACGAGGCCACGTAGCTGGCAGAGCTCCGTTGTTTATTCGTTGCCAGCTTCACATGCTTACTGTCTCCAGTTGGCGTGGTAGTGTCCTCTGGCCGGGATCGTTTATTCCCTGGCACTGAACTTGCCGGGGTGGTGGGTTGGGCTTTGGCCACCAGCCTGCCTGCGCGGTTACCCTGTGGCTTGTATCGGCGGCGAGTAGGGTCGCTAGATGATGGTGGCGCTGGCGCCGCCTCAGGCGTCGCCTGCATCTGGACCTTTTCGACGTTGTCTATTCGGGTAACGGGTTTGGCTTCGGAAGGAAGCTGTCGCTCTTCATTAGCAATCTTTCTCTTTGCCTGAGTCTGCGCCTGGGTGTCCGGTCTAGCCTACTGGGGTTTCTTGCCCTTCTTCTTCGGTTTCCTTCGGGGTGAAACCAGGGTCCATTTCGGCTCGACAGGTTGCACGGGGATGGCGTCCTTGAGAGCCGACAGTTCAATTGCCGTACTAGTAGACAAAACCCCTAGGGGCGCGTCAGATGATACGGTAAGGCATTTTAGGGAACACGACCCGCTTGAGGAAGCAGCTATGTCGTTCCCGCGCAGCTGAGTCATGGACGTTGTCTTGTTGAGGATCGGCGCATTCGTCGGATTCGCCTTGCCCGTGCCTTGCCCTTACCTGGCGCAGTCTGTGACCTGGCTTGGCTAGAACTCAGCGCATTCAGAGCTGCAGTCTCGTTCCAGATTGGCGCATTCGAAGACGCTGCCGGTAATGTATGGAGCATTTGCGCGTCCGAGGAAGCAGCAGCCCGAGAAGTTGTCGGAATTTACGCATCCGAAGGCGCAGAAAAGTTCCGGGACGGAGCTGTATTCACAGTGAAAAGGAGGTTTTGGTTTCTTTTTGATGCCATCTTTATTATAGAAGTTAAAATCATCTATGGAGCGCTCCACCCGCCACGGAGTCATCAGTCGGGGACGTCGTGCGCTCTACGCACGATCGTCAGAGCTATCCCATAGACTTAGGGCCCACACCCTGTGAGATGGACGAAACTCGACGCTGCGAAGAGGTCCGGGGCTGTGTACGACCAAAAAACAAGCCGCACACCTACCACCGGGTTCCGCGCCTCGCTGTCTGCCCTCCCCCCAATTAGGGACTCTCGCTGATAGCCCTCAGACGGGATGTCACAGCCGATTGTACTAGTGGCTAGCTAGCGGCCTCCCGTGTGAAGAGAAATCCAGACCAAAGGGGTGTGTTGAAGGCAGCAAACAACAACAACAACCGGCTCGCTACGTTCTCAACCCTCAGGATTCCTTCATCCTTCCCTAGGGGTTCCTGCGTACGGCACAAACAAGCAGGATCATTACTATGCGGCGTCTGTCGTTCGACGATAGACCCGCCGGAACATGACCTCTCTATCCCAGGCAGTGGTCGTCTGGTGGTTTTAGTTACATCTATTTTAGAGGGAACTAGACCAATAACATGGGGCAACCACTTAAAGGATTCCCCACCAGACTTGTCTTAGGGATCTACACGACTGTTGCGCTCACCCCTAAGACCATCGGCATCTTACTCGTCTTGAAGAGTCGAGTAAAGTAGGTTTGCATCTATACTAAACAAGCAGCCAGTCCAGTGAGGCTAGAAAGCAGAAAAAGCAAGCTAGGCAGTGCAACTATTAAAGCATAAATACAAACCCCTCTCCCTCCTTTTTCGTACATGTGATAATACTAGAAGTTAGTAGCTTTTTGCAATGTCAAAGCAGTCCATTATTTACATTAAAAACGTTGGCTGTTAATGTGAATTGACATTATCTGTACATTGTTATGGCGATAATAAAGGAATTCGTTAATTAGACAGGTCTAATAATCCATCTTTTTCTTATTGTGTTTATAAGAAAGAGAAGTAGTTAGTGACTAACGTTACTAAAACGATTTTAAGTAGATAAATATTATGTAAAATGGTGCAAGGAATTTAGTTGGTAACGGTAAAACATTCGTTCTGAATTCTTGAATAATACTTAAAAATTCTATGGCTTTATAATAACAAAAAATGACGCTGCTAAATGCTAGGAATACAAGTGACAATATTTCAAATAAATTCACATATAAACGGGATTACCTTGAAATGCTTTGAATAGCGATCGAAATTTACATATTTGGAAAATAAAAAGTGACCATTTTCATGAGATGCCGCTTTTCACATTATGCATATATTATTGTGTTACTGTGATTGGCGAACCCCTGACCTCATACTGGTTGTCTATTGAATTATTCATGACACAACTAATCTATATTTTGCCAACAAAAAACGAAGTTCAAAGCCTGTATATATACGAGTATGTACGGTCAGGTGCAAAAGTCGAGTGGCAATTTTTAATAAGCGATAGAATCACAACAATTTGTACTTACGACCTTTTTCAATAAAACCATTGCACACATTTCAGAGAAATACTGTAAGTCGTTGGGTGAAACGATTTGAAGAACAGGGACGTGCTGGTTGGCGATGTTAGAATTGTGAGGTTAAGTTTCAATCCTCTTTTCTTTGTGAAAAAGAATAACTAAGCTATAACCTCAATTATCATTATAATTGTAAAATATTATTTGTAAGTAAAATAAATCTAAATAGTAACGACTAAAGATGTTCTTTATTGGGTAGATAGGTACATAATATTGAAACATTTACGGAAAATTTAATACAAGTTCATTTTCGGTAATCATATAAGTAAAATTTGAAATAAAATGTTGTTTTTCTTCATTATAATTTGCATTATTTATTTATTTATTAAAACTAAAAACAAAATATGTTTTTTTTGTAATTAAACTAATTCTGATAAATAATCATTATTATTTTATGATAATAAAATAATTTACATTTAGTTTAATTCCTAAAAAAACACTTATTGTGTTTTTTTATCACTCTAGCGTAATAAGTAGACAAAAAAACGTTTATCTTTATTATTTGAAAATTTCAGTAATAGAAAAACAAAAAGTGGAAGTGGAGAACCCCACTCGTTGACCGCTCCGCTATTGCAACCTGCGATACAATAGGCAAATTTAAGCATTAATTGTAAATGCGAACTAATAGAGACAGTGTTGTTGAATATAAGGGATAGTAGTTATTATAGTTATTTAAACAAGAACTCGTTTTTGTCTCGCCTTGCACACATGCGCATGACGAACTTTACCTACTATCATTACATTGAATAATGTTTCATTGTTTGCATTAAAACATCACACACACAAAGATATTCGCTCGGTTCAGTATGCGAATGTGTACCTTACGATGCTACTCGATTTTTGTCTTTGACCGTATATTGATTAGTTAATGGCTACTTTTACCATTCAATATTTAAAATAGGGTTAACGTTAATGTGAATTAAATGACGATCTGTGATAAAAACTAAATCATTTGCTTTTTATTCCTATGACAAAAATTGGTTTGAAACTTAGAATTAGGCAAAGACATCCTTACCGAGCTGTGACGTAATAACTCAAGAACGCCGAAGTAGTTGTATAAAAAGTGCCTTTTGCGGCAGAAAATTCAAAAGCTTTCAACTTCTCTATAGATTTATTTTTAATCTCTTTTACTCATACACATACGCATCAATGATTTGCTATTTTATTGGTGTAAAGCTAGTATTTAAATAACAGACAAGCCGATAGAGGTGTTACTTTTAAACATTTGCACAGTTATAAATTAACACATAGGTACTCATCTAGCAATGAACTGTTATGTAAACATACATTACATTCGATTCAAAAATACATAGAAAAAAATGCATAGAGCAAAAAGGATTTAAGCAAATAAACGAACGATGTGAGGATGCTGAAGTTTTTTAATAAAGTAATTTGGAACCGGTTACTATAAACAGTTATTAAAGTTGCGAAATATTCAACATACAAATTAAAAATTAAAAACATAAATGATGGATCACATTACGCTCATGCATAAACAGTAATCTCTGTGAGGTCACATTTGACAGTAAAGGACAAAATATTCGCCAACAGTTTTATTTAAGTGTTATCTTTTGTCATACGCATGATCATGGGTAACGTATTGGTACAGCCAGTTTCATAATTACTTATCTGCAGTTCAAAATAGTTCATATAAAGTGTGTGTTGTGATCAATACTTACTAATATTATAAAGCTGAAGAGTTTGTTTGTTTATTTATTTGAACGCGCTAATCTCAGGAACTACTGGTTCGAATTGAAAAATTATTTTAGTGTTAGGTAGCCCATTTATCGAGGAAGGCTATAGCCTATAGGCTATAATAATATAACATCACGCTACGACGAATAAGAGCGGATCATCAATGAAAAATGTTGCAATAATAATAATATTAATAATATTCTACCACATATACATAACACCCTCTAGCCTAAACTAAGCAGAGCTATATACATATATAGATATAACATCACGCTACGACCAATAGGCGCGGAGCAGCAAAGAAAAATGTTGCGAAAACGGGCAAAATTCTCCTATATGAAGCAGACGAAGCAGCTAGTTTAAAATAAAATAGATTAGAGATGCTAACGAATGAATGATGATTTTATTAAAGTTTATTTAATATATTTAAAAAAAATTTAAATTAAATATAACAAATTATACAAAGCAGAGGAATAATCGGAAAAAGGATAAGGTAAGGAATTAGTATATAAATAACACTACATTAAAAAGGTCGTTGATGGCATGAAATGCACAAATTATTTAGTACTCCTTGATATTAAGGTCGTAATGATAAGAATTATTACGGCCTCTACTGGACGCGGAAGAAATCAATTCATTATAAGTTTGCCAAATTGTAAACAGTGTTATCACACTGTAGCGATCATACAAAAGTGCTGTCACACATTTAGTCGGTTTAACTTTTAAGTAAACAAGTCGCCTGCTAAGAACTTCAAGGTTGACCTCGTAGATAAGCGCGATAATTTGGGACATAACGTTTGTGCGCGCGCATTAAAGGATATTTTTAACCGCAACTGATAGACAAGATGGAGTCTAAAAGGTTTTTAACCTAAAGCCATAACTCACGATAGGGTTTATCAGGGTAAAAGTTGGTAAGTACTCTGGGATGGAAGTTGGTAAATGCGAGTCAAGGCCAGTGCGGCCTCAGAAATAGCGAGAGCGACGAGCGAGATGAAGTGCGCTTAATAGAATAATGTGTCCTCTACAGCCTTGCCCTCGTTCCGCGGCCTAGTTACCGTCCTGAGCAGGACGCGCTTTTTAAACACTTGTTGAACTGATTGAAAACTTCAGCTTCAATAACATTTCGTTCACACCTCTGAGAACTTGCTCTGCGCGTTCAGCCTATGTTATATTACTAAGTACGTTTATTTATTATAAATAATTGTTTAATGATGCAGATAAAATAATGAACATCGAGGAAATCGATAGGTTTTCCTTTATTTAGTTCAATAAGTGTACATCTCGTATGAGTAATTAAAGAGAATCTTTCTAGGGAGCGACTACCACAATTGACAGGTCAGTGTGTGTCATTGGTTAGTGACGTCACTGGCGAGTGGGCGCTTATCAGTTTGGTCAGTGGAAGTGGCAGTGAGGGCGCTGCACGGCGGGTACGAGAAGTGCACCGCGCATGCGACACCGCTGACTCAAACAGAACGCATGCGGCCGGGTCAAGGCTGCGCTCGCGCCGCGCCGACGATTCTGGCCCGGTTTCACGAAGTTCAATATCGCCACCTAAATTTGTCACTTTACGTTACATTCTGTGTCGCTACACGAATTTATTCACCCACGTTGTTATAAGCGTAGCGTAGGTTACAGCTGATACGTAAATGGGTATATTTAAATAGTAGTTCTGCAGAACAAAATAAAACCTATGACTTAGATTTATGTAATTGAATGATGACGTAGAATACGGAGAAATAGTAAACAAACAATAGTAATGCATAGTCGGTACTTACACTGATTGCACTCTACAAAGGACGTTCTTATCAAACCTACCTACTGGATGCCGTTGGAGCCGACGTACGATTATATATATTTATTTACCGTCAAAATGACTTCCGCGGCAATGTTATAACGTATTTTACATGAACGTTTCACGAACAAAAGATCATAAAATGAACGTTTAGTTTGACTGCATCTAAATATGCAATATGGTTATTTTCCTTGTGCAGTTTATCATACACGTATATGTACTTGTGCGCAATATATTAGTTTATTATATGTATGTATATATGGACGGTATGACCCACCTTGTCAATAGCAGAAATTTATGAGGCCCGTGACCCAGTTTCATCCCCTCGCGAATCCTAAGTGCCTGTTCCCGACCACAGCAATTGTCTAGATTTATGTTGGTATCCGATTTGCGTCGAATGGCCTATTTTGCATAAACTTTTTATTCTGCGTCTAATATTAATCTTGTTTTTTACTCTATTTCGGGGTATCACGAGCTTTAAAATTAAGAACAAATTCATTCTATCAATTTTATACTATGTCTAGTTATATATGTAACTAGTAAACTATAGCCTACCGTTTTGGCCAAGTGTAGTTTGACAGTCTTCTTAAAACATCATAAACATTAGCTTTCCTAAAAATAAGCATACGTAATGCGCATAAATTGTCTTTACTTTTTACCCTAGCTAAAAATAGAGAATAGCTAGAAAACTTAGTTCTAAATTAAAGACATTCGAACGGCTGATGCCAAGAAAAATTGCTGCTAGTCGCAGGTATTTTGAAATCTAATGCAGTTTATATGAACTTAAATAACATACATCAATTTTGTTATGCCGTTGTTGTTTTTTTTACATGGTTTATTAACCCTTGGAGGTTATAGCTGATCATATCTTTGTATTAAATTCAGATTAAGCTAGTAAAAGCAACGAGACCTTTACCTAACAGTGGGACAACCAATATACCTACCCTTGATAAAATGCCAATCAATATTTCATTTTATTTAGACGATTTTCTAATCTAATGATGCTGCAAGGACAATAATCAAATTGAACCAACCTTGTTAGAATATAAAAAATCAACAAAATATAAAAATGATAAGAAATCTTTTTAAAGAATACCTGTACTTTGGAGTAAGATTTGGTTAAGAAATTATTATTAACTATTAATTAATTATTTTAATATAATTTATAGAAACATATATAATTTCGCAAATATTTTATATCACTTGAATTGAGATCAATCTCTTGGGAAACTGATTCTAAGGTATATTTACCTATAGGTATTTAAAAATCAAGGCATGTATTGCATCGTTACATAATGCGTCTCGCCTATCGACAAACACTCAGTTATCGCAACCAAGGCCGCAGGACAACTTGTTAATGACATGTTCACGAGTGGCGTCATCACCTACCATCTGTACAATGTCGCGTGCATTCCATAGATAAATTATATTAACTTGACATTAGGTTGGCGATCAAATGTTTAAAACCCGTTTTTAAATTAATACCTTAGAATAATAGCATTGATAATAATCCAAAGAACGACAGTTAACTATAAATTGGATCTTTAAAAATAAATTCATTTGTGCGTTAGCGGCCTTCGATTTGACAATATGCACGCAAAGTGCACACGCGGCAAATTTATGTGTGTAAATGAGTTTAACTGCCTTCCCTTTGCACGCCAGTACTGGTCTCTAACTCTATATTTTATAGTATTACAACGATCGCAATAAAAATTGTAGTCGCACGATGTTACATTACAAGTTTAGAGACAAGAGTTCGCAAATGCCGCTGCCGCATGCTAAGAATCATTTAGAATAAATAACATGTCCGTCAAAGTGATGTTCAAAGATTTTCACGCTAAATAAGGTGAGCGAAGTATTGATGAGAAGAATGCATAAGTATTTCATCTAATTAATCCTGTTTCATTTATTATGCACTAAATTCATCGGCAGGTATTCAACATATCATAAATAATTCAGAGTCATTCAAAACAAAATTAATTTCCCAAACGCAAAGAAATTCGGCTTGTTTGGCGCCGAGCAACAGATTTGTGCATTACTAGGGTGCAAAAATACACAGTCAGTACCCATAATAAGCATACCTACGTTGGAAGTGATTTATTATACTTATGTTCCGTTCCGCCCACGATTCGTTAACCCATACGTCATTTGTAAAGATTCAAAAACGAGGTTTTAATGGTACTTTTTGCAGCGCCGCTTGTTATTAGACGTTAGAGACAATAAAACAAGCTTGGCTCCTGTTACAAAATTAATGATATGCTGTGTTTGTACCAACAAGGACGTAAACATAATGATTTACAATCTCGGAAACATATTAAATTATAATTTACAGATCGTTCCAAGTAGCTATTCTTTAGTAATAGATTTTAAGTGACTAGATGCGGACTGGTGCCACAAACTGTGTGGATGGCGGAGCAAACTTCTTACAAACTGATGGAATCCGATGTATTTCTGCGCCGTGCCAACATTGCCCATCAATCTATTCTCAGACATTATTATGAATGATTTACTCTCGCCAAAGAGCGAGCGAATAAGATGTATTTCAATTGATTACCAATTGAGTATTGTAAGATAAGTTGGCGCTCTTGTTCTATCTCTTGGAAAAGTAATTCTTTATTTATAACAGTAATGTGTTTTTTATCTGTAAACATGAAATGGGGCGTGGTTACTAATTATGCGTTCTCATGACTGTACAAACTATGAGATCGTTACATTCCAAAATAGACTGTCCAGGGTATCCCATCCCTACAGTCGTTTGCTAAAAATAGTAATTTTCGGCAACGTATATTTCTTTTTGGTACGTTTAGGCATAGCAGTGTTATTTCGATGTTGTGGTCTTGGCAAAACGCTGTAGTCAGACTATTGCACTGCCAGTATAGAGATTTCTTTTATCTACCGGTATGACTTTTAGGATGGGATCTACCGGTATATTTAGTGTGAACACTAACGACCGTGAGATGAGCTCTCGCTGGGATGCCGAAATTTCTTAAAGCTTTGCATAGTCTGCAAATCCTCACTTACTCAGCTCAGTAGAATACGGCCTTATACATAAAGTTTTAAGAACTCAGGTCCAGCTTTGTAACAGTTTATAAATAGTCCCGATATTTCCGTTACTAGTAACGTGGACTGGATATTTCAAACTAACAAAAACTAAAAGTCATTTCCTGCATTACGAATGCATTAAGCCCAGGTGCAATGAGACCACTATAACGATCAAAGTTATAATTCCTAGGTTAGTATTTAACCACACTAACTAATTATTTAGAGACTAGACGTTATAGGAGGACAGAGAACATCAAGCTAAGGGCAAGACAAGGACGGAAGAATATTACGCACA
Source organism: Catocala fraxini (assembly GCA_930367265.1). Lineage (NCBI taxonomy): Eukaryota > Metazoa > Arthropoda > Insecta > Lepidoptera > Erebidae > Catocala > Catocala fraxini. The sequence goes on from OV884032.1 coordinate 10,597,441, forward strand.
GTAATTAAGGCGATAGATGGCCGTTGAAATGTCAGCAGTTAATGTAAAGTATAAAAGCATGGTAAAAAGTTTGCATGTGGCTCGGACGTGATCTGTTTCTACAATAAGTAATGGGCAATAATTTATCATATTGTTATATGGTAATAATACACGTATTAAAGGTGTACAAAACAATGATGATTGATTAAAAGCCATTTCATTGAACGATTTGATTAAGAACCAACTGACAACTAAAAACAATTAACGGGTTGGCAAAATGTGTTTATAAAATGTACGGTTAACGTATTGTTACTTATCGGATAATAAAGAATATTCAAAACAATAATCTAAATATCTGCAAGCGTAATATACACATCTCCTGAGTATTCTAATAAGCTGATTGTCATAAAGTTTATGACATTACAGTAACATTATGCCCAAAATACACCTCGTAGACGCCATCACCTGTACTGCAAAACTCTTAATCGGGAATTACGATCACATTTGACATTCTGGAACCGGCTATAATACACAATTTAAACGACTATGCATGCAATAATTCTTTCTATAAGTTAAATGTTTAGCACCAACCACAATTTTATCTTGCTTTAATATTCGTTGAATGAAGCACCTCGCAAAATGATTTACAAGGCTTTATTAAAGGGCAACACCTCGAGTCAGGCAGCGCTCGTTGAGCTATTGTCCGCTGCATTCAATAATTAAAAGTCAAAAGGTTTCGCCATCGAATCTTGTTTATGGTAGTCTGTAATTACAAGTCTCTCTTATTTGATCGCATCCAATAAATTGCAGTTCGACGACATCTGAACTAATAAATCTTACAATTAAAACGATCTTCAAGATTTTAGCGCGGTTACACAAACGTACCGCGTTCGTATGACAGAAAACATCTGTGATGTAGGAAATATCAAGAAAATAGTTGTTTGTAATGCAATGCGGCAGTAAAGCTCACGTATTATTGCTTTACCAATACGAATGAGGAGAGAAGTTAAAACAAGTGCACTCGTTGGCGACGCAAGCCTTTGCGACTATTCCACTTTTATTCCTAGCACGAACAATAGGCCTGGCGGTAATACAGCCGGTTTTGTTGCCTTCCACCGATCATTGGTGCAAGTTACGATGCTATAAATACGGCAGGACGTGCCCGTGACCCGAGCAACGCGCCACTCGCACTGCGCCGTGCGCGTACGCAAGTTAAATGCACTATTTTGATATTTTTCGCCTTGTTCGCTACTTTCCGATTTCAATTGAGTTATTGAGAACTCTAAATGTTAGTTTGAGTGCAAACGTGACTCTAAATGAAAATATGACGCCTTTACTTCGTGTAGACGCGAAAGATGTTTTTGTCGACGAGAAAAGTAAATTCATCTTACCGGTTCAGTTATTCTTATTATATCTGAAGCAACTACACTAAGTGCTATTTAAATTGTATTAATTTATAAACGTCACTTAGACTGGTCTGCAGTTAGTATTTATGGAATTATGATATCAACCTCGTACAGATTGAGATATCTGCGAATACCCAAAGCCATGAGTAGACAAGGCCTTGGCGTGGTTCCAGCACAACTGGGGCAAGCTCTCGTGGTGTCTATCAGTAGACCGTTTGTTGGCAATCGCCTTAATAGGTTATATAGAATTCTCAACGCTGACTACATACATTACTCAAGAGGCACTTGCACGGGTGAATGAAATGTTGTTGTTCCTTGAAAACAAATGTGCAGGTATTCAATGAATGCAAACATTATTTGAAGTGTGTACTAAAGATGTTAATAATCCCTAATTGCTTCCACAATCGTCACTACTTTTCATGTATTTCTGAGGTACATTTTTATGACTCACTAGTCACTATGCCAAAATTATGGCTGCAAGACATAACATGTGACTAGATTCGCGGTGATATAATGAGTTAGTTGAGGTAAAGACAAACCTTGGGCCTGCCTTCCCATGTTATTGCTTATTGGTGCTTATTGGCCATGACCGTGACTCGCAATTAGATATAATTACCTTCAATTTGTGCTGCTACCAATGTTATTCGCGGTGGTCTGGAGTTGACTGATGTCTAACCAGCGCTCTGCAATTATTTTGCCTTTGCAAATCAAACCTCGTTAGACTACTGCGGAAATGTATTTGCTCGGAATGTAATTCTTATTGCGTAATTCACCCTTTCTGGTAATAAAATAAATAGCTGATGGTAACAAAGATAAAAACCGTTTAGGCCTTGGAACCCGAGCCTTCGTTTAACACTTGCATGACATGTGGCGTAATGATTCTAAATACAAGCTATGATCTCAAAGTAATTATAACGAACGTGCAAATTATCAAACTTCCCACATGTGCCATATTTTTAATGTGGTCGAGCGTTATTTTTTGTAATTACAAAGTTGGCAAGGAAGTGGGAGACGACACAGGCTGTCAATCCGGTACTATTATAACCCGCAAGTTGGACTTTTTGGCAAATTCTTCTCCTGAGCGCGGAGTCAACGTTTGCTCTGACAGCTGACACGGCCCATGTCTAAGAAATAAATAGGTACTTTTAATAGACGTAGAAATAAACAAAAATCTTGCAATCTCATTGTTCCGCTGTGATCGTGAATAATTGCCGGCCACGTTTATTCTGATGAGAATATTTTTATGCGTTTTATTTTAGAAGTTAGCGACCTGGCTAGAATTTTTATATTTTAAAAGTAAAGTTATAGTTCCTTGGTAACAAAAGCGACCTAGATGCATGTTATCGTTGTGTCATCGCACCTAATATTGGCAGTCCGAGGACAATGCATTACGCAACGAGGTAGCGAGTGCGCTTGCATCGGCAGTCGGCGCACGCGCAAGCAACGGTGACCGCGTCGCCCGCGCCTCGCGCCGCCTGCGCCGTGCATCGTCGCCGCGTCGCTTCTGTGACCCAATTGCTGCTTGATTCCAGTAAACACTATTGTACTTTATTCGGTGCTCTTTTGTCAGAAAATGAATGTTCGATTAACTTACTACGAATACAAATAAGTTCTGCCTATAGAATAGATGGCCTTTTTTTTTTTTTGTTGTCGTGGTGTAATGCTCCTTATGCATACCCTCTCGCCACAAGGGGAAGCGAGAGGGTTATGTCGGGCTCTCTCGAAACTTCGGGCCTACCGACTAAAACCCCACGGTCTGCCAACGTGCTGCTTTGTATGATGGGTGGGTAGCTGGAACTTAAACTGCATCAGCTACTCACCTAGCAGTGCCCAATACAGACAGAAGGTCTGCGGGCGACGACTCCTGAGCGACGCCCCGACACGACTAAGGGCGTCGCTCCAACTCAATACCTGACGGGCGGGAGATCCCCGTTCTCCCGCCCGCGGTCTTCGCTACGGCGGCATAAGGCGAGCATAAGCGCGCCTGCGCCGCCCGGTTCGCCGGCGGCGGCACGGATCCACCAGGATACTTTCCTCACGGATCCGCTCCGCCGCCTCCTTCTGCGAGATGACGTCCTCGCAGAAGGATGCAACCGCTACCCACTTCCTCTCGCTGTCGACCATGGCTTTAGAATAGATGGCCCTACCTCTACCTCTGTAACTAAATTGCTTAGTCCTCAACCAGATTACCAAAAAAGCTATACAACGCATACAACTTTGCCAATGCAATTTGATTTTGGTTTCAAACGACATAGGCATCAGAAGAAAAATTAAAACCATTAATCGTCTCTAAATGTGGCTGCAAGTTTTCGTAGAACTTATTATTACATTGTTAATATCCTGACGGCTCAATGTGGGTTGTTTACGTAAACCGGTAATAAAGAGCCTGCAAAAACACCTAAAACAAACATCGATATTTCACATTAAGTTTGTTTTCGAGAAAAAATAAATTTTCTCGCGGAGTAACTCGTAAATAAGCTCGTAAAGCACTGCCGATCCCAATTATTACATTTTGCTGACTTTAATCATGATTAATATCCGTTTATCCACATTGCGGTCTCACAACAGGATACCGATTACGCGAATTTCCAAATAAGATATTTTCTTCTGGCTAACTTGCCCTCATTATTGAACAACTGTTGTTTTCAAAACGATCGGGTAAGCCTCAAATATTATTAATATAAGAAATAACGGTTGACTATTTCTATGTTTAAGTTCAACCTAGTAGTAATTGGCGCGCAATCGCATCAATGCGTAGCCAAAGTTCCCAGGGACTACAATACGACGGGAACCGACAAGCCTCGAACCAACTCGCAATTTCATATCACTACTCGGACTCGATAGTTACATCACGTAAATGATAGTATGAAATTGATATCAACAGAAAGGCATATAAGGTGTTGCATCGTTTTTCAAAAATACGTCTTTTGCTTAAAGCTTTAAGTCTCTTTTTGTACCAGCAAGAATATTCTAAGCTCATTCGAATGCGAATACATGCGCGGCGCAGCGCAAAATACATTCAAGCGAAAGTGAAGCCAAGGCTTTTCACAAACAGTCTAAGTTTATTTAACTTGAGCTAACATTGTCTAGGTTGCATTATGTAAGTGTTCGTGTGACTGCGAGGAACGGTAACATGGTTCCTTAGCAGGTCACATTGGTGCGAATGACATCAGTCGCTGTCAAGTGCATAGGAGTCAACGAACAGGATTTAGCATTGCGTATGCAATAGACGCATCGTAGCCTTGACTTCCTCCAGTCCTGGCATGGCTCACGGCCAGAACCATTCACTGACCCACTACGCGTCTTTGGAAAGTCCTGTATTATTTTGTTTAATAAGCAGCTATAAATTTTTGTGCAAGAGCGGCTGTGCATCATTTAAGATGGCGACTGCATACTTGATTCTGGCTACATTAAAGGTTTAAAGAGGAATGAGATGTCTAGGTGCGGTTGTCGTCTTATTATGTCGCGGTAATGTTGTACGGGCGACCGGTGCGACTCGACGCTGCGACGTGGGCAGTTAAAGCTATGCAGCCGGCGTGTTAACCCTGCTATTATCTTTTAATACCATCGACTTCATTATTCGCTACATTTTTTTGCGACCGCAGCGAGGCGCGGCCGGCATCGCGAGTCGCCGACACGGGTTTGATAACCCGGAGACCTTGGTCTTAATTGCGCTTGCTCGGACCATTCCGCCGCGGCCACTTTTTATGCGCCTGCACATCGCTAGTAAAAACACGACAACGACGCCTACCCACCCGGCTCTAAATGTTGCAATAACTCGAAGAAAACTCAAACTGGTCGACAACTCCTCAAACTTGTTGGTTTACCTCAAGTGCGCTCTACCGAGAAAGCCACACTTAGACATTCAGAATCCTTTGCAGATCTTACTCGATAAATCAGCTTTCTTGTTATTATAATCAAGAAATGGCATATGTTTCGTAGGCACGGACACAGAAAACTAAATCATTAAGACACATACGAGTTTATAAAGTAGCTGCATAAAAGAAATTGTTCTTGACAGATACCTATACTACATTTTATTTACTTTTGTTTCAGGTAAGGAACAACTAGAAGCACATGTTTACGATTGCCAACAAAGGTAACACACCTTGACAGTAACATTACCATCTATATAGATTGTGTATAAGATGTAGGTACTTTGATGTTTTTCATTTTTCTTCCGAAAGCCACAACAAAGGATTCGATGGCTTACAGCCAAGTTTCGGCTATATTAATCATTCCTCGGTACGTAAAACCCGCCATTTATAAATCTGTACATACCAACTAATGATAGCAAGCATTAAAGAAAATAAAAGTTTATTTATTTAGATAAAAATAATTTAAAACCTGAATGAGTCTAAATCCAAAAAAACATTATCAATAAAGTAAATAAGCCATTAGCAATAAATTTATGAGATATCTATAAAAGCTTTTGATAATATGAAATTAAATATAAACTGGAATGTGTTGTAGGTAAAAGGCACTGACCAAAAAGAACGGAACGAGTTGATTTTAACGAAAACCTGCGATGACGTCAGACCACAGTGACAAGTAGGTAGTTATACCTTGTAACCTTGAGTGGTGGCCACAGTAGATCGATCAATTTCATCTCTAATTTACATTTAATGGAAAACCTCAGAGCAAAAACACTGCAACGCTCAAGCTAGTACGTACCGGAATACAGATACAAGGCTGTATCGAATCGTGGTAGGAATACCTATATTCAACACAAGTGCAAGGTTTTTCTAGTATTGGAACCAAAGCTGTATCAATTAAAATTCTCGTCTTGTAACTTTTATCAAAATCTATCTCAATAAAACGAAATGATTTTAAAATATATCCAATTAATTAACAAGATGTAGAATCGATTAGAACGTGTTGACCAATAGATGTATTTTGAACTAATGGAGCCTGTAACAGTAACAGATAAGTATCATTGTTTTGGCCTTAGGTTCTATATCTGTTATGCTCATATTATCATAAACTACTCCACACTGCTTAGCAATGGGCGGGCACCACTGGTGCAAAGCATACCAAATCGAGATGATGATTTAAAAATTATAGAGTTTCGAGTCAGCCATTAATTATATTATAGATACACATGTGTAACCGCAACTTAACATAACGTTTTACTAAAATAATGTTTCAGTTTACGAGGGCTCTCTAACCTGACTCTTCAGGATTTGACCATCTTAATATTTGTGTCCCTTTAGGAAAGCACAGTGATCTCTTCTGTCATATTAAAAATTGAATAGGAGAGCAGGAGCGGTTCTTCTGAAGAGCTTACATATATCATGCGTTATGGAGAGGATGGTTAGTTGTATAAGAGTCATGGCGTTTGATTAGCCTGGCATGGCATACGTCATGTGTGAGTGGCTATCTACCATGTACACGATTTTATTGCTTCGTCCTAATTAGAATATAATATCCTGCCTTAAAGCTGTAGATTTATAGAACATACTACTTATTGAAATTAAACTGCTATATACGGATTTTATCGCGTTGTTTATTTGACACTGTATTACAAAATTTTAAATTATTTTATAAATTAAATCTAAATAGTTTAATAATAATTTAATTAGCTTAAAAATTAGTAAAGTGTAATAGTAGTAGCAGTGTAACAATTTTCAAAATTTTGTAATAAAGTGTCAAATAAACAACGCGATAAAATCCGTATATAGCAGTTTAATTTCAATGAATAATATTCGCGTAAATAGAAGACAATATTACATACTACTTATATTGAATAAAAATTTTAATCCTGAATACGTGAAGTAAGAATTCCCAAATACATAGTTGCAGTAGTTCTAAACATTACCCTCAACAAACACAGAAACAAATGCGCACTCTCTCTTTAAAATTAGCATAATAGTATGGACGTCCTAAATCGTGTGCTGGTTGCAAGACTCTTCTTATATAAACTTTGTTCATAGCATAAATTCGTTGGTCCCGGCAGTTACCATATATTCCAACGATTTCATTACAAATTTGTTTCTTTATTCTTGACTTTAAATCACTAACAATACTTCTAATTCAAAACTCATCCACTTATGAGAACTTATTAAACATCTAGATGAACCATGTCATATATATGTATCGACACGTTCGTACCCTCGAGTTAGTGAACTTATAGCGGTACAAAGTCGCGTCTCGATACACCAGAACACGTTGTAACGATCGTAAAAGTGCATAAATGAGGATAGGACATTGCATTCGAGTCACATTAACCTCTTTAGCTTAACATCTAGTGTTAGTGTGTAAGTGAACTAACTAAAATGTACTAAAAAAGCTTTTGTCATTACGTTCGTAATGTAATATAGAAAGCGATCGGTTCTCTGTTCGAGTTTCTCGAGTTAGATTTAAGGACGTCGCCACATTTGGCGTTGGCGTTTTCCAACCATGACTTCCATAGTAAAAAATCATCAATTTATGTGTATTCTTAAACAAAAGCAATAATAGTGTTTGAAACGTTGAGTTTGAGCGAATATAATTAGCATTAACAACTAAGAAATAATTGCTTCTTTTATTTTAGGCGCGTGATGTTTTGACCATTCTAATTTAAGAAGAACTATTTGTATACAGAAGGTATACAATATAAATACCGCCCTCGCTTTCTGCGATTACGATAGACTATGTCCCTATTTTACATTGCTGGTGGCTACACGCAAAAACCGGAAATTATTCTAAATAGGCCGATGTTCTAAGAACAATTGGCGGGCAAGGTTGGTATAATTCGGCGGAGGACGAGTTGGGAGGGAGAGTAGGGGGGAGGGAGGTACAGGAACCAATCGAGCATTTTACTGCACGCACGACTGGACAACGTCACGACTCCACTGTACAAACACTTTGCATGGTACAGCCGTGGAAAAAAGGGCTTCGGCCAAGATTTTTGTTTGTTTTCTAAATAACAACTACCTCCACTGACTTTAATACTCGTTTTATTCTTATGGTAAAAGCTGCTTTTTAAATAAAGCTGTTTACCAGTTTTCTAATGTTTAACCCTGATGTTATGCAATACAAAATTTATTCATAAGAATTTTAAGATTTACTTAAAATTTAAGTTGCTTAATTTATGATTTCTTCTCTTTTAAATTATGTTTTCTTGAAATAGCTACAGAAATCGTTTTTATTTTGATCGTTGGACGCGACTATACCAAATCATGACGAAATATTATTACAAATCGAATGACTATAAAATCGCTTGTCATTTAGCAATCGATATTTGATGTTTAGTACTAGAAGAAGGTGATGGCAAACTTTATTTTATTATCGTTGTATGATGCCTTCAATACATTCCATTTATGGTGGCGAAAAGACGTTTAAAAATCGCATATCGTGTTATACATGAATAGGTAAGTACTCATTTAACTGTTAATGATCACTCTGTGTGGACGTGATAAATCGTACAAACACAATTTGGAACAGAGCCTCCACTCAATGGCATTGTAAGGCAGAGGTAATGCCGTAGGCTATAGGTATTCTTTTACGGCCTGAATAGGTCTATAGAGCTTTTACTGACTCATGGCATATAAACATTGTCTATCATAAATCTTTTTTAAATAATTTAACGAAAGAAATAGAATAATCGTATAACACCTACGTAATCAACATACAAAATGGGCCCTAAACACAAATAATAAATTAATTTTCAGCATAGCATTTAGTCGTAACGTATCCAGATAAATAGTTTTTTTTTATTGCATGATGGATACGATGGGTACGGATGATGGCAGTGTATTTCCAAAACATGGCAGGTCAACGCTCCGTGCGAACACGTGATGCTGTGACGCGAACAGCGCTCGCTACAATCATGGCTGCTCGCTCGTCATTCTTGCTTCTAATCTAATATAGCCGTTGACGATTCGCGAAACAAATCACTGTACATCGTCGCTCAAACGAGAACTAACCATAACTCTCGCTGAGCGAGCAACGAAATGTAAACCAAACATACTAATGTTCTCAATGTCCGTGCGCCGTAATTGTTGAGGTAAAAATGATAGCCGCGCTATGGCTGCTTCATAAATCGCTACCGAACACTCAGATAACCTGAATGGTGCAATTTGGGTCGACGCGCGACGTTCCATTTTTCGACGTGGAGGACATCAGTTTAGTGATTCGTGTCAATGTGTCACACATGTCTACCTAACAAAACAACAATGTAGGTAATGTTTATCTTTTTATTAAGGGCGTCTGCTAAAACAGGTCTAGGTTTGTAATATTGATAAACGATAAACATACCTGTCTGGTATAAATAAATTATGTAAAAATAACAATAACTGTTGATAAGGCTACCTTGTTGTAATTGAACATCTAAGTGGCTAACAAGCCATTTAAAATGCACTAGTGACTTTGAGGTTACATGGTTCCATTTGCATAACATTATAATATTGTATAAGATCTTACTAGAATAGAATACCTACTCGTATTATGTACCTATTTTTAATAACTATTCGCCATATAACTTATAATAATGTAGGTAGGTATCTACTCGGCCAATCTATGTTATATATCTTTATAGCTGCCACTATGTCCCTACATTAATAAAAACCACTGACAGGTTACTGTTTCTATAACAACCAACAAACAGGTAACCAGGAATGTTTACCATTAGATAATTTAGCAAATAACTTTCTCAAGTTCAAAAGTTGCGTAACGAACAGCGAAGTTGTTTTGATAGAACGAGTCTTCATAAATTGAGGGTGTTTTATCGGCGCGCTACATTCTGTCGCCGGTGGCTTGACTTTCTGTGCCACGGTTGCGCGCGGGGGCCGGCGGGGCGGCGCGGTGCAGGGCGCGGGGCGCTGTGACGTCACGCCGACCGTGGCAGTGAGTAGTGAGAGCGGCCGCGTCGCTCGTTCGCTCGCTCTACGTACTCCGCTGACGACGGTCGCGCGCGCGCAACGTACTCGTTTTTACTGCTCGAGCAACGCGTTAACCCCGTCTTCACATCACCGGACGAACTCGTGGGACTCGCGTGCTCTTCTCACCTGTTGCACGGATTGTGTTGTGACTACAAAAAGTTGTTGCCGTTCGAACGAGACTTCAGAGTCCTATTGGATTGCACGAAAGTCAGACAGTGGTTGGCGATTCGTTTCGGTTTGAACGCCGCGTAGACGAATGGTGCATGTCCATAACGTCGCGTTTAGATAGTTCAGTGCGAGGAAAAAGTGAAGTGAAAGCCTTCGTTGGAGGATGTCCCTCGGCGCTCTTGGATTCCGGAGCGTATGACACGCTCGCAGACATGAGACGTCGCTGGTATAACAACGGAGGTTTCCAGACGTTGCGAATGCTCGAGGAGAGCTCGTCTGAAGTTACGTCGTCTTCGGCGCTAGGACTACCGCCGGCTATGGTCATGTCGCCGGAGTCCCTTGCGTCGCCGGAGTACGGCGGACTCGAGGTGTGGGGCTACGATGACGCATACGTCGCTTCTCAGTTATTTGTGGGCTGCAACTTGGATCAGCAGCAGCAGCCGCAGCAACAGCAGCAGCCACAGACGACGCAACCGTTACCGCCAATGCCGTTGCCATTGCCACCGACTACACCCAAATCTGAAAATGAGTCGATGTCATCAGGTTAGATTATATTTCGATAAAGTTTTACATGTTGTTACAGCTTTCTTCTGTAATTATGTGTTAGAAATATAAAGCTTTGCGTAATTTTTTGGCGGCAATCATAGCGCTCGCTCAGCGAGCGAGCCGTCGCGGCTGTCATCGACCTTTGGCCCGGATACCTTGACCGGGCGCTACGAGCCGATGTCTCCTTGCCCTTACAACAGTCACAATCGTTTTGTTTACCTACATTCAGTTCGATTCAACTCTAAAGCTAGCTAGCAAGCGATAACTGATACGATAACGATTTTCAAGACTAGTTAGGATTAGGCTGCGACCGGTTGTCTAAAAATGAATTAGGTACTAACTAATTTTTATGTTGGAATTAGGAAAAGTAAAAGTGGTAAATGAAGTATTTATACGCTTGTACACTGACCAAATAATAATAATAATAATAACACCATAACAATACATTGAAATGTGCGGGGCGTCTGACTAATCTAGGAATTATAGACTGTGGGCGAGGCGGCTAAAAATACATGAATCTATTTAGAAACTCAAGTACGTGCCACTTATACCTAGGTACATATTGCATTAGTAAGTGACATCCAGGTGCACTGTATTATGTGCTAATTTTACAAGGAAGTCGTAAGTCGTACCTACTCTTACCTAACTTGGCCAAAAATACCTTTATGACTTACGGGGTGCAGCGTCGTTATGAAATTTTTACCATCCTTACTTCAGGCATACTTACATTCTTTTTTATGCGTTGATAAGTTTCTGATTTCTTAGTAAACAATAGTATTACGTCTTGGGTTTGATTAGCGACCATTGCCTGCCGTGGGAGGATCGCTGTGTGAGTAATTCTTATCGCGACATAGGTACACTTTCAAGGTTATCGTAGCAAAATTAGTATGTTACATGTGAAATTAAATTCTTGTTTACATTCTTCGGTAATCAAATTTGATTGGACAAGATATATTTTCAATATTTATTTGATTCATTATTAGCAGGACTAACAACAATTAAATAAATTAATATAGCAAATTAAGTGATTCCCAGTACCTACTTGGCATTACCGAATATTAAACTATCACATACCAATATACCTTTATTTTCTTGAAAATCGGGTCAGAAGTTCAAACTCGCAAATTTGACTGTTTTATAAGTAAGCTGGCACTAATACAATAATAATTTGATCTAGTTAATTACGATGGTATAATATTTAAATTTGTATCTTTACTATACACGTGTTTCTAAGTCACGTTTGTGCTGTTCGTTTAATGTTGCATCATAGTGCACAGCCTCAGAATCATTTTAGATGACTAATACAATTGACAATAGAGTAGTTGCTAGTTTGGATTTTATTATGTCTTATCTTACATGTTACAGAAAAACAACATTACCTTAAATGTGAATTAAGAAAGACGCAGGTCTAAGCAGGTCTAATAAATAAGTTTTTAAAATTAGATCATGACTGTTAGTACCAACATTACGTTTACGTGATAAACTTTCTTGTCACCTGCAAATCATAGACACTCGGATTTCGATGATTTTAACGCCGTGTTTATTTTTCTCTAAGCTTTTTTTTTTTTCCGTCACCATTATAAAAACCTTTATTTTAAAGAACATGACTACGAAGCCTACAGTGTATCAAGTGTTTTAATCCAATGTTCCAAACTTATACCGAGTATAAATAGCTAAAATGGTTTAATACTTAATCTATCATCATAGCTAAGGGAGGGCCGTGCTATGAGGGACGCTGAGAGGGCCGCACCCTCACCTCACGCAGCAGTAGAAACGCGCTATTCTTGTAACTAAGTGACTTAAAATAGGCATCGAGACAAAGAATATTCGACAATACATAAGAATTCGCTAAATAAACTTCTACTTATTTATTATTCTGTTCATGCAACAACCAAATAGGTAAACAATTGACATAATGGACAAAAACATGTTTCCAAAAACACAAACGTACTGTGCGATTATCTCATTACATATTTAATACTAAAGTAACGTTTTTTTATTACCGACTTTGGTACTTAACACAAATATTTTTGTGCTTGCAACATAAGTTTATTTAAATCTGGATGGCGCTTTATGTGTAAATATTTTACATGTCATGCCATCAAAGTTTTATAATAAAGAGCGAATGGCAGCTGTGAGTGTTTGAAATTGTTTCAATTTGCCAAGAAATACTGTATTAAACAATTTAAGAGAGCTGGATGCAGTGGTGGTTCGTCGAAGCGACTGCAGTCGTGCTCGTGCCGGTCCAACCGGTTTCACGACTCCTTCTGATGGTAAATCGCATCGCCTGACAAGCCACGTATGCACATGATATACTTTAACTAACTACCTATATGTGAAGATGTTACAAATAAAAGGTCGTAAAATCCAAATTGTGATCTCTGAATGCAAAACGAATCGATTTGTATCCCAGCTCGCGTACATTGTTTGGCTCAGAGACGTGAATCTAGCTGCAGACTTGAACCATTCAATAGTAATACGTTCGAAATGGATATTGAGTCAATATAGTTTCAATCATATGTTGGCTAATGATTTACTACAGATTTGTCTGTATTGTAGCTCTGGTACATACACGTCTCGATATTTTCTTCGTCGTCGCTAAACACTTGCGTTAATGTAAAATCGTCACCCCTTACAGATTTCCACTTTCTTCAATGCGCGGCCGTGCGATAAATTCAAGTTTCACGTACGTGGTACATATCTGACTAATTGCTTATGTTTCATAATTAACTATTCAGCGCCAACTCTCTAGAAAACTAAGTAATGTCTAATACGGATTTTATCGCGTTATTTATTTGACACTTTATTACATAATTTTGAAAACTGTTACACTGGTCACACGGTCACGGGGAGAGTATCCCCGTGACCATGGCTTAAAATTATGTAATAAAGTGTCAAATAAATAACGCGATAAAATCCGTATATAATAGTTTAATTTCAATGAATAATATTTGCGTAAACAAAAGACAATATGAAGTAATGTCTTATTGACTTCTATAATAAGAAGTGACAATATGATTTTACTTTGATGCTTAGCCGGCATTTTGCAATGTAAATTTCGTTTGAAAAGGTTTTGACATTGAAAATTGACAAAAATGACTTAAATCCTGAATTGTTTGTTGTTTATTAGTCATACATATTGTGCGGTTCTTACATTAGAACGTGTACTTAGATATTTTGTGTTTGCCAGGGTCTCTTCCGAGTTTGGCAGGTCGTTCAATGTCTTTCCTTGTAAATTATCTTGAGTATTTGTTTAAGTTTGTGTTAATTGGCATACATTGATGTCACTCTTTCCGAGTCGGTTCGTATTTTTATAATGTCTTGTCTTATACTACACAAAAATTCTATGACATACTACAAGCAAGATGATTTTACTTAAGTTTAACGGTCGTTTGTTTATTTATAAATGAGTTTATTATTCTTGTGTAATTTATGCTATCTAATTTCCAGATCTCATTTTTCTTTAACATTACTGAACGAAGTGAGAAATGGCCGCTAAGCCCGCATGTAACAGTTATCTGTGATGGCTACATTACTAGCCGAGGCTTGGAGTTAGTTTTATTGACGCATTTGGTTCAAATGATGCGTGATGCGGGTTATTTTATTGAGGATGGTTTTTTCACATCTTTCCTCAGTATATTCATTTTGATTACTGACATACGAAGACTGGCAGCATTGCCACGATAAATGGCGTCATCATACATATAATATTTTATGCCACAGTAATGCAGGCGATGCCATTCACGGCGCCCAATGCACAAGCGTGTGCGCAAACACAAGTGCACTCTCTGTTGCCTAACTCTCATGATCCGATGGGATGGTAATCCGACATGACCGGAGAGAGATCAGGCGCAGGACCAACGGCTTTACGTGCTTTCCGAGGCACAGGGGGTGTCCAACACCGCCAACTTCCTAACTCTGGGCTGTTATTGAGATTTCTTAACAGAAAACCCAATAACTTTTTTGTTGGCCCGATCCGGGATTTACCCCAGACCTCATGCACAGCAGTCGCATACACTACCGCTGCGCCATTTAATATAGCGCCGAAACCAGATTTTCAGTGGTTGATTTAGAACCTCACAATAACACATTAGTAGAATATCCATACAGTTTAGTATATTGTTAATTCAGAAATAGCCCTATAGTCAGCTTGATGTAACCTTGTCATCTTAATAATTTAATTGAATATTAAGGTTGATTGTTGTAGAAAAGGTATGAAACTTCAACGATATTACGTCGTATCGGTACTGACGTCTTAAGCTGCACCGGCCCTCTGCCGGCCAGACACAATTATTTTTCCATTATGTCTGGCCTTCCAGCCATTGACAGATTAAATCGGTCTGGACACGTTACCAGGTGATAGAAATGTTCTATAACCTTTATTATTTCTTTTTAGGTATATTTCATATTAGTAAGCGACCTGTTAAGATCTAATTTAATTAGTAAAGCCAAATCGTTCACCGTCTAACATGGTTAAGTAATTTTTTTTCGTGAGTAATATTACTTGTGGTTATAAAAATTGTAGTTACTAACTAGGTATGGGTGAAAATAGCGCTATGGCTAATTGTTATAGCCGGACCAATCCATCAAATTTTACATGCGATACGTATTTTATGGTAAGCTGTTTTTTTTCCAGAACAATCATGAGTATCAGGCCAATGCCATTGTTTCTTAAGAAATATAAGATTTATTACTATTACTGGAATAATACATTCAATATTATATACTTTTTATAAGCTTAACATTAATGTAGAGGCACCAGACTTTTGTGTCTGCTTATTGAGAATAGCTGTTCGTTTACGACTTAACTCTTAAATTATTATGCAAAATAAGATTTATTATATAATCAATTTATGATGAAAGCATTTCTCTATTCTACTGGAAAATAGCGATTTCTAAATTGTAAACTTCCGAAGAAATTGGTTAGATCTATTGAAAAGGCTTCATCATCAATTTTATTACTTTGTAGCGTACTTTAACAAACTTATACAATAAGCCCATTAGGTTTCAATGCTATCATTTTTTATCCAAGTAATATTTAAGATTAACGCCTACTATAATGATTCATTCACATAAAAATTATTCATTGTAATAGCTTTTAAAGATATAATAAAAAATAATAAGTCTTTATCTACGTAAAACAAAGTAAAATACTGCAGAATTTTATTGCTCAAGAGTTACAATGAGCAGTCGTGTAAATTCACCACTAACTGATTCGATTCAAGCTATCTATGTTTATTCGAAAATGCCAAGCTATTCGGATTACTTACCTTGGAACTCGGGCAAAAATTGTTTATTGGCAATTTTTCAAATGTGTTGCAATAAGATTTCTCTATGGTTATCACTTGTTGTTGGAACTAGTAGATTGGTGTTGAGATCCCTACAAGGCTTACGATAGAGCTGGTGGACCAGATTTATTACGTTATATCAATAGTTACGGAATCAATTGCGAAATAAAGCGAGGGTACAGCACAGAACCCCACGGGCCTCACCTGAGGTGAATGTATTGGCGCGTCCGCGTGGGGGCGCCAAGGTCATCAGCGTTTTTTGACACGTCGCATATAAATAGTCGAGAAGTCAGCCATCGTGTACACGGCACTAATTATTTCAAGCCAGTAAATATGGCGGGCTCACTTAGCCGGAAATCATTTGTTTCTCAATTTGAATAATCGTTTGTTTTATCGCAGCGAAAGGGTTACGGACCTCGGCGGGACCTTGCCGATTTGACAGCTGGTCTCGAAAAATAATCTTAATACGAACGCGACAGATTATTTTTTTCTGATTAATTGTGAATAACCTTCGTAAACGAGAATATGCTCAATTATTTAACTTGTATGAATACTTTTTCTTTATAAATAAATGTACCTGAGTAGAGTAATTTTAGGTTATAGTAAGACCTCATTATTATTGTGTTACCGTGACATAGCTTATCTCTTTCTTTGGCAGGTAATTTTAGATTTAAAAGAAGAAAACGCTGTGGGTATGTTATGCAACGTTAATTAGCAATGAGGTAAACAAAAAACGTAATTTTGTCGTATGATAATTATGATTTGATTTAAGTGAGTTTTATACGTACACACGATTTCTGAAAGGCTAACCACTAGTCAGTCAAAATAAAACTCATGTCAAGTGATGTGATGGCTGTTGCAAATTCAGTTAGTTTATCACAGCAGTTGATATGTATTTGACCGTCTGTTAAAAGGTTTTGTTGTTGAACTTCTTTTAAGTTAATGTTATATATAATGTTAATTTATGTCCTGAGTGTTAATGTTACAATAGAATATAGCTAGTAATATATAATTTTGCACCAAAATCCCATTAACATCACGTCCGTGAACAAGCACATGTTTTCAATGTGGAAATGCGATACCTTCTCAGTCGTTGAGTTATGAATGATTGATGATTCCTTAATCAAACAGGACGTTGACCTCCTTGAGCGCGTAGTGATAGCTTATGACTTCATCTGATTTAAATAAAACATGTTATATAACGAACACGTACCAGCATGTTATTATTCTCAAGTTTGCTATACATATATTTATACCTAATAGCCGCTCCTAGTGTAGGTTTCCGTCTACATAATTGATCTTTGTATTATACATTATACAAATCCCATCAACTTGGTCTCTATTTAACTATGCTTGAGCCGCGGCTTAGTGTTAGAATACTATTACTCTATGGCAAAAGCCGCCAGCTGCTGCCAACATTTCGCGAGGGTCATGTGTTTTCAATAATAAAAACGTTTTTGGCAACCCTTTGACTATATAATCTAATGGTCTGTCTGACCCCCTATTTTCTAAGCACGCGGCTCTCATAAGAATCATGCCTATTTTATTGTTAAGCACCCCTCGATTAGCAGCGGATAAACGTAATTATGTTACCTAATATATTTCGGCGGTTTTCATCGATAATTCTGAGAATTGTAAATAATAAGATAATACAATTGTTATGTCAATTTTTTGTGCTCTACAGTTCATTGACATCTAGTTCATATTTACGCTTAAAAACCGATTGCGTCATATAAGGTCTCTAAATTTAATCGTATAATGTCAAATGGGTTCGTAATAGTATATAATATCATATGTTATAGTTATTAATAATTTTCTATGTCGCATTGCCCACTTAAGATCAGAATTACTCAGCGTTCTGATGTCATGACTCCATAACCATAGGTACTCGTACCATTATGTAAGTATAAGTACGCGATGCAATAATTATGATAGTCGTTACCTGAAGTCAAGCACGTAACGTACTGTTCAGGAATTCAATATATACTTCTTTCTATAAGCACGTATAAACCGAGTACTAGGCTATAAAATACTCGTAGAGACGCATAAGGCAGATTAACGAGACTAGTACGACTTCTCAAAGGGTTTTACGATATTATAGGTACATTGAAAAGTGAAATAAAGCTAGAGAAAGATGTTTTTTTTTCTTGTGACGCTATAGTGAATCTAGGAAGAGGCATAGCGGCGGATATGCGGTCGAGCGCGCGTCTCGCTCGGCTGCGCGTGCGCTGCCATCGCGTCGCTTGTTACTTCTATTATCTCAAGTCGACGCTACGCGGCGCGCTCTAACCATCTCTCAGATCGAGTATCTTGAGACAAATCACTCGACTTTAAATTTCTGAGTAAACCAACGCTTTACATACTTTGATATTAGCTTTATAGTTTCGCGCTATGATTCAAACATTATCTAACGTTCGTGTTCTTCCAGCGTTATCTTTTGGCGAGAATGGAGTACTTAAGTAATATTATGAACTGGAATTGCTAGGTGGTCGAGGCGTAATTGTAAAGTTCTAGAGTTTGTTCGTGATGATTTCATGTTCAAGTTTACGACACTGAAACGTTCTTGACTGGCAGTTTATTACTTTGTTAGTGAACGGTTGTCCAATAGATAGAAGATCTACTTACAATAGTTACTTGTCTTATTTGTTTAATAAACCGATCGAAAGATGGGCCATTTAGATAATCTTTACGAACCAAATCTTCATTTATTTGTACAAAGTCGCCATTGTTAATTTGTAGTTTAACTGTATAAACATCCCGGAACTCACGAGTATTGATATAAATCTGATGATCGGAATGGACATTAAGTCTCTGTGTATTGTCCTATATTATAAGCGAATACTATTGTGTAGGCAGAACGCGCACCTTTAGGCATTGTCAATCAAAGACGTTGGTAGGGCGATGATCTTTATTATGATAATCACATTGTTAAAACCCCTGACAAGTTTAACCTGTTATTTGAATGTGTTATTTACGTATCGGCCATGCAATTTGCGTCACAAAACATTATTAAAAGTTACCAGATTTATTATACAAGAACGATTTCTAGTCGCGATACCACGTAAATTTCGGTCTTGTTTTTATAATGGCGAAGTATAAAAAGTAGTTGGAATAAAACGCTCGATTACGCACAGTCACCTAGGAAAATAACTTCCATTATATTTACGTTATAAGGTTTCGATTAGTTTCGTAAAAAGAAAAAAAATGGCTGTCGGTTCGTGGGGTGCGGGCCACAGTCAATGAAAATCGTGCGCAAATGATATCATACAATTTGCGCCTACTTACGCTAACATTTGAGTTCCTATACATTTGAACAAGAAACATTGAGGCGAACTTAAGCACAAGATGTTAGTGTTAGTACTCCAGTCGCTAGGTACGTACTTCACTGCACTTGACCCCATCTGACGCTAACGACTAAATCGTATGACAATAAAAAGGCACATACGTGAAAGATATCTTAATCTCACATCTACGTAATACCTAGCAAAGTTTTATTATATAGTTTTCCTTTTTAAGTGTATTCTCAAAAAAAGTGTTACGTTACTTTGAGGGCGACGGCCTGCGGTTATGACGAACAAACTTTGTTCTCACAGTAAAACTTGGGTAATTGTTTCATACACGTAGCTAATGTCTATTAAAACTTAAAACCTGTTTGTGTCCAGTACGTTGACACATGACACGTAAGAACAATACGGAAATGGGCAGACTTACCACAAAATTAATTGGGTAATACAATACTGTGATACCACTATTTTATTACCTACCACTTGATATGTACTATCGACTTGAGCGACGGTTGACCATTTCAGAAAAAATTTCGCTTGCGCATGTTGACTTTAAGGGACTCCGCGGGGCGTGTCACGGGTACGGGTACCAAGTGTTGGTCTGCTATGCGATTTTAACCTTAGGAGTGGTCATAAGTCGCTCAAGTCGATAGTACACAAAAAATAAAATTTTGAACTCTAAATATTTTCCGTATGACAAATATATCTGAATTGTATATATTAAATCGATAACTCTTTCCTTTTACAGAATTTATTCCTTTGTATGTCTTTATATTCCCGAGTTCGCCAAGGCATAGACACCCACATTCCCAAATTATGTAGAAGTATAGAGTATCTACATTGGGCCTGTTACGTTTTACTGAAAAGAGCTCTTGACTGATACTGATACTAGTCCAGTAGACTTCATATCTGAACACTTCCATACATAAGTCAGCTGCATGATCATCCAGGGTAGACCTCGAAGGCTCAAGCGACAATAAGATTCAAGTAAGCTCAAAATTATGACACTGAACCGACGAGCCACTCATCGTATTAATCAGTAAACTACACCCGTACTTATTCAGTAATCAGTTATTCGACAAGACTTTCCTATGACGAAATTTATTTATTTTGCTGTATAATGTAATGTGAGCACGTCCAATCTGTGGGTATTACAACCTGTTATATATTTAAATTGATGGTTGTCGTTAATATTAAAAAGTTTATTGAATAACAACGTTTTTATTAATTACTAGGTATCTGAATTCACGATGCATATTTAATAGTAGTATCGGATTATTGAATGATTCCCGCAAATTGAACTCGCACGAAACGAGCGAGTCGGCTGTTTTAAATAATATAATTTTTTCTTTAGGCGATTCGCATTAACTTAAGTTTTTGACGTGCGAATCGACAAATTGTAAAGTACGTATTCGGCTATTGGCTCACACATTGTGTATTATGCAATACTATTAAGTTAAGGTACATTCAAATACAGAAGTAGTAAGGGTCGATTCCTTCCGAAACTTTGTGAGCGTGTACGTTCGTTACTTCTTCAAGCTCGAACGGCCCGGCCGGACTGATTGTGATAAAACTTGCTATACAGGTAGCTCATGTGTTGAATTAACGCATAGGATATTTTATTCCGGTATACGTTCCCGTAGGATTGTAGCAGGCCAAGCCGTTGGAAAAATCTTGTATTTTTAATATGAAATGAAACACAAATTAATGAAAAATATCCTTATTAAAATAGAATTCACTACACGTCCAAAAGCCAATTTGAAACACGCTATGACATGAGAATGGAGAATAATCAAACTTCGTTCACAGAGTTATTGATTACTATTTAAAAACACACGAATAAATAATAAAAAACAATAATTAGATTTGTATATGAAATCACACTCAAGGTTAATATCACAAATGGTTATCATTTGTGTCAAAAATCTAAATCAAGATTTCAAAGCAGTAATTTGATATCTTCCAATTGTTGGTAACAAGAAATTGGCTGAATATAATAAGAAGCAGCAAAAACAAAAAAAAAAATATATAAACATATACATAAAGGGCGTCGCAAAATAAAAAAACAATAGTAACATGTGAAATGGATCACAGGAACATAATAAAAAAGTCATAGTAATGTACCTAAATACAGCTCTCTACATCACAATCAAAAATATTAACTAATTATGTACACGATCAATGGTTTTAATCACAATTTAAATCACAGTATTTATCTTATAATAAGTTTAGTAACTAAGCCCGAGTATATATACGACTAACCAATCAATAATTTCTAAATATTTAAATTAACACGACAATAACGCTTACTTCTAATAGCCAGAGTTGAAAATTATTTATAAACTTAGTATAGAAGTAGATATTTGGCTTTAATAACAATTAAAATCACAGTCGTTACCTTATAATAATAAAAATATTATACTAAATACAATAATATCAGTAGACTAATTCCCTTAATTTTTCTATACAAAATCTGTATATTAATTTCACCACAAAGAAATTGGCCTAGTACATCTTTGATTTTTTTATACAATCTTATTCTCTCGGGACTCTATATTGAATTAACAGATTTTTACTATACAGTGTTAAATCATAATTGCTATCTTTGGTCAAAGTGTCTAAAAACTTAACAATGTTTGGTTTAGGTCCTGTCAATCTATTGAATCACGATTTCCAAGCCTCGATGGCGTTATTTGTTCTATGACGTAATATATGAAAAAGAAGCCAATTATCAGAGAAGTAAGCATCCTCACTAAGCCAGATATTAACAAAGTAATCATTAAATTGAGTAATTTTCTTTTCATTGATATTAAACAACTTTATACGGATTTTATCGCGATTTTTTTATAAAATTATTATTGAATAATTTTGAAACTTTAAACTACTATTGTTAAATTGTTTACTTCTATTTAAGCTATTTAAATTATAATAACTATTTTGATTTAATTTTACACTTTCCCCGACGTTTCGATTGCTTTTCAGCAGTCATGTTCATGGGGAGACTGAGATGGTGGTTGTCTCCCCGTGAACATGGCCGCTTTGTTCGTTTCTTTTTCGTATTATTTCCGAAACAGGTGATCACGACTGTACTTTATGTTTTTTGTTCTCCAAATAAACTGTGCCAATAGCCTAATGCATATTTTTGAATTTGTCATTTCGCATGTTAATAAATTAAGTTCGTGCGAATAGCCTAATGAAAAATTATATTATTTAAAACAGTCGACTCACACTTTCCGTGTGAGTTCAATTCGTGCGAATCATTCAATAACCCTCGCATTACATCGAATTGACAACACAAAACAAAAACATTTATACTTTGTTTTGACAGCGAATGAGAAATGCATGCAGTTCTAAACACATGAGTTTTAGATAACCTCAATTTTAATGTATTTGTATAATCGAGAACGTAAATGATTGCTGAATGAGGTAAATTATTTACTAATTACAATGTTTTGTCTACATTCACGAACAAAGTCATGAGCATTGCAACATACTAACCTATTCAATTACTGTATCCGCTACTATAAGTCAAATTTGAAACGCCATCTTTAAAGAAATGTCATAGTTACAATGTAACAAAGATAAAAAATATGTGTTTTTGACTACAATTGTTATGATTTAATGTTACAAGAAGTAATGTGTTGGTATGTTTTATATCTCTCAGTGGTGATAATTCTGCTCGCTTGGCCTTGGACGCCGGGTGCCTTATCGTGTGTTGAACTGCTCTATATCTATTCGACCAGATGCAGAACTACACACTACGCTATAGAAACACATATTTATTTTTAAACAAACTTGAATGCAGCAGTTGCACCTTGCGTTTATATACAGAATATTATTTGTGAGCCATTTATATATGCACGATTGTGTATGTGTGCGTGTCTGATATACGAGGCAGTAGTCAAGGTCGACAATGTCATTGTACGAGCGAACCCGATGCAAATTCACACACATTCACAACGGTTTGCGTGTGTGCGTCCGTAGTGGATGTATTAAAATAATCTTATCATTTAGGTCACCTTACTTTGTAGATAGTCGTTACACTAGCTGTGCACTAGCGCTGCACAAGTTGCAACGTATATTTAAATTTATTTTTATAATATTTTAAAGCAGTTGCAATGTACGCATTCAAGGTCCAGCCAGGTTTATGAAAAGATTGATTGAGTATCGTCGTCTCTTCGGCGCGCGGTGAGATTCCAACTAGTGTATTCAATTTACGAGTCGGATAATGCGTTCGTTGCTCACGGTTAAACCTTGAACGCCGAACTCAGACACTGATTGCGTCGCGAGGTAAATTGTTGTTGTATTTAAGAAAATACTGTTTGTTGTCCATGCTTATTTTATTTTCATACTTCATCGCCTTTCTCTAGGTTTGATCTTGAGTGTTGTTTCTAAACTTAGCTTAAATTTAGGCTGAAAACATTCTAATGGTAGCTTACTGAGTCACAATATAATTTTATTAATTAATGTGGCTTTTGTGTTACAAAATATTAATTTGTTTAATTCGTGTACACTTTACGGTAAACTGCCATAATGTTCGTCATACCAAACGCCACCGAATTGATAATGTGACGAAACGAATATTATTCATTACCAAAAATACTACATAGCGTCATAACTGAACTTGTAAGTTTTCCATACGCTTACGGGTATTTTTTCTGGCAACTAAAATAGTATAAGGCAAGCGAACAGACGGGCGAACAGATCAATGAGTGTGAGAGCGCGTCGCTAGCCAGTACCGTGCAAGCGATTGACGCAAGCGGCGTCAGTTGTTTACAGTACAACCGCCTCAAGTTATTTACATCGGGGTCACAGACACGCCGAAGGAGACTGAAGTTCAATCGATATAATTATCTAACCTGCAACTAACATGTACCTGTTAGGCGCTCGACGCGAGGCGCAAACGATCGCGTTCGACGTTCGCGTAATGCGACAATGACCTCCTTTGACATTAGTGGGTCGTTTATGCAACGAATTGGCAAATGACGGCTAAAGTGGGTGCCTCAAGTCGATGAAGTATGCACGGATGGTTGGGTAAGGCCATCTCGCACTACAAATCCAAAATTGTAGCTACGTCTTCCATTGATTGCTCAAGTGTTTTCGTCGTATAGCATTCATTGTATTGAACGTTATCATGCCGAAATGTAGCGCTTATCTCGTTTACAGGTGTGTATGTGATAGTGGTGTCTATCAGCGTACACCTCCCGGGGTCAACGCTCCCCACGCCACGTGGTTTGTTATGCAATGCAACAGTCGTGTCCTCCAAACTCAACCGATTCATAGGCCCTGTTATTGGGTCACAGTACAAGGCATGCGAAGCGTTCGCGACACGTTTGTGGAAGAGGGTAGATTGGTATTCGTAGTGAAAGTGAACACCGCGAGCACGCTCGTAAGACCAACTGTCTGCCATGTTTAACTACTTCAACAGATTTTATCGACAATGTGTCTTTTGTCGGCAATGAACTACTTGCATGGCAGTAATAATGTCTGCAGATATAGATCTGAAACTAACTGCCCGCTTTCTTGCATTTGTCCAGAGGCAATCCGTCACTCCATATCTGACTACTTGGTGCATTGATTAGATTGTTTTATAGCTCTGTCAACGTGTCAACTCTTAACAAGGCCCATTGTCTAGATAATATGTAGTTGTCTATAGAGGAATAAATTGCTCTAACAACACAATATGTCAGAGAGAACAAGACCCGTTCAAATGATAAATCACGAACGTATCCTGTGTTCAAACTATCGAGCAATTTAAATTGCAAGGTTTTGTACTTGATCCCTTGTGAATGGCATATTATACAATCGTAGCTATTTAAACATAAACGCGCGTTAAATTAACTGTCATTGGGAAATTTAATATAACGCACGTTAAATGTTTAAAAGTGTAGCTTTAAGAGAGATGGTAGCTCATCTATTTATATCTGGTCCAACCATAAACAGTGAGTGTGAAACCGGTCGGCCCGGCTCCGAGGAATGCTCTTGCTAACTACCCTGGCTATCACTACGCGAGAGCGATTGCAAATGCGCTAACAATGTATTTTGTTTCAGTAGCAGCTATAATAAAACTCCTCTCAGTATGGAATTCCAATTGATGCTCGTTACCTCGCAGGTTGTATTGTAGTGTCTATAATAGGATTAATAAATGGCGACGCGTTTTGAATGATATTCGAACGTGGGAACCGATGTTACGCTGGAACATTACTCACTTATGAAACACTAAAATACTTTGCGCATCACATGTTCAAATAATTTCTAGAATAATCATGTTCGCTGTTCGCAAATATATAAATCATGACAGCCTTCTAAGTGTTTGTTGACACCTACTTTATTATAGGCTGCATGTATTATTTAAGATGTTAGCAAAGTCGTCGACCTTCCTACCTGGCTGTCTGCCGAATTTTAACAATGCCATCTAGTAAAGTGATAATTTCAGTGACACGTGATAATCGATGAGCTCTAAATGGCGGTACATATTAAAATATGTCCTCGTTCGTTCTTTAAAATGTGACGTTGGGTAAATAATTTCCGTGATTCCCACATGGACTGTGATGGGCGTGGGTGCGTGTTGATGTGAGACTCCATTAATGTTATAGACTATGATTTAATGGCTATTATCGCAGCTAATCGGAAATCGTGTCCATATTTACGGAAGAGTATATTTTAGTATCGAATATCTATATCAGAACACCAGTAACGTACCTAAAATAAAATCTAATAAAATATGTCGAACTGTTCTCCCAGTGTGTCGAACAAGTTCAAATAAATTGAATTTGTCTATCTACAATCTTATTTTCTTGTTCAAAGATTGTTGAAGAAAATCAGGTTTCACGGACGTGTGGAAAATGCTAGTGAGGAGTAGTTTTAAGAGTTAAAGTGCCGATTCCATTGTTCAACGCGGAACCAATTTATACTATATCGCTTTCTTTACAATATAATGTAGGTACTGATTAATCTTAATGAAAACAAGTAGACTGATTTGTTTATCAAAGCATACTGTTGCCACTTTTAGATGGCATTTAGGTTACAAACATGACAAACACAACAACTTCATATTAATGCAACCGTTGTCGTCATCGCCGTGACAAACAATACTTCTTGCTGACTCAAATTCATTCTCACACTTTATATTAATTCAGGCATCGATCAAACTTAAAATAATTAAAATCATCTCCACACACAAACTAAATTTTCACAAGAATTTTCGTTCAAGTATGGTAAACGGTAGTCTTATAAGACGAGGTGATTAGCAGTTTCGTTCACATTGCTGGTGTGAGGGGTAACGTTGAATGGCTGACGCAAGGGCGAAGAAGGCGGGTCGGGGAAGTTTCGTATATCTATCCACCACGCCTCGTCATTGCTGCAACATCCATCATACTGACAGCACCGATTATTATTACTTCGCTACCACCGCGCACTCGCGCATGCCTTTCACAAAAATTCGTGTGGGGTTAGAAAAGGGTTTTTGTCGACGATCATAACTCATTTTTGAATATATATTGGTGTATGTGGTGTAAGGAAATATCATATATTTTTTTATCATCATCTACCATGCGTTAGGCAAACAATATGTATGAACTACACACTTGTTAGAGACTCTACTTTGTCTCTAAAACTCTTCTGATACGCCTAAACCAGTACTATTCAAAAACTAGTAAGTAATGGAAATTTTCTGTGTTTACGTAGTAGCAACTGCGGTAATATGCGATATTGAGTAATGAATGGAGCGCGGAGGGCGGGCGACCTTCCGTCGTGCGTGGGCCGAGTCCGTGACACAGTTCACGAGATGTGCCACCACAAACGATTATTTCTGTCACATAACTTCTACATGCGACACACTGTTGCGAATTTAGCTTCTTCACCAGCTCTAGTTTAATGTATTTCTGCCACCGCTGTGCCGTGTCCGAAATAAATGACGCTACCCAAGTGCTTTCGCACAGGCTTCGCACAGGCTTCGCACACGTTTCAGTTGTTGACAATTCGTCGTAATATTTTTCTATGAATTTATTAAATACTTTATTACTTTTATCCCTCACACACTGTTAAAGAAGTAACTCTATAAAATCTTTCCGCAAATCTAATATTCAATATTGAATACTTGTGTTTACCTTCTTAAGTTATAATATCATAAATTGAGCGAATAGAAAGAATCCTTAATATTGTAAATAGCACTTACGGTTGGATAACTATGTGCCATTGAATTCAGTTACAAGAAATAGGTACATGTCAGACGTTTTTTCTCTCCGCTTTAGTGATATCGTATCAAAGTTTTTGCTCGTTATCGAGATCTGGTCACGAGGCGAGGAGGCCCTGCTGGTGCGAGTACGGCTCTCTGAACTCACTTACCTAACACATTGGCGTGTACTAATCGATTTCAGTGCATTTTTTATATTTATAAATGTCTGCTCGATAGCAACTTAAATGTTTTGTCCGCATAGGCGCTATCTCTTATATATCTTAACAATAATTTTGTTTGTAATTCACTCGATGTATCGTAAAATGTCTTATCATAAATACCAATTGATTTTATTGCACCTCTTAACAATACCACTAAGGAATCTATACTAATATTATAAAGCTAAAGAGTTTGTTTGTTTGTTTAGTTGAACGCGCTAATCTCAAGAACTACTGGTTCGAATTGAAAAATTATTTAAGTGTTGGATAGCCTATTTATCAAGGAAGGCTATAGGCTATATAACATCACGCTACGACCCACGGAGGCGGCGCAGTAACCATAAATGCGAGTGAAACCGCGGGCACATCTAGTCGGTTATAAAATTAGAAATCAAAATGATACATAACAGTGAATTGTTATCGCTTCCCATTTTGAACTGGTTTCCAACATTGACCGCTAATGACAAATAGGTGACCAAACCGCAGTTGGAAATTTAAATGATGCAAAGTGATTGATCTAATCACTACGGGTGTTTAACATCAAATGTGTTGAAAACAAAGGAGTTCTTTGTCGGCCGATAAGCACTACGTCGTTGACTTATCTCGCCTGATACCCGGTCACTGACCTCGAACGTACCCGGACGAATAGTAAAGTTACGTTTTGAACACTGATACTTGAGTGCGTCATGTTCTTTTTACCAGTTATAAAATTCTTTTTTCGAAAAACATAACCTTGTTTCGATCTACAGACGTGTTGCCATTTAAAGTGTTTTTACGTTCGATAGTATTGCTAGAAATAAGTGAGTCTCGTATAGCACGTGAGTATTATACCATTGATTACTTAACTGGGACAAACATTTTGTTATTACAGCCTCGATAACTCCTCGATCAGCGACCAGTGTGCCGCGCGACCTAGTTTGCGAAGCCGTCACTTTATTTTCCTCGTTTACGTTCACATTTTTCCCAGAAATTAAGTGTTAATGACCTACATAGAGTTTTATTAAGGCAATTGATGGTAAACAAAACGAAACAAATATGGTTTAGAAGACATCGTTGACACGTGATAATATATTATTGATTTGGTCCGTATTTTTCTTATAATATGGAACACGTAATATTAGATAAGTTATCATCGTTTAGAACAAAGAGTCGTTGACCTAGTTGGTGGGCCCATCCTGTTAATTTAAGCCCTTAGACAACCAACTAAATGGATAATTATATTGTCGACGTCACCAAATGAATCATGCCTTGGCCTACTTTCCGGTATATGTATAGGTATATAATGATGTATATTTAATAATAACGTTAACAATTTATTTAATGTTTTTTGTAATAATGTAAATTATTGAATGAGATATGTAATGGTAGTTTGTGCCAGTTGGTTGTTTGTCTGTCTGTGCGGTGTCAACGTCTGCGCATTGTGACCACGAGGTCGGCTGCGCCCGAGCAGGGCAAGGGCACCGATACCGAGTCACGGTCTGTTGCGCGATGGCCCTAATGCGTCACTGAAACATTCAACATAGTTCACAACACCAGTAAAAAGCTCCCTACATTTTTTGCAAACATTGCGCTTGACCCAATCTGCTGTATGATTGTCTGCTTGCAAATGTACTTTAAATTACACAATCGATATTAAACTCGCATTACAATTTGTGGATTTAGTTACCATTTGATCACGTGACTCGCTAACTGCTCTAAGTATTTTATGGTACATACCAAACGATAGAAGGCAGAAACTAAAGGCTTAAAAAAGACTCCATTACAGCTCGTGAAGCACGCAGCATTTATTCTAATTATATCTCCCTCCCTTTTCTATTTACCCATTCCCATGTTTACTCGAAAAGGCGCGCCAGAGCGTGGGTGTGCGGCCGACTAAATTGGGGAGCAGACAGAGACAAAAAACATAGTTTTATCTATTAAGTACGGTACGGGGAAGTGAGAGGGGCCGACATAAACCAACATTCTGTCAATAAATGGAACAATCTGTTGGGGAGTTGTGGCATATCCATTACGTTCACCTCGTACCGTATACGTGATAACAGGCCACCACTTTCTAATTTACGATTTGGGCGATGACGAAACCTTGTAGGAATCTCTAGGTACTCTACCGACAATGTTCCGTCGACACTAACTACGTACCGTGTACGTGCATTGTTGCTAAAATAACAATCTTATTAAATTCGAAAATAGGATATAAAAATATATTTTTAAGAACAATTTAGCAAAGTTGAAATAGCAATTTACGTCTTAGATTTCGCTACGTCAAGGTTGGCTAAAAATTGTCTGTATAAAATAATAATAAGGAAGTGTCAGCAGCAGTTACTAGCGTTATATTTCTTTGCCAAAATGTACATTTTGTAAATTGACAAGGTGTGGCTTTTACACATGACTCGTCGAAGCGTCAGATACGAAATATGAGCGAAATTCGTGACAGAGGAATTTTCGAGCTCGTATCTTAACTGTACCGGATGAGCCGATGGTGTGCAACGTGCAGTCGACGAGTGTTGCGACGGATGTAAACACTTCCACGTGCGTCCGCCCAGTCGCGCTCCGCGTCCGCTCTCCTCACTGAAGATCACTCCGCCGCACCAGCCGCTCGTTTCCTGATTCCACTCAAATATAGCTCCACGCATCATCCAACTTGAGGGAAAGTCTCGTTTTTTTGTCTGATAAATAATATATATTTTACTTTTACCACCAAATATCAAATGCGAAAACAAGTTATACTTACTAAATAATTTATGTAATATTAATACTGAAGAACATGCTCAAGTATTAGCGTTGCTAAACTAATTAAAATGGATGTGATCAGCCAAGATTCCACGCTGGCGTGTGGAGTGACGTGAAAATGGCGATTTTCACCGCGATGCGATTTCTATTTCAATCCGATTTTCCCGGCGCGCGGAGAAACCGATCGCTCTAGTTGCGCCGGCTCCGGCCCACATCTCTTGCTAGAAAGTATCGTAGAAAGTAATATCGTGAGTCTGTCTCCGCCCAGTTGATGCATCGATCACGTGTACACCACTTTTTCTGCTTCAGTTTTTTCTGCCGACCGAGTGGCCGCATATATCAGAACGACGCGTGCCAACTTCGATTATAGGAATGTTGCTCGACGCTGTCGTGTATCACGTTTCTCAAAAAAACCTTATAAAGCCAAATAAATTGCAGAAATTGTTACACTAAAAAGGCATGTGCTCATGCGATTATTACAAAAGGTGTAACCTATGTCATGTATGTAGTTGAGTGCTATAACTCGACACCGTTCGAATCCATTTACACTGGCCGAGCATTTGATGAATGCTAAATAGGCCCTAAATGTGATGTCACAACGCATAGAACAGCTTACTTTCGCCGCACCCGAATTTCAATTACGTGTGCCGGGTAGGCTTGTGCAATACATACTTTTGGGCAACTTTCACTAGTGGCTTACGCGGCCCGCCTGCGAAATGATTGCGTTGTCTGTTTTCTGAGGTCAGTGAAAGTCGAGTATTGTTTAATCAATGCCTGTCGTCCTCTCAGCACGCGTTTTTTATATTCATCTTATTATCAATAGATATCAACTTACTAGTTAAAAATCTACATTTTTACGTTCAGTATTATTAAAATGCCACCAAGCTTCGTTGTAATATTGCATGAGAGCCTGGTAAAAGACACAGTTGACTTAAAAAAAAATGAAATGGCGTGAGAGGAAAAACGAGTTATTATTAGTTGAAGAGAATCGCGAGCTTGCTTCGAGCTCTGATGGTATCATAAATAATGTGGCTGCGCGGCAAGCGTGGCGAGGAAGTGGGGAGGGTGGGACGTAAGAGTCAAGGCCGCACGCTGCCCCCGGTCGACGCTCGCGCCCCACTTGTCGCTCTTCAAGAACCTCTCGCTCGTGCGACCGAGCGCGCCCGAGCGCCGCCGAACCGCCACGAACTAGACCTTCCAATGCGCGAGCGCAACACACTGAACAGCTGAGACGTAATAACATAACACACTGACTCGGTCATCCGTGCATTCAACTTTTGATTAGCTTTCTTTTTCACGGACAGTGATTTGATAGTATTTATAATTATAGATGTTTGATCATGTCTATTAAATTTAGACGTTTGACACAAGTATTTGAATTTTATTATACAAAGAGTTGGTCATTATTTACATAAAATCATAAAACTTTATTGATGTTTATACCCATCCGTTGGTGGCTCACATTGTCAAACCAGTTTTATAAGCTTACGATAGGTTTACTTTCTCCGTAGTCTACTTCTGCAGTGATATTGCATCAACTTATAAAACGTTATTTAATCCGA
Organism: Catocala fraxini; assembly: GCA_930367265.1. Classification (NCBI taxonomy): domain Eukaryota; kingdom Metazoa; phylum Arthropoda; class Insecta; order Lepidoptera; family Erebidae; genus Catocala; species Catocala fraxini. The sequence goes on from OV884032.1 coordinate 10,629,659, forward strand.
GTAACCCAATGAATGCGGTCGTCAATTCTTAATCAGAAACACACCTACCTGTGAAGCAGTGCCAAGATCTTGTGCAACTGCAGCCAACGGTCATTCGGTCAAGTATTTTGAGTACCTAAGCATTTCTAATGAGTCCACTGGCCATGGTAAACATAAAATATGATATTTATTGTCATTCGAACTAGAATGATACATTGTGTCCATAAAGTATAAAATAAATATGATTCAGTAATTGCAAAAAAATTATGTACATATGTAGTTGTTTGGTAAATGTGTAGTGAGCAGGTCAGTGCAATGTGAAGATAGTGTTGTTGAACAGTAGGTGGTGTTCACTCGATGTAAATAGCCTCGCGATAAAACGACGCACTTGACCTCTTTATTGAGACATTTTTATCAAGTGAATTATTACAGACGCCTTGCACGATACTTAATTTCAGCAATCAACGTAAAAGTGTAATAGAAAAATTGGCACGCACGGACTGAACGCGAACGCCTCGTATTATAAGACTAACTTTAACAAAGCGCGATGATTAGTTCTATTATATGAATAAGAAATGAACAAAAAAAGGTTGTAGTGTAGGATATTTTTCCTAAATTATGTTTAGTACAGTTTCGCAGCAGCAAAGATGTTTGGGAGCATGGCGGTTGGCTCCGATCCCACGTGGAAACTAGTTTTTTGGCAGCGGCTATTTCGGCTGGTTGCGTAACTCAGGTACACGGCACACGCTCGGCCACCGACCCACGTCCGCGGTTAATACACACCATAAAATGTAAATAAAATTAATGAGTAGAGAGGTTTAAATGGAACCTACGCCGTTTGGTTAATACGCCTGAGTCTTGTTTTACCGACTTCATCATTGTCGTTTGTTCATCTGTCCATATAAAAAACCGTGTAATTTACTCATTTCGCAGGAACTTGTATTTATTGCCGGTGATTATAACCTTACATACAAGTTATCCCTTATAGGTATACGTGGCACCTGCTTTAATCGCAGTCAACGATCACGTCCCAATGCAAATATACTGAGTATGAGCATTAAGATATATGTAAAGAAAATCTAAACCATTACTAATATGAAGAAATACATACTGCCACGTGCTTTGTATCATTTGTCTATAGACGAGGCTCATATACGATACAGGTATTGTTAATATTCCCTCGTCACTGTTTATGGAGTTCCTAATGTTCCGACTGCGTGATCGACAATTGCCGATTACATTTCCAGTGCGCATCACGCACCCCAATCCCGCAACGTTTCGAATACCAAAACCGAGTACTGAACCTCATCTGTATGCGGACAGAGCCCTAGGCGCCTTTGTTTGGGCAGGAAATGTCCACGCTACCGCCGAAAATTACTTGCGAGTATTTCGATACGAAAACATCTCTTCGTCGAAGGAATATCGCCCCGAATGTAAAAACGAAAAATAAAGCGAGCTTCATTCGCTCGCCGACTCGACAAATGGTTCATGAAATGTATGCAAATTTTATAGCGTCCGATTTTAGATGTTCTCGACTCGGCGCCGCGCGGCCACTGATCGTCACTCAAGCTACGCAGTTGCATTTCACGACACCAACTAACTTATGATTCACTTTCTTCTAGGTCGTGAGGAGTTATCACCAGCATCAAGTGTGAACGGCTGCAGTACAGATGGGGAGGCGAGGCGGCAGAAGAAAGGCCCCGCGCCGCGACAACAAGAAGAACTATGTCTCGTCTGCGGCGACAGAGCCTCCGGATATCATTACAACGCGCTCACATGTGAAGGCTGTAAAGGTATGGCTGTAGTCTATGTAGCGAACGTGTCAGAAGAGTAAGACATGTAATGAACGCTGAATTAAAACGAGATGAACAATATTCCATCAACTTGTATGATCCACACTGCAAACAAAATAAAAAGTCTCTCGAATATTCGATATCGACTACGAAGTTTCAGATCTAACCGAAGAAAATGACAAGCAGAGCAGCTTAGTGTATCATCAGATGCTGATTTTGTTCTTAAATTATTGTCATTACAGTGTTGTGATAGTTAATATTTTAATAAAAGTAGGTCAGACGCGTCGCATCACCTAGTTACCTCATGCGTACGTGGCCCTTGCAGCTCGCCCACGTATTTGCCAATTCAGCATTAAATTGGCGCATTGTGCCGAGGTTGTTATGAGCTGCGCCTGCATGTAACAGACAGTTAGTCGTCACAATGGCCGTCTGCAGGCCGTCTACTTCACGAGTCACCGCCGCCTATCGGACATCTCCGCCAACCTTCACTGTCGACCCGAGAATAAATATGCCTATTTAATTCATACCGCTGAATAAACCCACAGCGGCGGCGCTGTAATCTACACATATTATAGAGGCTCGTATCCATACCAATTACGTTCCATTCGAGGCATATACTCGCTCTATCTATCTTGTTTGTTTTGTAATAAAAATCGGCATTCGTACAGCTGTCAATGACCCGCGTCTTTCAGGCGACCTTTACGTTCATGGCTCCATTATCTTATCGTTAAAAACTGGTTTCACGAACCTTGTCCCAAAACGTTAATTATTTCAGATTATCTATAGATTGTTTATTACAAATTTGCTGATAGCATTGTTGTACTAATTCCAGGTTTCTTCAGGCGGAGTGTGACCAAAAATGCGGTGTATATTTGCAAATTCGGCCATGCGTGTGAGATGGATATGTATATGCGAAGAAAATGTCAAGAGTGTCGGTTGAAGAAATGTTTGGCGGTAGGCATGAGGCCCGAGTGCGTGGTGCCGGAGAACCAATGTGCTATGAAACGGAAAGAGAAGAAGGCACAGAGGGACAACAAGACGCCCGTCACGACGACGACAGTAGACGATCACATGCCGCCCATCATGCAATGTGATCCCCCACCTCCTGAGGCCGCCAGAATTGTAAGTTACATAAAAAATTGCACTTCATCACTCGACTACGTACACTGAGAACTGTTAAGGTGTTCTTGTCAATAAAGCAATAAACCTTTAAAGCATCAAATGTTCAAGAATTCCATAATTAATTAAAAATTCACCCTGAATATTAAATCAAATTAATGTATTTCTGTTTTATTATTCACGCTTGTGTGAAACCGTGGTCGAGTTTTAAATTTGTAATTGTAAAAATATGTACAAAATGGAAATAAAAATATTCATAAAATACGTATTGTGGCCTTCGCCGCTCACAATAATACGAGGCTTAATTGTCCTGTTACATTTCTTTTGCTTCTTGTATTATCACGATCTTCTCAAGCATGCTATAGCGTAGGTTTAGCTGGTCAGTAGGAAACACAATACTCATCATATTTTGCTTAAATCAATATCAATCCACTAGGTATAGTCAAAATGTTTATTAAATGTTAAATTAAAAATAACCGACTATAGAAAAAGATATAACACCTTAAATACAGTGATCGAATTCTGGTACGTTTATAGATTGCCATATAGGCGATCAGTTGACGTTCATGATTAGATCCTGATAAAATATACATACGACCAGATTGGCAGTCGAATGAAAACACCCGTCGGATTACTTACATCGAAGATATTGTAGAACGTCACATGTTTTTAGAAGTCGGTTAAAGTACTCATAACACTTAGATACAAAACAATAGAACAACATTAACAATAGTACCAACATCGACATAGACACATTCTGAGTGCCTAGTGCTTGTTTATTTTACGTTGACGCAATCAACACGTTTATGACGTTCGGCGCTCCGATTGGCTCGCTCCATGCTCTTAACCAAGAAGAGAGCCAAACGCGGTAAACGTTTCGATAGTGTTAACGTAAAAACTACTCTCTTTAGGCACCCTGATAACAAGTAAACAACATATGGTAGGATCGATTAGTCCCCCGTAACACTAATATTAGAAGCAAAATAATAACGCGACGGTTTCCTACGTGAAGCTGGAATGTTTGCAGCACGAGGTGGTGCCGCGGTTCCTGAATGAGAAGCTCATGGAACAGAACAGGCTGAAGAACGTCCCCGCTCTCTCCTCCAACCAGAAGAGTCTCATCGCGAGGCTCGTCTGGTACCAAGAAGGATACGAGCAACCTTCCGAGGAAGACCTAAAGAGGGTTACACAGGTAACTACCATCCCGTATTTTTTAGTTTTAAGCCTGTAAACAAGCACTAGCCCAACCTGCTTAAGCCTATAGCTGCCGTCCACTTACTAAAAAGGCGTTAAGTGATATGTAACGGATATGGCTTAACATTTTTTTTAGTTAGCAGGTGTCAGATAAACGATTGTAATACCTAGGTATCACTATCATATTGGAAACGCCTGCTTGTGATATCTAAACTATCCAAGCATGTCAATGACAATACACAGGCGATGCAATTATGACACTTATGTATCACAGACCATGGAATTAATAAATACTTGGTACAACATTCAAATAACATTCAGTACTTATTAATTCTTTGCACAGTACTCTCGTATCGTGGAACTGATGAAAAGAAAATTGGAATTAATTCATTAAAAATATATTCAAAAATAAATTTTCATTTCAAAACGTATACATTACAAAACAATACGTATCAAGTTTATAATTATGACGTTTGAAAAATTTATTGTCATGTATATAAATGGAATGCTTTTTAAGAAATAAAAATTATTTAAACCTTAAAACATAAACCAAAGTACATAATTTATCGTAATAATAAACATTGAAATATATATAGTAAGCCATACGGGACGTCGCTTCTACTATAATAATTCTAAATACAAATATTTGTAAGTACAGTTTATTTAAATACCAACACATTATTTATTCCATTTATTTTTTCGAAATAAAGTATGGCTTAGACTACACCTTACCGCCACGGCAAGGATTGGTAACCAAATAGGTTCTAATTATAGTCAACGTATTTAATAAATTTGTTGTATTTCAGACATGGCTGTCAGATGAGGATGATGAAGACTCGGACATGCCGTTCCGTCAGATCACAGAGATGACGATCCTAACAGTGCAGCTGATAGTAGAATTCGCGAAAGGTCTGCCCGGCTTTGCCAAGATCTCACAGTCAGACCAGATCACGTTATTAAAGGTAAATAATAGGACATTCGATCTTCGAATTTTAATTTTGATCTGAAAACGAAAGTAGTATGTGGTGTTTCTTCTTTACCCCTTTAGGGTAAAGTAATGGCATAGGTTGCTATGGCACCCATTTTATGGTAATAAGTCTATTGGTAATATGAGAAAATAAAATACAAAGCACTGTAGTAGCCGAATAAATAGACATTTAGAAACCAAAAACAGATATAAAAAATATATGTACATATTCTGGAAAATACTGTGGGCTTTGGGTTCCCTTAGGGCTTAGAGCTATAAGACAATACTGTAGTTGCAGATTATTTAAATGTCAATCACAATTGTATTATGAAGTATTGGTATAATTTATGGTAGTTTTATTCCATTTAGAGCAAGGAGATGTAACCTTTCATAAAGTATAGTGTAACTGTAAATGAAAATCCTTAAATTTAGAAAAAGCTGATCAAACAAAATAATGCTTTGTTTGGCTTGGCTGAGTGAATTAGTAATAGCTAATCAAATTGCTGGACACGTCGTTAATTGAACAATTGACAGGTTAATTGGGCAACAGTTTATCTGATAATAGGATCACTGAAAGTTTTTTTTAGAAGCCAATTTTTAAATGTGTGTTTTATGTGTCGTTTCAGGCTTGCTCAAGTGAGGTGATGATGTTGCGAGTGGCGCGGCGATACGACGCCGTGACTGACAGCGTGCTGTTCGCGAACAACCAGGCGTACACTCGCGACAACTACCGTAAGGCGGGCATGGCCTACGTCATCGAGGACCTACTGCACTTCTGTCGGTGCATGTACTCTATGACGATGGACAACGTACACTATGCGCTGCTCACCGCCATCGTCATATTCTCAGGTACTTATATTATTTCGTTGGTAATTTTGTCAATCTATCAAACAAAGGCCATTCGTGCCACGGTTTGTACTTGAAATATTTGTAATGAAGAGATTGTAGATCAAATGCCAAGCCGTCTTACCAGCTAAGCTCCATAGCTTACCGGGTAAAAAAAATACATGACTCTGTTCCTATATTCAAGGAACTAGTCGTTTCACCTACGGACAGTAGACAGATCAGACATATATTTTATAAAAATATGACCACATTTATCTGTCCGTAGCTAAAACAGCGGCTCGTTGCTTGAATATAGGAATCTGGTCTTATAGCACGTAGTAGCTTTTGTACGTAACTAACGGTTTGTATGTCGCATTGCAGACCGGCCAGGGCTGGAGCAGCCGCAGCTGGTGGAGGAGATCCAGCGGTACTACATGAACACGCTGCGCGTGTACATCCTCAACCAGCACAGTGCGTCGCCGCGCTGCGCGGTGGTATTCGGCAAGATCCTCAGCGTGCTGTCGGAGCTGCGCACGCTCGGCATGCAGAACTCCAACATGTGCATCTCGCTCAAGCTCAAGAACCGCAAGCTGCCGCCGTTCCTCGAGGAGATCTGGGACGTGGCCGACGTGTCCACGGCCAAGCCGCCCGTCGTGCTGGACAACGCCGCGCTACTCTAGCGCGGGCCCGCCGCCGCGCCCGCGCCCCGCCCGCGCCCCGCCGGCCGCTAGCGGGCCCCAGGAGAGAACGCTCATAGACTGGCTAGTTTTAGTGAAGTGCACGGACACTGACGTCGGACGTGATCAACGTATTTATAAGGACTGCGAATTACCACTTAAGAGGGTACCGCGTACCCGATTTCGTACGTATTCGGTGACCGACGACGATGATGTGCGAGAGATTAGTGAATATATGTGTTGTTGAACGTTTGGAGAATATATATTAGTGTTGATCGTTTCGGGGCCGAGGCGCCGCGTCGCCGACGCCCGCCCCGGCCCCGCCTTTATTTCGTTTACGACTGGATAATGAGTTGGTCACTCGGATACGACTGTATAATAAGACTTCGTTTGATAAGTACACCTACTAAATTACACATACGTACATACGTTATTAGAGACAAAGTAATATATGAAGAGATGTTTCTATTGGGTGAAAAGTTGATATTTATGTTTATTTACCAAAATTAACAATATGTTGATTAACATTTTCACTATAATATAATATGTGATGAGTCGTTCGCTGTGTCCACGTTCCTCGGTTTACGGTCCACGGTCTCGTGGAGATCTGCGACTGTTTGTTTATATATAGTTTACGTGAGACGTGTTATCATGTCTTGTCCATCGCCCTGTGCCCGCGTCCCTCAAGTAAACGACTCATTTTAATTTATTGCTGTGATTACATTTATAACATGTTGAATTATTGTCTACCGTAGGCTGGAATAAGTGCGTCTTATTACAATACACACGTAACGAATTGTATGTCATCGACAGCTTCACACATGCATGCCTGTTTAATTAAGTGTTATAGCAATGACATGGACACTCGACTCGCAATATTAACTCATTACATATACATATGTGTTAGTTCATACGGCTTCAGTATCTAAACGAGCCTAGCCTACAGTTAACACATCAGTTTCGGCGCTGAAGCTAATGATTCGTCGATTGTCAGTGCATTTGGATGTTATATTGATAATCATACAATAATTATAAATACGTGAAATAGACTACTTGTGTCGCTACGCTTAGGTAGGCGAGGACAGGCTTGGGGCTAGCCCGTGTTGAGTTGTGCTCCTGCGTTCGTGTACAATACGTTACTTTTTATTTGTCGACATGACATTGCGTGCATGCTCTAAGGCAGCTGTAACGTAGGTATGGAACATTAACGGTAGCGCCTAAAAATTAAACCAACTAATCTTTGTAAGTATTTATTTTATTATTTAGATGCAACATTCCTTTATTTCTATGTATATTATAAAAAAGTACAAAATGGCAGCTGAATTACCTCTATTATACGGCTTCAATTAAAAGAAATAGAAACCTAGTATCTATTTGGCCGAGCTTATCTATGGGAACAATATTGGTGTAGTAGACGCTAAAATGTAATAATGTTGATAGACTGCATGCACGCAACGTGATCCTACTGTACTATTAGTGGGCCAAGCCTGTCCTGCGCTGGGTTCAATACAAGCTCGAAATAGCAATAACTAATAACACATCGTGTACTTGTTTGACAAAAATGCTGCCCGTGAACCGTTTTTCACATACGAAATGCCTTATTTCGCGTTACCTGTATTGTGTACCTACATTGTTGATGAGTGGAAAATCATAGTATATAGAACATAAAATTAATCGATCTCAATTACCGCTAAGCGTTGTTAAACAGTACGTGACTCGTACGTTGTCCCCTCGGTTGACTCGTCGACTCGGTTCTGTACAGTGTGTCCGTCTCGAAGCCTGTCGCCTCTGTCTGTCACTCAATGTTCAATCATCGTACTCATAGGTAGAAACACCAAATATCGCGTGTAACGCTATACTTGTATATCATCGCGACACTTCACCATCCATACATTTTATTCGATAAATAAGTAACATAGGTGTTTGGTGCGTGTTGAATGTGTCTTCTTTACATGCCATTAAGTGTGTTGTATATTTACATAATACATATGTTTGGAGTTTTTGGAAGTGCATTTCTTAATATACGTATAAATTCAGCGTGAGACGATCGGGCTTGCACCGCGGACCGCGCTAGTCCGCTTATAAATAATCCTTTCGATTGACATGAATAAGTTTATTGTAGCATTAGGCGTTTCTAAAATAGCAAACGAAGCACAAACGTCACTGGAGTGTCTTAGACGCCTCAGGTGATTCAATGGCGTATTGATAACAAACACACTGCCATTATAACGTATGATTACTGCATGGTGCGATCTTGTATGCGTGTGCTCATAGCGGGGTTTTCTATTGATATGTTTCAGTGTTGAACTGTAGATAATAGAGACGAACATTCATTAAAATCTAAACGCTGCGATACGTTGCCTTATAACTGAGAAGTGCAGTTCGCCTGCGTCTCGAGTTTGTGACAAATATAACTGCCATTCGATAAGTAATTGTTATACATCATTCGACGCGTAGAGTTTCATAAATAGCTTCATAGATTTCGGCTTCTGTCGGTGCACAGCCGGTCGTATTTGATACATATTATTCGATTTCGAAATTGTAATAGATTTATTAAGTATGTAATAATCTCACATGAGAAATAATAAGTAATGAGATACCCTAATATAATTTGTGTCTTTAGCTGATAATGGAACATTAGTAAGATAATAAGTTTATATCGCTTGTCGAGAGAGACCTGGGAGAGATACGGCACCGGGCCGGACGCGGAGGGCTGCTGCCCCTACTTTGTCTATGTTCAGATTGTTCAGTTCAACTTCGCAAGCACTGAGTATTGTAGTGACCAAACGTGGCACGTCCAGTCTATTAAATAAATATCGTGGATTTGATAAAGTCTACTGTGTCCATTAAACTTTGTACATAGGTACCTTTAGATTCTATTGTCATATGTTTGACATATGTACGTTTAATTTTATTCATCTAAGAAAGTACAGATGGCTGTTGTTATTTTTATATTATTTGGGTAGAAGTATATTTTTTGTAAATGACCTCTGTATTTATCTTTTGTAAGCTTTGTAAGCCATAGGGACTTAGATTAGTGTACGAGCTACGAACATTGTGATTGCTAATTACTTTGAATTTGTATTTACTCAGATATTTTTGTTCCGCGTATATATTCTTCGTTTCGACAGATATTTCTTAATAATTTTGTTACTTCAGAGTGCAATATGTACAAATATTTACATATTAAATATAAAATGTACAGTCAATTTTTTAGTTTTAATATGTCAACGCAATATGTTTCGCTATTGATTCGTTGAATGTACACTAGAAGGCATAATAACGATATCACAAGGTGAGTTGCGTCGTGACGCGGCGCGACACAACGCAACGCGACGCGGCCGCGACGCAACATACACTCTCACTATTGTGTTTTTCTAATTCTTAAGTGATTAATTTTATATAGACGGACTAGGTGATCTTTGTATTTAAATTTGCTAATTTTTTGTAGCAGATTAGATTTGTTTACATGGATAAGATGAATAATGTACATTTTGAATTGATTTTAAAGTGATTTAGTTGTTATTTAGTAACGAATTTTCTTATTAGGTGTAACTGGCAGCCTCGTGGACTGGCGTTCGAGTCCACTGATACCAGTGCGATGTGTGCAATGTCTATTAGATACGTATAGGTAGGTTGCACTTGTTGCACGCCGAGCCACCGGGGCCGCGGCACTGTGCTGCACGGTGCCAGGCCGTACCGGACCGGGTCGGACCGCGTCGGGCCGGGTCGGTCCGTGCCGGGCCGGGTCGGACCGCGCCGGGCCGGGTTGGACCGCGCCGGGCCGGGTCGGACCGCGCCAGGCCGGGTCGGACCGACCCGGACCGTGGCGCACTGCGCCGTGCCGCACAGTTCCGCACCTCACCTCGGTGGCCAAGTCTGTCACTTCAAGTGCCACGTCGAACGATGGGAAGGCTGATATTACGCGATAAGGGCCCATTCCGTGTTCATCGAAACACAATAATTTTGTATAATTATTATTTCTTAAATCTATTAGTCCACAGTAACTATTTTATTTTCCTCCTAATACTTTGCCTTAGTAAATCCTCTGTTATTATTACATGATTTAACAGCAGTGGTGAAGCGAATTAGATATAGGGAACAGACATGACGACATGTTAAAATTTAGAGAAACAACTTTTATAAAAGATAATAACTACAAAAACAAAACCAAGAAAAGGTGTGTACAAAATGAGGAAATTTGTATGAAACATTGTTAAATGCGAATAAACTTACACCTCAAGATAAAATTATAAAAAATATATGTTGTCTTTTATTTCCTATCCATTGGTGACATGACTATAAAGCTAGCGTTGCACAATCTGTGGTACCTAAGTCTCATCAAAGTACGTTAACGACGTGGTTAAATATTAAATTTTGTGGGATCTGTATTGCCATAACTGAGCATTATACATGTATGTATGCTATGTTTTATATTATTTTATTATACCTACTTCCCATCGACTTTTAGGTTTATGTTTAGGTAACTGGGGTAAACAGCTGTATGTATACTTGTGGTGACTAAAATTGATAAGAATGCAGTGGTACCGACGCTCGTAATGTCGATCTGCGCTTAGGCTGATAGACGCGTGACTTGGAAAATCGACCGTTACAGATTTGAATGGAGTCGAATTTTTATATTTTTATTTACATTCAAATCCAGCTTTGAAAGTTCGTTTATCGAATTCTAAGTACCTATGTAATGATGACATGAATGAGCTACAAAGAATGGTTAACCATAGCTAACTTCGGTATAGCTGATGTAAGGTAGAAGACTCTTGATCAAGTAGACCGATGTACTGAAAATTCTGACTGGGATTAAACTGGACGCGTAAGATTTGCTATTGTGACGCAAATTAGCATAGGCCTTAGGCCAGCTATGACCTGTGAAGATTAATTGACTGAACTCCAGTTCACTTTTTGGGTACCGTGCCTGATATCATATGAACGTCAAGATAGCGGGACCACGCCAGGTTTTTCGAATATCATGTGAATAGGATTTAATACACTATTTCTACTATTTTATACTTTCATAGTAAAAGTCTACACTCATAAAATTTCAAAATATTCTACAAAGAAAGAGGTCCCGCTATTTAGATATCAAAATAATTTAATAACGATTAAAATGTAGTCGTACTATATCGTATTAAAATTTGATGCGTTCAGTTTAAGATTACGTGTGTATGTGTTTTCATTAACTGAATAGAGGTCTCGCCATTTTTATAACAAAATAGCGGGACCACTTTCTTTGTAAAATATTTTGAAATTTAATGAGTGTAGAATTTTGCTATCAAAGTATAAAATAGTAGAAATTGTGTATTAAATATTATTCACATGATATTCGAAAAACCTGGCGTGGTCCCGCCATCTTGACGTTCATGATATCCTGCATAAAAGAATTGAATCCACCTGTAGCGACTCCATATAGACGAAGAAGTTTCGAGTAACTGGGTATATCAAGAGATGGCGCCTTACGAAACCTGTACTTCGCCGTACATACCTAAATCACGCAAGTGAAGTTTACACAGCGAGTACCTACTAGTAGACATGCGTCCGATTTCACAAAACGTAGGTAACTAAAACCGGCTACCAACCCAGTAACTAAACGTATCGATATTCAATAATTCAGTAACCGCTATCACAATATCTACATTAAAGTCGCGAATGAAAGTTGGTAGCATTAGCAACTTTAGCAACTTATAACTGAAATAACCATGGCTTCTCTCTCTAACTAAATATTATGTGTTTTAGTGCGTAAAAAAGATAAAGCGATTATCGTCGCGCGATTAGCGCGAGTTTGGTTGGCATTTAAACGCGTTGAGTTTTGTAAAATGGAGTTTAAATATGTATATGGGTGCTATTTTAATTTTCGAAGGTTTCGTTATTAGCAAGCGCTAAGTACCTACGACAGTTAGATTTATTATATCTATATTGTTGTGTATAAGTGTTATGTTATGAATAAATAGATTATAGTGCCAGTTGTTTTTTGAGCTTTGCACCAAATATGTTGCTAGTGCCAACCAAACACGCGTTCCTTCAGAGTTAGATAAATATCGACATTGGCAACCAATCCAGTTTGTAACCATCTAACTAACCAAGACACGGATTCCGATATTAAGCAACGCGAACGCTTGTTGGTATCGATATTAAAACCAAATATCGGCTATCCAACGGTTACCAAATATAACCAATAACGTCCATGTCTAAGTACCTACTAGTGTTATAATAATCAATGTAACTGGTATGGCACATTTATACTTGCATGATTTATATCACGGGAAACGGGTATTAATGCGATCATGCTTAGTATTTACATACCTTTTTGAAAGGCCTGATGTAAGAATATTGTTACGTGCTGGGCTCGACGGATAAGAATATAAACAATATTACCGACTAAAACACGTTTTATTCAAACACACAATTAAATTTAAAACACAACAAACACTATACCACACTTTTTCACTGTACTGCTTCAAACTCCGTAGTATTTCCGCTTCCGTTCGCTTCGATGAACACTTGACCGCTTACGATTGTAAACTGACTCGGCGGTGCGCGTGCGCCCTATTTATACGCGGGTAAAGCGCTTCTAGAGCTTTCCAGCTACGCCGTACTCGGCGTGTAAACAGCACGATGGCTCGAGAAAGTACCAACATTCTCTCTAAGATTCTCGTACCGTACTACGCAGTTCCGTAAGATGTCAATAGATGGCGGTGTAAACTATTAGACGGAACCGCCGAGTCCCTCCCACAATGCCGAGAGATGTCACTGGGCGTAACACTGCCCCCCTCTTAGACATGTTCGTCCCGAACATTGTTGGATCCGTAGTAGCGTGCCAATCGATCCACATGAACGATCTTTGGTGTACCCCGTGGTCCTTTCTGGATCCGGTAGGTGACGTCATTCATCTTAGTGACTATGCGATAGGGTCCATCCCATTTTGCCTGCAACTTAGGAGATTTTCCTTTGCTGCGTGCCGGATTATGTAACCACACCAGCGATCCTTCCTCGAAGCCTTTATTGTTCGCCTTCCGGTCGTAACGGGTCTTCATCCTCTCAGACATCTGCTGACCGGTCTGTCTGATGTGCTCGTATACGTCATTCATCCTGTTGCGCAAATCATTCGCATAATCTGTTATGCTGCGTGGAGATTCAGGTGGGATGCCGGTGATCAAGTCTGCAGGTAATCGTAGTTCCCTTCCGAAGTTAGCGAAAGCAGGTGTTACTGATGTGCTTTCGTGAACGGCACTACGGTATGACAGGAGAAACGGTTGAATGTGTTTGTCCCAATCCCTTTGTTTGCTTTCTACAACTTTTGCCAGATATCTTTCCAGAGACTGGTTAAATCGTTCAACCATGCCGTCTGATTGCGGATGATAAGCGGTCGTTCTCGTTTTGTGGGTACCCATCACCCGGCATGTCTCCTTAAATACTTCAGACTCGAAGTTCCGACCTTGGTCACTGTGTATCTCTAAGGGCACCCCGAAACGACAAAAGACTTCGTGGACTAGCTTGTCGGCGACCGTAGATGCCTCTTGATTGGGAATCGCAAACACTTCCGGCCACTTTGTGAAGTAATCCATGACCACCAAGAAGTACTTGTTCCCACTTTGGCTTTCAGGAAACGGTCCGGCAACATCTAAAGCTATACGTTCCCACGGGGCTCCAACATTGTACACCTTCAATGCACCCCTGCTGCGAGTGTGTGGCCCCTTCACGGCAGCACAACTCGTGCATTTACGGCACCATTCCTCAACGTCTTCTCGACAATGGATCCAATAAAATCGTTCTCGGATCTTAACCAGAGTTCTCTTAACTCCCATGTGACCTCCCGAACTCCCATTATGATAGAGTTGTAAAACTTCCGGTACCTTGAGCTTTGGCACGACCATTTGCAGATGACACTTGTCACCTCGAGCATTCTCCCATTTCCGGCACAGAACTCCATCCTGGATAACCAAGCTTTCCCACTGTGCCCAATAACTCTTGGTGGTAGGGCTCATTGCCGCAACTTCACTCCAGTGAGGTCTCGATACACCTGTTTTCTTCCATTCGAGGATGGGTCTTATGTCTTTGTCTTCTTGTTGCGTTCTCTGCAAAGTTTCCTTCCAGTCTTCGCTAAGATCCGTCCTCAACATCCTCACTAGTCCTTCCTGCTTAGCCTCTTGCCTGGCGCAGTGCTTACACTGGTCGGGACACGGTCTACGTGACAGGGCATCCGCATTACCATGTGACTTGCCACTACGATGCTGTATTACGAAGTCGAATTCCTGTAGTTGTTCAATCCATCTTGCTACCTGTCCTTCTGGGTCTTTAAACTGTAGTAGCCATTTCAATGCAGCGTGGTCAGTTCGCAGGTGAAATTTCCGTCCCAACAAGTATTTACTGAAGTGCTGCAATGTCTTTACGACAGCTAGAAGTTCCCTTCGTGTGACACAGTAGTTCCTTTCAGGTTTGGATAGGGCCTTGCTGAAGTACGCTATTACAACTTCATGCTCTCCTTTACGTTGAGATAACACGCCACCAATGCCGGTGTTACTGGCATCTGTATCTACTATAAATTCATGTTCATTGTCGGGATAGCCTAGAATTGGTGAATTACACAGATGTTCCTTTAGCTTCTGAAATGCGACGTCACAGCTCTCATTCCAGCAGAACTTTATCTTATCCTCGGTGAGCTTATGCAGAGGCCGGGCGATGTCAGCAAAGTTCCTTACAAACCGTCGATAGTAGGAGCACAAACCAAGAAATGCCCTGACTTGTGTCTTGTTCTCCGGAACTGGCCAGTCCTTGACAGCAATGATCTTATCCGGGTCCGTTTGGATGCCTTCTTCGGAGACCACATGTCCTAAGAAGTTCACTTGCCGCTTGAACAACGCGCATTTCTTTGGACTTAACTTCAGGTTGGCTCCTCGAATCTTCGAGAGAACGCGTTCCAGGTTGCGAAGGTGATCCTCGAAGGTGCGTCCTACTATGATAATATCGTCCAAGTAGACCAGGCAGGCGTCTCCAATCAATCCAGTAAGTACCCGTTCCATCAATCTCTCAAAAGTGGCAGGGGCATTACACAGTCCAAAGGGCATGACGTTAAATTGCCACAATCCTTTGCCTGTGGAGAATGCTGTCTTCTCCTTATCTCGAGGATGTATCTCGACCTGCCAGTAGCCACTTTTTAGGTCTAGTGTAGAAAACCACTTCATCCCCGTTAGCGTATCCAGAGTGTCGTCAATCCTTGGCAACGGGTAACTGTCTTTCTTTGTGATGTCATTTAGCCGACGATAGTCCACACAGAAGCGCATGCTGCCATCCTTCTTCTTAACCAAAACCACTGGTGAACACCATGGACTGGACGAAGGCTCAATCACACCTTCTTTCACCATACCCTCGATCATAGTGTCAACTTCATGTTCCCGTGCCACTGGTACACGTCTTGGTCGCTGGCGGATCGGTACCTCATTTCCTGTGTTTATTTTGTGTTGAACTAGGGCAGTCTTGCCTATGTCAGCATCACTTGTCGAGAAGATGTCGGCAAACCGGTTTAACATCGTCTCAGCCTTGTTCTTTTCTTCTCTCGACAGGTTATTCTGGCAGTCCTTCAAGAGAGAAGATACGTCGTACCTTGCCCCTTGAACTTTGGCGTTGGTAGGCTGTTCATGGCATCTACGCATCCAAACTGCTCCTTCACAGGTGCCCAATATCGTGCCCTTGTTGAGTACCAGTTCTTTGTCGCTTGGGTTCAGTGCACGTACCGATGTAACGTTGGTATTTCTAGCCAGAGTGCGTGCAATCTTCCATGAAGCATCGTTGTCCAAGCCTTCTATAATTACACATCGATTTTCCTGATCAGAATTCCTTGGTAGACAAACCGGTATGATTGTTTCCGACCTCGGACGAAGTACTACTTTCTTCAGGCAGTACACTTTGCCTGATGATGCGCCCTCCATGAATACTTCTTCTGAGCCACACTTCAATACTCCTTGACTAACGTCGATCTCACAGTGATGCTTCCGTAAGAAGTCTAAACCCAGGATGCAGTCGTCCACTATGTCAGCCACGATGACGTTGTGACGGTAAATTTTATTACCTAGTTTCATATCCACCCCCTTCTCACCTCGGACGGTTATGTGCTGATCGGTAGCTGTTCTTAGATGTATACATTCATGGTTCCCGTAGTAGTCCCCAAGAAACCGTCTTGCTAGTCGGAAACTGACGACTGTCCGAGAAGCTCCAGTGTCCAATGTCATCTTGCACGGCATTCTGTTAATTTCACCTTCGATAATCAGGCTGTTTCCGTCACACGATTGTGAGATCGAGATCCTTGGGGCTCTCCTATCACCAGCCAGCACCCGCCCCGTAGTCCTGGCGTCTACTCGTTTCCCTGCTGTTGTTGCCCGGCAGGCACATCAGGTGTTCCTTCTACCGGCGACTGGTTACTGCTGCGTGGACTCCTTCGCTTCGGGCAGCTCAACCTGATGTGGCCTCTCTCACCGCAGCTATAGCACCGGGGCGAAGTCGACACTTCCCTGATACGGTGAGCTCGATCATCCCGTCGTACTGCTTCCACTTCCAGAGCGTGGGCTAGGGCGTCCTTCAGGTTTTTGAAATGTCCGAGTCTCACTGCGGCCCTAACCTCCAAGTCTCGGATCCCGTCGGTGAAAGCTTGAACGAGGTTTCCGTCGATGAGCGCAGGTGAGGACTGGTACGCCTTTCGAACCAGCTTCTCCACCTCCAGGGCCCACTGCTGCAAGGTTTCACCAACACGTTGCGATCGGTCTTTCAGCTGGGCGCGAAACACGTGTTCCAGATGTGCGTCGCCATATCTCGCTTCTAATGCCTCCAACAGCTTTTCGTACGTGATGTCTTGACCAAGCGCCTCTAACACAGTCAAGGCCTGGTCACGAAGCCCCAAGGTGAGAGCGGTCAGAGCCTGTTCTTGCGTCCACCCGTTCGATTTCATGGCGGCCTCGAACTGGATCTTATAGGCTGACCATGACGATGATCCGTCGAATGGTGGGACTTTAAAGCCTCGTGGTGAAGACGCCACAACCGCAGGTGCCACGATCCCATCGCCAGCCTTGAGCCCACGTATCGTTTTCTCCACCTCGGCGATGCGACTTTCATGGCGTTGGACTTGCTCTTTCACCTCCTTCACCTCCTTGCCAACCGTTGCGCTGAGGTCTTTTAACATCATCAGCTGCTCCTCCTGGCGGCGCATACCCTCCTCCTTATCGCGTTGCAGCTGTTCCTCAAGGCGGCGTGCCTGCTCCTCCTGGCGGCGTGCCTGCTCCTCCTGGCGGCGCATGCCCTCTTCCTTATCGCGTTGCAGCTGTTCCTCGAGGCGGCGTGCCTGCTCCTCCTAGCGGCGCATGCCCTCTTCCTTATCGCGTTGCAGCTGTTCCTCGAGGCGGCGTGCCTGCTCCTCCTGGCGGCGTGCCTGCTCCTCCTGGCGGCGTGCCTGCTCCTCCTGGCGGCGTGCCTGCTCCTGCATAAACGCCATCAGGTTCGCGAGGTCAAGGTTTACCGGCGAGTGAGCTGCACTAGTTGGTTCCGCTGCAGCTGCGGAGTCACGTTGTCCATCTGACGACGGCGAGGGGGCGTCTCCAAAGCGCCTCTGGTCCACATCTTGCTGGCGCTGGTTCCTGGTACGCACCCCTTCCACTTCCTCCTTTGGTAGTACTGGCATATTCTTATCTTACTTCTGACACCAATTGTTACGTGCTGGGCTCGACGGATAAGAATATAAACAATATTACCGACTAAAACACGTTTTATTCAAACACACAATTAAATTTAAAACACAACAAACACTATACCACACTTTTTCACTGTACTGCTTCAAACTCCGTAGTATTTCCGCTTCCGTTCGCTTCGATGAACACTTGACCGCTTACGATTGTAAACTGACTCGGCGGTGCGCGTGCGCCCTATTTATACGCGGGTAAAGCGCTTCTAGAGCTTTCCAGCTACGCCGTACTCGGCGTGTAAACAGCACGATGCTTCGAGAAAGTACCAGCATTCTCTCTAAGATTCTCGTACCGTACTACGCAGTTCCGTAAGATGTCAATAGATGGCGGTGTAAACTATTAGACGGAACCGCCGAGTCCCTCCCACAATGCCGAGAGATGTCACTGGGCGTAACAATATGAACACGGTTAGTGTAATATAGGATTGAACATGAAAAATTAAAGCGTGCAGGTGGATTAAGAAAGATCTACAGCACAAACGGAAACCTGACATCGCCGCGCTAATCTGTTTATGACCACAGCCAGTGCAGTCTGGCCAAAACGTCAAAAAGATGTGTAAATACAGAGCTTGTTCGCATTAATATCCGTTTTCCGTGATATAAACTTGTGAGACTGTTTGACACATCTTAGAAAGGGCCTATTAGTGTCACCACACACTGGGCCGGCATCACTGGCGGCCACAGTAAAGAAAATTGTGTACCGACTCATGCTATGAGTTCTTTACACGGGTAGTTCCCTTACATCTTCCGTTAGGAAAATACCCGGTCCTTTGGGGCTTTCACAAGGTTATGGTTTTAACGTGCAGTGGTTCTTAGTTTATATTGAAATAAGACACCTTCCAAGATAATGGCCGTGGCAGGCGTAGTACCTATTACACATGGCACCTAACAAATCCGGCTTATGGGGATGAGTGTTCTTTGGACCGGAGTACCTAAATGTAAAACTGGATAGACAGTGATGTCTAAATTGAATACCTTTATAGTATCAATTCGTCGGATAGGCAGATAGCAAATTAATCGACGCGCTAGAATAGCCACCATTAAGTCTTAAACGTCCTGCCGAGGGCAACACCGGGTTGAGCGGTGCAGCGCCGGATTCGCCATCACGGGTCTCGTAAAAAAGGAGACTCGCAGCGGGCTTCCAGATTAACTGCTGACAACATTTTGATTCAGTAGTTACAATGCAAATTAATGATATGTTAAACTAGTTTGGGCATGTAAATAGAATGGATGAGAAAAGACTGACTAAGAACATTTATAAGGCTAGTGTGAATGGAACAGTCGCAAGGGGAAGACGTAGGCGAACGTTTCTTGATCAGATCGGAGACGTTCTGGATAAAGGCCAGGTTAAGAGCACCTTAAACCGGCGATCCTGTATGAGGAATGTTATGAAAGTGTATGAAGCCAGAGAAGTGTGTCAGGATCGTAGCAAATGGAAATCCGTAGTCTCTGCCTACCCCACTGGGAAACAGGCGTGAATCTATGTATATATGTCATTTTACCTCAGTTGGTGATAGCACCAGCTAAGGTAAAATAGGTGAATATTGTTAATGACCATTAAATAAAGGCGTATTCATTAAAATTACAGTCTTGCATGCACAATTACTGATACACATGTCTTAAAAGCAAGGGTGCACCAAAATCGGATCTCGCTCATCCTAAACCTAAAACTTGCTTTGAACCGTCTCTGTGTGGTAAGTTTTATCTAAATCCTTTCAACGATTTATACACTATTATTGAGTAACAAACATCCACAAAAAGAAAACATTTTAAACCGTTTCATTTAAAATGCAAGTAGGTTGGTAGGTAAGTCTAGTTACGTTACAGGTGAACACGAAATAATGCTCGAATCTTAAAATATGCCTGCCGATCGCCAAAATGATACAATGAACGCTCTTGCAGTTTGGTCGGTAAGAAAGCGACTTTTCTTATTTTGTATCAAGAAAGTTGTAATCAAATCTCTTTGGTTGTACTTTTGGTATCAGGCTGGTTACCTACGACATACAAAGTGGCGCAAATGTTATCACATTAATTGATACCACATACCTATACTACATGGTACTCTTTGATGATTTACAAATTATTAACCAAATGTATTCAGTAGTCTAGCCACAGGACTTTTTTTTGTTTTCGTAATTTGGAACATCATGTGTAATGCAGAGATAAATGTCAAAGACCTCAAGCAGCGATATTAAAACAAAACAAATAAACTAAAAAAATTGCAATATAAATAAGGTTCATAATCTTGTGACGAAAAGGAATAGGTTAGGGTATCCAATTTGTGTCTAATTTTATTTCAATAATTTTCTTCAAAAAAGTCATTTCTTAATTTCTGTGAAAATAGGTTTTTTGTTTATGTTAACCGTTTCATTTAATGTGATAAGTTTTGCGCCACTTTGTATATCTACCAATAAGTAACAATTAAAAAAAATTAAGCTGATTCACTATAATAAACTGTATACTGCTATTTCGAATTGTTTTATATTATATTTATAAGTTTTATTACATATAAAGAAGGATAAATTATATATATATATAGTTGAGAGTGCCGATATAGAGTATGTGTACATTCTTGGAGATTTTAATGCGCATCCTGGAGAATTATTTAGTCGGGAAATGCAAAATTGAATACAACGTGAAGAAAAGTGAGGTCATGGTATTTAAAGCACACTCCAAAAGGCCTGAAACTGTTCCATCTGTTCAGGTAAATGATGTTACTTTGAATAGGGTGTCACAATTTAAATATCTCGGCCATATAATAAACGAAGATTTAAAAGATGACGAGGACATAGAGAGGGAGAGGAGAGCGTTGTCGGTCCGCTGTAATATGCTGGCCCGCAGGTTTGCTCGATGTTCACAGGAAGTTAAGATCACGCTTTTTAAAGCCTTTTGTCAATCTTTTTATACTTGCAGCCTGTGGGTCAGACATACGCAGAGGGCCTACAACATTATCCGAATCCAGTATAATAATGCTTTTAGGGTGCTAGCTTTCAAGCTATCTTAAGAAACAGAACTGCATCCCTGATGTCTCGGTTGCGGGGGAGCGCTAACAGCATCCTAAGCATTATTGCAAACAGACTGGACAGCCCGTTCCTGTGGCACTGGACCCGTATGGACATGTATGGATCGAGTGCACCAGGAGGGGGGCGTAGATTTTTAAATTAGATTTATATTTGTTACTAACATAGTTTTAAGGAATTTGTATGACTAACATTTATGGACAATATCCGAAATAAAAGTTTATTATTATTATTATTATTATTATTATAAAGAAACGTACGGACGTAAGAAAAGTACGGGTTTAAATATGAAGTTACTGCTTTGTATGAAGAAAATCGGTAACGTTGTGGTTTTCATACTACGCACATCAAAATAGTTTAGAGATCAAATAGGTTTTAGAGGCTCACCGCAATTGAGGACTATTATTTTATCTTTTTTTATTGTAATTGGTGTGTTTTTAGTGATTTTCACTATAAGAAAAAATAATTGTCTGTAAATTTCGATAAGAAATAGAAAATCAACTGTCAATCAGGATTTCTATAAAGTGTGTAATAGCGTTTTTATAAAACCATTACAATTTCTGCAACGGAACTGAAAAAAACTGCATCAATATGGAGCGAAGACATCATTTAACACGAGAAGAGATGATGAGAGCCGTCAGAATGTTGCAAACTGGTTCCAGGCAACGTACTGTGGCTGTCGCTCTTGGCACTACACAAAGCGTTATAAGTCGTCTCTGGACACGCTATCGTATCACGGGCAGCGGGGCCGAGCAACATGGAGGACGATCTCGCATCACCACTCGCAGATAGAACCGGTACATCCAAAATACTGCTCGACGGAATCATAACATGACCGCCATGATGCTAGCTACGAGGCTCCACAGCTCTTTAGGCTTGCTGATAAGCGACCAAACCATACGATATCGTTTACGTGAAGTGGGTCAGCGTTCCCGAAGGCTGCTGAGGGTTCCACCTATAGCACCCTGCAATCGTAGGTCCCGTTTACAATGGGCTCATGAACACAGAAATTGGGAGGAAGAAGACTGGCGGTGTGTTTGCTTTTCCTATGAATCTCGTTTCAGTGTGAGACCAGATACAAGACGTTCTCGGATTTGGAAGACTTCTGGGCGTCAAGAAAGTTTGAAATTTTCTCAGAAAGTTCATTCATATGGAGGTGGAACAATAATGGTTTGAGGCGGTATTTGGATCGGTGAAGGAACCGATCTCACTTTGATCAGGGTCAACCTCAATGCTCAGATTTATGTGGAGAGGATTGTTTCAGGCGTAATCATCCCTTTGCGAAACTCATTTGATGAATTATTTCGACTAATGCATGACAATGTACGTCCACACACGGCTAGGGTCGCAACACGTACTCTTGCCGATGCTCGTATCAACGTCCTGCCGTGGCCTGCTCAATCTCCAGACCTCAACCCAATTGAACACGCATGGGGTATACTCCAAAGAAGAGCTCTGCTGAGTATATGGATGCCGTACATGCCCCACAACAACTTTTTGACTTGTTAGAAAGAACGTGGGCGGCCATTCCTCAAAGTGATTTTGATGAACTGATTTTAAGCATGCTAAATCGGTGTGATTGTTTTATTCGTGTCACTGGTGGAACACAGACTATATTTTTTTAAACCTTTAACATAAAAATTATAAAAGTTCCCCATTTTTGCCTATTGTTCCATTTACTTGAAGACATTAACATGGGTTAATTTTCCAAAATTTGCAATAATTTCAAATTTTCTTAATTTTACAATATATAGAGATCAATGAAATTAAACATAGGAATTAAAGTAAAAAGCTAGCCTAGAAGACTAGATTTGGCAATATTTATTTAATAGATTTTATACTTAAAAATATACTTGATCCCTAGACATGACGTTGAACATCAAACTTTATTGCGAAACCTCAGGCATTATGGCATTCGAAATGCTGCACTCGACCTCGTTGGTTCTTACCTAAGCGATAGACTACAACACGTTGAAATCAATGGAAGTAGATCTTCTGGAATACCAGTCGCAATGGGCGTGCCACAGGGCTCAATTTTAGGACCCTTTCTGTTTCTAGCGTACGTGAATGATTTGCCGTTCTTCGTACAGAAGTTGTGCTACATTGTATTATTTGCTGATGACACATCACTTATTTTAAAGTAGACCGTAAGCCACCAAATTTACAGGATGTTAATTCTTCACTCGCGCAAGTCCTGGACTGGTTCACGGCGAATAATTTACTACTCAATTCTAAGAAAACAAAATGTATTAAGTTTACATTGCCTAATGTAAAGAGTACTAGTATAAACGTTAATTTAAATAATGAAACAGTAACATTTGTACAATCCACAGTTTTCTTAGGCATAACTTCAGACGATAAAGTTCAGTGGGGCGCTCAAATACCGTGTCTTGCAGGAAAACTTAGTTCAGCCGCATTCGCGGCTAGGAAAATAAGACAGATTACTGATGTAGATACTGCGAGACTAGTATATTTTAGTTATTTTCACAGCGTCATGTCCTATAGCATACTGTTGTGGGGTAAGGCAGCTGATATTGAAACAATTTTTATTCTTCAAAAGCGTGCAGTACGTATCATTTATAATTTAGGCCCACGAGTTTCCCTGAATGAGCGTTTTAGAGAAATTGGTATACTTACCATTGCGTTGCAATATATATTTACGAATTTTATGTTTATAAAACATAAAATTCACTTATACAATAAAAATAATGATATTCACAACTTAAACACTAGAAATAAGCATAAGTTAGTAGGTCCGTATCATCGTTTACATAAAGTTCACAAATCATTTGCGGGACTCGGTTTTTTGGACTTACGGTTTTTTTAATAAACTACCGATTGATATTATAAATTTACCTTTTCTCAAATTTAAAAGTGCTGTCAAAAGTCAGCTTATCCGGAAGCTTATCAATAAATTATTCCTTAAATGATAAAAACTCATGGAACTAGTTGCTTGTTTCATACAGGATTCAAACAATGTATGTATTATATAAGTCAATTTAGTTATGTGAAGGTACTTCGTGTTTATTTTGTGATGTTAAAGTATCTTTCTTTTCTTTTAAACAAACGTAATAAGTATTAACGTAAATTTTGTTTTAACTACGTTTATTCACGAACTACCTTTTCATGTCACAAAGTGTCCTCATGCCATACTACTGTCTATTACAAATGGCTACCTACTGATAAATATTATTTCAAACCACAAATGATTCTTACATAATATTATTAACTTCTTTATTTTTAGAATTTAGTTTTCTATGGACAGTGACGTATGGCATAATGACTGCAACACCTGGTACCTACATAAATGAGTTGTAAAACACTGAAATTATAAGTTGATGGCGATGTAAAAGAGTGGCCTTGAGTTTCTTGCAGGTATCTTCTCATAGGCTCAACCTTTTGTCTGAACCTTGCAAGTAACAAATGTTAATTCAGTAAATGTAATAAACTCACTAACCCTTTGACGTTCATAAGTGTTACTTTGTGACATAAGTGAATAAATGATTTTTGACTTTGACTTTGACACTTATGATGTGTGTAGATAGGTACCTATTTCATAAATATTTTTTGAATGGCCAATTCGAATTCTGTGTTTGTGTTTGTGTTTGTTTAACAAAAATATTAACTATCTTATAATTATAGCGCATTGAAACAACGAATACGGGCAGACACTAATCGATACCTATAACTTTAAATACAAATTGTATTAAAAGTTTTTGCTTTTTATTATTAATTATACAAGTTATTAATAACATATATAGTTTATTCTCAAAATATAAATGAGTTTTTAATTTAAAACAACCATTTTATAAAATGTATTTGCTATTTTCCAATAGTTTTTAACCAAAAACAGTGAAATTAGATGTAAATAGATGGCAATTTTATATTTATACATAATATGTATCATATTTATAGTTAGACTTAATATGAAAATTCAATAAGATAATATCATATGTATAATTCGTAATAATATGATGATTAAATATAATTATATTGGGCGATGTATGTTATTGAAGTTAAGGTTATTAAAACTAAATTATCATTTCCAAAATGATTTAGCAACAGAATTGATTAAACGACGTCAGTCATTTCTCGAAACCGGTTGGAAATAATTGGCAGCTACATTGAAATTAACTACTTTTTGCTCAGTTTGGTTAAAATAGAATTTTATTTTTAATAATTTTAAATCAATATAAGGCCAGATGGCCCTGTTTTTTAATATAGTAAAGAGGTATGTGTTCGAAATTCAGATATTTATTATAATTAGAGTTCGCCTAGTAATCGAAGTTTGACCAAAATCTGTTTCGTCTTTACCTATCTATATACCTATATGAAAGAACTATCTTTCCATTTTATTATCGATACACAAAAGCTCATTAATAACTACAAAATAAACCATTAAATATAAAATCTATTAAGAAACAGAAGATATGAATAATAATAATAAGAAATAATAATAATAATCATTTACTGCAAATATAGGTGGGATACAGAAAATTTATAGTGCTTCTATATTCAGCCATGCAGCATGCAACATTTTTTGTTTGGCGTGTTATCAATAATTAATAATAAGTACTATCATTTGAAAATAATAGTTATATCCCAATATTAAAATAAAATGCTACAGAAATGCTCAGTATTTGTAATGTTTATTAGAAAATGCCAAGAAAATATTTATTATTATACAATTAATGAAAGCATCTCAACATTTATAAAATTAATTTGTAATGTCTGAGGCTGAAATTTTGTCATTTTGATATTCATTCACATTATAATATGCCTTTGTAATAAGAAATTGTTTTAGTAAAGATTTAAGTTTATCTACATTACTACAGTTTATTATTTCTTTGATTTTTTTCGATTTTTTGTTTTTTTTTTTGATTATAAATACGAAGAGCCATACAAAACACTTTTATTAAACTGAGCAGTTTTGTTTGAAGGAAAACACTCCTTATTCTATAAAGTGCTCATTCACAGGTGATTTAAACAAAGACTTATTTGAGGCAACAAATACACAGATTTCTTATATAAATATAAATACATAGCAGGGTTAAGACTTTCAGATGAATGAATCAGTACAATTAAGTTTGCGAAGTGCACTGTTCTATGTTGCCTATTTATAAATGGATATCAACTCTGTTAACGAGTTTTATATATGTTGACATAGACTAAAAGGGGCTAGGTAGCATAATAGTCTGCCACATTGGCCAAGTTGGCAATCTTCCCACGACTTCAAAAACAATATAGAGAGTTTTCTGATGTTCTCACTATGTTTATCTTTCAATTAAGCAATTAATGACAATCCATCACTACAAGCATAACTTCTAAGGTCAAGAGCTGTGTTCAATGACGTCGCGATAGCTTTTATTGAACTAAAATTGCATATTAGTAGTTAAATATATATTATAAAAATGAATTAATGTTACCTATTATAATAAAATATTGTAATGTTCATAAATAGGTATAAAGGCTTTCCCGTAAAGAATGGATATTCCTGAAACATCTTATAGGAGAGTTGATGAGGTTCCAAGTAATACCTAAGATTCGCACGACCACGCTGTCTTTGGTAACGTCGAGGAACACTGTGGTAAATGTAGTCGGTAGGAATTGGACGTCCGTCACCTTCCCTGGATAAGTACGACACGTAAAAAAAAAGGAAAAAGGTAATATCTAAGATATGTATTTTTAGATTGCTATTTTCACCATAATTTGATTTTTTGTATACCATGGCTATAAAAACCGTACAAAAATGCTTATTTAATACAGATATTTCTGTATAATATGTAGGTATTTACAAAAAAAATAGTATATATATATATATATATATATACTATTTTGCCGAAATTGTCGCTCTCGAAATCAAATTGAGTACAAAACGAAAAAGGTTCACAAACAGAGGAGAAAAAGGTACTCATCTGTTTTGTGTTTGCTTATCCTATCGATATATATACATATATATATATATATATATATATGCTGATGGTTAGGGCTACACGTTACTTTCAGGGAGGTGCATCTGCATCTAAACGTTATACTATTAACTGATATAAAATCTAGAATTATAATAATAATATTCTATTCTATCACATACACACAACACCATCTAGCCCAAACTAAGCAGAGCTTGTATTATGGGTACTAGACAATGGATAAACATACATATATACTTTTATTTTTTGTAAATACGTACATCATATCATCATATAGAATATCTCAATATACGCTCATCTATATATATATATAGATGAGCGTATATTGAGATAGATATATATATATATATATATATATATATATATATATGTGTGTATCCATTGTCTAGTAGCCATAATACAAGCTCTGCTTAGTTTGGGCTAGACGGTGTTGTGTGTATGTGGTAGAATATATTATTATTATTTAAGAATGGTGTAATGCACATTTTTCTCATTTATATATCGAGGATATTGCTATTAATATGCAAAAGAAGTAAATTTCATATGCAAAAATGGAAAAAGGTAAACATGTTTCTATATTGAATTTTAGGGCTTCAATAGCTCTAATAAGACGTATTTTAGGAATGTTCTGTAGATACCTGTATACTTGTTTTTAAAATAAATATACCTAAGCCGAGATAATTCTCATCAACAAAAATATCGTAAAAGCAAAGAAAGTAATAATATCTTACTGGGAACAGTTCTAAGATTAAAATCTACGACACGCAGTCTTAACTTTCGTAGTGATGTTTAAAGAGAGATTCTTCTTCTTTCTTCTTTTCGTGTGGTCAATTAGTGGCCAACCTGTTGTCAAGAGTTGTTCAAGCCGGCCGTAGGCCTCTGACATGGCTTAACGACTGCTGTCAATTCGGCAACAACCGGGACCGACCTTTTACGTGCCCTCCGAAGCACGGAGACGCTCAGATGAAATACCACTAAGCTAATAATACCATTAAAGAGAGATACTTAGAGCATAGCAAGATCACTTGAACTGTATTCACAAAAAGCCGCCCTTCTATATAAGTTCTTCCTTTATAACAGAAGTTACCCAATCCTACGTGTCACAAGGTTCTATGGAATGGGATAAGGTTTCTTGAGCTCCTTTAGAATATGCTGTTTATAGCAAGGGGACTAGCGATCTATTATGATGGCAACGCAGATACAACGGTTTGTAAAAGTACCGTATCTCTGTAAAACGCGACTGTTCTTCATCACAATAGTCGTATAGCGAGTCCAGTACCTACTCTTCTAATTTTCCTTCTACGGACAGGCGGACACAGTAAATCAATTTATGAAAATGTTAAGCATACCCTTAACCTCCGGCGGCCTTATATTTTGTTTTGTCATATAGCAACGTATAAGGAAGTAAAAAGAGCAGTGCAGAGAGGTTTAAAATAATTGTGTTGGATCTATGGTGTATTGATAGATATCTCCCAATAATAATAATTGTACGGTTTACGTACACTTAGGTATAATATGTACTTTAGCTGATTACGCAAATCGGTCGATTATTTTCCGTCGCAATAATTAATTTGATTCAGTGTGCACTTTAACTACCTAACGAACGTACCTATGTGAGAATCACTCTATATCATATTATATTGTACTAGTAGTTTTCCCGCGGTTTCACCCGCGTAAGTCCCGTTCCCGTGTGAATATCGGGTTTCACCTCTTTCACCCCCTCCAGGGTCGAATTTCCAAAAATCCTCTCTTAGTGCTCCCCTACACTCTCCAAGGAACATACATACCAAATTTCAGCTTCTTGCGTTCAGTAGTTTCGGCTGTGCGTTGTCTGTCAGTCACTCAGTAACGGAAGAGTTTTATATATATAGATTTACGTAACTGGTGAATAATAAACTTTGTTGTACTACGAGTAGAGGTTTCTCTTACCAGCACGCTCGAAACTACATAACTTAAAAACTAATAGCAGTGTACAGTTTACTAAACTGTACAATAATAATAATATTATAAACAGTTGTTATCTCATCATGAGACTAACGTGATATCGGAGGGCACAGTACACTAGCTTATAAACTATCACCTTTGCCTTGTGATATAAACAATCAATGTATCACCAGGTTAAATAAAAGCGCATAAACCGCAGGGCAGCTTATGGCGCGCTGAATGTGAGTGGCGACGCTGCGGTCCTGAATGTCTCAGAGAGTCGGTTAGGGCCTCGTCCCCAGCTTGCCGTTACTGGTTGGTTGGGTGGAACTACAAGAGTGCCCGTAAGACTCTCAACTCTGGCTTGCCTTGGTCGGCCGGTCAGAGGGAGGCCACTAGAACTATATGCTTGGGGTAGAAGTGTCATTTTCAAGGGCATTACTACGGGGAAACCCGCTCTGGGTCTCTGTTGTCACGAGACCCGTGATGTTGAAACCGGCGCCGCACCGCTCGACACCTTTAGCCACTCGCACCGGTGTTGCCCTCTGCTGCTAGCGTGTATGCCTATAGTGGCTATTCAGTGGGCCCATCTAGTGTGTTGCGAGTCACCGTCTGCCCATTGCATTAATGCTATTAGAGTATTCAGGGAAGTCGCCGTTTTCCATCCATAGTTAGCAATATACCGGTCCACCAGACACCCATACCCATAGCCCATATATTAAAATCCATATGTAGCAATAGTCCTACGCCTGCTGCGGCTAGTACCGCTGTAGGTGTTCCATCCCACCTTTGATTAAAACTCTCGAAGGGCCTCTTCGCGTTGGACCCATGTCTCCGTGTAAGCCTCCCTTTCTAATATAATATTGTTACGTGCTGGGTTCGACGGATAAGAATATAAACAATATTACCGACTAAAACACGTTTATTCAAACACACAATTCAATTTAAAACACAATAAACACTATACCACACTTTTTCACTGTACTGCTTCAAACTCCGTAGTATTTCCGCTTCCGTTCGCTTCGATGAACACTTGATCGCTTACGATTGTAAACTCACTCGGCGGTGCGCGTGCGCCCTATTTATACGCGGGTAAAGCGCTTCTAGAGCTTTCCAGCAACGACGTATTCGGCGTGTAAACAGCACGATGATTCGAGAAAGTACCAGCATTCTCTCTAAGATTCTCGTACCGTACTATGCAGTTCCGTAAGATGACAATAGATGGCGGTGTAAACTATTAGACGGAACCGCCGAGTCCCTCCCACAATGCCGAGAGATGTCACTGGGCGTAACAATATGTTAGAAAGTACCTGTGATAAGAGAAACATAATAATAATAATGTTATTTCTCAAAACCTTTACAGTTTACAAATTTAGAACGACAGCGAATTATATATAGGTACATTGGAACAGTAATCTGTATACAATAATAAAAAAACTTAAACTAGGAATATCAGCGTTTGGCCAATTAATTTAAAATATTACACATAAGTGAACTTGGTCAACTGTCATTGTTTTGGTGTTTCTTTTTATTTAAAAGCTAGCCTAAAAACAATGTAAAACAAAATTAAAAGGAATGGAGTTGTGTTGTATTAATGTAGAGTGTTGCTGGTAAGTGTGTGCTTGTGCGTGTGCGTCTGCATGTGCGTGTGCGTGCGCGTGTACGTGTTCATGTACGTGTGCGCGCGTGTGTGGGCGTGTGTGCGCGCGTTGGTGTGTGTTTGTGTATAATATTTCTATTTCATGAAAGTTATATCTTTTTTAACACGCAATACGAGCAATACAGTTTTAGAATATATTTTTTTAAATATATTTTTTGGCAGTATTCGCTCCATAGACGTCTAAGCTTTTTTATCTCATCAATCAATAAGTGATCATTATTAGAATGGTAGGGGTCTTATATAATTACTTTGGAAGTAGGTACCTACCAATATTTTCTTTTTTGCATGTAAGAAAAAGCTGATATACTCGAGTTTCAGGCGGCGGCGTGGCGTAGCGAGGTAAAACAAGTAGCTCCAACAATACAACTGTGTGCACTTAATTTCGTGCATTAGTTTTTGCGTGATGCACGTACAAACACACAGCAGACAGACAAATATTACGAATATGTATGTATAAAATTTGTTATGGCTTGAAGGCTTAGCTAGGCTTTAGGCTAGGGAGAATTTGGGCGAAAATTCTTGTTAGCAAGCCGGTGTCTAGATGCGCTCGATATTAAGCAATAGGCGTGTACCTCATAAAGTAGGATCTGAAAAATACCGCAAAATGTGGTTGTTATGCACGTCTGCCCTACCCTTAAAAGATTTGATTTATGTTTTAAAATGATATCGTTATTGAGTTCGATAACTATACATACGTTCCTGCAACGATAACATTAATTTATCGATTAACTTATTATCTTATTTGTGTTGTTCTGTTCATGTTAGATTTATGAGAAGCCTTAAAATACAACTAAAATATAGCGTGCAACATTCAAAAGTAAGAATCGTACCTCACATATTGTTACGTAAAATAATAAAAACAAATCGAAATATACCTACTTAATTAATTTAGTGCTCTTTTTGCTTCCTCATACGTTGCTATATGCCAAAACAAAATACATATAAGATCAACGGAGGTGATATGCTGAACTTGTTTGATTTTCTGTCATAATAATAAAAAATCTTGTTTCTGTATGTTACTGAGTGTGACGATAATCGCCTAGACGCCCTGACTATAGCTATATAAGTAAAGATTGTCTCTTTTATTTGTATCTTAATACATTAAAAGTGTATTTGTTTTACCTTCTCTCATTGTACTTCCTAATTATATCTACATTCCTCTTAAAGTAAACCCTAAAGGTTACATGAGTCAATTAGCATACACGATGAACAAAGTACCTATTGTTCCTAGATCTCGGGGTCCGAGCGTTAGCTACGACACTACTCGTACCTCTCCTTGTCCCACAAGGTGCACAAGAGTACACATAAAGGGAGACGGGGCAAGCAGGGGAAAAAATAAATTTGATTAGTTGTCACAGTTTTTAAGTTTTTATACAAGTTTAAAGCAAGTGTAGTGATTAATTACTTATTAGGTATGTCCCAAAAATTCGTGTTCGCTTATGCATCTTATGCATACCAATGACCCTAGTGTTGTTAGCGTTAGTTTGTTTATTTGGTTTCTTGTAATACGATATGAAAAATGGCCTCAACAATATTTTTATAAATAGTTGTTAAACATGTTTGAGGGACAATAAACTAAAAATGAATTGATAAATAAAACAAACAATTAATTGAGCAATGAAGGAAGTCTTAAAAGAAAGATGTGTTTTGTTTATACCTTAATTTAGTTAGTTTGGCTCAATTAATTTTTAATCTATTCTTTTTATTACTATATGTACATATTATTTGTATTAATACGGTATTTACTTTTAACAGTTTCAGACAAGAATAAGTTTTGTTAGTTTAGATTAAATTGTGAAAAGCAATTCATTATCTCAGCAGTAGAAAGTTTCTGTAATTGATGTGTCTCAAGTGCAATGGTCACTTTATTAATACATTCACCAGCATTCGATTAGATAACATCCACAGTGCCTATATAATATAATAATAATATGTATCATTTGTTTAAAGTCTTAAGTCTCAGGTTTCAGAGTGAAAAAGGCGTTAGTGTATGTACAAAAACGGTTCCAATTTGAGAGATCTCTCTCAAGTTGGAACCGTTTGGGTATCTTATTATTCATTTTGAAAAACAGACTCCAAAAGCAGCAAACAATCAGATGGAACAAATGTTTATTGTATATACGACCACTTGTTGTCAGTTTATATTTATTCCTCTCATAACCAAAATTTATTTCCTCCTCAGCAGTTTATTACTTGGCATTCTGTGGCATGAGGTCCACGAGGGTCACTAAGGGATTACATAGCAATTAGGCATTTTATTTAAATTCAGTTTGACAGATGCCATGTCAGCCTGCAGTTGCCAGGTTTGGTTGAAACGTCAAGCATCAAATAGGTAAACGATTTGCATGATCGCGTTAATACCCGTTACGAATTATATATACATATCACGCAAGGCGAAAGTTTAAGTTATTACTTGTCATTAACATAATGCATTTTACTATTTGTATCATCTGTTTGGCTATTTGCCCTTATGGACTTGTTTTGCACAACACATATTTATTAAATTTCTATAATACTAGACTCTTTCTACAAAAAGATAATTTTATTAATTCCAAAAACGAAAGCTATGATAACTGGTAGATAATAAACGAATACAGCACGACATGACGTATGCATACCGATTTATCCAGTTATATTTTCCTGTTAAGGTACACACACAGATGTAAAATTACGTATACAAAGATTTCGCAACGATATAAGTAGGTATGTGTGAATTCTTGAGTCTGCTAGTGAATCTTAACAGCGAGGGCATACGTATCTGACCCGCGGATAAGGATACGTGTCTTGATTTCTGCCGTGATTATAAAATGACTTTTAAAATATTCTTTGTCTTGCTTATTGTGTGCTCTGTGTCCGAGTTTTCAAGTAAGTGTTCAATTTAACCTTTAAAATATTTAATTGTCGTGAGTTTTCATTAAGATGAAATGAATGATGATAATTATGATCGACTGATTAATTGTTTTGTAGTTTCTTTGAAATTTATAGAATAGCAATCGTCAATATGTGGGTAAGATTAAGATTGTGTGGTGGTTAAGATTAAGATTCATATTTTATTTCAATTTTACATACATTAAAATAAAATCTTAATCATATCTTATATTATAAATGAATTTATAATTATTATAAATAAAGTACAACAAATGGGTAGATACACAAAAATTATGACTGTTCTTGCAACAAAGTTATTTACAATTACGTTATATATACAGCCTTTTAAATTGAAATACTTAAATAAGATCGCAGCAAAATTTTCTTCCGCCTCGGCGGCTGACACCCACACTACACCACTAAATATAACTTAAAAGATATCTAAAACAACAATTGGAACAGCTCGAGCCGAACTCTGGCCTAGAAATAAATGTTAATCAGCCATAAATATTGATGCAAATAATATCCGCACTATCTAGTCAGAGTGCAAGGAACTGCGATTGCCCGTATTCGTTTTAACTAGATACATAATAACGAATTATTTTTTATTTTCCAGATGGGCAAAAAGATAAAGGTTTTTTCCGGAAAGACTATCAGTATTTAGAGAACTCGAGAAGTTTTTATAAGATTCATACGATACACAAGACATGGAAAGACGCGAAACGGATGTGTGCTCTAGAGGGCGCTAGCTTATTCTACCCCGAAAATGCTGAAGAAGCTCACGATGTTTTGACATTTTGGAATGCTACGCAACCTTTCCGATGGGTGTTCGTTGGAATATCAGATCTGATCGCTAAAGGAGTTTATGAAACTATTGATGGTAAGTTTTGAAAATACTAGTAATTTACATAATATGCTTTGCTGCATACGTAGCTAAAATATATATAATTTGTATACTATGCAATCATTTTAGTTTGGGCGCCTTTAACTTGATCCCGAGACAGAAAATATAATTAACATAACACAAAACATGTTCAAAGTTTAATGACGTGTTAGTATATTTATAAAGAAGTGAGAAACTGCAATGAATTGTCGTAAATCTTAGAGTTCGAAAAAATGCAAAGGTCACGTGTCAAAGGTCATAGTAATTTCGGGTATATCGACTATGCTGAGTCGAATGGCGTTGACCGCGAGTCTCTAGCTCTTACGGTTCCTGAGTTGAAAGTTGTATAACAGACGGACGGAAGCTGTTGTATAAAAGTTTTTTCGAACTCTAAAAACTGTTATTTACTATGTTTTCCTTAAATTTTGTGCGGGTCTCACATCAGTAAAATGATGTAGGTATGTGGGTAACGGTTCAAAGTGACCTAAGTTCCGGCCTAAGTCATTATGTAGGAAATTAGAATTTATTTAATTTCTTAGTGGAGAAGGCTTGAATTTCATTTAGTATGTTTAGTTCAATAGTTTAGGTAGATACGAGCCTGTGAGTTCAACAGTACGAAGATCAACTTTTTTGTAGCCATGCATTAACAGAACGTACGCTTGAGTATCTAAGTTCCTTGGTGTGCGTATTACGATACATACAGTATTTCTTTCTTTTTCTTATTAATAGACATACTAGGAATAATTCCTGTGTCGCCGGGGACTTTACTAAACATTCAAACAACGGACACTAAGCACACCCAGACTCGTAACAATAATTTATGGATCACACAAATTATTGTCCCGTGTGGGAATCGAACCCAAAACACTCGGAGCAGTAGCAGTGGCGAGGTGATCACTTAAACCAATACGCCGTACGTGCAGTCAATGTTAATATTGCGACGGGCCTGAAGTATGATTCTTTATAAGTAAGTCACAAATAGCGCCCCTCTGCTTCCTTCAAACTCATTTCACTTGGATTTGGCGTTTGGATCGGCTTCGTTCGCCCTATGAATGGTAGTACCGGCACTGATGACCTCACATGGAGTACAGCTCTTTTTACTTTTAAACAGAATATTTAATAAAGAGATTTAAGCAACAGATAAACAGAAGCACGGAGAACAATAAAGTAATATTATCGTCGCTTTATATCGCGTTATATCATTTAACCTTCAAAATACATATAATTATGTATGTTTGGTGTGTAGCCAGAGTTCAGTTAAAACGTTGGCTTATAAGACATATTATGTAACTGGCACTATAGAAGATATTATTAGTTATTAAAGCCTACCCATTGAACAAATTAAGTAAAATTGCCAATATCATTTGGGAAACGATGTTACGACACATTCAACATTCGCAATCGGTGTTAAGTATACCATAAATGTGACACCCAGATACAGATTTAGGCAGAGATGAATCACATCCACATTTACACCTTTCCAGCTACATTTTAAGTCTTGCGTTATGCGAGAGGCGAGTATATTTCCTACCGTCTACGTCGTAGTGTCTACTAGGGTCACTACTGAGAATTTCCTAATCTAATAAAGTAATAACACTTTACTATCACCTTGGACTCGAACCCACGAGCTTACGATACTACGTAAAGTTGTATCTAACAAGGTAGTGAGATATAAGGACACGGGGTCATTTTGGCCGGGTTATTTGCCGTTATTTTCGAAGCAAGGAACAGGAGGCGTGTATGGTTTCGTATTTAATAGAACTAGTGTTCGCCCAGGGGTAGAAATTCGACCATTATCATTATTGAAAATTCGAAGAAAACATATACCTACACAAATTTTTATTTTTGTAACGTTATCCTACTTTTACACACATTTTCACTTATAGTTAAATGTAAGCAAGCTAAATGTAATAAGTTTGTGTTCTTTACTTAACTGTTTTGTATTTACCTATCTATATAAAAAAACGAAATGGTTTCAATTTTTACTTTTTGTATCCTAAAGCTAATTACTACCGACCACAAAAAAATAAAGAAATCGGTAGACAAACAGAGGAGAAAAAGGTACTGACCTGTTTTGTCTTCGCCTATTTATATATAAAACTTCTCTCGCATGATTTTAGGTCTTCCAGTAACAGACGTTTATTGCAATTGGGGCCCAGGAGAGCCTAATGACGCCGGCGGTGTGGAGGACTGTGTGATCTTGCGGCAAGACAGCACCCTGAATGATGATAATTGTTTGAATAAGTACCCTTTTATATGCAAGAAAACCCTTGCGTCGCTGGAGTGGAACAAACTGTGCAACATGCCTAATTTAGGTAAGAACTCAAAGTATGGTACTCGAATAATTTGTTATTATTATTTTATTCAAAAGTTTCGTTATCTACTTCAAAATATATTAGATACAAGCTTTTCACTTGACTGCAATAACGTGCAAATTATAAATAGGGTACCTATTGAATGTAACTACTTAACAGCGTGGTCCTAAACAGGTAAGCCATTTTTTTATTTTGTCATTGTTTTTGTCAATTGTCATTCTTTGTTAGAGATCGTTACAAATATCTCCAGATCTATTAAATGAAAAATGAAATAAATTATGGTTAAGATATGAAATAGAACGAATGCGAAGTTACCAAAATGTAAAAACGGTATTAATATTCGTTGAGCGGTTTTTGCGTGAACCTTGAAGAAACACAGGTATGAAGAATTAGCCCAAGTCTCGGGTTAACACATACATAGCCGCACGCCTTTATCCTCAAAACGTTAGGTACAGATCGCGCAATCTATGATGGCCGGACTGAACGTAGCGTCTCCGAATTGTTGCGCATGTACAGTCTGTCAGTCAGTACAGATTGCATCCCGCCCCCGCCCCCTGTCACCAAAGAGACCTAAAACTTTACAACTGCGACGTCACTCACGCAATGTTCAGACCGGCCATTATACAGTGCGCGATCGTTAGATATGTATTACCAGCCACATTTCGCCAACTATGTTTTCAGGTTCCCCATAATACCGAGGCGAATTCTATGATGCTATTGAGAATTTCTTAACAGAAAATCCCAATAATCGCGGTGCGAACTTGTTTGTGGTAGTTGTGTTACTCAGTAGTTACCAATATTATATCTACATAATATGTCACTTTCATAGTAATTGTTATTGTTAAATGAATATATTACTGCTGAATGAATAATTTAAAAAAAAATTTGAAGACAAATTACAATACTGTCTTTTAGTAATGACCACAGAGTAGAGAGAATAAAAACGTAGACTATAGAGGCATAGCAAAGATTATAGAAGGGATGCGCAATATCTTTGTTTTATTGTTTTATTATAACAGTGCTGGTCGTTGAAATTCTGATCTATACCATGTTATTATTATACTCTGTCCCAATAGAATTAATATTTTATGTAAACAATCGTTTCATGTCTAATTAAATATAAAGTCATTTAGAAAATTCAAACTCTCTTAGAAAAGTAGTTGATGAATACAATAAGCCGTATGAAAGTCCTTCTTTTGATAAATATCCATAAATTTATTTTACAGAAAAATATTTTATGATAAAAGTTTCGAAACGTTGTTTACCTTTTTCTCAAATTCTATCGGGATAGCCATAATAAGTGTACTTGTTATAAAAATTTGATAAATAAGTAGCACAGTAGATCACAAGAGAGCTTACGTGTAAGAAATAGCTATTATTTGAACAATTGTGCATTGACTATTTTACGCGGGATTTTTTTTAAATTGTGTTGAGATAAGAAAAACAACCCAATGAGGACTTTTCTGAGTCTTCATTTTTCGTGCGCTAGTAACATATCTGCTTCTCTATCTGCTATCTATAATATTATTGGTAGTTACGTAAAGAAAAAAATTGAATGATACAACATAATCCGTCTGCCG
Organism: Catocala fraxini; assembly: GCA_930367265.1. Classification (NCBI taxonomy): domain Eukaryota; kingdom Metazoa; phylum Arthropoda; class Insecta; order Lepidoptera; family Erebidae; genus Catocala; species Catocala fraxini. Next base: position 10,668,132 of record OV884032.1, read on the forward strand.
CAGTAATAGAACTCGAAACCTCATACACAGCAGTGCATTCACAACCAATGCGCTTACATTTACGTTATGTTATCGCCTAAGACTGAAATATTTAAGCTTAAGCTTAATTAAACTTCATTAGCTTCCACTAAACTTTGACGTTTACAATTGTTATTGTTTGTATCTATAAAAAATAACATAACAATAACTGATGTCGTAAATAATAAGGGGCAATAAATAGGACCGCCTGTTATTATTTACGACATTAATTATCGATATGTAATTTTTTTTAATTAGTAAAAATTTGAAATTATCTCGGGTGGTTAACATATGTTTATCTGAAACCATTTCTCGGAAAAAAAAACGGTACATTAATTTTTCCAAAGAAATAATTCTTATAAAAAAAAATATTGTCCGGGTTTATTTTATACCACCAGTAGAATGCGTGGTTAAAAGGAATTACACGATTTCAAAATCAACCTGTATATACACATATCTAAATCGTAACGGGTATTAACGCGATCATGCATAATGTTTAACTTTTAATGCTTGAAGTTTCGACCAGGTTACACCGGCCGTGGTCACAAGCTGACGGGTACGGCATGTCATGTCTCCGTTTGTAAGGTAGAAGAATCTTGATCGACCCTCAAATTTTTTTTATGTTTATTTGTCCATGTACTGTCATACACTACACTCATGGTATTCCAATTACGTATGCTAGCGACGCGGACGTGACCGTATTCTGCGATTCATAATTGTTACTTTGAGAACTAAACGAATAACAGATTATTGACTTTGACTTTGTAATGACATATATATGATTATTTTAATCTTTTTCTCGTCCAAAACAGGAAATGGTGCGTCTATATGATCTCATATCGGAAACCACACCCGCCAATATTTTGCTGGTTATTGTTTGTCATTTATATTTTAGCGACTGATTTTTTGTAACGGGAATTCCCGAGAGCACGCTTTTATTGAATATATATATAAATAATGGTATATACAGGTTGTCCCAGAAGTCTTAAAATATAATGCTTCTTAAATCTCGATTTTAGATAAAAAATCGATCTCGATTATACGAGATTACATAACAAATAAAACTCAAAACGTAAATATCTGTAGTAAAAGGAGTGAAAAGACCGTCACAGGTTGTAGATTTATTTTATTTTATTAAAAATACCTATAATATTTAAAATACTAGACTTAGATTTTTTATATGCATTTTCCTGATAGCTGTTACTTATAACTTAGCCTGTTACCTGAATCCGGCTTGACGTCGACTTCTGGGACAACCTGTATATATAAATACTGGTATTTAGTAATCCCCCGTTTTTTATTTCTGATGTTCAGCTTATTGTTGAACTAGATTTTGTTAGCGGTTTCACTCGTGTTAATCTAGATTTTGCCAATTAATTCTTACCCTCGGGAACAGTACTTTTTTCTGGATCAGTTATACCTTGTTTCCTTTTCTGTAGCCCTGAAGTGCGTACGAAATTTCATGATGATCGGTCGAGTATTGTATGAATTTAGTATGAATTTCGTAATTCACGAAATTCCGCATTAATTTCGTTTTTAATTTCCTATATACGCTTTCACGCCTTGCTAGGCTTAAAAGCATAACAAAAAGGACAAACAATGTGAATGTTATTATTATTTTAGTTAGAATGCGAATGTGAGTTTGTTTGTTTGTTACGCTTTCACGCCTTAACTACTCGACCGCTCATCATGAAATTTTGTATACACTTTGTCAAGGGAACAGAAAAGGACATAGGATACCTAGTATACTGAAAAATATACTGTTACTTACATTTTTTTTTTTTTGTTTTTTTTTTTTTTTTTTTTTTTTGAGGGGGGAAATGCGCCTTATGCATACCGCCCCACTTGGGGTTGTGGGACGGTTATGTCGGGCTCACCGGCCTACAACAGGGCCGGCATACCGACTAAAACCCCCCTGTGCACCGTCAATTCGCCTTGACGGGTGGGCCGTTGGAACCTGATACAACATCAGCGGCCCACCCAGATACTGTTACTTACATAACTTAACCTAACCTTCATTTACGCGATCGAAGCTGCGAGCATGATCTAGTATTTCATAAAGCTTTGTAAGTATAGACATTTCCATGTTAGACATTTCCATGACCTTTATGTCTCCGGTGAAAGCGACAATATAGAACGATGTGTCTTAGTTTGAAATACATTTTATTTAATATCGCGCCAAGTATTCGCATCCTTGTCACTTTATTTGTTGACAACATAACTGAATGGCACGCTCATTTAAACTTACTACAGTGTTAATTATATCATTGAAAGCTTGTTTTCGTAGCCTATATACCATGAATTCATAATTAATCAAAGCAATTCAAATCAAATCTTTATTTTTGCGGAATATGAGTAGGTAAAAATTCTTACCACATATTTTATTTTAGTATCATCATATTGCATTGCATCATATAGCATGCTGCTATGACAGCAGAATATGATGACAAACATACAAAATCAATACATAATTTGATGAAATAAAAATATCATCAAAGAAAAGTCATTACCATTAGAATTGTATGAAAATAAAACAATCAATAAAATACACATTCAAATCACAATTAATATACCTAATTACAGCAAATCATGAATTATATAATATTATCATTTAAATAATCATTCATAGCATAGTAGGACTTCTCAATTAACATCGTCTTAATATTATTTTTAAATAGTAATATGTCCGATATTTCGAGCACAGTTTTAGGGAGATGATTGTATAATCGGACAGCCATACACAATACGCTTTTATTAAGCAGGGGTGTTTTTTTCCTGGCATACACAATTCGAGGCCTCGTCCCTTACTGTTAAGTTTAGTAAACAGATTTAGATTTTTCCTTACATGTACCTGTTTCTAATATATGTATATATGGATGGTAAAGTAAGAATTTTATAATTAATAAAATATTGTTTACAGCTATCTGTAGGTTTAATACCAAATATTGACCGTATACATTTATTTTGCGTCTTAAATGCAGCATCCCTATCCGTAGAGCTTCCCCAGAACATAATACCATACTTTATCAGAGATGAAACAGACCCATGATAGGCAGTTAAAACAGCCGCGATGCTCGCAGTTTTCCTTAATCTATATAATGCGTATAAATATGTATTTAGTTTGGCACATAATGTTTCTATATGATGCTTCCAATTTAAATTGTTGTCAATATTTAAACCTAAAAACTTTGTCACTGCTACTTCTCCAATATTTTGGTCTAGATACCGGATATTCATATTCGTAATTTACAAGTTCTATTTCTAAATGTCATAAGATGAGTTTTGTTTAAATTAATATTCATATTATTTAATGTCATCTAATTTATTATATACCTTAATGTCAAATTTATCTCTTGTTCTGTTAATAGTTTATCTTTTCCAGTAAATATAACTGTGTGTCACGAATATATAATCATAAAAAAATAATATAGTACATCTGTTGGATTTTTGCGTTTGCCAGTTATTTATATTCAGAGACCATAATTCAAATTTTGATAAGAGAAGACATTTTTCGCTATTTTACTAATAATAAAATAATATCAAAGTCATAATGCGATGACCATTAGTGCCATCGGTGCCAGTTTAATGGATATTTCTTTTTGCAGATTATGTATTCAACGAGCAAGTTGGCAGGTGCTACAAGTTCCACGTGAAACCTTTGAACTGGACAGAAGCGTACGCAGTGTGCAGCGCCGAGCAGTCATATTTAGCAGTTATCAATACACAGTTAGAAGCCGACTACCTCGTTAGATTAACGGAAAGCGCGTCAAAAGATCGAGTCACGGGTACCTTTATGCGTGGAGCGGTTCTTTTAGGTTTTCACAATAAAAACGACGAGGGTTGGCAAACAGTTAGAGGTAAATATAAAAGACGTTATGTGAAAGATGGCAATCTGATCAGAACGCCTGCACGGATGGTGACGTGGCTTAAGTAATAACCTTGCTACTGCCAAAACGTGTTCTTTAAAAATTTATTTAATGTTGTGTCGTATCAGTTAAGATCAGTCAGCAAATTAGGGACCTGCATTTCATTTTGCAGTTCGAAAGTCACACCTTTTCATTTTTTAAAGGAATAAAGGCATATCTTTTGCTAAGCAGCGATCGCTGCGAGTTGCTATCCGGTAATAAAATAACAATAAAAACAGAAACAATAAGTGGGTACTGTAGGGTAGGGGTCAGCTCGTGTAACTACAACTCTAGTCGTGTCGAACGACAAAATATGTACTACACATGACAATGACAACGGGCGTCGTCGTCGGCTGTCGCACCAATCACACGCAGCGCTATCATAGTTAACGTCACATTTAGCCTAAAGCGCATAATTCAATAGCGACTCAAAACGTGTTACCATATGAATAAATATTGCATTCATTTATTTGTAATGCCATAAAATAAAATAATGTTCCGCTAGAAAAATATTGTAAGAGGAACTTTTTTGCAGTAATAGTTAAAAGATAGTGAATTTAATTACCGTTTAAAATACAGAAAACTATATAGAATTGTATAAATTTATGCAATGTTCAGTTACTTAGAGTTAGAACTGAAGCAGATTAGGTAATGAAGCTCCGTTGCCCTTTTTTTAACGTGGGGAATTGCGCCTTATGTATACCCTGCGCCACAAGGGGCCAGCGCGGAGAGGGTTATGTCGGGCTCTACCGAGACTTCGGGCCTACCGACTAAAACCACCACGGTGTGCAAATTCATTGCCTTTAATGGTGGGTGGATCACCGTAACTATAATTTCATCAGTGACCCAGCAGTGCTCTATACAGGCTTAGCGCCAGCGGGTGAGGATTCTTGAGCGACGCTCCGGCACAACAAAGGGCGTCGCTCCAACTCAATGGCCTGTGGGCAAGTACTGCTGCTCTACTGCAGCTAAACAACCTTGTGTTGTATGCATACGGTCCAACTGACCGTAACAGCAGTTTTAAGAACTTATTGATTCGATTTTAAACCAGTTAACGTAGCCTATGATCGCTTAGAATACTTGAGGTATCACACACTCGTTGCCTTCTACGAGGCAGGTGAAACTAAAGGTGGTGTGTATGAATGAACTTTTTACTCATCGTGCTAGTTGTACTTACAGTGTTAGTACTTTTATGCTGGTTTCCTTTGAGGGCATGGTAGCCTCGCGGCTGAGCAGGCTCAATTGTACAATCATCAAGTAATTGGCAACGGCTGGTTCTGTCACTCATTGAAGAAAATAATAACTTCTACATCTCTACGTTTCTTGTCAGTGATGGGTTATTCAAATGGTTTCAGGGACGACTCTAGAGGACAGTGGCTACGTGCTTTGGGGTAACGGTCAACCTGATGGTGGAGATCGCGAGCAATGTGGCTCCATGTTCTTCAACGGAAAGTTAAACGATATCGCATGCGATCAAAAGTGCTTCTTCATTTGCGAACACGAGATCGACACGCTCTCTTCTCAATTCGACGACAGATTCGGGGATCGGAAATAATTGTGTTTATATATTGTTAAGCTAATATCGAAGAAATAAATTTGTATGTTAATAGGTTGTTTGATAATTAAATTAATGTAAAAATGACAATAAAGATGTGTGCTGACATAATAATATTCTTGTATATTCTGTCAGTAATGATTTTCTTGTGATTGCTCCATGTGATTCCTTCCAGTTCTTAATGTCAACTGCGAGGTAAGACCTGCTTTTCCCTTTAATTTGTAAGAGCCTTGAATTAGTAGACGATTCAAGGAAAGGAGTATTTGTCTTGCCTCTGGTTGTGAGTCAACTATACCATATCAGTTTAAATACGTGCGTACTCACTATTACTGTACTACACAAATATTTTGATTATTAACTAGCGTCTACCCGTTGATCCCACGGGATAAGAAATATTCAGCACATGGTCTATATGATAGCCAAATCTCCTACGGTCTTGAGAAGCAAACATTCAACATCTTTACAAACGTTAACTTTTATAATATTAGTAAGACTATGTGTGAGCGTGGTTGAGGTATTGTACATAGTAATACTTACACCCATTTAAAAATATCTAATGTAGTAGTTTCTTTTTTAATAAATCGCCATGAAATCCGTTTGCCGTAGTTTAATGTCTGTCAATATATGACATTGGCGTAAACGTAAGACAAGTATTTGCACCCATGCATGTGTAGTATATACATACATATATTCTCTGTAGTAGTGTAGTTATACATATATTACTTGTGAACATAGTCACTTTATTCGATGTTTGGTCGTAGACCTAGAAGTACATACATTTAGTCACAGATTTTAAACAAAATGAAGTTTATCACTCTATTTGTATTACTTTGTGTGTGTTTTGTACCAAATTATGCAAGTAAGTAAATTTATATTATTTAATTTTATTTAAGTACCTTTATTATTAAATATTTTATCCAATACTTATGAATACAAATTACTGTATTATCAAATAGTACAAGCATTCTTTTTTTTCTATGTAAAATAACTTTACGTTGTTGTATATGCTAAACTTTAATAAAAAATGTTAGCGACGAATTTTAATTTCTGGTACCTATGCTACTTTTATTTATGCATATTTGCTTGACTTTAAATCCAAATTTCTTTTGATAATTTAAGACAAACCATATTTGTCATGAATGATCAAAAACAGCAAACATCATATAATTATGGCGATTTGATGCAACAATCTGGAGAGAAACTGACTACCTAACTTTAGACACTATGTATAGAAACATTATTAATGTAAAATGTAGCAGGGTAACGTTGAAAATAAATATTTTTTTAAAGTATAATAATTGCAATATGTATTATCAAAAATACAAAGGTTACAGTATTTTATAGGATACGGATAAAACGAAATATCTATAGATAGAAAGAAAAAAAGGTATATATTTCAGTTTTGTTAGTACATACCAAATCGCAACAATGAAGGCAAATATTTTGAAAAGATAGAATTGTTCTTATTTATAAATAAAAATATCTAAAAAATTAATACGAACATAAAAGTAATGGTCTATTTTATTTCATTACAAACACAAAGGCTTCTAGAATATAATTCGGAGTAAAGTTAGCTTTGAAGACTGAAGATTTTTATAAATTGTTTAACAGTTCGATACCGTGATCGTGTACGTCTAAACACATAAGTATTTTGCTTCGTTTTCTTTTTAATTACATCTACATAAACTCGCTATTTTTCTATATTACCGATAAATACTCCATAATTTAATATGTGAAGTAGGTACGTAAATCTGCTAGACCTTTCAAATTAAGGGTAACTACATTTGGAACTAGTTTTAATTCATTAAAGTCAGACGGATTAATAACAAAATTTATCAAAAAAATGCTTCTGAATGGATGGTCTTTATATTATAAGCAACTCGTTTTATTCGTCTTATACATACCTAGTTTGTTATAATATGTAGTTGATCATTTAAATGAGTATGAAATAACGGGGCCGCGTGCCTATACATATTGTTTATTTTAGTATTCTCAACGGTCGATAGTAACCTATTGGAATTGAAATTGTATACATGGGGTATAACATATACTATGATAACTAATTTATTACTAAATTGAGTGACACAACCGATTTTAAAATTCTTTCACCATTAGAAAGCTCAGATTGAAATGTGTATATTTTATTTAGCAGGCAGCTAGTTGTAATAAAATAGTACGTAGAATGCGATGCGTTCAACGCACCGTTTGGTGCATAAACAAAACCAGCGCTTTATAAGCGTAGATCCTAAAGGCTAACTTACTACAATAATACATACATACATAGATTCACGCCTGTTTCTCAGAGGGGTAGGCAGAGACTACGGATTTCCATTTGCTACGATCCTGACACACTTCTCTGGCTTCATTCACTTTCATCACATTCCTCATACACGCCCGTCGGTTCAAGGTGCTCTTAACCTGGCCTTTGTCCAGAACGCCTCCGATCTGATCAAGAAACGTTCGCCTAGGTCTTCCTCTTGCGACTGTTCCATTCACACTAGCCTTATAAACTTTCTTAGTCAGTCTTTCCTCGTCCATTCTTTCTACATGCCCAAACCAGCTTAACATACCCTGTTCTATTCTTGTCACTATATCCACTTTCATGCGGCATCTCTTTCTAATCACACTATTCCTTATTCTATCTTTCAGAGTCACACTACATATATTTCTCAGCGCTCTCATTTCTACAGCATATATTCTGCTCTCATGTTTCTTTTGCCATACCCAACTTTCACTTCCAAACATAAGTGTGGGCACTAATAGTCCTCTATGAGCAGCCAAACATGCCTTTTTCGATACATTTAGACTGTTCATAAAAGCACGTAGAGCTCCATTCACTTTGTTGCCAGCAATCGTTCTCCTTTCAATATCTCCCTCATGTTTAACATCCCTTGTAAACAAAGTACCCAAATATACAACCTCTCTCACTTGCTCCACTTTTTCTCCATCAATCATAATATTACACATCGTCACGCACTGCGATAATAATTTAATTAAAGCATCTAGATGTTGCTGCTTACAGGAATTATGGTCATAAACACAATGGAACGTTAATAACAATTTTTCACTTAAAAGTGTAAGCAACTTTAGGCGAATCTCGACCTATCACCGAAAGCTTCACGCTTGTTATTGTTTGAATTGTTATCAGGACCAGTTTGTTTTTCAGAATTATTAGCTGTCATTCTAGAAAGTAATGAGGTAACATAGACTTCCGTCGATACACGCTGCGCTTGCGTATAAGTGTGAATAAATTTATTTTATACATTCTAAGTTATGTTATGTTAATATATAACATGGAGTAGTAAATAACTGTTTCTTGGTTTTATAGATGGAAAATTGAACACAACAGATAAAAAATACGAATATATACACACAATCACACAATCCGACGTTTTATTTAAATTCCATCAGACACGTGGAAAGTTTAGTGATGCTAAAACTACTTGTGAGAACGAGGGTGGAAGTTTATTTTACCCAGAGACTGAAAATGAGTTAAACGCCGTAATATCATTTTTTCAAAATAAATATATGGAGACTTTTCCTCAAGAGTTGTTTTTAGGAATGGTAAGGTCTGAAAGTGGATTCGAAACGATTAATGGTAAGCTGTACTTCTATTATAATAATAATAATAATAATTATTATTTTTTATTTGCAGACTGTTAGGTCCATATGATTAGTAATACAAAAGCAACTTATTAACTATTGTTAGTAAACATACAATTAAAAAAACATTTAGCTACATAATAATATGTTAATATAGCAAAAACAATTTTATTTAATATGATGCATTTAATAATGTGTTCATTTTAAATGAGCAGTTAGAAAACAAGTATGATATAAGGTACAAGGCTCGACCAAGGAGGTACCTCTCTGTTACAGTAACAACACTGCTAGTACGATTCGCCCGGTGGGTATGAGTAAGGATTATGCGAGTAGTATCTTTCGCAATATAAGCAATCCATAAATTACGGGTATCGATTATCTAAAGGTGAGCGATACCCATAGCTGCCGAACAGCATCCTTGACCTCGATTAAATATAAACTAAATAGCAATTTAAAATTTGCAATTATTGCAAATCGACAAAAATGCATAGGCACACTTAAAACTGGAAAATTTGGTAAATCAAGTAGATATACGTTATTTATGTATTTCACGATTTAGCTTTTCTCATTTTCAGGGTTGTCAGTGGCAAAAGCGTACACAAAGTGGAAGCCAGGAGAGCCAAATAACGCAGGTGATGAAAAATGTGTGACATTGTTTTACCCATCTTTGATGATGAACGATGTTCCGTGCAATTTAGAATATGCGTTTATCTGTAAATCGCATAAAACTGAATGGAATGAGCAGTGCCATATTCCAAGTTTGGGTAAGTACATAGATATAATGTCAATGTTCAAAGAATATGTAAAGAATGGTCGGAGCGATATGTTCGTCTTCCAAGATTTCCGACGTACCCGGCGCGAAACAATATTGCGCGCGAGGTACGTCGGGAACTAAGCTTAAAATAGATATGCCGTAACGCTGGTCAGTACTCATATGAATTTCATTAAGAAGACTAACATAATCGAAGTACGTGTAAGTAGTATGTTAATCAAGATTAGATAGAGCATTTATCCGAAAATAAACAATGGTTTGATTATCATTATCAGAGCAGTGTCTTTTGTGTAAGTGATTAGTTCATCTTTGTGTTGCTGGCAGCTACTGAGCTCTTAATATAAACGAGAAATATTGTTATTCCTAAAAAACGTCCTTGATGCACGCCAAAGTCAAATGGTGTATCATTACTGATAAAACTGCCCACTCAAACATTGAAATCATTCCGTGAGCTAATGTTCAAACAGGATTAGCTGTTAATTGATTCTAATTCAAAGTCTGTTTAGTTTCTTTAATAAAATAGAGATGGAGATCGTATCGAACGCCTTTGCAAGGACTACCTCACAAAGGCATTCGATACGATTGCCTTTGCGAGACGATCTCCTAGAGGAAGATTGATAGGCAGTTTTCCCTTTATTCAGGCTATTTAGTTACATACTGTACTACTTGATTTTGTGTGTATATTGCAAATCAACTATTGTCACAATGTTAATAAAAAAATCTTTTATATCGATTATTCTTAGGTACAATATAGATTTAGTAATGTCTAGTTGTTTCTTAAACCTATCCAATTTTAATATTAGACGAAAGATGTAAAACTATGTAAATGAAGCAAAACAATTGTTATTTCTAGATTATGGGTACAGTGAGGAGTTGGGTAAGTGTTATAAGTTCCACTTGACCCCCAAGACCTGGGCTCAAGCGCAAGAAAAATGTCGCGCTGAGCAATCACAGTTAGCAGTGATAAACTCTCAAGAGGAAGCTGCGTACCTCGTTAGACTGATACGAAAAACTCTCTATAATGTCCCAGGACGATTCTCACGCGGAGTCGTGCTTTTGGGCTTCCATAACAATAACGTCGAGGACTGGCAAACCATTGAAGGTAACAGTAATATAAAACGGGATATTGTTTTGCGCAACTTTATTCGCATTTCTATGAGTACCCTTTTTTTTATACTACTGAGGTGGCAAACAAGCATACGGCCCACCTGATGGTAAGTGGTCACCGTAGCCTATAGACGCCAGCGCTTGACACTTGACACTTGCGCGTTGCTGACCCTTTAGGAAAGGAAGTGGGAAAGAGAAGGAGCGGGAATGGGGGAAAGGGGGTGATTGGGCCGCCGGCACTCTTACTCACCGAACGAAACACAACAGTAGGAATACTGGTATTTCACGTCGATATTCTGTGAGAGGATAGTCCTTCCCTGGTCGAGCCGGCCCATTCATGCTGAAATCAGTGAGGCTCTAGTACTCAAGACTGTTAACAATTTGAATACAGTGCCACCTAATGCCTGTACAGTAAAGAACAATTGTCCAATTAAAAATAAGTATCGTACGTAAGTAAGACCTTAGCCGGTCTAGTCCTTCAGAAGTTCAAGTACACGATCACAGGCACCAACAATTATAATAATAATTACGTTATCATAAAGAATACAGAAATAAGTATGCCTGATTCGATACAAGTAATCTGCTCCGCTGATACGAAATTGAAAATACAACTGTGTCGAGTCACTTGATTTCAGCAGTAGAGATATTTACCTATATATTTTATTTTTTTATTTTTATTGTTATTTGTTTTTATGAACAGTGATTCGGAATTTTTTAAGAATTCTACTGAAATTCTTGGTTAAATAAGTAATTAAGCTTATGCGCTCATTCTCATCCTAGCGGGCCTGGACGTGGTTCTATAAATAAAAATATTCGCTGGAAAAGTAACTTGTGTAGCTGAAAAGTTTATAATTTAATTAAAGTGCTATTTGATACAAATAATAAGAAAGTATAAAGAATGCATTTCTTTTGTATACTCAGGCGCGTATACAATAACGCCGCGTGGCAGTCATCTCCCCACAACAAGATAGTTAGGTCCAAAAGGAAACTAGTTAATAAATTCATACTGCTAGTAGGTAATATGTATTTATATGTAACTAGTACCACGCAATATATATTATATCTATCTATATTAACCATAAAGCATTTCATTTGGCCATAAGACCAAACAATTAATAACAAGTGGAATTGAGGATTATAATATTTTAATTCACGATCGTCTTTTCGACGTTGTTAGAGCATTGCAATACAGAATGAACTAAACTCAAAAATAATATTAAGCAGGCAGCTTGTGACTACGGCCGGTGTAAACTGTTCGAAACATCAATTATCGAAAAGCTCAACGATATGTATTACTGCGTTAATACCAGTTACGAATTATTATATATAAATACCACATAGCCTTTATATTTATTAAAAACAGCATCATACAAAAGCGGATGTAGTTGATAACAGGGAATTACACATACAATTGGAATCGCCAGAAGAGGCGTAGACTCAACTACCGTCTGATATCACGGGATATTCATGTTATGCTTTATTGTAGAAAGATAACAATTAAACTATAATAACAAAGTAACTGGTATAATTATTACACAGATTAAATATGTAGTTGTGCAAAACTGTAACTATCTAACATGGGGTTACATACTAAATATTATGCTAATTAACGGGTCTTATTGGCGATGAAGTATTTAAAAGGTATTAAATCCCTATGAATTGCACGACGCGCGACGTTTTGACCGACTTGCATATGCAAGTCGGTATTTATTATCTTTTAAATACTTCATCGCGAGTAAGACCCTTTACCTAGCATTTTACTAAAAAAGTACACAAATCACGAAAGACTAAAAATGTTTACGGCGTTGTAGATTGAGTGGACGCCTAATCATTACCACTGCAGCAAGTCTTGCCCTTCATGGGATAAGAAATTGTGTGGTCCATAAAAGTTCTTCTGAGTCTAAGGATTCTTGGTGTCCGCTGTTTGAATGTTTGTGACACAGGCTTTATTCCTAGTATTGTTGTGGTAGATGGTTTATGCTTACATGAAATCACCACATAGTATTATTTTATCCGGGCGACACTTTTACGATTCCGCTTTTCACATAATCACATTCTAGTTTTGCTTTATTTTATCTCTACATTTCTTAATATAGCTTAGCTCTTTTATTTTATGAAGTGTTAAAATTTATAATGAATTATTTCAAATTATCTCTGTATTCTGAATTATCTTTGTAAATAAACTAACTGAAACTATTAACACTTGTCTCCATAGGCTGCGCTCAGGTCACTATCCATCTAGAAAGTTTGGACATCTCATGAAAAAAGTCGATACGTCTGATTGTGATACTTGCGGAGTCCTTGATGATGTCCAACACTTACTGATGGATTGTGTCAAATATCAGCGCCAAAGGAACTCGTTGATGTTCAAATATAACCTTAACGTGTACGATGTAGGACTTTTCATTAATATCCTAAGTGACCCTACTTCAAATGCGGCGTTAGACCTATTTGAGATATATGTACAACAACGACTTCCTCTGTTGCCTATTATGAAATAGTAAGTTAGTATCTTAGAATAAGCCACGATGGGGCTAACATATTACTCTGTAATAAAAGCCTCTAAATAAATAAAGATAAAAAAAAAACACTTGTCTTAACAATTTGGAGTACAGATGGCGTAGTGGTTTAAGTGGTCGTATCGCCACTAACACTGCATAGTGTGTTGTGTTGATGACACACCAACATGAAACAAATATTTCTATGATACAATAATAATTGTTCGGAATCTTGGGTGTCTTTGTATCTGCTTGATCGAATGGATCCTCTGCGATACAGGCGCTCTCCCTGGTGCGGTTGTTCAAAGGCGGAGACTAAATTATTACCAGCAAAGTATCTGAAGTATATCTAAATTTGCGCTTATATATTGATAAAAAATGTCAATTCAAATTTTCTGATACAGTAGTATATAAAACGTGGGATTCAAATAATACGTTGATTACGTTCACGATCTGCCGTTCACTTTAGACATAAGCAGGCATGTATGCGATATCTGGATCCCCAGACGTTGTCGCTACTACTTTTGAAAGTTACACCACTATTTCGATTTAAACAAAATTCATCATTTTCTAGCCATAAAATAATTGTGCCTTTTGTGACAATTCCCAGGCATGTCCCTGTACTACAGCGGGTACGCGTGCTGGGGCAACAGCCAGCCCGACGGCGGTGAGCGAGACCGCTGCGGCTCCATGTTCTACAACGGACACTTGAACGACATCGGCTGCGACCAGAAAGCGTTCTTCATTTGCGAGCACGACAATGACGCGCTTAACTATGTACACGAGCCACGCTCCTTCTACAACGTCATACAATCTGTGCAGTGTCATGACACCATCTAAATGTTACAGTTGAAAAGTAAAATGCAATCAAATTATATTTAAGTAACATATAGTCTAGATCAAGCTAGTTTCTTTACTACCTCACTTTTTCATTGGTATAACTATGATAGCCTGTAAAGAAAAAATATCAGCCCTGTATTAAACTGTACCACTGCTAGGCCCGTGCCTCTTCACAGTGTGGGAAGGGTTAGGTCATAGTCAAAATGTTAATATACTCAATGATATTTGAAACTAGATTTCACTTTGATAGGACATCAATAATCTGCTGCCCAGACAATTTTGTCTGTGTAGGTTTTGACAATTTAAGCTAATAAGGATCGCAATAATTATGGCAATTGCTTACAGAGGCATAGCTTTTATAAGAACAATTGCGTTTTGCAAAGGATTTAGTTATACCGATTTTGTTTTAGAGACCAAAAGGAAGGCATCGCTATTAAGACGTTTTTAAGTCTTCATTTTGCATGCTCCAGTAACATATCTACTTATGTTATGTATAGAATATCATTGAATACTCTCATATAATATACTTTAATTAAAGTCATTAAATTTAACTACCTAGAAAAACACTTTTAATTTATGTAAATGTAAGCTTTCACCCGCTACTTCGTTTTCATGACTCTACAGGACTATTCTACAGAAACCGTGGAACTTGTTCAAGATAAAAAGCCCCTGCTTTAGGTTAATAAACTATCTCTGTACAAAGAATTACGTCTTTCTGTTGTTTCATAGCTGTGTGAGAAGAAGGACCAACCACTAAACACACTTTTACGTTTATAATATAAGAATGGAATTATGCATTTAGCACATAATATTAATGTCCTATCTATTTTATTGTTTTGGTTAAATATAAATTAGTAATTAAGTATGTAATACCTGTGGCAATGTAGGTATAGATGGGTCTTACATAGGACTTACATCGCGTGGCTTATCGTAGTAAAACAAATCGTCTTTCACTTATACGATGAATATTATACGATCTTGATTCTATTATTAGTAATCAAGGAATGAAATTAGTCGAAACTCCACATCTACGACCAACCACTCTGCTGTTACTGATAAAAACTGAGTAGTAAATATGAGGTTGTAGGCTGGGCAAGTTTCGGTCGATGTATCATGGTAATGTACCTATAGACTGAAGAGAGAGAATGTTTTAGTAGTAAATGAGGCTCATGCCGATTGTTTGCCAAAGGCGTACACTGTTGGATAAGTTGTATTTAAAGGTCGTTCAAACAATGTCGAATCTTTCTGTAAAAAAATATCTAAATTCGGATGATAAGCAATATATGAGTGTGGATTGTAAAAGTACAGAAGTAGGTACCTATTTCATCGTTGTGTTCTAGAGAGCATATTATAATGTATATATAAAAATATAGTAGGTATTATGTCGGAGTAGCCAAAAATATTTTAAAGATTAATCACGCCATTAAAGTAATTCTAGGATCTAAGAGCAGATTAAAGACAAGAAATACAGCGAGCCACACCGACACCTTGTCAAACTAAATCCATATCTATCAGAAGTAGATAGCGGATTTTAACCTTTCCTATAACTGTGTCTTATTAGCAATTTGTTTATATAATTGCATTAAGAAAATATACCAATTAGGCGAACCCATATAAGACGCACATGAGCCTAACGTTTTTTCCGTAGATATTTAGGGTATACTGACATTAGGCGATTTTTAATAGCTTTTATTAGCCTACTGAAAACCGCTTGTCCAAAGAATGGCGTCAGATAGCTGATTTAACTTGTCATGGGAACATTTTGTTCATCGTTAGCGAGCTGTATGCAAGAAAATCCCTTGATAGTCCTGATACTACTGAACATTACTACTCATTTACTCAGCGCGTTGTCGTATATCTACGAGGACGTGTAGTGACCATCATGTACAAAATGAAGTTCAACTCTTTATTCGGATTGTTTTGCGCGTGTCTCGTATGGAATTATACAAGTGAGTATATAAAAGGGTTAATATAATTGTATATTATATTAATAACATCGTTTTATGTATAGATTTTGCTTTATATTAAATTAAGTAAAAATATCTGTTGAATATATTAGTATATTAAAATGATTATATAATTTTATTTTATTATTTGTATCTCATCTATTTTATTGGTAATTTAACAACTTAATGTAAACACACACAAGAGTTTTATAAATAATAATTATATAAATATATTACAAACACATTATTTACAATAAGGTTAACCTTAAGAGAAAACTGAATCCTTTATAAATGATTTAGTTGATTCGAGCCTTGAGCTATTTGATATCTGTTCGTACAAGTTACATACATATAATTGAGCATTACTTAATAAGTTAATGCAACATGTAACGACATAATCATGACGGGAAGAACAATAATATATTTTTTTAAATAAAGTGATGAAAAGCATTACAATAAAAATATCTTATAAATGTTGCTTAGTTGTAATAATTATCTGATACTAATTGTAAATTTAATTACTTTTTGTTTCCCTAATTATTAGTAGATAATGTAATTAATGCTTTCTAAGGAATTTTTATATTGTACTAGCCATAGAAATATAAAAAGAGTTTATTATATCTATGGTACTAGCTGTCCCGACAGACGTTGTCACACACGAAAAAAAAAACCTCACATCTAAACCATCTTCGAATCCACGTGAACACACACAACATTTTTATCAAAATCGGTCCAGCCGTTTAGGAGCAGTTCAGTGACATACACACGTACAGTAGAATTATATATATAAAGATATTCCATTCGCGGTGACAGTTTTACCTAAATACGAGCATAGCGAACATCGGTGCTATCAGCAGAGACTTCTTCGCGAAGTGAAGAGGAAGACAACTGTAAACACTGTTACTGTGAACAATGTTGTGTTGCAACTTGACTACATTTTTCGTCGTACTACTGACACTTTTAATAGAATAACCATCTGAATCGATGAATCAGCATCATAACAATATATTTCGGTTCGAGCTTTATAGTATGCCAAGCAGAGTTTTTGGACGGTACCGCAGTAGCCTGTCGTTGCCCCTTTCAGCCGTGTCATATTTAAAATATGTTATGTAGCTTATAAATCTGGTATTCTGCACCTATTATGTTTTTAGAAGCGATATTGAGTAACAGTATTTTTTAATTTTTTGTAGGTGGACAGACAACTCAATCAAGTAAAAAAGTGAACCAACCCGACGATTTCAAATTAAAAAACTACGTGTATATACAAGAAACCAACGCTTTATACATGTTTCATCAGACACCTAAAACCTTTAATGATGCTAAAACGACTTGTGAGAACGAGGGTGCCAGTTTGTTTTATCCAGACACTGCGCAAGAAGCAACCACCGTCATGGCATTTTTTCAAAATAAATACAAGGATTCTCTGCCGAAGGAATTGTTATTAGGACTAGAAAAAACTATAAATGGCTTTGAAACTGTCGATGGTACGCTATATTTTAATAATAATAAAAAAAAGATTCAAAGGGTAAGAATATTTAAAAAAAGAGCAACGGTAGCCTAGTGGGAGACCGTTGGACTGCCACGCAGAGGTCTCGAGTTCGATCGCAAGGCGCGCATCTTTGACTTTTCAAAGTTATATGCGTATTAAATAGTTAATTATCGCTTGCTTTAACAGTGAAGAAAAACGTATTAAGGAAACCTGCATGTCTGAGAGGTGTAATGTTCTCGAGGATATGTGAAGTCTATCAACCCACAATAGGCCAGCGTGGTGGATTATGGCCTAATCCTTCGCTCACTGAGAGGAGGCCCGTGCCCAGCAGTGGGACAGTTTAATACAGGGCTGATATTATTATTATATATTATACAAGGATATTTAACATGCCTATATCACATTTAATAAGTATCACCACTGAACCATGTTTTTAGTCTCCCAGTGACCATGGCTGCTAAAAAGCAACCGAAATATCAGGGGAAAGTGTAAACTTAAATCTACATAGTCTTAATAATTTAAATAGTAGTAAAAATGAACAGTAATAGTTTAATAGTTACAAAATTATGTAATAATAGTATCTTAAAATAAACAACGCGATTTAATGAATTAAAAGTAGTTCAATTTCAATGTATAACATAACATATAGAATAACGTATAACATAACATAATAAGAATAAGCCATCACATCTTCCAAGCACTGTGGGATGTGCTGGCGCTGCTGCTGCCTCGAAAACTCTCAAACGACGCAAATATAGTAATTTAGTTGGAAAATATATTTTTGAGCCGTTTGGGGTGGAAACCTTAGGTTCATGGGGTCCGAGCGCTCGTATTTTGTACATGGAGATCGCAAAACGCCTGATCGACGTTTCGCGTGATCAAAAGGCTGGTCTTTTCTTAGCCCAAAGAATCAGCATTGCCATTCAACGTGACAATGCTGCCAGTCTTCTGGGCACGTTACTAGTTAACAGCGATGTTGAAGAATTCTACGATGCCTAATCCATTTTTTTATATTTATATTTAGTATTATAATATAAGAAGTATTGTGTTTTTGTAATTATGTTATCTTTTTTAATACGTTTGTAAATATAAGGTATATTAGATTATTTCGATTTAAAATTAATTATATAAATATATTGTAAATAAAATTATAAACATCACATATAGAGAATATCATGTTTTTAAGATTGAATACTTCATAGAATGTCTTAAAACCACGGCCTCACTGGATATTAATAATTTCCAATGGCATAGGTATTTCCAATGACATGCTTTATATAATCTTGACCTATTTCCAGGGATTCCAATAACAAAGGTACACGTTAATTGGAGATCAGGTGAGCCGAATAACTACTCTAATAAAGAGAACTGCGCAGTGTTGGTAAAACCAGAGTTGGTGATGGCCGATGTTATGTGCTCTCGTACATTCGGATTCATTTGTAAATCGCGAATAAATAATTGGAATGAGGAATGTCAAATATCAAACGAAGGTGAATAACTAACATAATTATCTACCTTACTATAAATAATATGAAGTGTCAACCAATGAAATTAATGATTAGCATTATATTATAGCGTAAGATAACACCTTATACCCTATTCTTAACTTCTTCCTTAGCTTCGAAACTTGCATTGCTAACTCGTCCTACTCAATCTTGCCCTTATACGACTGCGGATTATGAGTACCCGGGTTCGAACACTGTGTCGGATCAGCTACATAGAATAAATTCTTTTAGCAGCTTACATTTAGGAAGTTGGCGGTTTTTAGCCTCGTATTTCTTTCCGTTGTTTGAATGTTTGTAAATACCCCCGCGGTACAGGAATTATTGACAAAGCGGGAATTGCCATTTGTTTTTAACAAAAATAAGTTTTTTATCTCAATGGGCGTAACGTGTTTAGATCTTCTTAGCATCAAAGCTTAATTTAGACAAAAATACAGAAAGTATAAAAAGTATTATTTTGTTTTTGAATATAATATTATTGGTATTAGTATAAACAAATTTATTACCAGATTACGGATATAGTGAAGAGATGGGTAAATGTTACAAGTTTCACCTGACGCCTGAGAGCTGGGCTCAAGCACAAGAGACTTGCCGCGCTGAACAATCACAACTAGCAGTGATTAACTCTCAAGAAGAAGCTGCGTACCTCGTCAGACTAACACGGAAAGCTCTCCGTAATGTCCCAGGACGATTCTCACGCGGCGTCGTGCTTTTGGGCTTCCATAACAATAAAGTCGAGGACTGGCAAACCATCGAAGGTAACAGTAATGTAATACAGGCGTTTTATCTATACTAATATTACAAAGAGGAAAGTATTGATTTTTGTTTGTAACGATTTAACTCATAAACTACTGTAGGTACTAATTTCAAAAATTATTTCGCCATCGCAGAGCTATATTGTCACCGAGTACCATAGGCTATATTTTATTTAAAAAAAAGGGACTGTTACTATCATAACCTTACCTTACCTACTTTTACGCGAGCAAAGCCGCGAGGTAAAACTAGTCAATATAGAAAATACTAGCTGGTTCACGCAACTTTATTCGCATTTTTATAAGTAGTGCAAGTAGACTGTTAACAACTTTAGTACACTGCCGCCTAATGCTTGTGTAGTAATCGTCCAATCAAAAAAAAGGATATTAATTGAATATGCCCTGAATCTGTCCAGTCCTTCAGACGTTCAAGGAAACGATCACAGGCACCAACGATTATAACAATAACTACGTTATCTTAAAGAATACGGAAATAAGTATGCCTCATTCGATACCAGTGATCTGCTCCGCTGATACGAAATTGAAAATCCAACTGAGTCGAGTCATTTGATTTCAGCAGTAGAGATATTTTTGTTATTATTCGTTTTTATGAACAGTGTTTCGGATTATTTTAAGTAAACTACTGAGATTCATGGTTAAATAATTAAATACGTGGTTATATAAATGAAATAATTCGCTAGCAAAAGTATGTATGTATGTATCTTATGTGGGGGCCAGTCAGTGCAGACCAGCGACACTAGTAACGTGTATTGCAAGCTAATAATTTAAATAAAGTGCTATTTGCTAGAAATAATAAGAAAGTATAAAGAATGCAGTTCTTTTGTAGGCAAGAATACAATAGCGCCGCGCGGCAGTCATCTCCTAGAACCAAATATTAAAGTCGTACTAGCAAATCAAAAAACATCCTAATTTTAATAGAGCAGATGTTTGGAATGTACCACCAGCTTGGGATCCAGTAATAAAAATAGTCAAACCCAAGAAGAAGCAAACCACAGCTAGACTTCATGATACTTTGAGCTCATTCTGCGTAAATAGAAACACCAATGATTAAATTATGTTCGGGTACTTTGAAATAACTACACTGGAACATTGAGACAACTGCCATCTTAGTCTCCCCGTGACCATGGCTGCTGAAAAGCAACCGAAACATCGGGGATAGTGTAAAATTAAATTAAATCTAAATAGTTTTAATAGTTTTAATAATAATTCAATTAGCTTGAAAATTAGTAAAGTTTAATAGTAGTAGTAGTGTAACAGTTTTTCAAAATTATGTAATAAAGTGTACAATTAACCGACGCGATAAAATCCGTATATAGTAGTTTAATTTCAATGAATGAATTCTGTTTTAAGGTGCAAATAAATATATTTTACTATTTATATTTAGCTAGTACGAGGTAATATACATTATATCTATCTATATTAACCATAAAGCATTTTATTTGGCTACGAGAGCAAACAATTAGATATTCCTAAAATGGAATTGAGAATTACAATATTCTTATGATCACGGTCGTTCGACAGTGTTAGAGTCAATACTCTAACACTGTCGCACCGTGTATGCAATCATACACTATGAATAAAATGAACTAAATTCAAATACAAAATTTTGCAGGCAGCTTGTGACCACGGCCGATAGAAACTGTTCGAAACATCAAGCATCAATGCGCGTTAATACCAGTTACGAATTAATAAATACAACTTTATATTTATTAATAACAACATAATACAAAAACGGATGTAGTTGATAACAGGGAATTACACATACAATTTTTTTTTTCCAGAAGTTGCGTAGACCCAACTGCCGTCTGATATCACGGGATATTCATGTTATGCTTTATTGCAGAAAGATAACAATTAAACTATAATAACAAACAAAGTAACCGTTTAATTTATTACATTTATTAAATAGTGGTGCAAAACTGTAGGTACTGTTTGTGGTGGATGCTTTATGCATGAAATCGCCACATAGTATTAATTTATCTGGGTGCTTCCTTTACGATTCCGCTATTTATTTATTCACATAATTATTCATTATTCATTTATTATTGCTTTGTTATTTCTTGGACTTAATGAAGTGTTAAAGTTGATGATGAATTATTTAAAATTTTAGAATAATTAATTTATATAACCCTCTTTATTGGCTCCCTAGTTTATAGGATTGCTAGCCTTTTCTTATTATTGTTATTAAAACTTGTCTCAACAGTTTGGAGTACAGATGGCGTAGCGGTTTAAGTGGTCGTATTGCCACTAACACTGCACAGTGTGTTGTGTTGATTCCAACACGGAACAAATATTTCTATGATACAATAATAATTGTTCGGCATCTTGGGTGTCTTTGTATCTGCTTGATTGAATGAATCCTCTGCGATACAGGCACTCTCCCTGGTGCGGTTGTTCAAAGGCGGAGACTAAATTATTAGCAGCAAAGTATCTGAAGTATCAGGATATATAAATTTGCGCTTTTATATTGATAAAAAACGTCAATTCAGATTTTCTGATATAGTAGTATATAAAGCGTGGGATTCAAATAACACGTTGACTACGTTCACGATCTGCCCGTTCACTTTAGACATAAGCAGGCATGTATGCGATATCTGGATCCCCAGAAGTTGTCGCTACTACTTTTGAAAGTTACACCACTATTTCGATTTAAACAAAATTCATCATTTTCTAGCCATAAAATAATTGTGTATTTTGTGACAATTCCCAGGCATGTCTCTGTACTACAGCGGGTACGCGTGCTGGGGCAACAGCCAGCCCGACGGCGGCGAGCGAGACCGCTGCGGCTCCATGTTCTACAACGGACACTTGAACGATATCGGCTGCGACCAGAAAGCGTTCTTCATTTGCGAGCACGATAATGCAGCGCTTAACTATGTACACGAGCCACGCTCCTTCTATAACGCTATACAATCTGTGCAGTGTCATGACACCATCTAAACCTTAAAATGCAATCAAATTATATTTAATTAACACGTAGTCTTGATCAAGCTAGGTTTTTTCTACCTTAATCACTTTTTCATCGGTATAACTATGATAAACTGTAAATAATTTCTAAGACCCAAAATTATATTTTATTATAATATAATATCACCACTTAATCAATAATAATATCAGCCCTGTATTAAACTGTCTCACACACTTTAATATAATACTAATTTTGATATACTCAATGATATTCGAAATTGGATGTCACTTTAATAGGATATCGATGATCTGCTGCCCAGACTTAGTAGCTCAAATTGTCAACTTATAATTTAAGCTAATAAGTATCGCAATAGATATGGAAAGGGTTTACATTATAATAAAGACATGCAATTGCACTTTATAGAGGGATTTGGTTATACCGATTTTGTTTTAAGAACAAAAGGAAAGAGTCACTGTTGAGACGTTTTTGAGTCTCCATGTTAGTAACATATATTATCTACTTCTACATGTAATATCATTGAATACTTAAGATAAAGTAATAGGACGGGAAAAAGTCTTTTCCATATAGTCTGTATACATTTTTAATAAAATCTCTTTGGCTGTACTAGTTGTATTTGGCTGGTTTTGATACCATTAAAAAGGTTACATTTCCCGCCGGTTTTTATTTGTTTTTGTTTCTGTCAAAATGACTGAATCTAATGAAGAAATTCGATACATTTTAACATTTTATTACTAAAAAGGATAAAATGCAACACAAGCCGCGGAAAAATTTCGTTTATGGGCGTATTCATTAATGCGGTATCACTAAGAGTAGCACAAAGTTGGTTTATGAATGATTTCAATCTGAGAATTTTGACGTCAAAGATGCACCTCGCTCTGGTCATCCTGTCACGGATGAAATGGACGCCATTTTTGAAAAAGTGGAGCAAGGTCAGCATATCATTAGTTACGATATATCTGAAGATCTGGGCATTGACAACGAAACAGTTTTGACCCATTCGAAAAAAGCTGTGTATACAAAAAAGCTCGATATTTGGGTGCCACATGAGCTCACTAAAAAGAAACTTAATGAACCGTGTACTCATTTGCGATTCTTTATTGAGACGTAATGAAACCGAACCGTTTTTGAAAAGATTGATAACTGGTGATGAAAAGTGGATCACGTACGATAGTAAGGTCACGTAAGGTCGGTCGGGCTTCACAGATTGTGGCAAAACCCGGGCTAACTTGCAATAAGGTAATGCTGTGTGTATGGTGGAATTGGAAGGGTATTGTTCATTATGAGCTTTTACCGCCGGGCAGAACCATCGATTCGGATCTCTACTGCCAACGACTGATGAGATTAAAGCAAGAAATTGAGAGAAAGTGGCTGGAATTAACCAATAGAAAGGGTGTGGTCTTTCATCACAATAACGCTAGACCTCACACATCTTTAGTCACTCAGCAAATATTAAGAGAGTTTGGCTGGGAGGTATTAATGCATCCGCCATATAGCCCTGATCTTGCTCCTTCAGATTTCCACCTGTTTCAGTCTCTTCAGAATTCTTTAGACAGTATCACTTTAACATCAAGAGAGCACTGCTAAAACTACTTGTCGCGTTTTTTAATCAGAAGTCCCAAAATTTCTACAGCAACGGGATCATGTCACTACCTACAAGATGGCAGACAGTCATCAAACAAAATGGCACAATATATATTGTAATTAAATGTAAATAAACTTTGAAAAATAATGTCTTGAGTTTTCATATAAAATGCGAAGAAACTTTTTCCCCGACCTTATAATTACATTTAATCACCTATAAAATCGCTTTTTATTTACATAAATGTAAGCTTTAACCCGTTGGTTCGCTTCCATGGTTATAAGGACAAATATATATTCTACAGGAACAGCGGAACATGTTCAGGATAAAAAGCCGCATGGGCTTAGGTTAATAAATTATCTCTGTACAAAGAATTACGTCTTTCTGTTGCATCATAGCTGTGTGAGAAGAAGGACCACCCATCAAGCACACTTTCAGTTTTATAATTATGCATTTAGCACATAAGCATGTGATTGATGTGATTTGTGAGATATAGATAGGTAGGTACTTACATCGAGTGACAAAACATAGTAAAACACATCTTCTTTCACATATATTATGAATGTTGTATGATCTTCATTCTGTTATAATTAGTAAACGAATAAAACTAAACGACACTTCACATCTACGATCAACTCTGCTGTTACTGATAGATATTAAGTAGTAAATATGAGGTCGTAGGCTGGCAAGTTTCGGTCGATGTAATATGGTCTAATATACGTATAGACTAAACAGAGAGAGAACGTTTTTATTAGTAAATGAGGCTCATACCGATTATTTGCCAAATGCTTATATCTTTTGGTAAGTAACGTATTTAACGTTATAAGTAAACAAACAATATCAAATGTTCCTGGAACAGTGCAGTGTCCATCGCGCAGTAATTAATGCAACAACACAAGATTTATGAGACACTTATTATTTTAATTCGGATGTCAATCGTTATATGTGTGAGATTTGTAAAAGTTTAGTAGTAGGCACCTATTTCACCATCGTGCACTAGAGAGCATATATTTTTAACTTAATATTATAAATGCGAATGTGAGTTTGTTTGTTACTCTTTCACACCTTGCCTACTCGATGAATCATCATGAAATTTCGCACACACATTGTGAGGAGACCAGACGAGGCAATAGGCTACCGATCATCAAAAAAAATTACTGTTGCCGAGGGATAGAAAATAATTTACATAACCTACAAATATCTTACATATACGCGAGCGAAGCCGCGGGAAAAATCTAGTGAATATATAAAAGCGTCAGTTGGTATGGTGCATCAGTGGCCATCAATATTTTAAAGATTAATTAGGCCATTAAACTTAGTCTAGGATCTGAGAGCGGATTAAAGAAGAGATGTAGCGAGTCCCACCTGAATCTATAATAGATGCAAGATCAGAAATAGATAGCAAATTCGAGCCACTCCTATATAATTACTGTATTAAGAAATATACCATTAAGGAACCTATGTAAGACGCATGTGAGGCAAGCGTTTTATGGGCTTATTGGTCGTTTCGTACGAATCTGTTCGCACGAATTCGCACATCTTTTTCTGATCTGTCGTTTAGCACTCAAATTATATAGATATGTGCGTATCGACACTTAAGAAAATATTATTTTAGAGTATTGTCGTTTCGCAAAATACGTGTGAACAGATTCGTGCAAATCGATCAGTAAGCCGTTTTATCTACAGGCATTTAGGGTGAACTGGGATATGGCGATTTTTAATATGCTTTTATCGGCCTACTCGAGAAGCGCTGCTCTAAAGAAGGACCTTAATACACAGCAAAAGATAGCTATTTAATTTGTTATGCGAACATTTTGTTCATCGTTAGCATGTATGCAAGCAAATCCCCTGATACTACTGAACAATATTGTTAGATTATTCAGCGCGTTGTCGTATATCTACGAGGACGTGTAGTAACAACCATCATGTACAAAATTAAGTTAAACACTTTGTTCGGATTGTTAAGCGTGTGTCTCATATTGAATTATACAAGTGAGTACTTATATAAAAGGATTAATACAATTGTATATTATATTAATTACAGCATTTTATTTATAGATTTTTATCTTATATATGTATTTTATATAAAGTAATAATTAACTGTTGTATATATTAATGCATTAAAATAGATATGTATATAACTTCGATTTTATTATTTGTATCCTATCTACTTTCATTATTAATCTATCAACTTTATATAGGTACACAATACTTTATAAATGAATTAATTCGGCGATCCGTGAGCTATCTCGTATTAAACAATTTACAAATATTTACAATTTACACCAATTACCAATTTACAACAATTTACAGTTAAACAAGTTAAATATAATCGAGCTTATTTAATAAATCAATGACAGGAAGGGCACTAATTATATTTTTTAATCAAGTTTTTATGACAATCAAGTCTCGATGGCGTAGTGGTTGGTGTAACCGACTGCCACGCCTGAGGTCGCGGGTTCGATTCCCGCACAAGTCAAACATTTGTGTGCATGAACATGGATGTTTGTCTTGGTCTGGGTGTTTCTATGTATAATATGTATGTATTTACAAAAAAAAAAAGCATATAATAATATGTATGTTTATCCATTGTCTAGAACCCATAGTACAAGCTCTGCTTAGTTTGGGCTAGATGGTGTTGTGTGTATGTGGTAGAATATTATTATTATTATTATTATTATTATTATTATTATTATTATCCACATGTTACCTGTAACTGTAATTGTAAATTTCATTGCTTTTAGTTTCCCTAATTATTTATTAGTAATGTAATCAACCTTCTAAATAATAGCAATACTTATGACATTTTATCCGATGATGATGTCCAAAATGTAATTATATCTAGTCAAACAGTCGATTATATCTAGTCAGTTGTCGGCCTCGATGGCGTTGTGGTTAGTGTAACCAACTGCCACGCCTGAGGTCGCGGGTTCGATTCCCGCACAAGTCAAACATTTGTGTGCATGAACATAGATGTTTGTCTTGGTCTGGGTGTTTCTATGTATAATATATACGTAATTACAAAAAAAAAGTATATAAGTATGTTTATCCACTGTCTAGTAGCCATAGTACAAGCTCTGCTTAGTTTGGGCTAGATGGTGTTGTGTGTATGTGGTAGAATATTATTATTATTTATTATTATTATTATTTATTATTCCTCAAATTTTGGATAAATATACATTTTCACTTACAATATACATTTATTCTTCTGATTATTTGCTTAATTTCATGGGTAATGTAATTCGACAATGTTTGTTTTTACATATTGTATATTCCATATTAATGACCCCAAATATAGATATAACAGATTCTCTTGGTGTACGGTCATTCGATTTCGATTCCGAGGGGTCTCTTGGATTTTTTTGGCGTAGGCGTTTCATCGCAAAAATACAAATAATATTTATATAGAAACTGATTCAGCAGAAAACTTTATATAAAAGCCTTTTATCAAAACAGGATTTGTAAACTATAAATACTACAAGTAGAAGCAGATGTTAATTATTTGGAGTTAGCTGGAATAAGCCGTCTTGCTCAGAGTAGTACCGCACTCGTTCAAAAATCTGGCGTACTAATAGTAACACTGTTACTTCGCCTGCTGATTAGGAAATAGGAAGCACAAAGTCGTTCAAATTTATTTCGAAAATCGTTAATTTATTTAGGACCGATTTTCACTATTATCTAAAGAATAAATATGGCGGTTTGACATATTATTTTCTATACAAAAGCTGTCAAAACGACAAATATACATATTCTCCAGATAAAATTTATCAGACAATTGAAACCTTTGTTAACAATATAGCACTTATAAATGTCTAAATTTAGTGGTTAGTATGTTTACCGCACTAATGTTTAGTTATGTAACAGTTAATGAGGAGCTGCTCTACTCCTGGAACTACTTCTACTATTTATTACCTTTGCCTCGGCAACGCGTGTGTGACACCTCAAGTATTGCAAGCGATCTTGGGCCACGTCGATCATCAAGCGAGTCACTGGCTTGTTTGCCACCTTAGTAGTATACAGATTTATTGTAGCAGGTCGCCTCGATACAAAATCATATGAGAATCAGAATACTTTGAACTTAGAAGAGGATTATAATTTGTGTGATAAATAGATTTTTCAAAATTCACATAACGGAGGGAAAGCAGAGTAAACTCGGAATAACTATACTTATGTGAGTCACATAAATCTTACCGAATGTAATATATAATATATTACATTCGGTAAGATTACACAAACAACGTGTCCCAATTCAATGATAAGCGGACACCAAAAGATGTACCTCTTTATGACTACTCGAGAAAAAGAAAAAGTTATGGTTTTTTTTTATTACAAAAAATATCTGAAATCCATTGAAATTTGACACGCCTATTGAATTATATTTTTTTTTGTAGCGTCATATTAAGTAGCACTGCTATCTACTACAATTCTTAATATAATTTAAGTAACAGTTTTTTTATTCTTATATAGATGGACAGACAACTCAATCAAGTAAAAAAGGGGACCAAATCAACGATTTCAAATTAAAAAAATACGTGTATATACAAGAAACCAACGCTTTATACATGTTTCATCAGACACCTAAAACCTTTAATGATGCTAAAACGACTTGTGAGAATGAGGGTGCGAGTTTGTTTTATCCAGACACTGCGCACGAAGCAACCACCGTCATGACATTTTTTCAAAATAAATACAAGGATTCTCTTCCGAAGGAATTGTTATTAGGACTGGAAAGAACTATAAATGGCTTTGAAACTGTAGACGGTAAGTTTTATTTTAACAATTATAAATAAAAGGTTCAGATGGTATAGTAGGAATATAATATAATGAAATAATATTGATGATATACGTAGTTATTAGGGAAGAGGAATCAAGAAAACTTATTACTGGCAAGAAACTTACGTAAAATTTATATTTTACTATGAAATATTCTATGCACGGCTCTTGTCCTACTTGTTATTATTAATAAAGGCTTCTACATTTAAAAATTAGGGAGTAGAGTATTTCAAATAAAATAATATTATATATTTATTAGGTATCACGACTGAACCATATCTTTAATCTTCCTGTGACCATGGCTGCTAAAAAGCAACCGAAACGTCGCTGGGGGAAAGTGTAATGTGTCTTAATAATTTAAATAGTAGTAAAGATGAACAGTATATACGGTATATAACGCGATTAAATTAATAAGTTCAATTTCAATATATAACATTCACGTATACGTTTGACAATATCATGTTTATAAGATTGAATACTTCATAGACTGTCTTAAAACCACGGCCTCACTGGATATTAATAAATTCCAATGGCATGGGTATTTCCAAAGATATTTCTTTTTACCTGGGCGAATACCTTGACTCCTACCTCTCCGCGGGGCGACGGAGAGGTTATGTCGGATTCACCGGGGCAAAGGTATCCCGGTAATACCGACTAAACCTACGACGGTGTTCCTTGAACAGTAACTAGAGTCGGCGAGGTCACGCGAATGATTTTCAAATGCAATCGCGACCCTGCCAAGGTTTCGGCCTGCCGTATGAAACGGCAGGCCACTACACGAAAAAACCTACTCTTTGGTCACTTCAAAATAACCCTACTGTCCCTTTGAGAGCGAAAGGACACACGACACAGAGGCGCGCGTGGTAACACGCACGCCGTCTCTCGGACCTGGTGCTGATCGGGTGGCAATGGGGAGGAGGTCCACGAAGCCCACCAGCCCCAGATCCAATGATATACTTTATATAATCTCTACCTATTTTCAGGGATTCCAATAACAAAGGTACACATTAATTGGAGATCAGGTGAGCCGAATAACAACTCTAATAAAGAGAATTGCGTGATGTTGATAAAGCCAGAGTTGGTGATGGCCGATGTTATGTGCTCTCGTACATCTGGATTCATTTGCAAATCGCGAATAAATAATTGGAATGAGGAATGCCAAATATCAAACGAAGGTCAGTAAATAATATAATTACCTTACTATAAATAATAAGAATGTGAAGTGTCAACCAATGAAATGAATGCAAATATAATTAAATCATAATGTTATAATGCAAGATAATAGCTTCGAAATTTGGATTACTAACTAGTCCTACTCAATCTTGCCCGTATACGACTGGGGATTATGAGTATCATGTGGATAATCATGAGGATCTACAACAAGAAATTCTCGTAGCAGCTTACATTTAGGAAGTTGGCGGGCTTTAGTTCCGTATTTCTTTCCGTTGTTTGAATGTTAGTAAAAACTCCTGCGATACAGGCATTATTAAGCAAGCGGGAGTTTCCATTTGTTTTACATAAAGAAGATACAATTTTCAATCTACTTACTATCAACATTTATTTTAGACAATTATACAGAAAGCATAAAAGGTATTGGTCTTATTTTTAAATATAGTCTCGTCGGTATACCTAGGTAGGTATAATTATACAATTTTATTTCCAGATTACGGATATAGTGAAGAGCTGGGTAAATGTTACAAATTCCATCTGACGCCTAAGACCTGGGCTCAAGCACAAGAGAAATGCCGCGCTGAACAATCACAGCTAGCAGTGATTAACTCTCAAGAAGAAGCTGCGTTCCTGGTCAGACTAACACGGAAAGCTCTCCGTAATGTCCCAGGACGATTCTCGCGCGGAGTTGTGCTTTTGGGCTTCCATAACAATAACGTGGAAGACTGGCAAACCATCGAAGGTAATTGTAATTCGTACATAAAATATATACAACTGTAAAGATCATATTACGTTTGTTAAAAAATGTCATGGGCCAAGAAAGTTATTTCCCAACATTAGCATCTGTGGTAAAAAAATACTACAAATTTCCTTGGTACGCAACCACACACACTAAGACCTAAGAACCAGAAATTGTTCTTAGGTGTCAGTGTGAGTCTACCGATGGCGACCGAGACTGTTACTCCCACACATTCCAGGACTACATGGGCAGCAGATTCTTCTTCGGTCAGACATCCCCTACAGAGTGGGCTGTCTGTTGCTCCGATGTTGTAAAGATGTTTGTTCAGGGGACAGTGTCCTGTTAGGATCCCCACGATGGTCCGAAGGTCCAATCTTTGTAGGTTGAGCAGGCGGTGTGTCAGACGTGGTGAGATGGCCGGTAGGGCTGCTCTCGACTGTCTACAGTCCGTTGTCCGTGCCCAGCGTTTATTATGTTGGCTCTGAGTGCGAAGCCGCATCCATGTTTTTAGTTGTGAGAATGGTAGAGGGAGGAATGGAGATGGACCTTCCGTGGTGGTTCCCGACCATCTTCTAGCCAACTCATCTGCAGCATCATTGCCCAGCGATTCACTATGCCCTTTATCCATTGTAAGGTCACTGGTTTACACGTGTATACATTGTTTATATTTAATTTTTATTCAAAATTACTCGTTCTGTCTTTTGTTGGAAACACTAGAAATAGCGCAAACAAAGTAGGTAGGTACCTAATGAATAAAAGTTGTTGTTACCGAAGTCAACTGAAACATCCAATTGAAGGGATCCAATATTCAGACTTAAATAAAAAAAAACTAATAACCTTTCACTCGTGTTTTCTTTACATAATACGTAAGAGGTTTTGTTTTACCACTTCAAAGAAAAATAATATTTTCTTTTCTTTTTTAAAAAGACAACTAGCAACTATTCCTTTATCGTGGGGGACTTTACAAACATTCAAACAACGGGCACAAATAACACCCAAACTCGGAACAACCATAAATAAACAAAAGTTTTAAAACGAACAACATTTCCTAGACTGCAGTTGCCAATCATTGCTACAATCAAGTGTTTGGCGCTAGTTTCGCGGTAAAAAATCGCTGTTCGCTTATATTCGGTTATAAGCGTTTGCTAGCTAATCTTACGAGGTATGACTTTGGACGTCAATCTCAATTTTTTTGGCCGATTTGACATACCATATAATCCTTTAGATGATGGATGGAACAGAGATGTTGTAATTTATTGACATCTCTGTTCATAAAATTTACAGCATAATTCCCCGTTCTATTCGTAATCTTCACTTGCAATTGGCGATAAGCTTAACTTGTATTATCACAGTTTCTTTAAGATTTAATGTACACTAACTTAATAGTCCAACTCATAAAGTTGTTTAAAAGTACGTTTTGTGATTCCCAGGCACGTCCCTGTACTACAGCGGGTACGCGTGTTGGGGCAACAGCCAGCCCGATGGCGGCGAGCGAGACCGCTGCGGCTCCATGTTCTACAACGGACACTTGAACGACATCGGCTGCGACCAGAAAGCGTTCTTCATTTGCGAGCACGATAATGCAGCGCTTAACTATGTACACGAGCCACGCTCCTTCTATAATATAATACAAGCTGTACAGTGTCACGACACCATTTAACCCTTAGCAGTGATAAACTAATTTTTCTGATAATTATACGACAGTTTTTTTTTGTTGGATTGGATCGTAATGTCGTCGTTTCCAACTCTATCCCTTGGCCTAATGACCTATCCATTACAAACACAGGCTAAAGCAATGTTTAAAAATATGAAGTCAGTCTGTAAAACATTTCTTAAAAATTTACCAGTAGAACTAATGAACATTAAATATACTGCCTTTATACTGTAAGCCCTGCATAATATAATTTACAATATGATAATGGCATATAAATTTTTATTGTATTACGCATATAATTGTAGTACTGTAGTTACATAGTGTTTCATTATTACCGGTCTTTTATGGCCAACTACTGCTGACGTAGCATACTTGAAAAAAAAGGAACAATTTAGCATTCATGCCGGCAGACGCGATGACAGCTACCACCGGAACGGCTTTATGAAAACTAGTACAGCAGTATGGCTCATCTTGGCACAGCCATCATCGCAAACTGGAAATCTATTTACGTAGTGAATTAGTCGCAATTGGTCGTAAAATAGCAGAACTGGTCGGTCCGACGTTTAAAAGATACAGGAAGGTATTGACCGTGATTGGTCAAAGTGAGCGCACATCTTGGCACAGGCACCTTGTATTTCCAAAACCACAGCACCGAACAAGATCTAACTATACCAATAATTAGTCGACATTGGTCACAAAATATCAACATTGATCGAGCCCCCGTTTAAATATTTTTAAAGATAAACAGATTCAATACATTCTTCCATTCGTTCATACAATACAATATGTACCCGACTGTTGGTCGACCGAAAATATGTAAAAAAATAAGCCTGAATTTCTTTTTTCAGAAGCACCGACTAATTCTGGCATGACTAATTTCGACCAATTAACGACTAATTATGCGTGCAATCAGATTACCGCTAGGCATTGTGGTTCCCGAGATATTGAGGTGGCTGTGTCAATACGAGCGCTCATCCTGGCACAGCCACCGATACCCCCTTATATCTATTAAACGGGGCTCGATCAATGCTGATATTTTGTAACCAATGTCGACTAATTATTGGTATAGTTAGATCTTCGTTCGGTGCTGTGGTTTTGGAAATACAAGGTGTCTGAGCCAAGATGAGCGCTCACTTTGGCACATCCACCAATACCCCCCTGCATCTTTTAAACGGTGGACCGACTAATTCTGCTATTTTACGAAAAATTTCGACTAATTGTCGACTAATTAACTACGTAAATAGATTTTCAGTTTGCGATAGTGGCTGTGCTAAGATGAGCCATACAGTACAGCAAGAAAAAGATTATGGATTTATGGCTAATCATTGTTAAAAAGGGAAAAGATATGTATTTTTTGGAGACCTACGTTACAAGGTGGTATAAAATATTAAGGGCTTGTCCCACCACCTCCAAATAGCATTTATCTATAGAATAAAAGTCTCGCCATCTCTCTTCTTTAACCTAGCAAAAGTGAGACAGTATGCGATTTATCTTTCGAATAACTTTTACTTGTTAGTTGTCACTTGGCCATAAAAGTAGTTGAAACAGCCTACTCATATCAAATATGCAATGGTATTTAAACAATGCATATGAGAAACTAAACATAAAATCAGACAGATACCTATCTCCTATTATAGAATTCCTACTAGGTATGAAATACTTTATTTACAAGCCATTTCTTTAAATGTGCTTCAAACAATTTAAGATTACGTTTTTTTTTAAATCAACTTATCATGATTTAGTCGCGAATGTTAGTAGGTAATGTGAGTAAGTTT
Organism: Catocala fraxini; assembly: GCA_930367265.1. Classification (NCBI taxonomy): domain Eukaryota; kingdom Metazoa; phylum Arthropoda; class Insecta; order Lepidoptera; family Erebidae; genus Catocala; species Catocala fraxini. Next base: position 10,702,759 of record OV884032.1, read on the forward strand.
ATAGTTTACTAGATTTTGCTTGATTTTTATACTTTACTAGATTTTTAAAGTTGAAGTTATATATATATGCTATATCTTAAAAATAACCGTAATTTCAATTTATAAACACCGGTGAGAGTAACTATACTTTTGTCCATAAAAATATTTTTGAATGGTTCCGTACTATGCATGTTTTATATATTATTGTTCTTAGCGCCGCTTGCTTAACCATACTTAATGTGTTTAGAGACCTCTTAAATGCAATTAGGCATCAAAGGACGTTTAGACGTCTTGGACAACAAAAATTAAGTCCGTAAACATGTTTAAGTTTGTCAGATTTAAATGCTCCAAAATGGCCGTTTAGTGATGCTAAAACTGTTTAGCGCCATTTTGTAAGATCAGCTGATTGTTCTTTAGGTAACACGTAACAATATTTGGTTCACAAAGGTTCCCAAATAATAGTCAGATCAGTTGCTGCAGTGTTAAAATAATAAGTTGGAGTTTTGGGCTCAGGTTCGCACTCCTTTTAATTATTCAGACATGTTGAGCACAAATCGAGATATCTAGTATCGATTAAAATGTATTTCACGGTGGTAGTGTGCTATTTTAAAAATAAACAGCACGATTTAAAATCACAACGAAACGACGTCAACGAACGAATGAGGTTAGTTTACTGTCACTTTTGACATCGACATTTTAATATTCCTGCTTACACAGAAATTTTTCTAGATTATGACGCGCTTGACCGCAGTGGCTTGACGATAAAAATCACTTAACACGTCAAACGGAAAGCATAGCGCTGTTAAGAAGTGTGCTAAATGTTTTTAGTTAATTAACGTTGAAAAGCTAGTTAGGCCAGACGAACAAAAATGCATTTAGCTTAAACGTGTTTATGTGGATAGACACATTTAACTAAACAAAATTAACAATGATTTAAATATAATGTTATGCAAGCGGCCTTTAAACACTTTTCCTGTTAAAATGTTGAATTAATATTCCATTCTATTCTATCTATCACATACACACACCATCTAGCCCAAACTAAGCAGAGCTACTAGCCCACTAGCCCAAACTATGGGTACTAGACAATGGATAAACATACATATACACCTATAATATCCGTCGAGTTTCCCCAGTAAATGACACTGAAAGCTACTAATGATATACATTACCGAAATCGACTTTTCTTACAAATTTTCTTTTAGTTGTTTCTGCCAAGAGGGATAAAGTTTAACAACGTTTTTTTTAATTTTGTCTACCTTTGCTTACCATTTTAAATGTTGGTCAATAGTTACTCCTAAGATGTTAATCTCTTTCATTCCTTCAATATTAGTGTTGGATAATGCGAACTAGTTAACTTCACTTACCTTACTTTGATCATTGCTAAATAGAACTATTTATTTTATAAAATTTAATTAATAGATTTTAACCAGCCTGTTACTGTTTTAGTGACCTATTTATTTCATTTTCATTATTAACGCTTTAACCCTCGTATTATGATATAAAAACATTGGTATCATCAGTATAGTATATGACACATAGGTGATGATTAGAAAGGGATTGATGATAATGAGGAGTTCAGGATCTATTATTGCTCCTACATTGCCCTTAACATTATAAAAATAAGGTAGCTAACTATTATCTACCTCTCAACTTAGAAGCTGTAAAGCCCTTGATCAAAGATTAAACTTTGATCAAAAGCAGTCATCACTTAGAATTTAATCTAAATGTACATTCCCCTGATTGCCATCCCATCTATAATTCTGAATAAATTTCATGACGTAATCTGTTGGAGTCGGTATATATTTTTTAGTTTCTATGTTATTTATCTGCAACAAGTTACACTCGTGTAAATCTTACGAAAAGTATAAGTAAAGCGATAGATACGCAGTTATTTATTCGGAGTGTTGTCGCAAATCTACGAGGACGTGTCTATATAAAACATACATACATAGATTCACGCCTATTTCCCAGAGGGGTAGGCAGAGACTACGGATTTCCATTTGCTACGATCCTGACACACTTCTCTGGCTTCATTCACTTTCATAACATTCCTCATACACGCTCGCCGGTTTAAGGTGCTCTTAAACTGGCCTTGATCCAGAACGTCTCCGATCTAATCAAGAAACGTTCGCCTAGGTCTTCCACTTGCGACTGTTATATCTGTAAACAATTAAATTGAGTAGCTCGTTTGTATTTCTCTGTGTGTATTTTAATGTCGAGCTATACAAGTAAGTGATTTTTAATATATTATAAAAAGGTACTTACATATTAAAGGTTATTTTCACTAGGCCGTGTCGATTTGAGGAATCATTAGGTACGTCATTAAATATTTAATCTTCAAAAAGTAAAGACTAAACAAATAACTGAACATTCAAATTCAATCGACTTTTACAATGCTAAGCAAAATATATTAGAATCTTCCATTAGGTTATAAATACTATGTACTAGAGGTAACGTCTCAACAAAATTCTTTGTTACACTTGTAAGAGTGCATGCTCTCTAACGCACTAAGGCAGAGCCACGCCATTACAAGAATGACAAGTTTGAATGCAATGATAACTAAAAATTAATTAATACACGTGATTTCAATACTAGCACTTAAAGGTATCGTTGCAATAATCGTATAAGTGAGTTCAGAACATGCACTCTAAGGCATGTTACAAATAATCTAGATGAGTTGTCTCCTTTAGCTATAAATTCAGTAGTACTGTTAGTATAAAGTGTTAGATGTAGCGCAAGCATTCGTCACTAAACATAAATAATTTATAAATTGTTTATACTTATATCTACATATATAAAACATCGAATGGCCCCAAGATCATGCCTTGAGATATGTCGCTTTCATAGGTATAATCGTGGATTTTATAAAACATTAACTTATTCCAATTCATTTGATATAGTATAAATAGTCAACCGAAAGTAGCACGTCAAAATTATCATCTTACAGATATATACCAGGGACAGACTCGAGAGTTTTATATAAGTTTCATCCGACACCGAAAACGATTAAAGATGCTAAGCCGATTTGTGACAATGAGAATGTAAGCTTGTTCTGCCCAGACAGAAGCTGAACTACATGCTGTCGTAACCTTTTGGCATGACAAATATAAGAAATCTTTTCCAAATAAAATGTTATTTGGAATGGAAAAATTAATAATGTTTTTTAAACTGTTAATGGTCAGTTTCTCTTTATCTACTTAATAACTGTTCATAATACTAAAGAGACAATATCTTATTATATACCTAACAATATATTGTATAATTTTATTGGTATTATTGTTTTATATAAAGTCTGAGAGGACATGGAGATAATATCAGTGATATCTCCATAAAACTAACTTAGGGTAGGTATACTGAAAATATGTCACTTTAAAATATGTGTACTCACGTCTCGATATAGATTAGTCAAAAACAAATTAAATAAAAAAGTCAATCACAAATAAGATTTGTATGCTGATAATAATTTTAAATAAAGTGGTTTGAAAAATTCTTTGCCAAGCTATAAGAAACGTTTTCATAAAAAGAAAAGCATAATAAATTACATCTTCTCTCTTAACCTTTATTATTCTCAAGTCACTTGGGGTCGGCTTTTCTAGTCTAACCGGATTTGACTGGATATCAGTTTTTATACGGAGCGGCTGCCACCTGACCTCCGCAATCCGAAGGCTAACGATACCCTAAGGTTAGACCAGTGTCAGGATAAGAGAGGTAATGAGATAGAGGTACGGAACGGAACGGAACGGAACGCACGGTGTCGGATGGCCGAATGTCATGATTTCTTATTTTTGTTAATAATTCTGTTCGAGAGTTTTTATATATTAATATTATTATTATATATTTTTCATAATATTTTAGACGAGTGAGTTTCATTATAATACCTACGTTAACGATATAAATAAAAGTAAATCGAATCAACTAATTAACCTTTTAAGTTTCCAATAATCTGGTCTGGCTTTCCAGGAGATTTACTCGTTATACGATATTAACTTATTAGGTAACTTAAGTACGTTTTGTGACGATTCTCAGGTAGGTACGTCTCTGTACCACAGCGGGTACGTGTGCTGGGGCAACAGCTAGCCCGATGGCGGCGAGCGAGACCACTGCGGCTTCATGATCTACAACAGACACTTGAACGACATCGGCTGCGACCACAAAACGTTCTTAATTTGCGAGCACGACAATGCCGCGCTTTACTATGTATGTACACATGTAGGTACACGAGCCACGCTCCATCTATAACGTTATACAAGCTGTGCGGTGTCATGATACCATCGAAACCTTTTAGTAAGAAGTATCGCCGGTAAAATAATTATACAAGAAATTATTATTAATATTTGATAAGAAAAGGTTGTGAACAATGTGATTAAATGTAATTTTCAAAGTAAATATGCTTTTTAAATACAAAAATTTCATTAAACCCTAACGAGAATTGAGTTTATAATTAATAATAAATGAAACAAACTGAAACTGTTTTAGGTACACCTACATAAATAAAAAAAGTGTATGCACGATACATACTAATGTGACGTTACCGCGATATAAATGAAGACGTAGGAATAACGACATACTTGAACTCTCAAGTATGTCGTTATTCCTACGTCTGCATTCGCCACTTTTTCTTTAACTAATGTTTCAATATTAATTACTTTTTCATTTTGTAATCAATTGAATGCAATTTTCCGAAAATACTTTGTTTTTAAATATGCTATTTGTTGTTAAGTTTAACATAATGTACAAAATGAAACACAGTAAACTAACCTTTTTTGTTTGCTTACATTCAGAATTCGAAAATTCTTCACGTAAATTATTTTCACAAATCAAATTCTTGTTAAGAGAGAAACTAAACTAAATAACTTACTTACTTATTTATTAACGGTGCTTTTATCTACTAGGCACATCGTTAGCCTTAGGACTGAGAATTTTCACAGATAACTTCATAGTGGTGGGTCAAAACCCGACCATTCGCGATGGTAATAGATAATTAGGAGCAGATGGGATAAGAGAGAGTACTCACAGCTCCGAGGATGCTGCACAGGACTACAAAAATTGAGTGCGGCTTAATCTCACGATCAGGGTTCTTAAAGAGTCGAGATTTACACTTAAAACGTTCTGAGTACAGTCGTAGTCCGCTTATAACACAACACTGAAGTTCAGGACAATTTACGAGAAACGTGAAATTAGGTGCTTATTGAGCTCAATGTTAGTGTGCGGAAAGAAAAGTTTGTACGGACACGATAAAACACAAAATCTTTTACTTTTTAAATGTTCGGTTAGAAATTCAAACTTTTGACAGTTGACTGTGCGTTCGGAAACATATAATCACATAGGGCCTGGGCAGAATCGCTAATCATGAGCTGACTCCAACGTGAACCAGGCCATTTTTGATGTGTCGTCATCATTAAAGGGTAAGGTAAGGCTGTGGTGAAGAAGTGATCGGCTGTAAATGGTTCAAACTCAGAGAGGTCTAAGTTAAGAGAATAGAAGACAGCATCACACAACAAAATAACAAATTCCTCAAATATTAAGTGCTGCTTGCTAATGATTCTGTAATCAGCTCTCTAGTGGTATTGAATTACGAAATCGGCTCCAGATGAATCGATTTTGTGGTGAGGCCCAGAACGACACAAAAGTATGCTTTTAATAGCTAAGTGTTTCTTCCCTTACTCCTTTAATTTATCAAGATTTAATTATAAAGGGATCATCTGGTGTCGACTAAATACTTAATGTAGTGTGCCTCTCTCTGCGGGCAGATCTCAAACAGAGCTTTGGGCTACACGCGACAATAAAGCATATACCTACATTTCTTTATTCATTACACAAGATTTCACTGTTTAACCAGATACTATGCCCACTTGGATTGAAGCATGGATCATCAAATTATCGTACCAATCGGCGTACAGCATACAATCCATACATGTGTCTCACAAATTCATGCTTATGTTCTTTATATACAGAGGTAGATGTGTGATGGTCGCTGGAGTATTTCAGTTCCAGTGACTCACCCACCATTCAAGGCAACGGTTAGGCAGAGGTTGCTACATCGTGGTAGGTTTTGTCGGTAGGACTCGGATCTTTCCATTTTTCCAAAGAGAGCTCAACATACCCTCTCCGCTCCGCTTTTCCCGTAGAGAGCGATGAGAAACTGGCATATCCCGAAGTTAAAAAAAAGTAACTGTGTGATAGACAACTTAATATATATATATATATATATATATATATATATATATATATATATATATATATATATATATATATATACACACATATATGCGTGTGGTTGCATTGTATTAAACCGACCAACTATTTCTGCTTATTTCGTTTTATAGGTAAGCGCTATAACTACTTTATTTGGTAAAATGTCAACGACCATACAAATTACATATTCGTATGCAATTATATAATATTGCACTGTAAAATTACAAATGCCTTTAACTAGGATAGGCTCCATATTTATGTATTAGGGATAAGGAAAAGATTAAGGATTTTTTATTTAGTCTGTTATATACCTCCCTCCAATGATTATATGTAACAGTTATTATGTCAAAAATATAGATCATATACTCCATATAAATTAAACACAACATATTATTACAAGGATGTTTGTATTTGGTATAGTTATTTTTATGAAATATAGAAAAGATACAGATATAATGTTTATAGAACACAAAACTAAAGTAATGTTTGAATAGTTACATATATTACAAAATGCCTATGAATTTAATGACTGAGCGCCTAATTTATAGGATGATTCTGGATCAAGCTTTATATTATATTTATCTTGGCAATGATATTTTATAAACTAGATATTATGATACTTTCATAGTAATTTATTTATTTATTTTGGGAAAACAAACAGATACATACAATTCTTAAATTAAATAATTTACAAAAAAAGATGGTGGTAAGTATGTACCTCACAACGTTATCCACAAAAAAAGTTTATAATCTTATCCATAAGATTTTGTCATTAATAACTGAAAATTTCAGAGAACAAAATATCTTCGGGAAAGAATTAGACTTATAATTGAGTTTTAACTGTTTTGCAACGGATTTTGTGGATCCAATTTTTGTTTTGAGAACAAAATAAAACGATCCAATTGGATCGTGCCTGAGTCTTCACTTTTCATGCGCTAATAACATATCCATGCCTTTTCCGCATATAATATCTTTGCTTTAAGGATTCTTAATATTTATGGTCGTGCTGTATGAACATTAAGCCTCTATGTGTACGTATTAAAAGATTAATACGTACAAATAGAGGCATATTGTTCACTGTAATGCAGTACGTGAATATAAATTAAGTACAAGAAAATATTGTAATTTATTTCTAATTGGTTAACAAAATTGTTTCTTATTGTTTACTTACTTTTTAGGTACTCTCCAACACCTATCATTTTAAGAATAATTATTGTAAACACTTACAGATCTCGGTATAAACATTTAAGCATTCTTGATACAAGTTTTATTTTATTAATGTAGACATTCTAGACGATATATAACAAATAGCACTCTTAATAAAACAGCGATCTAACTTGAAATTAGGAAGTAAGGCAATTTGAACTATAATTGCATGATTATAAATTCTAATATTATATTTGTGTTAGAATTTAAATTTGTTTAATCCAAAATATTCAAATAGGTCTCTGTTTTATTAAGAGTGCGATATGTAGTCCACAAATACATTTCGGTTATTAGCGAGACTTATTATATGTCGTCTCTAAAGACTGCTTTACCGACAAGCGGTAAGTACCGGACAGCTGGCCCGCCGTATGAGAGCAGTTCTCTCGCTGGCTTGAAGTAGCTGACGACCCAAGACACGATCAGAAGATAGAAGAACACCGTCACAAGGCAGTCCATGACGTACAGACTGTAAAGAAAGAGGATTTGTTAAAGTTTTTGAACTAAGATACTTATGTTTTCTTTTTAAAAGACTAAGTCCGCTCTATGATTAATTCCTGTACCGCGGGGGACTTTACAAATATTCAAACATTATAGAACAAAGAACACCCAGAATCGAAACAACTATTTGTGAAACATGCAACGTTTGTCCCCTGGGGCATCGAACCGACGGCACTCGGCGCACGGCACGGCACGGCAGCGGCGAGGCGATCAGTTAAACCACTAGGCAATCTGTACAGTTGATATTCAATTTTATTTAAACTACAGTTAAGTATTCATGTTACACACATAATATAGAAAATAAAAACTTTTGAATGATATTGTATTATAATTTATAATTTACCTATAATATAAAATGGTATGGTAATAAAATGGTTGAATATGGTTAAGATTTTCTATAAATTATGCGATGCAATCGCCTTAGATGGTCATAAAAGGGTCAAAATTAATCTCTAATGTAGGATCAATAGCTCAATCGTTTTATATAATGACCAAATATAAAAACTAGACTTAAGTCGTAGAAAACGCACTGTTCTCTAGTCTAGGTTACAACCTAGTCTAGGAGACTGAGCTTGCATTAATTTATAATTTATTTGGTTGCTAATAAACCAATTATTATAATAATAATTGGCACAGCGAGGACACAATTAGTCGACGTCGTGATTTGCAGTCCAGCTTTACGAATAGTCTTTTTCTATTTTTTATTTCCATTCTAGCTTAGTACGCAGGAAGCTAAAAAACAAATATTCAATTATTAAACCTATGCAAAGTACAGTTCTGCTTGCACCTCAATAGTAAAATGTTACGGAGAATGGTAAACTTACATTTTATTCTGCAGTCTTGCTTTAGGCAAATTTTCCATTTTCTCTTTAAGACAATAGAGTTTGCCTCCGATCATACAACTCTCGATATATGGTTCGTCTTCTATGATGGTCAGGTCCATGGGATATATTTCACGGTCCACGGGATTGAGTATGTCGACTAAAGACTTGAAATTGTTCGTATCAAACCACCATTCACGCGTCGTGAAATATTGTAGCACTTCCAGACCAACAGAAATCCTTTTTTGAATACGTACCATGCTGGAAAACATAAGGATTGTATAATAGCTGTGCTTGATGACGCTCTCGTTAGAATGCCAAGAATCATCGTCGGGCAGCTCCCAAACTAGGAACGACGCCTATATCGTGGGAACATTGCAAACATTTAAACAACGGACACAAATAACACCCAGATTATTTTCTTATTTTTTTAAATAACGCCTATTCCCGCACTAGGAATAATTCCTGCGTCGTGGAACCATATGTGGATTTTTTTTTATCGTGTGGTATTCGAACCCGCAACACCTGACGCGACTACTTAAACCACTACGCCATCCGATGGATCATACAAACTTTGTGCCGTGTGGGGATCGAAAGTATCGAAACCATATCATTCGGCGCAGTGAAAATGGCGAGGTGACCACTTTACCGTATTTGTACAGTATTTGGTACGATATGGTACTAATAAGCCGACGGGCTCGGGGAAGTAGTAAACCCTAACTTTAGACTCTACATAACTGGCATAGGAATTTATGGACACAATCTCGTTTAAGTGAATAATACATTTTATTCTATTAATTAAACATTACTATTTGCACGATAAAACAAGAAAGTTGTCAAGAAAGTGGTCTACCAGTTCTGACAAAAGTTTCTGTGAGCTATAACTATCGGTAATGTTGACTTTTCTAACTTGACACATGGTTTAAGGTAAAAATAATGCATGATAAAGACAACAATGGTAACTGCCATAATATTATTGCAAGGAGGAAATTGATCTTGTAGGTTCATGACGTTCAAATGAATCTCAACCGTAGGGTGGTAGACCACATTTTTGGCCGACTGTACTACGTAAGTACTAGCGGAATAATATCAAGTATTTGTTTATAACACCAGTTAGAGTGCGTCGCCTCTAGCTTTATTATTGCAACAACATGTTTGAGAGCTACATTTATATTTTAAGCATGCCATCATGTATTTTAAGCTACTACTTAATTCATATAGCACTTAAATCCTATTTTGGGAGGTTTCGTCTGTAAATTCCTACGTCTATGCCTTACATTGACTAAATTTTCTATTTATTAAAGACATTTTAAGTCTGTACTTAATGCCAGTAAAAAGAACAACGCCGCTTAAAGAAAAATAATACATCGACTACTTACAAACGTTTCTGTCTGAACAACAACATCAAGAAGTCGATGAAATACGCGGGGATGATGTGATAGAAGAATACGCAGAGGTCATGGATGAACTTGTTGTGACGAATGTTGCCGTCCGGGTACCAGAGTGGACCCTCAAACGGGAACTTGCGGACTGTTGCTTTCCCTATGTCCAACACTTGCTTCCATGTGGTGTTCTTGTCGTCGCCTGTCGTTAGGTTATATACGGGAATATCTGACTGCCTGAAATTTGAATAAAACCTTCTTAAGAAAGCGGATACTAAAATGTTTTGAGATCTAGATGAATTCTAAAATCCATAAAACATAAGTAATTGTTTTGACTGAAATATTAATATATAGTACCTATTTAAAATAATAAACTACAACTTGTAAACTTAACTACTATTTTAAGCTATTATCATTTTTAAACTATTTAGATTTGTCTCTCTATGACCATGGATACTGAAAACCCCACCGCAACGATGAGGAAAGTGTAAAACTAAATAGTTTAATAATTTAGATAGAAGTAAAGTTTTAAAGTATTATTCTACTAGTTTCAAAATTATGTAATAATAGTGTTCTTTTAATAAACACTTCGATAAAATCCGTATAAAGTATTGTAATTTCAATGTTAAGCATTTGGGCAAACTTAAGACAATATTATGTTAAATACCTATTAATTACAAAACTTTATAGTAGTTATTGCTAAAGAACAAATATTTCATTTATTGATAGTTTATATTATTTCTAATAATGGCTAAGAAAATTTACAACGCCTAAAGAAAATATACACTGGACCGCAAAGAAAAAGGGTCGGTTAGAAAATCTTCAATATCTTCAAAAGTACCTGACCGAGCTTTATGAAATAAAGACTAAATTAAAGAATATTGTAATTGTCTTAAATGGGAAAAAAATGAATTCAAGCTTTTTATTTTTAATAAATGTAAAATAAATAAAAATGTTTATTTTTCTCAGTATTTTCGTAAATAGATTGGTTACAGATGTGCCATGTTCACGCATTTTAGTACTTTGTGTTGCCTCCGCGAGCTCGCTATACTGCTGTTATGCGATTTGGCATACTTTCTACTAGGTTTTTGAGGCGATGCTGCGGAATATTCTGCTTTTCCTCTATTAGAGCTTCTTTCATTTCACGTAGCGTGATTAGCGGCGGATTCCGCTGACGTACACGTCGTCCCAGTTCGTCCCATGATAGCTCAATGGGTTTAAGTTGGGGCTGCGTGCTGGCCACTCCATGTGTGTGATACCGACTTCTTGAAAATAGGCAAACACTATCTGAAATGTATGCGAGCGGGAATTGTCTTGCATAAAAACGGCATTCTCGCCCATGTCCACTAAAAATGGACACGTAGTCTTCTTCAAAATTCAGAATTTCAGTGACATATCTTTCTGCAGTTAAAGTTTCATTTTCTATCACCACTAGCTCAGTGCGGCTTTCGGAAGAAATCCCAGCCCACACGTGAACAGAGCCTCCGCTGTATGGTTCTTTTTCTTCTATAGAGGCTTGGTTATAGCGCTCTCCCGGTCTTCTATACACTCTTTTCCCCCGTCGTGCTTGTATAAACAGAATCTAGAATCGTCTGAAAACATAACTCTTGACCAGTCATTTAGAGTCCAATTCTCGTGTTCTCTACCATAACTCAACCTTGAGTTTCTGTGGTGTCTTTAAATGTCTTTCTAGTTTTAGGCCATTTGCAGGTCTTAATGGCTTTAAATTTGCTTCAGCCAGACGCCGCCTTACTATATCCGTACTCAGATTGTTTCCTCCAGCTCGTAAATGATGATTCTTTACTTCAACAGGCGTAAGAAAGCAATTTCTCAAAATTGTTGACACCATATAGCGATCCTCCCGCGCCGTCGTGCACATTGTTCGGCCTGTTCCTGGTTTTCTAAGATTGGATCCAGTTTCATGGAAACTACTCGCTGAACTGTAGAAAGAGTCACACCAACAGTTCTCGCTGTATTTTGCTGACTGTGCCCATCTTCAAGCATTGTCAGGATCCTGGTACATTCTTCAGAGGTTTACGACATGATGACTTCAGAATAATAACATTTATAAGGCAGATACACCATATTTATAACTTTTTTATTGCAAAACTAAAACAAACGCGAAACAATTGATTTGAATTTATTGGTACTAAATTAAAAAACGACTATTATTAAACATTTTCAGCTTTTTATACAACTATTAAAAATAAATAAAAAGGATTTATATATTATTTTATGTGGCATCAAATATTCTTTAATTTAGTCTTTATTTCATAAAGCTAGGTCAGGTACTTTTGAAGATATTTAAGATTTTCTAACTGACCCTTTTTCTTTGCGGTCCATTGTATTTACTTTAGCCACATGATTCGGTTTCGCTATTACCAAAAAAATGAAGATAATCAAATCAAAGTAATTAAAAGACAACGACAATGTAACGTGAAGGTCACATTTGAAAGCATATCTAATTTAAATAACATTAACTATGGGATCAATAGGAAACAAACATTCCTACAGTCTAAAACCAATTAGAGTTCATCGACCCTTTATTGAAGAAGTTTCTCGCTGGCTGGCTGGCATGTTCATATTAAAACAATTTTTTTAGTGATAGATAACGTTCCTTTTCTATAAAATATATAAAACAAACAAAACTAAACAGGAGCTATATACTATAGACCAGAGGATCCCAGACTTTTTTTCTCATAGACCACCTTTCAAAATTTAGCAGGTTCTCGGTAGACCCCCTGTAGCTATACATTTCTACCATACATCTTCGTATTTATATTGGTGAAGAATGAATTTTGAGTAACGAACAATGGTCTTTGGTGGTGAACAGTCCCGGTTTGGATTTCATCCGGATTCACGAAGAACACGCGTTTGGAAAACTCCAGGAAGAGTTAGCCGTCTACGGCACCCTCAGGAGATCCACTCATACTAAGGCGGGACATTATCATGGTCTGGGCAGGAATTCGTCTCCGCCAAATTTTATGACGGAACAACAACTTTACGAACACTTGCAAAGAACATGGAATCTCATGCCGCAGCAAGATATTGATAATTTAATTTTAAGTATGAACATTCGATGTCTATGTGTAATTAATGTAAGAGGTGACAACACTGATTATTAATAATTAGAAATAATAAGATTTTTACAATTTTAATTAAAATCAATAGTTTTATAAGAAGAAATTAAGCTTTATTATCATAGCAATTTCCTAAGGAAATAAAAAAAATAAAATTGTTTGAAACAAGAAAATTTCGAATTTTTAAATATTTTCATAACGTCCTTAAAATAACCTATCATTTTTCCATTAACTATATATAGAAAATTCTTCATAGATTTTAGATATTTGATGGAATATAAAATATCCCTAGATTCTGTTGATGTGTGTATGGATGTGGATACACTAAAGATTATCATGATTTAAGTATTTTTCGAATTAAAAATAAATCAGTATCTTATTTGTTGGCTTGTTATAAAAATTACAGAGACGTGTAACTTATTGCGTGGCAGCGGCACATCGACGATCAGACACAATAGGTTTCAGTTGTCTGACATTCCAACAATTGAAAGGAAAGATTATTAGCAGTATCTAATTATAAGATGCACTTTTCTTAAATTTACCTACTATTAGAAATAAAGCTTTATTTTAATACCTCTGGGAATCCTTGCCGGTTTTGTAGGCAATGACGACGATGCTGTTAATGGCGATGTCCACAGGAATGACCTCGGCGTGGTAGTGACCGTAGCAGTGCATGGAGCGAATGACTCCCTTACCGGCTCCCACCATCAGACCTATCGGGCCGTTCAGGTTGTCTACCCAACCGGGAGTAGGATCCTTGTACGATGGAGTCACTGGAATATTAACAAAATTATACATTTATATTTTTAGTATGTATTCAAAGACATCGTATTATGTACGTCGTAATAAATAGTCATATCAGATCAACAATTATTTAACTTTTAAATAAGTATAGTCCTCAGGGCCGAATTTCGGTCACGGTGGCCAATCTTAACGGAGATCGGCCATACTGCAGGAGAAATTATAGTGCACAAGTGTTTGTGCAAACTTAAGTGTACTTCATTCTCACTGTCATAGTCCAATGAATCGACAATCCGCTATAACGGGAGAGATATCAGGCGCATGACCAACGGCCTTACGTACTTTCTGGGGCACGGTGATGTGCAACTTCCTAACATTTTCGTGACTCTTCTCGGAATTCAAGCCCGACACCAGCCGTCGCATTTACTACCGTCTCACTACCGAAACACATAAACCTTGAATGGATTTAAACACTGAGATTCGATACACGTACATACATGGTGTCACTACTCACTCTCCTTTCAATGTCTGCTAAGTAAGCATGAACTATCTTTCGTAAACAAAGCTCTCAATAATTAAATAACTTCTTTTATTTGTTTCTATCGTTTTCTGCTAAACATAATTGTGCTTTTGCGATTCTAAAGTGAGTGTCCAATGAACTGTGTATCCTTACGCAAGGTTTGGTATTTTCTTAAAAAGACTTAGTACTGAGATAAGGTTGCCTTTTACCTTATACTTCGACTGTACTGGCCATAGTCCAATCCTAATTGCCTTTTTATAAACATATGTATAAATTACATAATGATATTGCTAACGCATCCTAGCTATCGAGTCATAACTCCAGAGGCTAAATTATTATAAATGTTCTTGAGTTAAACTTACCGATACTAGGTCGGACAACCACTGTGGGTAATTCAGGATAGCTGTCCCTAACGAGCGCTTCAGCTAACCGTTTGGAGTATGTGTACGAGTTAGGGTGCTTCTGGTAAATGGAGGGCGCCAGAAGATTTAGTTGCTGATCAGTTAACCAGCTAGCCGCGCGCAATACCTCGTGAGGATTAGTTGGAGGGTCGAAAACCTGAATACGATAGTAGCAATCATTAGAATATCTGGTAGTACGCCATTACTGTCAATCATAACGTCGTCATACCTAGATATGAGCGTTAGTTGTTCTTAGATGAACTAAGAAGCTGGCTATAGCGCTACTGTACGCTGTGTCCGGCTCTTACGCTTACTAATAACTTTATGACACTACTTCTTGTCCGAATCCGAGAGAATGAGCTCCGAAGCTATTATAGCTCTAATTTTATAGAGAGATTACGCACTAGATTTGAAGTCCGCTTGCCGAATTCTAATATAATATAATTTACGAATCGGGACTGCATCCAATTTTTCATCCTACCGTTTGACGAGTGATAGTAGATAGGCGGAAAAATACATAAATATGTATGTGTACTTTTATTGAATTTGGATCCGTTGATCGGATTAGCGACATCTGCATTCGGGTATTTTTCTAGATGCTTATTATCTGGGATTCAGATTGGACGCAGTGCGTAAGCGCTATTAAAGTTGCGCTGTTGTTATAGAGGAATATAAAATACACAACATCAATTGGCATTTAAAATTGCAATGTAATGCTGTATTAATATAACTGTTGCAATAATCATTGAGAAACGGAGTGACAGTAACAAATTACCTTCTCTGCCATCCTTTCGTAGTCCGGATAACAAAAAGCTGTAGATAAATGAATGAATGCAACGAGACTTTTCATTTTCTTCGCCATGTCGAGGACCCTCATTGTTCCTTTCGTGTTCATCTCTAAACCTTCCTTCAGAGGCGCCTCAAGGCGCAAGCTAGCCGCAAAGTGGAACACTATTGACACCTTCAACAAAACGTTACAATAATTAAATAACAACGTTAATTATTGTTATTTATTTTCTGTTAAAAAGATAACTGTAAGTTGTCTTTTAAATGACTGACTCTGTACAAATATTTACATTTTTTTCGCAGCATCGGTTAGTCGAAAACTTTTTCTGCATGAAAGGTACCCTATGTTCCTTTTTGTACCCCTGACAATGTGTATGCGAAATGTATTGATGATCGGTCGAGTAGCTGAGGCGCGAAAGCGTAACTAACAATCATACATTATAATTCGTCGGCCTCGATGGCGTAGTGGTTAGTGTAACCGACTGCCACGCCCGAGGTCGCGGGTTCGATTCCCGCACAAGTCAAACATTTGTGTGCATGAACATGGATGTTTGTCTTGGTCTGGGTGTTTCTATGTATAATATGTATGTATTTACAAAAAAAAAAAAAAAGTATATATGTATGTGTATCCATTGTCTAGAACCCATAGTACAAGCTCTGCTTAGTTTGGGCTAGATAGTGTGGTGTGTATGTGGTAGAATATTATTATTATTATTATTATAATTAAATTAGTTACGATTCGGAATATTTGTTGTGTTTTTTTTTTAAATGACCACTTTTGCCACGGTATAATTCATTCATGAAAGCGTTAGATTTCTCCATGGTTCAATTTGTTTATTTAAAGATTTGAAGAGTTGCAGAAATTTAACATTCGATTTTTTTTATATAACTACTAGCGACCCGCCACGGCTTCGCACGGGTAGCAGAGCATCAGTGTCGCAACAGCTTGTTGCATCAAAAGAGTGCCGTCATCAATGTGAGATCTGCGCTTGAATTGGTTTTCGCGCGTTTGTTTTTATATTGTGATATTTTCAATATATTCATTTAAATTGTGTAGTGTAAAGGGCTATCATAATGAGCATGAAATGCTTAAGATTACTAACGAATTTAAGTTGATAAGGGTTAATACTGTATCCGTCTAAATAGATTTCCAATTACCGCATTGTATTAACCATTTCTTTAGAAGTTAGAATGGGTATAGTAAGCTATCTTTAAAATATAGGTGCAAGCCATCGACTTTTCTATAGACCTATAAAAGAGGAACGATCCCCGCCATACAAAGTTTTGTTATATCTCAAAGGGATAAGGCTGCGTTTTCGATGAAAGCTCCCAGTTAGCTTGATCTTTTTCGACATCTTCAATTTAAATTTTCAGAACAGATTAAAGATTAAATTTTCGTAATATTTCTTCCAATTTACACAAAACCGTAATCATGAATCACTCTGTCTATTGGTGAAACCCGCATTCAAATACGTTCAGTTGTTTTTGAGTTTATCGCGAACACACAGACAGACAGACGCGGCGGGGAATTTCGTTTTATAATATGTAGTGATGACAGTGAAGATGGCAATTAATCATGCGGTCCGTATGATTAGTAGATAGCAGTGAGCAAAAAAGATGAAAATCAGTCAGACGTTGCCGAACCCTTAAATTAAGGATTCACTGTACTGCCAGGCAAATCATACACCAGTAGTTGCCTGCTTACATCACAGTGCCTCTTTCAGTAGCTCCTTTCACGATTATCATTCCTACTAAATAAAATTCTCGCCCATAACGCAAGTGATAAACGCCCATAAATACATAACTTCTAGATTCATTAAAAATATATTTATTTTTATATCTTTTTGTTTATTTGTTTTTTACTGGTTACGTGTCTTTTTATGGGTAAGCCAAGCCTGCTTCAAACATTTAAAATAAATAATCCTGTATATGATACCGCACTACTATTATGACTCTAACTTAAAATTGTTGCTGATATAACACTGTCCTCATTCGTGTCTGAATAAAAACATATTTATTATGTAACTTGTCTAAGCGGAACAAGTTGCGTTACTGTCTCACATTGTCTCATTTTTAAATTATTTATTTATTTAATTATAAAATATTATCTAATTCACACTAGACAAACACAATGATGACTTTAAATGTCTCCTAGGACTATACATTATAATATAATATAAGTCCTGTATTAAACTGTCCCGCTGCTGGGCATGGGCCTTTTCCCAGTGTAAGAAGGCCATAGTCCACCATACAAGCCTAGTGCGCATTGGCAGATTTCACGTATCATCGAGAACATAATAGAGAATTCTCAGACGTACAGGTATCGAATACGATCACGAAATTTTCCGTCGCCGTTAAAGCAAGCGATAATTAACTAATTAATACGCACATAACTTTTTAATGTGATCATAATTGACGTTAAAATACTATTAGTGATATACACTGATAAGAAATCACGTAGGTGTTAAGACATTTTATAAATTACATTTCTACAAATCGATTAGGCTATGGCAATACGACTATGACTTATTTGAAAGTGATTGTCTTAAAGTTTAAATATGTATGAGCCATAAAAATATACGGCATCGTAATATAAACCTATTCAACTTCTGTACGTCGTAAAGCAACTTTATATGAATTTTGTTTGTTTATAGAATTTGTTATGATATAATAAATAATTACGAGAGAGGCGCATGACGTAATGATGAACGCGCAGATAGATCTATCAATGGAGATTCACCAATGTTGCAGTACTCACGGATGACCTTTAAAAAAACAGGATGGCTCGGAAAATTCATGCAGGCACTGGTCTCTCCTGACATGAACATCGATAACAGGCAAAGACTCTCTAATATTCTTACACTAAGGGCGATTGCAGAGACTTATTAATATACTTATAATAAAACTTACATATAGGTTAAATTTGGCCTTTGACAACTTCTGTATACGAAATATGTCGAATCAGGTAAGCTATCAGACGATTGATAAATCGGCCCTGTGTGTTAGTTTAAAATATATCTATCCCTTTGGGTTGCGGAGATCAAACGATAGAAGCTGATTATAATCCACTGCAGGATAAACAGCTAGGTAATAGTTATGTAATATAACTATTACCTTCTATGTTGTTGTTGTTGTTATATTCTATGTTGACAGCCGACGCGATTTCTCTAACGTGTGTATCAAGTCTGATTCAAATACCATATTGCGTTTTCCTATCCACTTTCACTAAGCAAAAATTATGCATGATTAAACAATCATGCATAATTTTTAAATATATTTATAACTAATTCCATACACACAATTTACATTTTATGCGCAAATCTCGGCGCTATCTATGTACAGAAACTATTCAAATTCAGGATATAAAATTGTTATCAGTGACCCGGATCCGCCAATACAATAAGAAAGTATTAAAATATTTATTTATTTTATCCTATCGATTTCAAAGCCGATGTGGATATAAAAGCGATATGTACCACAAATTATTGTTTTATGTCTAGATGTATTTTGAGTCCGTTGACTGTATGTTTATAAAGTCCCCGCAACACAGTGATATATCCCTAACGCGGGAGTTGTCTTTACAATGAAAGTATTAATATACTTTCATTATAAAGATAACTCCCGCGTTAGGGATATATCACTATACTTTCATTATAAAGACAACACCCGCGTTAGGGATATATCACTGTGTTGCGGAAACGTTATTTAAATTTTAAAAAAACCAATAAGGTTTGAGTATATAATTCTACTCATACCTATTAGTTTTTAAGCGCCCTACAAATTATGTTAACAAAAATTACGTTTGATTGCGCTATTCAAACGTAATTTTCTTACAAAAATATTCAATGTAATATTTACAACATAGGTAAAATAGTATAATTTGATTGAATCTCCATGGGCCGATAATGAATCATAAGTAAGTGTTAGTAGTGTAGTACATACTAGCACAATATTTTGCAATCAGATGTTAGATAATACCTACTCTAAGTATTATAGTGCCCACCTACCTCATTATACAGCTCATCCAAGTGAGCTTTATCAATGCCAAGTTCATCGTACGTTATATCGCCAGTCACTGGAATGAGTTTCTTCATAACATGTGGCTTTTCTTCTCTTATTCGTTGGAACAGCTGAAACACAAATATAAATCAAAATACATGCCTAATTATTATACGGTCGATATATAATAATTAGAAATTGGGCTAAAATATTTGTAATTAAAACAAATATATAATTTACGCTCATTAGTTCGTTAGACAATTTATATTAATTAAAATCGTTTTTAAACTGCGCATATTTCGTTAAAAAAGCATATATTTTTAACCTACGCGCATGAATGGTTATGTAAAGTATGTCGGTATCATTAGTTATGTTATAACATTGCGATAGCTCACAGGTAGTTTCCACATTTCTTCGATGCGTATCTCCGGTGTCTTGCCACGTTTGGAGCGCACGAGTGCGTACACGCAGCCGATATCGGGGACGCTGTACAGCAGTTTCTCTATTAGCACCTTGCCCATCAGCCCTAAGGCGCCGGTTACGAACACCTTCCGTCCTTTATACCATTCGTTTACTTCTGAACTCATCTTGGCAGCTGTGAAATAAAAAAACAATGATATAAACAACCTAAATCAGTTCAGTCTAATATTTTTTAATAATGGTCCTCATGGCAACTTGAGATAAAATGTATAAAAAAATATGTTCGACTGACACAGGGTTTGCAGGTCCATCTGAAAACAAAACTTAAGCTTCGATCTCAACTGGCCGAACCGATACGCTTATATAGAAATTGATTTTCAAACTTTGGTTTTCTAGTTTTGCACTCATAAACATTTAGAATCTGATTTTTTATATATAAAAATAATTTATTGCCCCGATCTAATGTTCGCATGTCCACAGAGAGGTTTCTTATGTTAATAGCGCGTGTGGTTTGCTTAGCGTTTCCTCTATAATTATCTACTCTTATATTTAGCTCATAGCAATTAAGTTATCGGTGTTAATGCGCATAGTTATTGGAATAAAGGAACCGTTAACGGCCTGTCAGCCTAATCGCATTAGCTTTAATCTTTGAATCAAACACCTTTCTTACTTTAATTACAGATTCTATCGAATTTCAAATACGAAATACACGGCAACGGCGAATAAAGCTTCGTCCTTATTTTATTTGTTAACGTCTGATGCCGTCGCTTCTTTTTATAATAATGTTAAAAAGACATACAATTTGAAACAGCCGTTAGACTGATGTTCAGTCTAAATACCTAATGTTTTGTGGTAAGATCTAAAAGCAGGTGCTGTAGTTTGTTATAAAAAAATATAGGACTTGCAACTACATTAATATACTTATATGATACGATAGTACCAGTAACAAAGGATCTCTGTCAATGTGACATCTCATATTGAATAATAATAATAATAATATTCTATCACATACACACAACACCATCTAGCCCAAACTAAGCAGAGCTTGTACTATGGGTACTAGACAATGGATAAACATACATACATAATTTTTTTTTTGTAAATTCATACTTATTATACATAAAAACACCCAGACCAAGACAAACATCCATGTTCATGCACACAAATGTTTGACTTGTGCGGAAATCGAACCCGCGACCTCAGGCGTGGCAGTCGGTTACACTAACCACTACGCCATCGAGGTCGTCATATGAATATACATACATATGTATTATTTTACGAACTATAAACCTTGGAGCGTGAGAAACTGCACAATCGAGGCTATCACGGATAGAAAGTATACCCAAATTTAGTTATATGTAGATGACACAAATTACGGGCATCGAACCCAGAGATAATTATGAAAGCGACCACTTTTCCAATGCACCAAACGTGTAGACAATTTGTTATACAATGCCTTTTAAAATGACTTTCGTGGAATATAGTAATTACGAGGCAGATATAATCAGCCGCTACGTTTCATAGTAGATACGTACTAGATATGTTGCCGTTGACTCGCAGAACTTATAAGAAAAATAAAATAACGGTGGTTATAATTATGTATTCGCCGCTTCTTTACAATAAAATAATAATTTTCAAGTAGGTACCTAGCAACTACTTCAGTTGCTAAGTACTTTGAAATCATTATTTCATTAGTTTGTGTGGTCGACTTCGTGCTTGCTATCCACACATAGACTGGATAACTGGATAGCTGACCATTTTTATTAGAAGATCTTTTAAATAAAATAATAAGACATCGAATATTTTTTTAGCAGATTAAACAGTTTTCCATGCTTTAAGAGGAAGATATTGTTGGTCTTTAAGGGTCTTATTTAAGGGACAGTGTCCCTTAAATAAGACTGGAGTAATTGGCATTCTTAAAACTATACTTATCTGTGCGTTACGTACATTTACCCTACGTACGTTACCCTACGTTATCCTAGCAAATTTATAAAATTACTAGCTTTTGACCGCGGCTTTGCTCGCGTAAAAGTAAGTTAGGTTAGGTTAGTAACAATATTTATTTTTAAACAAAATATAGCCTATGTTACTCGGTGATAATAGAGCTCGCGAGATGACCTCCAGCCACCCTGAGGATTGACCTGGGGGTAGTGGGCTTTGTGGACCTGCCCGCCATCCGTTCAGCACCAGGTCCGAGAGGCAGCGTGCGTGTTTCCACTCGCGCCTCTGTTTCGAGTCCGTCTCCCCTCTAAGGGAGGGACAGTAGGGTTTAAAGTGAGTCAGTGCCTTTGGGTAGGTCTGTTCGTGTACTGGCCTGCCGTTTCATACGGCGGGCCGAAACCTCGGCGGGGTCGCGACCGCATGTGCAAGTGATTCGCGCGGCCCCGTCAATAGTGGTTTTGTCGAGTAACACCGTGGTAGGTTTAGTCGATATTCCGGGAGGTACATTATTCTTATTCTATCTTTCTTTTACCCCGGTGGGTCCGACATAACCCCTCCGCCCGCCCCCGCGGAGGGGTATGCGTCATGCATTCCCCCAACTTTTAAAATCGGTTGAGTAGTTTTCGAGTTTGGTCTTGCTAAAGAGGAAATATTTTCTTTGTAAACAAGAAATAAAATCTTTCCTATTTATAATATTAGTATAGATAAAAGTTGCGGGGTAGCAACTGTTTAAAAATATATTAAAAAGCATTATTAAATTAAATCATTTTAGGCATTACTTGAGGGAAATCCATTGCAATAATACAACAATTTCGAAGAGCAGACTAGCAATGACCAAAAAGCATTAAAAGAGGCCAACCAGTGTAATGTGTCCACGCATCTGAAGAAACATGGAGCCTCTTTGACACGGTGACTTGTCAGAAGTAATGAGGGGTGACTGCATTATATACCCACCTATCATTTGTAATGGTCACCGCAACCAACTTCACAAGACACATTGCATATTAGCTACGTTGCATGTTACGAAAATCTTGCAACATACATAATATGCACCTACTGCTATAATTAATAGGCATACTGAACGATATAGTGTGTTAATTACTGAGCAATTTTAAAGAATCTTTATCTTTCTGAAATCTCACACAAGATTAAGATTAAAAGCTACATGTACAACATTTAGCATGGTTCAAAACCTATTCAAAATAGTTGTTATATGAATGTATAATAATGATCTATATCAATTATATATCATACTTGATCACATCATACAAGTATATATCATACTTGATGAATGTATTTTTCTATAGGTTCTGTATAGAATAAAAATAATATCAGCCCTGTATTAAACTGTCCTACTGCTGGGCACGAGTCTCTTCTTAGTGTGAGAAGGGTTAGGCCATAGTCCACCACGCCAGCCCAGTGCGCATTGGCAGACTTCACATATCTTCAAGAACATTATGGAGAACTCTCAGATATGTAGATCTCACTCATTTCACGATGTTTCCTTCACCGTTAAAGCAAGCTATATTTAACTTTGAAAAGTAAGAGATGCGCGCCTGGGGTTCGAACTCGAGACCTCTGCGTCGCAGTCCAACGGTTTCCTACTAGGCTATCGCTGCCAATAGCGTTCTAATCTAGTCTAAGAACCATAAAATGTGAACTGAATTTTTCACATCTAACAATTATTTTAATTTCGGAGAATATTGTATGTGATATTCAAGACACTGAAACTAGATCGCTACTTTGAACAAGGCTTATGACAAAAATCGGCCTACGGGCCAAGATATAAAACTTGAATGTACGGAGTCAACTTGCGCATTATTAGTATATAATTATTTAGATGACTATTTTTAAACCATTTGTAAGCGACCGGTCAGAAAGGCCATTAGACCTTAAATAAAAAGATAATTTTTATTACAAGGTAGGTAATCACTTAACATTCCTTGTTTACTATCTTAGATATGTAAAAAACTTTACTGGTACTAAATCGTTTCCACGTATGAAGAACTGTTGACCTGCAGTTAGCAATAAACAACATTAATTGTATGTAAGTAATTGCTCATGGTGGCATGTTATTTCCATGTGACGTTATTTCTCGATTGTTTACAATATAGTTTTTAGCTAGCTTGTTGTTGTCTGCGTGCTATCATACATTTCTAGATTTAATTTTGGAGTGTATTTGTAAGCAACGTAAAGGCAGCGGTGTCTTTTGCAGCTACTCAGACTTTGGGAACAAATATCTTAAGAACTGTGACTAGTAGACTCGCCTCCTATTAATTGGGAAATAAAATAGATATTTAAATGTGAGTGTTACTACTTGTATTATTCAGCCTTCCCCTATGAGATTTACAGAAGTAGCGCTAGGTTAGTACTATTTTATTGTTACTGAAGTAAGTAAGATACTTGTGGTCGCGTTTAACAAAATTAGGTAAAAACATAACAAAAGTTTGACATATGACATTTTAAAACCTAAATTATGAATTGTTAAATAGATATTGATTTCAAGTTTACTGATATTAAGAATAATCGCTTTTACAATTTTATTTATTAAGTATAAGTAGAAGCTTCGCGAGAAGTTACGCCGCGAAACGTGATCTTTGTTTTTGTATACACATCGTCATCAACATTTAAGGTAGGTATTATAAAAAGTGTACTAAGTAAATTGAATGTATTTCAAATACATAATTTGCTAGCATAGCCTGACGCTGCATTAAAAATAAATTAACCTCGGAAAGCTTTTAGATATCGTTCTTTGTATTTTATTAATTCAACTAGCGCAGTGTTAGTGAAGCGGCTCTTTTTATAATATAGATGGTCTTAAATTATAAATTATTATATTACACTACATTGTCCTTAAATCTATGATTTTGCTCATACTAATAACCGGTTTCTGTACAGCTAATCAATAACGTATCAAAATCAAACTTATTTTATGTGATTTGATTGGCTTTCTAATCCAGTTAGCCAATCCCAGCAGTTCACATGCGTTTGACCGTTTGTTAACAAATTATCGCGTTATTCTATCTTTGAGATACTGGGTGTGGATACCTACGGAGGCACCTCTATCCTACTGAATATCGCAGCCAATGTCGTGTTGTGTTTCTGCGGTGATTAGTGTTTTCAGACTCCTTAAGGAGACTAGTAGGTACTGGAAGTACCAATAATTAATGGAACGAATGAACGAAATCACGAACGAAATGACGAACGAAAAACGAACGGGAAACGGAATGCGATCACCAATGGACGAGCAGAATACATGTTTGCCACTTAGGTAGTAAAAATCACACAATTCACAGATGCCGCAATGGCAGCAAATGGTAACTCCATAGTTACCTACGCACCTAGTGTTGTGAGACTTGTAGGCTCAATTTCAGGCCTAAATTGTCCTGATTCACAAATAGTTATTCTGGTCTAATCTCTGTCGTGTATGCTGTTTCAATGTTTCTGAAGCTGACTGCGATATCGGAGTTACTTACTATGTACAGATGTCTATTTAAAGGTCCTGTTTGGACTACAACTTTTTAACTCTTAATATTTATATGTACCCGGCTTTTTAATATTAGTTGATGACGCCATTCGATTTAGAGATATTTCGAAGTAATTCACCTAGTATTATTCTAGTATTATTATTAGTAATAGTATCCTAGTATTATTATTATTATATTCATAATAATGTTTCGTCTGAGCGTAGAAATCTGCCACAAAGCGGTACAATGGATGATTTAGAAAGGTCAACGGCCTGCTTTAATTATACGCTTGCTGTTTTTTAAGTTACGGACGATGTCCGCGAGGTGTGCGTTCTCCGGGCAAACGGAACTACGGCGCGGAAAAAGTTATAAGAGAGAGCCTCGAAGCTTAGCTAATATAAATGATTTATACGTTTATCGCAACAGGTTATTTAAGTAATAGATGGCCTCTCAGGTTTACTTCTGACCGTCGAATATAATAATTATAATAATATTCTATCACATAGTACACACAACACCATACTTTTTTTTTGTAAATACATGTATATTATACACAGAATCACCCAGACCAAGACAAACATTCATGTTCATGCACATAAATGTTTCACTTGTGCGGGAATCGAACCTTGCCTGTCTATCTATTTTTGTTTATTGTTTTTTTTTAGAATATGCAGGATGAGTATGAATATGGAATTTATACGTTTTAAGCAATTGTGCAACAGAAGGTACAGTAGCTAAAGGCGCATAATTTCATCATAATGTTGTAATGCGACTGCGAAATCCTTCCCTGTGAGTATCCAATACTAATGCGGCGCACTATCGGTAACGGCAAGGAATTGCACAATCAACTCTCTCTACATAGAACCCGGTTTTGTTATAAAAGGTTAGTTGTCTATAAGTAAGTGTCTAGTCTCATCCTATACCTACTACTAAAATATTATAAGCTGATGAAGCGAAGCAATACAATTTTGTACGAAGAAAGCTTGAGTCAGGCTTTAAAAATCTTGGCACATGTACCAATCAATAATTACTTATACTATATTGACTGCAATTTAGCAGGTGCTAATTGTTTATTTTTAAATTGTTGTTTGAGTAAGGTTGGAAATGTTGGTTTTAATACTAGGAGCAGTATCATCGGAGAATACCACGACCAATCTAGTACGTACGTAAAAGTTACGAATAGTTTTCACCCCAAGGATTATTTTTACATTAGTCGTTTAAATGGTTAAATGGTTCAAGATGAAAATAAATATGAATATTTGTTTGTAATATATTACTTATATATATAAGTATAAGTACTTCTTGTTTGGAACAAAAGACAGAAAACCACACAAATTACTGGAAAACCAATGAAAATATTGCACTGTGACGCTACCTTCACCTTGAAACAAAAGTAAGCTGTTCCAGAATAATATAAAAAAGTAAAGCTGTATACGTGTAATCCGTGTTTCTATAAACACACCCATTACAGTATATAAAATATTTCATTCAGTTTAATATCGTTTTAACTATAGTTACTTAAAATTTCCAAGAGATCGAGTGAATCTATGACGTGTCACGTGATGCGACAGAAATTAAACGATTACGTAATGGTTGATAAATGTGGTATTCACAGACACATATCATCAGATCCATAAAATCATTTATCACGCTTACGTAACTACACTCATGCTCAGTAAGGGCTTGGAGACCAGTGAGTTTCTAAACTGCAGATCATAAGTGATGAACAAATTATTATATAATTTTAAATGCGTTTATTGTGCGGTTGTTGTCTCGCGGTAATACACATTTTCGCTGGCAACCTGCTACGCACGAAGGAGTTGCGTAAAGTAGTTTTGACTAGCTTGTTGTGACATGTATAGTACGTACTCTCTGCTGGTAGATGGAGCGGTTAGACGCTTAAATTACGCGTGAATTATTAGTTCGACTTGTGTGACACTTAATGAGACTGTTTTGAAAGCGTCTCCTAAAGAAACTGATATGAGTGCCTGTAGCTAATTAGCAAGGCATTCTCGGTTCCGTGAGCATTGTGACAGTTTTCGTTACTTATAAATATGGTAACAGACTATGGTTACCATCTACCTCAATTTACTCGGTTTTCGGCTTTCGTATATGGAACAATCCGATGCATCTAATTAGTAGGTTTGCGCGCAAAGGTATAGTAAAAGAGCTACAGTCATAAAAAAATACCGTCTGTATTTTGAAATGCTATTTCGTGCGGTACTTATATTTATTATAGTAAATAACTCTTGAACTGGGTGCAATGTCTGTGTCACAGAGAAGTTTACAAACACTTATAATGGACTCGAGAACACTCGAACCAGTAATAACCATCGGTTGATCACACACTGTGTCTCGTGCCGGATAGAAACCGTAACACTCGGCGCCGGCGCACTGGTAGTAGTGAGGCAATCACTTAACTATTGCGCTAACCGTGCAGTCAACTTTATCCTTTTTTATGTATATAACTTTTCTACTTCATGTTTTGGAGTATTACGCCGATTTTATTTAATTTGATTGTCAGATTATAGTACTATTTTAATTATATAAGTAAGTATTATTGCCTAGTTGATCTAGTGGCTAGTACATACATACGGCTGTAGATCATGAAGTCCCGCCCAGAGCCGTGAAAATTGACCGAGTTGTCCTATCAAGAAATTAAGGTGTTGGCTGTGTTTTATCCACGTGACTGGAAAAGCACGATGACTTTACTCCTAATTTTTCTCCAGTCGTGTCGGATTACCATCTAGTAATCCTGCATTAGAGAAAATCAGCCAATTGTTCCAATGAGCCAATGAGGTAAGAGAGCACACTTGTGCACTTATGGTTGCGCACTATAATATCTCTTGCGCACATAACTAGTCTCCATCACAATTGGCCGCCGTGACGAAAATTCGATCTGGATGACATTATTATTATGTCAGTATATGACTCTGGTCAAATTGACTGCCTTATGATCTTTAATCTACGTAAACACCTAAATAAATTCAACGGTTTAGTTGTAACAAACAGACGGAGATACTTTCACAATATTACTAGCTGTTACAAGCGACAATGCTTGTACGGTGAAACCATACACTATTGTCAACTAAGCATTTTACTTCACTTAATGATTTTATATGAATAAAACAGACTTGTCATTAGCTAACTTCGAACCTTCTACAATGCTCGTTTTAAGTAGCCTAAATCGCAATGTCGAAGCTATCTACATAGCAATTACATAATTATCGACTCAGCGGTTTAACCGAGAAAACGAAAACTTTACAAGAAGATACTTTCGCACTTAAAATGTTATTATTATATAAGACCAGATTCTACATTTAATTTAATCACACGACGTTTTATATCATTGCTTATAAAGAACAGTTAGAAATATGTAACATTTTTAGGTACTAAATAATAAATAGTGAAATTACACATCACATTTTGTTTAGTAGATTTTGCGTGGTGCTAGAACTAACAGAAAAACACACATACAATAATTCACAAAATCATTGTTTAGGTTCAATCTACCCTAAATAGCCAAATTCAATTGGCTTATAAAATACCTAGGTATATATTCCTGATATATTGAGTCTTTGGTTCAGTTTTGTAAATATTATTAGCTGCGCTCCGCAGCTACGCTTGCTTTGCTCTTAAAGGCTGACCTTTCTATATTGTTGGCAAGCCCTTAAGCTTCTTAAAAAGTCCATACTAATATTATTCATACCAAAATCTGTTTGTTACGCTTTCTCTATACCATTGAATCCATTTTGATGAAATTTTACCTACCTACTATACCGGGCTACCTTTTATACCGATATATGAACCCGTAGCATTTTGAAAGCATGACGGGGACAGAAACTATTACGCTGTAAAATCGAAAACTATTTTCATTACTGACGGGTAGTTCCAGAGATAAGCACGTTTAAAGAAAATTATTATACTTACATAATTATTATCAGTGTCATGGTTTAATACATAATCGTATTATTCAACATAAACCTCACTTAATTACTATTACGTTAGCAAGACTTTGAACTTAGTCTCTAACATTGTAACAATATAATAGCCAAGCTGACGTATGTCGGTGCTGTACAACTATTGCGTTAGGTACATAATTATGAATGGCACCACTGGTTTGATGAATCTTCTAAATTGCATATGATTTGGTTTTATTGTGTAGGTCTTTAAATTATCTTTATTTTTTACTGTCGATCACTCACACAAGAAATAAACGTTTGTTATTATTGGCTATGATATAAAAATTTGGATCTAATATTTTTTAACAGTACAACATTTTGAAGGTGTTACATATAATTAAAGTTAATTTTCTCATCCGTCATCGTGGAAAATGCAAATTTATATAAATACATATAGAATGCAAAATAAAGTAACTCTCAATAGTTTATTTATATCGTACCAATTTCCCCCAGTGCTATTTTAGCCCCACGTAAATTGCACATAGTAATAACGTCCGCATACCAGGACATATGTAGTTCCAAATCTATTTAATGGCTTACGCTTGATCATACACATATCCAAACACCTTTCCAAATCTTCCTTCCTTTTATTCATAAAGTGCCTCAAAAAGAACTTAAATACATTTCATAATTCATTTATTTATTTGTATACATTTGCAGTTCTTATAAGCTCATATAATTTTAAGTTCTTCAACCATGCTACACCATTAAGCATGCAAAAAGGGAGAGATATGTATTTAATTTCTAACAGTTTATTAGTGTATTTATGTATGAATACTTCAGAATATGATAATCATAAATCAACACTTTCCTTTAGCATGTCGTAAATCATGAAATCCCAATATTTCAGATTTATAGCAAGAATACAGGTTGCATATTTGCGTTTACAAAATCAGAGGGTTTGAATCCTAGGAAAATAGTCAAAAAGTTAGAATGATATCCATTCTCTCTTAGCAAATTCATCGTTTATGTACACATTGTTAATTTCAGCAACAGTTTAGCGGTTATTAAACCTTCTCTTTCTGCGCACGCGCACTCGTAACTTTTATTGCCTATTCATAAGGTGAGCGCTTAGGTAGTTTATGATTGAAGTCCAACACTTACTATTTCTAACTGTTAAATGTTTTATTGGTCTGTAAAATCTTATATTTGTTTATTTGTTAGTTATATAGACAAATCCGTTAAATCAAATAAATTATAAGTCCCTAGCAAATAAAATAAGATTAAGTTTTGATTAAAATTATATATACTGAGATATAACATTATCTGGTAATAGGATTTATGGTTTTATCCGTAAAATATTATTTACCCTTTTTATCCTACTATTTCATCTCACCATTCACTTAGTAGGTACCTAGGTATTTGTTATTTACTGTGATGCATTAGACTTATGGTTTTAGATTTCTTTCCCACTTTGTCTAAGCTTTCATAGTTCGCTGGGTACTATTTGATAGCTACATAGTCATTTCGACTAGTAACCAATTTAGTAAAAATTTATTTAGGGCCGAATTGCACCAACAACTACGAAGACTCGTCGCAAAGACCTAGTTTGGTTTCAATTACAGTTCTTGTGTCGTACAAAATGATTACTTTACTTTTTCCCCTGTTCTGTGGTCCTTAGCAGCTGTATTTTTTCATTCACCCATTTTTGCTGAACATGGCTACAGGTTCATGTAAATTCACATTAATAAGCGTAACTTTGACGTTCATAAGTGTTATTTTGTGCCCTTTAAGAACAATCATATTTTTATTTTAGTATTGGTATTTACATCCTCCATATCATATCACGTATCTAGATAAACCTTTTGAAATTATATACACATAGGTAGTTCATATGTTCTATAAATAAATTCATGTTGCAAAAAAATATTTGCTTGGACTCAAATTGCTTTTGATAGTTACGTACACGAACTCGAAGTTACACAATAACTAAATACTTTAGCTAGTAGTGCAGTTATGCTTTTGGTAGTTATAAATCTCACGCAAACACCGAATTCGCAATAAGGTTGTATAATACCAACAAAACCGTCGAATATTTAAGTAACATAGAAATATGTAAATTTTATAAAAAGTGTGTCTACCATTCTATGTCAAGTACCTACTGTGGAAACAGGCAATAGGTTTACTGTTTTAATTAGAAGCCATTTTGTAATCATTGGCCCACATTTAAGTGGTAACCCCTTTCAAATTAAATAGAATTATATGGAAGCGAGTTATGCCTTCCGTTTACGCGAGTGCACATTGAAATTAAACTAGTTTTTACGGATTTAAGCGGTTTTATTTTGTTTAGAAGCTATATATTAGTACTTGTTATATAAGGATACAAGCGCGTGACGTAGGCAGACCGTAGAGGTGTATTTTAACACATTCGTTTCTCCAGCTATGTGATAATTAATGGGATTAGTCAATTGCGCGGTTTTTGTGCAAGATTAGTGGACGATTTTATTATTAACTATAAGTCAAAAATACTGAAAGACTTCATGGAGACTAGAAGTATTTTTAAGTTGTCGGTACTTTACTTGTACTTCGCTGTTATAAGCAAAAAGGAATAATTATTTAGTCCAGGCCGGAAATTGAAAGACGGACTTCGCGATCTCACTTAACCGGTCGTATACCGCCGGCTCGCATACCAGCCGGCAGATTTGTACCCGTCGTAGGCCGGTGGCTCGCATGCGAGCCACAAAATTGGCTTTACGTTAGCTTAAGCTAAAGCGAAGGCGGCGCGCGGCGTTTTGGCGCCAATTTGGTGGCTCGCATGCGAGCCACCGGCCTACGACGGGTACAAATCTGCCGGCTGGTATGCGAGCCGGCGGTATACGACCGGTTAAACCTCGTGACCAAAGGAACTACTATTTATTATATTGTACAGTCTAAGAGCATCAATAAATACTTTTCTAATCTTATTTAAATACTTTGAGTTAAGCAAGAGAAAACATTATGTGCAAACTGGTTTGAAACTACAAAAGCCTTTGACTTCTAACCAACAATGTTTACGTAAATAAACCTTCTGAAATCTGGATGTTAGGAACTGAACAAGCTTACAGACGGACGAATGGCATAATTAAATATATCCTTACATATATTATAATGCGTCAGTCTGTTTGTAGGTTTACTTTCTTTCCCGTAGATAAATTGCCCGTTCTTTACCGGATCACAATCATCTTGATTCGCCAGTGCGGCGAAAAAAACATAGTTTGTGGGTCGGATTGTGTCAAGAGGAACAAGTAGCCTTATGTGTCGTATCTTTCACTAGTACCTAGAGAAAACCAGGATTCAAATCATTAATATATCTTATATACGCCGAAAACTGGCACACTTCTGTCCTAAGGATATTATGCAATGATTTTAATTTGTTTAGCTATTACGACAAAATAGAAAGCTGTGCGTCATATAATTTTCTTGAGGCATATTTTAATAATACATATTATTAAAACTGCAGCCTGTAAGATCAAGACGAGGACATATATTCTTGGAAATTGCGTCCTTCCCACATAAATCGACAAATCCCAATATACCGGTACCGGTATATACTACGTCAATTACAATGTAGCAGTTTTTTTCTTTGATATATTAAGTGAATTTAGTTTTGTAGTACCATCTTATTTGTAAAAATTCAGTTGTAAGATCAACTTAATATTTACCAATAAGAAGATCGTCAACATTTCAAGTTTATATTATCGACTTACTGTCTTCGTCTTCACCCACGCTTATGATTCCACCCCCTTGGCTCGTAGCGTGATGTTATATAACCTACAACCTACCTCAACAATTAATATATGAAAACCAGAAGCAGATTTATTACTCCGACTGGTAATGCCACTGATTAGCGCTATATATATTAATAGTATAGATTACATGTTAATAGGTTCCTATGGAGCCCTAAAAAATTATGTGATTGCCGGAAGTTATCTTATTCACTGCTAAATGACATTTAAATACGACCACACCTAAATATTACATGTAGTAAAAGCTATGGCTTCGTTTAGAAATGTCAAATAAATTTAAATAATATATGAGTCTTCTCTTGTTAAGTAATGGCCTGGTATCTTCAACTTACCACTGCTATGAGAACATAGTCTCGTGACATTGAGTGTAATTGACATATTCATAGTTAATGATCATTAAATTCTGCACGATATATAGCTATTTTTAAAACAGTTTAAACATAATGTTTATGTATAATATCTATGTATTTACAAAAAAAAAGTATATATGTATATTTATCCATTGTCTAGTACCCATAGTACAAGCTCTGCTTAGTTTGGGCTAGATGGTGTTGTGTGTATGTGATAGAATATTATTATATTATTATTATTATATATCCGATTAGGAACTTACGCGTTATTGTGATTTTTGTTAAGTATTTTAGCTATATCTAGAAGTGATAAGAATTATGATTGACACATTTAACCTGACTACTCCACACATATTTAGGAAAGAAAGGAGCGTGGATCATGTCAGTGAGGCTACGTAACCCACCTTTAATGTTTAATTACTGTATCAACAACCCTAAAGAGACAGTTACTAAATAGTAGATGTACTAGTCAAATGATAAAAATGATCATTACAAGACAAAAGTGGGGCGTATAGGTATGACTGCTGTCCTATAGTGATGATCATCTTACCATGTCTTCCTTTACGCTAGTACTACGTAGGATCTTATATATTATGTGTGCTAATAAAGCAATAATAGAGCCTACATTCACAATAGGAACATATTCTAGGCTTAATAATTGGCATAGCTATCTCTAAAATCCTAGTGCACAGTAACAAATAAATTCTAAAAAGAGTGTGTCGCAAACGGGATACAATAAAACTACTTTAATAAATCTACAATAATAACGCAATGTTAGAACATTGGTAATGCTACAACTGCTAACGTTTAAAGTTTAACTATTAAAAGAAATAAAGAATTTATTGCCACAAAGAAATATGACTACATATTTTTCTTACAAAATATCGACAAAATAATAAAAAAGACATTGCGTTTTTATAATCGAGGTTGAGCTAGTTTCGGCTTTAGATTCGTCAAAACAATATTAGCCGACTTGCGGCCCGAACCGAACCATTAAGAAGTTTGTCTTATGAGCAGTGGTACTTTCATATAAGCTCAAAATGCTGACTTACCTTAATAAAATGCTAGATGAAATAAAAACTCTTTCTTCATTTACTGTTAACAAGATTATCGGACATGCCTTATTCTAAAAGCTTAGGTACGCCACTGCTAATGAGTAGCTATCTGAGCCAGAAAAGCGATGCGCTTGTTAAGAAGGCCGCCTTCAAGTCTGCATCAAATTACTAAATCATTATAAAAGGCAGTTTTGATTTGAATGGTTAGATCCGGCTCACTAAGCCAAAATGTCCGAAAAGCAAGACTGCTAAATGAGAACCATAATATGATGACAGAATGTTAATTTCGTGCCAGTCATTCCTCTTGTGCCGAATTTAAATAATGTCAAATAGTTATGCAGATGCCTGCAGCCAAACAGGTAGAACTTTCTAAACAACGGTTGTAAAAATAAAATATTTCATGTAGGAAACTAATCCACAATATTTTTTAGGTATTGCAGATAGATGAAAACGACTAGGCGATATGATTTTCATTTAAATATGGAAACTTTGCAACCAAGACTTTTACAGCATAGCCATCAATGAACTGCCTTTAAGGTGGCAAGAGACTTTTAATAATTGATCCTGTAGTTGGTTAATCCGGTCAAAAAGTATCCGAAACGCAAGACTGTTAGAGAACTATATGTATAATGGCGAAAGATTGTTAGTTTAGTGCCAGTCATTCCTCTTGTGCCGAATTTGAATAATGAGAAATAGTGACGTAGAAGCTTGCAGGCAAACAAACTTGCTAAACAACAGATGTAATAAAAAGAGATTTTAAGTAGAAAACTAATTCACAATATTCTTCAGGTATTGTAGATAGACGAAACGACTAGACTATATTTTTTTATATTGCATCTGTGAAGACGAAATATGTTTTTAATTGACGTGCAGCAGATGTTTACAACAAAGCCATCAACGGACTATCTTTAAAGCAGCAAGACTTTTTAATATTGAATGTATAGTTTAGACTGAAGAAAGACATTTGTGTAAATAAGTTATTTGGTTGAATTTACTTGTTGTAGTGGCAATTACTATAGTCAGTCCACAATCAGTCATCTTCACTAATATAATGGTCGTAAGCTGTTTTTATCATGGGTCAATGTAATTGTGGTTTATTTGTATAGTTCAAGAATTATTTTGCAACCATTCAAGTCTGATAATTACGTCGCTAATACTCGGGGAAAACCGGACACTTAATTATAGGTTATATAAAATCTTGTATTTTAATGAGGTCCTAGGCGAAAATATATGTTATGAAACTCTGCTGCAAATAATATTATAAGCATTATCATCTTAATAGATTGATTGATGATGCACATCCCGGAGGCGATTCTACAGTTACCAATTTTCAGTGTATTATTAAATTATTAGGAATTAGCGAATAGCGCAGCTTAGCTAAGCTGCTCTATGTCCTAAATTCGTGAAAAGTCTATATAACTATTACATGTGATACTATATTTACATAAAAGAAATAACTAGACTTAGACCACATACGAGGCTGCAGCAGTCTTTTATTTTCGACGACAACATTAATTTAATGGAAAGTGGTAACCTTGCCACCTTACCCACGAACATATCTTGATTGCACAATATGTTCATTGTATTCAATCTGTCTACCATTCAGAGCCTATTAATGCAGAAGAATGAAGGTGTGTAGACTAAAGTTTCGTATATTAAGTTGGTGACGTAAATTTGTCTTCTATTTACGCGAATAGTATTCATTGAAATTAAACTGCTATATACGGATTTTATCGCGTTGTTTATTTGACACTTTATTACGAAATTTTGAAAATTGTTACACTACTACTACTATTAAACTTTACTAATTTTTAAGCGAATTAAATTATTATTAAACTATTTAGATTTAATTTATTTTTACACTTTCTCCGACGTTTCGGTTGCTTTTCAGCAGCCATGGTCACGGGGAGACTAAGATGGCAGTTGTCTCAATGTTCCAGTGTAGTTATTTCAAAGTACCCGAACATAATTTAATCATTGGTGTTTCTATTTACGCAGAATGAGCTCAAAGTATCATGAAGTCTAGCTGTGGTTTGCTCATCGTTTCATTCTCGCTAAAGAACACCGATTCCTACCAAGGATGCTTCGCGAGGCTATTGAAATCAAAAAACATCCTAATTTTAATAGAGAAGATGGTTGGAATGTACCACCAGCTTGGGATCCAGTAATAAAAATAGTCAAACCCAAGAAGAAGCATACCACAGCTAGACTTCATGATACTCTGAGCTCATTCTGCATAAATAGAAACACCAATGATTAAATTATGTTCGGGTACTTTGAAGTAACGACACTGGAACATTGAGACAACTACTATCTTAGTCTCCCCGTGACCATGGCTGCTGAAAAGCAACCGAAACGTCGGGGAAAGTGTAAAAATAAATTAAATTTAAATAGTTTAATAATAATTTAATTAGCTTAAAAATTAGTAAAGTTTAATAGTAGTAGCAGTGTAACAATTTTCAAAATTTTGTAATAAAGTGTCAAATAAACAACGCGATAAAATCCGTATATAGCAGTTTAATTTCAATTGGTGACGTAAAATTTGAATAGTCCTGAAATTATTAAAATTCGCCTTTATGTACTTATGTCTATTTTATGATTTAGATAAATAAACAAAACATGGCACAAGACGCCAAGCTAATCTTTTAGGAATCTAGGTCAACAGCAAGTACCCTACTACTTTTTATATTTATTATGTGCAATATATCTCAAATTGCCTTATTATTGTACTAACCAGTTTAAAAATATATAGGGTATATAGGTTCATGTTATAGGTCATACAATGTAATCCATGCAGTTTACATAGTAACTTTAACTTACGTTTATTATTTCCGTTTTAACTTACGTCTTATATTTCCGAGCTACTAAATTGTTTAACTTTAACCTACTCCTATCTCCGTATGTTGCGCCTACACACCCATATAACCTAGCCTCCTGCGATAAAAGATAACCATAAACAGACAGACGGACAAAAAATTAAACAAGGCTTATGTACTTAACTCATAACATAAGGAACTACCTAAATTATATATAAAAAGCTTGTAAGACCTAAATTAAGCTTATTTACAGTCGCAATTTTAAGTCAATACTATGTCAACATTATTTTTGTGAACCTTTATTCGAAAAATATAATAATTTCTCTGTTATAATTAAAATAAAAGAACTAATCCATCGAATATAAAACAATATGTAGGGACGATTAACCGATTCATAATACATCAAAGGTGTTTCATTGCTAAGACAATTTGCAATAACTATAATAACAATTCTTATAAGTGCAGTAATATGTTCTTATAAGAAATCAACATAAACACATTATTTATTCAATACGGCTACTTACATAAAAATACTGTTTGATCCAGATAGAAGGCAATTAAATCACAGACACTATTTTTATCGCACACAAGTTACGAGCAACAGATTATTTAAGTCAATAGGTCTATAATCGAAAGGAAAAGTGAAAATTGTTCAATGCGCGTGAGTACCGGTTATATCTAGTAATCCACGGTGCGAGACGCGGCACGACTTGCGCGAGCGCATGCGCTAACTGAAGTTGTATAACGCTAAACTCGCAGGTTATGGAATGCCGATGCCGTAAGGAAGGGGTTTGTCGATAGAGGTAAACAATATTTGGCAAACGGTATAACGCTTTTTGAAGCGGTTTTTAAGTAAGTGGCATCATAGTTTCTGTAACTAAATTACACCTTGGTGTAAGTAGACTCTTCGCGCCTGCCTCTATACCAAATGTCGTGGGTTCAATCTCCACATAGGACAAAAAATTATGTGATCGACATATGCTTGTTTCGAGTCTGGTTATTCTTTGTGTCCGTTGTTTGAATGTTTGCAAAGTCCCTCGTGACACGAAATTTACTCCTAGTGCGGGAGTTGTCATTAAACAAAATATATTTACTTTTTATCTATTAAGAATAATATTTTCCGTGTTGCCTGTAAATTTAACAGTAAGTACTTTTTACAGTGTTTCATTCAGTGTCCCGTTTAAGCTTAGAACCTATAACAGACAGTGCCGACAGACCGAGCATAGCCGCGTTTTTGTGACACAGACATGAGACAGAAGACGCGATGGTTAGTCGCTGTTTACTAAGTTGCTATATATTTATCTATCTATTTATATATCTTACTTGCACATTGCCTAATGTTATCGTACTACATCTAGAGGTACGTTACCTAAACCTTAAAGTGAGAAAATCGTGGTGGGTAGTGAAGACGAAGACATACTATTAATTTAAACATAAACTTTTAATAAATCTTATTTTAGGTCTCAGTTTATAAATTTTATCTGAGTATGTGTGGTTTAGTTTACTGTAATCAAATTACCATATTTTTAGAAGTAACTAACGTATCGATGAAATAACATTTTATCGATATATGAGTTATATTCCTAGCTGCCAAAACTAGTTTGAACTCTTTGCTTTCTCTAATAAGTATATCAACTAATTTATGAGTATTTTATTTTTATTATATATTCATTCATAAAAATATATTATCCATAACGCGTATTAGATTAATACAGTAGTGGATCTGGTGCGTACGAACTGTGAGTTGGTAACGGTTATGTTGCTAATACACGACGCAAGTAGAGATTGCTCGCACAGGCTACTCGTACAAGTTAAGCGTGCGGCATACTTGCGTGCTTGTGTTTGCATCAGTCATGTATACCCAGGCGTCTTTACTTATATGTATGTATGTATTGTAAGAAACTTAAGTAAGTTCTGACAGTACAAAACATCAGACAATTTTTTAAAATTTTTAATGTATGTTTTAGTGTTTGTTATTTTTATTGTATTTTATTTAATGCCTACATAATCCTAATCCTAACTAATATAATAAAGGTGAAAATAAGTTGATTGATTTGTTTTTTTGGCGATTAGACGGGTAGCCGTGCGATGGGCACTTTTACGATAAAATACATTTGTAGAACAGATATTTTGGACTAAAGAAACGAAACTGCGGCAAAAACTGGCAGTTACATAAAAATCTTATCAAAGTATCATCGTCATTAGACACGAGAAATTATGAAACTACAGGTTGCTCACTCTTCAACTTTAACTATCTACTCTGACCTATAATATCCCTAGACCTATCAGCCTTAGTGATAAACCTTCCACTTGCGGGGTACGGATCTTTTCTCAGTATAATAAAGATAGACTTAGTCTATCAGGTCTGCAGTGCGGGTTGTCAAACTTCACATACCTTAAAGAACATTATGAAGAGCTCTTAGATATGTCGGTTTCTTCACGATGTTTTCCTTCACCGTCAAAGCAAGCGATAAGGAAACGTATAAATGTGTGCTGTGGAATCAAACTGGAGACTGGATATCACATCCATCAGTTTATAATTCATTAAAGTAACTAGAAACCCTAATGACCCTGACCCTAATTCATGCCCTACCGGGGTTAAAAAACAGGGTTTGAAGGCACATGGGATGAAAATTAATTTGTGAGTGTGAATAGTTTTTTTTTTTAAAACCCTTATTAATAATAGATTTTCCGTAAAAAGATGCTTACATGGATTACGTTTAGCTGGAGTGTGATACAATAAAACTTTTATGCGGGATCTGTTACTTCTAAATAAAAGCAAAATCTGTTATAGGAAATATGCATTTTCATTTTTTATTTTTTTATCTCTATAGGGCAACTTTGAATAAGCCAGAATCTATTTATTTTCATAACTTTCGAATTCACATATAAATTAATAAATGAAAACGCAGATACATTATGCGTTACTACGAATATTAAGTAAAATATAAACTTAGATATAAATAGGTAGGTATTCAAATTTAGAAAACAATATTTGCAATAACATAAAGTACATACAGTATTTCGTTCTAGCTTAGTGTTCAAAATGTCAATGTTACTATAATTACTTTGCTTTAAAATTATGTTAATACTAAGTTATTACTATAATCCTATACTTATTTTACCTATTAGTGTAGTCATATTTTCTTTAACAGTGTACTTTTTTCATATTTTATTTTTATGCGCAGTTAATAATATTGTCTTTATTTTTAATTTCTTGGGATTCTACAAGATTGTTGACTGGCTCTTAAAGAGTACTAAATGCGACTGCTGCGCATGAGATTTCGGAGACTAAAAATTATTGCATGTTTACCTCCAAAAAAAATTCAGTAGTAACATGGAGTCGGGATATGTGCTCAGTGGCCGCCAATGCATTCGCCATTAC
Organism: Catocala fraxini; assembly: GCA_930367265.1. Classification (NCBI taxonomy): domain Eukaryota; kingdom Metazoa; phylum Arthropoda; class Insecta; order Lepidoptera; family Erebidae; genus Catocala; species Catocala fraxini. Next base: position 10,743,491 of record OV884032.1, read on the forward strand.
ATGGAATTTAAAATTTTACTACGCGTAATGTACGTGTAATAGCTACACTTTTGCCTACACCTTCAGGAGGAATGGCGCGAGGCTAGATTAGCAATGGCAGTCTCCCCGTGAATGCCATGCTGCTGAAAAGCAAACGAAACATCGAAAGAAAGTGTAATATTAAAATTAAAACTTAATAATTTTTATTATTTATATAGCTTAAATAGAAGTAAATAGTATGTATGTATGTATCTTATGTGGGGGCCAGTCAGTGCAGACCGGCGACACTTCGACCCAGTGGGATCTTTTGTGTCGACACTCTCCCAATAACGACTGCCATAGATGTTTATGGCACACGGGACCGACGGCTTAACGTGCTCTCCGAGGCACGGAGCAGGCGATAATTGTCAATCAATACGCACATAATTTCGAAAAGTCATATAACTTCCGAAAGTCAGAGGTGCGCGACGTGGGTTCGAACCCGAGACAGTAAACAGTACCTAATTAGTAACAGTGTTTAACAGTAGGAATTAAAGGTTTTAAAATTATGTAATAATAATGTATAAAAATTGAAAACAGGATAAAATCTCTAAAAAGTTAGATTTCAATGTATAACATTTGCGTAAACGTAAGACAAATTACCTATGCCGTGTTGGAGACATAAAAAGGAATCATACAAATTATGTTATTCTGTATCTACATATTATTCAGTGCCACATGTAAACCAGCACTGCACCAGAATGCTTGGTTGCGAAACCACCTACCAGGTGTTCGGTGTTAGATCACAAAATAATTTAGAATCTAAATTTAGCTAAATTCTGTGAGTTCTCGTGTGAGTTCATTGAGTAATCGTTATGAAGACACGTGCATACATCAAAAAGAAGCATAAACAATAACATATATAAAGAAAAAGGAAAGAATACTACAAAATACATTTCTAACCAAGCACAGAGGTAAAAAGATGTCAAACGCAATTAGCATAAATAAGTAAAAATAATTAGTGCGGTCGTAAATATGGCAGCCGTCTCTATATGACTGTCTCAAAATGTCTGTAGTATGAGGGTGCGAAATAATTAACTATAGAGTTATTTAATTAAGATAAGATAAGCTTTATTTGCATAAACATGTGTGTGTACATACAAAGAAAGTGCATACATACAAGATGACAAAATAAATTAAGTGGAGACATGTTTGTCACAGTATGACGTGCAAAATAATTAGATTATAAAATTATAAAAAATAAAAAAGATACATGTTACAATATATTATTTTCTTGTCCAAATTATTTAAATTTAATTAATTTATATTTAAATTATAAGATTAATCAGCATTATTATACAGGTCTAAATAAATTTAATTATGTCAATACAAATTCTTTTTCATTATTACTAAACATTTACAAATAAAAGAGTACAAAGATAAACAATACAACAATACCTACTCTTTTATTTGTTATGGAAGCTGGTTAATTGACGAAGACAAGAAAAAGCGTCAAGTCAACAAATTTGTTATTCGTCTTTGCAGGTTTCGATATACACACATCAAAAAAAGTCCGCGTTCACTTGGAAAAGTTGAGATATATTTTCTCGTGTCAAAATATAATTAATGAATGCATTATTTATTGCCATAACATTTAAAAACACACAATTTTAACATGAAAATCTCTATATTCTTTATGATTTTCTTTAAAAAACTAGTTTATACTGACTCGTGAAATTTTTAGTTCAAAGAAATGCGAAGGTTTGTTTAAAATAAATAACTTTATTTATTTTTATATGCTTTTATTTACAAATTTAATACAAAATGACTCCTCCCCTGGCTTGAACGCATGCGGAAATCCTCCTGGGCATGCTGTATATCATGTTGTCCAATAGGCCTTATGGTAACCTGTCCTATTCTTGAATGGCGGCTTGCTTGTTCTCTGACAGAGTCCTTGGAGGTGGCTGACGACTCCAAACAGCTGGCATGAGAGCGTCCCATGCGTGCTCGATTAGGTTTAAGTCCAGAGAGCCGGCATGCCAGTCTAACCGCGTGATTTCGTACTCCCGGAGAGCAGCGATCACTTGTTGAGCTCGATTTGCCAACGCATTATCGTCGACCAACACGAATTGGCAACCATAATTTATCCTAAATAGTCTGATGATGTCATCAATAACAACTGTCTTGTACAAATTAGCTGTTATACGGGATCAAATGCGTTAAAGCTCCAATTATTCCAATTATTCCGCCCCAAAAAGATACCAATTTGTCGCCTTGCTGAACGGCTTCAGTGGCAGTTCTTTGCCTTTCGTAAATCCCAGGCCGTCTCCAAACTCGTAAGTTTGAGAAACGGAGACTCTGGCTGCGATTTGCGTTGTAGAATATCTTTATTCACGCAATATCACTTTTCTTGCTCGCAAGAATTCACACAGTCCACCTGGCATTTTTCAAATGAACAATTTTAGAGAAATTGATTAAAACAGCTTTCAGGCAGAAACAAGAATGAGGATCATTTATCATTGACCGCGTTTTTATATAAAACAAAAAAAGAAGATTTTATGTTTTCTACATTTAAATGATGTATTCTTATTACACCTTTTTTCCCGTTAACGCGGACTTTTTTTGATGTGTGTACGTATAACTTTTCACGATAACGAATATTTCACACTTTAAATATGATTAGAGCTAATTTAAACAATATTAATTGAAAATTATATTAAATAAAATTGGTTATATGTCCAAATGTCCATTTTTGTTATAATTTGATCAAATATTTGTGGATTCGATGCGACAACGGAGCAATACAGACAAAGCTACCTACGCATTATCTTCTAGACGTGCAGCGAAAGGAAAGGAAGGAAGGAAGACATACATAATTGGAAAACATGCCAACAATTGACAGACTAATAGTAGGTATAGAACCTTACTACTAAGCACAACATTCGATTAAATATAGTACGTAGTGGTCAGGTCGATGAGCATTTACTACACATTCTATTCACTAATAGTCTTCTAAGTTTTAATATATATGCTGTTTAAACTCGTTCATCTTCATCATAACTGTTTCTTTTGGTACCGATGTCAATTACAGTTTTATCAAATTACTGTAGTTCTGTCCAATTCGTGTACCGTAAACTATCGCAGCGACTGAACATATTATTATTAAAAGTGTTAACATTTTTAATGTTAACTAAGCTCATAATGCCCTTAGAAAAACGAGTTAGTACTAAATTATTAACCAACAAAGATAAATATAACACATTAAAGTTGCAGCCATGACTTGTACCAGTTTGTGTGATAATATGATATAAAATGCAATGGTAGTAATTTAATTTAACATTAAGCGTGTTTTACAAAATGACCAGAAATCAATGAGATAATACATTTATAGAATATCGGACAAAGCTTATTATAATAAGATATTTTACTACACGTAAAGTGCTGCATAAGTTCTCGTTTGACTGTAATTTGAATGTTGTTCATATCTATCTATCGGATCTGGCCGGAACCACAATGAACATCGACTATTAGTACGATACTAAATCTTAAAGTTCTTCGTAATAAGTGTAGATGGCGCTGTATCAAAAATGCATGACTATGAGTTATACATGCAAGATAATAAATTTATTGATAACATGTATGTAGGTATAAGACTAAAATCATATATGTAGATATATTACTTAATTTTTCTTTTATACCATACTCGTAACTTACTCGCACCGGTTTCTCTGCGGGGTTGGCAGCTATTCCGGATTCATAGAATAATAGAACAATAATAAAACATAAGAAAGGTTTATAAAAAAAAAAACATAGTATACACAAATATTAAAATCACCTAAGACGAGGGTTTTGAAGTGATAATTTTAGCGCTTACACAATGGTACTGATATGACTTTCCAGTCAGTGCCAGTGTTCTTCAGGAATAATAAATTCCACACATATAAACATCTAGTTATCTACATAGTTATAGGTAGCTGAATCATAAACTACGGATAATTAAAAATGATCCTTAATTTTTTACTAATACCTTACTTGTAAAGAAATTATTGCCTAGCTTGAATCGAGTTATAAATGCAGAATCAAGTTATAAGTGTCTTTGTTTTATATACTTCATTTGTAATAATATTATTGACATTTATAAGAGTAAAATAATAAATAATTGTTATTCATTGCCTTAATTCATCATCGGGGGTTATAAACTATAATCTACAAAGATAGGTGAGCTACGATTATAATATATTAAAAGTGCTAGAGATTTTTAAAATAAAACTAACTAACTATGGAAAACTTACTTCTTCTATCAATATACAGGTTGTCCCAGAATATGTGAATCAAATTGTTACGGGAGATTACTTAGGTAAGGACCTTCCAAATGTGCAAATTAAAAAATTATAAGTTATGGTATTTGTGTAAAAATAAAAAAATCTGAGTTTTGGTGCAATAAAAAGACATTAAAATAATACTGCGATTTTAAACTACGTCAGTTTTTTTAAATCGTTTTTAATTTGATCTATCAACGACCGCTTTGGAGCAGCCCTAACGGCGGAGCTTTCTCTATACAAAAGATCGAAGCTAAATAGTTTATGTTATGTTTTTTGTCGAGAAATATTTTAATGCAATATGTAGCTGCAATGCTTTCATCTATAGCCCAGCCAGCTTAAAATGTTTGAGAGCATCATTCCAAACATAATTCTTCGGATAGTTACATACCAAATATTTTCGTGTATACTCTTTGATTAAAGAGACGCATTGCTGTCAACGGAGTAACTAGCCAATTTTGTTCGTTGGAATTCCTTTTTTGAAAAGGTTGGTAAAACGTGAATGTTGCCGCTAGTGATGCAAGCATTGGAAGGGTAGGGTAACTGCTAACTATCAGGCAAGCTGCGTGATTATCACCTTAGTTAAATATTAAGAAAAGGTTGAAGTTTTCATTACTATGTGTGATAGAATGTTATATATAATATTTAATTATAGCATTGCTGTGTCGAATTTATTTCATTGCGTGCGTTGTCACCAATGAATTGGATTACTGGTTATTTATTAGTCTTACCTTTGGCATAAGATTGCCTGCCAAGTACGAAATGAATGTAGGTATATACTTACATGTTCTTAAATTAAAATTAGGTACACTTGTAAAGAATATTTATAAAAGTAAAAGAATCGGGGCAAATCTGATTCAGAGCTCTGCACACCTGTAGAGCAATATACCTATACGAGAAATGCATAATATGCAAAGAATCCATGGTGAATGTTAATATATATTTCTAGCCTTCTATTACCTACATTTAAACACTACTCCCAAAATATATATACACCAGCTTTTTTATATAAATCATTATTCAAAGACCGAGGCGTTGATGGCGGGACTTATTAGATAGCTATAAGAGACACTATTGCAAACTAGCGCGTGACAGAGAGATCTGGAAAAGCGAGAGGAAAACCTTTGACCTGCAGTGAGACAGTACAAGCAGAAATAATATTTTTTATTATTCAAAGCGGACAATAACAAGTATTTGTTTGACCTAAGTTTATAACATATCCTTATGTAATGCATAATACGGTATCCACCTAGGTAGGTGTAGTATGTAGGTACATACCATAGTTTATTGTAGGCCATAATCGTAGCATTCTTTAATGTAGTCGTACTCTTTATATGTACAACTGTGTCGCTTAATATAGTGTTGCAGCTTTATGGTCAAAATAACAGTAAGTTTTTAATAGCTTTGTTTATAATCGGTTATTTTATAATATACATACATATCTTCATATCCATTTATATTATAAGCAATATACGATATTTTACGATAGTTGTTCAATCATATTTATGACAGATAAACATTTAGATTCCGATCGAATAAATTGATTAGAATGTATGCTTGAAACCTAAGGATTCATATGATATTAATGAAAATATTTATTAATACTTAATTACAATTTATTACATAAATTTACAATACTTTGCATGTCGGGTAAACCGGCAAAATATGTGATCCCATTATTATTATGTTTTGTTACAACTATACTACCATGTTGAAAGCAAATAAATAATTATACTATTTCATTTAAAAAATGCAATAAATTAAATTTAAGTTAATATGTCAGCAACAAGTTACTTGCGTACTGTAACTGCGAGATCTTGGCTTTGAAAGAGAAAGCTATTCGCCCACGAAACTCAAACACAAGGTTCTTCATCATGTTATACTATGCTTAGTTGTCATTTGTTTATTCGACCTCATACACTTGAAACATTGATTGGCAAATTTATTTATTTATTTAATGTGTAATAACTCTTACTTTTGTTGTATTTATTGCAATCAGGGAAATTATTTAAGTGTATCGATAATTAAACGATAAATTAAGCAGTATATTATGTGCAGTGTCATGTCAATAGAGTGGTCAATTTCGTATGAAATCAACTATATAATCAAAATATTAATCAAACGTGGACTAGAGATTACATTTTAGATCTTATCGTGGATCAGAGCGTGGGTGAGCCAGCTTTCTGCTAATCATATTAAATTGTCATGTGTGTACAGAAGTATCCGTAAGTCGGTCGTGTTCAACGTTGCTTACCATATGATATATCATCTAGTTGCGCCCGGCCTTGTTACATGATATCGTAATTCGATCTGATGGAACTCAATATTCATAGATCACAAAGTAAAATTACATGCGACAGCCGTGCTATTCCGTACTTCAGTTCATCACGAGATCCTCACAGGTCCACACGTTCAAGGAGTTAATTAAACATTGCAAATAATCAACTGCAATGCGGCGCAAAGATCCACCGCCGGCACAAAATGCAGGCCGAGGTAGAAGCTTGATATCAACGAGAACAATGCAGCAACAACAGCGTAAGGTACAAAGCTCTAAAAGTCTATTACCACGCAGCTACTCGTCACCGGCTCCTCAAAATGATCCAGATTGCGGTATACCTCAGACTATACAAAGAGGGTATGTGATTCGCAGTTATTCGTCGCCAGATTCTAAAAATTTGGACTACAGAAGAAATTCAGACTCATTTTACAGGCCAAAAACTCATGGTTCAAGGAGTGAGCTAGACTCCGATCTTGAGAATTTTGAGCAATTCGAGGAATGTTTCATTGATATTGATGCAGATCAAGATGAGAGTCTATTGACACAGTACAGAAGCAGTCCTGATAGAGATGAGCCTAGAAAAGTTATGACAACGCTGCTACCAGGCAGTGGTCTACAAAGAGTGTCTTTAAGACCCATTTCATCTACCGCCACGCAGACCCTCCATAGCGCGCGAGAGGCTATGAAAAAAATGCAAAAAGATGATCATAAAGGCAAGTATTTCCTTATAGTAATTACTTCATTACAACTTTCGTAATTTGAAAAGATTTATTTTAATATCTAGAATATCAGGAACCATAGGTTTTTTTTATTAAAAGAGGATACTGTCGATCATGTTATATCCTTAATATATGTACGTACGTAACGAAGAAATTTCAGTGTTGGCTACCTAAATAAAGCACATAATATATTTTTAACCACCTTCGTTAGTTTAAGTGCCAAGGCCACTGATTGTGTAACCTGTTTGCCGAACTATGTAAATGGAAAGATTAAAACTACCATGAGGTTTGTAAGTCGTATGTAGACAGTACCTACAGATATACATATTTAGTTTTACGACGCGCGTCTTAAAATCATATCAGCTGTCTTTGATAAGTACATTCAAATCTTTATAAATGTATATTTAATAGTAATTTAATGTGGAAGACCACTACAACGACACGCTGTAAATTTTATGGTCTTAGACTGTATGATTGGATTATATATTACCTTCGTTCAAATGTGGATAAACTGATCGTAAAAAGAGGTTATTTGTGTGCTAAATAAACATGTATAGTATACCTATACGAATAGCTTCAGATAATTCTGTGAATCGAAACACTGGTATCTTAAATATGTAAATTATAACTGCTTCTAAACTGAAACTAGCCTCGCCTTTATCTTAAATACTTACGTCACCACTACATTACTGTATGATGATTTAAATAAAACTTAATATAACAATATAGTTCCTTGAATATTTTAAATATAATAGGTACTTTTATTCCTCTGCAGGTTCAACCCGCCTCAATTTCAGGCCTCTGGTCGTAAAGATGCCTGCTCGCCACGTCTTACCCTCGGAGCGGGAACATCCATCGCCAGGAGTCGAAGAGCTGCAGTCGTCTCCACAACTAGAGTTAGAAAGCGCTGAACTGGACAGAGAAATGGATAATGCTGAACGTCACTTAGAAAAAGATGTTGCTATAGCCACGGAGGAGAGCGATGCGGACACGGTAAGCTTATGTGTAGAAATGTGATGCGTAGAAAATTTACTTCTCTAGTAGTAACCAGTTAAATATAACAACGTACCTTAATCTCACGATAAAACCATCGAGGCCAAAGTAATCGTAAAATATGAGATGAATATTTTCGTTACCTACGTTTACCTCAAAGCAAAGAGTGTTTAGATTTTAACGTGTATTGTATAGACCTAAGCCAAATTTTCCGACCAAACTCTATAATATTGGATTATTTATTTACCTAATATTCATGTATTTGTTGAGATATGATGATTTTTAAACTTCTGAAAGGTAGTGAAGATGATTTGATGGCAAACGAATATAGCATATTCCAGATACGAGATAATTTTTATCCCCGTATGTGTTCTTGTGGGAGTCACTTGGGCGAAGTCACGGATCGAAACATAAGATTAAAAATAAAAATTTAAGAAAATATAAAATTGATTTAAACTAATCTTGGTTTGTATGTATTTAAACATTCCGATTTGTGTCTTTTATGCTGATCACTTGGTGTTGTCATCTAAATTGAAAAGGAGTTATTATTAAGTTAATTGAAATATGTTATAAATAAACAGGAGATTGCTATTCGAATGGTCATATAAAACTAAAACATGTCGTAATAGTTAGCCTAGCACAGTTTGCCTGCTAGCTATAGAAGTACATAGGACAAATACGAGAAAACCAACGAAGACAACAAAAAAATCGAAAGCTAACGTCAAAAAAATAAGGGATGATCTAATCTACGAACCAACAATCTCCCACGAAATCAGCCCTCAGTGATGCAGATTGATTTAAATTAATAATATTATTTGAATTATACCAAGATTTTAATTTTGTCTACTCCTCTCAAAATACATGTTATTCGAAATAAATCTCTTTCTAATTTAGCAATCACTTTAGTCTCGATAAAATAGTAATTATTTAACAGAATGAGTACATACTTAATGTTAAACAATACGAATTAGTTTTAAATTTGGAACTTGCAATATCTAGTATACAAAATATAACAGTTTTACTGGACGTACAGTTTTGAGCCCATTTTGGTATACTTGTCACACACTTGCGTGATCGTCACTTATTTATAAACCTAACCTAATATATCTTTACCAAATAATCAGCCAAGATAATTTGCAACTTTGCTTTAAGAGTTACTGTTGCAAAAGGTTCATTTTGTGAGATGGTGGAGCATAGATAAAAGAAATCGTCTCCATTCCATATATTTCGTTTTTTTTTTCACGCATGATATTGTCACAAAAGCTCACATTCTTAATATTAATTAATAAGCTAAGAACATAAATAATGCTGTTTAATGCGACTTCTTAGCAATAGTGTTCACACATGCTGTATGTTAACCTACTTATGTTGTAACAACATTTGAAATCATTAAACATGAGTGTAGAGCATTTTTTAGCATTCGAGAGCTATTCGTTAAGTTAGAGATACATAATTTAGAATCTTTTTTGAAAACCTATCTATTAAATTTAAAATCTTATATCTACATCATTTAGAAACATATATGACATAGTCATGATAGAATTATCTAATTCATTGAACATACAAACAAAATGTAGCAATTTACCATCAAAATAAAACCTCTACATTTAGTTTTTAATGCACTTTATTCTAAACAATATCGACCCAGTTACCGGTGTCGTACAAATCGCGTTCCATATCTGAAAACATAAATAGCTTGCGTTTCGGTGGACGGCGCCGACGCGTGTTTTATTATGGCGTGTGTTGAGAAACTGGAACTTGGCCGGCTGTTACACCATGATATACTTCAATGTAACGTCTTAAGAGGAAATACTAACATCAAAACATCTTGTTTGTAGAGAAATATCTGTTAGATCTTTTGCTGTCACGCTGGGCCCGAACGAAATATCAATGTACAAAAGAGATAACTATAGCTCGGACTGATTACGCCACTGAAATTATCATCATGTATACTAATCTTATCTATAACTTATTTTAATATTTTCCCATTTACGTAGGATTTGGCTGTATGTATGTAGGTATGTATAATTTATTTTATAGTTTCGTTTTTGTTTGCTGGTTCTTTGAAAGCAGTATATATTATAATCGAGAGAATTTTGTAATGTTTCCTAGGCTTTATAATTATTTAATTATTGAAAACATGCGGATATAGCAGTGGTAGTATAAAATGTACGTGTGTTTTTTCGACAAAAACAAAGGAATATGTTTAGCGGAATACGGACGAAACGTTGAACGCATTTCCTCATTAATAGTGGGATAGTTTCATCATATTCCATAATTCTCTCAGCGAATCACAGAAAACAAGAAATTTCGGTGCCAGTAGAATATTTTAACATATTAAATCATTCATCATTTTCAATTGTATACATTAATTCACGAGCTGAGGATTTTTAACATTTGGCCAGCTGCATAAAAATGCCAATTATCCTAACATTGCATAAAAAAGAAAGACCGAACTAAAGGAGACGAATTGCTCAAATTATGCTGATTATAACGTAGGTACACTACGGTGTAACATTTCATAAATTTCAACATTAAAAACTTGCCTGTTGCGTTCCACATTTATTTTGTGTCTTCGCGCCTGATGTTAAGACATTATGTCAAGAATAAAAAAACAATTTCTGGCATACACGCCTTTCAGTGTCCATTTTGTTACCATCACCATTTTACAAGACTAATTAGCTTGATTAATCTGTCAAGTCTTAGAATAGCAAACATAATAAAAAATCTATTGTATCTGGCCACCGGTGTGTCACTGCGACTCAATAGGTTAAACAAAAGTCGCGAGATAAAGATACGTCTGCATATGATCACAACAACTTAACAAAAAAGTTAACATCAACACAATACCGGTTACCTATGCCGAAGCCTGCTTAGTTAGTTTTATTTAAGGTTAAAAGTTTTTGATACAATCGTAAAAGCGTGAAGTGAAGAAGGCATATATAATTTTTAATGCAGACATTGTTTGTTTCTATAATAGGTAGGTATATATATTTGAACTTGAGCTGCATGTGTTTAAATCACTTGATTTTAACTTTCCTTATCTGTACTAGAATTGTTTTTCTGATAATGACTATTTTCATAATTCCTAATATCTAATTCGTTACTAGAATAGAGGGAGTGGGGGAGTATAGTTTATGAATTTGTATGATCAATGAAGCCAAACTTTGTACTCGGTGCGTTGTGTTTTAACCTTACTCTATCTCTATATTATTGATTACCTCAGGGCAAAACATAGGATAGACTGATAAAGTTCTAAACAAAGATGTACTTTGGAACTAAATTCCATCACTGAAAACTGAATTGTAACAATCTTATAACATTGCAGTTTGTTCTGTTTTGTTATATTCTAATACGATAACACTTTTTTACACAATTATAATTTACCTAAGAGCCTAAAAAGTAAGTAAAGTTTGAGCCAAAACAGTTAGGTTAAATGATAGGCTATTCCGTAAAGTAAAATCAATTATGCCCTTGAATAATTATATGAAATAATAAATAAAATAAATTGTTGTAAATAAGTAATAAAATAATGCAGACTTTAAGAAAGATACCATCTAATGTTAATCAATACTATAGAAATGTTAGTTCTCTTCTTGCACCTTTTACCTTTGAGTTAGCAAGCTCGCTTTACATATTAATATAAAAATTATGAAAATAAGGAATACCTTACCATTATTATCATTTTACGATAATAGTATACTGGACAGTAAAAACATAAACACAGAGACGCATCACTGTGTGGAAAAATTCTCTAACTAACAAGAGATTGCAGAAAAATATTGTCGGTCAGGTACGGCCTTCGTAAGACCGACACTCAAGTATATTTAAATCTTTGTCAGTCTATACGTACTTGTATCAGATTATAATACTTTAAGGTCACTTCAATATAATTATAGTGCGTATTAACCTAAATCTGTAGCCGATATAAAGAAATTATATAGACAGACATACCTACGTAAGCGACTTTCCCCGTCCTAGTATAAATTCAAAGTATTTTAGCATTTAGAATGCAATGTTGAAATGTTGTGTTCATAAGTGTTTAAATACCAACTGTTTGAACGATTTGTTATGTTTTTACATTATTTCACTTAATGTTAATATATTTAAATATATGTTGGACGTTTACTACAAGCTAGTTTTATGAATACTTGAGCACTCTGAGTTGCAGATTGGTAAATAGTATTTATAGTCATGTAGATTTAATTAATATTTTAGTAGACAAACTACAACGCAGCTAATATGAATATCTATTCCATTTATATAACATGTCGATATAGAACATCCTGCTAGCAGTTTATATTTCTAACAAAATAAATACACTCGTGTTCACATTATGTATATGTGTGTAGTGTGTGGTAGGTGTGCATACATGCTCAGCAGTACGCGATCGTTTTCCTCGACGCATCTCGTTTACGAGCAGCGATTTATTTACTACGGCTACGAGGCGACGGATATGACACGTGCGCCTCTCGCGCTATCAACCTCCCGCGCTCCGCGATAACAAAACAGACCGCGTATAACAACACAAATAACTAAACGACCGCACCGCTACAACACGTAACCAGTGCAAAAAATAATTTTACAACAACTGTTCGGTGTTAACGATATGCAACTCAGGGGTGTGCAGATGGCGTGACGTTATTGACTAGGTACGGCGGTTCCCGTGGTAGCCAAACATAAACATCGCGTGATCGATAGCAGTTATAACGGCACTCCGTGCGGTGTGCGGTGTTAGTGCCAGTGGTGGTTGTGAGGCGCCAAGCATAGTTGTCGGCCATCTGAGTGGAGCGATGCGCGTCTAGCCAGTAGCCATCAGCGGGAACAATGAGCGCGCCTTGACCTTGCGGCGCGCGGGAGGCAGGGGCGCGCGATGACGCCAGCGCGGTCGGCCCGCGGTTCGGCTTTCGGGTGCGATCCTTCGCGGACGGCATCCGCGTAATCGGCGGTCAGCGCGATTCTGAAGTACGTCAAAAATTCCGGGGCGGGTGGGCGGCGCCGCGACGCCGGGGACTCTCACGCCGCTCTCATTCTGCGAGTCGGCGCCGACGCCGACGCGCCTCGAACGACCGACCGACCGAGCCGACTCCCGCCGACCGAGTAAACCGCGACATGCGCGCGCACCGCCATGGGTAACGTGCAGTGCTGCGCCAGCGGACGCTTCCCGGAAGGCAAGCCGCCGAACAAGCCGAAGAACAAGAAAAAAGCGAAAGGACTTAAGGGTATTAGTAAGAAAAGTAACGGTGTGGGTGGTGGCAAAGGGAACGGAGCCGTGCAGAAAGTGGTGATCATGGCGGAGGACGGCTCCGAGAGAGCAGCACCCGCCGAAGGGCTGGTGCAGACATCGCCACCTTCCGTGGACGTTCCAGACGGCGCTACTGTTCGGCAGGAGGAGAGCACGACGCAAGATGCCGATGTAATTGATTCAGAAACGAACATTCAGCATACTGAGAGTATGGCTACAGCGAGGGAACGTTTCTTTAATCAGGTACATATAGATATTTTACACCATGAAAATTTTGTCGGCTACTATTATCTAAGATATGAAGGTATAGCTGCAGGAATATTACAAGTGCCGCGCGCCGTGACGAACTAATCCCTTTATCGTAGCGGAACGAATCGGCCCGACTCGGAGGTCGCTCTGCTTTACATCAGCTAATGTTGTTCCTACTTATGATAACTCTCGAACTATAATTGTTTACATACATTATTTTAAGAGGAATCGAGCAACCAATAAAACAGATGTTTGTTTTTAACTGAAGACACCGGTAAATAATAAACTTTATGGCATCTTCAGTTACTTACTATTAGACATTATTTTCGGTTACTGATGTTAGGTTTTCAGTAGTTGTTGTACTTTAGATGAACGTAGAGTAAAACGAATGTTAAAGTATATTGATGCGTGAAAGGATATACTATGAACTATATAATATAAAATTATACAATTCCTATCGTTCAAACATTTCGTCTACCTGAGCACTATAATTGGCAATCCATGATTCTTGCTTAACCTAGCAAACACATGGATGTCTAAGTGTATAAGAACTAGGAATACTGTAAATATAATATCTAGTTTTTACCTCAGATACCTGTTTTGAACAATGTCAAGACACTCAAGGGAAACATGTGTGCTGGATATGTGCAACTAACTGCCAATACCATTTTGCATCTTTATAATAAATTTTTAAAACGTCCACTTATTTCATTACTACTCGTGTTCTGTACTTAAAGGTTACTGGACTGGTTCTGTGATGATCTAATGTGCATATATTATAGCTGCCAAGGATCGCTATCTATAATAAAAACAGAAGAAATAAATATTAGTAAAGATTTACCAATGTCACTGTGAGCACACATGTTAATTCATAATAAAGCGCAGAGCTACATAAATCTTTCGACCTGCTTAATTAGCGAAAAAGTTAAATGATTTAATTGTTTGAACATATGGAGTGGCCCAAATATTCTCTTATGTGTTGTAAATAAATATTGAACTCAGACACTGAATACCTTGACTTAAGAAAGTATGGTTTGTTTTTAGCTCAACCATTCAGGTCAGATAACCTACTTTTCGCTGCAGCGAAGAAACACATACATTCTTAACGATCTGATTTAGAAATGGATTTAAAATATATTTTAAATCAGTACAACGTAACATTTATCGCGAAGTAATAGTATCATTACAGTCAGAAGTGTTTATTATGATCACATTAATCGCTTAACTGCATTAATGCGTCAAGTTGTAAGTGTCTCAAATTTCTGGCGACTATGTTTTTATCTTTTCTAAGGTTATTTAAATAGAATGTAAATAAGTAAATACATTTAAGACATGTAATTTTACGTACGTACGTTCCTAACAAATATCTGACTCATAAGTTGTATTTAAATTCACAAAACGTTCTTCGCCTGCTTTCTATCCACTTTGTCTGGGTTATTTATCTGGATTGAATCATCAATTCGGCCTATACGTTTTTCCCGAAACCCACGCTTTTCTCATGTCAAATTAAATATACATACGTCATTTTCTTTGAAAAATCAGAATATTCTTAGATAATTCTTCGTATTTTTCACGATAGCGTTACTGTAGTAGGACTTTCTGGATGTGTCAACTTACTCACGCATGTCATTGACTCAACGAGGAAAGTGACCGAGTGATTTTGATTCTGAACTCCCTCAGCTTTTTGGAGTGAGTCCAGACGATTTCCCGAAATAACTTCGACTGTTCCGAGTTAATGCAAGATTTCATTGGTGGTTGCAATAGTTCGTTCCGCTTACTACGATATTCATATACACGCACCAATGTGTGAGTTCGTCCCAGTTTCAGGCTACACCGTATAAAACAGTTTCTCAATCGTATAGAACAATTGAAAATAGAAAATGGCATGTAATTAACACCCTACAAATGATCTTGGAAGATATGTTTGCATCGAATTCTCACCATTGACTTTTTGTACTTATATGCGTAAAATTTTACCATACCATTTTTTACGTTATAATAAATCTTCGTAAAGGATTTTCTTCACGATAAGTTTCTGTAGAGCAAAGGCCTCTTTTAATTTTTAGAATATCATCGTAGTTGTGTGATGATTTAAGTTTGAAACCATATTATCACAGCGCTTAGCGAATTTGGTCGAACCTTTCTTATTTCAAAACTAGCCGTAAGATACGGCGGGGCTCATTACCGACATTACATTTTTTATTAGACTGTCTTACCATAAAGAGCTCATTAATTATTTAGTCAACCAGTCTCAAATTAAATCGCCCATAATGTCAATGAAGTCATCACCGTATAAAGGTTGTTAGCAGTAGATCATTCGTGTTTAGCGTACTACTGTACTTACTAACTAGTGATGTACCACATCGATAAGATTCAAGTCAAATATTCGTCAAAGTCATTTAGGACATAAAGTAACACATATGAAAGTCAAAGCACAGACGTTGTTTAGTTTATTAAATTAACTTAAGATACATTTAGGTTACTTGTAACGTTTAGAGAAAGGTTAAACCTATGAGAAGAATCTTCGTCGAAAAATTGATTAAATCTTCAATTGAATTGTCGTCTTTAGATTTTTTTTATTTTTTATTCCCAATAATTGCACATGGTAGTTCGCCATGATGCATTTAAATATGTATATTTCATTACTTCAAGTGCACAGAGTGCATACGCCATTCCAACACGACCGACCTGTCGTAAAATGTTTATTTTATTCGAGGTATCGGCAACATGAATTGTCAAAGTAACTTAAGTAGCTGAAAGCAGCGATACCTATTTTGCTACTTAACTATATTTATATGTAGAATATTTATCGATATGTGAAGTCGATGTGACTAGAATATCGACAGATAATTTTTAATATATAGCGTAGCTCTATGTAAGTTAAAGACGTACAAATTCGTTGAATTGAAATGGTAATTTCTGCTTTAAATAAACTTTGTTAGAGTACAAAGTACATACGCACGAGTTTGTATAAAATAATACGATGGTACCAACTAGTCTGACACAAAAACACCACTTCGTGCCACTCAAGGGTATTTGCTTTATCATTTAGCACAATAATAGTAGCCTCCTTGCGTTGATAACTTGACTTTACTAACTCATATAAATCAATGTTGCTATTAACATCGACTTATAAATAAGAGTCTATTAACCTACTAAGTATTATGAAAAATGCATACATATAGAGTCACTCATCTGTAGATCCACGAAAGAGTCTAGGTTAAATATGATATCCAAATTTTACCAGATATGTTCTACATCCCACGTAATAGCAGACAAGCTTATTGCTGTCTACCGGGCACACATCTAGACTCTACTGCTACTGAAAATTTCCTACCAAATGAACCCAATTACACTATGGCCGACCGGAGTGTCAATCCGGAACCATACGATTGTTCGTGAAAACGAGGCAGTACAAAATTAGTTCATGAATCTCTTATTTCTTTTAAGAGCACTGCTGCTTTGCAGGTGAAGCATTATCTCTTCACCTTAAACTGTTGAAGCAATATGAATTGCCTGCCCTTTTCTCTCTATCATTCCGATTAGCATTCCTCTCCTATTTTCTACGGTTCTTAAGATCTGCCGCTCTTCGTTTACCAGTTTTAATAGTGTCTAGTTCGAGTAAAAACTCGAACTAGGCTAGGTTGGACTGATAAGAACCAGTCCAACTTATTCTTTACCATTTTTATTTTCTTCCAACACTGTCTTTTAAGATCTGACAACTGTTTCGTATATTCCTGTCATACTATTCATGTTTTTCAGGTATATAACGCATCGCCCCAGATGAAGATCTTAATGAGCTACTTTCAATCAAGATGTTTTTTGCATATTTTGGCATAATTGCTATTTTTGCTTTTATAGCCATGGCAAAACCAAAGTGCAATCTATAATACACGTGAATATAGGTAACTTTAGTAACAGCTTAGATTTTAAAATATACAGTATAATAATTCGAGTACATAGTACATAGTCGAGACCTCTGCCACGCAGAGGTCTCGAATTCGAATCTAAGGCGCGCATCTCTGACTTTTCAAGTTATATGCGTATTAAATAGTTAATTATCGCTTGTTTTAACGGTGAAGAAAAACATCGTGAGGAAACCTGCATGTCTGAGAGTTCTTCATAATGTTCTCGAAGATATGTGAAGTCTACCAACCCGCACTAGGCCAGCGTGGTGGACTATGGCCTAACGCTTCTCACATTAAGAAGAGGCCCGTGCCCGGCAGTGCGACAGTTTAATACAGTGCTGCCAGCTGACATAGTAGTAGATTTATGATATGATAAGGTTTAAAAATAAATTAAATCTAAATAGTTTAATAATAATTTAATTAGCTTAAAAATTAGTAAAGATTAATAGTAGTAGTAGTGTAAAAATTTTCAAAATTTTGTAATAAAGTGTCAAATAAACAACGCGATAAAAACCGTATATAGCAGTTTAATTTCAATGAATAATATTCGCGTAAATAGAAGACAATATTATGATAAGGTTTGCTTTCTAGCATGTCGAACGCTGACACGGTAGAAAGGAAATCTTATCATACGATCATTTAGCAATCCAAAGGTTTTTAGTTAACATTTATTATGCATTAGCTTATGATCTCGATTACGCCGGCATGAACTCTACAGGACGGCATATCATAGCGGGATAAAAGTATCCTATTCGTTAATTAATTATATGTATATATGTGTGCCAAGATTAAATAAAATTTGTTCAGCAGTTTATGATTGTTTAACAAATATCCCAACCTCCAAACAACTTGACAAACATTCAAATTTGTAATATTAAGAAGTAGGAAGAAGAATAGTTTTAACATTACATGTAATTAGGACGTAATTTTATAATTAAACATAGGTACTTCTTATTATATTAATTGACAAGAATATAATAAGAATAATATATACGTTAAACATGACCTAAACCGCACCGAAAAGCTCTAACCGGGGAAACGTAACAATACTATGTAATCGCAGACACGCAATTTCGAAATACGTAGAATTATTACAGAGAGGTTTGAGATTTTTAAATAGCGATTATAAATTCAGCTTTGAAAACTTGCCAAACAATATCTTGGAACAACACGAAGAAAAGTTCTTCCGTGGGATTTTTTGTTTGATATTTTCTAACAAGTGGTGCCGTATTCTTTTGCTTTTATGTATAATATCATGCATTGTTCGTATTTTGTTTTATACAGCGGCAAACGTATTTTGTATATAGTGATATTAATGGAGCTCGTAGAGCTGACAGAAGTAGCTGGTACGAGCTACATGCCTAAGCTACTGGCGTGGGATAGATGCACAAAACAATAAACGGACTACTTGCGTAGATGGCAAGGGTCAGTTATCTCCACGAAGGGTATAGCTTGCGCAAGTTCCTTTACTAGCACGTGTTATGTATACGAGCCATAACAATAAATTTCAGGCACGCAAGAATAATATGTGGATCACATAGACGATCCTTGTGGCTTTGAGAAAGATGGGTCATTGTGATCCTTTAATATAATATTTAGGTATCTACACTTATGCAGATTCCTTTTATGCTAAATAGGTTTCTTAAAATTTAAGCAGCGATAGCTCAGTGGGGAGACCAACAGACTGCAATGCAGAGGGTCTCGGGTTCGAACCCACGTCACGCATCTCTGACTTTCGGAAGTTATATGACTTTTCGAAATGATGTGCGTATTGATTGACAATTATCGCCTGCTCTGTGCCTCGGAGAGCACGTTAAGCCGTCGATCCCGGCTGCAATGAACATCTATGGCAGTCGTTATTGGGAAAGTCAGTACCCTCTAATATCCTGACACTGGTCTAGCCTTAGGGTATCGTTAGCCTTTGGGTTGCGGAGGTCAGGTGGCAGCCGCTCCGTGTAAAAACTGATATTCAGTCAAATCCGGTTAGACTAGAAAAGCCGACCCCAAGTGACTTGGGAATAATGAAGGCTAAGAGAGAAGGTTTCTTAAAATTTCAAAGGTAACGTATATAGTCATATTATATTCAATACAGCTGTGCTAATTGTGTTCAGAGTTTAGATCATTAGTTTCCAAAGTGGTCCAGGTGGACCCCCAGGGGTCCAAGGGAGACTCGACCGGGGTCTACGTTGGCGTGACAAAAATGGGAGTTCACAATTCGTAAGCGGGGGTCCCCGAAAATTTATTTGCTTTCGATAGTGAACAAACTAAAATGTTGGCTTGACTTTACCTATTAATGCAGGCGGATAATATTTTAAGTAGCTCAGCGACTGTTACTTGTAAAAACTTGCATTTTCCATATTCATAACGAGCGGTCTAAAAAAGAAAGCCTCTGGTTTAGATGCTCCATTTTAGCCTGTTTTTAGAATTCGAAAAAACTCTTACACAACAGCTTTGTCCGTCCGTCCGTCTGTCTGTTATACAACTTTCAATCAAGAACCGTAAGAGCTAGAGACTCGCGGTCAACGCCATTCGACTCAGCATAGTCGATATACTCCCGAAATGACTATGACCTTTAACCTCTGACCATAGGTCCATGTGGCATCACGTGACCTTTACGTATTACTTGAACCATTTTTTCGAACTCTAAGATTTACGGCAACTCTTTGCCGTTTCTCACTTTTTACTTGTTTAAGTGGAAGTGCCTCGCTTCTGTCAAAAAGTCCCTGGATGCCTTTGAATCGCATGAGATAAAATTTGTGTAATTCATACAACGATATACTTACATAATATTATGTAGTTGTTCAGAGTCTGGATGTACTTGTGAGCTATGAAAAGTCTTTGTCAAATGATATATTTTCTTAGGTATAAATTGCCACAAATATAAAGTTAACAACTTAAACCTTATTCTCGGTTATATAATATCAAAGCGACGTGATTTTTGAAAATCATCCCTTCGTCAAGTAAGCGTAAGTGTATAATTGTGTCAGGCTCGAGACAGTGAATACGAAAGTTGGTATTCAAGGAATACTTTTAATTGATCGACTGGATGGCGTAGTGGTTTAAATAGTCGCCTCGCCACTGCCACTGCATCGAGTGTTGTGGGTTCGAATCAAACAAAAATGGGACAAATATTTGTGTAATCCACAAAAGGTTGTTCCGAGTCTAGATGTTCTTTATGTCCGTTTAGGAATTACTGCTAGAGCAGAGATTGTCTTAAAAAAAAAATCTATTATATAAAGGCTGTAAACTCAAGTCGGCGGCATTACATTTCATTCGCAGAGCAGATTACGCGTTTAACATTGAGAGGTCTACATAGGCTAAACATGATTTTCACTTAGAAGTATCTTAGCTATGTAGATGACATAGGAATTTATTGATAAATTGTAAGTTTAAGAGATCGTCATGCAAATTTTGATAAAATCACTTTCTAAAACATTTTACATTAGACTCGCTCTAGAAGGGTGATTGTTAGACAGTTATAACTATGATCGACCATAAACATCGAATTAGATTTGACCACTGACGAGATTTTTACAGAAAATGGAAGAGCGAATCTAGACTTTCACTTGAATTTCTCGTAAACTATCTGTCAAATTAAAATAATAGGTACTTTTATTGGACTTTATCTGACGAATGACTTATTAACAGTGAAAGTATATAAAAAGAAACACAAAATGTCTACTGACCCCTTATAAGTATTATATTTGATCTAGATAATTGTTTAGTATCGAATACATGAAAGGCACTTATCGAATCAGTAAGAACTCAAATACCACCAACCTATTTCTAAGCCATACAATTTTGACTATAGTGAACTGATACTAACTGATACGCGGAACTTTGTTTAGTACGTAGTCTTGGTTAAAACCTGGGTACATTACCGAAGTCTTCGACATACACCCTTAAAGAAGAGCAAATGCCGACACCGTTGTCAAAATCGGTGATGGCAGTGGGAGAAAGAGAAATAGTAAAATAAGTCTTAGAAGATATTGATCTTTCTTTGCCTTGAAATTTAAAATGTATTATCCTTAACCTTTTGAACGCCAACGTCGTTTATACTCGACATGCGCAAGCGTGCCCTGTGCGCCAACGTCGTCTATACTCGACAAAACTGTTTTTTGTCAGTTCACAGAAAAATACAAAATAAACATATTAAATCATTAGTTTTCTGTGTTTTAGTGATACAACTTAAAAATTGAATCCCTAATTATTACTTAATTGTATACAGCAAACAAAATTGTTATTAGTTATTGAAATATTTGACCATAAAAATAATATATAATATATCGATTTTCGGGCTTGGCGTACAGGACATGGAGGTGCCGTTATGGCGTAGCGTTCAAAAGGTTAAAACAAAATATTGTTAGGTTAATAATGGCTGTTACAAGCTAATTAACCTATACATTTATTTTATTTTTCGGTACAGAGACTTTATAATAAGCCTGTAATTATTTGTATCCTCAAATATTTGACAACACAACAAACATTTTGGAAAAGTAATAAGTAAGACATATTATATTGATGCTGACAGAAAGATGTGGCCATATTTAAGTTTAAAAGTCATTACCCTACATATTTAAATGCAGTATAAGTTACGTGTTCGTAGTATATCTAGAGATCCGTTTCTCTGTCTATCGAAGTAGACGCAGGCACGGCGGCGGCGCCGCGCGGGTCAATGGTGCGTGACGTCATAGCATCGATAAATAAATCTGCACTCATACACTGATGAGACTGGTATGTAGTTTAGAAAACCGCACCTAAAATGTAGATGCCGAAGAATTTCGTAACGAGTCATCTCAGTGTGGCAATTAAGTCTGAATTTTTCGGGTATTGCGTAGCTACCTACTTTTAGCAAAACAAGAGAGGCATGACGCAAAATGTGCGTGACCGATAAACACACGATAGCGAGGTTTGGATGACAAGCAATATGAATTTTCCAAAAGTGTTTCTGCTGGCGATTTTATAATAATAATAATAATCATTTATTCAACTTAAATTGGTACAAATGGATACAGAGCTTAGGCTAAAGATAGTCTATCTATACTAATATAAAGATTTGATAAGATTGGATAAAATCGCAGCAGCACAAGAGTACTGTTCGTTCTAGTCTAGTTGTTAGCCAGTCTAGAAGAACAAGAATTGCACATTCTTGCACCGGGTACCTAGTAGAATAAAATCATGCGATTTTTCTTTCCTTTGTATTTTATATACGAGTACAATAACTATAACAATTACGCCTAGGAACTCTACTTCTCCAGATGTCGCAAGTACAGCTGGTAATGTTGAGATCCTGGGCGAGATATTATCAATGGGTCAATCCATTAAAAGCTCCATATAGTAGGTACACATAAATGCATGCAGAGATGCTTGTATGACAAAAAACTAAGTTATACTACCTGATTTGGCAATAGAACTTGGGTCTTTACGATTGGTCATAAGCTTATGCCACAGGACCATCGAAGCAATCTTTACATAAACAAAATATGTTAAAAAATTATGCTGAACTTTCAATTATTAAGCAAGAGGTTATTAACCTTTATCAGCAGCTGTTCAGTTGTGTCAAAACGCTGCTTTAAGAATAATTACATATTATATAGACTTTATAAAGGTTTATTTGGAATACATATGATAGCCAAAACATTTATGTTATAAGACTCGTATACACAAAGTACAATGCAGCAACAAATGCTATTAAGGCCTTTTGCCTATAATCGATAGGGTTAATTTAACGCGCTAAAGTGATATCATCAGAGCATTCCGATGGCACATCTAAAGGATAATTTGCGAATATATGAATATATAGTATTCAAAATGTAAAGTAGGTTATATTCCTAGGAACTGGTCATTCCGCAGCTATGTTGTATGTTGCATCACTGGTTACGCGAGATGTTCACGCTACAATATATAACTGGACACAATGACTAAAATATATATTTAGAATTTGATCACGTCTTAAGTATTTGTATGGTAATAATAACGAATTTCATTTAATGATATCATAGATAAATATATCTATTAAACATTAGATAAGAATGAGTGATAAAAAAAATATACGGAAATATGTTATTATATTTTATACGAAACTACTGTTTGTTTTAAATAGTAAACATCTTCAGTATAAACACAAGTATTCATACTAGCTTATATCTAAGAGTGTCTAGATGTAATCAAATCATAACAATGACACTGGCTTTCCATGCTATGCCGCTAAACAACTCATCTAGAACGCGATTGTCACCTCGCCAGTAACCATAGCAACCAAGTATTATTGGCATGGTTACTGCGGAAAACTCGAATTATAACAGCCCGCTGGGATGTGGTAGTGAAATTTACCAGAATATTTTAGCGGTATTATTATTTTATTCCATTGTTTTTGTTCCTTTGCTACAAGTATTTGTATCTAAACCACAATAACACGTACAATTGTTTAATAACACAAGAAAATATAAGATATACTAGATTTGCCCGCGGCTTCGCTTGCATAAATGTAGATTAGGTTAGGTTAGATGACTAACAGCACTTTTTTCTGGATGAAAGGTACGTTATGTCTCCTATTCTGTACTCCTGACAAAGTGTATGCGAAATTGCAAATGGGAATTTTCATAATGATCGGTCGAGTAGTTAAGGCGTGAAAGCGTAACAAACAAACAAACTCACTTTCACATTTATATTATTAAGGTAGGATATTTTGCTACATGATATAAATGCATAATAAGTATATTTTATAGCTTTATTAACCACGAACGCGGTACTTTAAGCATGTTATCAAACAGATTGTATAACTAAATATACCACGGCAATTTTATTACAATAAATCTGAATAGAATCAACACATGGTCGAATGAATGTTGTCTAAAATCGTGTGTAATTGTCACGTTTGTCATAGAGGCGACATGACACATATTATTAACAGCTATTAATGCATTTCATAATGTATTTCACAGTCTTATGTATGTATGTAGTTAGAATATAATAGTGAACTTAAGTTAGCACATAATATACCTGTACGTCGGAACTAGTTGTCAAGAAATGGTTGCTGTTCCAGTGATGCTAGCAAATATGGCCTAAAAATTGCGATTAATTACGCTCATGCTTAATAATCTGGCAATCTATTTAGATCTAGTAAACCTTCTGTCTTCCATTACCGGAGACTTTTCTCATCGAACTCTCATTACGCATCGAACTTATTTTTCAAGTTATCTAAAATGTTTTTACACTTAATCTGAATAATATTTTAAACAAAAACGTAGTTGGCAGATGAACGAGAGATAACGACTGTTTAGATGGCCATTAGCATAAGTATTGAACTGTGCACACAAAGCTATAAAAACTGGGGATCACCGAAGTGACGCGTCAAGACAATATTGGACGCAAACACGCGAATGGCGACGCAGACGTGATCATCATCACAATACTTGTCGCATTACGTAATTGTGATAATTGTGTGCCGACCGAAGGTACGCAAGGTGACATTAGCCGCTTAGTCTAACCTAAACATTTTTATTATTTTAAACATTATGACGTGCATATATTGGACTGCCATGCAAAGAAATGCGCGAGTCCCGATGGGACACTACATTAAGCGAGCTAGAGCCTACGCACCTCGCCTTCTGGCAGCTGTACCGATCCCTCTCTAAAGATGTTCAGAAGTCCTCTTTACCGCCCTTAAAAAGGCTCAACAACCCTCCAGCATTCGACGATGACGAAAAGACTGAATGCCTATCAGAAAGTCTTGAGCTTCAATGTACTCTAAGCGACCAACACATCGACTTAGACCACATTTTAGAGGTAGATAGCGAGGTAGACGAGCCTCTCTCCCGCTGCCACCTCAGCCTGACAGACAGACTGACGATGTAGCAGTTGACGATCAAATAGTGTCCTTAGTCACCCCCGACGAAGTTAAGACGGTCATTAAGGACTTACACCCTAGAAAAGCGCCCAGCTCGGGCGGTATTAGTAATAGGGTCATTAGCCGTCGGTCCCGGCTGCCATTAACATCTATGGCAGTCGTTATTAGGGGGGTGTCGACACAAAAGATCCTACTGGGTCGAAGTGTTGCCGGTCTGCACCGACTGGCCCCCACATAAGATACTATAGGGTCGTTAAGCTCTTCCCATATTCGTTAGTAGTCCTTCTGACTAGCATATTCAATGCCGCCATCAAATATAATATATTTTCACAGCAGTGGAAACAAGCCGTGACCATTGGGATACCCAAGCCCGGCAAACCCAAGTCCGAGCCGTCTAGTTATAGACCTATTAGTCTGCTTAAAGATTAGGGAAAAGTCTATGAGCGGTTATTGTACGTTAGGCTGAAAGCGTACGCCGACGCATCGCTACTCATACCCCACGAACAGTTTGGTTTTCGAACTACACATTCGTGTGTCCAACAAGTGCGACGTATAGTTGAGTACATTAGTGCGAGACTCACTCACAATCTATTCACCGGAGTCCTCTTCTTCGACGTAGCGAAGGCTTTTGACAAAGTGTGGCACAACGGCTTGTTGTACAAGCTATTCATTCACCATGGGTTTCCCTCCCAAGCTTGTACTCATCATACGAGACTTCTTGTCTGATAGAAGCTTTCGCTACTGCGTCGAGGGGGCCTTGTCACCACCTCACGCTATACGCGCCGAAGTGTCCCAGAGCAGTGCTCTCTCCGCTACTGTACTCTCTATACGTCGCCGACATACCAACGCATAGGCTCGCACAGACAGCACGTTTTGCAGACGATAGAGCTATCTATTATGCAGGTAAAGACCCAGTCTCAGTTAGTAGAAAACTCCAATCTGTGGCCAACGCCTTAGGCGCTTGGTTTCGGAATTGGTGGATAGAGGTCAATCTCGAGAAGAGTCAGGCGGTGTTGTTTCACAGAAGACCATCTCACCTGTACCCTCAGGGTGCGACCCCTCAAATAAGGATGTTTGGCTCCGCTATCCCATGGGCTAGCGGCTCTAGCGGCCCTCACTTAACGCTGGTTCGTAACCGGGCCGCCTTTGTGTTAGGTCGGCTTCATTCTCTTATTAACAGTCGCTCTAAATTATCACTAAGGCACAAGGTTAGCTGTATATAGCATGTGTTAGACCTATCATGACGTACGCTAGTGTAGTATTCGCACACGTTAAGCCAAACAGGATCCATAGGCTACAAACACTACAAAATAGGTTCATGCGCAGGGCTACGGGAGCTCCGTGGTTCGTGCGCAAAGAAGAACTACACATAGATCTAGAGCTGCCGACCATCAGGCAATTCATGAAGCAGTGCTCCCGTAGCTACTTTGACTCTGCTCCGACACACTCCAACCCGCTAGTGGTTGCGGCGATAAACTACACATCTAGGATATCCAACGTTAGGAGACCTAGGCACATACTAGATGAACCAGATGATAGGATAACATTCGCTCAAGACAAAGCATACACGGCTCGTGAAGCCATACAAAGTCGTCCGCGGTTCCGCCCTCGCCGCAGAGGTCGGAATACGCGTCACGTTAACGTTAATCCCGTGGATCACCCTAGATCCACGTTGCCGACAACACCTCAAGCTGAGGTCCGTGGTAGTTCGCCCTTGGGGTTTTACGTTGCTTAGTATACCTTATAATAGGTTGGGAGCCTTCTGCGCTCACCCACAGTCCGCGTAAAGTTGTAGGCCATCTGAGGCTAATAACTAAAACAAAAAAAAAAAGAGCGGCCTCTCGTGTCCGACCCAAAACGAGCATCTCTGACTTTTCGAAATTATGTGCGCATTAAAAAGTTAATCATCGCTCGCTTTAACGGTGAAGGTAAACATAGTGAGGAAACCTGCATGTCTGAGAGTTCTTCATAATTTTCTTAAACGACTATGGTCTAACCCCTTTCACACTGAGAAGAGGCCCGTGCCCAGCAGTGGGGCAGTTTAATACAAGGCTGATATTATGTAACGTGGTACCTATTATGTAAAGGTAATTATTTTTATTTGAAGAGTAGTCGTCGTATTATAAATATCGTTAAACATAACTATAAATAAATATAATAATATCAGCCCTGTATATAATTGTCCTACTGCTCACCACAGGTCTCTTCTCAGTGTGAGAAGCCCTTAGTCTGTCACGCTAAGCTAGGTAAATAAATAATATTGAATGCATCGTATCGTTATTGTTTATATCAATAATACCTACTTACTTAATTAAGTCGCACTGTTGTAAATAAAGTACCTAGATCATTAAAATACCACATGCGGTCATAGGTATTGAATAGATAGGGTCGGTACAATAACGGACAGGCCGTGTTAATTCTATAAGTAATACTTAAATTACATAGTATTTCATTGTTAAGGTGTTTAATACCTTGGCGTATCAGTAATTCTTTTTGTTAGTGGCCAAGGTTTTTATATTGAAATTATAGGAACCGCGTTAAATGCTGAATGAATGACGATTTATTCTTAATTTGACTGATCATTGGAGTTAATTACAATTTCGGTATAAAGGGCCTTTACATATGTATGTAAATGTGTCGAGAACAAATATTAATGCGTGTAGTAAAGATAGAGTAGAAGACACACAGAGTTCAAGATCATAGACGACAGATAAAATTTAAAGAAATAAGTACAAATAAAAGTATATATAGGGGTTCTTTATAAAACTATAATATTCATCACACGTACATCTCCGATAATTTTAAAATACAATAAATAATTTATGTGTTTTGTGTTTAATTATGTGTTTGCCAAGTAAATGTTTATTTTCACGATTGTGCAGTATACCAGTTAAATAATGTTCTACATTCATCTGAATAACGCGTCATTCATGCCATTGGCTACGTTCAACTATCCATTATTACTATCACAAACTAATTTAAAATCAAAAGCAATTGTATCACTCAAACAAAAATATAGAGCATACTTTTTATACTTACCTACTAATATATATATGAATCAGCATCGTATGCGTCTAATAATAGATTGGAATAGTTCGAGATAATGATGAGTTACCGCCCACGACGTGATCGCTAGCTCTATAAAATCAACATTAAAATTAATACTTACGAATTACGAATGTCCTTTTATGCGGCGCAATTACAAGCAATTATGACGAGTGATTATATTTAGGACATTATTTGTTACATCACGTGGCTTCTAGCTTAAAATAGAACAACAAGCCAAATTGAAAGATTCAAGGCAACAGTGATGCTTTCGTTATTTTCAGTGTGCTGCGGGTTCTGATGGAAACAGAGATCACTCGTTGCTATTGCAGTTTAGGCACGTTTACCTTTTATAATTTGAACGATAAGTACAGATACTAAATTTTAAACGTAATGAGATAATATTGATAGATTTATAGACAACTCATTTTAAATAAAATGTATATGTCACATTCCATCATGATCGTCATAATAGCTACCGCATATCGAATAGAAAAGATATTTGTTCTTCCAAGAAATCTAATATTTTAAATGCGAGGATAGACAAATTTACGATTTAGTTAAAAGAGGCAACTCAGGTAAAAATAGCAACATAGACTAGTAATAGTGTTAAGGTGGTCGCCTCGCCTTTGCCACTGCGCCAAGTGTTGTGGGTTCGAATCCCACACGACAAAAGTTTGTGTGATCCGCTAATGGTTGTTCCGAGTTTGGGTGTTCTTTGTGTCCGTTGTTTGAATGTTTGGAAAGTCCCCCGTGGCACAAGAATTATACCTAGTGCGGAAGTTATCTTTTTCAAAATACAAAAAACAAATTATATTTAATCTATGTTACTCATCCGCAACTCTTTAACTCGACTAACCAGCCAAAAAGCCACAGGATTAACCTTGTGCTATGTGTCATTAAATCTCGTTTTTCATTATACCATGCGGGCAACGTCAAGGGCAGCCGTTAGTGTTAAATGAAGCGAAGCGAAGTACACACGTTAATCTCTTAGTAACCAAATATGGAAAAATAACAGCAATACCAACACGTATAAGGCCAAATTCATTTGTGTATACGTGTGCGTTACCGCAGCAAAATGTAATAAAATGTTGTGCTTGAGAGAGTTGAGACTTGAGAATCGAATACGCAGTTCTCATAAAACAAGGAAACATGGAATACTATGAACTAATTAAAATGTTCCATCAATAAACAATCCTGTTAATTTCAGTTCTATCTATTCATGCATTTATTTCCAGGATGAAACGATTTTATAAAAAAGTTTTGACAGAGTAATGTTTCAAACATTACTGCAGCAAAATCTGTTTTTCTCGAATAACTTTACAACTGCAACTTGAACAAATTTTGCTATTAGTGAACAAATTACTCTTCACGATGAACTAATTATTTGTTATACTCTGAATTCTCTAAAGCACAACATTTTATTACAGTTTGCTGCGGTAACGCACACTGTGTACACGTTAAACGTTGTAAAAGCCGCGTGTTTGGATGCTAATCATGTTTATCTATACGTATTGTGAAGACATTATACAGACAGCAGCAGTTGAATAGATTGTGGCTCATTACCACAAAATATATACATATATAATAAGTACAGTATCATTACCAAACTGGCTACAGTTTGGTAATGATATCGTTTCAATGATGGGTAGTTTGCGCAACGTTCTCCGAAGTGCTATACTTGTACAGCACGTGTCTACAAATAGATACAATATTGGATGTTAATAAAGAGGTGTATTTATACATTTATATTTAGCCAATGTTCATTGATATTTCAGGGAGAATATAAAATAACTACATTATTAAAGATTGCACGTTACCACACGTACACTAAACATTAAAATAATATTATGAAATAGTAGGCTTCACAATATACATAAATATATGTATTATTTCATTAGAAATCCAATATACCTAGATAACGAAAATAATCAAGCGTAGATATACTAGAACTAGATTTTGCCCGCGGCTTCGCTTGCGTAAATATAGGTTAAGTTATGTTAGTAATAGCACTTTCTTCTGGATAAAAGGTACCCTATTTCCTTTTCTGTACCCCTAAAAACGTGAACGCGAAATATCATGTTATTCAGTCGAGTAATTAAAGCGTGAAAGTGTAAGAAACAAACAGTCTTACATTCGCATTTACAATAGGTATTAGTTGGGATTAGGATGTGCTCATAAAGTAGAGTTAAGAAAATAAATTTCAAATTAAAATTGATAAATTTAATTTATACTGGTAAAACGTAGCTATTATAATGCCTGCATGAATAGATACTTGAAATTAAAGAGCAGCGATAGCTCAGTGGGGAGACCAACAGACTGCAATGCAGAGGGTCTCGGGTTCGAACCCACGTCGCGCACCTCCGACTTTCGGAAGTTATATGACTTTTCGAAATTATGTGCGTATTGATTGACAATTATCGCCTGCTCCGTGCCTCGGAGAGCACGTTAAACCGTCGGTCCCGGCTGCCATGAACATCTATGGCAGTTGTTATTGGGAGAGTGTCGACACAAAAGATCCCACTGGGTCGAAGTGTCGCCGGTCTGCACTGACTGGACAAGATATATACATACATACTTGAAATTAGATATACTCATTGAAGTGACAACAACACTATGCTAAACACTAAATCATCGCCGTTTCATTTGGCACGTGTTACATGCGATTTTTAAATCGTTGCGTTAGAAGTGTTGGTCGGTAAGTGATAATGACATGATCATATATCTAAAAAGCACTTCTTGCATATGTTTACTTTAGAGTCATAGCATCGCGTCTGCATATCGCCGAAGAGTTAGGCAGCGATATTTCATTCGATTATTGCACCAACTATGTTTATTTCGTACAGGGCTATGTCTATGTGATTTTAATATATAAAAAGATTGGCCGCCTCTACTCGCGTTAATCTAGACTGCGTCAATAAATTTCTATACCTCTAGTAGAGTACTTTTTTTGGATGAAAGGTATATGTTCTTTTCTGTGCCCCTGACAACGTGTATGCGAAATTTCATGATAATCGGTTAACTAGTTAAGGCGTGAAAGCGTTACACACTAAATTTATTCAGAAGTTCCCACGTGGATATTAAAACATCTGACTGAGCCATAGCTGACGCGTGGCCGGGTTTAGCTAGTACAATATAATAATAATAATAATAATAATGTCCTCCAGACCAAATTTCGGCCACGGCAGCCAGTCTTAACGGAGACTGGCCATCGGCGCAGGAGATATTATAGTGCACAAGTTTGTGCGCAAGCACAAGTGCACTCTCTGTTCCCTAACACTCATGATCCGATGGGACGGCAATCAGACACGACCGGAGAGAGATCAGACGTAGGACCAACGGCTTTACGTGCTTTCCGAGGCACAGGGGCATCTTACACCGCCAACTTCCTAACTCCAGGCTGCTATTGAGATTTCTTTACAGGAAAACCCAATAACTTTTTGTTGGTCCGACTTGGGATTCGAACCCGAGACCTCATGCACAGCAGTCGCATTCACTACCACTGCGCCACGGAGGTAGTTAAATTACTGTCTATTGGACATATTTTCACTCTAGACAAAAACTCCATAATACCTTGTCTACCCAATTATTATCTCATATCCAGGACGATTGGCAATAATAAACGTAAACATAAGCTTAAGGAACAGAAGCAACAAAGCAATCACGTTAACGTATTAATAACACTTATAACATCATATATACTGCGTGTATTGGTGTCTACGTACTTGAATGCATACGTCATCAGCTGTAAAATTTTAGTAATTAAAGATGTCTTCTGTGAAATATGAGCGACAGACGAGTACCAAGTTTAATTGCTCCATTCACAACCATCTCGACATTTGACGTCGGACATTGACACTCTATATTTGTCTATGTATGAATTTTATACGATAATTAGATGCCACTGGGAGCTCTTTTAAATAATTCTACCTATTGCAATGATTCGACAATATTGCTATTCGATAAAGCCGTTGTTATTCTAGAATTTATCATGATGAAAATATATCGACATAAACATTTTGGTTTGTTTTGTTTCTTTTTATGTTACACAGTAATTCTGCTCTGCCAAAGACATTCAAATATTACTAGGGATGCTGTATCATCCTCATTTATTCGCAAAGATAAATAATTTTGAATATACTACAATGACGCACAATATGTTACGGACAGAGAGGTTTCGTAATTGATGTAGAGCATGTCCTCGAGTAAAACTGGCGCGGGCTGACACGTAGAAAGTGACGGCTCTGTATCATTTAAAGAAAGAATACCATATGTTCCAATCATGCGCCTGCCAAAAGTTCATAGCGTCAAATATATATAAAGAATACGAATTAATTATTTATATGTATGTATACATAAACTCCTAACTATATATTGCTTTTATAAAAGCGAATGTGAGCTTGTTTGTTACGCTTTCACGTCTTAACTACTCGATCGATCATCATGAAATTTCGCAAACACATTGTCAGGGTTATAAAAAAGGACACAGTTTAGGTACCTTTCATCTTATTATTATGACTTATTATTATGACAACAATTTACTTCGTATTTCAGCCACACTAATGAAATTTGTAAGTTTCTAAGCATAGTTTACAATATAATAATAATAATAATTGATTTATTTTCTCTTCACAAATAAGGTACATACAAATTTCATAATACAAGGATATTTTACAATGTTTTCTGAGAGACAGGTGCCTGTGGTAGGTATTTTAACACCTGTGTTACGGGTCACCAGGTCCCCATTTCACTGTACCTTATTATTTAAATTGATCAGTCGTAGATGATATTATGCTTTGTTATAAGTAAGGCAACGTCAATATTAATCACGCCTATAGTGATCCAAACCGAATTCAGCTACGGCGACTGCATCAACAACAGAGAAACTCATTATAGACAAAATTAAGTTTACCAATATATCCTGAAACGTCGGCGTGAGTGCATACCTACATAATCTCTATCATATATTGCCGGGTAACGTAGCCTGCAATTTATACTTTGTAGGCTTATGATTAGTTTTTAAGGCTTATTTATAATTAAGTAACAGTCACTGCCAGCACGAACCTTACTCTGTGACCTAGAACTGCATCCAATCGACAACAATAAACTCGCTATTTATTATGTAGAGCCTTAACAAATCTGACGACATATGATTAGAACCTTCTATGTCTTTGCATTATTAATTATTGATTATATAACACAATCAAAACTATTTGGCAATCAGCCTAATAAACCTTATTAATATTACAAATGTAACAGTTTGCGAAGGCGTTTGGTTGTTTGTAACTCAATTACGCGTAAACTGATGATCGGATTAGTATAAAACTTGGCATACTGATAAAATATTTCCTGTTTAACACTTAGGATACTTTTCACTCCGGTATATGATCCCGTGGGATGTAGATGAAGCGGCAAGCAGCAAATAATCATACAAAAAAGATTATTTCCAAAAACATAAATAAATGAAAGCCTTAGGGTAAATACGGTATACAATAAGAATTTTAGACATAAAATTAATAAAACACTGCCACTCAAGATAAGATTTAACTTAAGATTTGGTAGCAGCAGGGCTCTCTCACTTAGCACTCCAGATTCTAACTATAGTATAGACTAAAATTAATAAGCAAATCATTGAAAATAGAAATAAGTGCTTGCTAAACCCCTTAGTATAAAAATATATCATACATATATATTAACAAGAAATACAGTAGGTATATTGGAAACAAAACTATACGTGTATGAGAACCATTATTAACGCGTTGACTTTTCACCGCTATACGTGTGGTCTAAGATGAAGTGTCTAATATTAATCGGGTTGCCTCTGACACATAACAATGAGTCGAGGTCGTATCATTGATGATCTTAATAAACCATGTCAATCTTGTTTAAAACCTCTATGAGCTATAATTAGCCCGTCTGCTAGTGCAACTCGTCGCCTGCTTAATTAATATTTCCCAGTTTGTATATCAGATTAATTAATGGTGATGTGATTGTTATAATTGGTATAATGTTAATTTAATTATTTAGGAACGCGACCCGGTTTGCGGGTTATGATTATGGATCGCCGGACTTATACATTTTAATGAAACGAGTCTTCAGTTCCGAGAACACACCAACTGATCTTACAAGTGACCTATTTAACGGTACAATAATTCATAGCGTGAGGAAATTACGAAACTCAGTTGGCATAATGTCTAAGATCCGAAAGAATTTTGACACTCGTAATTGTTATGATCATTTTATAATGCTATTTTATAGACTTTCAGTCATGACAATCTAGGTCGGAACTTCTTTCTTAAAGTCGTCTTATATTGAAATTTTACTTTACAGCAATGGTTTCACTATCTTTTGTCTTAGTGTAAGTGTAAATGAATACATAAAGTATAGCATTGTATTGAGCCTCCCCAAATGTTTAGAGAAGTTATAATATTGTCATCTGTTTACGCGAATGTTATTCATTGAAATTAAACTACTATATACGGATTTTATCGCGTTGTTTATTTGACACTTTATTTAGAAACTACTACTATTAAACTTTACT
Source organism: Catocala fraxini (assembly GCA_930367265.1). Classification (NCBI taxonomy): domain Eukaryota; kingdom Metazoa; phylum Arthropoda; class Insecta; order Lepidoptera; family Erebidae; genus Catocala; species Catocala fraxini. The sequence continues at coordinate 10,778,595 of OV884032.1, forward strand.
AATTTTTAAGATAATTAAATTATTAAAATTATTTATATTCAAGTTTACACTTTCCCCGACGCGACGTTTTGGTTGCTTTTCAGCAGACATGAAATGAAATTAAAGAAACATCCTAATTTTAATAGAGAATATGGTTGGGATGTACCACCAGCTTGGGATCCAGTAATTCAAATAGTCAAATCCAAGAAGAAGCAAACCACAGCTAGACTTCATGATACTTTGAACTCACTCTGCGTAAATAGAAACACCAATGATTAAATTACGTTCGGGTACTTTGAAATAACTACACTGGAACATTGAGACAACTATCATCTTAGTCTCCCCGTGACCATGGCTGCTGAAAAGCAACCGAAACGTCGAGGAAAGTGTAAACTTAAATATAAATAGGTTTAATAGTTTTAATAATTTAATTTGTTTAAAAATTAGTAAAGTTTAATAGTAGTAGTGTCTAAATTATGTAATAAAGTGTCAAAGAAACAACGCTATAAAATCCGTATATAATAGTTTAATTTCAATTTAGAGAAGTTGTATTATAGCCGCAATTCGCCAGTTATAAAATGAGCATAATATCAAGTATCTACAAATCTACAGTGCCTGCTGCTACAGAAAATTGTCAATAACATTTCTACTAAACCGGACATCAATCTTGTACTTCGTGATTGGCTGTTGTGTATCCGTTTGTGTTTACCCTACAGCACAAGTCAGTCGACAAACAAAGCTCTTTATAATGTCATAATCAAGTAATATCAGTGGCACGATGGTTTGTTGACCTTAGTCCAACTTCCGACCACTGATTATTAGTGTAAGTACTTACTACTTCATTGTAAGTACACAAATGACGTTTGCCAGATATTTCACTCGACAACGGCTACTTTCAATTTGTTGTTACATCCGTAAGTCTAGACAGACTTTAAGAGACGCGTGCGGAAATTGTACAGACTCATAATAACCGTCAATATATCTTTCTTGGTAATTGCTCTCAGTCCGGTTGGTTTCAACTCCACACACTTTGACGTTTTGTAGTCGACTAGGTCTTTGTAATAAAATAATTATGTTTACTAAAACAAAGCAACAACATTTTCTACTGGCCCATAAAAAAATTCATATTGTTATCGCTAATATTGTTGTCTTTTAGTTTAAACGCATTTTGTAACGATTCTCGACTTTTGAAAAAGTATTTTACACAACGTACCATTTAATTGTAAGTGTTATACAGAGCAATTATATTGGCAAGCGCTTTTAATCAGTTTGCCAATAATGAAATAATTCATTTAGAATGATGATAAAGTTGCAAAATAAGAAATCTTTATTGTAAAGCGTAATTTAAGATAAAAAAATGTGTCTTCTGTGCAAGGAATCTATGAGCTGATGCTCGACATGTACATGTTACTCGTTAGCACATTAAACCAAGCATTTCCGTACTTTAAGTACCCCGACTTTGGCAAAATTTATCTTTACTCTTTTAGCGTAAATTCTTTAGAAACGTTACTAAATGCGACAGAGAAAAGTATATTCGCAGCATCCTTCAATAAAATAGGACAATGTATTACATTCGACTAAGGGCTGATTTTTCAGTAGCTTACATACATATACATACAGACTACTGATTTCCATTTGCTACGATCCTGACACACTTCCCTGGCTTCATTCACTTTAGTTTATTCAGTAACTTGATGAATATAAATATGGCGTTTTGACAGTTTTTGTATAGGAAGGCTGTACAAAATATCCCTTAGGTAAGCTAATTGATGATCGTAAAATCGGTCTATGAACATCTTTTTAGTTTTGTTGTCTTATCAAACGTTTTGATGTTTTTGTCTAACATTCAGTTCCTAGTCGATTAAATACTAACTTACATATTTTACAATACTGTTAAGTAAGAACACATCTCGCAGAGAGCGTTGCCCTGGCGACCGGCGTCACACTCAGCACACTATAAAGCTAGGTACACAAATTCTGTCGCAAGTAGCCAGTATCATATTTCCTCTTTATTCAATTTCCCTGCGTTCGCGTAAGACTGACATGTCCGGTTTGCTGGAGAGCGTGGGCATTAACCGACTTACGAATTCGTTAGGACGGAGCACGTGCTGACCTAAATATTCTGGAATATTTTCATTCATGGCACGTTAATCACTTATATTATTCACAATGCATCCTTACAGAAATCGGAAACATGATTCTTTTGTCAACAAATTTCGATAGTCTCTTGTACACGTCCGAAAATTAGATTTGCTTTTTAGTTTTTAAAGAGGAATTATGTTTCTACAGCATTCGACCTTGTGGGTATTTAAATACGTAGTAAGAGTCAAATAATATTATTATTTTATGAAATTATAGAAACAATAGGCAGGTTAACCACACTGATTTATATCTTACAGTCGTTTATTTATTTACGTTGGTCAGGTGAGTTGTATTGTTGTAGCGCCGCATGGCTGACGTCAATAATGCACACGCAGACTATATTTTGCCTCATTTTATTTGTCAGGCGTCACAAATTGTGGCACTGTATTTTAGTATCGATATATTATATTTGGTTTATAATATAGGGTTAAATGAATTATTATGCGACACTATGTAATAAATCCTAGAGCATAAATATCGATTTGGAAAATTAAAAGATCGGTCGCACTGACATTGTAGGTCTTGTTTTCGTCTAGAGACATTTTGCTATTTACATTAAAGTTTATACAGTGGGTAACTATGTTTAAGCTCATATTGCAGGTGATTCCGTTTTAATTTGTCAAGTAATTAGAAGGAGGTAGCAAAATAATAAAGTTCTGAATGTAATCTTTGACATTTTGTTTATATTTTCCTGTTTACATGTTATAAAATTTCCTATATTGTCACAATCCTAGGAAAGAACAGAAATCTAGAGATAATTATATAATGGCTGCCATCAATATTCAATAGGTACCAACTCAAGTTCAGAGTAATCTGAATATATTATTCCTGTCCGAAGATCCGTTTACCGCCCAGTGATAGTACTAAGGTCATTAATGCACTATCAATACAGTCTGTTTAATGACATGATCAAGACACATTTGCCCCTTTCTTAATTAAGTACTTATGTTATTTCGACTTATTCTAAATCGTATAATTTTAATGTCTGTTATCAGTTTTATTTGTCAATTTTTTTTTTATTAATATTTTCTCGCGGCTTTTCTTGCGTAAACGTAGGTTAGGTTATGTTCGGGCATGCCACGACCGTAGCGGTAAGCCCCGTGTTTGAGGAGTGGCTGGATAGGCGCCATGGCGCCCTCACCTTCAGCACCTCACCTTTAGCCAGTTGCTGTGTCGTATAGGCCGGCAAGAGACGCCCGGTTGTCACCACCGCCGCGACGTTTTTGTGGACACGACGCTGCACACTTTGGTGGATTGCCCCGCCTGGGCATCGCAGTACCGTGACTTGATCGCGGCAGTCGGATTGGTTGCCCTCTCGCTGCCGGCCGTAGTTCAGTCTATGATCCGGAGTGAGAGAACGTGGAACGCCGTCGCCTCCTTCTGTGAGGAAGTGATTTCCATTAAGGAGGCGGCGGAGCGGGAGAGAGGGATTGCTTAAACCCTCTCCTCAACCACAGAACCAGGCAACGGAGGGCGCGGGATGACCTTTAGCCACCCTGAGGTTTGACCTGGGGGTGGTGTGCTTCGTGAGGCTGCCCGCCATCCGATCAGCACCAGGTCCGAGAGGTGGCATGCGTGTTCTCACGTGCGCCTCTGTGTCGTGTCTTTGTTCCTCCCCAGGGGGACGGTGGAGGAAGTATTTTTTGTGTAGTGGCCTGCCATTTCACACGACGGGCCGAAACCACGGCGGGGTCGCGATTGCATGTGAAAGTGATTCTCGCGGCCTCGCCGTCTATGGTTATGTAGAGTAACACCGTGGTAGGTTTAGTCGATATTACCGGGGTAACTTTTCCCCGGTGAGCCTGATATACCTAGTCGCCCCGCGGAGAGGTATGCATCACAGCATTCAAACAAGTAAAAAAAAAAGTTATGTTGGTATTATAAGAGTACTTTTTTAAAATAAAATATATATTATGTTACATTGTGAAAAAAAAATTCAAATATTTTCTCTTTATAATATTAGTATAGATGTAAATAACGTTTTTTTAATGTATTGCTTGCCTTTCAATTCATGAATCAATTATAAAGAACAACTCAAATAATGTATTGAAGTAAAATATTCAAACGAATTATACCTATACCACAAGCAAAGTCAAGACAATACTCAACAAAGTAACGCAAGAACAAAGATTTAATATCAATCGCTCGGTTTACAGACTAATAAATCAGCAACAATGTCCCTTGAAAACTTAGTCTGAGATAGAAAACAGAGTTCCCTTTGTGCGCCGGCGCCGTATTGTCGTATGACCTAGCTTCTGGCGCATAAGGAACGAAACAAATAGCTGCCATGGACGGAACATAATTTCTTGCTCTGGCTCTATTTCATGTTATATCTATGTTTCATTGTTACCTCAAAATATTATTATTATTTCTTTCAATAAAGAAAATCTTAATATAGGTACATGAAATATTTTCGAATATGTGTATAATAAATGTTGCCCATAGCTATCTATAGGTACCTATGTAAAAAGTTCGGTTCAAAAGATAATAGAGTTATGTCCAGGCACTAGACACATTGCAGGTTGTATACATACATATATTTGCCATAATGAATAATAATAATATAATATAATAACTAGTTAGTCAGAGGGCTAGTTAAATTTCAATATGTTCTATTCCATGCCATACCACTCTACTCTCATTAATTATTAATAGTGCTTACGTGAATGCTTCGGAATGATCAAATTCAAATGATATTTATCCTATGCACGACATAGAATATTTAATCAGTTTATCGTTATCGACTGACATGTTTGCATCTCAACTTGAGGATTATGTTTTATTGTCAATATTAACTGAAGAAAATAGACTCACGCGGTTAAATTCCTAAAAGGGTAAATAGAGTATTATGCCTACACTTTGTGAGATATGTTGTAAGTCTACATGATAGAGGGCAAACCTATTGAATCGCCAGACTCCATGCTGCCATTAAGACTGTAACAGAAAACCCACAATAATGCACGATACGGACATCTACCCCAAGCTGCAAACAATATCTACTGAAATTATGAAACGGGACAAACGAGGAAAGTTTGTTCTTAATATTAGTTAGTATTGTAAATCCTAAGGTTAAAAAATATTTACATTAGGAATATAGCTATTCTATACTACAGGAGGCATTTCAAAACGTAGCTGGTGAAGTATGGGTGGGAAACATTTTATATTGCGTGTAAATGCTTCTTGTGACGTAGGCTAACCAAAGCTAATGTCGCAATATTTTTGCTAAGTACTAAATGTAAGTTTTTGTACTAAATGTGTATTTACCACAAAAAATTACACGACAGAACGTAAAATCAATAAATCTAACTCAAAAATAGCTTTTTGCTTAGATATTACAATGCATGATTTTACAGTATGGATGTGTTTACAGTTTCATTATACCTACCTAATTATTAAAGATATCAGACTAAGAAGTAGTCAAAGGACTGTATTTATTTTCCTATTTTAAACATACTGCAGCGTTTAATTTTAATTCTTGAGATCAATATTTTGTTATTTAGCTTACTGTAGCCACATAAATTTTTACTGTAACAAGGTGTGCCAGCGATTTTCTATGCGTGGATTTGATCTATTATTATATTGATATCTGTGTATGCTAATTATATTTACGATTGACATGTCTATTTTACATGTCAACTGATGTTAGAACAGGGCTATATGGATATCTCCATTGCTGTAAAACTGCATCCAAATTAGTGCATTTATTGTGTTTTTTTAATACAATTAAGATGGCAAACAAGCATACGGCCCACCTGATGGTAAGTGTTCACCGTAGTCTATGGACGCCTGCAACACCAGAACCATCACTTGCGCGTTACCGACCCTTTAGGAAAGGAAGTGGGAAGGAGCGGGTATGGGAGAAAGGGGGGTAATTGGGCCTCCGGCACTCTCACTCACCGAACGAAACACAACAGTAGTAATACTGGTATTTCACGTCGATATTCTGTGAGAGGGTAGTCCTTCCCCGGTTAAGCCGGCCAAATCATGCTGAAATCAGCGAGGCTCTACTACTCAACACAATTTTTATTCAGCGTGTTCAAAAGTTAAGAGAAAATCTGTCTAAGAATTAATTATTGTACTTATTGATGTATAAATGTCAGCTTTAAATTACCGGAAAGAAATGTTGCGACGAAATATATATTTTTTTATAACACGTACAATTGATTAAAAATGTATTTACAATATACTGAAAATTTGCTATTTACAATTAACATTATCGACTTATATGAACTAACACTACCTAGGTATCGCGTTTATTTAAATAACTTTATTACATTATTTCAGGAAACGTTCGGTTTTATAAAGAATTTCCCATACGAGTTTCCTTGGGAACACAATCTGCTCGTTTATGCGCCCTAAATACCAATGTCGAAATATGTTTATACCTACCAGTTTATTTTTATAGCTAGCTGAGCTCCTAACAAAGATAGAAAGTTTATAATGTGTCTAAATAATCCGTAGTTATTTTTATACTTAAGCATAGACAAACTGTTTTATATGAGACTTGGATACGATGGGTATATTATTATTTTATTTTTCCCATTTTACTTTATTTGTTGTTATATGTTGTGTTTGTTTATTTACTTTATAAACAAATAAATATATAAATCCTATAAGTGTAACCGGTAACATAGTTATTCTTAAATCTTATATATCTTATATATAAAATTCTCGTGTCACAATGTTAGTTACCATACTCCTCCGAAACGGCTTGACCGATTTTTATGAAATTTTATATGCATATTTAGTACGTCTGAGAATCGGCTACTATCTATTTTTCATACCCCTTAGTGATAAAGTAAACATAAAAATAAGAAAAATTACTTTTGACAGAACGAAGTCTGTCCGGGCAGCTAGTATACTTATAATAATACAGATACACATACAAAAACGTCAGAAAATGATTCAAGTTTAAATTTGCATTTATAAAATTATAACGTTCCTAACGATAGAATATTTAGCAGATACCAATTAAATTATACTGGCAAACTAGCTATGGTGAGCTTGATAAAAAAATATTTTATACGAAATAAAGCAAAGAAACATCCGAGAGACTTCTTAAATATTCAATGTATAGGCATGTGATTTATTCCTTTTTATCTTCTTCTCTCTTAGCGTTTATTATTCCCAAGTCACTTGGGGTCGGCTTTTCTGGTCTAACCGGATTTGACTGGATATCAGTTTTTACACGGAGCGGCTGCCACCTGACCTCCGCAACCCGAAGGCTAACGATACCCTAAGGCTAGACCAGTGTCAGAATATTAGAGGTTACTGACTTTCCCAATAACGACTGCCATAGATGTTCATGGCAGCCGGGACCAACGGCTTAAGGTGCTCTCCGAGGCACGGAGCAGGCGATAATTGTCAATCAATACGCACGTAATTTCGCAAAGTCATATAACTTCCGAAAGTCAGAGGTGCGCGACGTGGGTTCGAACCCGAGACCCTCTGCATTGCAGTCTATTGGTATCCCCACTGAGCTATCGCTGCTATTATTATTATATTTGATTTATTCCTTTTTATATTGTTTGTAATTTGCAAAATTTTGTTGATTATTATTGTCCTATGATCCAGTTTCTGTGGATAATTTATTTTTTGTTACCCGACGGTCAGTAACATGATGTACTTAATAATTCCGTCACAATGTCGATATATAACATGTCAAAAATAAATTCCCATTTGATTAATAAACAAAGAAAACAATAGTCGAAACGTTTGATGTTTATACGTTACATAACTACCTACGTGCAATTAAATATACGACGGGCTGCACGGATGGCGTAGTGGTTTAAGTGATCACCTCGCCACTGTAGGCGCGCTGACTGTTGTAGGTTCGATCCCCACACGGGACAAAAATTTGTGAAATCCACAAATGGTTGTCCCGAGTCTGTGTTCGTTGTTTGGATGTTTGTAAAGTCCTCCGCGACACGGGAATTATTCCTAGACCAGGAGTTGTCCTTAAAAAGTAACGTGCTATGTTGCTACAATAGCAAATATTGAATTTATTTTCTTTTTCATCTGCTTATCTGTATGAGAGCAGGACAGTAAAATGACTGAATTAGTATTATTGTTTAGGCTACTTCTTTTCCTGAAAATCATCATCACCTGATGGTAATACAAAATAATAGGCGTAATAATAACTATCATTTTGTGAAAATTGCCTAAGTATGATATCCATATATTATACATTTTGATAGACTTATTAATAAATATACATATTCATTTTATTAATGTTAAAGGTTTAGGCTAGTGACTTGTTGCTTAATATCTGTGGCGACTCAAGGAATTTTCTGAGTGGCATATAAACCTAGTCTCAGTAGAACACGGCAAGATAATCTTATTCTACTCTTACTAAAGCCAAAATACGGCTACGCCCAAATATTACCCGACTAACACTAAATGTGGTAAGGCGCAGTTTTTAAAAATTATTATTAAGTTTGATCGGCGTATAAGAAATAGTATGTTTACATTTCGTTTATTAATTCTAGCATATTGGTAATATTTAAATGATTAATTAATAAACGGTAAAAGCAGATCAGTATGATACAATTGAACGTAATCAAATCGATTTAGTAACGTTTAATTGTCATTCCGATCCAGCAACCGCTTTTCTTAGCCGCTGTTCTTATCAAAAATATTATTATCAGTGATGTTAACTGATAATAACGATATGAATTTCTTATAGATGCCAAATAAACTTGTATGTAAATTTCAATTGTGTGTCTAGACAAGATTTTTACGTATTTTGTACATTGTTACTGATTGGATAATAGCTGATATTTTATTTGATAGCTCATCCAACAACTCGGCTTTAAAAACGTAGCTATATGTCGTTACGAATATGTATTAACAGTGACTTCGTTTAAACGCATGCTTCACTTTAACATACCTATACATAAAATAATTACGTATTCAGGAAATATAGTTTTCCAATGCATTTTATGCGTAGACCTGTCTCTGCAATGACTCTTCTAACAAAATATGACACACAGATCCATTCAATGTCATTTGATAAAGATTTAGACTACCAAGAAGTTATTCTACTGAAATGGCGTAATCTTTGAACAATATCGCATGTTTTAGGATTACTAACTAAATAAACATAACCAAACCTCAAACTTGGATAGTTCTATGATTCACGCTATTGTGATACTGTATTTTAGATTCAAAAAGTAGAAAAAGTAACTACTTTTATGCACGCTAAACATTACTATAGAAATTCGTACAAAGTGGTGAGTCTACATTTCGATATAAATCGTCAGTACCATGACTCAGTTCCTGAGAAGCAATAGTCACACACGCAACAGGTAAACTTTGCATTTTGTATGTAAACAAGTCACCAGTTATTTCCATTATTAGATCATATTTTACAACCCTAGTAGGCAAAGCAAAAACATTTAATAGATTTAAATGTAGCTTTTCCCACGACAATGGGTACCAATTTAAAAGCGAGTCGCATATTCTAGAATTAGATCGAGAAGCCAATTCGTGGTTTCAACATACAACAATCGTAGGTACGTGAACGAAAATAATATGTCAAGTGCTGGGGAACTTGGCTATTAAAACTACTAACTTAAAATATATTAATTGAATCGCCGTTAATAATCAATTTTATACATTTATAAATAGATCTATGAGTCGACAGATAAGAATGATGTGAGCCCTGCATCACAAGGAAGGTTATCAGCTACGAATTTATCTAGTAAAATACTTTGTATAACAAAGAATATTGTTATTCTCAGAACGTATATGTGAGCCTTCTGTAGAAATTTAGTAACCGTAAATTGTAATCAGTAATGCGCTGATATAATTTAATCAGTGTTACAATAAAAACCGTTCACGAGTATTTTATTATGGCTTAATAGAGAGAGCAATGACATGCACATATATTCCACGCTCTGACATAATTTGATTACGCTTATGAATGAGCTCGATCGCTTGACATCAACTTACGTAGTAAGAACTAATGAAATCATCATTTGCACACTATGATTCATATAAACACCCTCGCAGGAATTTAGTAAATAAATGTAACGTCTTATATGTATTAGGCGAGATTGTAACATTTGCATTTTGAATATTAATATGATGTTTCATACATTCTTGAACAAAAGCGAAGGATAAGTTGCACGGTGAGATATCTATTTTTGTTATAATGGTAGCATTATAGATTAAGTTGATTTTAAATTGGTACAAGTTACTATTCGGGATCTACGTCCTTACCCTAAGTTTATGCTATCTTCGTACCAACATCTAAATCAGTTCAGCGATCTAGCAGTGAATATGTGACAAACATAGTTACTAATATAAGAATTTTTTAATGAGGATAGATGTGCCAAACTGCCAACAGTAACCATTGATTAATATTAATTAGGCAATTAAAACGGTCGATAAGACCGATAAAGGACATCATTGCAGTGAAATAGAGCGAAGCATAACGTATTAAAATTAAAATCTTCTTTACCTACCTATCATAAGATGCAACGGTGAATAAAGCATAGTATTCGTGAAGTTCTACATATCTAGAAATAAAATTCAAACGGTTACTGTATATGTAAATAATTGTAACATTCATTTCATTTTGAAGCACAGCGGTAGTGAATGCAACTGCTGTGTCAAAGTTTTTGGTTCGACAGCCGGCTTCAATGATACGTACGCCGTGCCTCGGCAAAGCACGTAAAGCTGTTGGTCCTGCGTCTAATCTCTAGCCTGTCATGTTTATGAAAGTTAGGAAAAAGAGAGTGCTCTTATGTCTGCGCAAACACTTGAGCACTTCGACCGAAACTCGGTCTGGAGGACATTATATGGTATAAATAATTATAATAATTCTAACATTTAACGTGGAATATAATCTTACATTCTAGATACTATTATAATGGTATCTCAAGAGGTAAGATTATTTAGCAGAGTCAGAGAATTTATTTAATGTTTATAAAAAAGAGAGAATTGAGAAAAATATAGTAATCAGTTTAAATATAATAAAATATATAGTATATTTTCAAAAGGTAGAAACTTATTAAAATGTAACCTATCATCATTCTTAGCCCGCTTTCAACAATTTTATTAATCTTACTCATTCGTCTTTTCTTAAAGAAATAATTAATTGACAATTATCGCCTGCTCCGTGCCTCGGAGAGCACGTTAAGCCGTTGGTCCCGGCTGCCATGAACATCTATGGCAGTCGTTATTGGGCAAGTCAGTACCCTCTAATATTCTGATACTGGTCTAGCCTTAGGGTATCGTTAGCCTTCGGGTTGCGGAGGTCAGGTGACAGCCGCTCCGTGTAAAAACTGATATCCAGTCAAATCCGGTTAGACCAGAAAAGCCGACCCCAAGTGACTTGGGAATAATAAAGGCTGAGAGAGAAGATTCGTCTTTTCTTAAAATAATATATCTAATAGACGACAGAATATTACATTTGTTAGTTGGCCACACAATTACAAAACATGCACGAAACGCAAAGCCTACTGATAACCGAAGCAATAATTTCTATTATGTAATCACAAAACGAAATCCTGCTATAGTGAGATAGTTAGATATTTCTTTTTATGTTGAATGTTGTGGCACGGGGGTTGTAAAATTTTAACAATGGATAGCTCCTACAAATTCATTGGCTTTCACTTTTTATCGAGTACCGGATATACCTTGTGTATTGTTCGAATGATTCACTAAATCGCTATAATATCTATTCATTGTTTAATGATTATAAATGTTACGCAACACATTCATTGATAAGTTCAATTTCTGATAAGAAGAGGAAAACACGTGTTTTAACGATATAATTGATTATAAAACACAATTTAAACTGTATTACGTAGAGTTAAATACATAAGTAGTTCAATTGCAAGGATGGTTGCATGCAGACGCATAGAAAAAATGAATTACGATTAACTCGAAATAGAGACGTCGCCTACACTAAGTACATGCGAGAAAACCGCCAAAAATTATCATGGCCGCATGTATAAGTAGATATATGCCCAAGGTGACAATGCTACCTTCAAATAAATATAATCAGTAGGCCTGTCTGTACCAAATCTTTATACATTGACCATAACCAACGTAAGTTGATGCTAAATATTTTAGAGAGTACGCATACAGTGTTTCCCTTCATTAAAAAAATACATATATTATGAGCAATATACTACGGAGACAAGAGCACAGTAGTTTCAAGGCGTTATGTCCGTACTCAGTTATAGTTAAACCAAATAGATAATCACAAAATTTGGGCTATAAATAGAATAGAGTTTGCCATGTGACCGTTATTAATAGGACAAACAAAATATAACGTTACACAGAACAGAAGTAAGATCTGGAAGTGGGTAATAGGTATACGACGCACAATAAAACCATAATATTCTAATTTATCCGAGTGTCGAACGTGGGACGATACTAAACTTAAACAAATAACTTTATGTCGGCTCTATTGGGATGTCCTGTCCAGCCATACGGTCGACAAGTTTATTTGCACTGGCGCTTATTGTCCGACATAGTATAAAGACACTGTGAACGTATGTGTCGGGTTACAATCTCGGATTCAAACAGTAACGGTAACAACTAAAACAGAATTATTTGTGTTCTCAATTGGAAAACAACCGCGACTATGTTTACGTACAAATTAGGCTTTAGTCGAACGCCTACAAAATTACGGACGTTATAACAATGTCAAACAAAATCTTCGTAAATTGAACAGTAAATTACGACGTATTTATATATTTATTTTGCGTAAATTAGCCAACATTCAAACCAAATAATTATTAAGTGGAGGTTAATTTGCATACCCAGTTTAACTATTTTATTAAGACCAGGTGCGGATCTAGAAAGAGTTTTAGAAAGGTCAATATCCTTCCCAATATCAGATATAATGTTATTTATTAAAACGGCCAGCTCTATTTTTTATTTAACAATTAACGAATATAAAAGTTATATTTGCTTCTATTAAACCAAATCGGACCTCAAGGGAACTGATGCCTTAATTTAAAAAGGTATCTAACATCGTATCTATCGCGAACGGTTACATTCGGTAACCCGTGCGTCAGTCGTTTATTTTTCACATACGTATTTAGCTAATTGTTTGAAATAAGTTATTATAAACATATAACCGTTGAACAAAGGTTTATTACACCTATATTGCATCCACTGATTTTAGGTATCACATAATAGGAGGCGAGCCCATTGCCGTCTATTGGGTACAGTTTCAGACTCTATGCGGCTTAGAATTTCTTAACAAAAAAACCCATTAACACTTTGCGCGACCTCGTAATCGAATCCGGCACTCGGAGGCACAGTAGTCGCATTCACTATCGCGGCGTCAACAAGCTAGTTTATTTCTACAGAACAGACTAAATATCTGACTTTGAATATAGACTCGACGTTTAAAATAAAATATTCTAGGTAATTATTTTTTAAATCAATGTATTGGTCAAAGGTGAATACGTCACGTCTGATATTCGTTCTCAATAGGTACCATACTTACACACCCACCTCCATATAAAAGAAAAACAATGAGCAAGGTAGGTAGGCACGTTAACTTCAGTGAGGCAGTCAGTCACTGATAACTGATAACATCAGTACGTAATAAGTAGATAAATTGTCATATACTTCTTACCTTGATCCCAACTCAATTATGGCCGTCACAGTATGACTTCTTCTTCCAAATATTCCTATTAGTCGTCATCTCGTCATTAACTCAATTTTCTTTAAGATCATTTCTCACACATTCCGTCTATTTGTCTTTGTGTACGTAATTTTAATAATACATGAACAATAAGCACTTTGTGTAGTCCACAAGTACTAACGTATTTGTGTTATCTCTACTATTCATTACTATCAATATTCAATTAGCCGTTCTCAAACACAGGTGTGTCCGAGTCAATGAGATAGCAGCGTGGAACCGTTCGCAGTGTTTTGGTTAAATCTGCCTATATTTACTAATAAAGCTAGGCTAGAGTGATTGTGCAACTCATATTTTGATTCACTGCACCTTTCATAGTATAAAAATATTTTGACAAACGCTAGTCGAAGTGAACTTTGTTACAACATGAGGCCGTGGGGATATTTCAATCGCTGTGATGTTTAGTCAACAAAAAATCTTACTTTCGATCCGGTTCCGTTCAGCATCCTTGTGAACGCATTCTCCTAATGGACATGGACTTTAACCGACGTAAGAGTGGGGAAAACCTAGTTCGTGTTAAGTCTGCGTGCCATATTTTTTCATAATATTGACGTAATATTGCAAGGCAACATTTTAAGATTTGGTAGTAGAATTTTAATATTATTGCACTTAAACACGTCTAAAATGTTTAAGTAAAATAATACATTATCAAAATGATTGTTAATAAATACATTAAAATTTTCAAATAATTGTCACAACTGTCAGCATCTGGTGTTTTGCAGTAAAGCTGAATCGTATAGTAATCCAATATTCAATACCTACACCTGCGAAGATGTTGACTAAGTAAGAGCAAAGTATTGTTTTTGTTTTCCGAGTATAATTGCCTGACATGGTATGTTTAATTTTTCGTCTGAACACTCACAGTACTTATTTAGAAACTAGTAATCAATAATTAATAAGATAATGTAACAGTTGAACTTTGATTTTCAAGTTAATATAATAATTACATAAACTATATCAGTAATTGATTTACATTTAAATGGAATTACAGAATAATTCTTAAATATTTAAACAAAATCAATTTTATTTCAAATTCATTTTAATTTTGGTCTTGAAATGACTTTTAAGCCTACTTAAATAATACCTAAGTATCGTATTCACTGTAACATACATTTTAATATGCATGCTGTGAATTACTTAGAGACAACCTGATCAAGTGCAAGCATTGGCCATTTTAAATTATAGATAAGCAAGTGATACAGGTTACTTGATATTTACCACGTTATCAAGACGACAAAAGAGTGTCATAATCTAAAATTGTAATTGAAGCCAGACCCTGTTTCAGAAGATTATAAGATTACTAATTTTTTCCCGCGGTTTCACCCGCGTTAGTCCCGTTGCTGTGGGAATATCGCGATAAAAAGTAGCCTATGTGTGAATCCTGGTCTCCAGGTATCTACATACCAAGTTGCATCGCAATCAGTTCAGTAGATTTTACGTGAAAGAGTAACAAACATACTCACAAACTTTCACATTTATAATATTAGTAAGGATTTATTTATTGCACAGAACCCAATCTTTGTAAATACCTAGGTAGCTATTATTCTTCTGGGTGTGAAGCTACAAAACTCTGTAATCACGATTAGCTTCATGTAGCTTGCAAGTAAATACTTAGTACCGATTACCGAAGTGGTGCTTAATTGACGTTTCCCGTGACGATACCAAACACCATCTGTGTTGACATTTAAGGCACGTGCTTTAGAGATAACACTTATATCTATCATCAGTGAGTGCGTCTACAATCAACGGTCACGTGTCTCTTAACCATTCACATACATTAAGGTTCACAAATTTCTCCGTCGAGTCAAGAATGCTCGAAAATAAATTAGACAATCTCAATCCAACACCTTGTAACACAAGGTATTTTAAACAGATAATTACGAGTAGAAGCAAAATGTTTAGGCATCTTCATGGTTTGGTGGTCGCTATTGAAACTGACATTAATACGTATATGTTTCGGTACAAATATTTACGAACAAACCATGCTCGTTGTTTTTATAATTTATTAGAATAGCGTGTAGTTTCTTTTGGCCATCTTGGCATCATCTAGATATTACAATTTCAACACTTTTAAGGTGCCTTCTTACTTACCTTAAGATGTCAGTTTTCTGTTTCCCACGCGCCGTAAAGACTTAATGTCCTCTGCACCGTATCTGATTTCCTTTATGTAAGCGATACCATGTTTGCTTATATTGCTAACATTTTTGCGTGAGATACGCCATCGCCCACTACACATTACGCAGTTCTTAGAATATCAAATTATTGTTAGAATCCTATTCCATTGTCTTTAACAACGGAAAGCCTATCCGAACAACCATCCAGCACATACAAAACGAATTCTAAATAGCCAAGACCGTTGGACCTATTATAATTTAAAATAAAAAATATCACAAATAAAAAGGATATCCATACCTAAAATTAAAACGCGTTAACTAAAACTTGAATAAATAGTGAAGATTTTATATTGATAATATTAATATTTATAGATAAATTTATATTTACCTTATGTCGTTCTAATAAATAGGGAACGTGACACTTGTCAGGTAACATAAACGAAGCATGATAAACTGCTATTCGTCAATCGTAGTCAACACTCAACAGCCGAGGAAAAATAAAATACCATGACATGCTGTGTTAAGTTAACTTAGTCATCAATTCAATTTGTCAAAAAATGTATCTTTATACAGTATCTAGATCAAAAGGACAGATAAAAATAACCCACCAAGAATTGTTTTGATAATAATAATCATTCTTAGATTCGGCATTTTGTACAAAATATCATATTTTTATAAGAAACATTGTGGATATATATAATGTTTATTATCGTTGCATAAAGGTAACATAGAAAAAGCTATAGATAGTAGTAGGTATTACAGGAATCTATGCGGATAGGTTTATCTGCGTAAGCACTTTTTGTTGTTCCGTGTGGATAACTGTCTTTGTAGAGTGCATCTCAACAGCAACGTGACTCTATTGTAAACAACGAGGTAAGGCAAATGGTGGAACGCGTGCAAAGAACGCCTGTACCTAATTATCGCGTAATTTCATACTGTTATTATAATACAATCAAATTTTGAATCATATTTCATAAATTAAAGGCAAGAATAATGTCCAAAGTGCTACTACTTACTAGTTTATAAGTACAAAGTTATTACTGAGTAAATCATAGTAACGTTGTCGTTTTTTTAAATGTAACTTCATTATTTTTAGAAATCATAGAGTATTTTAAGGAAGCCTTAGAATTGGAAAGTTAAGTATTAATATTTAAGTTAGCTGAGTTTTATCAAGGTTTCATAGTCCACTACTATTTTAACTTTCTAAGAAGTAATGTGGCAAGAAATACGCATTTACAATAATTATTGACGAGTTAATTAATAAGCACATGTACTACGTAGGTATATCGACGGAGTACGTGCACTTTCGACTAGTACCTGTATTGTACTTATGTTGCGTTATTTAGATTGGTGTCAAAAAGCATATATAAAATTTATTGTGTCTAACAGTACATTGACCTGTGTAAGGTGTACCTGTCTTGACTAGCTTATGCATAAATTAAAAACATGCGTGATTATAATCTGAACAAATTTGGAAGTAAGTAATGATTCAAAACACATATTCATCTCGACAATCTTTTCGGTAAAGTTCATCGTTCTGTATCGTAAAAAAGTAGACATTTTTATTTATCATCCTTTTCCTTATATGTAATAACAAAGCTTAAACTGGCCACGCAATTATGTCTTGATACTTTTCAAAGATGACGTCCATAAGTGTTTTTCTTTAATGCCATACATTTGTTTGTTTTAGATGTAAAACATGTATAATTGGTTGTACTACTTTTTATTGCATAACACAGAGGAGCAAAGTTGCTAAACTGCAAAATTAAGTCGGTCGTGTAATGATTCTCGCTGATTTTGATGAAATATGCTGTCAGGATTACTTTCTTTGTGACATAGCGACAGAAATAAACGCATCAGTATTTGACACACTCGTAACAAATGTGTCGTGTTTATTACTGTGTGTTTCGGGAGGTTATTATTAAAGAAACTGTACTAATTTTGTGTGATATGAAACTAAAGAAGACAGTGTCATGTTGTATAAGAGGGAATTCATTTTGCATTCGGTATAGCACCAAAATAAAGCCTCAGGTAAAGTCAATTTAGCAATTTTGTATAGCGACTGAACTAAGTAACATCTAAGCTATGTAGCATTCGCGTAGACAAAATCTGTTACAACTGCAGGCGCTATTTAGTCAACAAATGTTATTTAAGTCTAAACCTTATTCTGAGACATAAATTAATTGTGCTTTAAGGTTGAATTAATTCGGTGCAATATATATAGAAATTACTAAAGGCACAAGCTTAAAGAAGTATTTCTTAGTGAGCAGTATTATTGCTAAATTGTATACTAAACTTATCTAAATATCTTTCCTCCTTTTCATGTAGTTGTTTTAATTTGTGGTTATTACGAAAAGTTAATTAAGAAACTGCCGACGCAAACTATGTTTAGGATATTTAGCTATATCGTATTTCTAAAAGTACGTTTTCAGCAACAACAAGCGCAGATGTGCCATGAAGTCCGTGTTATAATAACATCAGCTAATTAAACAAAAATGTATCTATTTAAAGTTACATTTGCGTCACCTATTGTTGTCAAAGTCTTATACGTATCGTGAGTGGTCGACATTCGAGTAGGTACATTTCAAGTATATCGTTTAAATCTATTTATCAGCGACTACCTGCAAGATACTGTGTCAGTTTTGTTAGATTAAACTGATCCGTTCCTCAAATTCTTTCTCAAGTCAACTGTTACGGAGAGATATGATAAAAATCTAATAGTTCTCATCTAATATCAAAACTATTTAACAGTTAAGATGGTGAGATGTAAGCCTATCTAAAGTAAAATAAAATTCTGTCATTTGTTAAATGATTAAAAGACTTATTAAAGATTGAATTGCCTTACGAAAGCGCGTATCTGACAATTATATCTATTGTTTTACAATCTGAAAATTTAATTTATAAAATGTATTTTTAAAACTAACAGACTAATAGTCCTTTTTCTTTGTATGGAAATAGATAGTGAGTAACACATAGGCTAGTATAGTATTATTATAACTGTGTGTGTCTTTCTTTTGTTTTTGAAACTTAGTAGTTACGAGTTGTTTGTATTAAATATGTATTCACTGTGATGACTTTTTAAATTATATGATTAACATTTCTATTCATATAGGGTCAGTTTTACAAATCGCCAACTTATCTAAAGAACAATTTGGCAGTTGTTTATAGGAAATCTGTCAATTATTAGCCTTGTAGTATTTCTTAGAGACGCTATCAACAAACAATCCGCCCTTAGTTTTTTGAATTTAATAAATATATCGATTAATCTTGAGTTGGAAGCATAGCGTGCAGCATGCAGCGTGCAGATTGGCACACAAATACGTCTTTATTTTTATTAAATACTTAATTTTGCTCGCGGTTTCCATCGCGATTTTGACAATAAATATCTACCCCTCGGGAACAATATTTTTTTCTGCACGAAAGGTCATATCCATTTTCGTACACCTGACAAAGTATACACGAAATTTTATGACAATCGATCGGTAGTTAAGCCCCGTAAGCGTAACAAACAAACTCACATTCGCATTTATAATATTAGTTAGGATAGTATATAGTCATGCGTTCAAATATGTCATTAGTTCAACCAGTCATGCTGTATCGCTGCAAAATTTGTGTGATGTTTCATGTCCCCTTGCTGACGGCGCCAGAGCCAGTCGGCAGTTGTCTCGCCAGACGACGCCTCTCTGATGTGTCACTGCTTTCTATTTCCAAACAGGCGCCAATGAGTACCACCTATGAAGCCCACCTTATTCTTCAATGGGATGACCAAATAAAATGATTACCTTTGTGTATTTCTCAGAACGTGTGAAGTCACCCTTTTCCTGAATCATCATAGCATTACTTTACGCGACTTAGAAAACAGAAAAAGTAATTTCTTTATTCTTGAATTTCTCAATATCTCAAATAGCTTTTTGTTAATTTTCATATAAAATACTATTGTTATTAAAAATGTGACTCTATTTAAGAACATACTTGCTAGTTGTATAGGTGGTTACTTAGTTGTGATTATACGATTTTACATCAAATAACAGTTGCTGACCTATAATGTGTATACAGAAGTTTATATTATGTATAATCTTATAAGGTAAACACAACATAATATGAAAACAGTCTAGCCAAGTCTAAACAGACATGTTTAAAAAAACATACTTATTGTGCTCTATCTTATTTTAGCGTTACGTCTAAATTCAATAAAACAATAGAGGAGATTACCATGCATGTCTTCAATAATAATATGTTCGTCTACGTACACATATTACATGTTAACATGTTACCTATAACGTGCGCCATGCATTATATTCTATATGTACTTACTATTGCCGCGGTAAGGTTATGTAATGTATGAATGTGTGAGGCGCGTATAACGCCGTCACTTTCTACGCATACGCTAAACTCATAGGTGCGAGTGAGACAACATTGCTGGCGGGGGGAGTACATAAGTCTGAATTGATAAAAGCAACTGTTGAACGCGACGAAAATTCAGTTTGAAAAGAAAGAGCGCGCGGCGTCCCGTGTATCGCGGTTCATAAACAATCGCGGCGAGGTTAAGATGTGACAGCGATATTGTATGAAGTGCTTCGCATTAGTTTCATGCTAGTTTATATTGTGTACGATATAATATTGTAACGAGTAAGAGTATAGAGCCAGACCGTCGCGACGACGACGGTGACGTGGACGCGTCGCGTCCAAGGATTAAAAGTTTATTGCGACGAAAACCAACTCGAACAAAAACTTTCGTGGCGATCTCAATGCGTACGGTACGATTTTAATAAAGTGTTACTACTATCGATTAACTCTTACTATAAAACACGTGATCGTCGAAAATTCTCGAAAACACAAGAAAAAACACGTTTACGTCAAGTATTACTCTTTTTGGGTAGTGTTTACTCGTCCCGGATTAAGTGCTTTTAAACAAATTATGGTTGTTACGAGAGTCGATAACATGGCTTCATACTCCACATACACTGGAAAACCGAAAATATTCTTTCCAAAGAAGGTAAGCAATTCCTATATATCTCTATCTGTAGACTCTACATAAACATGAGCTGTACACCTAGCAACAGATAACAAAAAAGTAAATATGCAATGTAAACAAACACAACATTGACTTTACAGTTACAGTTTTAATTATGTATGTACCTAATACATATGTACATACATAATTAATTTAGGCCAATCACGTTCGATATAAACATTATATTATAATATGACCAGTAAAAAACTAATAATATCTACTGATGTTATCATCATTTTAACATAAATATCTATGTTAAAATGATTACCCTTGCTTACTTAATACCGCACTACGTAATGATTGACTTGAAAATAAAAACAAGAAAAACCAGTATAGTAACTATCAAGAACAAATAACCAACGATATTAAGTAGCAAAGATTTAATAACTGAACAAAATAACACAAGACGTAGTTAAAAGTTAATTCAAACAATATCTTCCAAATTCCACGAATAAAATATTTTATTTGGTTAGGTTTTACGAAACAGTTGCCACGAGATGTTACAACAAAAACATTTTTGTAAGCGAACGTATTTTTAAACGGACGTAGAGAGATAATGATACGGAAAAACAAAAAGTGCGTTGATTAAATACCTCAGACACAGCACATACAGCCACGAATATTGAAACAAAATTAGGTTTACAGATCTATTTTTACCTTTACAACAAATTACGCATCTACATTCGACTTGATATACCTACCTACGTAACCTATAGGCATGGTTTACTCAAAGAGTAAGACGTTCCACTTAGTCGACCTACTTCAAAATATTCACATTTTGGCCTTGACGGATTTCTCAGTAATGGCAGCAGCCTATTGTTGGTTTAGTTAATAGTCTACCAGAAGCATCACAATTGATGATACTTACAGTGAACTTGCAGAATCTGACTAAAATATATAAAGAATTATACCAGTAAAATGGAAGTACCGAAATTTTAATAAAGAATTTTCGAGTTTCTTGTTCTAAATTTGCGTTTGTTAATTATTTTCATTGCGGTTTTGTTCACACGCAGCATCCGCGTTCGTACCACATACTGGTTATTACACAAGGTCCCCTGTGCAATATATGTGACCTACAAATGCACTGACTCGTCAGATTGAACTCAGAGTCACCGTTGTTAAGGACGAAATTCTTCCACCGCGCAAGCGGGTCAAAGGGTAGAGCCGTTCCCACATCTGGACAAACTTATGAAACAAATGAATGTAAACCTTGTTGTTGTAATGACAAGAAATTAAATCGTTTTTAATGTTGTTTTCTTTTATATAACCGCTCACTGTGATAACATGCAACTGCGCATTCACATCAGACCTCCGCATTATTTTATGGTTATGTTGCAGTTTCGCCGAGTATGGTACAAATTATAATTGATTGCCTTCTTTATAGGTCACGGTTGTCGTTGCTAACTGGAGATAGGAATCAAAGGACGCAATCTAGGTGGTTATTGTATTACCATATAATAGGTGTTTCACGGACGTTGGATGAAATAAGGACACTTTTCAGATAGGACAAAGAAATATTTTCTTTCACAAAAAAATTATATTTCACATTAGACAATTTTAAACAACTCTGAATTTATATTAATGCAGACAATCAAATACTAGATGTATATAACCAAACTGATTAATAATTAAGTAAGTTTATAGATACCCTGTTCTGAAGTTAAAATATATTTTAAGGTTACAAGCAAATAATCTGTCCTGCCTAACCAAAACGTCACAAATTGATTCTTCAAATTATGAATTTGGGAACGTAAGAGTACTTTGAAGATATTTTTTTTATCATTGTTAATTAGAACTTTATAATAATACTATTCAATGCAGTTTTATACCGTAATATACTGTACCATGACTTAATTTTTGCTACATCATAATTGAACGTTCCGTTCCGGTGAATGAAGAGTCCCAGTGCATTCCCCGCGTATCATTATGGGCGTGAATACAATGAAGGGAATGTTGACTGGAGCTTGTAAGGGAACAAAAATGTAGTCAGGAATGCACAGATCCATCTTCCTGGCAGTATATTACCTTAGTTTGACATAGGCTGTGCAAAATATTTTTACATCCAGTTTTACATAACACGATATTATGACTAATAGGTTGCCCGGGATTTTGGTATTTATATTTTATTCACATCGATTTATCATTGCTGCTGTGTGGGCAGGATAATGGATTTATAAATGATAATAACTGACTGTGCCTATTTACGACGGGTAATGCGTTATTTCCTGTTCAAGAAAATTTAATCAGTGTCATTTGCCCGACAAACATATTTTCCGGCAGTCAGTAATTCCTGTTTGTATTACTGCAGACACAA
The DNA here is from genome assembly GCA_930367265.1 of Catocala fraxini. NCBI lineage: Eukaryota > Metazoa > Arthropoda > Insecta > Lepidoptera > Erebidae > Catocala > Catocala fraxini. The sequence continues at coordinate 10,801,829 of OV884032.1, forward strand.
TGTGCATCGATATTGAACTATGAGTCGGACTGCATATAAGACAAAAGAAGGATGGTCGTTTCGATTTCATCAAAAGTGATTGCATTCTACAAGTGAACTTTCCTCGAAGGAAGCGGCGGTGGGCGCCAAAAATAGCGTTTCCGCCGAACACCGAGCACTCTTAAGTAGGAAGTCGACTAACACTCGGCGGTCCACTTTTCCGGCCGCCTACAGCTGTCGCGACGCTTATTGAGTTTACAACGCACTTATGAGCTGCAATATGCCTACGCATTGTCTCTTAAGCTGAATTAAATTGCTCATACTTTGAAATCATTGCCCATTAAGGGATTCATTCAGACGATTTCAAAGAAATGAGATCTTAATACATTGATTACGGGACTTATTACATAATTTGTAATTATTTGTTACGAAAATGCACCCCAGACACTGAACATATGTAACAATAATTAATAATTCAGTTCTCGAGGTTATGTTTCTAAAACCCACTAAGGGTTATACTTTTTAATGGAAACCAAAATGTACAGTTCTTAGAACACGTAGGTTGAATATTTATAGTGAGATTAAATCGCAAACTGCATTTGTGTGGGTCGAAGATATGTATAAAACCAAATAAGGAACTCAGTGGTGGCGATGCATAATTTTCCTTAGAACTGGCGAGTATGTACGTTTATGTTTTATTATTTATTTTGTTTCTTTTTTTGCAAGAATTGTCTGACTAAACGAAATGCATAATAAATCTAGAACACCTTGCCCACGAAGTATGCTACTATCCATTATTTGACATTCGTCATCCCACACTGACACAAATATAATTTTGTACTATTAAGCTATTGAATCAAAATTGCATAAAACGTATACATACGCAATATTCGTACAAAAACACTTTGTTTACCTGTTTTAATTATTTGCTTTTCTTTGTCCTGAAATAAATGTTATTTTTTATAATTTTATATTCATTCTGAGCGCTGAGAAATATATGTGGTGTGACTCTGAAAGATAGAATAAGGAATAGTGTGATTAGAGAAAGATGCGGCATGAAAGTGGATATAGTGACAAGAATAGAAAAGGGTATGTTAAGCTGGTTTGGGCATGTCGAAAGAATGGACGAGGAAAGACTGACTAAGAAAGTTTATAAGGCTAGTGTGATTGGAACAGTCGCAAGAGGAAGACCTAGGCGAACGTTTCTTGATCAGATCGGAGGCGTTCTGGACAAAGGCCAGGTTAAGAGCACCTTGAACCGACGGGCGTGTATGAGGAATGTGATGAAAGTGAATGAAGCCAGAGAAGTGTGTCAGGATCGTAGCAAATGGAAATCCGTAGTCTCTGCCTACCCCTCTGGGAAACAGGCGTGAATCTATGTATGTATATTCATTCTTATCCTCTAATTACTGGTCAGCATAAATCATATTATGATAAAGCTCACAAAAAAATAAGCGATATCAGGTACTATTGAACTGTCACGCAGAATTTCCTAATTCAATAATACATCAAGCACATCTCATTTTTCGAAGTTATGCGCGTATTAAGTAGTTAATTATTGTTTAAATCAAACAATAAAATTAACTAACTGTGAAGAAAAAGATAGTGATGAGAGATTCATGTCTGAGAGTTCGCCATAATGTTTTCAAATATTATAATATGCAGTCTGCTAACCCATAGATAGCGTGGTGGATGATAGCCTAACCCCTTATCATACTGAAGAGCGGCCCATGCCCAACCGTGGGACAGTTTATGAACTGAAATCATCTAATAATATAATGAAAATAATAAACTAATACACATAAGTACAATAAACATATACATAATGATATTCACCTATTGTGAAAAAGTAGCTATATTTTAGTATATAAGGATAATTTATGAAATTATTAATAATATTTGAAAAAGAAACTGCTTATTACAAATATAAGCCCAGTACTATTTTAGATAATAATTCCTTTAAAATGTACTTGGATAGGACCATTATTACCGACAAAACTATACACTACAATAGACCAGACAGAACTATACTAGACAAAACAAAAAAATCTGTTTTCATAATAGACATCGCCGTATGTAACACACATAATCTCCTCACTACGCACGCGGAAAAAATGTCGAAGTATGTTGATTTAGCTACCGAAATAAAAAGGCAATGGCAGGTAGACACCGTTAAAATCATCGCTATTATCATATCTACAACCGGCGTAGTCCCTAAGACACTTATACATAGCCTGAGCATGATTGACATGCCGAAATCTACAATCGCACTCATACAAAAAGCCGTTCTTCTTAACACATGTCGCCTCACACGTAAATTTCTTGCATCATCTACTTCTTAACTTTTTCCCCTCTGGCACACTTGGTTAAGACCCGTGTGTCAGGTTTTTATCCCTTTGAAATAAAAGGGAGACTAAATATAAAACAAATATAATAATAATAATAATAATAATATTCTATCACATACACACAACACCATCTAGCCCAAACTAAGCAGAGCTTGTACTATGGATACTAGACAATGGATAAACATGAAATTATTAAATATATTTAGAATACAACATGGATATTTAATTTTAATTTTGTATAATTAACTATTCTTATTTAATTGTAAGGCTATCTACGCTAATAGGATTATATAATAAAATAATAATATAAACGTTTTACAACACTGGCCACAAATAACATTAACTGTATTTATTAAGAAATACGACATTCGGTTAAATTTTGATTAAAAATCTGATACATACGACAGGCCAAGTAAATAAACAGCAGGTAAACGAACTATGAGTCACCGATTCAGAAATATTTTGTTGAGTCACAAGTCAAGACAGATGAGTAAATGCACACACCCTTGTATCGGTAACTAATCCATTATATAATCAAATTAACATTTATTATAAATCAGTTCTTACGTACTATGAATCAGAGCAGATTATACTAGAATAACAAATAGAGCAATAAAACGAATGGACGCAAACAACAAAAAAGATGTTGTTAATTATTTTACTACATCCGTAAACACAAAGGTCTTTTCATAATTATCATTTATTGATAGATTCTTTGATCTATACCTACTTTTTCAATAGTGTGGTTAGCCAATTATTTAGATCATCGATTTACGTTATCTAAAGATACAGGTATACATATTAAAATCGTATGATAAACTTACAATAGAACTAGAATTTAATATAAGTTCTAAGCTGTAAGTAAAAATTGAGTTTTCTGCCAATACTTTAGAAATGGTTAGTGTTGCAATTATGACTAATTTATAATTTGATTCAAATATATAAGAAATACATAATATCTCAAGTGTGTCATTTTAGATTCTATGATGTCAAAAAATTCTAGAAATTACAAGATGTTGCTTTTTGGTTTATAAATAATAAAACACTTTATGATTGTTTCAGGTACGTTCGGAAGAATCCCTTCTTGCCCCAGAAAGACCTGCCAAGAGTTCACGATGGGTACGTTATAACTTACAGTTATCAGGTGGCGGGTAACCATAAATCCATAGTTTAAAGAAAATAATTTTAAGCCAACATATTCTCATAGATCCTCTCACAAGCAATTGGCATTTACATACATCACCTAACCTTATAAGTTTAAGTGAGATCAACAGTAGTACCCAAGTGCAAACGAAGCCCATGAACAATGAAATCTGCAATTACCTTATAATGTTGCAACGGATTTATTCTTATATAAACATAAAATTATCTTATGGCGCTGTTTTGCGTTTTACAAACTATATGTATGCTGATTGTAAGCTCTGAAGGATAAAGCAATCCTAAAACAGCCAAATACTTTGTAAAGTAGACTATCTTTTTACAAATAGGATCAAAATATATGGTTTAGGCTCTACTAGCAACGTCGTCTTTTGAGTTTTCATTAATGTCATTTGTGCTACGTCACTTTGAATAACCTTGCTGACGGTTTGGCATGTTATCAATATAACAGTCTAAAATGAAAACAAACGAATGGAAACCATCTTTGTGTTTCAATATATCCTTTTGACGGTTGCGTTAAAGCGTATGATAACTGTATCACTCACAAAGGCACAAATTTAAAACGTAAGTCTGTAGTAAAATTACAAGTTGCCCAACTTTAGCCTACGTAGTTGTTCAACTACTTTTATTTAATATATGTAGGTGTACTTATACTACTGTGTCAATAGGTAACTGGAATAAATAGATTAATCATCTACTAATAAATGATTTATTTATCATCCTTGTGTATACCGGCGTTCTCTACGCGTCGCCCTAATCTGATAAGTATTAATTATACAAGTTTTTGTTTGGTAGCATTGGTGAGTAACATATTATTCGCGAAGCATACCTCTATAACGTATTGTTGCTTGCTGCGTCACTAAGCAAACACATGTCGAACGCCTGCCCGCCACGCCACAAAGACCTCGCATATCTTACACATCGCAAGTTATTCATGTACACAAATTTGTCCAAAATTTTATACATTTACGCTCACATTTTAGTTATATCAAATAATATGAAACTTCCTTTTTTATTTTTAAATATGTTTGATCATGCGCTCAATTACTCTTATTCAGAAGATTAGAAGGTGGTGCCCGCGGCTTCGCTCGCTTAAATGTAGGTTAAGTTAGTAACAGTACTTTTTCTGGGAAAAAGGAACCTTATATCCTTCTCCGTTAAAAAGAAAATGAAATTTTATGATGATCAGCCGGGTAGTTAAGACGTGAAAACGTAACACACAAACTCACAATCGCATTTATAATAATACTTTTATTTAGAATTTTATTAATATTAACATCAATACAATACTGTGAACTAAAAGAAATAAAAGTAGCGCACTTGATAAGGTTAGCCGGAGCATTCTTTGAGATATCGTATTTACTTATATAATAAATCTGCTACACCTAACAATAGGTATGTACATAACAATGCCTTGGAGAAGCCCACGTTGAATCACTTACATGGATTCTTCTTCTTCTTTTGTGTGGTTAGTGGCCAACCTGTTGTCAAGAGTTGTTCAAGCCGCCCGTAGGCCTCTGACATGGCTTAACGACTGCTGTCAATTTGGCAACAACCGGGACCGACATTTTACGTGCCCTCTGAAGCACGGAGACGCTCAGATGAAATACCACTAAGCGGTCACCCATCTATAGACTGACCGCACCCAAAGTTGCTTAACCTCGCTAATCGTTTACCGATCAGTGAGTGCAACTAGCTATGAGCGCCTCACTTACACACGCACATGGATTACTGACTTGTTATAAAGAACTATTGATCGATATAATAGTAAACATTTTTTATATTAACCAACATTACAAAGAACAATGACGACATTACGAAATACAGAAACGTCACAAATTTAATGCAAAGTTTGTCATAACGCAATGTACATAATTAACATCCGTTGGCTTCGACTAATGCCATTCTTCCGTACACTAGATAATTATCTAGGCTTGTAATTACCTCAGACGTAAGTGCTAAACAAATGCCGTTTTACATGAACTTGTCAACACTTTAACTTCTTACGAACTGATGTGAGATTAACTTCGGAATTACATTTTAAACGATGCCTTCAGTTTCTAGAAACTACTTATATATACCTATATTTTCACGATTACTATATAAAATATGACAGATATCTTCAGATCAACATATTTCGTTCACAGCCAAGCCTTTAATACTAGAGAATAGGTTTGAGTAATAACCACGCGAAAAGTAGAAAGATTTCTATTTCTGTAACGATTAACATCAAACACAACGCCGCTTCTGATAAATCGATAAAATGTATTTGAAAATGTAGAGTTATCAAGCAGGTGGTTGAAGTACTTCCAGACTAACCAGACAAACTAGTTTCGTACCTATCTGGTTTAGTCAACAACGTAACAGTGAGTGACGAATTAGATAATTAGCATAACATTTCTCTAGATTTTATTGTTCATTAGTTTTCAAAGATAACGTCTATTTTGATACAAACATTTGTTTTGCGCGATGCTATAACTATTTTAATTCAGCCGCCGCCGCCGTCATCAATATAATATCGGTCACTTTTGTTTATCAAAAAAAAAAAGAGATAGGTAACTATAAGTATGATGATGCCATTCAGTGTTACATTATCAATACTTGCATGACTTCATCTATCATTTTTTTGTGAAATACTTTAAGAAATACTTATCCTTTATCATCATCGACCAATGAAACTTCGTGCTGTGACTCATTTGTGCTTTTGAATAGGTATAGGTATTTTATCACCAATGGAATGTATACTGTAATCATTGGAATGCTAAATTATATTATGGTAAATAAACAAACAGAGGTTCTAGGTAGGTAAATAGTTAATACACCTATAATTGTTTCCATATTATGATAAGATATCATGTCAACGGTACTATTGTACTGTACTAATGTGATTGGGTATATTTACTATTAATAATATAATTAATCTTATCAAACGGCCAATTAATGATTTAAACAATGTGCATAAGAACTAATTCACCTAAAGTTTCCAAAGTATGATGCTTATATCCGTGAAAGTCCTACAAAGGCGAACAGGATGTGTGAGTCATAGACTCATAGCTAGTTGTAATCGGCGCACGCGCAGGTAACATCTAGTATACATAAGTGCCGTAATAATAATATGTGTGTACTATGATAAGCGGCCACGTGAACTAGTGATGACTCAGCGGCTCGATTCTAGATTCATTATGTCAGCCGCTTTCATTAATACGGAACAAATAAAAATTAATCAGGTCGGACTGACTTCATTTACATACACGCTTTAATATAATTTAGATCTTTTTTATGCTGAAAGCTCTTCTTAGAATTACTAAAAGTTGCTTTTGGCTTAAGAACAATCGATCCTGACAGAATTTCTGACCTTTAAATATCATTGTCACCACGAAGACATAAACATAAAATGTGTCCCTTAACGGGGAACCATATTTCTTAAAACATCGGCAGTTGCGATATAATCATTTAAATGTCTACGTCATTCGTTCAGTCAATTCAATTCATTGATTACTTTAATTGTCTGTCATTAATATTCTTTGTAACCTAAACTAGAAATGTACCTCACCTCATTCAATACTAAACAATTATATTTTAATTTGTTGGGAATTCGTTATGATTTATAGATAATAACATAATTATGATAAAATATTGCGTAGGTAACGTAATTAAATGTAAATTATAATGTTTCAAAATGCATGTATATTATCTTGATGTCAATTTATTGCATTTTAATTTACTTTCATTCTATGATAACGATTAAATATATTATATATCTCTCCTCTTTAGCATGATGATTCGAATACACAGTACACAAGCAGGTCTTGTCTGCTCTATCAGACTCTACTATGCAATGAGGACTACACATAGAAATCGAGTCATCGTGTCAGCTCTTAGTAATGAGGGGTTGCCCGAAGAAAGAAATCATATTATATAAACAATACATAGACTGCGCAATTTCATTATTTACGAATGAAGTAATCATACAAGTCAAAGAGTATTAGTCACATCTGAAAGTTTCATGATTATCTGAATATGTCATCATATCTTATTGTAAGAAAACGTAACGCATGTTATCACAAATGACACAATTTTCCGCTATATAGTATATAAGTTCTCATAAATAAACCTACGCTTGTCATCACTAGACCAAATTCAAATTTTATGAATGGAACCACTCATACTGGGTTTAGTCATATACCTACATAACCGAGAAACGGTTACGTTGTACGTAGAACTGCAATATATGACTCAGTGCATCAAGTAATTCATACTTACTTGTTGTTTTTTTAAATGCTATTGATCCTGCTCTATAAGTAATGTCTGAATAAACTGTACATTGTTTAGAAAATTGCATTTTGTTATAGTCTGCGAACATTGTAGATTCTTGTTTATTAAGATTTAGATTAGTAACTATTCTATGACAAGACGTCGGCTTCTGGATAATTGATGACTCAAACAATTTCTAATATTGAACTTTACTTGCTCACTTACAACTCACAAGTTAATCAGTTAAAGTACTATACGACAAAAACTATTCAAGATTCATATCAAATTGACTATTGTTAGGAGGCCCTAAGTGCCATTAAAGTCAGTAATACAAGAATTGATAAAGATCAGGAAAGATTTCGTTTCGTAACCAAACATTATGCGATATCCAAACTAAAATGAATATTAAAAAGCTCTATTGCTAAGTACATTTAATTTCAAGTACAGATTACTGATTTGAAAATAATTAGGAATCATCTTAAGTAATAAATGTTTAAAACTAGCGTCCACTCAAGAGTATTCTGTACAGATATCATATCAACAAATAATATATATACTGCAATTAATTAACTTTAGCGCCAATAAATAAGTAAAGTTAAACTAGGTGCCACTTATCGCCAGGTATGACGCTGGCTCGTCTGCCTCAAGGGACATTAAAAATTAAGCAAATGATAAAACAAGTTTTGTAGACATAGCCTAACATAACTTTTTAGATCAGACACTTTGAAGTAAAATTATATCACTTGACACTTAGCATCCAAGTGGCACCTCTAACTAGAGTAGGCATTTCCAATGATTTTACTAAGAATCCGCAAATTGTGTTAATTGACAATAACTAATTGAAACGTTAATTCAATCAATATTTCAAGAGACGATATATGAACTGGAATTAAGTTAACATTTGCAGTAGGCTGATTTAAGCACAGTTTATGAATGCTTCAAGAGATGAATAAGGCATGGTTACTCATGAATTTAGTAAACATTTGATTTGCTACAGAGGCCCGAGACCAATCATATTCATTTGCTATGGATATATTATTCTATAGCCTCAATGTATTTCCCAGATTGTGATTCATATTCGTATTCACCGCTTTCAAGAAATTACTGAATGGACTTTTTGGAGGGCATAAGGTGCTCTATTTCTCACTTGTGTATTATGTAAGTAAATCTGTGTTCGGATTTTGCCTAATAAAACCTACAACTACGTAATGCTTCAAGACAGGTTTTTATTGATATACATGTTCTGCTATTTATTAAATATACATACCTACATATTGAGTGTCAACATAAATCGTCATAAAAACTTCTAGTGATAACTGTTTTTAAATGAGTTCTTGATTACTTCTGGGTATTATTAACGCATACACGTATTCAATGTTGTAAAGATATTTAAAACAAATAGAAATTAATAATATATTTATGTATGTATGTATGTATCTTATGTGAGGGCCGGTCAGTGCAGACCGGCGACACTTCGACCCAGTGGGATCTTTTGTGTCGACACTCTCCCAATAACGACTGCCATAGATGTTCATGGCAGCCGGGACCGACGGCTTAACGTGCTCTCCGAGGCACGGAGCAGGCGATTAATTGTCAATATATACGCACATAATTTCGAAAAGTCATATAACTTCCGAAAGTGCGCGACGTGGGTTCGAACTCGAGACCCTCTGCATTGCAGTCTGTTAGTCTCCGCACTGAGGTATCGTTGCTCTTAATAATATATTTAAATAATTATATTTTAAAAATTGTTTATGCTTTAATAACTTTCCTAGACTATCATACTAGCGCAATTATGCGACTGCTGTGCTCGAGGTCCCGAGTCGATCATCAAAAACAGTGGTATAGGAAGGCTCTATTAAAAAATTTTTAATAGCTACATAGAGTCAGGAACTAGATCTACTTGAAACGCTTTTGATTGACCTTAATATTAAATATTTATCCTAGTTTTATTGTACATTAGTGATTATTATCTGGAAATATCGTAGACGACAATTTAGAACCTCACCAAAACATAGAAAACGACCGATTATATAAAAAATAAATATTATAGTTTCGATTATTTTGCTTAAATGCTTTAATAGTTTGAAAAGACACCGACAATACGAGAACAAAATCGTATCAATAATTCGATGACATCTGATCTGCAGGCTCGACCATAACTGTTCATAGCTCTCCATGCACCTCGATACGTTTTATCGTCAATGGTACACTTTACAACAGCGATGAAAAGTATGAAAGATCGTCGACACAAAAGATCCCACTGGGTCGAAGTGTCGCAGGTCTGCACTGACTGGCTCCCGTATATTAGATAAGATGAAAGATCATGGTGGACCGTCAAAAAATGTCTGAATTGCGCTAGAGATTCGGCTGAATATCAGTATTTCCATGGAGCGATAACGATATTTTCAAGTTAAACAAGGTGTCAGAATATTTAAGTCCTCTGACATGGACGTTAATAACAGAAAAGCCAAGATGGATTTATGTGCTCTTGCGGTGTGAAGAAATAGTCGTCGTAGATGTAAATGGTCACTCATCTTTGAACATAATGATGATAACGTTAATAAATCGATTGTTCAACGTAGTCACCACTGTACTACGGACCTGTCTTTAGTTACTTAATATAATTCTAATTAGTTCAGCCCTCTTAATAATTTGTCTCACTGCTGGCAAGGGCATCTTCTCAATGTGTGAAGGGATAGACCATAGAACCATATAATCATTATAATTTATAATTTGATGCAGAGTTGAAAAAAGTAATATATGTTTATTGCAATAATTTAAGCAGATATCTTACACGTATTATTTATAGGTGAATAATAATTGAATTGAGCATGTCGTAAAGATACTTTAACCAGTACTGTTCGTTTTTACTTAGCTGCACTGCTAATAGCCAATAGTCATATGGCCTGTACCTATACATTTTATGCAGGCATCACTAGTAAACAGAACTTCGATTTTGAATAAAATTACAAAAGTAGCTGTGTTTAAAGCTTAAGACGAGTTATGTGACTTTAAGGTCTTTAAAACTGGTGGTAACTTTAGTAAATACATTTAACGTAGATAAAATATGCGGGTAGTTGCGTTGTTAACGACATACATTGAAACAAAGCGAGATATGCATGTTAACTTGGCGTAGGTTAAAATAAATAACCAGAAGTAATTTTATGGTATATCAATACTCTGAATTATCGTCTAATGAAAAACATTAAACTCCATTTAGGGTTATAACGATTCACTTTAATGATTCCATTTAAATGGACATTGCCATAATAAATTATTCTCTGTCATCATCAAATAGATGAAATCGGTATTTGAAAGGAAATCAGATATAATATTCGTTTAATTATCTGTGCCGATGATTCGCTGTGCGAGTATCTCGCTGACATTGAAAGGTCGTTGACTTATTACGACGACAGAAGTGGCTGGCTCTCCCTTCCCTTGCTGAGCTTTTTTATAAACATAACCTATTGTGTGTATGTAATATTTCAGTAGCGCGTCAAATTACATTAAACCATGCGACAATATATTAAACCTTTTATTACAGTACAAAATAGCGACTATTTTCTCATCGTTATAGTTGTTTAACCGTACCACAAATTCGGTAACCTTGTCTCTTTGTTTCAACTGATAAGGATAACAAAACAAAAGTGAACTAATATTGACGCTAACTCGTTCTAGAGCAAGTTTTGAAGCTTTTGCCTATAATATCTGGTTATACAGATTTGGTAAATATGGGAGGAGACATTGATAAGATCCAAGTTTCTCATCAAAGTTGTCCGTGAGGCGGATGCAAAGGTCCGTGGGTGGAGCCCCTCTACCCCGCGCCCCGGTTCGACTCGCCCATTCTAATTAGCCCATTGTGGTCGCCAGTTAAAGTTTGCGGCCGGCCGGCAGTCACGCCGCAGCCGCCGCCATAGTGACACGTACCGTCGGCGCCGGTACCTGCGCGCAACACGCGACTGTGATGACGATAACTGATCGACAGTGCTCCCGAGTGATAACGCCCAACTTTATCTAGTTTTTGTAATTTCATTATGTGAATCCAAGTTGCAGATAGACATTTTAGTCAAAGTTATTTAAGTGTTAGTTGTTGGCGCACTACAAGGTAAAGCCATTATGATCTACTCGCATACTGTTAAAACTGGGACCATTGTACGGCTATCAGCGGATACAGCAAATCCATGTTCTAAATAGGTATGCACTTAAATTGAACTGAAGTGCTTTTGTTCACTAAAATATAAGTATATTGTGTAAGAGCAAATCTATTTGAGCTAGAAGAAAATGCATATAACTTCCTTCTAATTAGCAAGAATACATTAATATCTTGATTGGTAGTTGAAACACGAACATTGATTATGTATGTGTCTATGAGTGCCTAATAATAAATAGTAAATAAGTATAGGTTTAGCTTCAATTAAATACCCTAACGAACCCTTAATTTGAACAATAACTACAAAATACTCAGATACAGTTTACGTCTATTACGATACGATTATCCAATGCAGTTTACGTCAACAGGACAATTTCTACATCACATATTATATTGACAGAGTGAAATGTACTGAATTATTAGAATACCTCTGTATATCTTGTAGTTTTATACCAAGATAAGATTATTTTATTGCTATTAATAAACTAATATTAGTTACGCCAAAACACTTCTAGTAGTCATACTTTACATTTCAATTTCGTATAAATGTCTAAGCTCACGTGGTGATTAAATTTTGCCCGAATAAACGTACTTCTATTATATACCATTGTAAAAAGTTGCCATGCTTGATTCCTTGTGACTATCCTCATAAAATAATTATTATTTATTACTTTATAACAGTTAATTATCTTATGAAACTTATAAAGTAACCTATTAGGTAAAGTAATTTCATAGGTACATAATCGGTCTCTATGACGAATGGATGACTAGATTAATATAGGTAATATATTATAGTCCAGTTATGTGGTGAACCTAATTACATTGCACGCCGCCGTGTTATTTGTTATTATGTAATGCAACTCTCTTGTTTTCCCTGTAAAGCAATAAATAAGATGATTGTGCATGCCAAACTGACCTTCGATAATAACGCTTCTTGATCGGCATGCAACGGTGACTGCAATGTGCTGCATCTGGCATTAGCTACAACATTAAGGTGCTTTATAAATGTCCGGCGAGCCATGCAGGGGAACATGACGTCAATCCTAGACGCCATAAGATGCAATTTTGAACACGTAAACAACGGCGGTGGCGAAATAAAATCAATTTCAAAATGCAGAATAGTTAACCGTGAAAGCTGTTCTCAGAAGTGCGCGCTGTATACTGACGTGATGAGAATAGGCATTGCAGTATTATTTTCCTGCTCATTAATTTCGATGTATGTCATGTAGTTCTATTCTTTGTTTGTTTGACGACTGCCCTGCGTTTTGCTTATCTTTATTATGTTTACGAGGATAGGGCAATAAGTTTCTATTTTAGACAACTGCTTGTTATTTTGCACATAAATTGAGTACTTGACACGCACCTACTCGCTAGCATTACATGGTCGTTTAGCTTTACCATCAATAAAACTATTATGAAAGAATATCAAGCAAATATTAATTACTAAATGAAATTTTGATCTTATTTACAGTTCTATGACAACATTTATATCGATATTTAAATTTTAATCCTTAAATCTTCACATACTTACTTATATATAAAATTATTATCTTCTTACTTTTGGAACGTTTTAGTATACACACGTGCAGAAATCAACCATTGAGTCGTGCTAAAATTGATACAGGGCGCAAAGGCCACACAAATACTGCGAAAATATTGTCAGCCACGAATCTCCGTGTGCCTCATATTAAAGCAAACATAAAATGTTATAGTATACCTTTATAAATAGCAGTGCACTTTATACAAATGTCGTTTTATTACCACGTGTTAAATCGCTACATCACGGAGAGTATTGGAAAATTTTTATCCACTTCGAGACTCTACATCGTCGTAATTTAACAGAAATACTATTATTTGGAAATTCTACAAGATATTAAGAGATTACTTTTAAGATATTTTTAGTGTAATCATTATGACTAAAAGTAAGTCTTCTTTTGAATATAAAAATTCAGCACCGTAACTTTGTGTCCGCAAAACTCGAAAAAGACATCGATTACATTGCGAGTTTTATAAAAATCATTACTTACATAACGTTATATTTCTGTATAGTGAGTGTTTTATATACTTTTATCAGTTGTCACAGAAGCGGAAAATATAATACTTTTATTTACTTCCTAAATCATTAATATCAGACTGGGCTAGAGCAAAACGTGGCTTGGTTTAACTAGTAAGATATAAAGAATATTATTATACTCACAACTCAAGTAAATAATATCGATATTATTTACTTGCGTATCATATCATCAATAAAATACAAATAACTTAATTTTATTGTAATGTGTATGTAAGCAGCGATAGCCTAGTGGTAAACCGTTGGACTGTCACGCAGAGGTCTCAAGTTCGAACCCAAGGCGCGCATCTCTGACTTTTCGAAGTTATATGTGTATTAAATATTTAATTATCGCTTGCTTTAACAGTGAAGGAAAACATCTTGAGGAAACCTACATGTCTGAGAGTTCTCCATAATGTTCTCGAAGATATGTGAAGTCTGCCAACCCGCACTAGGCCAGCGCGGTGGACTATGGCCTAACCCTTCTCTCAGTGAGAAGAGGCTCGTGCCCAATAGTGGGACAGTTTAATACAGGGCTGATATTATTATTATTATTATTTTAATGTATAAGATATATTCAACGTTTCTGTTATTATTAAAATAATATGTTGTTGGTTTAAAATTGAATATGACTTCTGTATTTGGCGGACGCAAAAATTTTGCTTCAGCATTGTCCATTCAGCGGCGACATGAACCGTACTGAACCCGGTCCGTCAACTACAAGTTTTATGCCTTCTCTGGCTTATCGACCTACTACTGGCTACTGGCTAGTACACTGAGCACATGCAAAATTAGCATAAGTAGATAATGTTAATTACTTTTTTAAACCCATTAGTTTCTTACAATGGTGATATATCCTTAATCAGTGATCGGTTCCCACAGTACGAACTGGAGTAAAATCCCTTAATAGAATATCCTTATAACCACCGTGCCTTTAAACGACATGCCCTTAGCGTTGATCATTTACAATTTGTACAAAATACCATTTAATCCTACCGCATAGGTACGGTAATACATTCAGATATTGATAAAGTATAAACAGATATAAAGGTTATCTGTATTGAAATGAGTTGTGATTGTGACAACCGTGCGTGGGTTCTTGCGCTCTGTTTATCGCTCACGAAGGATCCTATAGTTTCTAAAATAAATGATAATGTTACTTCAACCTACGATTACAATGCTATTGTGTGTAAACAATACGAATCTACTGAGATTTATGCGCAAATATTTATATACAATATATTGATAGTTACATACCTATTTATACTTCGCCAAATGGTCGTATTTAATGTTCGTCCACAATCACGGCAAGCCTTATGCATCACGCTGAAGTAACAGCATATCCTGTGAAGCAACCAACCAACCAAAGAAACTTATCAATTATCTAATTGCGTAACAGATAGGTACAAGAGAAACGTTATAATATTATGAATATTATGATGTATCACTGGAACTGTGACGACATTTCTACGAAACATGAATCATCTGTGGACCACGATTGACCTGTTGTTATAACTCGACTGGAATCACTTTTTTGCATTGACGTTACTCATCGAGACAAGCCAAGCTGTTACGCATTCAACGGCGACGATGCAACGTAACGGTTATGACATAATTTATAAATTATGACTTGTTATAAAAAGGATTTTTAATTACACTTTGACAATCAAGCACGACTTGGCAACTCTGGTAATGGCCGAGTATTTTGTTGTCAATCAAATTTGGTATACAATATTAAATAACAGTTTTTCTCATATCTGATAAAAAGTCAAAATTTATTTTATGTAATATCTAAATGATTATAGACACATGTTTTGATGACGCCGCGCCGGCCGGCGTGGCCATGACATCAGCACCGGCCGCGTCAGTACGCGTCATCCGATGCGAATCTCGAACCGTTTATTCGCATGATAGGTTAATCATCGCGGTGTCACACACATACAATCAACAGCATTATCATTATTTAAATCTCATGTTTGCGCGAGTGATAAATTAGAATAGGTTTTATAAATGGTACATGACGTTACAGTTCTAGCAATTCTTATGTTACGCAATCCGCCGATAACTGTGTTAATCATCAAGAATTTACGATGAATAGACGTATTGTATCCATTTGTAACAATTTGTAATGTACTTAATAATTTTAAATATTTTGGCAGATTAGAAAACTCCTAGTAGTCAGAATGACAATATAACATTGAATATAAATAACAGGTTGCTTTGATAGTATCATATATAGTTATCTAAGAACTCTTAATCAAAAATAGCCATTGTTGAGCATGAGTGTTGACTAACACATTTTGACAGCGTTGGCATAACCAAACAATTTAGTGCGCGGATATGAATGTCGTAGGCGGGCCCATCAATATGCGTCGAGCATATCATTGCGTTCGACAATCAGACGCGTGAGCTGAGTTTCTGATTAATAGTGCTGCCCTCTTACCGGACTATCCGATGACTCACGCATTGATATTACATTACACCGTCAATGGGTCCTTTGACCTTATTCAACGGGTTCAATAAGTGCAGTCGATTGTCCTTGTGCTGAATTCGCAGTAGTTACCGCGTTCTCAGAACAACAATAAAGTTGGCCTACGATGATAATAAACATTAATGATTATGCGTACCTACTTAATAAAAGATTTGCCAGTTAGGCACTCACTATTGGGCTACAAGGATAAAATTATACAAACGTCAATACATTTTGCGATACGGTAACCAAGTACAAGTAAATATAAAGCTGTTAATATGTGCGCGCTACTTTACCTTGTTCATATTATTTTATTAAATAGGTATAACTGCGACTAACATACAATTAATACAAAGAAAATTTATAAATGTGTTAGTATTTCAAACCAATTAATAGTGGCTTAAAGCAAGAATTTTTTCAAATCCTAAATTATCATCTTTAAACTGTCAATTGTTGGAATGCCAGATATAATTGAAACCTATTGTGTCTAGCGGCCGATGTGCTGGTGCGACTCAATAGGTCAATTAAATATACATTTTAAAGTGATTAACTGCATATGTAACGAGCTCTTACACGAACTTTGCATTGTTACAGATACCAGAGTTTACACTCGATGGGAACAACAGCATAAAACACAACGGCAGCGCCAAAGACCTAGCTTCTGTCATGGAGAACTTGAAGAAAGGCAGCCTTGTGTCCCGGCAAAATCAGACACTCAATACACAAGTCACCAGCTCATCAACGCAACAAGTAAATTTCTAAATAGCTAAACCATTTTGAGCGATGTCATTTAAGGTGTGGGCGTATAACAACTAAGTATAAGAAAATGTACTATTAACAACTCAGCTAAGCTAACGTATGAACTGTATTACCCAAGAACCAAACATAATACATACGTACATCCTAACTAATATTAGAAATTCAAACGTGAGTTTAATTGTTATGATTTCACGCCTTAACTACTCGAAAAATCATCATGAAATTTCGCTTACCTGTTGTCAGGGCTACAGAAAAGGAAATAGGATACCTTTCATCCAGAAAAAAGTTCTGTTCACATACCTATGGATAGAAATATTGACAAAATCTAGATAAACACGAGCGAAGCCGCAGGCAAAGTGTAGTTATTAAATAAAGGCGTTTATAAAACATTCTTTCATCATTAATCCTCAGATTTCATGGTGACAACTAAATTAAAATATTCTACAATTCAAAACAAGCCAAGCAAATCAAATATGTAATTTATATACGTACTTATCACGTGTATCACTGGCGGTCAGAAATGTCTATTTCTATTCGAGAAGTGATAAGTTGATAACATAACATATAACCTACATAACGGCTCCAAATATTATATTATCAGTGAATATATAATATTAGTGAAACCACACGTGAGATTTAGTTGGATTTGTAGTTTACGTAGGCGAAAAACCAGCAACAAAAGCATACATTTTACTTAAAATTTACATTACTGATACACACAGACACCGAAATAAAAGCAAAATGTGACAACGGCTAAAACAGTGACGATGTAGTAAATACAAGTTTTACAGGCTTATAGACAGACCTTTGATAACAGTATCAAATTGATGTTGGGCTTGGCCACGAAATAGTAATTGTCATTAATTTCCACTGATATTCATGTAAAAATATTTAAACTAGTACCTATTTGAAAAATACTTAACAGCAGCGATAGCCTAGTGAGAAACCGTTAGACTGCCACGCAGTGGTCTCAAGTTCAAACCCAAGGCATCTCTGACTTTTTGAAGTTATATGCGTATTAAATAGTTAATTATCGCTTGCTTTAACGGTGAAGGAAAACATCGTAAGGAGACCTGCATGTCTGACAGTTCTCCATAATGTTCTCGAAGACATGTGAAGTTTGCCAACCCGCACTAGGCCAGCGTGGTGGACTATGGCCTAACCCTTCTCACAGTGAGACGAGGCCTGTGCCCAGCAGTGGGACAATTTAATACAGGGCTGATATTATTATATATTATTACTATTTGAAAAATACTTCCTTAGTTATATCACCCAATTATATTTTAACCGTTAGTAATTATTACAGATAAAGTTTTACATTAAATGCGAATAAATATTGCGACAGAGTAAGTATGCAGCGTGATTACCTTACTGCTTTCGTTTTATTTATAGTATTAGTAGCAATAATTATACTTAAAGCGACTAGTTTAAATTATTTAAATATTGTTTTAATCGAAATACATTTTTTATTTAAAAATAGACGTAGTCGGTTATTTTAGCCCCGGCCTCGGTTTATAAAACAGCGAATGTTTATTTTGAATTCGCCCAACGCGAGTTACGAGAAAAATAAAATTTAAACGCAAATGCGGCTCCGCCTCGCCCGTAATGTGTAGTATCTATTGTCGGTACTAATAGCTGCGAGATCGACATTATGCATAATTGTTCAGAATCTGTAGATACGTTTAAGAGAACAAAATTACTTAGAGCATTGTATAAAATTAGTATGCCTTTGACTGCAAATTAGCAATTTATTTTAACGCAAATTAACAATATAATTTAAGATTTGAAAATATAATTACGAAAGTAGTAGAAACAAAAAAAAAGCTGTAAATGCTTGTAGTTATTAAATGATATGACTAAAAAGTAGTAAGTATACAAAAAAAATTAGTATTAAAGACTCTACCTGGCAGACTGCCATAATGAATAGTGACATGTTGTAACGTAGGACGGTCGACAAACTACATTAATCCACACTTCGACCTAAACGCTTCTTATTTGTTACTCCATAGCAAACAGTTATGTCACTTCACAAGTTCACATATTTGGTGCATTTGAACTAAATATAACAGTAGACTTGCGATTTGAGGCAAAAAATATAGATACAACATTTTTAGATTGGGAGTACCACGCAACAGATTATAATGTGTTTCTTGTCGTCACAATTTGACGAAATGTTGCCGCATAACTGAATTGGGGTTTCTCAATGACTCATAAAATATTTATATAGATATGCTTACACTTTTTTTTCGGCCTTAAGCTTTTTCATCACTATCTTCTTTCTTACTCATTCACTCATCTTACCGAAATAGGAATTTCGTCACAGATTCGGCTATTTTTATAACTCTACCTACTACACACATAACTTGTCCTACACACGTAATCAACATGATGTTGTGTCTTGACCTTGCTCGCAGATTTTTTGTCAATATATCGAATTAATTTTGCCATTAGTCAGTTACGTGTACAGGTCTGTCCGATAACCCACAGATGTATCCCTCTCTCCCAAGAAACCTTAAACAACTATGTACAGTGAATACAGAGTTTTATTTTTCCTGGTTGAATTTTCAATTTAGCTCTTCAAAGAAAAGGAGAAAACATTGGTTAACTAATCCATTGATGACGAAAGATGAATAAACATTTAAATGTCTAATCCGAGCTGTAAATTAGAGTCTAATTAGATTATATTGTATATTGGTAAAATACACAAAGCATCTGTTGGCTAGATATAGAAAATAATTTGTGAAAATAAATAAGTTTCGTGTACTCGTATCAGAGTGAGCTCGATGTTCCACGCCAAAAGACTGTCAGTAACGGGTCCCCAACATTCGGATTATCAAGTACCTACGCGCGGGAGGTTCAAGGGCATGATTTGTTGCATCCCACCCGCCCACACTCGTTGAATCATTTTTTCGCTTCTCAATCAGTGTTCAATGCCAAAATATACCAACTACTATTACAAGCAATCTTTTCATTTTATAAATTGTGTACTATGATTTAGGTACCTACTTTGTTTTATTAATACCGTAAAACACGTTATAAATTTATATATTTATTAAACAAACTAATGTTTATTTTACTACGTATATATGTAAATATGTATACGTACATAAATGTACATATATATATATATCTATATATACGTATATATATATGTACATATATGTATATATCTATATATACGTATATATATGTAGCACCCAGAGCCCATTTTAATTAATACTAAGATGATAACATGATTAGAACAACAATTAACTGTCAATAACCGGCGGATTCGTCATACTTGTGCTAATTTTAAAATACCCCTGTTATTTTTATACTTCTATTTTGTATAGCCCTGGCTTTATTTACTTCGCCCGTGTAGGTGCGCCAAGACGCGTGACGCCCAACCTAACAATCTTCTGTAGCATTGGCACTGAACTTCTCTGCAGTCTTAGTCTAGATAACGTCTTGTAAGAAATAATACGTAGCGATCGTTTCCCTATAATTTAAGGTAATTTTCGTTGATCAAGTATTTTTATTTACGTGTACATACTTGTATGCTGTTATATATTAATAATAAATATTTGTTTGACAGATGGTTTCAAGTGCAACTTCTAGCAGCGCATCGTCGAGCCAAAGGATGCAAAGTTCATCACAGCGGTTACAACACATGGCCGCTTCCGAAATAAAAGCAAGTTCTATGAAGTCAGATCTTAGTGAACTTAAAAGTTCAATTTCGGAAATGAAAAATTTAAGCAGCTCAGCAGCTAAAAACTTTGGCCAAAGGTTAGTGAAATAATTCTCAATATTTTCGTCTTATTACTTTCGCATGTCAGTTATGTAAGAAAATGTATAGATTGGCTCGCAGCAGATTTTCTTGTACTATTTGTTTCATGTTCGGTCAATACAGTCGGTTTCTTAAGAACATGAGAGATACTTTTTCCATTACCCACGAATCTATACGAACTAGCTCACCTGAGCGACCTTGGCTCTCAGCCAATTCCCACCCGCTGTTTCTCTACTCTATGTTTGCAGTACAACGCCGACAAACAATAGCAACGCTACTTTCTGAGCAACCCTTTTCGTGGAAAATTAAATTGTTTTACTGTTAATATTTTAGTGATTGGTGATTACGTAAACCATTATTTTATTTAACATTTTAGATTGAGAAGCTCAATGGAAAACATCGTAGATCAAGATGACTTGGGCGATCGTAATTTGCCTGTGATTAGGGACCTCAGTGAAATGGACGATATAGGTGATATGAGTGACATGGGAGAACTTTCTGGCGATGGACCATTAGTAACATTTCCGGAATCTGACACTCCGCCACCTATCTCCGACAAACCCTCTCTGCTATCTGGGAATACTACTAGAGATATGGTTGGTTCCAGTACTGCCAATGAACTCAAATATAGTGCAGCACGAATGACTTCTGCAAGCTCAACTCGAGTCGTAGCTGACGGATATAGTGCATCGAGGTCAGCATCTAACAGTTCAAGAATGCGTCGTGTCCAGCACGGCGATGTGCAGTATGCGGAACGCAGTGCTGCGAGTGCATCACATCGATTACTACAAGCAGAAGGGCTAACCGCAGAGCAAAATGCAGCGTCTCTTCAAGTAAGTAATATCATACATTCGATTTTTCTTTTCTTACTTAACTGTGTATTATATACACAAATTATATTAAGTGTCAAATATAGTAGGATCCATAAACTTTCATAGTAGGTACTAAGTGAAATACCAAGTGAGACAGAAACCGTATTCGAACGTCTGGCAATATAGTCTGCGGAGCCAAAAAGGCGCGTCGAAGGACGCGACCTCGCGTGAACGCGACCGATCGATATCGCAAAGTACCGCCTCCACCACACCGAAGCGCGCAGCGCAGTACAGTAGGATTTCTTGCTACGATAACATCCAGCATGTGAATGTGTTTGAAATCACGCGATAGTTCTGTAGTGCATTATGGCCGCACGTTTCATCGCCTGGACCGGCAGGATACTACGACGTGGAGGATCGCCTACGGCGGTGAGCACATATCTGCAGGCGCTTATCGCCGCAGTAATTGAACCACGCTTTTCTCAGTCAGTGCCTGAACGCCGTGCGCGCCAGCACACGCGGAAGTCAATTATTGCGCGTGCGCGCACACGAGTACCCGAATAGTCGGTTTTAAATATAGAATAAGAATGTCTGCGGGAGGGGGGTCTGTTCCGTGGCCGGTACACCGCGGCGTCCTATCACGCTTTCATCCACAGCCACAAAATCCTTCGGTGAGAGTATATTTTCTCGGAAAATTTCACACTCAACCTTCAAAACACGTGACGTATATACACAAAGTTTAAAACTCGGTAAGCGCGCGAGTTTCATATGTTTGGCCTATATCCAATAGGAATCAGAGGGACGTATAATACGAGGCGTGACGTGCGACTGTTGTCCAATATAAACTAAAAGTAGTTTTCAGTTCGGAGTGAACACATCTCATTTTCTCATAATCATGTCTTCAAAACGCCGTTCGAGACCTAAATTACGTATCGCTATTGCCGTAACTATCAAATATTTACTTTGTGAATCAAGTGTTATAATATAATGTTTATAAGTGATTTTAGTGATATCATGAATATCTTTTCTCGAGGTTAAAAGGAATCTGACTAATTTTATGTACAGTGTAATATTTAGAGTAAATTATGTTATTTAGTGTCTCATAACAGTTCAATTGTGAATTTGCAGGAGCAACGGTCGCTTAAAGCAGGTGAAGTGACAGCACAGGAAGCAAATAACATGTCTGCTACGAGTTCAAGACTACAAACAGAAGCATTCAGTGCCGAAAAGATGGCAATGGCCTCAGCACAAGCCCGTCAAACAGTTACCTCAAGTGGTATGTTTAGTCACAAGGAGCACTCCAGCGTAGCCCACTCTAATATGACGATTTCCAAAAATTTATCAACTAAATCCACTCTTCACACTTCTTCCCAGGTAAGTGTTGCTAGTTTGCCGTTATTAGCAACCACCTTTGCGATGCAACGAAGTATTGATCGACTTTAGGTGTCCTCATTTTTTAGTTGCGTGATGTACTAATATTGTTTCTATGCTAAGTAAATAGGGATAAAAAGAACTAAATAATTATAAATACCTACGTTTTTTATATAAGTCAACCTAAATATACTAAATTAGAAATAAAAGGAATAGTATAGTGTATTAATAGTGACACGATTCACAATGACACGCTTCTATAGTGAGACAATCGTTAAAGTCAATCTCACAATATTTTGATTGGCTTTAAATATTTTACTCCACACGTAATGACCCAGTAGTTCAGGTATTCACCTTTCTCTCTACCATTAACATGTAATGCGGGTTCGACCATCGCACTGGATTTAAACTGTAGCACAGGGTTTATAAAAGCGGAAGCGTAAAAGACCTTTACAAAGTGATTTCAACGTACTCCTTTAATTAGTATTGTTGTACATTTACGCGAACGCTATGTATTATAATTAAACTATTACAAGTAAATTGGTCGAGGCAAAATCAGTATGAAGTACATATTCAATACGCCTTTAATTGGTTATTTTTGGATAGATAACAACAATTAACCATTATGCTCAGTATAGTTAGTTTATAATTAATGTGTACAAAATGTAATCATTATATTACTCTCATTACAGATGAGCCAATTGTTAAATGGAACTATTAAGGCGGGCGATGAAGATCTTACAAATTTAAGTTTTGAAGATTTAGATAATTTGAACGCTAATTCGAATCCAAAGGACGTGGAGATGGCAATTCAAAAATATTCTACAAGAATGAACGCATTCATAACATCGATCAAAAATAACCAAATAGACATGCAAAATGCCTCAAAACATTTCGATAAACTAAACGAAATGTTACGACGAGCTTGGGCAGTACAAACATATGGCCATGAGCTTGGATATTCCCTATGCAATATACTAAGAGAATCGGGAGGGCTCGATATATTGATGGCGAATTGCTTGGAAAAGAACAATTCTGCACTTCAATTTTCTTCTGCTAAATTACTTGAACAGTGTCTTACAACGGAAAACAGAGCTCATGTTGTAGAAAATGGCCTTGAAAAAGTTGTAAACGTGGCTTGCTCATGTACTAAATTTGCTAACTCAGTCGACCATTCAAGAACAGGGACAGGAATATTGGAGCATCTATTCAAACACAGTGAAAGCACATGTGGTGATGTAATTAAATTGGGAGGATTAGATGCTGTCTTATTTGAATGTAGGAAAAACGACGTAGAAACGTTAAGGCACTGCGCAACAGCACTGGCAAATTTATCTTTATATGGTGGCGCAGAAAATCAAGAAGCCATGATAAAGAGAAAAGTGCCTATGTGGCTATTCCCCTTAGCATTCCACAATGATGACAATATTAAATATTATGCCTGTTTAGCCATCGCAGTTTTGGTCGCAAATAAGGAAATTGAAGCTGCTGTTTTAAAATCTGGGACGCTGGACTTAGTTGAACCATTTGTTACTTCACATAACCCATCCGAATTCGCTCGGTCAAATCTCGCTCACGCCCACGGTCAAAGCAAAAATTGGCTTAAAAGGCTAGTGCCAGTATTAAGCTCGAAAAGAGAAGAAGCCAGAAACTTGGCAGCCTTTCATTTCTGCATGGAGGCGGGCATAAAAAAGCAACAAGGAAACACGGAGATATTTAGAGAAATAGGAGCTATAGAATCATTAAAGAAAGTTGCTAGCTGTCCAAATGCTGTAGCATCTAAATATGCTGCACAAGCTTTACGACTCATTGGAGAGGAAGTGCCACATAAACTATCACAGCAAGTTCCTCTTTGGTCTATAGAGGATGTTCGAGAATGGGTAAAACAAATAGGCTTCTGCGAATACGCTAACAATTTTTACGAGAGTAGAGTTGATGGCGATTTGTTATTACAAATTACTGAAGATAATCTTAAAGAAGACATCGGTCTACAAAATGGAATCAAACGCAAGAGGTGATTTTTATTAACATTATTTTGACACACAATAACCTTTTATACAATTTGAATTTAAAGTTATATCGCTTAGTGTCTGTGCGTATTCGTTGTTTCAATACGCCATAATTACGTAATGGTTATTTTTTTGTTAATTTAAGACAAACTATAATGGCCTAGACACAAGCAACTGCATATGCAAAAATAAATAGATTAAAACCAGCCATTCAAAAAATATTGATGAAATAGTTAATATGAAAACCACAACGTTATCAATTTTCTTTAACCAAAGCAAGTTAATATGTAACCTACTAAATCCTAAAGTCTAATCGTTGTGTATTTGATATTTCTAGATTCACTAGAGAACTTCAGCAACTCAAGAAAATGGCAGATTATACTTCACGTGACACAAGTAGTCTAAATGACTTTTTACAAGGCATTGGACCAGAATACACTATCTATACTTACTCCATGTTAAATGCAGGCGTTGACAAGGAATCTTTTCGCGGATTGAGTGATGAGCAACTGGAGAATGAGTGCCGTATTGTGAATAGTATACATAGGTTACGGATTTTAAACGCTATAAGAGGTGAGCATTATAATCCACTTTTATACATTATACAGTGATAATATAAGACATTTTATAGGCCTTGTAAGAAAGACTATATTACTTAATTTAATTTATTTTTTATAGCTTATGAGAGCAGTTTGCCAAGTAAAGGAGAAGAAAACATGGAAAAGAATTTAGATGTATTTGTTAGTTATCGAAGATCTAATGGTTCGCAATTGGCTAGTTTACTCAAAGTCCATCTTCAGCTACGAGGGTTTACGGTGTTCATAGATGTTGAACGGCTAGAGGCGGGAAAATTTGATAACAACCTCTTACAAAGTATACGGCAAGCAAAACACTTTTTGCTTGTGCTCACTCCAAATGCACTTGATAGGTGCATAAGAGACACAGAAAGAAAAGACTGGGTTCATAGAGTAAGTAAATATCTTTATTTTATGAATATTAGACAGCTCAATATAATATAGACATAATCTATTCGTCTTTAGTATTTTTTATGAGATCTTCAATTCTGTTGCTAATAAAATAATAAACAAAACCAGAATTATTTGTAAAAGATTCCTTACACATTTTGATTAAGATATAAAGTAGTATATTATAGGTACTGTAGTGACCACATGGCAGTCATAACAACCTAACATAAAAATTAGGGAACCTTTAATTTTAACCCATTTAATAATATTAATAATGTTAGATGTCCCTCATACATGTTTTAACTGTGTAAAGGTTTTATTTTATAGTTATACAACTAATAAATTTTAATTTACCAATTCAGTACTTAGATTGTATTTCTTTTTTAGGAAATCGTGGCAGCGTTGCAGTCACAATGCAACATTGTACCAATTATCGATAATTTCGAATGGCCTAAAGCTGAAGAATTACCAGAAGATATGAGAGCAGTTTGTCATTTTAACGGTGTAAGATGGATACACGACTATCAAGATGCATGCGTTGATAAGCTCGAAAGGTGACTATCTACTTGATTATAAATTATTAATCGAAATTATTTTTCGTTTTGAGCTATGTAGCCAAAAAAGTTTACACTTAGCTAAATTTTAACAAAATGCTATTAAAACTGTACTAATGAAATTTCCTTTCAAAATTAATAGCTTCATACGAGGAAAATCAAATCTCGCTAACCGCCTGGACGGTCCATTAAGAGGTCGAGGTGAAGCACAAACACCCGGAACTGCCACTATTGGACGAGGACCACCAATCTACCAACGCATGGCCTCGTGCGAGAGCCGAGGGAGTGATAAAGCAGATTGACTAGAGCCATCCATACACACACTGCCGCCTGTTAGGTACGTAGACAATTCATCGTTTTGCCAAATTTATATTCTAATAATGTATGTACTCTGAAGGATATAAGACTAACAGAAATTGCAATAAAACCCAACTAGTCACCATTACTCAACGTACTCTTTTTGGGAGTAATAGAATATCTTTGAATTTTCAGACCACGAAGAAACCGCCAATCCTCCTTGGAAAAAGCTTTATCAGCCTCCTCACAAAGCTGCGAACAATTACCTACTAGTTCTAAGACCACATCTCCCGAAAAATCACTATTTAGTCTACCTGAACGTTTATTAGAAAGTAGTGATAACATTGACTCTAATGAAATGGAGAAAACTTCACGTAGATGCCGTAGCTGCGAAGGCATTTTAGAAGCCGAGGAACAAACGCACACACAATTATCTTTGCCCACACCTTTGGAAGCTGCCACACAAACGAAGAGGAAGAGGAACTTCATGGACAGATGCGTGAACAAAGTGAGACTGTGCTAATTGAAATTGGTTTAATGGTTGTTTACGAGAACATAATCAACCCAACATACTGCAGAGTGTGTATGATCAGTGACTGCCTTATTGGACTCTAATTGCATATATTTATGTGAATCTAATTTTAAAGTACAAACATGTGCACAATGTGTATATATTTTGTGTATGGCTATAATTTAAAGTGTTAATGTGTCTGAACACATTGCTATTGGTAATCTAATAAGATCGTAATCTCAATGAGTGCTTGTGAAATATTATTTTACTGCTGTTATGTGAGAGATGTTGTTGCTACCCTGCCGTGTTTCAAGAACATCGCACGAGGTGGCATCGCAAGTAATCAAATAGGACAGTTTGCTATTGTAGTACTTAGTATGGCAAATTGCTTATCACTTCTCTGACTTTGGTAATTATATTTTATCTCTCTATCCCTTCACTCTCTATAGATTTACAATGAATTTATATCTTATTTTATGTTTATTAAAAATTAGTATCTTGCCAATGAAGTATTTGTAAAAAGAAAAGTAAAACGAAATTATAATTCACTTTATGTGATAGATGAGATCTTGTGTAATTTATAAAATATTTAAATATTTTCTCGAACATATTGTAATGTTGCTAGTACCTAATTTATTTGTGCATTAAAGATATTTTCCACTGAGTAATGTTAATTACTTGAAAAACTGTACAAAATTTTATTTTAGATGTAGATTTTATTTTAGTCATTTTTATGAGTTAACCATAATATAAAACATTGTACTCTGTCGAAACCTATTTATGTACTAGCCTAACTCTAACCACAAAATAAATGGCATTATAAAATACATATATTATTATTATTCAAAGGTTCCTTAATTTACATGCAGCTTGCAGCATTGCAGCAGATAGGTATATAGAACACTCCTATGAATCTATAAAAAACTATCTAACATCACCAATAAAATATCTTGGTAGGCTCTCTAATTTAGGAAGAAATGTGATTGAGGCATCATTTATACTATGTGTTAGCAAGTATGGTAAAAGTTTATGTAGGTCCTTTAGAGATTGTATCAGAATGGAATTTAAATAAAAACCACCACCACCCATCTGGGTGTAAAAAACCCAGGATTCAACCTCTTCGTCTTAAATGTAAAAGTAATGAAAAGATAGCTATATCTCGGGGATCTTTTGTCCCACAGGGCCCTTATTCAAACTCGATATATAGATATTAATATTAAATTATTTTCTACTTTTTTTAATAAAGGGTGTTTTTAGTTTTATTTTTTATTTATTATGTTTCAACTAGGCATGAGTTATTTTTTATTTTTTTCTAAATTATTGTATTGTCATCGGTCCTCGATAAGTGTGCAAAGTTTCAAATCAATCCGTCGGTTTGAAAGGGGTGAAAATCACGTTCAAAGATTCCGTTACATATGTACATACTAAGCTAATAAAAGCGTGTTAAAAAATACACAGTGAAGCTTACATAAATTAGCCCTATTCTATTCAATTAATATTAAATAGCATATCAATATGTATCATCATACCCACATAAAACAATCTTTTTCCAAAAGTGTCCACAGTCAGTGGTGAGGACATTTTTGCAAAACGACAGTAATATAACTTTTTTTTATTTGTTTAAACCCATTTATGCGTACCTCTAAGTTCCCTTGAAAAGACGGGCGAAAAGGGGATGTCAGGCTCAACCAAGTAAAAAAATGGAGAGTCCCAAGTATATAACAATATTAGCCCTGTATTAAACTGTCCCATTGCTGAGCATGGGCCTCTTCTCACTGTGAGAAGGGTTAGGCCATAGACCACCACGCTGGCCTAGTGCGGGTTGGCAGACTTCACATATCTTCGAGAACATTATGGAGAACTCTCAGACATGCAGGTTTCCTCATGCTGTATTCCTTCACCGTTAAAACAAGAGATAATTAACTATTTAATATGCATATAACTTCAAAAAGTGTTCACCTTGGGTTCGAACTCGAGACCTCTGAGTGGCAGTCCAACGGTTTTACCACTAGGCTATCGCTGCTTGCTGTCCCAAGTAATACTGACTAAACCTACCATTGTGAGTTAACAGACTGCCTTGTCCAGTGACCCACCCACCATGGGTGGGTCACTGGACAAGGCAGTCTTAATTATTTAAATTAAATCTTAATTAGTTCAGTGACCAAACATACTAAATCTGATGAATTTAAAAATTTCAAAGTAATATGTAATATCATAAATCCAAAGGAAAAGAAATAGGCAGGCTATGGTCTAATTAAAAAATATTGTCCAGTCCAATCACAGTCCAGTTTCGTATTTTGCTTGTTTGAAATATTAGAATATATTTCAGGGTTCATTAGTTTTATTACTATTTATCTACAAAACTGGATATATAACATAAACATAAAATTTATAATAAAACAAAAACTCTTGCAAGTGGCAGCCTCAAAATTAGTGTTCCTAAGATTCTAGCGAATGCAGCTTTACTGGGAACCCAAGACACTAAGAACTACCTGCATACCTGTATGTATAAAGACAATGCTGTTGATTTAACTTAAGATATACAGAAAACAAGCATACTACAATAAATAAGGTTTTGTATTTACAAAATATATTTTTATTAATAGATATATGTATGTATAGTATTTATATAATTAACAAGTACACATCATAGGTTTAACACAGAGATTAATCATTTTATTCAATTTTACAAAACAGTGTGTATTAAATAGTTTAATACTAAATAACAATGCTACAACTACTACTGTTACAAAAGTTATGACTACCGTTTAGTTAAACTAAATATTTTGATAGAACTCACTAAGAATTAATTGAAAACATGTTAGATAATTACAAAATACTTACCTGGTACTAATTAAATGGGCAACTAAAAAATAGACATTTCTAAGGCATTAATTTTGTTACTGGTTTTTATAAACACCTTCATCAATCATACCCCAAATGTATTTACTTTGTATGGATTGACTCTGGTTCTTGAGATATTCAACATAAAGAACGGTTCCATCAGAACATTAGAACAATGAAAGAAAGACACCAATATGTAAGGGGTATCACTGACAAGATTGGCTACATCTTGAAGCGAGCTTCAATCAACACATACTTCAAGCCACCAACGAAGATAAGTCATCAATTTTTACCATCCGTCAAGTGCCAACTACCTCTACAAGATGCAGGGGTCTATAAAATAGATTGTGACTGCGGACTCTCATACATTGGTCAAACCAAGAGAAGCATAGGCACCCGTATGAAAGAACACATAGCTGATGTAAAACACCAACGCTCGTTGAAGTCTGCTGTATGTGAATATGTGCAACAGGAGACCAACCAATACCTGAGATTTGACAAACCACAGATTCTCGCTAAAGAACACCGATTCCTACCAAGGATGCTTCGCGAGGCTATTGAAATCAAAAAACATCCTAATTTCAATAGAGAAGATGGTTGGAATGTACCACCAGCTTGGGATCCAGTAATTCAAATAGTCAAACCCAAGAAGAAGCATACCACGGCTAGACTTCATGATACTCTGAGCTCATTCTGCGTAAATAGAAACACCAATGATTAAATTATGTTCGGGTACTTTGAAGTAACGACACTGGAACATTGAGACAACTACCTTCTCCTATCTTAGTCTCCCCGTGACCATGGCTGCTGAAAAGCAACCGAAACGTCGGGGAAAGTGTAAACTTAAATATAAATAGTTTTAATAATTTAATTACCTTAAAAATTTGTAAAGTTTAATAGTATCTAGTAGTAGTGTAACAGTTTCAAAATTATGTAATAAAGTGTAAAATAAATAATGCGATAAAATCCATATATAGTAGTTTAATTTCAAAGATACCAAGGCCAATGGGACAGCCATATTATAATAATAATAATAATAATAATAATATTCTATCACATACACACAACACCATCTAGCCCAAACTAAGCAGAGCTTGTACTATGAGTACTAGACAATGGATAGACATACATATATACTTTATTTTTTGTAAATACATACATATTATACATAAAAATATATATATGATAGCAGACTATTGCTTCAGTTTAATAAGGGATTGACCTGAACAAAAACACAATAGAAAAGTTTACAGATAAAGATTTTCTAATATATTTTTATGATTTTTTGTTAAAAGCATGTGTATTATGTTTCCTTGTCATTATTATATAGTCGCTTCTAAAATATATATTTAATATGTAATTGTATTTTTATTTCGACCTTCTTTCAGTCATATAGTCATAAAGTCTTATCTCATAAACTAGAGTCAATTTAACAAATCTGATATTTTTCTCATATTCAGCATACTGAAGTTACACAAAATTGACTTCAACTTACCATGCCGCTAAATGACTGTTCCCCAGCGTTATTAACAAACTTAAATAATAAAACTACTATGTTTTGGTTTTCAAGATAATAATCTTAAAAACCAAAACAGTAATTTTTAGATAATAATATAATCATAGATAAAATACTATATCCATGCTTCCCTGCTTGTACAATAATAGGACTTAACTAATATCTAAAAACCATTATGGAACTTAAACTATGTACAGTATATTACCAAAATGTTTGTCACATAACATAGTATTGACATATTACTCTATCTAGGTACTAATAACCATATCTTACATCAATATTTACTTAGACTATAATTATATTATGTACATAAATATTTTAATGTTTAGAATTCCCCTCGAATTTAGACACCTAAGCACAACATAACAACATTGAATTTGTTTGCAGCAAATAATTTTTGCATTCATGTTATTGCAAAAATTAATCTATGAACTATCAAGATCCCACTGGGTTTCATTAGCATATATAAATATAGAAATGAACTACTTTACTTACTTACTTAAATATTAAACTAGCATTACCATAACAACTAACCTGTTTTATTAATTTGAATAGAAAATGAGCACTCATCACAGCCTATTACGATTTTGGATGGTATAGAGTCACTGTCACTTAACAAGTAAGTCCCACCACATCGACAAGGATATGAATACACTGCTTCTTTAGAATCAAAATTCATATCTGACAAAAAAATTGTATCATAAAGTAAACACTCACTATGTTCATGGCAGGTAAGCATTGCATCATACTGTTTCCGACTTGAAGGATCTTTTAAAACAGACCAAGCTTTCTGTATAAAGAGAAAAGTCTCATCATTTTCACTCTCCACTTTGTCAGGATGTGATACCAGTATAAGACGCTTATAACTACGCTTTAAATCTTCATCTGTAGCTGTTCTTTCACATTCAAGTATCTGGTAATAATCGACAAAAGACTCTTGTTCCTCCATTCTGAAGTGACCAATGATACATAATATTTTTAAATGTATCTGGTAACTTATTGGTTATATCCTTTTCGTTAAAATATCTTGATATCAGGCTGACACTGCATTGATTACACATAAATCACTATAATACTTGAATATTGTAGATAAGTACTTAATAAATCAATTACTGGTGTATAATAAAAACAGTTGAAAATTGAAAATCATTTATGGAATATTATTTTAAGCCCAAATTCACATTTCACAAGCCGAACACTTTGAATTTTGACACTTTGACAGTTGCAGCTGATACTTAGCATAAAATGTCAAAACCAAAGAGTGATATTGTCAAAACAAATTGGTAATACAGTTGCCAGGTTAATAAATAATAATAATAATAATAATAATAATATTCTATCACATACACAAAACATTATCTAGCCCAAACTAAGCAGAGCTTGTACTATGGGTACTAGACAATGGATAAACATACATACATATATACTTTTTTGTTGTAAATACATACATATTATACATAGAAACAGGTTGCCAGCTATATTTCGATATTCGTGTGAACAGTGAAATAATCTTCAATAATGGCAAACAGTCGAGCAGTTGTAAAATTAAATACGTACTTTATGTAACCCGTGACTTCGTCGGTCGCATTTCTACAAAATAAACCTAAAATCCTTGAGTTAATTTTTTATTTTTTATTTGTTATTTACTCTGTGGCATCGCGCATCATTGTAATCAATGTGTGCGCATATGGTTTGATTTATTATGTATTATATCCTACAAGAAATATTTATTCTTGGCTTCCTGAATGAAAAAAATTACCGTGATACATTAATCACCGTAAATACTTCTGATTATTTTTGCTATAATTATGTGGTTTCCATTTTCGCTAGTGGAAGTGATGATTTATTCATCTATATTTGTACAATTTTAAAACAATGGATTAATAAGAGTTTGCCAGTTTGCCATTGCTTCGCTATTTGGCCTATTACTTTACTATAACTTGAATTTCAATTACTTTTTATAGGGGTTAGTGAGGTGTATTACATCCGCATGTCACTTACTATGGCTTCAGGTTCCAAGTGACAGAAGGCAAGCCCATGGGTATCTACCAGGCATGATGCCAGACATTATGCTACTACTAAAAATTTCTTGACAGTAAAATGCCAAATCACTTTGGTCGATCTCACTTCATGCATAGAAGTAATATTCCTTATCGCTGGACTACCGAGGCATTTTCTTGGATTCAGTTGACACTACGACATTGCACACGTGCAGCTATAATTAAGTTATGTTGTGCACCAGACTTACATAATCGTATATATTCAAAACGGCGTGACCATATTGGGTTAAAATTAAGTCAATAAACATTGCAGATCAAATAACTACCTACTTATTTATTTGTATACTTAAATGATGACATAGTTGACACAAAATCATTCATTTGAGGTACCAGTACGACCGAAACTTGGATAAACATTAATAATCTATAGTAAAAGTTAGCATCCGAATGGCTGGTTGCCTATGGCGAAAGGCTTTGAAAGTAAATCTAAGAACTGCTATCCAATTGCTTATATTTCTTCAATAACTGCTACATAAAATACATTATTGACATGAATATTTTTTCGACTAGTCATTCTCGAATAACTAAAAGGAGAATAATTTTAAGAGGAAGGACCGCTGCGAAATAGAGCTTCGTTAGCACGATGGACCACAACTCACGAGTCATTGAGACTTATCCATCGTGTTACAATCATATCAAGTTTTGAATATTCGATTAATATACAAGCGACAACAAATTTATATGAACGTCAAGATGACAAGACCACGTCAGGTTTTTCGAACTACACAAAATATACTTCCTCCACCGTCCCCCTGGGGGAGGGGGACAAAGACACGACACAGAGGCGCATGTGGGAACACGGAGGCCGCCTCTCGGACCTGGTGCTGATCGGGTGACAAGCAGGCCCACGCAGCCCACCACCCCCAGGCTAAACCACAGGGTGGCTGGAGGTCATCTCCAGCGCCCGGTTCTGCGGTTGGGGAGAGGGTTTAAGCGCTCCCTCTCCCACTCCACCGCCTCCTTGGTGGAACTTATTTCCTCACAGAAGGAGGGGACGGCGTTCCACGATCTCTCACTCTGGTCCATAGACTGAACCACGGCCGGGAATGAGAAGGTCAACCAGTCCGACTGCCGCGATCAACTCACGGCGCTGCGATGCCCAGGCGGGGCAATCCGCCAAAGTGTGCAGCGCCGTCGCCGCCGACAACAACATCGTGGCAGTCGCCGCAGCGATAACATCCGGGCGTCGCCTGCCGGCCTATGCGACACGAGAACTGGTCAAAACAACCATGGCCAGTCATTACCTGTGTCAACCGGAAGGTGAGGGCGCCATGCCACCTCTCCAGCCACTCCTTAAAAACGGGACTTACCGACACGATCGTGGCGTGCCCGAACCGTCTTATATCAACCAGCTTAAGGCAGTATAATATCATTTAAAGTGATAAGTTTTGCGCCACTTTGTATAGTACTTTCGTACAGTTTTCGATATGATTTATGAACGCATACAAAATTATATGACCGAGAACCACTATTGTATATAATGGCAATAATATAAAAACTATTATTTTTAATCGCAAACGTAATTCGACTTAAACTCAGGAAATAAAATTTTTCTCCGATTCCTGGTATTTTTTGGCTGATAGTACACACGGCTACACATCAAGTTAGACACCCTATATACGCATAACTACGCTACAAACAAAATAAAGAATTGTCGGAAAGGGACAGTGCATAGTGGTGTCGATGTAATGCTAAGAATAGAGCGTAACAAAAATATTTAACGCACTCTCTCGCACGATTCGCAGCGCTCAACTTCTAATAGTTCAAAGTCCAAACAGTCTAGGTTGATGAGTCGCTGTGTGTACTAGTGGTGTAACGAATATTCGCATTCGCATTCGCGAATATTCGCATATTTCTTGATTCGTATTCGCAAATCTTATGCGAATATGAACGTTCGAAAAAATAAATAAGATGTCAATAACAAAAAGGTAAATCAAACAAAGAAATATTAATTTCTCGTGTTGTTGTTTTGTGTGTTTTGTGATGGATTTAAGTGCTTGGAAGTACATTAAAAGGTAAGTAATTGTTATTTTATTTATTATTGTAATGATTCTAGTAGCAATAGCAATGTTTTAATAATGTAAACGTTATAAAAACTTAAAATAAATAGTGGCCGGCGCGTGCTTTTCCGTGTCGTAATTATGCTTTTATCAGTCTAAACTAATAAGATTCTTATTAGAATTCTAATAATATTAACATATTTGTAAGTAATAATTTGTAATATAATATTATAAAATATATCAAGAAATATGAATGATTTGACTCTAAACAAAAAACGGACCCTTGACGCGCCGTTTTCATTTTATTTTGCCTAAGGATGATACAAGTGCTATACATTGTTAGAAAGGTATTGTTTTCTACTTATAGAAACAATATAATTAATAGTAAATTGTATTATTTCTACATTTTTGTCATGATTATTTGCCTATTTTCATAAGATGCCTTTTTAGATAGAATAATAAGCTGTATTTCTTTATTTATTTATTTGATTATCATAATTGAGTAGATTTCATACAATAAAAACCTAAAATTAACTATCACGTAGGCGCCAGATCGGCTTGACAATGCTCGGAATGAGATGCAAACGCTGACAAATGTGTGCGTGTGACTCGCGCGCTGATTAATCTGTCAAAATAAGACATAGATAAATGGCGCCAAATTCAAAAGTGAATAATTCGCATTCGCGAATTTTAACGGCAGATATTCGCATCCGCATTCACGAGTGCCTAAAAACTGACATTCGTTACATCACTAGTGTGTACATTTCATAGCCGAAAATAAAACATCTTTGTATAAGTTGTCATTCTTCTCTCTGTGTATGTGTTCTGTGGTACAGAACAGATTATATATTATTATGTTGATGTTATTGTGATCGATTTTGAGGTTAACTTTTATGAGAAGACACTTTTATTTTCTAGTTAACCTGAATTATCTTGATTTACTGTATCAATCAGACATTGCTTTTGTTTCAAACTTATTTAGTATTCAATATCACGACGTTTTATAATATTAAGTGAAATAAAATGCCTACTTGGAATCAAATACAATCTCAACTTAGGAATCCTAATAACCCGGTTGTATTTTTTGATATTACTGTGGGGACAACCGTAAGCAATATATTCTTAAGATGTTTGTTATTATAGTTTCAAAATATAACTCAATTACAAATTAAATAAAGAATCTCTACTATTTGTAGGAAATTGGGCGAATGATTTTTGAACTATTTGCTGATGTGGTACCGAAGACGAGCGAAAACTTTAGAGAATTTTGTACAGGCGAATATAGAAGAGATGGAGTGCCTCTTGGATACAAAGGTGCTACATTCCACAGAGTAATTAAAGACTTTATGATCCAAGGTGGAGACTTTGTAAATGTAAGTTTTGAATTGGTGTAATATCTATACTCACACTTTGAGTTGTTATTTATATAAACCTACAGTTTGTCTATTATTCAATCAAAAGATTATTTTGAATTAAATAACCTACCTGTATACAATTACTGGGAAGCATGTATTTTTAATTAAGCATAGATTCTGTGTGGAAATATTGTTTTCAAAATGCATGAGTCTCCAACTGAATATATTATTTCCAGGGTGATGGCACTGGTGTCATGAGCATCTATGGTGGCAGTACATTTGCTGATGAAAATTTTGTGTTGAAACATGATTCTCCAGGTCTGCTGTCAATGGCCAACAGTGGTAAAGACACAAATGGTTGCCAGTTCTTTATTACATGTGCAAAGTGTAACTTCTTAGACAATAAGCATGTGGTGTTTGGTCGTGTTATTGATGGACTACTTGTTATGAGAAAGATTGAAAATGTGCCTACTGGACCTAACAATAAACCAAAAATACCAGTAACAATATCACAATGTGGTCAAATGTAAATAAAAATATACTTTAATTATTTAAACTGTCTTTAATTACCTAGTAACAAAAAATTGAAGCTCAGCCTCATTGACAAACATTTACATATTACACATCATTGTGTAATTTCAACTTACACAATTATTCATCACAATAAATACATATACACCTTCCCATTCAATGGTCTAATTTGGATTTTTGTCTACTTTGCTAATACTATCAGTACTGAGAAGTAGATTTCTGGGTTGCATGGTGGCTGGGCCATATCGTCGGCCTACTTCCTTGATGAATGCTCCTTCCATCTGCCGAGCGACTTGGTCAAAAAACAAATTTGAAAAATGTGAGTGCAGCGCTGAACGGAATTCAAAGGTTATTTGGAAATCAATTACACAGGATTGTGGTTCTCTTTTAAGCCCTGGACTAAATCTCCAGAGGGTTAGCATATGGTGGAAGAGTCTACCATCTGTGCATTCTGCTTTCACCAAGTGTGGCTTGACTAGTGTGACATTTGAAGTATATGACTCATTTATTGGTGGAAAACCAATGATTAAATCTGCTTTTAAATTATCACTAGTTTTCTTTAATACTATAGATTTCTTACACCATGGTAGAAATTTGTAATAGTTCCCCACATCCGATACAACTTCAAACATTTGATCCATTGTATGTCTGAAAATAATTTAAAGTTAAAGATAAAACATGGTAAACAGTCTGTAGTTGATAATATCCTACATGAATCTGTCTACAAGATTATGTTTTATTTGTTAAATAAAAGTTTGCACTTTGTGTACAATGTGGAATTATAGATAAAATGTTTTGATTTTTGGTATCCAGATAATTTAAGCAATGTCTATATGTGTTATCCTACTGAAAGTAAAATAAATACTGATGAACCCTTTGATCCCCATGTCACAAAAGCAACAGCATGCTTTTGGTGCTAAGCTACAATTTCATCCTTTAATTTGTCATGTTATTGTGACAGTGGTGTGCTGGACGCATTTTGTTTTGTCATGTATATTGTTATGTGACAAAAAGTTAAAGCCATGTCTGCAAAGGACCAGCTCCTTTATTTTATATTAATGGTGCATAAAGCTATATAAGTGATATGAATTTGAATATGTATTCCTCCTTAGTCACACAGCTGTAGTGACTGATTGTACTGTATGGGGTTTCAGATCTATCAAATCTGGGATCCCAACATTGCAGGGCCACCTGAGTCAAGAAAGTCTCAGTAGTAACATGAAGGGTAAAATTGACCTAGTAAGCAGCAAATGATGATGAGGAAATGTTGGTGTAATACAAAGTGGTTTTCAATCACTTATAAACCTTAGTTTTAATAAAAATGAGTGTTTATTACAATTAAAAAATAAGGAAATAAGAGTTCCTTTATCTCTTAGTACAATGTGTTTTTGCATTGTCTGGTTTCTGGTTAATGAGTTAAAATGTATGTTGAAAACATTATAATATGTCAGTAAAATATAAAATGTATTTTTATGTTAGTAAGCATTAATTTCAGTTTTTATGTTTATACAAATGGACAACTAAAGTTATATTTTTAATGTCTTTAATTTAACTCTACATTAATCATTCAAGTGAGATTATTTTATAAACATGCAACATATTCACATAACTCTGCTGTCATTTACCTCCTCTTTATAGTCACCTACATCAACAAAATTGAAGTGTTCCAATGGGTGGAAAACCAATGTGTCACTTACTTTATGCAAATGAGTAATGCTCACTTAAGTGTAAATAATGGGTGATGGCAAGGGTATATTTTAAATCTATGGATATATATAATGATATAAAACAAACATAACATAATGTGTTAGCAACAATAATATTATTGGTAACTGATGTAATACAGTGCAATGTTTTTATAGATATGTAGGTATATAATTGAGAAAATATATATCTTACCCAACCAACTGCCTACCACAATATTCTCTAGTGCGAGATTGTTTTGGAAAACTTAGAAAAGTTCGTTTTTGTTCATCGATTCCACGGCAATGACAACTGACGTTGCCAATTGGTCTATTTACGTAATGACCCTGAAAACTATAGGAAGACATTAGAAATGATGATTATTTTTAATCAAGGTCAAACATATGTAAATTATTTGCAACAAGTAGTGATGAAAATTATTTTCTTCATATCGAACATATAAGAAATTACATACCTGTAAAATACACGGTTCCATGGGAGAATTCGACTGAGGCTGCAACTTTTTGATAAAACCATTTTAAATAATTATTTATTCTACCTTTGTCAGTTTTATGAATTACGAAATTGGTACATAATTACAATAATTACATTCCTACTGGTCAAGTTTCGTTCTCCTTATAATCGCTTCATTTTTTCGTCATTTTGCAAATATTTTTGACACAAGGACTTATCACTGCGAAAAAGGTTGCTAAACACTGTTTTGACAAGATTTTTGCAATCGAGTTGTGACCTCTTGTTTGTCACTGTCAGAGCAGAGGCCTAACAGTGTTACCAGCGCATAAATTCTAAATAGTATAAAAATAACTAATTCCGTCTTTAATATAAAATACTACTAATAATACGTATTTATCACCAACCACTATTATAATAAAAATATTAATAATTAACAAACTAAACGGAAAATTTTAAAATGTGATTATGTACTAACTTAGTAGCTGCCAAGAGTTTGGCAGGGGTACCTTTTTTAATTATGAGGGAAGTAGAGATCACGCGGGGATCAAGATTTTGATGAGTACAATTTCCGCCTGCGTCATATTTATTGCGAAAAATAGGCCAAGCATTCCATGCAACAACCGCAGAGTCTTACTTGAGCATTTGGCAATGGCCACACTTTATCTGTCATACCTAACGTGACCATACGTCCCACTTTCGGCGGGACAGATCTGATTTCAGGCTGTCTGTACGTGTACCTACCTACATTCGTTAAATTCAAAAAGCGCGGGTGACAGCGGTGTCAGAGGGAGACTGAAATGCGAGAGTTTTATGTTTGCCTTTGAATGTAGTTAAATGTCGCAGTTCTGAAAGCCATTTTAATTAAGTAGTCTAACATCAACAAATAATGTGAGAAGCTCCATTCCTATTTAAAAAAACGAATTAGTTCCGCCGATAAATATAAAACTAATGCGTTTGCAACTGAAATATAAATTAAATTTACCTGCA
Source organism: Catocala fraxini (assembly GCA_930367265.1). NCBI lineage: Eukaryota > Metazoa > Arthropoda > Insecta > Lepidoptera > Erebidae > Catocala > Catocala fraxini. The sequence continues at coordinate 10,842,735 of OV884032.1, forward strand.
TAATATTAAAAGATTATTGTTATATATATCCTTGTTTTTGAATAAATAGTAAAATAAGTTCTTATTTTTGCTAAAGCCTGAAGACCAAGTCTGACAAAAGAAAATGGACACGTTAGTCATATCGCCTGCTGTCAATGTCAAAGCTACGATCATGTTCTGTCAAAGCCAAACGTTAAAAGCACGTGTGGTTATACTTTTATAAACTCGCTCGGTTTCGTCATTTCGTGTAGTCAATAAAGGAATACCTAAAAGAATATTGAATAAAATAGTACCGTTTTTTATTATTACATTTGAGTGATATTTTAAGTCTGTATAGTTCAATATGGGTCGTAAAGCTAAATTCGATGAAACTAAAAAGATGAAAAAGGGTCCCGGCCGAAAAGCGCGCAAACAACCTGACCCAGTGTTTAAAAAGGCACTTTGTAAGTAAAATATCCCTCAGATACATCAGTTAATAATCAAAGTATCTCTTTTCGGAACAGCATTGTGCTTAGAATCAGATTTATAGTAAATCATGTGCTATTGGAGTACATATTTTGGTTACTGTTTCGTACTTCCAACTACGTTGTAGTCTCGAGGTTACATTCTATATTTAGTAATTATATATTTGTTGTGCTCTCTAGAATAAGTATTAAGTTCAATGTACAAAATGTTAGTATGTAAAATAAAAATATTTTATTATTACTCATATAACCTAAAATTATAAGTGATACTAGCAGTCATTCCACGATACTGCGCCGATTTTTATTTTGAAGACATATACTTGCATTACTAAAAACGATAACTGATTGAGTTGATGTTCAGACTTCTGTGTCCAGATGCAATGATGTCTCCATTGTGTATTGTTTCAGTTAAGACTAAACAGAAACAGTTCTCGATTAGACCTCTAGATAGAATATTGCAAAGATTATGATAATGTAACATTCAAATTTGTTTATTAACATTTATACTGCACATTCAGTTTACAAATGTTACTAATTTAAACATAAATTAAATATTTGTTAAGCCTATGTATTCATTCAAGATTTATAAGGGATAAGCTTTAATTTTCCTTTACTTTATGTGCTATTACAGTAGAAGAAGATAATATTGACAAAAAGCTTACTCATAGGCAAAAACAAAGAGCAGCAAAGCGCTCAAAGAAGAAGGCAGAACTGGCTGAGAAGAGAAAAGCTTTAAAGCAAGCAAAGAAGAATGTTGCTAAGCAGACTGAGGTTGAAGTTGATGATAATGCTGAAAATAGCTCCGATGAAGAAGCACCTGAAGGTACTATCTAAAATGTATCAAATTACTGGAGTACACAAAATATTTTTGTCATCACTGACTAGAAACATGTTAAGTGGTATGGAATGCATGTGGCTTAATATCTGCTGTTAACACATACAGCTTCACATTTTTTTAGCAGATGGCAGGTTTTTTATTAATAATTAAATTATATTTTTGTTTTATGTTGATTAATATTTATTGGCTTTGTTTTTAGTTTTATTAGCTTATGTCAAACCATATAAAGTTAAAGGTGAACTTAACTGTCTTTATTAAAATTTTAAAACTTCACCTTTTTGTGGATATTGTTTCAATATCCACAAAATGTCTTGGGACATAACTGAAGCTTACTGTTTTGGTGTCTTAACATAACAATGAATTTTAAATAAATTCACTTTACTTAAAACAGTAAAAATTACAAATGGATAATATATTCTTTTTATTGGGTGCTTACTTCAAACCAATCTTGCTAGATTAATAAGATACATTTTTTTTAATACAATCTTTGAATGACTCCTAATATGCCTAGAAATTATTCCTGTGTTAATCTATAAACCCATTCAGGATTTACAGAATAATTATATCATCTTATTGATGATATAATTATATACATATAGTAATACTAGATGTGCCCGCAGTTTCACCCGCGTTTATAGTTACTGCGCCGCCCCCGTGGGTCGTAGCGTGATGTTATATAGCCTAGAGCCTTCCTCGATAAATGAGCTATCCAACACTAAAATAATTTTTCAATTCAGACCCGTAGTGCCTGACATTAGCGCGTTCAACCAAACAATATAGCTTTATAATATTAGTATAGATATAATTATATACATATAGTAATATACTACCAATATGCATATATGTAGTGGCAAAATTATTGTAAATACAAGATGTTGTTACTGCAGGTTTCACAGATGAAAATAAAGAATGGTTGAAACCCAAGCAGAAAAGCAAACCGAAACAGAAGAAATATGATTCTGATGCTGAAGATGATGTTGATGATGACAGTGGAGAAGATGATGAAGAAGGATCAGAAGTGGAAGAAGATTCTGATGATGTTGATAAACCACAGAAAAAAAGTAAAGGAGAAAAATATAAGGTTAGTAATAAGTACCTACTTGGTTCTTACTTACAAAACACTATCATTGGGAGAATTTGTACATATTAAAAGAGATTGTTCCTCGTCCATACGTTGTTTGCCCCAAAACCAACAGCGAAGAAAGAATTATTAATGTGTTCTATTATACTTGGAGTATAATAGAACACATTAATAATTCTTATGCTCACGAAAACAACATTTTATGATGGACACTTCAGAAAATAGATTTGTTTAAAATTAAAACTAAGATTTTGAGGTTATTTCTCTTAAGCGGCGCGGGCATGCCGCATGTCGGCGCGCGGTTGACAAATTGTAGTATGCTTTATTATTGTTGCCTGACCAATTACTTAAAAGTAATCCTACCAAAAGAATGGGAGGGAGGCCTATGTCCAGCAGTGGACTGCAGCTGTGCTGAATTGACTTGTGGAGTTGTTGCGTAGCAGAAGGAGTAAGCCAAAATGAAATGCAGTGGTATGCGACAACGAATAGTTTATTCCCCACAGGTTTTGGTACAGGAATGTCTACAGCACAGATATCGATAGGCGTAAGCGTAGTAGCAAGGCAACTTAAGAATTACTACGATATTGTAATATATAAAGAAGCTCGCGTAAGCGCGGTGCGTCGGCAGACATGCACGGGGTACGCGTCGTGAGGTTTTGACTCAACTGCCGGCCTCGCCCGCGCCGAGCTCTGGAATGTTCCAAGCTCCGCCTGTTCGCAAGAGCGAGGCCATGCGCGTGAGCAGGATGGCAAGTGCAGATCGTATACCGGCCGACGCATGGACTCGCTAATATGAAATCTGGACTGTTTGTCCAGTTGTACAATGCTATATTTATGTATATAGTTTTATTAGGTATTTAACAGATAATTTTTTTATTATAAGTATTTATATAAACACAGTTATACACGATTCAGTTTACACATATTTAATTTGAACTATAGGTAATATAACATATGTAATTTAACAATAAGTAATTAACTACGTCACAGACTGATTGGTTGCATTTTACCATTGCACTATGGTTCGTCTAGAACAAGCTAGGTAGACAAAATTATTTGTTATGGTTTTTATTTATAAATGAGGTTATCAAGCATAGATGTAAGGCTCTTTGTACTTTTTTGAGGACGATTTGTCATTTGAGCAGGTATCGTAAAAAAAGAACAATGGTCAGGAATATGTACGCAATATATATTTTTAAACATTTTTATAAAATAAATTTTCTAAATGTATATATATGTATACTATAAAATTTAATAGCAGATACATAAAATACTTGAAAACTAAATCTATCACTTATTATCAGATGAATCATCCCTTGAATAGTCATTCATGATCATGAGTGGCAGAACTATGAAAACTAGAAACTACACTAACATTTTGTTCCTTACAGCTAGGATGAACTATTATATCTAGGACTTGAAGTAGGGAACGTACCTATTTTATTCCGGGGAACTTTTCTTAAACCGTTTATTAATCTGTTCATCTGGAGGATAGCAGGCTACTTTAGCCGTTCTAACACTGTACATTGACGGAAATATCTTATATCCTGGTTTTAATGCTTCCCTGCGGAGTGTGCTTATAGCTATGGCTACTTGAATTACTGTCAACATAATACGCTAAAGCTTCCTCGCTTGTCAAACACCTGGGGGCACTTGTTTCACTCGATGTTCCGGTTATTGAAGGGCCACCAGTTAAATTAAAGATATATTAATTTGACGTGCTACACTTCTCTGATCCGACAATTGCGCTGACACCTCTGCAGCGTAAATTATTTCACTAGCACTTCTGGACTATAAGAAGGTCATTTACACGTCGTCTTTTCGTTTTAAGACTGGAATCTGCAAACTCTTTAATGGGTAATCCAGGTCCCGATTCTGTAGATGTACTTGGCTTCGATAAATAAATGGACACAGTGGAAGATATGTCAACATCCTTCAGTCACGTCGAATTCTTCTCTAGGAACCGCTCTCGGTTTCTTCCACAGCTGCTACACTTTTTAGCCAATTTTGACTGAATGTTTTGAGATAATGACCTTGACCTCTCTCAGAGACTGCTCCGTAATACCATCAATGTCTCGAAGATATAAACCGAAAGAGCTCCTCATTCCGCGGGTCCTTCGGGTTATTCAGCCATTCTTCGAAAAATCCATTATTGAGACGGTGAAAATTGTTAAAAGAAAAAGAAAGAAAATAGTTGTGCAAATATTTTTCAACAAATCACTACTAGATACTTATGAGAATCATATATGATAGTTTCTACGGAGTGGCCATGTAATTATTTGACCATTGAATTTAAAAAACTGGGTCCACTTTATCTAAACATTTGATTTAATATAATTACAGAAAGAAGTTCCTGTACAAAAAATTTACTAAAACAAAACTACTTACCCTTATTTACACAATCCATTCCAAAAACACTATCATAAACTTCTTTTAGTGACATAAACAATGTTTTCATATGGTTTTAAAATGCAAATGAATGCGCTTTGAATTATAACATTTTATATACTTACCATAATGACGCTCCTAATAAAGGTAGTAAAGAAAATTAATAGGTGTATTCCTTAATGTATAGGGCTTATGAGTTCGGATTAGTAATTAGCTAGTAGGAGTTTAAGGGTCGTTTTTGTCCATCTAGCTTGTTCTAGACGAACCATAGTGCATCATGCTGAAAACAATGTTTTTCACTAATATAATTACTACGATTAAATAACTGTCTGTAGCTAAGTATGTGACTAGACAAACAGAGATCTGTAAAATATTTACGTAGGTGCTTAAATATCAATATCATCTGAAGTTAATGTTAAGAATATGTCTTCTCTCTTAGCCTTTATTATTCCCAAGTCACTTGGTGTCGGCTTTTCTGGTCTAACCGGATTTGACTGGATATCAGTTTTTACACGGAGCGGCTGCCACCTGACCTCCGCAACCCGAAGGCTAACGATACCCTAAGGCTAGACCAGTGTCAGGATATTAGAGGGTACTGACTTTCCCAATAACGACTGCCATAGATGTTTATGGCAGCCGGGACCGACGGCTTAACGTGCTCTCCGAGGCACGGAGCAGGCGATAATTGTCAATCAATACGCACATAATTTCGAAAAGTCATATAACTTCCGAAAGTCAGAGGTGCGCGACGTGGGTTCGAACCCGAGACCCTCTGCATTGCAGTCTGTTGGTCTCCCCACTGAGCTATCGCTGCTACGAATTAAGAATATGTACCTAAATAATAATAAAACAATGCATTGAGCAACGCTCGGTGTCGCCCAAGATGGCGGCATCGTCGACGTTCTTTGTTCCGGTACTCTTAAATATTAAATAAGAAACGCCAAGTGTCCATTTGATACGTAAAGCGGTAATAAGTATATTAAAATATAATAATATTTATTAACTAAATTAAATGCTTGTTGGTCTTGGGGCAAATAAGAACAATCTTCTTAACCATTATTTTAAATTAGCTTGCTTATATTATCAAGTATTTATTTTATAGATATATTCATTAAAATCCATTTAAATTACCATTAATACTTTAAGAGTTATCAAAGAGTCTCCAAATTCATAAAATAGATGAAATTTAAATTATGGTATAAGGTCTTACCTAGTTCTGTCCTACTTGTCAAGCAATATAAAAAAAGGCCCTGGCAATTTTATTGAAAATACTCAGAGAATAAGATACTATTAATAATACATTTTTATTAAAATGAATTTATCTGTTAACTACACTGAATAGATATTTATATCCTCCATGTTAATACATGTCAATTTGTGTCCTAAACACACAACATAATACATATATGTTTAGGACTTACATTTTGATAAGTAACTTAAGTCGATTTTTCAGTAGGATTATCAAAATTTCCTTATTTTTATTTACAATTTACATTAATACAAAATGCTCTTTTAGGTTGGAACATTGGATGATTTATTTAAAGATACAGATGACGAAGCAAATGTCGATGCCACATCGGATGATGAAGATGCTAGTGGTGGTAAATTACAATATGATTCAGATTCCAGTGACGCTGACAAAGATAGTGAGGATGATGACGATGATGATGATGATGATATGTTACCTATAGAAAAAGCAAACTTGAAACTAAAAAAGAAACAAAAGATTGAGAAAAGGCTTGACGATAAAGAAATGCAATTAAATATTGCCAAACAAGATGTCTTTGCATTTCCCTCTGAGGAAGAATTACTAAACCCTACAAGCCTCCAAGACGTACACCAGAGGATCAAAGATGTTGTTACCGTTTTGGGCGATTTTAGTAGATTAAAAGATGGTGATAGGTCACGCTGCGAATATACAGATTTATTGCTAAAAGATCTCTGCATGTATTACAGTTATAATGAATTCCTTATGGAAGTGCTAATGCAGATATTCCCAATACAAGAACTTGTTGAGTTTCTGGAAGCCAGTGAAGTGGCGCGACCATTGACCATAAGAACCAATAGTCTTAAAACTAGAAGAAGAGATTTGGCTCAAGCACTTATCAATAGAGGTGTGAATTTGGACCCTGTTGGAAAATGGAGTAAAGTAGGTCTAGTTGTCTATAGTTCGACAGTGCCAATTGGTGCTACACCCGAATATTTGGCAGGACACTACATTCTTCAAGGTGCATCGAGTTATTTGCCGGTGATGGCTTTAGCGCCGCAAGAGAATGAGAGAATATTGGATATGTGTGCAGCTCCTGGTGGTAAGGCGTCACATATTGCTGCTATCATGAAAAATACTGGAACGTTATTCGCAAATGACGCAAATAAAGAGAGAACTAAGGCAATTGTGGGTAATTTCCATCGATTGGGTGTAGTGAATGCTGTCATTTGCAACCATGACGGTCGTGAGTTTCCCGATGTTATGAAAGGTTTTGATAGGGTGTTGTTAGATGCACCATGCACTGGTACTGGTGTTATTGCTAAAGATCCGAGTGTTAAGACGACTAAAGACCAGAAAGACATTCAGAGGTGTTTCAATATACAGAGACAGCTTCTTTTGGCTGCTATTGACTGCTGCAGTGCGAAGTCGAGCAGTGGAGGTTACATTGTGTACTCTACTTGTTCAATCTTGCCTGAAGAAAATGAATGGGTAGTAAATTACGCATTGAAGCGTAGGAATGTTAAGTTAGTGCCTACTGGACTTGATTTTGGAACAGAAGGTTTTGTCAAATACAGGCACCACAGGTTCCATCCATCTCTAAAACTGACAAGAAGGTTTTATCCACACACACATAACATGGATGGTTTCTTTGTGGCGAAATTTAAAAAGTTCTCTAATGTCATTGTAAGTATTACAGAACTTGCAAAGTATTCATTTATTCCTTCTAAGTTAATATAGTATAATGGTTGATGTTATTATTTTAGCCGGAGCCGTTTAAGGATGAAGATGACGAGCTAGAACCCAACGTAGAAAATGGTGATGTTGAGTCTGGTGACGAAAAGGCAGAGGGCTCTACTAAGAAACAATCACCTGTCAAAAGACCAGCACCATCAGATGGCCTCCAGCCTCAGAAAAAGAAAAACAAACCCAATGTGGAACAAAAGTAATATTTCGGACCTTTTAATATGATCAAATACATATAATAACATATACAGATATTTACACATTTTCATTGACCACATTAAAAGATACTACAGCTTGATTTTTAAATAGGCCTAAATAAACAATTCTTTTATATATACATTGTATATGAAGAATTAGTAGTAATATTTATAAATTCATCAGATTTTATCATACACATTGCATAGGTAATATTTAATATCAGCAGTTATATAAGCTAATGACTGTTGAACTGCCTAGCAGTGGTGTTACTCTGAATTTTGACTATCTTACGCTTTAACGTCTCGTGACCTGTTTCGAATGACAACATCGCAAATAAGTGGCATATAATGAGGTTTTAAATGTAATTCATTCAATTAGACTCACACATACATTATCACATCAAAATACATTACGAGATTAAATAAATAAAGTAAAAGTGTATCATAGATGAGTATATCTGTAGTCCTTTTATTTTGTAAATAAAGGATCAAAACATTTTGCTACATAGATAACAATGCAATTGATAACATTTGCGTGTTAACATAGAATAGTGTTGATAGATACTGTCATCATACTATAAATACAAAAGCTTTGTAATTTATAAATCACCAATTTACATATCTCTAAATGTATTTTCAATGCACGGCACTAAGTATTAGATAACTAGACAATGGAAAAAACATCGTGTCTGGCTAGCTAGTATGCCTTTTTCCATTGTATCTTGATTCCGGCACTTGAAAAATATATCAAGCAATTAGTCGATGACTTAAATATATTATTATATTTCCCCATTTAATGTCGATTAGGCAATCTGATGCTCTGATGTGACAATCTTCACGCATGACACATACCACGACATCATTGGTACTCATAAATGCTAAAAGCGTGTAATCGTAATTTGCTATTGTACTTTCCTACTTACTTTATTCTGCTTTCTAATTACAGAAATGTCAGTAATAAAGGGAGCAATGACTCCGAACCCACCGAGAATAATATAAAGAACAAGAAGAAAAATCGAAAATCTAAGAAGAATAAACAACAAACAGAAGCTCCTAATAGTGTAAAAGATAAAGGTCAGACTAAAAGTGTAAATAACAAGTCTGAAGAACAGAAGACACAACAACCACAAACTAAAAAGGATAAAAAACCAGCTAATTCTGTAAATTCTGCGCAAAATGTAAATGTGAATAACAGTAAAAGCAATCAAAATAATACTGCCGCAGCACCGCCAGTGCAAAGTCCGAATAAAAACAAAAAGAAGAATAAAAATAATAAGGGTAAACAGACTGGTAATCCACAAAGTCAGGTCATTAACAAAAATGGAAATAAAATAACAGAGAATGTGGAAGCGGCAGCTGCAAAGAAATTGAAAAATCAATTAAATAAAAAGAACAAACATATTGGTCAAATACATTCTAATAAAGACAAAAAAGCCGCCAATGAGCGTGTGGGTAAAAAATTCAAAAAGAATAAATAATCAATATGAAGACCTGTAAAAAATGCTATAGTATGTTTAGTAGTTTTAGAATTGTGGAATGTCTTGTTTGCAGTTGATCAGTAAAACTAATTAGCAAGTGACAACGTACAAATATGTATGCTGTTACCAATCGTCCACAGAATTGATGACGAAAGATTTATGTAAGAATCTTTACGTTAATTTACCACTAAATTCTACCTGAGCTAACATGAGTGTTTTGTTCTATAACTTGTAACAGTTAGGCGTGATTCTAAATTTAAATAGGTAGTATCTTCTTTCACAGAGATTTTAAAACGCCACTTGTAAGGTGTAGTTTAATTATTTAATTACTGGGATGAAACCCAGCGATAAAAAAATACACATAAACAAACATTGACAATTTATTTAACACTACAGCCAAACTCGTGTCATGCGGTATGTTAATGACGTTATAAAAGTAAAAACCAAGCACCATCGACAATCTTAGCCGTTGTTATTGATTAACTAGGAAAGTTAATTATAAGGACACCTTGCTGATACAATTTATTTATGTGATGGGCCATTACAGGGAGTTATTTATAATAAGTAATATCCATTTATTGTAACAAAGCATGCACAGTTCTTAAACTATTACAATTTATAAAATAAGTTGTATTTTATATTGATAATAAAGTCATTAAATATTTTTGTGATGTGAATTGTTTTCCCATTTACTTTTTTATCATTGAACGTTAAAGTGACAAACTAATCTAATTCCAAATTAAAATCTTCTGATTTACTATTCATATAAACTACATTTTCGAAGTATATAAGCCTGAATTTGACATATTATTTTAATAACAATAATAAGAAATCTATAATCATAAAAAATCTGTAAACCTTTATCATATTAATTTAAAAATTCTAAAAGGTATGGTTCATAATAATGTATAAGAATGCTAGCATACTTAATTTACTTATAACGACGTTATAACCCTCTTGTAAGATTCATGTATGACATGGTCAAAAGCGGTGTTGCCCGTTGGCCAGATTGATGGTTAGATTAGGTTTACCAATTTTAGATATCAGTTTACTAGGGACTAACTGTTTATAGGTGCTATAAATGAATGCCAGCTGTTGGAAAACTTGGGAACAACCAGCGATACACGGTTTGAAATAGCGACATATATATGTGAAATACCTACTCTGAATTGACTTTACGGATGGCGTACATAGTGGTTTAAGTACCACTTGAACCTCGAAACGAAAACGGACCACGAAACGTGAGTTTCGAACACTTGGCACTTTGGCTTGGCGTAGCGAGTAGGTATGCTATTTTTTTTACTTGGAAGGGTGCATTGACTCATATCCCTCCGCGGGGGCGGGCGGAGGGGTTATGTCGGACCCACCGGGGTAAAAGAGAAAAATGGTAATGAAGATAATAATGGACCTCCCGGAATACCGACTAAACCTACTACGGTGTTCCTCGACAAAACCGCAATCGACGGGGCCGCGCGAATCACTTTCACACGTGGTCACGACCGCGCCGAGGTTTTGGCCCGCCGTATGCAACGGCAGGCCACTATACAACAAGACTAGCCTTTAGTCACCTCTAGATTAAAGCCCTACTGTCCCCCTTTGTGGCGGAACGGACACACAACACAGAGGCGCGCGTGGAAACACGCACGTCGCCACTCGGACCTGGTGTCGATTGGGAACCCACGAAGCCCACCACCCCCAGGTCAAACCTCAGGGTGGCTGGAGGTCACCTTGCGCCCTTCGGCGACCGGTTCTGCGGTTGGGGAGAGGGTTTAAGCGCTTCCTCTCCCGCTCCGCCGCATCCCTGATGGACATGACTTCCTCACAGAAGGAGGCGACGGCGTTCCACGACCTCTCGCTCCGGACCATAGATTGAACCACGGCCGGAAGCGAGAGGGCAACCATACCGACAGCCGCGATCAACTCACGGCGCTGCGATACCCAGGTGCGCCTGTGTGTGCAGCGCCGTGTTCTCAACAACGTCGCGGCAGTCGCCACAGTGGTGACAACCGGGCGTCTCTTGCCGACCTATGCGACACAGGAACTGACCAAAACAACCATGACCAGTCATAACCTGTGTCAGCTGGAAGGTGAGGGCGCCATGCCGCCTCTCCAGCCACTCCTCAAAAACGGGTCTTACCGCCACGATTGTGGCGTGCCCGAGCGAGTAGGTACGCTCCGCCAAGTGTTCGAAACCCAAACGGGACAAAAATTGTGAGAGCCAAGTCTGAGTGTTCTTTGAGTCCGTTATTTGTAATGTTCCCCCGACACAGAATTTATTATTAGTATGACGGTCGTTTTTAGAAAATACCTTATTTGCCGGAACATCCGATAAAAGAAGAGAAGACTTGGTCACCCATATGCCTTTTCTCAGTCTATCCCAGCTCCATTGATACTTTGACCATGGTACTTGAAACTAGGCGGACAAGTAATCAAATAGAGACCATGTTAAAAGTTGCTGTCTAATTGATGCAAATTTTGTCAAAATTTTTATGAGCCAGAAGACACAAACTGCTCGCCGTGCCCACGTGCCACACGGTTGCACGGGCTATATCACCGGTGCAGTGTGTACTCTCTGCGCTTAATATTTTGGTGGAAGCCAACCCGGACTGTGATATTTTCGCTGACGTCTTGAAAGTAGTCATGATTGTATGCAATGCTTTTTGTGAGAAGCTAACTTAATTTTATATATTTAAATATCTGTGTTAAATATACACTTATAATTAATGCAATTGGTTTATGTAGCTAACCGTTCGAATTTTATTAAATAAATTAATTAAAATCGTTTCTCCTGGCCTTGGGACTTCCTAGTCTTCCTACCCGTTATTAAGCAATGCGCACTCCACTACAGCATTTGTTTAATCCAGTGATCATCAATCTTTCGACTGATATGATAACGTTATAAGCAAAGTTAGGGATCCTAATCCCTAACGTTTATAAGTCCTATATCATTATAAAAGGTATTTTTAAGGTGAAGTTTATAAAGATATTTAAATCGTCACAGGAACATAAAATGTTGAACAGCTTTTAATAAAACTAATCACACAGATAGACCATGGCTTGGTTGTACACGCAGGTCATTCTGGTACCTACTCTATTCTGGTACTAGCGACACGCCCTGGCTTCGCACGGGTAGTACAAAACCTTAACCTTATGACCGCCTCAGTCATGTATACATGACAAAGCAAAATATGTCCAGTACGCCACGGTCACGACTACATGACAGACTGAATCACTCAGTCTAGGTATTGATGGCAACTGCATGAAAATCCGTTCAGTAGTTTTTGAGTCCATCGCGAACAGACAGACGCGGCGGGGGACTTTGTAGTTTTATATAATAATAATACATTTATTTCGGACATAATCCATATAAGTTAGTAACAATTTTCTTACAAACTATGTTAGTAAAAAGAAATAAATTAAGCATACATTACAGTTTTCCCGTAACGATGCCTACCCAGTGTGCCTGTATAGGACAATCATTACGGGAAGCAATCATTTGCAGAATGCTGTTGGTGCTACTACGCAATCTCTGAAACAGTGACGCCGCTTTTTTTCGCATTATAGCGTGAAAACCGTCAACGCGCGCAACTGCAAACATCTGCGACGCACTGCAATAACGCGGTAGCCCCAACAACATTCTGAAAGCGTTATTACATGTTTCTTTTTCGCTGGATTCACGTGTGCGAAGCGGTGGCCAGAATCTAGACCCATAAATGTTTTGGAATAATCACTTCCCAATGACGATGGGGACAAAATACCCATTTCATTATTTTTCTTCGACGAGAAGAGAGAAAGATCCTTATTAGTAACTAGATCTCGCGTAAATGTAGGTTAGGTTAGTAATAGTAGGTACTTTTTCTGGATGAAGGGTACCCTATGTTCTATTTTGTTCCCCTGACTACATGTAGGTATGCGAAATTTCAAGATGTTCGGTTGGGTAGTTAATGTGTAAAAGCGTAACAAAGAAACAAACAAACTCCCATTCGCACTTTTAATACTAGGTTTTGCCCGCGGCTTTGCTTGCGTTAATGTAGATTTATGTTAAGATAGGTTTTTTAGTAGCCTATATGTTATTCTGATGTACAATAATACTGTAACGTTTCATCAAAATCCGTTCTGTAGTTTTTGCGTGAAAGAGTAACAAACATCCATACATCAGCGCACCAAATATTTTGTATCCAAGGTCTTTATATGTAAATACCTATGTTTGACAAATAAATGATTATGATTATTATTATGATTATGATTGTGATTATTATGATTATGATTATCCATCCATCCTCACAAACTTTCACATTTATAATATAAGTAGGATAGGATTAGTTAGGATTAGGATATTAGATATTTTAACTATAACTATGTATATAGTCACACATTCAAAGTAAACTCACATAGGTACATGTATATGTATGTGAGTTTACACTGACTATACTCCATTTGGTTAGGTATTTAACTAAAGGTAAACAATCTTGATGTGATTTTTACACTAACACTTATTAAACATAAACTACTGCTTAAAATAATGGTTCAATTGATTTAGTAATCGTTATTGTTGTATTTACAATGACCTTTAGCAGCATTTTATTTTTAAACAGAGTTTTTAGATATAAAGATAAAAAAGACACATCAAGATTGTTTACCTTTAGTTAAATACCTAACCAAATGGAGTATAGATTTCAAGATTGATGTATTTTAAACTGGCTATGACTTGTTCACTTTACTCTGTCCATGGTATATATATATATATATATATATATGGACAGAGTAGTTCATTAGGAAGGTTTAGGTGTATAATTGTTAAGGTTTTGTACCTACTACCCGCGCGAAGCCGCGGTGGCTCGCTAATATGTAATAAAGAACCAACATGCTGTATAGACCGATCAGTTTAGGTACAAAGTACAAATTGTGTATTATTTTACAATCTTATGATTTTGCGGTGACTGATTCATATATGTACATACTTCTCATGCTTATTGCCTCGAAGATTGTATTAGAGTGTATACATTTACATTTGTCTGCTATGATTGTAGGTCTTACGGCTTATAGCCTACGCTGCACTATATCACACAGCATAGAACTCTGTGCTGTTACTGAGAAATTCTTGATAAAGGCTCCAATAGTATTATTAGGGTTCCGACCCGGGAATTGAATCACAGAGTTCATGCACAGCACTTGCATTCACTACCCCGCTGCACTATACAGGCTCCATCGATCTTTATCTTTCATGTCACTATAGATTATATCCTTAAAAAATATTTTGTTAAAGTATTTTCAATATCGGCCTGCAATTATTAACGCAGAAATCGATGAACATGCATAAAAAAACATACAGCCCAACATCGAGCCTTCTCCTTTTTTGAAGTCGGTTAATTAATTTCAATATATCATAGATAACGTAGGTACAAGAGTAATAACAAGGGGGGCCTAGCCTTAGCTAAGGCATTGGACTTGCGTGCGAGAAAGAGAGGGAGAATACAAATATTTCACCAAGAATCGTCGTATTGAAATATTTGTATTCTCTCTCTCTTTCTCGCACCTAAATTACCAGGTGATATTCATATTAAGTACATCGGTACTTAATATGAATATCCCCTGGTAATTTATAAACTAATCATACAAACATGTCTTTATGAAGAACACACGTTTGACAAATAATGTAATTAACAAAACTGTAATAAATACTAATCTAACATTATAATATTAATATCTATCATATCAAAACACATTCAATAATCATTTTCTTCTTCTTGAACGTCATATCGCATTTTGTAATCTTTAAGCTCAAAATCTAGAGGTGAATTATTCTCGGTCGTATAGAGTAGCGCGTTTTCGAATCTCTCTTTTTCGTCATCTATATTTTTTTGTTGTTCTACCATATTTAGTTTATATCTTACTAGACAGTCAGCTAAGTATGCAATCGGATCCGTTGGTCGATGCAATATTACATTGGCAATGCATTTCTTCAAAGCTGGGCCAACAGCCTCTTGTAAATATTGGTTATCCTCTATAACTAAAGGTTTTCTTATATAGGGTTCATGGTAATATACCTTTTTAGAATTTTTTACTAGATTACTTATGCCGTCGAATTCATATTCACTGGTCCTACCATCCTCGTGATATATATGTTTACCTTGTTTATCGATATAATACCTACCTAGGCAATCATAGAAATATTCAGTGCCATTTATGACTTCCTTAATTTTAAATAGGATGCCAGTATTATTGAGTAAATATTCACTTGCATCGTCGTGGGCTTTGTACACACGTTGGCTTTTGGAATTGAGATAATATCGGCCGCAATCATCATAGAAATAAGGATGATCTTTATCATCTTTAACAAGAACAAGTTCATTTTTTTCATTTAACTGGTATAATTCATTGTTTTTACTGTATATTTTTCTTCCATATTTATCGACAGTGAATTGTCCTACAGTATCAGAAAATACTTCTTTCAAGTCAGCTACGCTTAGAATGGATATAATTGACTCGTGATCCCGGAATTTGATAGCGTTGTTCCAAAGCTTTATCAATCGTTCTACGAGCTGAAGTCGAGCATCAGGTGGTAATATATGGTTAAATATACGGTCTTCATGTCCATATACATCATCTTCAGAAACCCCAGCATGCTGCTGCGTCATGCCTTTTTTAATATTTTGCAACGATTTTACTTTATCTTTTAAGTACATAATCCTATGCCGTAAAGCCATAAGACCAGGCGAAGTTTGATTTTCTAATTTACCTATACGATCTTCTAAAGCTTTTATTTTGATTACAAGTCTTGTGATTTCTAATTCTTGAATTGCACTAACTGGAATAGTTTGACTTGGTTTCGACTTTAAATGAATTAAGCTAGTTATTCTTTGCGATTCCGGATCAGGAGCACTTGAAACTTCGTCAATTATTTGCTTTAAAATTTTTGTAAGGTCACTTGATACAATGGGTACCCTTAGATAAAGAACTTTAGAATAATGTAATGCTAAATTATCGTATTGCCTGTCCAGCCAGAATAAAAGCTCTTCTATTTCATCGTGTATTTGGTTAAAATATTCTTTTGTGTCTGCCTGTTTAAGGATGTTTTCTTGTTTCTCAACTAGAGTTTTGTGATGGATTTGTTGGATTTCGAAGATAATATCTAAATTTGTCGACATTAACAGCTTTTCTTCGTATGTCAAAGCAGTTTGCATTCTTTCATAAAAGTTATGTAGGTAGTCATATCTATTGTCAAGACATTTTATAGTAAAATCAATTGCTCTAAGTATTACTTCACGAGGCATGCTTTTTAAATTCTTTCTGAACTTTTCTAACTTTTTAACGGCATATAACCATTCGTAGTGAAATTTATGTACAAATTCTAACGCCTCCCCTGGCGGTATATTCTCTTCTACATATTGCGACACGTTTAATAGCGAATTATAGATATAATCAGCAAAATCAGTTTCAGTAAAGAATATGACAGGATATTGGAATGAATGTTCTATTTCATTAGTTACGTTAAATAAAAATATAATTGAATGCCGGGCAGCCATTTCAATATATTTTTAATAAAAATAATCTATATAAAAATAACTACGCCTTCGAAAAAACATTTAATATATACCATTTGTCAAAAATATGTGTCTAAATCTTTGACATGTTATTATTTATCTTTATGGTCTAAATAGTTAAAGCATGAAATTAATAAGTAGGTTCTTACATACTGAGATCCCATAGCCGCTGGATGTTTGTGCGCCAGACCTCTTTCATTTTAGCAGTGCTGATTTTTCATAGTAAATGTGTAATTCTTTCACGTACAAACAATATGGACACGTTACCACTGCGCTAAGTGAGTTCGAATTCCAAACGGTTGGTAGGTACATAAAATTATTTCGAATCTAGCTGTTCTTTGTGTCCGTTGTTTGAATGTTTGTAAAGTCCTCCCCGACCCTGACACAGGAATTATACATAGTGCGGGTGTAGTCTTTTAAAATAAGGACAAAAGAGAAGCAATAAGGCCATGTATTAAAAAAAAAACCGTATGTGTACAAATCGCGAAGGTCTTAAAAAATCGTTTATTGCAAAATGTATGGCCATAGTGATAACACTTTTACACACACACACGACTTTGAATATAAGAATGATGATAGGTGAATATAAGAATGTACAATTAGCGAGAGTTATAACACCTATAACAGAGTAATATAGACATAATAATAATAATTTTTATTATCAGACACATGATCTTTAGCAAATTATATTTATATTCGCAACAAATAAATAGAAACTAAATTACAACATAACACATTCCGATAGTAATTTAATACTTTGTATTTAGAAATAAATTTAATGTTATAAAATTATTGCGAATTATTAAATATTTTATATTTTTTTAATATGTATAATAAAAGTTAAAAGAGAAATATATGTGGTGTGACTCTGAAAGATAGAATAAGGAATAGTGTGATTAGAGAGAGATGCGGCATGAAAGTGGATATAGTGACAAGAATAGAAAAGGGTATGTTAGCTGGTTTGGGCATGTAGAAAGAATGGTCGAGGAAAGACTGACTAAGAAAGTTTATAAGGCTAATGTGAAAGGAACAGTCGCAAGAGGAAGACCTAGGCGAACGTTTCTTGATCAGATCGTAGGCGTTCTGGACAAAGGCCAGGTTAAGAGCAACTTGAACCGACGGGCGTATATGAAGAATGTGATGAAAGTGAATGAAGCCAGAGAAGTGTGTCAGGATCGTAGCAAATGGAAATCCGTAGTCTCTGCCTATCCCTCTGGGAAACAGGCGTGAATCTATGTATGTATGTATGTAATAAAAGTAAAACTTTTTAATTCTATTGTTTGTATTATCCCTTCTCCCTAGCCTTTATTATTCCCAGGTCCTTTGAGGTCGGCTTTTTTTTCTGATCTAACCGGATTTGACTGGATATCAGTTTTTACATGGAGCAGTTGCCACCTGACCTCCGCAACCCGAAGGCTAACGATACCCTAAGGCTAGACAGACAGATAGGTATTCAACATAAAGAACGGTTCCATCAGGACATTAGAACAATGAAAGAAAGATAACAAGGCCGATGGGACAGCAATATTACGATGGCAGACCATTGGTTAAGTTTAATACACTTTAAAACACTGTATTTTACAATAGAAAAGCTTACAGATAAAAGTTTTGTCTAATATATTATTTTATGATTTTTTGTTATGCATATGTATTAAGTTTTCTTGTCGTTATTATATAACCGCTTCTAAAATATATATTCAATATATATTTGTATTTTTATTTCGACCTTCTTTCAGGAATAAGTATAGTTATAAAGTCTTATCTCACAAACTAGAGTCAATTTAACAAATTTGATATTTTTCTCGTATTCAGCACACTGAAGTTACACAAAATTGACTTCAACTTACCTTGCCGCAAAATGACTGTTCCCAGTGTTATTGCTCGCTTTAACGGTGAAGGAAAACATCGTGGGGAAACATACATGTCTGAGAGTTCTCCATAATGTTCTCGAAGATATAATATACCTTATAATAATAATATAATATTCTACCACATACACACAACACCATCTAACCCAAACTAAGCAGAGCTTGTATTATGGGTACTAGACAATGGATAAACATAAACATATACAATTTTTTTTGTAAATACATCCCTATTATACGTAGAAACACCCAGACCAAGACAAACATCCATGTTCATGCACACAAATGTTTGTCTTGTGCGGGAATCGAACCCGCGACCTCAGGCGTGGCAGTCGGTTACACTAACCACTACACCATCGAGGCCGACAGATATGTGAAGTCTGCCAATCCGCACTAGGCCAGCGCGGTAGACTATGGCCTAACCCTTCTTACACTAAGAAGAGGCTTGTGCCCAGCAGTGGGACAGTTTAATACAGTGCTGTTATGATTATTATATACTAAGCCTTTGGATCCAATTACTCAAATATAGTTTCATTTTACACTAGGATGTATTTAGGCACTTTATTTATGCATGCGTTTGTTTCACGATGCTTGATACTATGATTAAATTATGTTCGGGTACTTTGAAATAACGACACTGGAACATTGAGACACCTACCATCTTAGTCTCCTCGTGACCATGGCTGCTGATTGCGAACCAAGCGCATACCAACGCCAAGGCGCGTAGGTATGACTCGAGTTCCGACCGTTTGTATGAAGATAGAATACTGTATATGTATGTACTGTGACGAAGGCGCCGCTGAGCACACACCTGTGACCACGATCGATTGAAACGTCGGGCAATCAATAAGTATTTATTACCTCTTAAAAACTTAATCGCGAGTAAGACGAATTACCTAGTATTGTACTAATATATTTATTATATCGTTTATTCTCGAAGTATAAATTATTTAATAAAATTCCCATTGTATTTTGCACAGTCGCCTACAAAATTATATGTAGGGCATATAAACGGCAATTTCATAGATAAAGAACTGATATTACAAGGGTGGCGAACAAGCAAAATTACGTACCGTCTGATGGTAAAAGATTGCCGTAGCAGTGTGAGGGGACACTGCCTAATCTTAACTAACGGATAGAGTAAAAGTATATTTTAGTTCGTGGTCACAAACATTTGCAACAGCAAATAATAGGTATGTAGGTATAAAGTGATGTTGTTCAAGGATGCATGATTTATTGGTCGTTCCGCACGAATCTGTTTGCAGCAGTTGTGCAAAACAACACCTTTTCAAAATAATATTTTGTCTATTCACACACACGCATATAATTACCGTACTAAAAAGAAAATATTATTAAAAAAGTGACCAATATGCCGCATGTACTGTACTGCACTTCCTTTCTTTAAATCTGAGTAAGTAATTGTTTTACTGCTATTAAAAATGTGTAGGGTAGACCGGGTACAATTGTAGTACGGCACGGTAGCATTTGTGAATCACAAAAACCCGCAAAGCATCGAACCTACAGTACTCGGTATGCTGGCAAATGCAAGGCAACCAGCTCTATAACATCCGCTATAACAGCTCTACTAACTCTCCGTAGACAGTATAATAACGTTACTACTGAAAACTACGATGTAATAAAAGCAGCGTAAGAAAAGTAGGCGAAAAAACGAAATGTAAATATGAAAAATGTAGAATCGGACACGACACGAATTTTCGTAAGTTAACTTCGAAATAAAAGTTAATGAATAAATTTAAAGTTGAAGCAGTATTAGAAAACACTTTAAAGTCCCGGGTTCTATATATTATAAGCACGAATTCCCGTCAGCCCGAGCCCAGTCGCACAAACTGATTATTTTGTTTTCAGGAATTCTTAATAGTACCACGAAAATTTTAATTGCATATTATTCGGTAATAGATTTACTATATTATATAAATATAGGTGTCATAAATCACTAATAGCATAGCACACTAATAGATGAATTCTTGTATAATTTGTGTTTCAGGAAGCTGTAAATGCCACCTCTCGTCATTGACCTGTTAAACATAGGTCGACAGAAATATTAATGTACTCTTACTATATAGGTATAGAGAATATACGAAACATGTTTAATAAAACTTTTGAGTTTATTGTACTCGTAATGTAGATGAATAGTTTCTTTAACGTAATCAACGAAATGTATTTAACAACATAGAGAGTGCACCGTTGAGCCAGGTGGAAGAAAGCCGATGTTCTCGGAGCGTTTTGGGGATAAATCAAAAGGGCTAGGAGCTTTCCCATCGGCGGCCGGGGCGGCGACCGTTGCTACGGCGGCGTAGCTCGGCTCCTTAATGAAAAGCGCGGCCCGCGCAGCCCCGCGCCCCCGCCACTCGGAGGCTGCCGCCAGTAGCCCGCGGACCGCGCTCTCGACGCCACACGTGCGACATACACGCTCCCGTCTCTCATCACATCTATCTCTCACTGTTCGACAATACCGGTACTATTTTGTAATTTTAAAGTGAACGTCTCAATATCATTCGTTGATTTTAGTGCTTGTTTCATACATGAAATTGTGTTACGGACGAGTTGACCGGAAGAGGCTGAAAACGAGGCAGGAGGCAGGAAGGGTGGGACGCGGCTTTGTTCGCGGCGTACTACGCCCGTGGCGGAGGCTGTAGCGCGCAGCATCCGCCCGCTCGCCATGTTGCTATCTCTCCCGCCCGCCGCGCGCCGCGCGCCGCCCCACTGCAACCGAAACGTCCCGATCTAATTTACAATTTGTACTTGTAAATCGGCGAGCGGAAAACTCAATTAACAATTTGCTCTATTAGATAATGCCGGTTGGTCTTATAAAACCTCGTACTATAGATAGTACGTTCTGGCTATTACCTATTTAACTGCAGCTCAACACCTCATCGATGTACTTACTTTTATTTATAAAACTATGTTTAAACTCATGTAAGTCCATATTTGTTCGATGATAAGGTAAACGCCCGTTTCTAAACTGTTTACAAAGAGCATGTTTCGCTTCAGACAACAGACATAATATTAAAAATAAATAACAGGTTTAAAATGCGTGTGGGATTAATGGTGCCAGTGTAGTGAACTAAATAAATGGCGGTCTATCAGACCGAAGACGTTGAAGATAAACTGAAAACAGCTATTATTCAACAGTACATTGTATACAACAGGAAATGTGACTTCCGTAGCCCGGAGACAAGGAGGCACATGTATAAATTCGCCCGCTGAACGATACTTCCGTATATTCCACAATGCTGTTATTGTTATAAGACAGTTTGGTGGTAAAATTACCACGATACAAAAAACATCGCGTTGTCCCAAAGAACATATAACATAAGCATCACGTTGCACCGTCCTATTGTCATGCAAAACGTTTCGGCTTCCTACGTGTGTTTACTGCACTATAATGAAGCAATAAGCCGATTTTATTGTTTCCTAAATTTATTGCCTAACTCTTCTTCTCCCTTAGCCTTTATTATTCCCAAGTCATTTTTCTAGTCTAACCGGATTTGACTGGATATCAGTTTTTACACGGAGCGGCTGTCACCTGACCTCCGCAACCCGAAGGCTAACGATACCCTAAGGCTAGCCCAGTGTCAGGATATTAGAGGGTACTGACTTTCCCAGTAACGACTGCCATAGATGTTCATGGCAGCAGGGACCGACGGCTTAACGTGCTCTCCGAGGCACGGAGCAGGCGATAATTGTCAATCAATACGCACATAATTTCGAAAAGTCATATAACTTCCGAAAGTCAGAGGTGCGCGACGTGGGTTCGAAGCCGAGACCCTCTGCATTGCAGTCTGTTGGTCTCCCCACTGAGCTAACGCTGCTCTTATCTTTATAAGTATTTCTAGAAATTTGTAAAAAAATTATTGCCTAACTATACCAGCTTAATTATCAAAGACTGAGAGAGCATTCACCTTTCATTTCCTTTTGCAACTTGTAATTGTAAATATAACGGTTCCCGGGCTAGTTAGTCTTTGCTTTTCAATTATTACAAATAAGTAAGATATTATATTTATATCGGTAAAATATTTAACGGTGTGATAGTGTACTACTAGTGAGCTATCAAGTCTATGAAAATTAAATTGCGAGTGAAATTAGCCATAACGTAACTAGTATTATTTATTAGCTCGCTTGCTTGCTATCAATGCGATTCTCGTTACGTGTACTTCGATAATAACAGCCAGAAAACTTTTTCGCACACGGCAAAGGCAAGAATGTCCTACACAATTTGACAATATTATAGTCACCTAATGTTTGAAGAGCCGTACAAAATTTGTACGAGCCAAATAACGTCGCTGCCCAAATAAATAGATTTAATTAAGGACGGCAACTATTAGGCAAGCACTAGATGTATAATTTGTTCTTTCGCATTAGGACTTTATGTTGCAAGCAAAAGAAGTACCTACTATTCAGTTAATATTTAGGCCGTTCGAAACTTTGATTCAGACTCCAAATTGCGTATTTTCATATCCTAGTATGTTTTAAAGACGACAACATTAAAAAAAAAATAAAGTTAAGTAGTAATAATTGTAAATGTATACAATGTAAGTTTGAACTCACGCTGTATATCTGTAGAAAAATCAGGCTAGCTCCACAGACAAGAGACCCATTGCCGCTCTTTTCAATCTCCAATTGTTCCAATATGGCACTTAATACAGTCCGTTCAAAACTATAATCTTTACTAAAAAAATATCGTTTTGAATAAATAGTGATATTACTGAATATTAGTGCATCACAGTGTACTGCATTACCGAATGGCAGTAGTTATAGTACCTATCCATTTTATTTATTGCACAGGCATTTCCACGTGTAATAAAAGTTGTATAATTAACCTGGAAGTGACTACGGCACTCGAGGACCTGGTATTAGATCCAACGGCCTATAGCACTTTGTAGTCTGCCATTACATATTAATTTCCCGGATCAACTTATTAAATGCACTTTTTATTACTTAGTCTGGCTTACTGCGGTAAATTTCATAATATGTATTTAATTAATTGGATCGTTATGAGAGAAATTAGTATCCGTATTATCGTGTAGTACAAAGTTGTTGGTGTCAATGTTACTTTTGGAAGTACCGACATAATACCTAAAATACCGATAGGATAAAAAAAATGTAATATGTGAAAAGTAATTATTAAAATGATAAAAATACCATCAAATGCGCTATAAGTTATCAAGCTTAGGTAATAGTTTGATGATTGTGTACTGTGCCTTGAACAAGTAATTCCTTGTGTTACAATTGCGAAACCACGACGAAATTATGAAATATTTCGGTACACATTTTCATTACTTTATATTGTCTTATAAACGATCTGAATGACATGTTGCCGAGGCTAATTGCCATAGTTTTATCACTAAAACTACAAGCGAACACGGATGACGTTATCTATCAGCTACTACTTACACATATCTAAGAAAACATCTTGGGATTCAGATGTTTGTCTGTTTCTACGGTACAATAAAACAATGCCGGTCGCGTATCACTTTCACAGCGCAGGCTCGTCTCTAAATAAATGTTTATTGATAACATTTTGTTATTTTCCCCGAATTTGTATTCCGTACTACGACAAACAAGATGCAGTTCTGTTGCAATGCATTGGCGAGTGTCGTTTGTATTCAATACAACAGTCGATAAACATTTGGAAAGAATCCAGCCGCTCTTTGAACTTATTTACTACTTGAAAATGTTTCATTGATATGTGTTTGATTGTAATTTGCATGCACGGAGTGTATTGAAATTTAGGTTCCTAACGAAAGCAAACAGTTCATTGAAATTATGTTTGGTTTGTTGTAAATATTAACTTTCTTTTTGCTATGATGCTTTATGATATGTCAGTTGATGCAATAATATAATATGGCATTCACAATTTAGCAACTGAATCTAATTAAGGTACGATGACTTATATCCGTGAATAGATACATTTTTCGTTCCTAGTATTCATGAGTCATTGAATATTAGAGTGAAACCAAAATAATATATATGAAGAGACAAGGAATGTTTGACTCCGTGAGAGACAGCAAGCATTTCCTGTTTTGCATCCTACCGCCGCCCGAGCTGTATACACGCGAATTACTCTTTTGTGCGATCGCTGTACACCGGCAGATGTTTGAACCCCGTTCAAATAAAATATAGGTACGTTATTGTTGAACGATATAAATGAACGTCACCATCATTTTGATACAGTTCGATTTAATGACAACGTTATTATAGGTATATGTCCATATTTTACCAATACGCTCCTGAACTGAAAAAAATAGTGTTCTCGCTATGTAAAGACAAAAGCTAAGTAGGTCAGTTGCATTTTTATCAAGATTTGAACAACTAGCTTTAGAATTTAATTAGTGTATTTTATATAAGATATTTGAAAAGGTAATTTTAAAACTCGAATTTGTTTTGATCACTGAAAAGAATCCAATGATATTAACTTACAGATTGCGGATTTAAATTGAACCATTTATGTAATAGTAACACGAAATATAATCGTATTACTAAAGCATGATTAAATATAGCCGAAATGTTATATTTTAACAGCGCGTAGAGTGTGGCTACGAGTCTCGTAGTTCGTAGCGAAGTAAACGTTCATTATATGTATAGTTACAAGGTCACAGAAGTCGTCTGTTATTAAAGGCTTTATTTAACCCTTATGTGGCCTTTTGTTAATTTCGCACGCTTTGTGTAAAAGTGGGTTACTTTAAATGAACCTCGGTTTTCATACGTGTAAAACGCTTTATTCGCCTCTTGTCGACTTTGTAAGCGATTCAAGGAACATACGCCTTTGTGACCAGCAGAGTGGGGTAGCTGGCTGTGCGTTTATTGATGTGTATTCGACGTGAAATGTTCAAAACAGCCTACCTAATTCTTGTTGTCACGGATGAAAATGATGTCTTTCATGCGACAATATTTGCAAGGGATTTTATTGTAACGTAACGTAAGGACTCGGCCATGTTTGCCCGAAGGGATATTAATAGTATTAAACCTACATTTTGCTGTCTATGTTAAGGTAATAAAAATACGCTCAGAATTTTAGCAAACAAATCCACCGCTGCGACTTTATTTTGGACACGCCTATTTTTAGTCGTATAAGTCCATCCACGGTATAAATATCAAGATTTTCCAGTTCAGGCTAGTAGTTTACAATGCTGTAACAAATCTATACTTGTAGCTTGTGGCAGAGATTAAAGTACTCGTCTCGCCACAGTTAGTTCGCACAACCCACAGGGGTTTTAACGTCACGCAGTACAAAAAGAAAATGATACAAACAGTTATTTGTGTTTATTGAATAAATGTTTGTAAATCCGCGCAAATATATTAAAGATAGCGTGGGAGTATTCTTTAAAAACAGAATTAAAATCACTTACA
This sequence comes from Catocala fraxini, assembly GCA_930367265.1. NCBI lineage: Eukaryota > Metazoa > Arthropoda > Insecta > Lepidoptera > Erebidae > Catocala > Catocala fraxini. The sequence continues at coordinate 10,868,893 of OV884032.1, forward strand.
TGTTTTTCAATATAACTGTAATGTTATACGAAGTGCCTCGCTTACTGAGTGCTTCTGAAAAGAAGTCGGGTGAAGCAGTGTAGTATCGATAACGAGAGAATAGCCGAGACGTGCAAATTTCCATATGTAACGAACACCGGCGAATGCGATCGCGATGCGAGCTGTTCCATAAAACATTACGGAGTCGTTCACCTTACAAATTTTTATATTTTCATATTTCCACTTGTTTGGAAATCTCTTTATAAATACTGCTAACGTTGTTAACGTAGTAACGTACGTTTGATCTTACTACTAGAAGCGTTTCTGAATAAGAGAATATGTTTTATGACAAAGCATTAAGTAAAATCTTGTTCGCTCTTTATTTTTGTTATAATTGCTTATCGTAGATGAGTGACAGAAGCGTTTGCTTTTTCTCACTGAAGGCAAGCCAGAAGTAGACTGAATATAATAAACTATTATGTCAATCTAGTATTTTAGTTAGGCTAGCTTGATTTTGGGTTTTTGTGTATCGCTACTGATTGGCCGGGTCTGGTTCCCGAGTTGGGAAATTTAATTATATTTCCTGGACTCATGAATTATCAGTAACAGTATGCTACCTAGTGCTTTGTAAACGGCAATAACACATAATAGATAATAGTAGGTAGTTCTATTTCTGTTTTTGTGTCAATACGGTCCTCCCTTACTTGGGAGTTGGGACGAATGATGTATATTATACCGGTAATATAATATCATTCTGTGGGACGGTGGGTTGGTGTGTCGGTGGGTTATAAATGCCGTTAAAATGTGTGTGTGGAACTCCAGTACCTTACCCTGCGAGTATGTACTAGCATTATGCTATTTTGTGTCATGTTTATTAAATTAAAGTCTATGGTCCCTTGGCATAAGTTTTACCTAATTTCAGCGTCTCCTTTTAAGTATAGGATTCTTCCTAAGTGTTGGAGTGTTTCTATTTGTAAATCCTTAGTACGGAGTCTAGTAATAGGTTCGGTGGAAAGTAAGTTACCCTTTAGGTGTAATACACTTCTGGCTACCCGATAGGCATATGTATATAATTTAACAAAGATAAACGCACTCAGCCGTCATTTAGGAGAACCCTAAACCGACAAGCTTCAATAAAATTGTGATGATAGTCATTAACCTAAGAGAGGCATGTCACGATCGTGGCAAATGGAAGTCTGTAGTCTTTGTCTACTCCTCCTGGAATCAGGCATATCAGGTCTATGTATGTAGTTTAGTATCAGCTTAATTTAACATTCAAAAGCGGTCCTTAATGCTCATTTACAAGAGGCAAATTTCTTGAAGTAAGTGTTATGTCGTCTTTGGCCACAGACATTTATTGCTAGTATACTTTTAATGTCTTTGTCTTACTTGATGGGAAAACAGGAAAAGCATGTCACTTGCTTTAAGAAACTGGCACATGTAAATGCCTTACTTATTAGTATAGTTTAGTACAGTAACATGTTTAAGATTTTAGAAAAAGGCAAGCCAGCCCAGTAGATATGTTCTTTTTAAAGTATAATTTATCTCGTTACCTCTTTATTCTTTAACTTCACTTGTTTATTTTAGACAAGCTGACGAAAGCACATTAACGACATGTCAATTCTACCTTGAATATAATACAAGACCAGCCAGAATTGTAGGCTTGTAAAGCAGTGTCAGTAGTCAAAAAGACCACGATTGACAACAAAATGAATCAACATTTTTGTAAATCCTTCAGATGATAGTCAGAGGTGTAGGACAACTAACATTTCGCCAGCTGTGTTTTAATTCTACGTAATAGGGGATGAGTTTACCTTCCACATTAAAATAGTTGCGACAGAAATAGGCCTGAAATAAATAAACAAACAATTAGCCATAAAAGGACCACACAGACATGCTGAAGACTTATTCCATCTCGTAAATGTTTATGTTGAAAGTATTTGATGTTAACGGCTGTGGCTTGTACTGGCTTATGTTTGTATACACAAAATATGTTTAATTTTCTACTTTATGTTTATTAGCATAAGGGTTTTATCTTTGTTTCTTGACGACAACCTATCTTAGAACTGTCTTATGGATAAAATAACCGTAACTGAAATAGAACAAAATGTTGACCATGAGTGATCCTTTTAAAGTAATTCATAACATTACATTAGGTACCAGTTTGTAATCCCAAAGAGTTTATCACACCCATATTTGGCAGAGCTACGTATAGATCTCATATAATAGGGGCGAGTCAGTTGCCGCCTACCGAGTACAGTTATTATATTTAGTACTATTGACAAAAACACCCAATGGTATTGTAATAATGATTGGTATACTCGCTTGCAAATTTTGTTATGGACAAGAGTGACAATATCCAAAACATTTATGTAAGTAATTCGTAACAAAATTTATCTGAATGTCAAACGATCGCATTCAAATTGGTAGAGAAATAATAGAGATAATTAAATTTAAATAATTTAATATAAGAATTAAATAAGGATTTAACATTATTCTTCTTTCTAAGGAGGTCAAATTAAAACAAAAGTAAAAAGAATATAAAAACGCACATGCTCAATATAAAACGTATCTCCTTATTTGTCAAGTTTCACAACGAGTCCACTAGACCTAAAGTTAATATGCGTTTAAGTCAAATCAACGCTCATAAGTATCCCAATATTAGTAACTGTCAAAGGAAAACAAACGGTACTTTGTACACATACGCCTTATTTTCGTGTGGCATCTTTTGTGGGTACAGAAGGGACTCGAAGTCGAGTACTTATGTACGGTGGAACATAATCAAGTGCGACTGCGAGTGAGCCCTTTTACTCTGATCGCCATTTTTGCCGCAGTTCGCGCGTCGCTACTTACTCGTTCAATTTTTATGGAGCCTTCGCTCTTCTATATTCAGGTTTTAATTACTCTCATACGGATTTTAAAAATGGCTTTATATATACTGAAGTATTCTGAAGGGGAATTTTATTATTAATACACGTTGTACGTGCTCTAGGTGTACAAGGAAAAATATTTTATTATTTGGTCGTCAAAGTGATTACTACGCTACTTTGGTAATTGAGTTTGTGGCATTTACTTCTGGTGGAATCCACAAACTAACTGCTAAGTGTTAAGCGCATTGGACTCATTTTGTCGTCCAAAAAGGGTAATTCAAGTCATGTATGTCTGCATATCTTAAGGGATATTTAATATTTCTAATTTTATAAAATAAAGGGTTGAAATACTAAATATATATAAATACACCGTACTCCATTAACGCCAAAAAGCTGTTGCACTTTATGATAAGCAAATCGTTCCTAAGCTTATCCACAAAGCAAACCACTGAATTTCTAAATAAACCACACTCAGTTTAGGCTTAGTCACATATTTAAAGTAGCCGTTTACTATTTTATATAGTTCAAAGTCTACTGAGGCAACGACAAAACCCCTTGTAACGTTTTTATAAAGACGGTCTCTTGAGCTCTTTCTAGTGTTTTTTGTACTATGACTAACTTATACTTATTATAAATTTATATTAAAAGGTTGTACAAAACACAGAAATTCTTATGTTTAAGAATGAGCGTAAGCTCATTTTTGTTGGATAAAACAAAAGTACTAAAATATTTACAATGCTTATTTAAATAACAACAAAACTAAAGAATAGGCACGACATAATAACATAGTTAATTTCATGCTGTAGGTAACTTAATGCTTAATGAGGCAGAAATTAAATTAATCCCTCGGTTAATTAACAAAATGACCTGTTAAATTTCCTTGTCATCGATCCCCCGTGTACCCTCATGTCACTGTATGACACCTTTCGCAGGAGTGTCACAATTTCACGTCATTCCCTTTAATGACGTCCCGTGTCACTTCCGCGGACACTTTTTTATGACAGCTAGGGATGGAATTACTTTAGAAATCGTTGTTTACACTTGTTAGTTGCTTTTATCGTCCCCTTCTCTACTTCCTTGGTTATTATAGCGTCATCATTATTAAATTATTAAAACCCAAACTTTTTATTTTTGTCATCCGCATGCGTCTATTAACAGTTAGTTCATTTGTGTTTTATTTAATACTAGTAGTTTTCCCGCGGTTTCACCCGCGTAAGTCTCGTTCCCGTGTGAACATCGGGTTTCACCCCTTTCACCCCCTTTAGGGTGGAATTTCCAAAAATCCTCTCTATAATGATAATAATGATAATAATAATAATATTTTATCACATACACCCAACACCATCTAGCCCAAACTAAGCAGAGCTTGTACTATGGGTACTAGACAATGGATAAACATATATTATACATAGAAACACCCAGACCAAGACAAACATCCATGTTCATGTACACAAATATTTGACTTGTGCGGCAATCGAACTCGCGACCTCCGGCGTGGCAGTCAGTTACACTGACCACTACGCCATCGAGTCGTCAAGTCTCTCTTAGTGCTCCCCTACACTCTCCAAGGAACATACATGCCAAATTTCAGCTCCTTGCGTTCAGTAGTTTCGGCTGTGCGTTGTCTGTCAGTCACTCAGTAACGGAAGAGTTTTATATATATAGATTAGCAACAAAACGACATCCTTTGCATTAGCAATGTAACGTGATATCACAGCAACATAATTATTCTTACAGTCTATAAAGTGTACAACTGAGATCATTGAGCTAAATTAAAATACGTGACATGTATTCGACACGGCACATGTGTTAAAACGACAAATACCAATGTGTTGCATAAATAAACAGCGAAGTAACCCGCGAGGTAGGACGGATCTAGTCGCGTAGGAGAACCTTCCCCAGCGTACTGATTTGAGGCCACTACAAATTGTCCCCTTCCTCGCACAAGCACTGTTCAATAATTGTTCTTATCCCCGATGCATAAGTCATGGTTTTATTTGACACGTGAACACGGGAACGGGAGTAGCTGCTATCATCAGGATGTCGAATTGCACCGGCGTGTTGCTAACACACATTCGTTTGTGATAATCGATCAACTATATGATATTATGATGTATAGTTATATAAGTAATGGTAAATAATAAAAAAAAATTTCGCCAACTGATCCTGCTAAGCCGAAAATTAATTTCGTTGGAGTTATTAGATTCGTTTTAACCATTAGATTTGCTAAAGGCTGTTTTCCCGTACACCTGTTGTTTAAGTCAGGTTAGTCGTTCATTGTTCCAGTGATATTTCAAGCGAATTATTTTATTAACTTTGAAAACCTTGATCCAATAACACACTAACACGTTTGTATCGTGCCATTTATGTTCACACTTGACATTTGAGGGTGCTATTAATAAGTAGAAATTGATTAACGTTTCACTGGCTTGTAAACATTTTACGCCAATGCCACTAAATTGAATTTAGAATTTTAATTTGACATTGTAACCTTTATTATAGATAATAATTTGAAAACATGATTGCATGGATCGCGTTGTCGTTTAGGTGATCGCCTCGCCACACAGTGGATCGTCCCCATACAAGAGGTTGGACATAGAACCCAACATTCAAAAAGTATTTAAATTAAAAAAAAATAATATACAGTTGCATTTCTATATTGAATAACAACGAAAATCATTATGACGCTTTTTTATTTGACCAGCACTTTAGGAGTAAATCGATGAAAACTGTTATTTTTGTATAGAAACGAACACAAAAATGTCTGTTTCTCGTGATTCCCTCTTTGTTTCGATTTGCGGATTTCATTATTGTTATTTACCTATTTTATGTCACATTTTATTCAAGGACACATGGTGCCCCTAGAGCGCCCCTTCCGAGATATTTTGCCTATAGTAACTATCTTTGTTATTGTATTACTGATGGAATAGAGGTATAATTAGTATACTTATTAATGATAACCAGTCATCACTAAGCAGTTCTTTAAATAACAGGTGCATTAATGAGTACTTTAATGACTTATTAACGCTTTTGTTGCAATATAACAAAAACGTTAATAAGTCATCGAGGAACGACAAGCAACATAAAGATCTAGATAAGTAGAAAACCCACGGAAAGCCATAATGAAAACGCTTAGTAGAGATTATAATTACAACTGAATTATATTTGCTACACACTAATATACATACACAGGGCAGCAAGTTTGCAACTAGCAATGAATTTGATAAGCTAATGATGACATGAGCCAATCGGCTTAGGGGCTATTAACATAGTAATTACAATAACTAATTAGAAAGCAAGTACTGGTAGTCGTTACAAAAGCAGCGATAGCTCAGTGGAGAGACCAACAGACTGCAATGCAGAGGGTCTCGGGTTCAAACCCACGTCGCGCACCTCAGACTTTCGGAAGATAAATGACTTTTCGAAATTATGTGCGTATTGATTGACAATTATTATCGCCTGCTCCGTACCTCGGAGAGCACGTTAACCCGTCGGTCCCAGCTGCCATAAACATCTATGGCAGTCGTTATGGGAATTCAGGGCCCTCTAATATCCTGACACTAGTCTAGCCTTAGGGTATCGTTGGCCTTCGGGTTGCGGAGGCCAGGTGGCAGCCGCCCCGTGTAAAAACTGATATCCAGTCATTTCCGATTAGACTAGAAAAGCGGACCCTAAGTGACTTGGGAATAATAAAGGCTAAGAGAGAAGAAGTGTTCATATAAAGTTGATTCTTGCTGTAAAGCTACTTATTTCTCTTGATGTCTTAAGCACAGGATTCTTTATGGTTTACTGTTGCTATATATATGCTACAGGTAGAGATGTAAATATAAGGAAGCTATTAATCTCATGTATTATCTTTAGTGACAGCCCATGTGTGGGCGTGTAATGAATGCAATAGAGCACCCATTTCAGTCGCTACTTCTGGTAGTCCGGAGTGTCGTCATCTAATTTGATAATTTCGCAGATCAACGATTGGATAAGTGTTTGTAGTAGATTCCATGAATTGGGTCAAATACATTTCAAACCAATTTATAGAACTACAACGTTATTTCATTCAAGTTTATTTTAGTATTTGTTTCAGCAGAAGTATGAATGAATCACGTAATGCGAGAATGGTAATATTGTACACATGTTTAATGATTGCACCAGACACGGATATGAATGGAGATGAGGAGGCTGCATCCTTAGTAACGTAATCTAGTAAATACTTAAAGGCAATGTAATTGTTCAAAACTTGGATAAGGATTTGCATTTAGAAGAAATAATGTTAGCTATAATATTTTATGGAGTCTAAACGTTAACACCTTCGAGGACGTTAATTAAAGAGAAAGTTATGTAGGTTCCTTCACAATTGAAGTGCTGGATACCTAATTTATTTCGTAACACGTGCACATTATGTTATAATAGGTAAGGTACGTGCCTGTTTACAAAACCACGTCTTATATATTAGGTAGACAAAATAAATAATCTACACATTAGCGTGCATTGTTATTTCTGAATTTTAGATTGTAATTTCCGCACAAGGAATAATTCCTTTATCGAGAGGAAATTTACAAACATTCAAACAACTGTCACAAAGAACACCCAGATTCGGAACAACCATTTGAGGATCACACAATTTTTTTTGGCACCGGTTCTAGCTCTGCGCCGTCCTTTCAGTTAAAATAATAAAGTACTATGTCCTTTCGTAGTCTAATTCGATGAATTTAATAAACTTACATGTTGATATTTGAAACAAAGATAGTGGTGGTCACCTCGCCACTGCCACCACGCCGAGTGTTGTGGGATCGATCCCCACATGGGACAAAAATTTGTGTGATCCACAAATAGTTGTTACAAGTCTGGGCGTTCTTTGTGTCCGTTGTTTGAATGTTTGTAAAGTCCCCCGCTACACAAGAATTACTTCTAGTGAGGAAGATGTACTTTTAAAAAGTAAAAGTAAAGTAATCAAACAAATAAACTCACATTCGTATTTATAATATTAGTTAGGATTAAGTCTTGTGAATGTTCTATGTTAGCTCGTAATAAAATAGTTAGTTTGTCGTCCATCGACGTGCTCGAGGGTGTACCCTCATTTGCGACGACACTTGTCGCCACTCTCCTCTCCATCCCTCACGCTACTTCACACACTCCGTGGCCTCTCACCATTATCTCGGCTCCAAGCCCAAGTCTCTCGCAGTCCTGCTTTAGCAAATGTTACTTTTAGTTTTTTAAATGTTATGCCGTAGCGATGTTGTAACTTTTAATTTTAATTTTGTTTGTCGTAAATAAATTATCATCTAGCCACTAAAATATGGTTTATGGTAATACTGTATTTCAATATGTCGTAATGGTTTTGAGATATAGAGATTTAATAAGTAGGTATGTCGATACGTTGTGATATTGATATTATGTATTTCATGTATTTATATAATTATATGTTTTTGTTTATTGGCGAACGTGCTAATCTATTGTCAGTTAGTAAGTATCTACAGTAAAATATTCTGTCACCTGGTGAATTCGTTTTCTTTTGGATCATCGATGGTAGTTGTTCCTTCGAAAAGTGTCATTCAAAATTCTATTTAAAATTACAAATACGATAACTTTTGCGAATAAAGGAACTAGAACGATGGCCATGAAATACCAATTCAGCTCACAATAAAAAGCTTATTACATGAGCTTGGGCATTATTAACCTGTTATCAAACTATTAACGACGTAATACATACATATATTTACAAATTTTTTTGTCGACATATTATCAAAATGACCTATGTAAGAATATATTGATTCTGCAATTTCGACATTGTACCAAACATTTTAATTAAAGATGTCGCATCCTTAATAAAACAGAAACTTATCTCAGTATTTATGATTAAACAAATTTGAACTCTATTGAAAAGATTTAACACAAATATAATATTTGAATTTAACATATACAATTAGAGTTCAAATTGGCTTACTTTCAAGTTTCGAGTTAAGTCGCTGTTTTATTAAGCATGCGATGTGTCCTCACCTCACTTAAATCGCACGAAAATGTGTTCTCATTAATAAGAGTGAGGTCACATAATTATTATATCATTTACATGATAGAGGACGATAGTGGAGAAATTTAAGTAAAAGTAAGTGTGATATTACTTTATCTATTATTCAGAGGCCATGTCGGCATTGTCCGTCAAGGACTTTAATCTTTGCATTTTATGATTTGTCCTCTACAACATAAACACGAAAGTAGATATATTTTAAGCAAAGCTAACAATTTGTAATTGTCTTGCAGTTTAGATTAATAGATTCTGACAATTATGTTATATAGAGAAAAGAAGCAGATATGTTACTAGCGCACGAAAAGTGAAGACTCAGAATCGACACCCCTGCGTTATTTTTCTATTGTTCTCAAAACAAAATCGGTTCATCACTTAAAAAACAAACAAAGCACAATAATTGTTCGAATGATAGCTATTTCTTTCACTTAAGTTCATTTTTAATCTATTGCGCTACTATCACATATTAATATAATAATAACAAATAAGTACGGATCGGATTTTTAACGTCCATTACTATAAAAGTGACATAATGTCATACATACATATATCATCTGAGAATTAATTTATATTTCGCCAGGGGTTACTGAACTTTTTGAAATTAGAATGCAAGTGCAACTTTCTGCAACTCATGAATTTTGCATTGTTTTTGTAGAATTAACAACGAGTTGTACGCTTGGCTTCGTCTCAATTTGATAGGTCGGTACTGAACAATAACAGAAAATTGTGGCACTTAGTTGGAAATGTGCTCGAGAGAAATTGCGGTTGCTTTAGAAACTTTATAACGTCAAGGACTTGAAGAGCTCTTATAAGCGTACGTGCTCGGTATATATTTCTGGGTAACAACGAAACGTTAAGGCATTTCGTCCTTTTGAGAAAGTATTGCAAATATCTTTCATGACAAGTAACCGATAATATTACATATAACTCAGTGCCTCATAAATAAAAATAATCCAACATTTGTTTTGTGGTAGATGGTAGGTAAAAGTCAACGCTTCGTGCAAAATATGTAACAAACAGTAATTTAGATAAGTATACATTTCCGCACTTACACCCAGTTTCTAATAAGCATACGCAGATAAGTCAAAATTACACGATTTTTATTAACCTATCAAAAATTTATAGGTAACATCAGGCAAGAGTAAAATTGATACAGTTTATCACTAACTTAGTGCAACAATTTTAATAAATTTATATTTTATAATATTTTATTTGACAAATTTCTGATCTAACATCAAGATTTTATTAATTTGGACTGAGGAGGAATATAACAATATATCAACGATATTTACTAGAATTCGCTTTAGAAGCCAATATTGTAAAACCAGAAACAAAGAACATTACACATTACCAATATAATATATTATAGATATCTGCGGCAATCCCCGATGGTTCGATTTTTACGAGGTTAATTCGTTCTGATCCTGTATATGGATTCGGTTCTCGGTACTCACAAAGCCACCCGACCGTAGCCTCATGGGAGTAGGCTAGAGAAACTAATGTCCGATCTACAACATGTTCCTACGTAGTATGAGAGAAGTTGATGTAAAAGTTTGATTAGGTTTTATGTTGTACATTTTGGAGTGCCGTATATACGAATTAAACCGAATGAACCGTATACATCAAATTTATTAGATTTACTAGGAGTAAAGTATACCTGGACGGAGATAGGTCTTTTTCCAGAAGATCTAGAATTAACCTACCCTACAATAATTTATAACAAAAGTCGTAACACGCTTCAGACTGTCTCGAAGTAATAATTCTATTTTAATATTCTTTTAAAATTTCTGCACGACCTGCTAAAGTAGATAAATATAGAGATGACTGAAGTATCAACTGAAATTAATGGCAATCTTGATTAAACCAGCTTATAATAAAACAACAGCATTAGCAAGTATTAAAAAAATTACAGACTCTTTTTGAGGCGAGGGCATAGGTATGGTTATTTGTGCTACGTATCTATTGAAAATATGCGAAGACCTTATTTTAATCTATTGAGTCGCTGCAGCACGAGAAGCTAGACACAATAGATTTTTAAATATGTCTGGTATTCTAAGACTATATCTACAGATTAGACCACGTTATCAATAAAATTTAAAGTGTGTCTTATGTAGAAACTAATACGCTCGATATTAATTAGCTTTAAATTACATTGGACAGTCGTTATGTGTGTAAATTTGCAACAATTAGTGATTTATGGATATTTGTCGTTTTTATGAAACCATTACATTATATGGAGCGTATAAATAATTAACGATTTGGTAAAATTTAGGCAAAGATATAAAGTTGAAAGGAAACAAAGTTAAGCTTAAATTACATTACAAGACGATAAGATGCTCTGATTGTGACCGGCGCGCGGCCTACGTGACTTTACAAAAATCACTTTAACTTAGCTAACTTTTATAATATAAAATCGTAACAAACGTTCAGAATCGTACATTAGTTAAAATATGCTAAATTATCTTATTCTAATAAATTTTTCTGTAAATCTATTTTAAATTCAGCATCAGTTGGTAAAACAATTACAGATTTTGATGTACTTAACATACTGAATATTAAAATATCTTACAGCCGGTTTTTGATAGGCTAGATCTTCGAAGTGTCAAAATAAAATTCGTGAAACATAATAAAAAATAATTGATTATGTTTATTACATTTGTTCGTGTGTTTCGAATTACAGGAATATATAATTGTAAAATTATCCCAATGTCAAAATTTTGGTGAATAAATTTACCCATGATAGAGTATTAAAGAGACGGAGTTATTTATTAAAATATATATTGTTAAATCTCAACGAAAGTAAGTAAAAATGAAAAAGGATATAAAGTTTTTATACTTTGAGTTTTTATATTTACCTAAGTCCTAAAATTTACGTAAACGAATTCGCAGGCACTACCAGCATCTAATTAAGCTAGGGTGATAAAACCGTATCAAGCAAAACCCAGCAGTTTCCATCGCGTTTGTTGCCAAAGAAAACTTACAACAAAAAAGTCGAAATAGTCATCAATCACTTCCACGAACTCGGTCAGAACATAAATTAATTATGGATAATATAGAGGCTTTCAATTTCGCGGCTACGTTACGAAGATATAATCTGTATGCTCTATTAACTGTAGATCTATTCTCACAGTAAAAGCGAAAGTATTTACACTGTTTCCTATAGTTGACATGGCGAACAATTGCACAATGTTGATGCTGATTAGACGTCGCGCGTCGGCTGCAATACCTAAAAGTAGCAATTAGATGTAGCGCGGGGTGAACACGACCAAGTGAAAATAATGAAATAATGGTAAGGATTTAGCTCACTTCTACCTGGTGATTCCCATAATTGGAATTGAATAATATTTTTCTTCAAAGGGCACCGGGATTAGAACCTGTGTTGCGGGATTAGAACATAAGAAACATTTAAATAACGGGCACGAAGAACACCTAGATTCGGTACAATTATTTGTGGACCACACAATTTTTCTCCTGCGTGAGGATCGAACTCACAATACTTGGCAAAGCGACAGCGGCGAGACGATTTCTGAACCCACTACAAACTGACCTAGAACCTAATTTGCATATTCAAAGACGCAGCAGAAAATTCGAATGCAATTGTGGTGCAAATTACTTTAATGGCAGTTAGTCCTGTCCACGTTACCAGAAACACGTTGCCGTTAAAACAAAAACGATAACAGAAATTTACCGAATTCGATTAAATAAAAAATAATGGCAGTAATATCAGAATATGAAGTCACTTAGTCTGCTATGCAGAAGTCTCGTGTTCCTTCCCACGGCATGCACTCTGAATTATCCATATTATGTGCAAATTAAACAGTAAATTATTAGGTAGGTACTCTCACATTTGAAATAAAATCTTGTTATTATAATGATTAAATAATCAGGTATCTACAAATAAAATCCACAATAAGCGGCGGTACCTTATGTATGCAGTTTTACAAAATCACAACACTACATCCACTTTATTAAATGTCGTTGCCATAAATCTTATGTTTTAGTCCTATGGCGATGAGGAAATATAGGCTCTATGAAGCACTGTGTTGTTACTAAGGAGCCAAAGCCATTTGACAGCACCGGGACACGTTTACCCAGGGGACCTAACAACGTGTGAATATAGGTACCGATACCCAGGTAATACAAGCGATTACCTATACGATAGTAGCCTATCGCCTATACGCCATACCGTAACCTATAGTCGCTAGCAGTCACCAAAAACTACTGACCATCATGCAGTTTGTAAGGTTGTTTATTACCTCGTAGAATAAAAATTGCTATCTTTGTAAACGTTCTATGGGTTGCCGATACTTAATGTTCCTTGTTTGCTTTATACAAGAAATAAAATATGTAAAATGTGTTATATTGCTTACACCACTGCCTAGCAGATAACTATGCCGTGCAAAGATGATTTTTTTACAAAGGTAAATAATCGATTATAGAATTTCAATTTTAAAGGTTCTTTGTTATCGCGCCACTTTCATATTTGTTTACACTAATTTATATTAAATGACCTCGTATTCTATTAGTTGTATCCACAACGTTTACTTATTAAAACTAGCATGTATTTACGGAGCTCCTATTTCATTTTACGTGTGGGAAACCAAGCACCCTTTAAATTATAACATTAGATATAGGTAATTGGTGTGTTTTGGTTCGTCCACATATTAAAACGCAACGCATGCACAAATCCGTGTGACTTGTTGATCGGCCTTTTCGATGTCTCATTTCAACCCACCCAGTTGTTTTCTATGCAGTCTCATGAATAGCGCAGGCGGCACTGGCTTAAGACGGTGTCACTTTTAATTATCGGAACATTGTCACGCGGCGTGACATTTGTTGGTTAAAACTCCTTTGACAAAATTTTACAATGGGCAGATCATAGAGGCAGAACAAAATCACCATCAATACTTTTAAAAGGTGTGTACTTATCACTTGTGTTGTATTTGTAGCGGTTTGAAATCACAGCCCGTGACACACAGAGTTGTGGACGCACGCTTAACGTTCATGCACCGCATATGGCGTGACAATAATATCCGATCGAAATAAATTATCGTGTGATGCATATGCAGTTACGCGTACTCCGTGTTAGTTATGTTTTAAACGGTGCATCCAGGGAATTACTGTATAATAAAAAAGACAATATGTTGTTGCCTATATTTGTCAAGCAATGCGATAGGTGTTATTCAAGCAGCAAGTTTGCGGCTGATTACTAGACCACAAAGTCGAATTTAAAAATAATTTATACATTTAAGTCAAACATGTACCATAGAACATAGAACGTCAAAGTTTATACGGTTTTGATACTCGGTTTAGACAAAGTGTTATTGATATTTTATATAGAACATTGTCAGTAGTAATACGGAGGCTAGTTAATCCGATGGACAGCAATAGACTCCTATTCTGTTATGAGGATCTTAAAACATCGCTGGCTAAACGTAGGCTTGTCACCTCTGTCATCCACTTTAAAAATATACAGGTATGAAAAGATGAAAATAAAAAAAAAACTAACACCTTTCAAATATTATGATGATCACGTTTTCTTTACTGTATTGTAATTACAAGCGTTAAATTGCTGTGAGTGTTAATTACCTACCTTTTCTTTTATCACTCACGCATACAATAAGTGTGAAGTAATAGTGAGTATACGGAGAAATTAAATTAATTGATACGTATTGTGTCGATATTACTTACAGCGAGCGGGTAATGTTACTACAATATTACGCGAAAGGTTAGGCAAAGAACTGATTATGTATCGACTAAAATAGTTTGAAATAGATGTGACATATTAGGAATTAAAGCAGTGTCAGTGTTAGTGCGAGTGTAGCGACCGATTGTGATAAGGACAAAGTGCTGTAGGATTTTTCAGTCAACTAAATGCCGATACAGCAAGGAAGCGTGCAGTAAAGTGTAAATCTAGCTGATAGAAATGAACCAAAACTGCCAGGTGCTTTTATCTTCTATGACATTATGTAAAATTTTTGTTTTGTATACGCAGTGCTGTCATTTAGGGTGTTTTAATATTAGAGTGTTTAAGTGGACACTGAGAGCTCTCTATATATAATACTAAAACATAAATATGTATGACTAACTATATTTTAGGTGCATAGACGTTTAAATAAACTTGACAAAGCAGTTAACTTATAATTATATTATATTGTGGAAAATAGTTAAGTAACTTCCATTTGAAAGTAAATTTATACCTACTGTGTCGACATAAAGTAAATCTTAAGTTTTACGTTACAAGTTGTTGGTACGAAGCGATGTAATAACTTACCGTTAATTTCAACAGAAGTTGAAACATAAAGTACGATAATATTTGTGTGAATCTATTTCAGTTCCCTTTCGAGTAGTGGTCAACGCGCCGTTTATAGTATAAACAACAGGAACATCATAATATGTGGGGCTCGTGTCAGTCCCTTCCGCGGCGTCACGTCAAGCGAATGTTGAATAATAGCTGTAGGGTGCGGGACGTTGCCCTTCGCGCTTCCTACCTTCATTCACGACCTCTCTCTTGCTTCTAACGAATAATAATACTCAAGTTCCAAAGAATGTTTAATTATAATACTTTATCCGGTCAACGACGTTCGTAACAAAATAAACACATCGTCACTAACATGAAAGTAGAACGAGCACTAGCACGAACGTACAATAATAAATAACTGTTTAATCGCTTCCAGGTCCCGAAGTTCTTCCGGAGCTAATCCCGAAACTAGCCGACGTTCTATCGGGAAACCTGTGCGCTGTACCGCCCATTCCACAAGTAATACAGGGAAACGTTCGGCACTAGGTTGATTAAATAATACTGTGGACTGTTGCTGGAATCTCGAGTGGTTACGTGTTCGCGTTCGCGGGCTCAGAAACTTTAGTGTGAATTTCTCCTCCGGTTTGCCGGGGGTGTGAAAAGGTCATCAAAATAGCCAAAGTGTCTCCCATTAAGTTGTCGGCTATGGACAGTAACTCGGTGTCTCCGATGCCGGAGCTGGCGCCTATAGCGGAGTTCGACAAGTCTCCGCCGTCGCCACCCAACGAGGAGGTGCCGATGGACGATCTGCCGCCGCCGCCCGCCACCATCTCAGGACAGACGGAAGGGAAAAAAATCAAAGTGTAAGTGCCTACCTCACTTGTTCCTTTTCATAGTTTTATTTTTGCAGCTTATGTCGATGTAAACACTTTAAGTTTTAGTTAGTTTAGTAAGTAGTAGTAGTTTAGTTTTTTTAAGTGAGGAGTTCAACGGTAACGTCTTTTTATGGTGCAATGCTTTGTGGCCTTAATAATAATAATGTCCTCCAGACCGATTTTGGTCATGGCGGCCAATCTTAATGGAGACTGGTCATCTGCGCAGGACATATTATTAAGTGCACAGGAGTGTGCGCAAACACAAGTGCACTCTCTGTTCCCTAACTCTCATGATCCGATGGGACGGTAATCCGACACGACCGGAGAGAGATCAGGCGCAGGACCAACGGCTTTACGTACTTTCCGAGGCACGGGGATATCCTTCACCGCCAACTTCCTAACTCCGGGCTGTTATTGAGATTTCTTAACAGAAAACCTAACAACTTTTTGTTGGCCCGACCCGGATTTGAACCCGAGACCTCATGCACAGCAGTCGCATTCACTACCGCTGCGCCACGGAGGCAGTAAGAGGCAGCAGTTGTGGCCTTAGCCAGCAATTGTTATTAATTTTGAAATGTCCGTAACACTTCTTTAAGCATGTTACTAAGTTATTATACATAGGTATATAAGTTAGGCTTACGTTTCGTTTCTAAGAGAGAGAGTCTACCCTATCTGCACTGCATGTGAGTATTGTTGATGATCGTAACGAACGTATGCAATAAAGTGCCAAACTAATTCCAATTACATGTATTTGGGTGCTAAATGATAATTACATCCTAACTAATATTATAAATGAGAATGTGTGTTTGTTTGTAACGCTTTTACGCCGTAACTACCCGACCGCTTATCATGAAATTTCGTATACCAGGTACAGAAAAGGACATAGAGTAACTTACATCCAAAAAAAGTATTATCTCCAAGCGAGCTAAGCCAGCATAAACTAGTAAAAATATACAAAAGTATTCGTATACTTTAAACCAATAGTATTACACATATGTACATCCGATTACATAGATTACTATAAGTAATAAAATATACTAAAAGTATAACTAAGGTTCAATTTTACTTATATTATTGCGTGGTGAAAAACGTAATAGGTACCTACAATCAGTAGATTATTGTCTAGTTAAAAAGTATATATCTTCTTCTCTCTTAGCCTTTATTATTCCCAAGTCACTTGGGGTCGGCTTTTCTGGTCTAACCGGATTTGACTGGATATCAGTTTTTACACGGAGCGGCTGCCACCTGACCTCCGCAACCCGAAGGCTAACGATACCCTAAGGCTAGACCAGTGTCAGGATATTAGAGGGTACTGACTTTCCCAATAACGACTGCCATAGTTGTTCATGGCAGTCGGGACCGACGGCTTATCATGCTCTCCGAGGCACGGAGCAGGCGATAATTGTCGATCAATACGCACATAATTTAGAAAAGTCATATAACTTCCGAAAGTCAGAGGTGCGCGACGTGGGTTCGAACCCGAGACCCTCTGCATTGCAGTCTGTTGGTCTCCCCACTGAGCTATCGCTAAAAACGCTAAAAACGCTAAAAAGCATATATACCACCTAATATAAATATGATGGTATTAGATTAAGCACAGATAATATTTCTTCATTTCACTTACACTGGCTGCTTTGACAATTAAGACAAGACTGTGAAAGACATCAAATAGTAGTCGACTGTTCTAATATAAACTATACTGCACAACAGCGTGTCCGATGATTGGGTTATGGTACATGATATTAGTCCAACTTTTAATGACAATTTCACATCTGTGACTGAAATTTCTCTATCAGGTCTAGTTAACAAAATATGACACATGGGTCTTTTATAATAATACACAGTTTATTTAAAGATTATCTTATTTTATTTAGTTCTTAAGTTGGAAAAAACTTTCTTTTATTTGACTTCTTTGCTGAAGCTGAAGGTAGAGAGTTGAGCTTATTATTATTATTATGTATATACTCTCCGCAAATGAAAAAAAAATGGATCGGATTATTCACACAACCACGTCTTGACGACGCCATATCAAATTATATTAAGAAAACTTAATATTGTTCTAGTTATCAACAAATTTAGTGGAAGCTACAACTTGTTAACAAGAGCTGTTACAAAAATAATTTAGGGCTTAAATAGAATCAGCGACGTCGAGTTAGTAAATATCATGTGTTCATAGAGAGCTGATATTATTACTATTATTATGTGATAAAAGTCATTCATCAGACAAAAGTTGCAATTCTGTTGTGCAGTGCTATGTATTCTTTTTGTATTTATGATTAAGGTCTCGGTAGCTTTTGAGACAAAACAAACAACTGGGCAACGCTAAGCAATCGATCAAGGATTATCGCTTTCTAGATTATCGCCGTTAGGAATAGACTCGCCAGGATCCAGATTGTTATTCGATATTCAGATCGCATAAATAAATGTAAATAACACTAAAATCATCTTATCGAAATATTTATAATATCACAGCACGTTGTTTTGAAAGCAGCACGATAACACGAATGTTGTAAAGCATTGTTAACATTGACTATGTTTGCTCAAAACTTCCAAAGAAAACAAAACCTACTTATTTGATTGTATCAATACGTTGGCATTATATATCTATATATACTTATTAAGTTCATCTACATATACTTGTACGGTTAGTGTAGTGGTTTAAGAGGTCGCCTCGCCATTGCCATTGTGCCGAGTGTAGTGAGTTCCATTAAAAATTGTGTGAACCACAACTAGGTGTACCGAATCTGGTTCTTTGTGTCCGTCGCTGAATGTTTGTAGAGATCCCCGCAACACAGAACAAATTCTAACGCAGGAGATGTTTTTTTTAATTAAAATAAATAAAGAAGTTCAATACAAGTAGATAAGAAAGTATTTACTTAATTTTGAGATTTGATATTCAAAAGGAAGAGCACGTACCTTCACATCCGATTTTAGATGCTCCAAGTTGTATTTTAGTAGCGTTTTATTCGGTTCGTATCAGGAATAACTGAGGAGCCTCAATAAGCCTGGGTATTGATTTTCGGAGTACCTTTTCCAATCCCTTCGGTAAGTCCTTCGGTTAAGTGCTTATGTACGTACGCTTTAGTGGACTGTCTACGCAAACTTTATACTTACATGCATACATAGGTATGTTGCGAAACATGGCGGGTTCGTTTGTGTATTTTATAGGTGAGTAGATGCAATGCCAATCACGTGAATTCTGTAGGAAATATAGTTAAATAAAATGTATTCTAGTAATTCCATTCAGAAGAGTGGCATGAGTCAAACAAAGCATTGTAATTTCATACCATTTCTCATTACTTTTCCGCATTGTGCGTTTATACGTTACGTTATTCTTATTATAGAATAATATAAAAAAATGTAAGTTAGGTGAACAATTTACTAGCCAGGAATGTCGCTTGAATTCGATACTTTTTAAATTATATAAACTAAACAGCAATGAAGCGACTTAAAGCCGAACCAACTGGGAAATTCTCAATCTGGATAGACAGAGCATCAAAGATTTTAAATTTGACACAAGTCAATACCTATTATATTCAGTTTGCAAGAGAACCTGCACTGAAAATTCTATAATTGTTAAATAAAGGTTTATGACTATTCTCGAAGTGATATTTGTGTTTAAGAATTACACAGTATCTTAATAGAGTAATACGGTAATTCACGAAAGTACACTGAACATTTATCGAGTTTGCTTAGTTTCCAACTATCCGTGGTCCCGTCCGTCTTTACGTGTGCGCTTTTGTCAGGCCTCCAGTTCGATTTGAGAGTCAGGCAAAGCGATTTTGAGTTTTTCTGGTACATAATCCTTGATGTTACCACGGTTGCCAAATAATAACGGCGTCAGTAGATATATCATGAAAATGTCTATCCGAAAATTCAGGCCCAACGAAAAATAGTTTTTACTTTGTTTCAAAATGTCATTACTCCGTTGTTCGGACTGCTTTATTAAAGGGTTAAGATAATCAAAACGGTACGTACGCATATTTAGGACGAATTTCGGAACAAATGTATTACTATACGGTACGAACAGTTAGCCAGATACATCGGCGTTTCCAGTTCATGGTAGGTCTGCTGAGTATCTCTGTATTATCGTCTATTACTTGTGTCATAAAACATATTTGTCCAATAAATTACAAGCCTAATTCTGAACCCACAGCTAAGTATAAAACCTTTGCTCAATTTTTTGCCTCCCTTGGTGTCAAATCACCAATAAATATTATTATTTAATACTGGAAGGGTCCAAATCGCCCCTCGTATCATCCCCATATACGGTTGGCCATCCACCCTTAACCACCTTGTGGCCCAGTCGAATTACTGTCTTGTGTATTATAATTTGTGTACCCCATAAAGGCAAACAGTAATATGCCTTTATGACGTAAGAACCATAATACTCAGATCTACTTCTGATTGTCGCATATTTCATTTACAAAATCTAACTTACCTCCAATTAATTATTATCGTTCTTTTGGGTTAATTTCCTTATAGTTAGACTATACTAATTCAGTAGAAAATCCAGAGTATATTAAAATTTACCAATCTTTAGTAAGAGCTTTGATCCTTATAAAAAACTGTATTAAACGATGTTGGACAATTGACGATACTTATTGCTTTATTTAATAATTACGATTAGGTATTTCTGTATGAATCTCCTCGTGGCAGAGCGGTCTTAAACGCGACAGTTCGACGTGTTCGCTCCCAAGTAATCATAAAAAATTTCTTACCATCGCTCCCAAATCTGTAAATGGAAATGGAAACTTTATGAATGCTTTTCGTTGACTGATTTTCTATTCGCAATGCTAAGTATAAATAAATATCTCAATTTGCCATCCGGTTAGAATGAAAAAACAACAGTAAAGAAGCTGACATCTATCGACCAAAAACGTATACCTGTAGCGAGTACGCGTCTACAGTATGCAAACAGTTATGCGCGGGAGTGAATCACGCCAACATTGAGCGCTTACAAACATTAACGTAGTACAACGGTCTTCCGTTAGGTGGCGCTACTTGTATATGATCGATTAATCTTTATCAATCAGATAGTACACAGTAAAACAATTTTAGAACATAATAACATATCTCAAGCAATGCATAAACAAATCTATATTTTAATATAATACCTAACCAAGTATAATAATTGCTAATAGTTAATAAATAATTCGTCCCTTTCTAACATGTACCCAATTATAATAGTGATCTCTGTCTCACGCGAAAGACTGGTTACGCCGAAGTAGGGCGCTTGCCGCGTCCGGACCGAGTCGAGATCTCAGAGAGTGGCGACACGCACCTCGCGGGAAACATGCTCTTGTGACAGATTGCCGCCAATATCTACTGTTTGATTTTCGAACTAGTATTTTTTTTCGAAAGACTGTGCTTGGTGTTCTGTGTGAAATAATTTAAATTTGTTATTATCAGTGCTTCCTCATTTTATTTGTGTGCTCAAATTAGAAGAAATGGCGCGAGGAAAGAGTCAAAAGTATGTTTTGTTCATATTTATTTATTTAATATTAACGCATCAATTTATTTATAGATATTTTATGATAAAGGTTTCAGTGTATATTTTTATTTGTTTTTCGAAATCTTATTCCAATTATATTTTCAAGTATTGTTAAGTTATATTTGTGTATGGAAATAAGTGACCAACTGATAACCGAGTCCTGTTTCTGGGCCTTCCTTCATTAAGATAACGTTATTGGGCTAGTAGGTACGAATATTTCTAGTATTATAAATATATTTTACTCCATAAATAGAGAAACACACGTATTTATCTAAGTGATACGGAATATTCCTTTAAGAAATTCAAAGCAGAACTTGAAACTTATACTTAGATAAGAAGTTCCGCGGTAGAATAGTTGATAATTTGCATAAATATTCATTCGCATCTTAAAACTTTATGATAATCCGATACTAGGAGAGTAGTGTATGCTCTTCCTAATAAATAAATTATGTAAATCAATCTATATCACCGTAGCAGATTCACAATATATTTTTCTCAATAGTGTTTTCTTAGAGAGAAAGTTTATATGTTACATAAATTACCGTCAGACAGGATAATTGATAGGGTGACCATACTTTGTGAGAACGGTAATAACACGGGAAGCTCGCAATTACGCCATTTATTTAGTAGCAGCTTGTCCGTGTAAGGTTGCTGTTCATGTGACCATGTTTTTAGTCATACGGAGATGACAAAAAATATTCTTGTCGTGAAGACGTAACGGTTCCTGGTCAACCATCCGTTGATATTATCTTCATTTAGAATAATTATGAGGAGACTTCTTAAAATACGCCACTTCACTCTTTGAGATTCGTTCTTTATACTTTTTCTATCACGTGAAAAAAGTAAATTAGTTCGTTTATTCTTATTGTAATACGTACAATAGACTAATTATTACTCAAAAACTTGACTCTATACCCACGTAATTGGCTAATAGACCAATACAATATTGAACATTAGATACGGGTATATTCGTCCTCCAAGTGTTATCTTATTAATCCAATAATTCGCCGAGTGGGTGGCAGGGAGCTCGGTCGCTCGGGTGCCAGGGAACGAACGGGCCGCTCAGGAAATGGAATGAAATTGACGCTGTTTATTATACGAGACGGGAGACATGAGGCCGTGAGATGAAACACCGCAGCACGCTGTATACCGCTTCAATTCGTTTAATGTTGTGGTTAGCTGACGATTGTATGCAGTAATAAACATTATTTTCTTGCGTATCGAATTATAACTGAGGTTTTTATCGCTGGGTAAGGTAAATGTAGTTTGCCGACTTCATTTTCAGAATATTAAAACGTTAATCTTCGAATTCAAATTGCAATAATCTGGACATTGAGGCTTAGTTGCACTTATAAATGTAATCTCATGACATCCGTTTAAAATCGGTTTCACTTACTACTATCGTGGTATAGTAAGTGAAACCGAGTTTAAAATTTACATCATACAAAAAAGTGGGTAGGTATGTGTATTCATTTTCAGGCTTCATTTACACAGTGGCCTTGATGGAAATCTTTACTTAGAGGTAAACACACATTGTGACGTGTATTTCTACAGCAACACATGACAGTTAATGTAAATATTGTCTCTGTGGTTACATATTTCGTCGCGTTGTCTATAATTAGTTGCGGTGAACACATACATGTTTTTCAGAGCTGTAATAGATACGGTTTTAGTATATTTTGGCGTCAAATTAGCAGGCACACCTTTTAAAAAGCAATTTAAATCAACTTAAACAATATAACCTCTTAGCGAACGGAATAAATATGACTACTCTAGTATGACATTTCCTGTACCATTACCTGTCTTATAATTATCTTTCTAATGCACAAGAAAATTATAGCTCGGTTATTAATTACTCTGGTTCTCAGATTAACCTTGGTGTCAATATGAAAAGATTGTTTACCTTAGACATACGTGTGTGACCATTAATTTAATCTTGGCAATAACATTGAATTTGTTCTATGATGTTTTATTCGTGAACTCTGAGGCCCATAAGTAATAGTCTTTAACATAACGGGTTTTGATCATCATCATTCTCAGAAGGTTTTTGTTCTGATTCAGTCAAACCGCATATTATTGTAAGGATTAGTACATTATCGCTGGCACGACTTTGAACAGAACTTATCTAGGACGTGAACTTAAAATGTGGTTGGTCACACAGGTCGTTGTATAACGCAGTGGGTTAAAAGCAATGGCGTCCGCAAAGAACGAGGGACCGCTAGAACTCGTCTGACTGCCATTTGCACTGATTTATTGCGGAAGCTAAATATGGTATGTGGTAGAAGATAGGTTAACGGAGATACGTTAATGTATCTCGTTATTTCTTTACCAGCTATTAAAAGATTTACTTTTACATAGCAATGTACTGTGCAAGATTCTTGTAGACATTTAAACTTACACAAATGTGCAATTTTCGTTCAGTTAATGACGAAATATCCGATTTCAAATACTGATTTTCCAGCAATTAATTAACTCAGTGAATTATTGTTAGCTGTAATTTAAGTAAGTAATCATTATATCGCCAGTGGTTGATATCCAATTTATTATATATATGGTTTATTAGAAACCTGTAACATATTTATTTATTTATGATTGATGACCGATAAGATGGGTTGATAGACACGGTTACATTACCACGATATACTTCAGAAGAGTCGACTTGGAGACTTAAAAGGAAAAAAGGACTTAGAGAGCAGCGATAGCTCAGTGGGGAGACCAACAGACTGCAATGCAGAGGGTCTTGGCTTCGAACCCACGTCGCGCACCTCTGACTTTCGGAAGTTATATAACTTTTCGAAATTATGTGCGTATTGATTGACAATTATCGCCTATTCCGTGCCTCGGAGAGCACGTTAAGTCGGCTGCCATGAACATCTATGGCAATCGTTATTGGGAAAGTCAGTACCCTCTAATATCCTGACACTGGTCTAGCCTTAGGGTATTGTTAGCCTTCGGGTTGCGGAGGTCAGGTGGCAGCCGCTCCGTATAAAAACTGATATCCAGTCAAATCCGGTTAGACCAGAAAAGCCGACCCCAAGTGACTTGGGAATAATAAAGGCTAAGAGAGAAGAGTTCAAAAGAGTCGACTTGGGTCTCGGACCGTATTGACTGTTCGGATGGGACTTTGGTTGGTTTGGGTTTTGTTGGTCGCCTCACCACCATTGCGTCGAATGTTGTGGTCCCCACGTCACACAGTACAAAACATTGTGCGGTCGACAAATAGTTGTTTAGAATCCGGCCGGTCTTTGAGTCCGCTATGTAAATTGTCCGGCTTACCGAAATTATTCCTATTGCAGGAATAATATATATAAAAAAAGAGTATACTTATTAAATGAAATGGCTTTTCGGCTATTGTCATCCCGGCTGCATCTAATTTTGCGTCGACATGGAATTACTTGACATTTAATATGCCTATGTTCTCTTTCTTTTATTATATACATATAGGCTAAAATGTTATAAAATAAACAAAAGCACAATCTATATAAGTAAATATGTAGCATCAATAGTCGGTACCCTTGAATCCTATCAATTATTCTCATCTTAGAATATCGTAATCCCAACTGTAGAGAGATGGCATTCGCACCGTCACAAAACTCATATGCCGCATTTGGTTAGATTAGAAGCCGAACTGATCGATTTAGTTAGACGAAGGCAAGAGAGAACAATTGTGTCTTACGAAGAATTTTAATCAGGTTTTGCCAGTTATTGCTACCTTGATAAAATTAATTTTACATATAATTGCTTGTGAAACTTAATGAATAGAACGTCTGCGTTGTATAGACCGTAATTGTAATATTATATGTGTTACATACACGTAACAAGTATTATCAACTATGTCGTTCAAGTATAGACTACATAGTTTCAAAGTAGGAAGAAATCGATTCTGATTATAATTTCAGTAATAAATTGTATGGTTTACTTTCACGTAATGTCTACCGCAACACTACGCAACAGTTTACGACCAATACGAGTACAAGTCAACACAATTACCTCACAGCTTTGTTACAATACCTGCTTGTAATTATTAATTGTGTCACTAAATTGATTTCGTTCATAATACAAACTTTGTAAACACGGATATCAAGTAAATGACGACTTCCTTAAACGGGGCTTATCCAGTAAAATACAAACTGTTAGTGACTCTAAACTAAAAGGATGACACGCCAACATCCTATTAGTAATAGTCAGGTGCCAACTTTTTTTATAAGATATAATTTTTTTGTGTTTTATACTTATTTAAAAGATACTAGGCTCCTAGAACAAGATAGAGTAGAGCCAAAGTATTCATGTATGTACTGCATAATATGTGAAAGAGAAATAAAAGATTACGAAAATATTAGATGTCACTGTTTCATTTAAATTTGAGAATATCAAAATGTGTAAATGTGTGCGTTTAGCATGACAACACTAACACACTCATGGTATTGATGTCAAATCAAGCGCATCACATCGTCACTTTCTTTTTAGTGTCTCAACATCGAATTTAAGTATCATCCACCCAAACAATAAAATTTACATTAAACCTTAATGCGTTGTTATAAGTTTGAAATTCAAATATCGTAGTCGATGTCTTGAAGAGTGTTTCCAGATTCAGTTTTAATTATGTAATAATCGGAATAAATTGACATATGTGGCCACTTTGCCATCCAGTCAGACGCTTAGTGCAGCATGGCTGAATATTTTGAGTGAACCGAAGACATAACCGTTCTGAGTTTGTATTTTTTGAGTTCATTGTGTGATACCAGCCAGTGCTTGTAAAGCTTTAGTAAAACAAACAAACATATAGTGCCATACCACAACATATAACATATAGGCATTACCTGTTTATTTGAGAAGAATAAGAATCTTAACCAATTACGCCATTAACAAGCGTAAACCCGATGGCGAGCGGTTTCTATAGCCTACAGCTTCTAGTATTAAGGGCATCATTAGCGCGTTGTCTTTATTCCTTTATTTACCACCTTACAACACAAACACCCAGACTCGCAACAATTATTTGTGGATTAGATATTTCTGCGGGAAACGGGTTGATGCGGGTGGCCCAGGACCGGAATGTGTGGAAAACCTTGGAGGAGGCCTATGTCCAGCAGTGGACGTCTTTCGGCAGAGATGATGATGATATATTTTTGTCCTTTATGAGGAATCCACAACTCTCAGCGTAGAGGCAGTGCCAAAGCGATTATTTAACAACTAAAACATCCCTTATTATAGCATAGAGCATGGACCTCTCATTAATAGAGTATGCACCATCGCTCACCATGTAACTTAAACTGATTTATTGGATATCGGTTGTACGCACGGCTACACATCAAGATAGACACCCTATAAACGCATAACTGGGCTATATACAAAATAGAGAATTGAAGGAAAGGGATAGTGGTGTCGATGCAATGGTAAGGATAGAGCGTCGCGTCCCGTTCAGCGCGAATGAGACAAAATAACAAAAACATAACGCAATCTCTCGCACGATTCGCAGCGTTCAACTTCTAATAGTTCAAAGTCCAAATAGTCTAGGTTGATATGTTGCTGTGTGTACAAAGCATAATAATATCAGCCTTGTATATAAATTGTCTCTACTGGACACGGGCCTCTTCTTTGTGTGAGGATTAGACTATAGTCCACCATGTTAGGCCAGTGCGGGGTAGTAAACTTCACATATCTTCGAGAACTTTATGGAGAACTCCCAGACGTGCAGGTTTCCTCATAATGTTTTCATTCACCGTTAAATCAAGCTAATAATTATTTAATACGCTCATGACTTCAAAAAGTCAAAGATGGCCTGGGGATCGAACTCGAGACTCTGCGTGGCAGTCAAACGGTCTCCCATTAGTCTATCGCTGCTCACAACTTTAACAACATGTCTGAAGTAACTCCCCGTGACTCCGATGATAGGGGGACCGCAGCCGGTAATGACTTGGGTCGTCACGTGACGAAGGGTAGCCGTGCAATTATGGCCCGGCTGTGTGTTCTGTGGGTGACAACTTATCAAATACAGATACCATCAGTTACACTCCATTACCTACAGGATTTTGAAACGTTTTCCTTGTTTGATTATCAATTATTTATGTACTAAACATTAACTAGTTCTACACACTTGCAGTTTAACGAATACGTGGTTGTTTATATTTATACATATTATACATGTTTTATTTATTTGGTTGCTTTTAAAGATTTTTAATCTATTATGGCAGCGACACACTGGCTTCCGGACACAATAGGTTATTAATTAAGTCTGCCATTCCAACAATTGACAGGTTAAAAAGGGTTCTATCGCTCTAGGAAGAGGTCCTACATCGTGAGGAACTTTACAAACATTCAACAACGGACGCAATGAAAACCTAGGCTCGGAACAACCATTTGTGGCTTGCACAATTTTTTGTCCTGTGTGGGATCCGAATCCATAACACCTGGCATAAGATTAGTGGCGAGGCAGCCACGTAAACAACTACGCTATCAATGTACTTACAGTTACAGTGTGCTTCGTCGCATTTGTTTAAGTTAGTGAGACATTTTTAATTCTGAATTCATAGCTCGTGTATGTTATTCCCTAAGGGAAAACCACTCGCACATTTTCATAGCTATGTTTCAGACTATTGCATATACCTACTTTTTTAATGCACTGGGTTTAACTATCGCGAAGGACTTTACAAATAACGGACAGAAAGAAAACCTAAACGCGGGGCAACTATTTTTGTACCTTATGCGGATCGAACTTAGTGACGAGGAGACCACTTAATCCACTGCGCCATACGTGTAGTCAATATGTTTAACAAACGATCAAGTAAAACATATTTCTAAATGCTTACTTTCTCTGAATATAATATTGATGTTAACTTTCCACTTTCTTCGCAGTTATTGTGAAATATATTCGTTTGTATCAAAATATAACACTATCGGCTACGTCACGAACACCAGTAACGAATATCATCTCATTTTACTAGACTACTGTGTATGGTCTTGGATTCTATACCCAATCTATACTAATATTATAAAGCTAAAGGGTTTGTTTGGTTGAACGCGCTAATCTCAGGAACTACTGGTTCGAATTGAAAATTATGGAAAGCTTATTTTTGAGGAAGGTTTATAGGATATATAATATCACGCTACGACCCACGGGGGCGGCGCAGTAATCATAAACGCGGGTGAAACCGCGGGCACATCTAGTTATTAAGAAACTCTTCGTAGTAGCTGCATTAAGTTTGGAACGGTGTCCGGTAGAAGACAATAGTTTCGCATTATTACATGGGACCTAAAAGAATAGCTGGCGTAATGTAGGTGTCATATGCCTTTGTCTGCTCCATCGGAGAAATAGGCGTAAGATATTGGTTTATTGGTAGTTTCGCACGAATCTGCACGCACACGTTGTGCGATACGACACTTTTTATAAATAGTATTTTTGTATGTTTATGTAATTTGAGTGCGAAACAAACCGATCTGAAAATAAGGTGTGCGAATATCTATTCGCACTACTTACTACTTACTCTTTTAAAATAAATTCGACAATTTATTTTAAAAGAGTAGGTATCTACCTACTCTTTTAAAATAAATTGTCGTTTTGTATAGATTGTGCGAAATCAATAAACTTCTACTAATAACTTATAATACTTTCTATTTCTTTTTTAAAAAGACTACACCAGAATCGAGAGGGCAGTAAGTCAAAGATAGCCATTTTAAAAATTACCGATTGGGAATGCTTCTGTACTATAAACAACCTTAAACAACCTTCTTTTCCCTTTCTTTTGACATTTATGTTCTAAAAGAAAATAATATGTTTTTACAGTAGAGAAGAATTCCAAATCCTTAATTTTTTTTAAATGGCCATTTTGACTTACTGCCCTCTCGATTACGAGGGCAGACTGCAGTAGTAATAATTCGTCTGTCGCGGGGGGACTTTACAGACATTAAATTAACGGACACAAATAATAGACTCGGAACAGTCGAAACAACTATATGTGGATTATGTAAATCACAATTTTTTTTGTCCTATTTGGGCATCGAACCCACAACACTTAGCGAGGTGACAACTCAAACCAGTATACCATCCGTGCAGCCAAATATTTTTAATAATTACATTCGAGTGTAATTTTGCATAACTTTAACCAATACATCATATGGTTTTATACGGGTGACATGAATTTATATTCACTATGCATACAATCCGGTTCTCAGGCACGAGCGTATTAAGACGGACGCCTGTCATGCACCAGACCTTGGCACAATATATTGTATCCTCCTCATAAATGTGGACACCCACTCGTACCCGCGACGTCGCAACGTATTATTATATATTTATTTTACATTCGTTTTATTTAGAGAGCTGTTTTAACTTTGAAGTCGAGACGTATTCACATTAATTGCGATTAAATTGCGGATGGATCCGTAGTAGAACGGGTTGGATTTCAAGATCATATCAATTGTAGATGGTGTGAAACCTAGCGTTAATATCGTTCGTTAAATACTACATCAAATTCTAAGTATAGAATTGTATTTTCTTAAAATTTAAGAGTATATAGCATCGTATTCGTTTGTTCAATGACGTATGTTTAAGTGCTTGCGTGAGCGCTGATTATGGTACTGTGAAAAATCTTCGTGTAGTGCCTAATGTTAGTGCACTTTTGTAATTTTTTGCAGTAATATAAAGTTTTAAACTGTGAACAGTTTTTGTTAATAGGTTTGCCTCTTGTGACGTAACACAATACCCACTTACTAAACTAAATTGACAAAACATAGCTAGCACAACAAAGGCGTGGCACGTTTACAACTGACCCTTACGTATAAATATATCCCTAAGGCTCAGTTACACGTATGAAAATAAAGTGATTACCACTTTCAGTTTATTAAAATACAGTCGGAAAATGTAAAGTATTTGTTATATTGACAATCGTCACCAATATTAAAGATGAATGTTAGCTTGTTTGCTACGCGTTAAAGCCTTAACTACTGAAGCGATCATCATGACATTTTGCTTATTGTCAAGGGTACGAAAAGGACATAAAGTACTTTTATCCAGAAAAAGTACTGTTCCCGGGAGCAATTGCGGGTAAAAGCAAGTCAACTAAAATTAAGCTAATTCGTATAAAAATGACATAATTTTTTAGTGCTATAAGTAGGTATCAATTTATTTATTTGGCAAGACTAGAAATGTTTATTAATAATTATATACATAGGAGGGCTACGAGCCCGTACGCCCCTTTCATAGAAAGATGGAGCCTCTACGCTTCGCGGGGCTCCTATTTTTGGGTGGATTTTAAGAAGAAACCTAACAAATACCTAGTGGGGGGCGAACCTTGAGGGGCGAACGGGCTCGTAACTCATAAGAGATATGTGAGAAGGAGTACCTTCCCAGGTGGAAAAATTTGGAGTTCACAGGTTTACTCAGTTAGTATCGATACCTTAAAGTGATATTTTTCTAATTAATTAACTTAGCATTTTAATGAACTTAATGCAATATTCGATATCATCCATAATCATGGGATACGTGTTTGTAAAATATGTGCATACTACAAGTACAAGTATGCACATATTTTATACAGTAAATACAGTAAATGAGACAACTTCATCTTAAAAGTAGCGGTAATGTGCCAAAGCAGCTTAAGGCAGTACAAAAAAGTAGTATTCTTATGAGTCATACGCGCTAATATAATTATGATGATGATATTGATGATAGAGTAATTCAAGCTTTATACCAGACTTCAATCTTAATTTTATTGTGAGAAAATATATATCTCAAATGTTTCAATAAACATAGTTAAGCCACCAATATTTTTAATTAACCGCTTGAGTTTCAATCTCTGTTATATTTTGAAACAAAGGTAAAATATTTGTGAAATGTTTAATTAAAACACGATCGAGCAATACAGCGAGTCTTGGAGACTAATATAATTTACTTTTACTGTTGGCTGATTTTGAAGGCACTCTTCGTTGCTTTAGAATAAACCTCTAAAAGATAAATCCGACAAGCTGGCTCCTTTGTGCCTCCTGTAGTACTGAAGTCGCGCAATTAAAGCGTTTTTACAAAGTCTGTCAAGTAGAAATAAAACTCGTCGTCTGCGGAGGAATATTACGATATTCCGTGTTCAAATATCTTGGTTTGCGCTGACAATGGCGTCTGGGCGCAACTTGATGTGCATCTTTTTGTTCGAGAGCATTGCTAGGTACGAGAATGGATTGAAATGTAAGTTTTCCTGAAACGCGTATTTTACTGTTTTACATAGTTGATGATGTTTTCGCAACCCAATGCAATCACTGAAATATAATAATAATAAATAAAAAGTAAAACAACTATGGATTACATTTTCTCTTTGTTTAAGTACAACTTTAAAATACGAAGTATTTAAAGCCACCACAAAATTTTGTTCTGATATTAAATAGCACAATCTATTTTGAATAAACGTAAAAGTTATGTTTAAAACATATGTATAATTTTAAAAAATCATTTAGAAAAAACCGCTATAAAGAAGTGGATAAAGGAAATTGCATTGGTATCGATCTACCCGTTTTAGCGCTAGATCTTACGCAGTCGGCGGAGTGTCTAGTTAACGTTTAAATCTGTTCTAATGTCGCACGTTAAACATGTTACAATTTTAAATTGAAGTTGTACCATGAAAGATTTATACTATTTACATAAAGAATACCAAATGAATATAAAATGTACGTTATACATTTGCTAGATAAGTTACTATAAGTATGTTTGAATAAGTAAATATACAAACAAGTACATGATAAACTAACACTGGCGTAGGTATGAGAGTTCCAATAACTACAGAGCATTCTAACAAAGTTAAAGCCCGCATAGATACACGTCCAATCTGAGAGCACGTAATCTTGAGACATGGTAGCTGGCTTTTACAATTTTTCATTTTCGTTTTCCATTACATGGGTCTGGGAGGGGTACTGTAAGGTATACAGACTCAGACATTCCCGGAGCGCTGTGTCCGACAGCCGTTACGATGTCGTTGACAGGCGGAAAAACTGCCGGACAAATATATTAGGTAGTTACGTTTTATGACAATGTAATTTGTGTGAGCTCACTTAATGGGTACGTAATGTTTTCGGGTGGGCTGAATACTTGTCTTTTTTGCTTGGGTAGTTTCAATTAAATTTCAGGAATTATCAGATTGCGTCGCCATGATTTGGACGATCAACTCAAAGCGTTGTTTACTCCATACGTAGTATTTGCACTAGTTGCTGAGTTAGATTCCGTCGCAATGCAAATATATATGTGTTCTAGAGAAATACGTGGTTCTGATAGTTGTGTCTGATTTTGGAAATGTTTATTTAATTCGAAACTTTACACACAAAATGTATATTCATAAGGCATGAATATCTTGTTTTAGTAAGGAACATAGTTGCTTCTTTATGTCTTGAGTTACAAATATGAAGTATCTTGTATAGCTATTAGAGATAGTATAGGAGGATTGCAACGCAAATCAGTTTAAAAGCTATCTAAATTCCAAGCCGTGTATGATGACATTCTTGATAAGCAATACGTATTACGTTACATCCATTGCAATGTCAAGAAAGCCAAATTAGCGCATACATCTCAATTGAAATTTATATTTGATAGTATCTTATCTATCTAATTTTATTATAATATTAGTTGTTACCAAGACCAAGTTACCGTGTAAGATGATATTTTCAATATTTATGATTGTCCTACGTAAATGTGCTGTAAAATCTACCTACGTTAAAACATTATACGTTTTCCGGTATGCATTTTTGTCTTTAAGGAATTACCAGATAGTATAATCCATGTAAAATATCGTATGAGTAAAGATTGATAAGTCTCGATATCTATCACTATGTCCGATTATTTCCATTTAAAGGTACAAACTTACATTAAGATCAACAGCTCAGTACACAAATTATTCATTCATCAAAATTGAACAGTTTCCGTCATATTACTGGCGTAGGACGTGCCTATCATGCATACAAATTCAACAAACAACCGCTTATTTCGATATGCATTTCGTAAATGCCTCATTAGTATCTACCGTGGCATAAGTTGTTGCTCATGTTTGGGCAGAACGGTGAGGTTTCGGATTTAACAAAAATTGGAAAAAATTAATGGGATTTTCAGTTAGAAACTCCATAGTAACTAAGTCTGGCAAAGTGCAAAAGGTAGCCCCGTATAACGTGGGAGATAAAAACTAAGCGATACGTGAGTGTAATACATGATACATCTGTGTTCATCCATTCGAGTATACCTATACAGGCGTGATTCTATGTAGGTATTTGGTGGATGGTTTCTCATTGCATCGGTGTTGACCTAATTGACGCAGAATATGACGATTCATTAGTACACATTTCAATTTGCCTCCGTCTGTCTCCGTAATAACAGCTGCCATATGCACTTGTGTCTTACATATATCATGGTGAATGACCTCTGCCACTTAAGTTGTGTCATTTCAATTATGCAACAGTTATTTACATTTTCGGTTAATGCTGTTTATTTAAAAAATTTTCAAAACATTTATGTCCCTTTTTTATTTTTGGATGTAATGAAGTTGCTGTTGTACCATTTTACTGACTATTAATTTATATTCATTAAATAAAAAATTTTCAAGAAGATGCTGTCTTAAAAAATGTTTATTTTAAATCTTTATCTAGCAGGATCTTCAATATATATAATATTATATTATATTATATTTATAATAATATTAAATAATATATTATTATTATATATATATAATATTTTGAGTAAAATATATATTCAATATATTTTACTCAAAATTAGTAAATTTTACTTGAAACTACTGATTATTTATCAACTGTTTTTTTCAAAATGTTCGTTTTAAACTTGCCTTAGGATTTAAAGGTATACTTGATAATAATTTTATCATATTTGACATACAATACAAACGAATTGCGAAATAATATCGCCTTAGTTTTCTATTTACAATAGCAGCGAAGAAGACTTGTAAACGCTTTCATTGTCACCTTTCTCTAATACAAGTACACACCGAGATGGTTCAGTCACTTTTCTTACTATAATCATAGTCATTTTGTGGTCTAACTGCTTCTATCATTATAAGGACTTGCTATTTAGAATAACAAGTTATTCAAGTTGGTACAGAATTATGAATATATTTAATGCGGCATAGCCATGTTAATTAAATGATTATCAGCGCGGCTGAATACTGCATATTCACGATAAGTGCTATTTAGTATTATTTTAATTTATTTCCTTGTATGAAGGCGAAAGATCATTTCGAAAATCAGTTAATAGGTATGTGTCTATTTAAAATTAAAAACGCTTTAATACTTTAAGAACATTGAAACAACAAACACGACATCTCTCAGTTTTGAGATTATTTTTACATCTCGCAAATGCATTTACTTCATCATCATCATCTCAGCCGAAAGATGTCCACTGCTGGATATAGGCCTCCCCCAAGGTTTGCCACATAGACTGGTCTTGTGGTGACCCGCATCTAATCCCTTTCCGCGATCCTTACCAAGTCGTTCGTCCACCTTGTGGGTACTTAATATATGTATAAATCAGAAAGTTGTCAATACACAAGGACAGTTTTAAAGTAAAATGTCTTTTACGAACTTCATAACAGGTGCAGGCACAAGTGTCGGCTGTTAAGATTCTTTCAACGATATCGGTCCCATCCCTATTAAATATATTTATATAAAAATCGAATTTCATGCTATAATTGTCGGTCTTCATGCTATAGCTACTCGTGCAGGTTACATGCACGAGTTGCCGCTAGTGGGGCTATTGGTGCGGGTAGTTCACGGCGGTAATTTGCATGATGCGAACAACCCGCACAAAAGAGCCATAACAATAAGTAAATTACTTTTGCACTGTGGGTAGAATTATCCAAGTATTGTGAGTACTTTATAGTAAGTATACTAGATTTGTCCCGCGACTTCGCTTGCGTACGTGTTGTTAAGGTTAGATTTGTAACAGTACTTTTTTCGGGCAGAAAAGTACCCTGACAATTTAGGACATAGGGTATCTTTTTTAAGGTGTATGCGAAATTTCATGATAAGCGGTCGAGTAATTGTGGTCGAGTAGTTAAGGCGTGAAGGTATAACAAACAAATATTCGCTTTTATAATATTAGTTAGGATTTGGATAACAATAATATCAGCGCTGTATCGAACTGGTCCACTGCTAGGCACGGGCCTCTTCTCATATGAGAAGGTTTAGGCTATAAAAGAACTTTATAGGACTACATAGAAATCACAGATATTATATGCATTATAAAAAGTATTGTACAAACGAGATGATTTGTTTTAAACGAAATTGTCTTCAAGAATGTACATTGTGTATTCCTAATGTCGTACGGCACATAATATTTGAGTTATCAATTGATATGCTTCGACCTCGTTTAAAACAATTGTAGCGCTCTCATTTGACGTGTGTTTGTGTACGAATATTGACTGAATAACTCTGTCTACATAGTTTTAGTAATTAATGTGATACTGTAGACAGAAATACTATTATTTATGACTAAATAAAGTAATAACGTTGTTCGCGCAAATTAACCAGTCTGAAGTGAATAGTCAATTGGCTGGCGCCTAGTTATTTTAATTTTATTTAAGCTATGCTCCATGGACTATATAGAAAGTACTTTGATTTTAGTAAAATATTATATAACAGAAATGCAGCGATAGCTCAGTGGGGAGACCAACAGACTGCAATGCAGAGGGTCTCGGGCTCGAACCCACGTCGCGCACCTCTGACTTTCGGAAGTTATATGACTTTTCGAAATTATGTGCGTATTGATTGACAATTATCGCCTGCTCCGTGCCTCAGAGAACACGTTAAGCCGTCGGTCCCGGCAGCCATGAACATCTATGGCAGTCGTTATTGGGAAAGTCAGTACCCTCTAATATCCTGACACTAGTCTAGCCTTAGGGTATCGTTAGCCTTCGGTTGCGGAGTGCAGTTGCGGAGGTCAGGTGGCAGCCGCTCCGTGTAAAAACTGATATCCAGTCAAATCCGATTAGACCAGAAAAGCCACCCCAAGTGACTTGGGAATAATGAAGGCTAAGAGAGAAGATTATAAAACAGAAAGACTCTCTTTTTTTTTTACATAGCCAAATTACGCCTCCCAGCGGTCATTTATGTGAACTAATTTGGCAGTCGAAATTCTATTATATAATATTCTAAGTTTATATTTTGTCGAACATAATATATATGTATTGATCGTCGTCTGATTATCTCCGAAGAATTAGGTTGAAATCTAGTAGCAAATTTCGTTATATAAAATGAAATATTAAATTGAGCAAAAATTATAAACCTTACTGTATTTTTGGATGTTTTAAGCATAAATTAAAAGTAATAATCTTAACTAATGTTAGAATTGTGAATGTCAGTTTGTTTATTTGCTTGTTACGATTCCACGTTATATCTACTCAGCCGATCGTCATCAGCATTCGCGTTGACAGAGGTACAGAAAAGGACATATAGTACTTTGCATCTAGAAACAAGTAAGATACTTATTGACAAAATGTACAACAAAGTTTACACACGTCAGAATTTGTGTTTCTTCAGTGTCGGAAATTCTACATCATTCCGCAACGTAATGCGTCCTGTTGAAGTAGGCAAATGTTCTGATTTCAAATGCCTTCCTATCAAGTTTGAAATCATAGGACTCGCACGGCAAGGATCATTATAAGTTAGGGTATCCACCGTATCTGTAAATTTGAACCAATTATTTCCATAATATCCAACCCTGTAAACATACAGGCTTAGCTATAGTTAGCAAATTTTTGGTATTATATTAGTATAATACCAAAAATATGTAGTTAATATAGGGCTGATATTAGTATCAGTCCTATAGTAACTGCCCATTGCTGTGCAAGGGCCTTTTCTCAGTGTGAGAAGGGTTAGGTCATATTCCACCACGCTGGCCCAGTGCGGATAGGCAGATTACACACATTCTCAGATACATATGCAGGTTTCCTCATGATATTTTCCTTTACCCTTAATAACAATACTTATTATTTTCAAATATAACAATACTCGTGACAAATAGAGACAAGTAATATTTCTTCTACATTAACTTTAAGAGTTTCTCAATACAAGAGTCAGTATTGCGTGAAAAGTTTTTATAGTATCATCTACTTACACAAAAGAATAGTGTACTAAAATGTAGTTATTTCACACTTCACATTTCAAGCGTACCGGACGGTGACAATACTATTGAATAATATTTACTCGGAGAATAACTAAGGCGAATATAGACATGTGTAGAAATGTCAAACATATTTTATTATAGGAATTTTATGAAGGCTATGGGATATCAAATAGCATTACGTCTGTAGGTTTACAAAGGGGCTGTGAATAACAAGACGTTTTTAGGTTTCATGCAACTAGGGCAAGCCTAATGCTTTCTATTAATGATGTTCCAAGACGAATGTAGATCTAAATTTAACTAATATTTTAAATATAAAGTTTATGATGATGTTGGGATATTTGTTACTTAATCACGCGGATGGAAAATATTGAATGAACTTGGGTGAATTTGGCATAGAGATACCAAGAAATGTATTAAAATAGGATGATATCTCGGTATGCGTTCCCATGACATTCCTATACCTATGAAAGTATGGACAAAAACTACTTTACACAAATAAATGTAAAAGCTCTCTTCATATAAATTATATATGTATACAGAAAACCGTAGAACCGTCGAAGTTAAAACTGAATTGCATTAACTAACAGCGAGCGGGGTGTGCTTGATACCACAGTCCATGTAATTACTCTGGGGATGAATAAGTTACATTTGAATTATTAACATTCTAGGAATTTTGTTTGAATTTTATGTACTTATTTGCCACGCTTACGAGAGAATTATTGCACACCGAAATTAATATCACATTACGACGTTATCGCGCTTTCTTGTTGAAAAGAAGGCGGTTTTTCTTTCATTTATGATGTTGATTATGTTTAATCCTGATAAGAATTGTGTAAGATCTGCGCAGTATATCATGTGACTAGATGTGCTCACGGTTTCACCCGAGTTAATGATTACTGCGCCGCTCCCATGGGTCGTAGCGTAATGTTATATAGCCTATAACCTTCCTCGATAAATGGGCTATCCAACACTGCGCGTTCAAACAAACAAACTATTTAGCTTTATAATATTAATATATTAGATTTATTTTCTGCAAGTCAAATATCAGCCTGTTAAGCCTGACACTTGCTCAGACCAATATTACATATATAATAATAATAATAATAATGTTTATTTCTCAAGAAAATTTTACACTTACACGGTAATATATAACTTTACAGATGAGGCTACATATGGATCTTAAAATTAATTATATCTATGCTTTTTACTTAAGTAAGTAGTTAACTAAGTAGGTAATAATATTAGGTGCAAACAAATTAGGTTTAACACCTTCAATCAGGCATTATTCATACCTAACCATTCAGTGGAGCGGAACAATTGCCGAATTGCGGACACTGTTGTGACAGGGCAGCAATTACCTCAACAAAATTGATATCGCACCGTTAGCACACTCGACTGACCTCAGTGGACCGAATAAAAGAATTTCTAGACGTATTAAATTGTCTATCTCCGTAAGGGGAATCAATGTCGTCGGTATCTGCAAGCGTTCCCGGTATAGCTAATAGTCAATTGGACGTGCGAGGAGACCGTCCGGTCGGTAATTTGCATAAATTGATTGCACGCCACGGGCTGGCGCGGTGCGGCGGCGCGGCGGCGCGTTGCGGAGCGGCGGCGCGGCGGCGTCAGGCGCGAGGTGTGCGCGGGCGCTCGTGGGCCGCCCGGCGCGCCCGGCGCACCCGCGCAGTCGCGCGCCCAACCGACCGACTGATACACGTTCACCCGTATTGTTTAATTACATCCTCGCTTGCAGTAATTGTCGGTCAATTTAACACTTTTTCAAGTCAATTGCAAATTTTCTAAAACGAGCGTCAGTCCAGTGTCGGCTCGGTCGCGGTCCTGTGCACGTCCGCGCACCGATTGATGGCACCGCTTGTGACCACTACCCGGCGTCCTGTGCGGTTATCTAGTGAATAACCGATGTTATAGTGATATCGCCTTCAGTACTGTGTTATAAGTATTACTTTTGTCTAGTCACTCGTCAGCACCATGCGTCAGAGATACCAACTGAAGCAAAGACCGTACGTATCTATAGTTTGTCAACGGTATAGATAAAACAAAAGCTCACTGCATACACTTGACCCGATGACCACTTTGTTAGACGTGACTAAACTTGTTGTTATTTGTAATATTTAAATCTGATACGTGCATGTGATCAGAAATGCCTTAGTACATAATACAATAAGTAGAAAGCTGCGTATAGATAGTTGTGAACAATAGCATTCCTCACGCGCTTGGATGCTAGTGATAACACCAGACTAAGCCCGCTAGCAATATTATCAAGATTTAGTTACTTATGTTTTATTTTACACAATGACGTTATTATATGTCATACAATGTGTCATAAGTTTGTCATGAACGAACATAGCGAGATGTAGAACTCATTCAGTAGAAATTTGGACGTTTCAGTATAGTTACAAGCAGCGGTGTTTGTTGAATGTTTTGTAATATGAAACATTGTTTGACGGAAAACTTCGTCGGGTATGCAAACAATAATTGTCTTGTTTCAAAGCAAAAGTGCTTCGTATGCTGCGTTTAAACTATGAACATTCGCTGCCTCGTATTTATATACATCCAAACTTCTGTTTAACAAACATCTGCTGTCTGTCTGTTTATGTTGCTGTTATTAATTATTATGTATCTTTTTTTCAGGTAAGTCATCATTCAGCATGAAGATAAAGTAAGATTGATGAGTAAGCTAACAAGGTTTTCAAAACACGTCGCCTGTTACTTATGGATTTATAAATTGCAAATTTTATTAGGTTTTACAGAAAAGTTGTGTAAGAGAAAATGGCTATTCATTTTACATTTTTGTAGATGAAAAGCAAATTTTATCGACGAAGAAAGGTCATTTTATTATGGATCGTTTGGATCTTGTATCATAATCATAAAGGGATGTCTGTCCCTAAGCGATAATAGAAATATGAAGCCAGGTAAAAAAGCTATTGACGCTGTTTTCGTGATCGGCAATGCGACTACGTATCATGGGGCACTGGGTTTATTTCGCAGCCGAGCAAGATATTATTAGTTTTTAATGCCAGGAAATTATTTCTCTTCTGTATTGCGTCCGGTAGTTGGTAATAGGCTCGTCCCCCTTCTGCATGGGATCTAAACATATTCATAACTGACGGAATGTGGAAGTAATACAGTCCCTATCCCTCCCTGCATCGTGGGGATACAGGTGCGATCTTGGCATATAACACGCATATACTACATAGGTATTTAATGCTAAACAGGGGATTGGATACATATATGTACATATACTAAGCATATTATTACCTAAGATTTTTAAATTCAAACCTCAGCTAATACGCAAAAAAGTATTTAATTCCTCAATTCTTTGTACCAAATATTTTAGTTTTATACCAATGTCACCTTTTGTCTATTTACGGACTATGATTGACTGACTATACTAAAATATATACATAAATATGAATGCAAATCGTCGTATTAC
This sequence comes from Catocala fraxini, assembly GCA_930367265.1. NCBI lineage: Eukaryota > Metazoa > Arthropoda > Insecta > Lepidoptera > Erebidae > Catocala > Catocala fraxini. Next base: position 10,909,918 of record OV884032.1, read on the forward strand.
CTTTTTACATACTATCGTTGAAAGCAAGCAGTCCGATTTTAGTTTATTTTTCTTGCATCGTTAACTCAGACATATAATGAGCAAAGGTACCTTTGCTCATTATACTTCTTTGAAGAATATACAACAGCCGATCGGGACGTTCGGTTTCGAGTTAAATTCCCGGGTCGAGCAAGATTTGGTTAGGTACGGTGTAGAATTATTCAATAGCTGCATTACGTGCAAAGTGTGGGCATTGCATACACATCTGAGTATGTACTTAAGGCGTGACGCATCTCATAAAATGCATTTATTAAGATACTTGTTTCTGCCTGTGGCTTCTCCTTCGTGGATGAGGCATCGTATACCTGGATAAAAGTATCTATTAATTCAGGAAGTGGTCAATCTTTGTGCCAAGTTTAATCAAAATCCTTTCAAAGGTTAATACGTGATTTAGCAAAAATCTCCCAAACATCTTATCAAACATGCAAATTTGTGATATTTCTATATTTTGCCACAGACCTTGCTCGCCTTAATCTAGATTGCATAAATAAATGTCTTTACTTCGGGATTCGGGCACAGTACTTTTTATAGTTTAAAGGTACCATTTGTCCTTTTCTATGTCGGCCTCGATGGCGTAGTGGTTAGTGTAACCGACTGCCACGATTGAGGTCGCGGGTTCGATTCCCGCACAAGTCAAACATTTGTGTGTATGAACATGGATGTTTGTCTTGGTCTGGGTGTTCCTATGTATAATATGTATGTATTTACAAAAAAAGAAAGTATATAAGTATGTTTATCCATTGACTAGTACCCATAGTACAAGCTCTGCTTAGTTTGGGCTAGATGGTATTGTGTGTATGTGGTAGAATATTATTATTTTCTGTACCTGTGACAGCGAGTATGCTAAATTCCATGATGATCGGTCGCGTAGTTGAGGCGTGAAAGCGTAACAAACAAACTCACTCACATTCGCATTTATAAGTTAGGACTAAGATTCTAGACTTCAATATGGCGTATACGTACATAAGTATAGTATTACGATATGCACAGTATAATGTCACATGTGACGACTGCGAACTAAAATAGTTTTCATTCGCATAAAGTGACCTTAATTGTTATGTGTACGTGAATTTTATCATCGAGCTAATATAATGGACTCTGGTACGCATAAATTAAAACAGAATTACTTTATCCTATATGTATGTAGGTTAGATTTCAGATAAGGTATACCTATAGGTACCAAAATATACCGGCAATTATAACTATTTTAATTAATTATCAACTTCACTCTAAACATTTCTAGGATTAATGAAGGACAAACTAACAAACACGCTCTTGCATTATGATGCATACTCATATAATATAATATATGATAGTTTGTGAAAATGTTTCGAAATGATGTTCGATACTCAATTATGTATGCGTAAATAGCTGAACGGATTTAGACGAAACTAGGCATACAGATAGAGTAGGTATGGCTTAGATTAACATATACCTAATTTATTTTTAGGTTAGGTTCAAGACATTTATTTCTCATAAGAATATACATTCGTTTGTTTGAGAAACACAAGATTAACTTAATTAATTGAAAAGGTTTCCAGCCAGACAAGTACCGGAGCGACGTTATTTAATTTTGATATTAAATTATGTATTGAGGTATATTGAACATAGTACAACAAAACTTTTAAAATTTAAAGCATAATTTGATATAACAATAATGCGGGTAAACTTAAGATAATTAACATAGAAACAATCAACATAGGTAACACAAACGCGGAGTTTATCGACGTGATATGTTTACCTGAGGATCACCCGGGCGAACCAAGCAGAAACTTCATCGTATAAGAAAACCTTAGTAGTGCAGTCTGCAGGGATAGCTAAAAATAAACATTTAAAAATAAAACGTTCTGTTAAAATAGTTACTCCAGAAATACAGGAAAATATATTGTGTGCCTTAAGTGTCCTTCGGTAAAATTAGAAATTATCTATATAAGAAAATGGTAAAACTATATAATTTATGCATTATTGAACAACCTTTATTAGTCGAGGTTTTCAACTACAGCATAGCCGTGTGAAAATTCCAGGTAGTACAAGTTCCATAATTATTTTATATCACTATGCGAGGCAATCGTAAAAGGCTTACAACTTGATGTGAAACCTCTTTCTTTATTACACTTGTCCTGAGTCCGCAGTTCAGGGTAATTAGGTAATCAAGTAGCCTGTTTCGAACCCTTCGCGAGTTTCGTTGTTTCGTTGATTGCAAGTTTCTTAGTAATCCCAACACGTCATCCATCTTTATTTATGAGGCTGATGAACGAATGAAGTTGAATAAGACCGGTAGGAAGGATCTTTACTCTTGATGTAGCCATTACGTTGTTTTGTGGCAGCGAGATTCTTTAAATATTTTTGTTGAGTAGACAGCCAGTGATTTTCCGAAGAGACTTTTGTATGTTCGGGCATATTCTAGTAACATTTCTGGTATTACAATCGTCCGTACTGTTAGGCTTTCATATAAGCTTTTTATTAGCTAAATCGTATGCTTGTTTGTTATATGAGTGGCATTAAAAAATACCTGCTATCGAATATTTCGCTTTCACTATTACAACAATTACCAGATGCAATTTATATCTTATTTCGCGGAAATACCAAGCAAATCAGGTCTTTTAGTTCTGTATAAATCCTTATCAGCTAAACAAAGGTTACGTCGGTAATCCCCTTAAACAACGAAACTTCTAACAAAACGTGCTTCAGTTACTAAAGTAAAGTAAAGTGGTGATAAATATCATGAAATTCTGTCATATTGTTCGTAAAGTGTGTTAACATTTAAAATTGAAATACATAAACTACAAGACCCTCGGTACAAATAATTTGGATCAGAGTACTAGCTCGTGGGACACCGGATTACCAGCGGAACCCTGGCAGCGAGGTTATCGTCACTTCCGCCGTAATTAATGTTATACAACTCCAACACAGAGTACATATACTTACTATTATATACAACATGTAAATCATTTCCATGTCCTTTATTTTTCGTTGTAAACTTACCAAAGCCGCATAACAAATGAATATACAATACTTCCTTTATTATTTGACAATACTAGTTTTAGTTCGAAATTACAAGCATTTAGTTTTTAAAACGCACGTAAATGAACTTGTTTCGCTAAAGAGCTCTGGTTATGACAATTGATCTTTGTTTTAAAGTATTTCAACGTTACCAATCAGTATCAGTACAGTTAGGAGACACTTCCATTATCGACTTCTGTAACGGTTTTTATGCAATAAAGGTGACAAGTAACTAAACCGTCTTGACTGATGATATGCGATTGTCATCCATACAAATATTATAAATGCGAAAGTAGCTTTGTCTGTTTGTTTGTTACACTTTCACGGCTTAGCCACTGAACTCATTTTAATAAAATTTTGCAAGAGAGCAGATTGTATCCTGGGGAAGGGTATGTCTACCTTTTATACCGGTATGTGATCCCGTGGCATTTACGCGAGCAAAGCGCCTATGGAGCTATACGCCTATTGCCTATGGGCAAAAACTTAGTACTCTAACTTCGTACTTTATAATCGCTTGGAATACCAGGAGTATAAGATGCTTATTGCCAACCCTAGTAAAATTTAATTTGGGATACAATGGGATGACCGTCATAGAATGGAAAACGTAGGAGACTCTAATGGTCTCCGAAATTAATACCCACCGGGCGAAATGAAATAACAGAATTGCTAGCCACACATCGGGTTCCTGTAAGAGAGCGGTACTTCTCCTAACCAGATCATTCTTACTGCCACCAAATAATTGGCGGTAACAGGCTATTCCAGTTTAAAAACAATCGTGTTTGGAAATTAAAGATTTCTTATCGATTATGGCCATTGTTTATAAACTGGACGTAATTGATAACGATCGTGCACAGCGATGGAGATCAGCTATAGGTTCATTTTACGAGTATGGAAACGGAGGATCAATTGTTGGCCGTCTAAAGCTGACAAGGGTCACCTAACTAATATTTGTAATACTAAATAAGACATTTATTATCTTATAATCCAACGCGAAAACCAAGATACAAGATACAATAATTATTTTGTACAATCTTTTGATTGTACAAAATAATTATTGTATCTTGTACCTTAGATCTTTTGGTCTAGCTACCTTTTGATTGCAATTTACTCTTAAAGTTACATAGATCTGAATCTATGAGCACTCTCCGATAAGGGTAACATTGCCACGCTTGACTAAGTTCTCTTTTTTTAAATAATCTATTGAATCGTAGCGGTTCACCGTTATCCAGCCACAAAAGAGTTTTAATTATGTTTGGTAATCTAAGACTTGTACTTATGATTATACAAAGATTTTAAAAACGGTCAGGACATCCATTTAGTATACCCCAAATTATTTCAAGTAAAACAATTCCGATTTAGATATGATACAAAATAGAATATTTTAGTAATCAAAATTAACATTCCTTTGTCGTTGACGTAAAATTAGAGAGGATGACGATAATAAATATGAAGGCTAAATTAACGTTAACGACAAACAGGTGGGCTAATTTGACAGTTATAATTATCTTGTGTCCCTTTTCCGTGGATATTATTAGACAAAGATATAGTGACATTATTTTAGTTTGTAGGTTAAATTGGCATCCATTTAAATGTTCCTGAAGAATATGTACTGATTTTTTTATTATTTTAGAACTAGAGTCAAATTACAGTATCACATGTCTACGTTAGTTGAGCTAATTCTCAACGCAACAATTACTTTAAATTGATAATGATCGTGTCAAATAAAAACACGCAATCGAATGCGTAACAAAACGTTATGAAATTCAATACGCAGCGTTTATCTGTGACGTCACTTTCCAATCAGTTTTTGCCAACTAACTATGCAGTAACGTTACCTTGGAGAAAGAAAATATTGTACAAAGGCATAATGATGGCCCGAATACTGTTCACTGTGTAAAGGACGCTTTGTTAATAATCCTAACTAATATTATAAACGCGAATGTCTGTTTGTTTGTTTGTTTGTTACGCTTCTAAGTTTCCTTATTATCTCGACCAATCATTATGAAATATCGCATACACGTTAGCAGGAGTAAAGGAAAATACATAGGGCTTTCTTCCAGAAAAAAACTGTTCTTAATCAAGGTCAAAAGGCTGATATATTATACTTGTATAAGAAATAATTGAGCTATACAAATATTATATACACCAATATATATATGCACGTCGTATAACTTGTCAAAAGTAATTGTGCATCTTGCTAGCCCCCTCACATCCGACTTCGCTCGCTACTTCTATTGCGTACCGTCTCCCTCGCATCCTGACATTACAGGTGCATATATTCATGCATAGTATATACACAGTCTTACGCCTCTGTCCGTGAAGGGATAGACAGAAGTGCATCACACCTATGTTTCGCCATATAGGTCCTAGGTATTAGGAGGCGATCCTATTGTAGCCTTCAGGATACAGAGCCAGACCCCATGCTGCTACTCAGAATTTCTAAACTGACAATCTCAATAACACTTTGCCTTGGAATCTTCTTCTTTTCGTGTAGTTAGTGGCCAACCTGTTGTCAAGAGTTGTTCAAGCCGCCCGTAGGCCTCTGACATGGCTTAACGACTGCTGTCAATTTGACAACAAGCAGGACCGACTTTTTACGTGCCCTCCGAAGCACGGAGACGCTCAGATGAAATACCACTAAGCGGTCAACCATCTATAGACTGACCGCACCCAACGTTGCTTAAGCTCGCTAATCGTTTACCGATCAGTGAGTGCAACTGGCTGACTGGCTGGATACGAGGCTAAATGCACATACGTCAGAGGCAATATCCAATGTTATAAAAAAACATAATATAATAAACAAATCTCTCCATAATGTTCTAAAAGACATGTGAAGTCCAGCCAGCGTGGCCAGCGTGGTTCACTATGGCCAATTCCTTCACACACTGATAAGAGGCTAGTGCCTAGCAGTGGGACAGCTTATAAGTATATACAGGACTGATACTATTATTATTTCATACCAATCACTATAACTTGTGTACACTTTATCAGGTTATTTTACAAAGCTTCAAATATTGCGGTTCTATTCGCGTCTGTCCTTCGTCTGTTGTGGTTCTAAAGGGAAGCGTGGGTCTGCGCATGCGCCGGGCATTCAGTACTCGCAAGAATGCGGAATAGTTCGCGCCAATCATCGGGTAAAAGGCTCGATGTTAAGCTGCTAGGCCAGTTTCACAGACTAGAGTGCAATAGAGGTGTGTTTTAATTGATATGTAAATTGGCACAACTAGTTGTGACATTGCGTCTGTAGACGAGCAGTAATATATTTCGTAGATATTTTATATAGTGCTAAAATTTATAGCTGTTGCGCATAAAATGTGTTTATTTGAATTTGGATATGATGTTGTTGTCTAGCAATCTATAGCGTTTATTGGTCGTATTTTATATCACACCTGAAGCCACAATTTCCATTTCAACAGTACATTAACCAAAAATGTGGTTTGCACTACAATACTCAATCATATGCAGCTCTAGTAGAACGCATAAATTGCTTGCTTCATAAAAAAAATCGACAACAAAACAATTTGGTCACACGTTCGTATCTACGCAATTATTTCCAACAACAACCAGCTTAAAAAATCGCCGTTCAAACTTCTGACACATGAAACTGAGCGTGAAAGCAAGCATGTTTCGCGCCTCCCAACTAGACCACACTAGCAATTACTAATATTGGTCTAGATAGATCAATTCCAGTTTCGAAATGGGTTACAATTGGAGCGTAGAATGCGTCTTATAGATCCGTTGTGACATTCAGAGATGTCATTTGAACTGCAAATGGAAAATGTTGACTTGATTCAGTGCATTCGTGACATTCGAGTGGACTGTTTTGATTAATTAGAGATAAAGATTAATTTCTGTGTGCTTAATACATGCGGTGCGATGAAGGCGCTCGAGTAAGTAGGAAGGACTACCTTTTTCGAAAAAGCACTATGGAACTACATTTTTACACAGACAGTCACATAGTTATACGTTCAGTAATGTGTAATTTTTAAGAGAACAGGTAATAATACTAGACCAATATGCCTTCAGATAAGCGCTATAAAATAACATAAAAACTGCATAGAATAAATATAACAAATACAATTCTTGAAGTTTTCCCTTTTTAGTACCATTTTATAACTATTTACCATTAGTATACATATTTATACCTAGAAGTCATGGATCAGATATATTATATATCCCAGCTATATCAATCTTAGCCTGAGACGGTAACTTTTATGAACACTACGGTGACCAAAATAATATAAAATGGTATAAAAAATTGTGAGATCCTTAAAAAAATTTAGACAAAATGTATTTCCAGTACAGACGTCATTGGTCTTATGGTCTTATGACTCTTTCCCGAAGAAATATTAATCTAATATTGTTTACATTCTCTCAGCTTCTATCAAATCCAAAATTACAGAATCACAGTCGATATGGTGTACGCGCACCTGCATCGTACTACGGCTAGTAAATAAATAAATCAGTGCTATCAACTGGTAACTTCGTATTTATTCCAAATCTATTAATTAACTGCTTTTCGCCAATCAAACCACGCTGCTAAAAGACACATTTTTACTATCTAAACATCTATTGTCTTCCAAATCTTTAAGATATTTCAACACACTTTCTTCCTCTCAAACTCACTGTTAAACAATGCTATAAAAACGAACAAAGATCATATATTTTGTAGTTCGTAGTAAACGGTTTAGGAGTTGAGGTAATTTTAGTACAGCGCGGGTGTTAAATGACGTTTTCTAGTACGCAGTGGTTATACGAATGATATGCGGTGCGCACAGGTGTTCGTAACAATTTGTTTGTTATCCAATAACGTTACACAATGACAAATTTTGCTGTGCCACGGTTTACACTGTCATGTGATAGCACACATCCAGTGAATACCTTTTGTACTAAACGGGTGTAACATTATATTAAGCTATTCGTGTTATATCGTTGTCTCTTGGGTTGGTAATCAGTATTGTGTACGCTTTACATAGGGTAGTACAATGATTGTATAGTTTCGATAGGTAGAGGGTATCAGATGTGTAAATTCCATAGGTTCTTTAGCTTCGTACATAAAAGTCACCTTGATATCATATGGCTATTATTATATATACTATATTTACGTAGTGATCCATAATCAAAAGAGTAAGTACAACGGTGAACCGTGAGTTGGTTTAAGTCATGAGTCGGCCATATACCAGACCAGTTTTGTATTTTTTTACTATCCGGGTAGGCAGGTACAGTCTGCGGAAAAAGTAGCTGTACCGTAAACAAATTTCTAGATCTTTATATTACTAAGGTGACAAACAAGCATACGGCCCACCTGATGGTAAGTGGTCACCGTAGCCTATGGAGGCCTGCAACACCAGAGCCATGACCTGCGCGTTGCCGACCCTTTAGGAAAGTAAGTGGGAAGGAGAAGGAGCGGGAAGGGGGAAAGAGGGTGATTGGGCCTCCGGTACTCTCACTCACCAAACGAAACACAACAGTAGGAATACTGCTATTTCACGTCGATATTCTGTGAGAGGGTAGTCCTTCCCCGGTCGAGCCGGCCCATTCATGCTGAAATGAGCGAGGCTCTACTACTCTTTAACCTTTTAAGCGGTATCGGTCCTTCGGCAGCCAGATACAATTAGTTTTTAATTATGACTAATATTCAAGCAATTGACAGTTTAAGAATTTAATCTTTCTTATTCGGTTGTGGCGAGTTGTTTTTAAATGCATTATCCGTTACCTGATACTGCTGTATAAAAAGGGAATGATTATTATTTTCTATGATAGAACAATTTAAAAATCTCTTTAATGTTTTTCGACTTATGTTGCTGACTGTAAAATATTGTTGTAATTGCTAAAATTCAATGTCATTCCGCTACGGAAGCTGGAATTAGCAACACGCTTCATCGAAATCCGCACGATACACTTGAGCAATTTCTGTAAAGGAAAACAAATGTAGGTAGTAAAGGTACACACAGTTATAGAGTTAATACCAAAATATCTACCATCGTTGCAGAGCGATTCAGATTTACCAAGGACTAGAAAAGGTTGCATAAGTCAATCAACATGGTTAAAATATGTACCGTGTATGTGTTGCTTGGCTTTCTTGTTAAAAATATTTTACAATTTGATAATATGCTTTAGACAATTAGTCCACACCGAGCACAGGTTTTCACAAAGATATTGATATGATATATCTATAAGTAGCACAATGTAAATTACTAAAATAAAAATAGGAAGTAAAACTAAATAAATTAATATTTCCGGTTGTCCGACCATTTTATGATGAATTAGATTTTCTAATTGTAAAATTGGTCAATTTAAACTAGGGAAACGAATGCCTTATATCAAAAATACTCCTTGTAGCGTGGTCATCTCATTACTACAAGAGGTTAAACACAAAGGTACGTATGTGTAGGTAGTTCGGTGCCGCATGTCGGTGTGAAATCTAATTTATGTCTGTTGTTTATCGTAGCGCTAGTCTCATCCACGAGGCCTCTGTTTACACGATCCTCTCTTAGTTTAATTACTATGAGATTATTTGAAAAAAGTTTTTGTTGGTACTGACTTTCGCTAAATATATGATGTATACTTTTACTATACATATATTATAACAAAGTGAAGGTAGCTTAGTCTACGTATTACGTTCTCAATGCTAAATCATTCAGCTGATTTTGATTACAAATTACGCGGATAACAGGTAATTTTATGTATAATGCAACGTTTCATGCTTTTTTTTCATTTTAGCAGTTCCTTTTCCAACGTTTTTTATTATACTAGAGTATTCACTATGTTGTGGAGGACTAAAAACATAAAAGTAACGGAAACATAGAACAGCTAGACCCTGCACAACTATTTATGGTCAACGTTCTCTTTTGTACAATTTGAGGATCGAACACTCAACACACGGTCAGTGGCGAGGTAACGACTTAAAGCATTAAGCTGTTCGTGCAGTTAAATTATTAACAATATAATAACACAACGATATATAAAAATAACAGACAGATAGACAAGGATATATTTTCAATCGGTTTATAGTCATAGCTTCCGCATTACTTGTAAATGATTGCGAGAATTTCGAGCGCGAACTTACTCCGCGTTCGATAGTAAAATATACAGTTTAGAGGTTTTGTTTTAGGATGTTTGTATGATTAACCTTTTGTATCGAAGCGGTATATCGACGGCACCACAATAGGCTTTTAAATAATATCTAGCATTTCAAGACGTCACAGGTTATTCACATATCAGACCCATCGTAGTTTTGTTGCTATCGATAACATAACTTTAACCATTGCCGTACAAACATCAACAATAAGTTTCTTCTTCTTCTTTCTTTCTTTCTTAAAGTTGGCAATAATGGATTTTAGTTTTTGTAGTGTTACTAATGTACTCGCAATACTACTAGCAGATTTCGTCTATTAAGCCATATCGAGACGCTTGCGCAACCGCAGGTCGTGAGGTCTGCGATTGGGCAAAGTATTATTGCTCAGTAGACTTTAATAGGCTAGCCCTAAACATAATACTACGTAGGATACTACAATACTGTACATATACAAGCAGCAATAGCCTAGTGGATAACCGTTAAACTGCCACGCAGAGTTCTCGAGTTCGATCGCTATTTAATATTTAAGTAATTAAATGGCTACGAGCCCGTACGCTCCTTGACTTTCGCCCCTTTCATAGAAAGACGGAGCCTATTTTTGGGTGGATTTTAAGAAGAAACCTAACAAATACTTACTAGGGGGCGAACATTGAGGAGCGAACGGGCTCGTAACCAATTAAATTATCGCTCGCTTTAACAGTGAAGGAAAACATGAGTATACCTACATGTCTGCGAGTTCTCCATAATGTTCTCGAAGATATGTGAAGTATGCCAACCGGCACTGGGCCTCTGGTGGACTATGGCCTATCCTAACCCTTCTCACACTGAGAGGAGGCCATAATATTGTTAACAATACTATAAATTTTTGCCTAAACCTTCGGTGTGTATAGATATGATGAAGCGATATTATGAATTCGATATCAAATATCATATCACAAATCCCGCCAGCTTGACACTTCGAGGAATTACATAGGTATGTCTGTGATTAGTCATTACAAACAAATAATATAATGCGATTTTTATTGTGTGATATTTGCTAATCGAGATAGTGGAATGCAATCCGAGTACTTGTTAAACAATCGTGTATATTCAAGGTGGTCTGGTGGAGGCAGGAAGAATGTCGTCGCCACTCGATGAAGTATCGCTTTGAGCGTTGCGAGCATCGATTTCGCTTTTTAATTGTTCGACCACCCCTCTGTATATGAAGGCATAGCCCAAAATAGAAACTCATCAATCTATGAATGCGTAAACATCTTAGACAATTCGACGTGTTTGGGTGTAATTACCAGTAATCGGTATGGACTGGACAGTTTCCGTTTCGTAAGATTATATTAGTATAGATAAGTTTTGCAGTATCTCATTTACATACTTAATCTCACAACTATATCCCTGTGCGGATAGGGAGAGGTATTGCACAAATATTATAGCAGCTTTGCTGTTATGTCTCATATAAATGGTAAAATTTTTGAACGGGAAATCCCAAGAACACTCATATCGACCTGGGGATCGAACACGAGGCCTCATTTACGACAATCACATACACGATCACCACACTACCTAGTAGATGGTGAGTCTCTCATTTATTTTACATTTTATAATTCAAAATTATTTTACCAGTAGATCCCAATTTAAAAGTTTTACGGAGTTGGACAAATAAGCCCGGGCATTATAAATGCAAAGGCCTCGGTAACTGCTTGCCATCAGACGGGGGTGTTTGTTTTATTTTTATAAGGTACTCTTACTTCATTTATTAATAATTAATTGAAATCTGTATTTAGCAAGTCGTTTAATTCTACTACTATGACAGGCAGATGAGTATTGAATTTTTAATTCCTAGGAATATACTTCGTATCCATATTAATATAACGTCTGCTAAGATGCACTGTGTATAACATTACATGTAGTCACGGAATTTGTTGTAAATAATAAAGATTTAACCTTTTTGACCTTAACAAAGTTATTTAAACATACGTCATAGATGGAAAAAAAGTGTTTTGCTGAGAGACCAATTGTAGTTATTATCCGCCAGATGCACAAAACTAATGATGGTTTGCAGAAATGACGCAAGCCGATTTTATGTCCATAATTTCAATCGTGATTTGTTGTTTATTCTTCGCAGGCAAACAAAAGTACTTTTGTTTGACCTCCTTATATATCTTCAAATTGCTACAAGAATCATCTATCTGCTCAAGTGTCATTAAACAAATTGATTTAGCTATTTATATAAGCGTATTAGGCATGTGTGACGAAAGATGATCCTTAACGAGTTATTTAATTGACAGCAGATAATAAATCATAGCATCATTGTTGACATACGTTGACATACGTTGATTCCGAGGTATAAGTTAGTACTTTACGCTTATCTTGGTATGCTATCATTAGATTTAGGTTCCCAAACCCGGGTGAAGAATTTATCTAAAAAAAATTGTATTAACAGAAATGTTCGAATTTTCTAATAATTAAAATACCTGATCGCATCTTAATATGTGGGATCTAAACATAGCTGGCGACATGTGGGTGTTCTATACCTGTAACGATTTTGCTAGTAATTCTTAGTTATGCAATAACATAAAATACCAATCGTTCTACATTGCCCAGTTTAAAACCTTTACAATATTTTATATCCAAAAAATTTACGCAGTGGTGTAACACCCGTCTCAACAGCTATTTGGGTTTTATATACGAGGAGGCGAGTGTAATCCCGTCTATTGGGCCATAGAGCGGAACATCACACTGCTACTAAAAATCCCAAATGAAAAACCTAGCAACGTTTGCCTAGCAGATTTTGCCAGTCGCTCTTATTGCGCTTACGTCACTGGACGATCGAGTTAGTCTATTATCTGAACTGTTTCCTTGTGTGAGATGATTGCACATGTAACAGGCGAGGTACACCGCAGCCGTTCTGTCTGTTAGCTAATTCCTGGACAACACTAAAGGTCATCCTCTAATCGTAACCACAATCGTCCGATGATTTGCTGTAACGTCTGTCCATACTTACACAACTCTTGTTTTGAATTTAGTAGACAACTTTATTATAATTGGCTATAAAGTTAGGAATGCTGCTAAGCAATAAGCAGTCCTTAAACGACAAAATCTAAAGTTTACGTAAGACAAACTGCGTAGAGGAACGGTAAATAATAGACGCGGTATAAACGGTATATAATTTAAAATCGTTTGTTTGGAGCGGTCTTAATACGAGTGCGTGTAATGTAATAGTGCGCCTGTGAACGATGATAGCGTCGCGCGTCGTGATGGCCGTGTAATGACAGCCGACAAAGGGTTAGAGCAAACTTGTTGCACAATTATCACATACTTACAACACAGCAATTAGGCGACACGTTACAGAGAAATCCGCGATGTATTGTTACTAGTCCCACAAGAACAGTTTCGAGCTTGCTCTCGAAACTTTGATGTGTGTGCTAACATGTGCAACTAGTTGTTACCAAACTTTGAGTCAAGCTTTCAACCGCAGCTCTTTGATATGTACATAACATATATTGTACTAGAAATCCTACACAACAGGTAAAGTAGCATATACGAGTGTACATTGGAAGCAGTAACCTAAGTCGGCAAACTCAATTATATTTGACCTTTGATCTCAACGAAGGCAACTCAATCTGACGTTTTATCCTTCATATTATATAAGTCGTAATGCATAGTTTATACTACTGGGTAAATAAAATAAAAGCGAAGAAAATGTTCTTCACAATAATGTATAATGTAATTTCAGTTTCAATAAAGAAACCTTTTGAGTGTCTAAGCATTCTAAATCGTCTACACTATAATAGAACACTTTTATAATAAAACGTTGAGGTAGAATTTTGCATAGTGGTTTGAGAAGCAGAAAATAGCTCGCGGCTTTGTTAGCGATGGAGCTTAAGTGAGAGTGCAAATTAAATTTCTCCAGGGTATCAAAGGCCGAGGCGGTTTATCTAAATTGTATGACATCAGGTTTTGATGAATAATAGAATACACGGGCGCCGGGGAAAACTTTGAGATTTCAGCGATTTTCATAATTTATCGTTGGCGACATATCGTTATACCTGTAAGGGAGACGAGTCTTAGAACGTACCCATATTACCCGTATACAGATAAGAGAACGATCGTAAACCACAAGAGATTTTCTCGACAAAGCGTCGTGGAAAATTCCTCTAAAGCTCGATGTTACATTCAGTTTTCTTTAGCAGTCACAAAGACCTGACACGACATCATAAAAGGTACTTTACGGCGCGGTGTTCAAATATATGTATGTAAATGTTATGTAAAGGTAATATAAAATACATACAAATGTTATAGGTGCTACAGAAGATGGCCTAGGATACCGCGTTAAGCATTTTCTCAAAATTACATTTAATATATTACAGCATCGTTTTAAGTCGTTTGCCATTTTATTTTATATTTTAGATAAGATTTTCAGTGTTCTACCTCAGTGTACCTCGTTTTACCTTCTATTTTGTGAAGTTGCAACATTCTCTTGTATACGCTGCCTTCAGGCGTTGAACGTATAAATCACGATTTCTTGCTCCATTTTAAGAAGTGTCGTATTAAAGTACATATTAGTTTTAGTTCAGCACATCAATGGCGATAGACAGGTGACAGGCTTATTAGGGCTTTAGGATTTTTTATCTAATGCTTTATAGCTAGCTTAAGCTAAGTTATTTTACGATCAACATTCAAATTTTTTTTTATGTAGCCTATGTTTTGATCTGCTTTTCAACCTATTTTAATACTAAAATGCATTTAAGTCTGTTCGTAAAAAAGACCGGACTGAGTTAATTTTTTATTATAATATTAGTATGGATATATCTTTTATTTTTCTTATCATGGTTTGGTGATGTTTTCCTGCTCTCGGCAGAATGCTTACTACGTTATATGTTTAGACGTTTAAATTGACAAGTCATCACTGTATTGATTATAGCATAGCATAATAATAATATTAGATTCAAGATAACAATCTACAGATTGTTGATTAGAGTCTGGGTGTCCGTTATTGGTTATCCGTGTTATCTGTGTATGTTAGTCTGGAACTGTCCCCGGCAATAGACTCGCCCTACTATTACAAGGGAACTGAATCTATGACGAAATGTGGGTGTAATACACTTGTGCCTACCACTTCACATATATCTGTGGAGTATGCGATCTAACGGCTATAATAATCAACGAAAATATTGACTAAGTATAAACCCTTCATCTTGCAAAAAGTAAAATTTGTGAGGTCGCCTCAACGCCATTCAGGAATGAAGAAATATTTTAACGACATATTTCGTCACAAACCTGAATCTACATTGAATCAACTCGAGTCGGGAGTAAGACATTCGAGTGCTTATCTTTCCGAAGTTTCTTGAATCGATATAAAGATCGATTAGGAAACAGTTTAGCGTTGTGTATGGAGGGTCGTCGTCCTGAGTTTCACTTTCGTGGGGTATCAGAGCGTTGCCATGGTGACGCTATAGCACGCCCCGTGGCTTCCATAATTACGTAAATGCCATAGTGTGGACTCCCAGTTTCACTTTTCAAAGAAATAACCATGTCCATACAAGCTGTCCGCGATTTGAGATAATGATGTAAAACACGTAACTTGTTATTTTTTCCCTAAAAGAGTTATTATAATATGTTTATTTAGTATAACAACAAATTATAGAGTAAAAGCTCGCAGCTTTTACGCTATAATTTGTAGTTGGTAGAATAATTTTTGTTTCACACCCTTTTAAAAATCTCTAACATTTTTATTAAAGTATTGTAAAACTGAAAGGAACTATTTGTCGAATCCGAAACTTGTTGTTTACTTTGTCTGTTTATTTGTTCAAATTTACGCAAAAACTACTGAACAGATTTTGATGCAGTTTTCATAGTTTGGAAGCTTGTTACTTAGTAAATCTAGGCCATGCTTCAATTAGTTATTTTCAGTAGTACCGGAGTTATGCTGCATAATGTAATCAGGGTAAATGGACGTTCACATGGACATAGCAGCCGCCATAATCTAGATTACAAATAAAGTTTGTAACAATCAGATTAAGTAGACTGCACGTATGGCGCAGGTTTACGTGGTCGTCTCGCTACTGCCACTACGTGGAATGTTTGTGTGTACGAATCCCACACAGAACAATATATTTTGTGATTCATTAATACTTCTTCCAAGTCTAGGTCTTACTTCTGTCCGTTGTTTAAATGTCTGTAAAGTCTCCCGTGATACATAAAACATTTCTTATGCGGTAGTTGTATTTAAATCTATTATACATAGTATTAGCGTATACTCTTAGGAAAACAAAACATATTAATAAATAGACGAGCGACCCGCCTCGTCTTCGCACGGGTAGTATAAATCCTTAAGAAATTGTACACCTAAACCTTCCTCATGAATCGCTCTGTCCATTGGAAAAACGCATAAAAATCCGTTCAGTAGTATTGAGATCGCGAACAGACAGACAGTGAAACAGACGCGGCGAGGTCTATGTTTTATATAAGATCGCTCAGATTTTTTACGACTACCTCAATAATGTTATATTACACACTGGTACTGCTTGTTTAAATCAGTCATCCTAATTAGTTGGGCCTGCTTAGATAACAGCTGGCTTAGTTAACCTTAGCTAATTCCTTAAACCGTTTAATTGTTACCGCCTCATGTTACTTCTACTTATGGTGACTTCACGTCTTATACGATGTTATGGAGAATACTATATGCAATATACATTTGTTATAGTCAAAACTTTAATGAGGTCTGTTCAAAATATTATCTTTAAAATGCTTAGATGCGCATGTTGTTCTAATGATGCGCTTGATTTATATCTAATCAAAGCCAAATTCGTGAAATATAATTACCGATATGAAGGCGGAAAGAGATGAGGCGCGTATCAAATGGGATATTAACAATGGGACGTCATACTGTTCGATTCACGCACGAGAAAATAAAAGTGTTATTTATTAATTATTGTTTAAATCAATGATATCCACTAATAGTTATTCTGAGTCTAGGTCAGTGGTCGGCAACCTTGTTGTCCAAAAGAGCCAAGTTAAATCTATTCAAAGAGATTTTTTTTAACCTAAGCTTTGCTTTAGCAGGGCGGAAAAATTAGGATTATAAGTATACCTACTCTCGAGCTTGCCTTTGACATATAAGTCTTAGTTTAACTAACAGTAGCTAAATAAAATAAAATTTGGTATCATACTTATAAGGCAAGATAATATGTAATATTCCGTGCCTGCACTAAACATTTCGTAGCATAGCCGCAGCCGAGGAGTAAAAGAGCCGCATGCGGCTCGCGAGCCGCGGGTTGCCGACTACTAGTCTAGGTGGTTTTAGTGTCAGTTGTTCGAATATTTGTAAAGCACCCGTGATACAGGAATTATACATTCTAAAATACATTTTAGTACCTACAATAAAATAATACATAGCAACACTACTCACTTTCAAACTAGTTAAATATCAGCGGCTAATGTAAAACTGGCCTCGACAAATGATGTGACCATAAATTTTCATATACAGGAAGCTTGCGGTGGCTCACATGGTATCTTATCTTATGTGGAGGCCAGTCAGTGCAGACCGGCGACACTTCGACCCAGTGGGATCTTTTGTGTCGACACTTTCCCAATAACGACTGCCATAGATGTTCATGGCAGCCGGGACCGACGGCTTAACGTGCTCTCCGAGGCGCGGAGCAGGCGATAATTGTCAATCAATACGCACATAATTTCGAATAGTCATATTATTGTGTGTGTATAGTGGGTTCGAACCCGAGAACCTCTGCATTGCAGTTTGTTCGTCTGCCCACTGAGTTATAGCTGTTCGGCTCACATGGTAACCACAGAGTAACTGAAATAATATATGGTAACTGCATTGTTAAGAGGTATTATTAGCGAGAGAGGAGCAGCGATAGCTCACTGGGGAGACCAACAGACTGCAATGCAGAGGGTCTCGGGTTCGAACCCACGTCGCGCACCTCTGAGTTTCGAAAGTTATATGACTTTTCGAAATTATGTGCGTATTGATTGACAATTATCGCCTGCTCCGTGTCTCGGAGAGCACGTTCAGCCGTCGGTCCCGGCTGCCATGAACATCTATGGCAGTCGTTATTGGGAAAGTCAGTACCCTCTAATATCATGACACTGGTCTAGCCTTAGAGTATCGTTAGCCTTCGGGTTGCGGAGGTCAGGTGGCAGCCGCTCCGTGTAAAAACTGATATCCAATCAAATCCGGTTAGACCAGAAAAGTCGACCTCAAGTGACTTGGGAATAATAAAGGCTAAGAGAGAAGAAAATTAGTGAGAGAGGAGATAAGCTTGCCCAAAAGGAAACAAAATTGCGTTACTAATATATTATATAAATAATTTATTGCCCCTGTTCACGAATTATTTTATTATATATTATATTAGTGTACCTAATCTTGTATATCTATTGTTTTTTTGTAATTTATTACCCTTTCTTTTTTTAACTCTTGCATTAGTTATTTAACAGTTTATGCTAATGGTAACTTACACGTACGTACCTACTGTATATTGTAAATGTTGTGTATATACAAATGTAACTGGATGCCAGATTGACTTATTGTGTGCTATTAAGACTAATATTTACATACATACATAGATTCACGCCTGTTTCCCAGAGGGGTAGGCAGAGACTACGGATTTCCATTTGCTACGATCCTGACTCACGTCTCTGGCTTCATTCACTTTCATCACATTCCTCATACACGCTCGTCGATTTAAGGTGCTCTTAACCTGGCCTTTGTCTAGAACGCCTCCGATCTGATCGAGAAACGTTCGCCTAGGTCTTTCTCTTGCGATTTATTTTTTTATTATTTGTACTATGCTGATCTGTTTTTGTACCTACTGAATAAAATAAAATAAAATAAAAATCTTAAAGCTTTAGAAGCTAATATTCAGTCATTCACAACAACCAAGCATCTTTCAAAGATTTCACAGATTGGATGTTATTTACCCTGTGGTAAAGCCAATGCCGTCTATTTAGAAGGGTCAGTGACTGTTGCGGCAATGCTTATCATAAACGATTTTATTGTTTTGTAACTGATATCGTGGCCTAGACGCCGGAAATTACGTCAATTAGAGAAAGTATTAGTTTATCACTACAATCTATTAGGAGAGCAGTAAAATTAATATTATCTGTTCTCCTTTCTTAAAAAGTGTCATATTATGTAACTTATTGCCTTGAAATGGTTACTATCCGTGGTCCGTGATAATTTATAGTTTAATTTAATAACATTAAATAAAGTATTCAATTTTATTGAATACTTAAATTTTCTAGTTTAATACAATGAGACGGTGCTTTTAAAAGATCTTAATTCTTAACGAATTTTTACTAAGTTTAAAACGCTTTAAAGTTTAGGCGAAGCACATGAAAGTAATTCAAGTTGCTTTTAAACTTTAAAGTCATTCAAGTTGCTTTTTAAGTTGTATTAATTGTTTAGGACGGATGTATAGGGCCTTAAAAAATACAACTAGGGAGATGTTGATAAAATGCATCATTGCCTATACTTTCGCAGAAGTTAAATTTGCTAAAGTAATTTTACAAGTTCTATCATATGCCAAAACTAGATTTGGCCTGCGGCTTTGCTCTTGTTTATGTAGATTTTGTCAATAAATATCTATCCATCAGTATCAGCAGGTACTTTTTCTGGATGAAAGCTACCCTATGTAGGTATGTTCTTATCTGCGAAAGCGCAGCGTTGTGTTCTGATGAGTTGTTTGAGATGCCCTCAGCTACTTTTTATCACAAAGTTACAAAGTAATTTTCTCCCGCAGACGTTCAGGTTGTGTAATGAACCCTGCCCAGGTTTTCTTACAAGACTACAGTATGGAGTTCTTCAAAAAGGGCGTTAAAAGGTTTTTGCAAGGTCGGCAACGGGCAAGTGATGCCTCTGGTGTTGCAGGCGTCCATAGGCTACGGTGACGACTTACCACCAGTCGGGCCGTATGCTTGTTTGCCACTTGAATAGTATAAAAAAAATAAGCTCATATTCGCATTTATAATATTAGTCAGGATAGAATATTATCTACTTATATGAACGTGAACTTAATTGATGTCGTAGAAAGTACAGCACTTGTTAAGTTCGAGCTCATTTAACTCAACGCAACATGTCAACAGGTTGCGATTGTTAGCAACAATGACAGGATTCCCTCCCACGACGTGTCGATGTGGCAACATCGGACATCTGTCACGAATGCCTGATATATGCGCATCACAATCATGTTTACGTAGATGATGGCATCTTATCGCTACATCTGGGCCAACGCAGCCTCACATAACGTATTTTATGCAACGTTCATTCATAAGTGAATGTGCTTCTTCGGTATTCAGTATTTGCATTTTAGATGCATACTTATGTTTTCCTTATACGCCGCATATAGAAAGGCGCTATATTCTAGAGGCGAGCCGTGAAAGAACATCGTATACAAAATCACAGATTATAATTAAGTGTGAGGTGTAAATTAGCAGATACTGCGTTTGTCTTTTGTCGTCCATCTTATATCAATTATTTTGAAATTAAAATGTCTTTATAAAAATTTTTAGGTATATTTTCGGAGCCAAAATAAATAACACAGTCTTGCTTAAATCTCTCTATCACATGTTGTTTTTAGCTCCTCAATCAGAAACTGTATTGACTTAGGGACATAAAAACATAAAAGATGAAATTAGCAAGTCATTCATCGCTACTCATTTCATACAGTCATCTGCAAGCCATAAGACTTATCTGCATGGCTCTTGAAGTTTGCCAATACCTACGCTTAGTGTTCACTGTCCACGCATTTTACTTGTGGACTCATATTCTTAAAAGACATCCTTACTGTGAAACCAAAGCAAAGAGCGCATCCGTACTTATGTAGGTATATTTTATCTAACAGTAAATAAATCTGTTATCTTCCAGCAAACTTCCAGCAGTCATTATTTATTTATACATTATGTGCAACGCATCGACCATAACCTAATTCTCGAAGCCGCCTCAAGATTTCCATAAATTATCTCGAAGGTCGTCATTATCACCGGCGCTGTTATCAGTAAGTGTACGAATTCGCGTGGTTGTGCATCACATTGTCTTATCGGTGATCTCAGGAACCTTGGTTGTTTGTCCGGGGTTTGGAGATGTTTGATTGATCACATATTTGGCGCGGTTACGACATGCGCGATACGGTGACATTTTGCTGTGTGAATTTTGATCTTGATATGCCGTTGATGTCAGATTAACTGTGTAGTACTTTAGTATGGTGATAACTGTTTGCAGAGTCGAGAAAACAACGACAAATAAAAACGGAAAACATTTTATAGATAACATTACGTAACACCATTGTTTAGTAAAAAGGCGCTGGACTTAATATTTCAGCGTTGATAATGCATGATTTAAGATAGATAATAATGAATGCTTGATAGCGTATCGAGAGAGCGTTTTAAATTGTATTTTAAACAACCACAAGTTAAAGATAAACCGCTCATTAAAGACTGTCGTAATGAGGAACCGGCTGTCTATGCGATATTTTTACTATATCCTCTTGTTTATTGAACTTCAATTATGTTTTACGCGTACCATCGTGTTAGGGGCCGCATAATAGGGTTCCTTAAATACCAAGATCTATTTCTGCAATTACAACTGATGTTAGTCGCCTTTTCTTCAAAGGGGTCGCAATAGCGTTATTCTTATGGTTAACATTACAATTATTTGAGTAGCAACAAAGGCTTGCTAAACAACGAACCGTAGGTGTTACAATTTGACTGGGTGTTTCTATGTATAATATGTATGTATTTACAAAAAAAAGTATATATGTATATTTATCCATTGTCTAGTACCCATAGTACAAGCTCTGCTTAGTTTGGGCTAGATGGTGTTGTGTGTATGTGGTAGAATATTATATTATTATTATTGTTATAAGTTGGGAGACTCCATATAATTGCTCGCTGGTATATCAACTCTAGTGTTATCGGCCTAGCAACTGTTTCTAGACCAGATGTCCAGTCTCCAAACAACGCATTGTAAGTCAAATCAGTCCACAGCGGTCGCAGAACTTTGGACACTTCTCGCTTTGAGTCGAAATATCCACGCTAAAGCTGGCCTATTATTAGGCAAAAAAAATACCTTAAAACGAATTGAATGTTTACCGTCTGGTAAACATTGCTCCGAATGATGCAGCGATTTACAAGCAGAATATTTTAAATATTTCTTTGCAGTTTGATAAAAATATCTAGTATAATATCACGTATAGATATAAGTTGGTTGAATTTCGATTAATAAATAAGGTGATTCGTCCGAGGCTGTTAATAAATGTATCCTGTTCACGTACAGATAATATAAAATTTATGAAGCCCATCTGTACCAGAGTACTGAATGTATAATTAATTTATATTGCGCAGTTATTTAACGGCATAATATTTTAAAACAGATTTTGATGCTATTGATTATTGATATATAGTTAGATGATCTTTTTACGACTCTTTGTTTTCTAGGCAAACACTTTCTGGCTAGTATGACACCATTCTGGAGAAAGGTCAAAGTTTGAAAAACCCCACAATTGTAAATCCTAACTAATCATATTATACCTAAATCCTAATGTGGGTTTTTTCGTTACGCTTTCACTCCTTAACTACTTGACCAATCATCATGAAATTTCGCATACACGTTGTCAGGGTTACATAACTGGATATAGGGTACCTTTCATCCAGAAAAATACTTTTGCCGAGCGATAAGAAATTGACATAACGACTTGACGAGCGAAGCCGCGAGCAAAATCTAGTGATGAATATAATAAGAGGGTAGCAAAAATCCGTAGTGACTGCTCTTATAGGCAATAGGTGTGAGGCTGTATGTATGTATAACTGTCTCGTAACAGTGAGAGCATCTTTAAATGTCAATCAATGGAAGGCGTCCCAAAGGCCTGACTACGTCCAAACCACGGTAATGTAATTACCATGCTAATACATTAGTATTAGCATGTCACGTTTGTTATACGTTATTAGGAGTGATCCTAATAACGTATAACTAATGTGACTTGTAAATATGAGCATGATTCACCTCTGTTTAACTTTTTTCACAATTTGGTTGAATGCCTTTCAAAGTTTGTCTTCTGTACAAATACGTAAAAATCTTACTACTTACGTCAGTATCTACCCGCTTATGATTATATAAGTAACTTCGTACTAAAGATATATTGAATTACACGCTACAGTAAATATCCCAAATAACATTACAATGTGTTAGGGGATTTCTTCAGATATTATTTACTTTTGCAAAGCTTATCTTCTTGAATCCTATATAGGTTACTGAACCCTTACAGTAACGTGCATTTCTATAAAGGCACATGTATTTACTTACTATTGTAACAAGTGGGATTTTCTTTTTTATGAAAAAAAGACAATTCCCGGTATAAGGTAAGGTATAATTTCGGTGTCGCGGAGGACTTAACAAACATTCAAACAACGGGCATAAAGAACACACAGACTCGGAACAACCATTTGCAGATCACACAAAGTTTTTTTCCGTGTAGGATTCGAACCCATAACACTCGGCGCATTGGCAGTGACGAGGTGAACACTTAAACCACTACGCCATCCGTGCAGGCTACTGAACCCTTATAGTATCGCGCATTTCTATAAAGGCATGTATTCATTTACTATAGAAAATATATAGAGTAACAAGTAGGTTAGATACGTATTCCCTTATACATAGTATCAAAGGCATGCGAGTGAAAGATTCCCGGGTCTCCGAGTGTGTCGCTCGGTGTTCGGAATACAAAACAGGTGTCCTACTGCGCGTACGCATTATTGGACATAAACGAAACAAGGAATGTGTCATGTGACGTGCACATAATGGCGGACACCGAATTCATGTAAATGTCAATTAATTTGTCATTCAAAATGCCAACGTTTATGCAATAATATTTTGGTATTTGTAGGTTTGGTAACGGTTAATTTGTTGTGTACATGAAGATTTAAATAAAAGAGGTACAGTAAAACGGCAATCGTCTTTTATCGCCTATAGCGTAATAAATATTTTAAATAAACTACGACTGTATATTTTATATACCTAGTCCTAGTGTTGGTATGGCTTTGCAGTCAAAAATGACATTGTTACAAAGATTATTTTTTATCATCTCATAAAAACTCTTAACTAGGTTTTTTCGATTTTCGACTACAAAAGGAGACAAAGAAACTCAGGAATGTCATTATAATATTGCTATTATATAAATATCTGTTTGTAATCAGTCGGAAACAGACCCTCCTTTACAGCCGAGAAACAATATAAAAGACATGATAATATTAAAATCCGCTACAAAAATACAAAGTGAACATTATTGCGGGAGTACGAAAAACAAATAAAGAATTATTTCACGTTATTAACGGTGTTGTTGTTTCCGCGGCACAAAGGACTCTTCCCTTTTCTCCCCATAATTAGCCTATTGTACATCGCTTACAATAAAAACAAAATCGAGGGCATCAATATAAAGTGGTACCTACGAGAATCATAGTCGCCTCTTCTTTTTATAAATATTCTCTTTGGTATTTCTTATTGTCCCGCTTGAGGATTGAATCCAAATTGACAAATAGCATTTTCAATATATTTTAATCGTCGATGCTATTGCTAAATGCGACGTTATTGGTTGAGTTTACATTACCGCAAGTGCTGTGGGTTTAATCCCCACATGGGACCACAATTTGTGTGATCCACAAATAATTGTTTCCAGTATGGATGTTTTTCGTGTCCGTTGTTTGAATATTTTTAGTTCACCACGATTCGGAAATTATTCCCAGAGTGACTTCAGTTTTTATTCCTTAGCAACACTGACATGAAATATATTGTATCTTATCAGTTATCACAGTATTATATTATATATATTAACGACTTAGAATAATTTTCTTAGCTTTACGGTTATTTCGTATACCGAAGTAGATCTTTATTGGAAAGAAAGTATTTCTAATTGACACACACCTTATATTTTTGCATACGCAAAAAATTTACGCCCGTCTGCTAATGAAATGATACCGTTATGGAATTTTGAAACCAGTATGCAAATGACGCTTACTCTAGATGTTTTATATACATATTTTATTAGAGTTAATATAATAAAATGTATCACGATTCCTATTGTATGTTTCAGTTATTTTACATATATCTTCGCCGACAAAGCGTAATAAACGAATACAGTGACTAGGTTACTGTCATGCTCATTTTTTGTTTTTATTTTCAACAGTAATGTCTGTTAGATGTTATGAATTTCAACAGTATGTTTGCTGTGTCTACGTAGACACAGCGTCCACGTGAACGGAAATGTGAAAAGCAAACAAATACAGAAAATTGTATTTTATCTAAATATTGATAATCATAATGCACTTTTATAACAGTCGCAGATATTCCAGGAAGAGTAGGTACCTACTTATTTGTACAGTCTGAGACAGGAACAAGTTTTTAAAGTATTTTTCATTACTGGATTTGAAAACCTTACTAACACCTTTAGTGTAAGACCGTGAAAATTACCGCTAAGTACAAGCTTAGTCAGCAATAAGGTAAGATGTTTCTAACCAGGTGATTGCAATCAATTCATACAAGTAATCATTGCAGTCTACCATAAAGTTATCAGATGCGGACATAGGTCTGCCAATTCATATTGGCTACGTTCGAGGATGTTTACCAAACTTTTATAAGAGAAAACTACCACATCGTGTTGTAATCCTAGTGCCTGAAACCTACAAATATATGTATATAAATCACAGATTCAAAACACATCCAGACCAGAACAACTATCTGCGGTTCACATACACGCTTCCTCCGTGCGGGCATCCGACCCATTGTGTGTAGCGCGTTATTCGTGCAACCAACGACTGATTTACTTTAGACTCTTGGAAAACATATATAACCTGATAGATAAAGGTATAGACCACGATTAAGAAGATGTTTATGTTAAGTGTTTGTCTGTAATCGCTCAGCAAAAGTCATAAATAAGGGCCGAGTTAGATGTTTGATTAGCAAGCTGTTACTACGAGTCCTTTGTCCGCAGTTAGCACCATTAAAACTAAACGTTGTGGTTATTAATAAGTCACATCTCCGGACAGTATTTATTAGCAATAAATATTATGTTTTGATGACAAATTGGATATTACCACGACGACTCTATATTTGTCTTTTCGAAGATATATTTGTCTCGGGTTATCGATGCAATACGTCGGCTTTCTTCAAAATAGAATAAATGATATAAAACAGCGGTAGCTAAATGATTGAGGCATCGATCTCGCAATCGATAAGTCGTGGATGCGATTCCCACTCATTGCATTATCGATGTGGACAAAACTAAATGTAGTGTTAGCTTTGTAACCGAAATTAAAAGCAAACTAAAAAAAATCTATGATTAGACAATCTATGTATAGTCTTTTTCCTTTTTTGTCTTATGTGGTAAGTTAAGCTAAGAGTATGTATGTATCTTATGTGGGGGCCAGTCAGTGCAGACCGGCGACACTTCGACCAAGTGGGATCTTTTGTGTCGACACTCTCCCAATAACGACTGCCATAGATGTTCATGGCAGCCGGGACCGACGGCTTAACGTGATTTACGAGGCACGGAGCAGGCGATAATTGTCAATCAATACACACATAATTTCAAAAAGTCATATAACTTTCGAAAGTCAGATGTGCGCGACGTGGGTTCGAACGCGAGACTCTCTGCATTGCAGTCTGTTGGTTTCCCCACTGAGCTATCGCTGCTCTTTTAAGCTAAGAGTATATTGGTTTTCTAATAAATAGAAAGAATGAACACAGAGGTATCCTATGTATTTAGCTTTTAACTTCCAGTACGCCATATTTGCTTGCAAATAAGTTAGAAAACATGGACTATTAACAAATAAGCGACATTACCTAAGGAATTAAGTAGCTTTTAGCTTAACTTACCACATAAAACAAGAAATGAAAATAGACTATACATCGACTGTCTAATTATAGATATATTTTTCGCTTATTTGTTAATATTCCATTTTTCAGGCCAGGACATCACATACGATACAATGAACTTTAAATAATCACCTAAACCTTATAGTGTTTAATTAAGCAGGTGACGTGACACGGCTAATTTGTCACGCACTCACGCAAGTGTTTAAATGAAGTCGAAACAACTGTCGATACATTTTGTACAAATCTAATTATTTAACGATTACACAATTCACAACTTGTAGTCTTAAATGCTAAGAGACTTGTATATTTCCAATTTACAACTGATGTAGGTTTAAAGAAATTTATTTCTCATAAAACAATTTTTGTTCATTTACAATGAGATTGAGTAATAACTAGTAATAAATTATTACAATGTTATAAAAGTCATTAGTATAAGTCTCTAGCGCATTGTAGCTGTTATAGCTGACGACAGTGATGTATGCAAAGCTGTGATGTACTTACTGACGATAGGCGACTATTATTTTGTTTATTGTTTATACGGTGTGGAAGTCAGATCTAAGAATATAGCCACGTGGAACCTACATCAATAAAAATGAGTCCTTTCCCAGATTTGAAACTATCGCTGTACCAAATTTTATCTAAATCTGTTGAGTGGTTTAGCTGTAAAGAGGCAACAGACAGACAGACAGAGTTACTTGAGTAATTTATATTATTAGTAAGGATTGAGACATAGTTTTGGTCTTGTTGTTCAAATGACGCCAACTTAACTAATGATATGGTATTTCTATTTCGGGTAATGCAAAAGTATTATGCGAATAAACGATCCCTTAAATTTTAAAATAGTGACATCGGCGTCCCGTCTCTGCCTAACTCTATAGAGTAGCAAGCGTGAATAATATATGTTTTAATTAATTGTGTTTTAACTTACAAATTGCTCCACTTAACTTTACTAAAACTCCCAATTCCGATGTTTTAATTTGTTTAAATCACGATAGACGTTAATTTGAAATTTAATTAGTTCGTGCAAACGCCTGGAAATACCGACGATCTCGCCAAACGGTTGAACTTTGTTATGTAGTTGATATTATTATTCTATAATTGCTACTGCAACTTTTCTGTTACTTGAAAAATGCATGGTAAGTTTCCAAAATAAATAAAAATCATTCTCCAGCCTGCATCGCGCAATTCGTACGAACGAATTTACCAATATTAAAAGTAGCCAGTCTAGAAAAATATTGGTAAATCGCTCATTTTTAAAACACGTAAAGATCTAAACCCACTCTGTCACATAACAGCTCTGTGCTATCCTTACACTCATACCTATAAGTTCGACCTCTTTTCTTTTTCAAAGCAGAACAGATACATAACACCATAATGCATAGTAAATAGTACCTACCCTACATGCTTAGTCAATACAAGCTTTGGCACGTGCAGTCACATCCCACAGCTCTTTGATCCGTACACGTGTCCCTGAATAGTTAATTAGGCGACAGACTGGCTTTTAATCCACCCGGTTGTGGATTACGAGAACTAATCAAAAGCCCTCAATACTACATTTAGTTTCATTACACCGGTATTGAAAAGCGTATTAATTAAGCACTTTACGTGTTGAAGCGATAAAGTCAGGCGATATATTCGGTATTAATATTAATAAATAAACGGGATGTGTCGTCTAGATATGGATTTAAATGAAGAAGCGATAATAATTGTACAATATACACTTATACAAATACATATTATAAAGATACACACTAGTATTCAGAAAGGAAAGCCTGCTTACAGTTATATGTTTGGCATTAATAATTTAATGAAATATACTCGTTACAGGAGAAGAAATAAATATTGTCCTACTCTTGATCAACGATAACTAATAAAAAACGGTTTGAATATAACTTTGTTAAATATTATCATAAGATTTTCTTTGTAAGCGACAATCTCAGTTAAATCAATTTGAGAGAAACGTTGCTGACAATCAAATCTGACAATCAAATTAACTCTGTTTAATAAATTATTATACATGTAACTATGTATTAAGTGTCATTTCATTTTATGAGTTCCTTTATTAATTATCATCTGCCACCCACGATCACTACGCATAACATTTAACTTACGCATAAAGACACGTAGCGACATCTATCGTAGACTAATAAATATTTAAGAAAGTATTCAAGAAGGTAGTCCGTTTTTCCATAACTCAATTTTCATAATCACATATTTTCGTTTAAAACTTCGGCAACAGGAAGTATGTGCAAATACATTTTTGCAATCCAACAATAAAGTATTATAAAACTCCTGGGTACTAGTTTATCTCGTATGTAGATAAATTCTGAACGCCAGTAGCTCGTAAATGAATGTGTATCCCGTTGTTTATCCAAGCTTAATCCGACACCTGACGGCGCGGTCTGCATTTTAGATGCTAGTACAACAAACAGGTTCTTGCATTGGCAAGCAAGAGAACACCAGAGCGATAGTGAAAACACAGGCCGTAGTTTCTTTTACCGTTAGCGGACGGTCAGTGGGCCACTTTTTACCACTATTTACCATTTATTGGGTGCTTCGCTAAACTGTCTGTCATACTTCACTTGGGCTACAGAATTAATGCAATGTGGGCCGCGGAACATGTTTAGTTTATACTAGTTTTTTGGTAAACTGGTGTTACAGTTTTCGTTGTGTTACTTTTGAGGAAATAAGTACTCGTGACTATGTTATACTTTTGTGATGTCGAATAAGATGCTAACGCCATCTATCGGTGATTTAGATTTAGATAATCATTTTCCTTAGCATACTATGTCACAAATAAATTCTATAAAATCTTGATAAAGCAGACACGTCGTAGTGGAACCATTGTACCTAGGACATACGTCTACGTATAGGTATAGGTCTAGATGCATACGTATTTCACACAGATGTATCTCGCATTATCATTTTGAAAATATTAAGCAAAGTTAGTATCAACAACCTAAATATAAATATACAAACAGGAGAGGCAAATACCGGATAATCAGTGAAATGTACTGACATTAACCTTGAACTCCGGATACAAGAGTGAACAAAATGATTATCTGCGCGCTTTTCCCACGCTCATCAGCTACATAGATGTGTACATACTCATAAAGCGACGCTCCGTTCTCAGGGAGATAATCCGTCGATACCGACGCGGTAGTTATCGAACGAACCGTCAGAAAAGTTCGTCAATTACGTCCGATGAGCGAAATCCTGATCAAATACATGGCTTAGTTCCATTTATATTATATGTAGCTATATCTTCAAGCTAGTTAACGTTCAGAAGGTTTACTGAGAGTTTTAAAAGCTCTGGGAGCACTTCATCACGTTAGATTTTTGATTGATTGATTTATTTTATTTTTATTAAATAGGTACAGTAACAGACAGTAGATTAAAAATGTTCACATGGATGGACGTTTCTGCTAGATATTGTTCTAGAAAATATATAGAGTCAGAACCTACATATATATCTATATATTAATACGTGAAGCAAAAACTTTGTACCCCTTTTTACGAAAATTGCGCGGTCGTAGGAGTATGAAATTTGGCATAGTTAAAGTTTATATGGAGAAAGAGTGGCGAATTCTAATATTTTATAAAATATCCGTTAGGAATACATTAAATTACTGAAAAACCTACACGCGCACAACCATGCATTTGACACAAGCAGTCAAATCGCGTTCGTAGTATTTGGGCATGGTCCGGTTGATGTCGTATAATTCTTCGTAACTATGGTATACCTTAAGTAGCTATTACAATTTCGGTATATATAATAACGATCAAACTTAAAATTTAAATCAATTATGGTCGAATTTCGACCACTTGGCTACCGCTAGTCTAAATAGATAGGCTGTGGTGTATGTATGTTTTAGATCCCACGTAATAGGGGCGAGCTAATTGTCCTTCAGACACAGTTCCAGACCCTCTGTTGCTATTGAGAATTTCTGGACCGAAAGCTAATAATAAATTGATCGAAACCTCATGCACAGCAGACGCATTCGCTACTACTGCGCCACAGAAGCAGCCATTATCCAATTATTCTAGCAGATTAAAAGAAATATAACCAGGTTTGTTTGTTGTAACACCTCTAGTAACTAATCGGCGGTGTTCAAGTACCGGTAGTATTTTTAGATATCATGGTTAACTTCCAGTTGACGAGACAAAAGGCTCTCAGGCCAAGTTTAAAGCAAAGCTGTTTGTTTTAGTATCTAATAATAATGTCAAAATCTAATGCAAATGTAAATACCATTTCCCACGTCCGTCATTATGCGTCGTGTGACGTTGCTCAACACTCGCGTTCGTACATTCTTAGCCTCAATGCTTCATTGTACGGACAAGAGTTCATTGCCGCAACTTAATTGAATAGTTCAATTAATTTAAATTGGCAAACGTCTATCTATCGCTCAATACCGTCTGATATCTCGGTATCTGTCTCTCTGTAGAATTGTGAAGTTAATAAGGGTGTTAAGTAAATATACCAAA
The DNA here is from genome assembly GCA_930367265.1 of Catocala fraxini. Taxonomy (NCBI): domain Eukaryota; kingdom Metazoa; phylum Arthropoda; class Insecta; order Lepidoptera; family Erebidae; genus Catocala; species Catocala fraxini. Next base: position 10,941,399 of record OV884032.1, read on the forward strand.
AACCTTATTTGTTGAAAGGCGTAAGAGTAATCTCAAGCGCGTAGGAGTAAGCTCGGCGTAAAAGTAACTACCAACGCGTTAGTGTAATGCTAAGCGCGTAATACTAATCTCAAGCGCGTAAGTGTAATATCAAGGACGTAAGACTAAATGCCAAGCGCGAAAAAGTAGTCTCAAGCACGAAAGACAAATTTTAAGCACGTAAGAACTATAATAACATATTGAACGGGTACGACCATATATTGTCTATTGCATCTGATACATAGCATTCAATGACTTAAGCGCGTAAGTGTAATCTCAAGCTCGTAAGAGTAATCCTAAGTGCGTAAGAGTGATCTAAACCGAATAAGAATTTAGTAAGTAAATCACAATCTATTAAAATGCATGAGATCTAAGCACATGTATTGTGAAGCCGTCATGCAGCCATGTTACATGTAAAATCTTCCTGTAACGACATAACCAACTCGACAAAGAAAATAACATAGTGTTGACGGTTTCCGCATACCAAAACCAAGATTTCCTAAAATTGTTATCATGATAAGAATGTGCACTTAATTAAAATACCTCGCATTTAATATTTCTTCGTATCCTGAGTTACAGTTACTGGGTCTACAAATTACCTACAGGAGCAAATATTTTTTCCGCATGAAACGTTAATATTTTTCCGATTATGATCTTAGTTTTGGAACACAATAAGACTTATTTTATTTCATATTTTTTTAATTCAATTGCCCCGACGAGATAATATATTCGTGACTTATCCAAAAATCAAAAGGATCATAGTACCTGTATCTAATTCAACGTATTCAATAATATTACATTACAATATTATCTGTCAAATCATTAGGAAATCATTATTTTCACTTCCATTATGGAAATAGTAGTAGTTAATGTGTATAAAATAATTGTAATGTGCATGGTAGATGCACGCGAGACTCGGCGCAAGTAATTTCAATGTCATTTACGAACTCATACGTATAATGCAGTACGCAGGTAACTTATACTGCACAGAAAATTAAAAGAAGTTTCATAAATCTATTTAATACTATTTTTCCCGCAGCTTCACTCGCGTTAATGTACATTAACTTTTGTTTAACAAGTTTTTTGTCAATAAAATTGTTTTCCTCGAAAACAGTTTTTGATTTGGGTGAAAAGTGTACCTCTGTGTTTTTCTGTACTCCTGACAACGTGTATGCAAAATTTCGTGATGCTCGGTCGAGAAGCTTAATTCTTAGGTAATGCATGTAAGCGTAACAAACAAACAAACTCACATTCGCATTTACAATGTTAAGTTATTAAAGTTATAATAAAGTTCTGTTCAACAGATATATTTTCGATGAGATAAGGAGATTGGTAATCCGCCATCTCGACAGCTTTGTTTTAGATCCCTCGTAATATCTCATTGGATCGTATCCCGATAGGTATACTGAGCAAATATTTACCTTATGTAATTGCCTGCATGTGTAGTGCAGTTGATTGAGTGTTCGCCTTGTCACTGCGAAACCACTGAACGGTGGCGATCACCGTACAGAAGAACGAGAGTATCCATAGATAACTTTAGCGTCTATCATACAGGACAATTCGTAGATAATATTGTCCACGTCTGGGTTTTATTTATGTCTGTTGTTGCAGTTAATGTACAATAAGATGCCAAAATAATTAATAAATAGTGAGCTAATCGTAATTAATTTATAACTAGATATATATTTAGAAATAAACCTTTACTCGTATAGTGCAGTACCGGAGAGTAAATGGCAAGTACGTTATCTCTTTATAAATTACAATTCTTAAAGAGCTTTTGTTTATTTGACTTGTGACTCCACGTAACTCTAACAAAGGAAAAATTACTTTGAAATTAATTTATTTTATATTCAGACGATTCCTTTTCAGCTTTTTTTTTAATACTCGATAAGGGGTGATGGCAGTGCTTACACGTACCAGAACTCATTTGTATAAATAAATAATTATTATTTTAATTCTTTATCTCATATGTTTAAAGATAATTTAAAATTACAGTAATTTAAAATAATAAATTGTGAAAGTATAATACGATAAGACTGGTCCTTGACCACAATGATAACTATGATAAGACAATGTCGGATGTTATTGTCGTTATAAAATAAAAGTGTTTTGATGGAGACTAAAATAACCTAAGCAATAACTGATTGTTATATGTCTGAGACACTAATATTGTATTTTAAATACACGGTCAACTCCGTCTGCCTTTTAAAATAACTGGTAGAATATTTCGCTTGCAAATCCAGCTATTTTAATTCACTGTGCGTTAAAAGTATTCTGATTTTGTAATGATAAATATATATAAATATTAGCAAAATATAAATTTAATTATAATAATAATAAAAAAAATCGGCTAAAAAAGGAGTAGGTACAAAAGTGGACTTAAATCAACTTTTAATTAAATCTTAATATCTAACAATAACTCAATGCCTTAATAAACTAGTTTATAACCAAAATAATAATTATAGTTATGGCAAGAAAGGATAATTTAACATCTTTAAATTATTATATGCTACGTGCCTGAACTAGGTTAGACCTGTGTTTCAGGCGATCACTTGTCTATCTATTTTAAAAGTGGTCATTTATTTAAGTAATCTGTTTGAACAATAATATAACTAAATATAAACTTAAGCTAAAACTGTCTGTACACGTACAAAGCAACAGTGTGATACAATAAAATGCTTAGGTACCTAAAGCACAGTACATACATATACAGTATTGTAACTCAGCCCTGTCCTTGAAATAATTACCTACAACAGCGCGGTTCGTAGACACGCGTTAGGGCTGCCCGCCTACAGTATTTTAATTTTATCTACCCACTTGAGTTTCTTTCTAGTTTAGTGATTGTAAATATTATATGTATATTATATTATAAAAAATGAAATATATAATGAATGAAATAGAAAGTGTTCAATAAAATTAAATTATCACAAATCGTACGATTACTGCTTACAAAACAATCACACCGTTCGTTCGTCACTGCGGCGCATTCGCGACTGGTTGCGTACCGAGCGCATGCCGACGCCGAGGCGCGTAGGTATGACTCGAGTTCCGACCGTTTGTATGAAGATAGGTTATTGTATATTTATGTACTGTGCCTAAAGTATATAATTACTATATATTAAAATGATATCAATTTGATGTCGCTCGTAAGATGAAATAGGTATACCGAGATAGAAGTATACATTGTAGTAGATACATAAGTAGCTACAGCACATTTACAATTACATTAACGTGTCAGCCTTTCCAGAACAAGACATAATAATAAAAGCATAGTGTCTGTACGCCAGTGTCGTACGGACGGACGTATTAGTGTTCGCCAGTGCACAAAATAAGCACAACCAAATATTATAAAAGTATGAATCTTTCAGCGATACGTAGGTTACGTTCGGAGAGCAGACCAGATAATAAGCGACTAAAACAATGTATCAGATATGCAAACATTCGATCACAGATAACTTTGATTTAGGCAAATGCTTTCGTGTCATATCTCGACCAGAATCACACTCGCTCGCCACGATGACGCACAAGTTTATCCGCCCGACACCACAGCGGTATGTAAAACAATATTTATAAATAATAATAATCCTAACTTCCTAATTACAAATGCGAATGTAAGTTTGTTTGTTTGTTACTCTTCCAAGCCTCAACTACTTGACTGATCAATATAAAATTTCGCATATATGCTGTCAGGGGTACAGAAAAAGACACAGGGTACCTTTCATCCAGGAAAAGTATTGTTCCTAGAGGATAGAAATTTATGGACAAAATCGGCGAAGCCGCGGGCATAAACTAGTAACTTTTTAGATCCATTTTCGAACTTAATATAGATATTATTATTGTTAATATATACGGATTCAGAAGATGAGTAGAGGCCACCCAATGTTGTGAAGAAGTGAGGGCAAGTTCTCTTTTACAGCTTGTCTTTGGTAATTCCATTTTAAACACTCAAGTCAAGCACTAAACCTTTTTCTTTGAGTCCATTTCGTACCGTAACTTCACGTAAATCCGTCCGGCGTGATTTTAACTTTATTGGACAAGTTTCAGCCGCTGAAGTTGGCCAGGAAGCATCTTTCACGTTACCAACTACGCGCTTACTAGATCACCGTTGTTAGCTTCTGTAGAAAATCTTTGAAATCCTGTACCTTGTTCAAATAAAGAACGGAGTTTGTCTTTTTAATTCTGTAAACTTTATAGTACCTTCCTATTTACAGTGAAGATTATACAAATATAACTACATTTTCTACCCTGTCCCATTTATAAATATGACAGTTAACTGACTTTCATACCATTTTAGTCAATGTGGTACTTCTATAATTTATTTGTAAGGTGTAAGATCGCCAGAGCGTGGGATATCAATGCTAGAGCGAGCTCAATTTAACACTTGGTCGCGTCTGCACCTCACGCAACAAATACTGTTTATCGGCACATAACCCCCGCGTCGCTCGATACGTTCATAAATCGTCGCCTGTATTACACGAGATTAATTTAATTTTGTAAGTAACATGTTTTAGTGAAGTATATGCATCTTTACGTGACTTAAAAGTGAATGGCTTGAAGATAAAACTTTTTATCTGTGCATTATACAAAAAGTCTTATGTAATATTGATGACGAGTGGCGATTGTTTGCTTGTTGGACCGTGATAGTTTATTGAAAATAACTTACTATTTGAATCCAATGTTTAAGTATATCTTCTCATTTTAAGTACAATGCCCGCGTGTAAAACACAATAAAAATATGACGTTCTGCTCAATCTATAAGAGAAAATGCCATGACAATGACAACGTGTTGTACGTATGTATTTTTATGTTCTTTGTTCAATAAATGGTTGATAACAACCACATACAAATCACCTGTTATTTGTATTCTCAATTATGGTTATTAGAAAATGTACCGAAAGTAGATATACAGATACGTGATGTGTCTGAGGTGAGAAGTGGGTCACTGTATTGCATATAATAGTCGTACAAATGGCCGCAAACATGCAACACCGGCCGCGAGAGATTGCTTTGAATGATCATCGCGGACATATACACAGTGTAACAAATACACACTTCGTATTACATTCACGTTTGCACGTACCGCTGCCCCGTATTCCTTTATTCATGGAAGGGGAATAAGGAAAATAGAGCGCTGTAGGATATCAACCGGGCGTGTTTGCGCCGTTTCATCTGAGTTTCTAAAGAAAGTAGAAATGTAGCGGCCGACGCGACGGCCGGTCGTAAGTCGCTGATGTAACTCTGCTATACATACTTAAGTAATTTGTAAAGAGATATATATTCGTAATACGTCAATAAATACTTGAGTTAAATCACTCACTCGTTTTTGTTACGAGTGCGTTGTAACAGTTTCGATTGTAACACAAACCCGAGACATGGGGGAGATTGCTTATAGAGACTATGTAAGCGGTACAAATTACATACGGCGGAACGGTAGCATTTCGTAACAATAATTGTAGTGTGGTTTTTCTAGAGCACTTCCTCATTAAATGGAACGAACGCTTTTGTGCAGATCGTTCCGTAGTTGTGCGTAGAGACAAAAGCGCTCCCGCACGGGCGGCGCGCGGTGAGCGGACTCTCCGCAAACAGAGCTTATTAAATAAACTTGAGAAGTCTATTGTTTCCACAAGTAATCATAAATAAATAATTATCCCTGTTTATTCTAAGTGAACACAATAGTGGCGAGAAAGTCTTCTGTATTCATAATTATCTCAAGTCAATAAAACATATTTTTACGTTTTTTCTGTCATAGAAAACAGGCTCGTTAAATCTTTTACGAAGGAAAGGTGTCGTTATTATGCCATTCACAAGTAATGAGACGACTCAAACATAAAACATGAGATCTCTGTTTGCTGAATATTAGTCTGAAATTCGGCTTAATACGCTTTTATTGTAAAAGCATACCTAATACTTTTTGTTCGCTTTGTGTGGTCAAGTGTTTTTGACTTTAATGTGATATACCTTTATATTTCTGCAAAATATTGACTATAATGTAATAATACAAGATAATTAAATAAAAGGAATCACAAGCTGTTTTACCAATATCTTAATAATCTACGGCAAAGTTTCCTTTGATTCGTAATAACTTCGGATGGAAGACAACTTATTTATTTACTTCAACCGTGACTCTTACATAAGTTTTTCTAAAGTACCGATAAAATAGGGTTGTTGATCTGCTATTTATGCACACCGTTTTAGTTTTGCAATCCTATTAAGAAAAATAGAAATTAGATAAAAATCGAAACAATATATTGTCTTCTATTTACTGAGACTCTCCCGGGTGAGTCTCCCCGTGACCATGGCTGCTGAAAAGCAACCGAAACGTCGGGGAAAGTGTAAAAATAAATTAAATCTAAATAGTTTAATAATAATTTAACTAGCTTAAAAATTAGTAAAGTTTAATAGTAGTAGTAGTGTAACAATTTTCAAAATTTTGTAATAAAGTGTCAAATAAACAACGCGATAAAATCCGTATATAGCAGTTTAATTTCAATGAATCGAAACAATGTTTTTTGTATACAATTTCGTTGACTCCTAGTCGTTTTTTTAAATATATTTGTGTATACTATTAGGTAGGTTAACAAGCATATGGTCTACGTCATTGTAAGCGGTTACCCGTAGCCCATGATTGCTTGGAATCCTAGGAATATCATCCTGTCAACCGCGCGTTGCCGACTAGGAAAAGGAACGAAAGTAAAGAAATTGAGAGTTGGGTATGAGAGGAGCCGACAATTTTAATAAATATTTTTCTTCTTAAAACTCGTCTGCTTCTGAGCAAGGTTCACATAGGTATAATATAAAATCCTAGTTTAAGGGAAATGTTAAATTATCCGGGCTGGATTTTCCGTGATGCTCTAACACTGAGATAACAACATTAAAAACAAAATCTTGTCTATGGAAATTACTTTATTCATAGACGCAAAAAAAATATAATACACTAAGACTCCGAATACCTATTCATGGATCACACGAATATTATAATACATAAAAGTACTTAAAGGTTCAGGCTATATTTTATTTGTTACGCAGTACGAGGCTATACAACACTTTCTAGCTCTGCTTCCATGGAAATCTCGTTATGTCTGTGTTACGACAGCTTTCATGCTGCGCCATTATGAAGAGATATCGCATTCCCATTTTTATATCTTACTGTACCTACCTATGAATATTTAACTTGTGACTTGCGTTTATTGAAATCCGTAGATATTAAATTCTGTATTTATTCCTTTAATAGTTTTAACAGGATCCTTAACGTGTATCCAAATTAATATTATAAATGCGACTGTCAGTTTGTTTATTACACTTTCAGGCCTTGACTTCTCGTCCGATCGTAATTATATTTGGCATACATATTTTCAGTGGTACAGACTACAGACAAGGGCAATGGACGTACCTTTCATAAAGAATGCGAGCGAAGCCGCGGGCAAAAGCAACTACTTATTAAATAAAATATGTCAGCATCCATTATTATTACTAGCTTCTATGTAGTACTGTAACAACGGTTATTTAACGAATATTAAATAACACAACATCTAGACTAAGCCAGCTAGTTTAAAGTCCCATGCGACAGAAGTTGAGCCCATTCTGTCATCTACCGCAATCACAGTTCCAGATACTATCTGATTTTCTGCCAAAAGCCATTCAGTAGCACTTTAAAGGGTTTAACATGGCTGGCCCTTAAGCCTTTAAGTATTTATAAATTGTGTATGCAATTTGATTATGGTCTAAATACTATGTTATTATATTATAAAAACTATGTATCCCATGAATTGCGCTTATGTTTGCGAACGATCGTTATGTCGATCTTCTGGTATATACAATGTTATTGTGTGTTCTGTTAGGCATTACTCAGTATAAGTACGGACTTTGGAAATGTGCCGGGTGGCCGGCTATAGGCTCGCCCCATATTAGATTGTATTGAAATGATAATAGTCGAATAATGGGTATAGTAAACTTTTTACTATGCTTTAGTGTACATGCAAACGTGACATTATACAAAAATCTTCAACTATAATATCTAAACGTTTTGATAACAAATTACTTTTTACTCGACTACGGCGAAGCTAAAAGGAAGGGTAATGATTTTGGCAGTCTGTGTATATATGTTTGTATGTTCCACCACCATAGCGCCTAAACTACTGAACTGATTTTGATATATTGTGTCAAAAGATTCGTAATAATGTCCCAGATGACATAGGCTATATAAATTTTACGAAAAAGTATTAAGTAAAAAAATAAAGTTTAAAAAACTTATAACCCGTCTACATAAAAAAGGGGTTTGAAAAGGACGAAACAAGAAAATAATTCAGATAGAAAGCCAGAATTGCATAGGTACAAAAATGGTCAAGGTAGAGCCGTGGTCGCACCCACTGTATACCTACACTGTCTGTTTTGGATGGAGATTTGTAATGGAGGTGTTCCTGGCACCCATATAATCATAGTAGGTAGGTATACAGTAGGTGCGACCACGGCTCTACATTGACCATTTTTGTACCTATGCATTTCTGGATTTCTATCTGAATTATTTTCTTGTTTCGTCCTTTTTAGACCCCTTTTATGCGTAGTCGGGTTATCGCATTTTAAAATTTATTTTTTTATTAATTCCTGTTTGTTCTGATGTGACGCGTCGGTGAAGTAGCATTTTTTTTAGTATTCTGCAGCTTAATTGTATAAAAAATCCTATTAAGATTTTTTGTTAGCATCATTTTGTTTTCAAAAGTTGAATGGTTTATAGTTTTTAAACTTTATTTTTATATATTAAATATATTATAAAATCTTGAACTAAATACAACTAGGGCTTATGAATATTGAAGTCCTAGCCAGTACCTGTAGGTATAAGAAGGGTTATACTAATGCTGTAGCAATAAAACATTAGCTCTGAACATCACATTAGTGTCACTAGGTTAAGTAGCTTTTAACTTCGAACTTTACTACGCAGTACAACTAGGACTTTAGCGACTGTATTATCTATGAATATATTATCAACTTTATAAAATATTCTTCCACCACTATCGTTAAAGAGGGGTAATCATTACTATTGTCAAAGTATTTACTAGTCCGCTGTATATTAAAGTAAACAACTACAAATATACATAAGCGTCATTGATACAAGTTTTAGGATGAAACGAAATCCAATTACGGAGCCTCTCTTGCTTGCATCTAATAGATACCGTTGTGCAAGTCGGTGTCGAGATCTTCAAACTTATGGAGTCTGAATGATCTATAGACATCGTCAGCAAAGGGACTTAAAGCGAGACAATAAAGGAGTGTCAAAATCTCTGTTTCAGGCTATTGAGGTGACTCTAGTATATCGGCTACGCAAGAACGGTCGTCTATTTCTTCAGGTCGCTCGTACATTCATTATTTTATCACAAAGAAGCCATTGTGTTCGGTTAGTTACTATCGTTTTGATATTGATAATATAGATAGTTGTTTGAAATAGTAGATATCCTTTAAAGTAATAAATAACTTTTTATACGTAATCGTTTAGGCGGTGTATGAAACAGATGTTTCAATGTCTTATCAAATTATATCAGCGTGCTTATTAAACCATACGATATTTACATAGATTAGTTATTCACAACTTGTTTCTGGTTGAACATAAAATGGCGGGACGTCTACCCGACCAGAGACAAGACTTGTATCTTTTTACATCAAAGTTAAAGATAAAACAAGTCTTATAAAATCTAATTAACTGCATTGAGGTTAGACCGGTGTAAAACATTAACAAGGAGAAAATTATTTTTTAGTTAACATTTCCGTAAGAAAATGTAAATGTAAGAAAGTAAGTAATTTTATAGCGGGCATATTTTTAACTCGGCTTCGAGCTTTTGTAAGCACTTGGTGCGCAGGAAAATGTAAACAGAAAGTAATTATTAACGAAGCAAACTTTACTTTTATTTTTTTGTTTATTTTATATTTATTTTGTATTCATTAATATCTATTATCCTGTCACAATAAAGTGAAACTATGGTGACTGATTGGGTTCGATTTTGGGTACGGATTAAAACTTCTATGGCATTTTTAGCGTGGGTCTAGCTTAAGACCCTGCATATATGTTGGAAACCCAGGATCAACATTTATGGGTTGGCCAGTCAGCAAAAGGAAGTCTCTAAGCTGTCTGCTCAAAGGACTAGGGATTCTGGAAATCCTACCCACTGCTGAACAGAGCTATTTCTCTAAGATCCTCTGTAGGGTAAAGTTATTTATTATTTATTAAGCTATTCTTTTAGATGAAGTATAAAAGTATACAAAAAATAAAAATTTGTTTATTGCCAAAAAGTATTTACTTTGTTAAAAGTCATATCCTGTGGCCCCACACTAAGCAAGCCTGTCCTGTGGGTACCTGACGCGACTAAATACTTCGTACATACATTGGTAGCTATATGTCATAAATCTAAGAATGACTATCTTTATATATATAATTCTACTGTACGTGTGTATGTCACTGAACTCCTTCTAAACGGCTGGACAACGTTTGTCGGGACAGCTAGTAACATATAATAATATAGGGAAGCATCTAATGAAAAGTTGTACTCTCCACCTTTAAGAGCGATGGAGTATACAAACTCAATAAATTAACAATATTAGAAAAGTTTATAATTACGATCGCACACATACACGTAGACATATTAACACAAATCTGAAATTCACTCACACAAGCTCACATTTATAATATATTGAAGTTAAAGTAAACCAGTATGGTAAAAGATATAGCCACATTTCACGTAATCATGTATTCTGAAGTAGCGTGACTACATTTACATCGTAACCACAGTACTAGTGATTTGGCTTATTATTTAATTATATAATAGTTGTTAATATAATATGGAACTACATCTGTGATATTTTGACGAAAACATAATGTTATTATTAACAATATGATAGGATAGCGGTGGGGATTACTTTCTACAATCTTGATGTGTGTTGTATTGGAAAACAGCTTTGGGGTTTTGTAAATATCGGCTCCGTATGGATTTTTTATCTATGGGTATGTTTATCTATAAATAAATCCATATACCCATACAAAGGAGAGGTCACAGAACATGGAACCTCCGCGCCGAGCATATCTATGCGTTACTTCAGTGAGTTTGTTTGCATGTTTTGTAGGATAGGCTTTTCTAATGTCATCAGGTTGATAAACGTTTAAATATAAATAAATAATAAATAATAAAGATATTTATTTCCTCTTTCACAAAGGTAAGTACTTTTTATCTAATACAATACATGGTGGAAAAATTATCATTCCTTTGTGAGAGGCTGGTGTCTATAGTAGGTAAAAACCTGTGTTACAGATCACCAGGCTCCCATCTCCTGGACAAGTGTTAGTGGTGATTTTAGTTTATTAGGACATGTACTTAAAAACTACTTATGCATATTTTGAATTAGAAATAAAATGTGTGTGTGTGTGTGTGGGTGGGTGTATGTGTGTGTATTTCTGTCATGCATTTAACTTGTGTGATTTGTGCATAAATTAATTAATGCAAACAAATAGATTAAATAAAACCAATCCTATGTGGATCACACGTTTTTTCACGATCCGGCAATCGGATTTTGTATTGAAACAAATCTCTTAGTAACGAGGTTCACTTAAAACTTAGTACCTAGGCCATCCATGTTATCAACAATGTTCAATGCTACACAAATAGGAACATTTACTACAAAATTCAATCAACTATAATCAATCCTACATATGTATATGCATACTTCTCCTTCACAGACACAACAGATTTCCATTTCAATTCAATCAATATTGAGTTAATTATGATATACCAACTGTTTAGTAGTATGTCAAGCTTTAAAACCTAAGCCTTCAGTTTGCTTATTGTATGGTCCTCTGTTTAAAATAAAGCAGGTCATTGGTCAATGCTCATTACCCATAGTCAATGAACCGGCTCTCTGTAAACATTTACTTATGGCAAATAATTTCTACTAACATTACATTGAAGAGTGCTTTGTATATAAACGTGATTATTTTAGCATGCTAATGGTAGTGATGGTTCACGCTCACAGATGAGTCAGTGTAAGTATATAGAGTATATACCTAACGTGAAACGATGGTTGATTCACAAATTACAGTGCATTAGGTTTGTTCTATGTAAAAAGAAAAGTATCCGCACTAGGAATAGTTTTTCTATCGCGAGAAAAACATTGAAACAATCGACACAGCTATCATCCAGTCTTGGAATAACTATCTGTGGAGTACTCACACACGACTATGTGGAATCGAACCTACAACATTCGGCATACTGGCAGTAGTATAGCGGCCACTACTACTGCGCTATCCATTCAATCATTTTGTTTTATTATAATACTAGCGATCCGCCCCGGCTTCGCACAGGTAGTACAAAACCTTAACAAATTTTACACCTAAACCTTCCTCATAAATCACTCGATCTATTGGTGAAATCCGCATGAAAATCTGTTCAGTAGTTTTTGAGTTTATCGCGAACAGACAGGCAGACAGACAGACGCGGCGAGGGACTTTATTTTATAATATTTATGATATGTTAAACAACTCATCATAGTCTTCATATGTATATGTCAAAGCTGTGCTTTTAACTTTGTTCGTTAATACGGCTGAAACAAGAAACATAATAAAACCAAGGTTAGTGTTAGGTTATGTGCAACCTTGGTAAATTTTAAACAGGTTCAATAGTTTTAGAGTTAAAATGGCTGTACAGAGACACAAACAATTTTTACGTGGATATAACGTATATTAGAAAGATAGATTGCGGCTTGAATTAAATCAATGGAAAATCAAACTGATCTTTAAGGATGATTGTGCGAAATAGAGGTTGACTGTAAAGATAAAGGACTCTGTTATCAGTTGATATTTATAATATGGAATCGTAATATATACATATTTTGTTAAAATTACAACATTATCCAATTTAGTGAGCTTCATTATCAAAATATGGAATTGTTGACGTAGAACCAAATGGTATATTCGGTTCTAAATAATTGTCTAATTTTAAATTGAATTTTGTGTCTGCGGAATACTTTTAAAACTATGTAACTCAGTAACAGCGGGGTCAAGTTGTATGGTCGTATCCACGACGATAGCTAATTAAAGACCTAACTAAAACCTAATAATTATTTAAGCTGTCAAATGAGTTATCCTTTTGTACTTTTGTATTTACAACAATTTTCGTTTTGGTGGATCAGAATGAACAGTGCAGCGGTTCATAAAATTTATTAATGTAGTCAATCTGTGTTCTCTGGAACAGCTCGCTAGCTGTTCCAGAGAATACAGATTGACTACATTAATAAATTTCTCACAGGTATTAAATTAACTATGGTTTGTAAAAGTACAAACATTAAAAAGTACCAATATTATATTTTAATACAAATCCATACTATTTACAAAGACGAAATGCTTTACCTTGATATCCATACTGTATCTGGAGTTACTCCACGCCCATAGAAACTGAATATAGTTAGTGCAGCAGTTCTCGAGATGGCATTACATACTAATAAATAATGTATAGCTGTACGGTATTAGAAGTAAGACATAATTTAAGAAACGTATATGTAATTTATTTAAGAAATTAATCATGTAAATAAATAGATTTTATAAATACAAAATTAATTCGTTAATTATTGGTGATACCACATATTTATAACTGTGGTTAATGGCCATGCAACAAATTACCATGCATAGAATCGCTTTCAAGTGTTCATTTTTTTTACAATTAACTCTGCTAAGGTTGACGTCATGTCCTATTTGTCCGGACAAATCTAATATGAATAAAATAAAGAGATTGTTAACCCATTAGCTATTATACATATGTATATGTACGCTTTTCCTGTTTAAGCCATATTATCGTTAGCGACTACAACAGTTTACCTATAAACATGGACTGCAAGCTGACACATGCTGTTTTGACATACGAAGTACAATATATACACGGATCTGAGCCTGATAAGATGTCTATAGATGTTTGGCTCTAATCCAAAACCTATAGTACATTGATATATAAAGTACATACATATGTACTATAAAACTAACATAAAAAATACTTAATACTATTGTGTTCTTACATGCGTCCGGTTGTAAAATCCATAAAATAATTTGCCTTGATATGTATTAAATTGTTTTAGTGAAATGCACTTTGTTTTATTTTCATTCCACATGGCGGTTATCGGAGTTGGACTATTAAATGAACCATTTCTGCAAGTCTGAGCCATTTCTCTTTTACTCTTATTAATGCAGATATGAGTTAAGAAACGTTCAACCGAATCAAGCCCCTACTGACGTACTATTAGAGTTCAAATGTCGGTGCATATCTAAGGAACTAAGGACTTCACTCGTCTGGCAAATTAATTACTGGATAAGGACACTAGTGACTACGAGGCGAAGTTCCAAGAACTTTCTGAATGAGTGTGGTTAATTTAACGGTTCTTCTTAACAGTTACGCAAGCTTACAAACATTTGTTTGAAGAAGGATTATGAATACAAAGTTGCAAAGCATTCGATAGAAAACTTGATATTTGTCGGAGGGGATTGTAACAAGGTACTTCTGTTCCTTCATTTAATAGTTACTTCAAAAGCGGAATCAATGTCAATCTTAATACCAGTTATGTTAAGAGCGATCGTGTTCGTGGTGTTCGCTTCCCATGTAGGCCAGGAGTACCACGGGCGGCGGGGTCGATGACCCCCGCGCGGACCGCCGTCAACTCTAGACCCTGCACTACTACATTTCTCCTCTCGGGCGCAATGCACGAGTTATCCGCTCAAGTGGCCCTGCCAGATCAAATATAACGAGTTTGCCGTTGTTTTTTTATAAATTAGAAATCTTTACTCTATCGACTAAACGTACAGTTATCTGATCTCGTCTCAAATTGTTTAATTGTTGCATTAATGTGTGAACCTTGCTTGAATAGTCAGAGAAAGTAATGCTTCAAGCTTATGTGTCCATTACCACTGCGAGCCGGGTATGTGGCGAGTTTCAAAACTGCTGTTTCCGTCATGTAGTGGCTTTAGCCGTTTTTAGCAATTTTGCTTCATCCAGCAACATCATTGTCAAGTTATTTGCACAGTGCTCAATCTTTGGTATGCCTTCGTTCGATTGCTTAGCTTGGCTTTGTATGTGTCCAGTTATGGTGGACGGCAGGCCAAAGTTACAAGTTACGCGGTCACAGATCGTGATCGAGGTTAATCGAGTTATCTCAAAGATTGCTCGGTACGGCCTGCAGCGACATGTTCGAATGATCAGTCATTTCCTCTTTAATTGGACTTATTGGTTGCAATTTTTATAAGAGGATGCTCTAGATATACTTTAGCTTTTAAAACAATAAAACTGAGATGGCAAAAATCCTTTTACGTATAAACATATAACTATTATGATAATATAATAAATAAACAAACAAAATTAACGATAGAATAATAAACAACTGAAGTCATTTTTCTTTCGCGCGTCGCCTCATTAATCTTTAATGTCATGAACCACCCCATAAATGAAATATGATGGCATAGATACAAGTATTGAGAGCCGGAGAACATAAACATAATATGTATACATGTTAAAATACAAACATTTGTATTTATGTAAGATACAAAGAAAATTGTGATATTAAGTTGTTAGTGCAAAAAGCCTAAGGTAGCAAGTTAGCATGACTGCCGCCATCTGACTTCACTTTCTCGAGTGACCTATCACGCGGTGGCCAGTAACTACGTTTCATGTCCGTAGCAAATCATCGCCCGATAACAGTTTTGCATAGACATTCCATTCGAGTACGCAGTTCGGCATAAAACTGTGATTTCACTCAATAAAAACAACGGATTTATCGCGTCTGAGCGGACGAAACTAGTTTTTAAAACTGTTTAGCACGCTTTACAACAACACGCTTAACAACCTTAATAAGTACTTACAAAAAAAAAGGATAAGATTTATAGTTAAATATTAATTCAAAGTAAGTATCTCAATTCTTATAATGCCAGTTGAAATTATATTTGACAGAAAGCTTGTGTTAAATGGCAGTCTCCGTTGAAAATTCACTTTTGCCTCTTAACTTATTATTTGGTTTCCTAATTACATACACGAACATTTAAATGAGTAAAACTGAATACATACAAAGCATGTAATAATGCCTTCTATATTAAATAACAACGTTTGCTTTTACAATAACGTTTCTATTCTGAATGCAGTCGTTTTGAGAGAAAGCTCATATTGTATTTCAAAGCACATGATTGCATAGTACGTAATCAAGCATCGGTACTTGCGGCCGCCCGTTATTATTTCACAAATGGGAAAAGTTTGTTGTTTCTATTATACTGGATATGCAAACTAAGATAATAGGGACGAGGGGAATCAGATTCCTTATACAGAACCGTGAATTGTATGTAGGCTTCGGTATCTTTGCTATGCTCCGTATTCGACATGTCTTAGACATACGTAACAGCGTAAGTAGGTAGGGCATTAAGCCAGCGTATGTCAGACAATACCTTAGTCGCGAGTACCACAGATGCTTACATAAACAGTCGGTTGTCGTATTAGTACAGAAGGTAGGACGCTTCTGCATTTTACGCGACTTTCACCCGCAAGTGTTACTGGCACACATCATCTCATTGTTTATTATGCACTTCGTTTTACGTACTACAGGTTGTGTTGACCGCTACTCGATATTAACATTGTTTACTCATTGAAGAGAAAGGTCATAACGAGGACATTGTTAAAAAATTATGGGCTTATTGTATTACTAATTTATTATTATTAATTGTATTACTTCTAAATAAAGGGATTTTCTTGTTGTAAAATATTTAGCATTTACTTTTTAGAGTTCGAAATAACTCTTATACAGCAGCTTTGTCCGTCCATCCGTCTGTCTGTAATACAACTTTCAACTCAAGAACCGTAAGAGCTAGAGACTCGCGGTCAACGCCATTCGATTCAGCATAGTCGATATAACCCGAAATGACTATGACCTTTGACCTCTGACCTCACAACCTCGGTCACGTGGTATCACGTGACCTTTGCATATTACTTGGACACATTACATTACATTACTTCAAACTCTAAGATTTACGGCAATTCATTGCCGATTCTCACTTGTTCATATATCTACTGTGATGTGAGCTCTCCAAAGATTAGTATAAAAGCGTTTTGAATTTAGATAAATAAATATAACATCTCCATAAGAATGCAATTGTAAGATAACATTGTATATATGGCAATTAACATACATGTTATGTAAGCTTTTGTATTTTCATACAACATACAGTGTCGAACGTCGCGATGAAATATAAGGATAAACTAGCAGACAATAGGATGAGTACAGATCAAAGCACTGTTTGCAACCGTACCCTTCTTAAAAATAAATACTTGTATCTCACAAAGATCGCGCCTAAGAGATAAATAAGCATTTAATATCACTCTGTTCGATAACATTCTTGGTATCGAACAATACAGTTAGAAACATTGACCTTTTGACCATCCAAAATTGCTTCACAAATAGGTACTCGTGAGCGTTCATCGTGACTTCAAACGTAGATAATGGAATGTGAGTACGACATTTTCCTTAAAAGAATGTGCAGGAGGGGTAACACATTTATTGCTTCAGAAGGTTATATCCACATTTTTAATCAACGTAATTTTGCGGCACGCCGGCAAGGACACTTTACATAAAACCTCAAATAGAACTCGACCCTGTTCGTAGTGTTATTTTAAGGGTTAATCCTTTGTCGCCACCTGTCACCGCTCAGGTTCGCTTATGTATGTGTTACCTAAAGCCTTGCGACCTTTTTAAAAGGACAGAACGTTACATGCATTTTTTATTTTATCTATTTTTATTTTAAGCTCAGTTTAATAAATATCTCGCAGGAGGAAATATCTTATTAATTAATAACAGACATTTATCTTGTTTGCTTTTAGATTATCTTATAAATAAATTTGAAGTAGTATGTTTTCTTCAACTCAAATTATGAATAAAGCTAAAAGTACCTTACTTTAATATAAATAAACACACAATCCGCTTGAACAAATGTTGGGTGTCAACAAATGTTGAGTACAACTAGTGTTTTAAAACAATTTATAAGAGTTAAAAGAAAAATACCGTGTCGTCGACGTTCAAATAATGTCGCTCGGTCTGCAGGATATGAAATATCGTAACATTTCTCCTGTATGCCAAGACGTTTCGTTCCGTTATTACTTGCTTTCTGCAAGTGTTCGAAACAAGACGCTGTGAAATAAATGACTATATTTCTATTCGAGTCCCGTTTTTACTACATGTTTTTGCCTATACAAGTTAACTATAAGGCCTACTGTAGGGCTGATTCATTTGCTTTCTATACAAATATAATACCTAAAGCTAAAGAGTTTGTTTATTATTTTGTGTGTACGCGCCAATCTAAATTAACGATACAAACTATGACGTAACCGCTTTTTAAATGGTGACTCCCCACATTTTCTTATATCCAAATTTAAAATATAGTTATTCCGTTAATTTTCAACAGGTTTTGATACTGTTCGCGCAAAAGGATTTCTTTTAATAGCCATTTGCTCGTGTGTGTAAAATTATGAACAAAATCATACATATGCACTACCCTATTACAAGAATATGTACTAAATAGTGTGTGTACCTATAAAAAGCCCGAGTCATCGTTCCATGAGGTCGCACATCCGCTGTCGCGCGACTGCTCTCACGCCACACGACACCCCGCCTTCAACTTCAAACTGATCTAGGTGTGGTACAAGAGCCTTTACATACACATCACACACATAGATACTTAGTTACATTTCTACGTAGGGCGAACTATACTCAGTATATCAATGGAGCTGCGGTTTCCTGTCAGCTAACTGCTAACCTGCTTTAGTCGTCGTTCATTGAAACGCTTTTCAAAGCTGCCGTTTGATCAAGCTAGCTTTGGTTACTGAGGACTAATAGAAACGTGTGTTGGCTTGTAGAATCGTTCCGTTAAATACGGTGGCATTTTGAAAGTGTTTGAGGTGCTGTATCTAGTACCGATTTTTTAGACTACCTTCTTAAATGATTACGTGCATTTTTTTCTTTGACACTTGATCCTTTGAATATCAGGTACCTCGTATAAGTTTTACCGAATACGTTTTCTATTAATTACTTATCTTATCCGTAGTTTCGCTTGCGTGACATGTTATTAAAAATGTTTCTTCTGTGACTAATAGCTATTGGCCATAGAACTTTTAGGATCGGTTTAGTTGTTCTCGAGATTAGCCCATTACATACCTATATCCATTTGTAGTCTTACGCCTTTATACACCTCTATTTACGTTTTCAGAACTACACACATATTTCGTCAGCTATGGTCAGAGTATAAGGTCCCGTGAAATTGGGAAGGCCTGAAAATTTATTGACAGAAAAACCCAACAACGCTTTACTTGACTTGGGAATTGGACCTGCGAAACCCACTTTTACATAATAAGTATAAAATATTGCGAAAAGAAACATTAAGTGTGCATATGCTAACAAAACATTTATTTGTTGACAGTCAACGCAGTCGTTCGTACGAGTCGGACGAGCATGAGCGAGGCGCGTGCGAGTGGTGCGAGTATGCGCTCGTCATCACGCTCGCTACCATCCTGCTTATCGGCGTGTCAGCCCTCACCGTGTTCTGGGTGTTCTACTACCGCGAGGGCTACGCCTGGGCCGACGACCTGCCCGACAAGCAGTTCAACTTACATCCTACGCTTATGGTGGCAGGATTTGTCACCTTCAGCGGTTTCTGTAAGTTATTACCTTATTTAACGCTTGGATAGGTATAGATTTAACTTCTCAATTGCTGGAATGCTCTAGCATTCCATGTTTTATTTCCGTTAACACTACTAATTATAAAAGATGGATCCTACTGTTAATAGGGCAAGATGGTTATTAGCTGTTGTAGCCACCTACTTTGCGTAGATTTCGTGGTGATTATTTTGTAACGTTTAGAACACTTCCATGTATTATTTATGTTCACTGACTAGAGCTGATTGAAAAAAAATATGTTAGGCCGCTGGTGGGTTTCTGATGCTTAAGAGGGTAAATAATTAATTTTAAAGAAGAAACGTCTATCTGTATAAGAATAGTTGCGTAAATAAATTCAAAAGTCTAAAACTATAAGGGTATGACTGGTTATGGCAAACCTCAAAGCACGGTTAAGTTGAATAGTTGCGGACTTTGCCATTAGAGGCCCATCTAAAAAAAAAAAAATTGATTATTGCTATAAAGTTCCTTCAAATATAATATTTATTGCAATAGCTTTATCACGCCTTTTGAATAATAATGGCACGAGGTTTCTTAAAGACTAATCAACGTCAAAATAAAACTGTTGTCAAGTGATTTGATTGACTGTTACGTTACGTATGTTGCCATCACGGTAGCTGTTATTAATTCAGTTAGCCAATCACAACAGCTGATTAATCATTCTGTGTAGACTACTTTTGGAGAGCAAATAGAAACATTACGACAACTCACTGTCTTTATTGACAATTCAATTCTGCATGATCATCAATCATGTTTTAAACATCGAGCTAAAACTCTACAACACAACTCTCTTATTAAAAATCTGTAACAGACTAAGAAAATTTACATCTGATTTTTGGTTAATCTTCAGCCGTACTGCTGTACCGTATCTGCCGGTGCTTCAGGCGCATCTACGTGAAGCTGCTACACGCCATCTTCCATGCGCTGGCGTTCCCCTGCATCGTCATCGGATTCCTGGCCGTGCTAGACTACCATAATAAGAAGGGCATTAACAACTTTTACTCGCTACACAGCTGGATCGGCTTCGTTGCTATGGGACTGTTTGGAATACAGGTACCGTCAACTTTATGTAACTTTGTGCTTAAATTCCAGTGTAAGTGTTGGTTCTGATTGCCGAGTCAGGCTGTAGTACTATGGAGTCCAGAACTAAATACGGTAGATGGCAAAAGTCTCACTGTCTATAACGTTAGACCTAAAATCATATCAGGCGAAATGTGGGCGTAAATTACCCCTGCATATCTCTTCGAGAACATAGAGGGATGTAATATAGTTGAACAGATTCGATCGCATGGTATAGTTAAATAAATTGGGAAGCCCTGATTAGGTTTCCCAACTGGATTTACCAGAGATTAACAAAATTAGCAAAATTTCCTATCGGGACGACGCGTAAGCTGACAGGTGTCAGACAGGATTTATTGTATATGTAATAATATATGTATGTAATTACCAACGAAAATTAAATATGCAGTATCGGCTTACAACTATGCCATCTTACATGTACATCCCATTGCAGGTGACAGACATGAGCTTATTGAGATGATAAAACAATGCTGCTTTAATGATCGATGTTTTATTTGAAGCTGAGATTTTAGTATTACACAGTATATATAGTAATAAGGTTTCTGAAATCGTTATAACGAAGAATACCTAACATCGTGTATTGTAATGATAAGATATGCAACGAATAAAGTGATCACCCAGCCTTTGCCGCCGCACCGAGTGTTTTGAGTTCTATCGCCACACGGGGCCAAAAATTGTATGATCCACAATTACTTGTTACGAATTTGGGTATTTTTTTGCGTCCTATATTTGAGTGTTTGTAAAGACCCAGGGTTTATTGCTAGGCAGGTAGAAGTCTTCGAAAGAAATTACAAAAATCTACCAGAACTTTTTCAAAACTTGACCATAAGTTGAACCTTTTAAACATTGTACCTTAAGCCTTAAAAACTTGATGCATTTGGTTCTTATATCGTCGGTTCTTCATCTGTAATAGCAGACGATACCGGTGATAAAATTGAAGTATAACTGCAGATAAGGCTTCGGCTCAAAGCCCTTGTTAACAACAGGATGCGATAAGGTAATCGTCGTGCAATCTAATGGTGATTGGAACTAATTAGCTCTTCGGTATTGATGTCATACTCAGCCGCTTGCAAAAGCTTGTTGAACATTCAACCTAGATAACACCCACGTATAAGTCGAATGAGATTTTCGTTTTATCATTTATAATACCTTTATCCCATCTAATTTGTTTTGGATGTAAAGGTTAAAAAGGACGGTTGCTATTATCTTTTAGAATATATTACTTATAAAGGTTTAAAACTAAGGTATCTATTCATATACCTTCCTACATAGACCCACCTCTGTATATCCTCAACAGGATCAGCAGAGGAGTATTACGTGAATCTTGCCCGAAATATTTTAAATCACAAGTAATAGCGCGCAAGCATGTTTTGTGTTCATTAGACACATTCGACTCCCTAAACATTGCACGATCCAGGAATCTTACCGAACATAATATGTATTTGCTCAGCAAATTTGTGATTGGACCTACTCTCTACACAATTCTAGCGGTAGCATACAAATTGCATCGATAGAACCGATCATGATAGGATCGATAGCTCCCATATGCATCCAACCGGATTGGTACCTTATTTTAACGAACGCAGTTTAGGCATTCCTTTTATTCGGGAAAAGTGAAGCGATATGTCAGGATCACCCAAATACGATAGCAGTCCCGGATCCTACCGACTAAATCTACCGCAGTGTGCCAACCCTGCCTTAAATGGTGGGTGGATCGCTGGAACTGAAACAAACCAGATTCATATTTACTTTAACTGTACTTAAGCGCTGTTCAAGAACCTCTAACTTGAAAACATTTTCTTATTTGTTCCGCAGTACGCTGTAGGCTTCTTCAGCTTCCTGCTGTTGTTGATTTGCAATAAAGGCACGGCCGGCTTCCGTGCCTCATTGGTGCCCGTCCACGCGGCCTTTGGAATCCTCACCTTCGTACTTGGAGTTGCAGCCTGCCTTACCGGACTGACTGAGAAAGCTATATTCACCCTTGGGTACGTAAAACGCCTTTTTGCACAGCCTTATTCATTTTTAAATATAATTTATTTTAAAAAACACCTAGTAAATGGACTTATGTTTTCTTTCTCTGTTTATCAATCACAAAAGCATGCTAAATATATGATAATAGCATCATAGTACACATGAAATGTCATTTATATGCTGCACTGTCAATGTGTGTATATGTGAAGCACTTTCGTTTATTCACTGTAGCATGTGATTAGTTCTAGAAGCATCTGTATTTGTCTTGTGTTGCTTGTGAGAGTTGCTTGTAAGTGTCTGTGTCCACAGCGGGGAGAGGTACAGCGGGATGGTCGACGAGGGGATTATCATCAACGCGATCGGGATGTCCATGATTGCCATACTAGCCGTCGTCATGTATATCTTGTCGAGGAACAAGTTCCGCAGGCCAGAGTCACGCGACCAACACATACGGGCCTCAGTAGACCTCTAGATTATAATTAAATAATTATTACTTTATATGTCGGAGCCATCGCTTTATTTCTATTATATATAGTAATTATATTAGTTAAAGTAGACGTGTAAAAATATAATTTAATTTCCACTTAAGTATATATTGTGTAAACCTATGGTTCCGACATCTAAACAAAATAATTCGATCAAACAATAAATGTACCTATACAATAATGAATTCTAAATTTTAATTTTGCAACTTGCTTTTTTGTGGTTTGTTATAATTATAGTAAGTTCAAAATATTTGACGTAACTGTCTATATAAATGAGATTCATAGCATGTTTTACTTTTATCAATTAGTAGTTAGGAGAACTTACGACAACAGTCTTCCAATGCAAAACATATTAAAAGAGATTTAAAGAAAATATTTTTTATTAATTACAGACACGAGGCTTTACTGTATCAGCTTTGATCTGTATCAGATCAAAATAACTTAGGCGTTAAGTTAGTAGAGATAAACATTAAATAAATGTAGACTAGGATATTAAATGAATAATTTAAGACACTGTATTTTTGTTGCATTAAAAATAAATTAAATTAATATTGGATTTTAATTTTATTTGACATGATATTCAGGTATTTTACGTGTACGCTTTTGCTTTGTGTGCTTGACACTGACACCGCTTGTGCTTTGATTCCATTTATATGCTTGTATTTTTCTATATTATCTGCATTCAACTTATATAGTGGAATTGATTATATCTAGAATATGTTTTGTTCAACTCAATAACATGGACATGTTCATTCCCTACAAAATAATTAAGTATTGAAATTTAAGCTAGATATAAACAGTATCCATAATAAAAATAACGATAAATTTCATCATGTTTTATTATATGAACTTATTGATTTAATTTTATTACAATTGTATCACTAACCTAACTTTTTGATCTTATAGTTTTCTATTTATTATTCGAATTTTAATCCCTATCTGCCACAATTTATATACCTCTTTATTGCTCAATATTTTTATTTTATAATGATACGTATAAACTTACTGGAGGTCCAATAATAGTTTTAACACACCACGACACTTGGTCGGTATATAGTTATAGATACATTTGATTAGTTCAACAACGTCTTAGATAAAGGCGCTTCAAAAAAATGTATGCATCAAGAGTTTGAAAACTTATCGATGACCCTCGGTTTTGTAAATTCAGCTCGCTTGCTGTAGGTAAGCATTAAGTGGACTGAATTTAAATACGTAAAATGTATTTTTAATTTTTATATTGTGTATATATGTGTAAGCTTTTGACTAAACTAACCCGGGGCATGCGGTGTGCAGGAGCGAGGTGTACGCGACGCTGCCGAACGAGGCGATCGTGATCAACGCCATCGGCATGTCAGTGGTGGCTGTCGCCGTCGTGGTGCTGTATACGGTACGCGGCACCGGCGGCTACCGCCTCCGCAAGGTGGCTGCGCAACACCCCAGCTAAACACCCGGCTCACTAATACCAGCCATAGCAATAATTCAATAGTTTGGTGACAAATTCTTACAGATTGATGAGTGTGAACAGTAACAGGGTTGTATACCCTAAATAACAGCACAAATATTTCAAAAGACATATCTTATTGAAACAATTACTGAAGCGCATAATTTATTTGGATTACTTTGCGACGATATTCATTCATGTTCAATGTCAGACTTGCGTCTTAATGACATATGCAGTATTGTGTAAGAATGCTAAAAACGATTTAAATTCATCACACTCGTCAATCTTTCACGGCAGGCAAATATTTTCAGGGTCCTTTTTGTAAAGATTCGACACATCAATTTGATTCGTCACGTCAGTGACATGAAAAGTATAAATCTATGAGACGTCAGGAATTATTGCGAAGGTGAAACAGATAAAGATATACGAAACATGATGGCTATAGGACAGACTAGTGGAACTGGTAGGATGAGCTTTATGCGGCGATTTGTCACCAAACAATTTTCTACCATAAGTTCGTTTTTATGCTCGATCACGCGAGAACACCATGATTATGGACTAGTAGTAATAATATCATAAGCATAAAATCGAATAATAAAGTAATTCTTCCATTTTCCATATATAAAGTGATTTTCTTGCGCAATAAAAGACAAATCTATTTATTCCCCAAACATACTCCAGCAATGTTTTACGGAGTTTATATCTAATAATTCAATTAAAGAATATAATTATATTGTTTAGCTCAATTTGTTAACTTTAGGTTAAACAAATTATATCGTGGTGACATTATTATCTATTATTATTGTTCTTGGGGTTGTGCGTTGTTCTATTTTGAAACTTTTAAATAAAATATTTGGGTGAGTTGATTCCGTCTTAGTCAAAATTATTCGACTGATATTGGAACTGTAGTCGTTCTCATTTCTTTGCTAAATATAAACAGCGTTATATAAGTACCTAGCTATTATAAGCTAATAAAGGAAGCAGTTAATAAATATAATTGAATTGGAGATGAAGGAACTTTATATTCTGCTATGAAGAAATGTATCCAAATAGCCAGAGACGCTTTCATTTCCATTTCAACTTTGTACTCGCTGTTCTGTGGTAACGTTATAATTAAATTACCTATTAGCGAACTAGAGTTAGGCGAGTATTCGGCGTGCAAGCTAAGTATGGAGATCAATCGTACGTGTGCAACGGATTGTCAAAACATAATCAAAACTGAAAAAATTAATAATGTTCTCGTTTTGTTATCAATTTTCCAAACGAAAAGTCAGAGGCCATACACATAGATACTTTTTTGGTATCAAACTAACCTACGTAGGGTTGAATAGATAAGTATATTAGATGTAACTTGTATATAAATTTTAATCTAATTTAATGTAATGTGCGAGTGTTCGATAGATGTAGAATGTGATGGAGTAGTAGCAAAATACCATTTTAATATTTATGACCATCAATATAACATACCTATACAGAAGATATCTAATAATTATATCATCTCGATTGGCGCTCAATACTTTTCAAGTTTTTATTAGAATTAATTAACACCAACTTTCTCTTTTATAATTATATACTTACTTATTTAGATATAAAAGATACAAACTTCTAATAAAAACTTGAGATTTATCCAAATTCAAATGAATGCTGGACATGGTTTACATATACCTGCAGACACGATATAATTAAATGATACATATTGTATAAGACAAGTGTTCATCCAAGTTGCCAAATTCGGTGTAAAGTCGAGTGATCATATGTTTGTTATAATCAATTATTACTGCGTATTACATAATACAAGTAGCATGTTTATCGATAATTGTAGGATAATGCTCAACGTGTTTCAGTTATACGAGGGGTACCGACACAGGCGCGTTCTTTTTATTTCATTATTATATTATAAACTAATGTAAGGATTCAATTTTATAAAATTGCATTCCAGATAAGCATTCGAAGTGTTTTAAAATTCTTTGATGGATATACAATCAGTACTAAGACTGCATTCATAAGTAGGTCCTTTTGTATTCAATTACAGGATTTGCTATGAGTTTTGCATATAATATTTACAAATTTAAAAATAATTCTAGTTTTTGTGGATCCCTTTCTAATGCTGGGGCCAACTTTTTATATTATTATATATTCCCCGTTTGTACAGTCGAGTCAGATTTTGTTACCGTATTTTTAGTGACAAAGTTTACTGACAAATTCATATTAAACACTATTATATCCGAAGCTCCTATTTGATTTGGAAATGCACTAAGAGATTTAAATATGGTACCTGCTTATTAATGTAATATTTAAGAATATTGTAATGATAAATAATTTCCGTTGTATTCATAGATATGTTGCGAATGGTAGATAAGTTTCGTACTATTTCCAGTTGTAATTATTTTGGATATTGAAATATAATTTCGCATACTAAGTTATGTTGATTGCAGTTATATTGGTTGAAATATGAATTTTATCACTGTTTTACATTTTGAAATATTTATACGGCATTCATAAGGTACATTAAATACTTGTAATAATTATGAGTTGTTTCATTTAACGATAATCCCTTTCCCAGATATTATATTGGTAAGTAAGTATAAAATCCTTGTAACAACGCTGGACTGTAGACTCCGTGCTGACACTGATAATCGAACAAAAAACCTGAGTATGCCAAATAAAATTAGATCAGTATGGATAGTATCTACTAAGTTAAACTTTACGTGAAACAAGCCATGCACAAAATCAGGCTACCAAACTATTTGGCTTGTGCAAAAAACTACAAGACGTCATGTTAGATTAACTAATATAAGTCAAAGACAGCTTGTAGTTTTACGGAATTTGATCGCATTTACTATCAAGCGTAGCGCTCGATCAAAATCTCACTGTATCTAGCTTTACGGAAACGTGCCCAAGAACCCTCATGAAATGACTACGCAAATATGCTTCTAGGCAAATCCCAGTTATAATTATACCGCCGAGTGGTTAGGAGAGGTGCCGCTGAAGTCCACATGATACGACTGAAATGAGCTTTACGCAGTTCTTAAAGTAATGCTACAGAACTAAACACAAGCCGTTACGTCAAACCATAGTCTGTGCAAAACGGCTGCTCTTTTACAGAATTAGCCAGAAAACCTTTATACAGATTGTGGCATGTAAAATTTAATACACTCGACGTTGTGCTATAAAGTAACTGCAGGAAAAGCATTCGTAACGATAGCCGAGATTCACATTTAAATAGCGGCTATCAATTTCCCTGCACATATATTTACAATGAGGTCATCACATTGTTTAACATCAAAAACATTTCAGCCGCTCAAATGAAGCGCACGTAAAAATCCAGGCTTGCAAATATAGAAAAGTACTACTAAAAATAACTTCTTAAAAATAGT
Source organism: Catocala fraxini (assembly GCA_930367265.1). Taxonomy (NCBI): domain Eukaryota; kingdom Metazoa; phylum Arthropoda; class Insecta; order Lepidoptera; family Erebidae; genus Catocala; species Catocala fraxini. The sequence goes on from OV884032.1 coordinate 10,969,487, forward strand.
CGAATTGTTATCTACTTCACTTGCACTGTACACTTATGCTCAACGTCTCAGTTGCGTAAAGCTGCTTAGCATAAATTATATTATGTTAAATGGTTTTTAACTACGTACGTAATTAAACTTCTAACACAGAGGAGTATTAAGGTAGATTAAATTTTGTCTAGCCCTGCGGATTTGGGTAAATCAACTTGTTTTTAGTAACTTGTATCATTCTTATTCCTAAATTTCGATCGAATGTAAGTCGAAAACATCGTTGCCTAAATGTATATACTGCTTAACTCACTAACTTAAGATAGCTCATAACCCCAACCGGGAGCGTTAATAAAGGTAACCATTGTATAGTTCAACTCAAAGAATTACAATGTATAAAAAGTTTAAAACTATAACCCGACTACGTAAAAAAGGGGTCTAAAAAAGACGAATTTAAAATGTATGTAGCCTATGTCACCCGGGCTATTATTACGAATCTATTGACACCTCATTCATTAAAATCGGTGCAGTAGCTTAGGCGCTACGGTAGAACATACAAACATACATACCCAGACTGCCAAAATTCATTACCCTTCCTTTTGGCTTCGCCGTAGTCGGGTAAAAAAGTTTGAGTTAGAAGACAGCAAACATTTTGCAGATATCTTATCTGCTACCAGAAGAGCGATTTCCATGTTTGAATAAAGATGGGCTTAATATATGACCAAAATGCTCCGCAAGTTTAGTAATCAATAACTACATTAATTTATAATATGTTCCACTGTAGCGCCTAAACTACTGAACCGATTTTAATGAATGAGGTGTCAATATATTTGTAATAATGGTCCGGGTGACATAGACTTTATAAATTTGACGGAAAAGTTTAAATAAAAAAATCAAGTTTAAAAAACCATAACCTGACTACGTAAAAAAGGGGGTCTAAAAAGGACGAAACAAGAAAATAATTCAGATAGAAATCCAGAAATGCATAGGTACAAAAATATTCAAAGTCGAGCCGTGGTCGCACCTATACCTACTATGATTATGTGGGTGCCAGGAACACCTCCATTAAACAGACAGGGTAGGTATAGTAGGTATTCTGATATAATAGAGTCCATGACAGCCGTTGTTATTTTATCTGCAGCTGTTGTTGCGACACGCGGGCTGGTTGCTATTAGGCCTTTACAATTGCTGCCAGTGCACATCGCCGATAACCAAAAATAAAAAATGAACACATTTTCGATAGAATATCCTTTATTTATATATATTGACAACCTTCATTCTAAATATCAATAATAAAGAGCGTTCAATAAGAATAAATACTTATCGATATAGATAATTTGCGCAAAGAAGCTAATGTGACAATAATATTAAAACATTGAATGTAATACAGTTATATTATTTATATGTTTGTATCGGAAAAACAGGTGTACACAATATATTTTCAATAGTCATAGAAATACAATAGGTAACTTAGCTAAGTTTAAGTTACTTTACCTAATGTTTGGGGCTCTCGCTAGATAAGTAAGTTCTAAAAATAATTAATTAACTGTAATAGTAATAATAATATTAATCTGGCCTGAATTCTTTTAATTGAAGTAATTTATATATCATGCGAAATATTGTTACACCAATTTATTTTATTAAAATATCAGTGGATCTGTCTTTTTAGTTAGTTCCTTGATGTTTCTGCTAGAGTCGCTTTCAGAAATTCGTTATTATTTCGTACAAACTAAGTTGCGACGAGATTTGTGAGAACGCGTGGTGAACCATTCTAGTTATAATAAGGATTTTTTTTAATGAACACGTAAACAAGTTGTATCAAGCAAAACATAAACTTAGAACTACATAAGATAAAACAGTTTCCCATATAAACTTAACAAATAAAGAATGTAAAGGAATGTCCAGGCCAGAAACTCTTGCATTTTATGGTAGTAATTGAAATGTTATTAGGCGTATATACGAATACTAAAATGAAATTCTAATAAAATTTGGCTTCAATTTGAGCTTTTCCAACATAACAGTACAATTTCCTCACTAAAATTTGATTTAGGCCAACATTACAATAGGTATACATCCTTGTATAATAAATAACTTTCACATACAAATTCTTAATACAGTAAATATTAACTTTTTATACATTTTCCTTTTGGTATATTACAGTCGGCCAAAAATGTGGTCTACCACCCTACAGTTGTGAACTGTACACAAATCAAATGTACACCCTACATTTGAATGTCATGACACAACAAGGTCGATTTCCCCTTGCAATAATATTATGACAGTGACCTTGACTGACTCTTTATCATGTATAATAGTTACGTCATGTGATGTGTCAAGATTAGCTTAGCTTAGCTTAGCTATAATTAGATCTCACAGAAACTTTTGTCAAACTGGTAGACCCCTTTCTTGGCGGACTGTACAACAAATATTGGGGAACTACATTTATTTGTGCATAGAAATATACTGTGAACGTTTCATATCTATGTTCTACGGAATAATTTGTGTTTCTCTACAGACACCCTGAAATGTTGGTCGAATATGAAATACATTAACATGACAATAGACAACAGGCAATTATAATCTTTTATTAAATGACAGTGGTACAAACACCAATAATCTTCAATCCAAATATAATTATAAACTAAAATAAATTTATAATTTTATACTTATATTCTGAGTGTATAATTATAATTGATATAATTTTGTAATATTATTAAGTTTTGAGAGTACTTTTTGTAACTGCATTTCACCGATTTTCATAAGTATATCCATTTAATTATTTTATTTATCAAAAGATAGTGGAATATTTACGTAATGCCTAGATCATAACCGTCTAGAGAATGTAATAATAGACTTTACTCATTAATATGAAAGTATAATATTATCTACTATGATTTGAAAATTTTCAGTAAGTACCCTTAAATATACTATCAACACCAGTATTTTTTGTTTATATTGATTCTATATCAGTAATGATTTGACTAGGAAAATATTTTCTGTTTTATAAGTACGTAAGCATTTAATGGGGTGAAATTATCATCAAGAATTAGGCCGGTCTGTAATATGTACAATGCTATAACATAAAGCGATTAAATATGAAAACAATTTTGTACACATATAAAACATCAAATGCGAATTTGATCACATAAGCTGTAATGAGAAATTACTGTTTAAAGGCATTGGTTTAATAACGCGTAATAGAGAGATGTAGTCATTATCTCTGTTATTTTCTTCATTTTATAATAATATTTATTATTTTCGTATCCTAGAATGGAACAGATAGATATATAGGTGATTAGCCCACGCTTGCCAAACCACACAATCCTAACTCACAATATTATAAATGCGAATGCGACTTTGTTTGATACGCTTACACGCTTTAACTACTTGACCGTACATCATGAAATTTTGCATACACTTTGTCAGGAGTACAGAAAAATGACAATTGGGATATTTCATACTGAAAAAATAAAACCGTTCCCGAGGTATAGCTAATATAACATAAACGCTTATATTTCGGACTGCTCGTGAATATTTTGGGACGAATTTGAGCACGCTGTGTCGAATAACCATCATCATTTCGGAAAAGTTATCAATTGTTAATTATTTTTATTAATAAATGCTTTTTAAATATGCCCACATTTCTCTATTACACGAAGTATTCTTATAAGAGATAATATGAATATTAATATAGAGAGCAATTTGATATGAATACTGACTAAACAAGCAACAAGCGAACAGCTTGGCACAATCATGACTGATTGTAATAAATCAATTATATCTAAATTACATAGTAACAGACACAACGCGAAAATACTGCCATAAGTATGGCGACTAGACCAATTGTAACTATGTTTCTTGATCGTTAATTTATTTAATTGACAGAGTATTCATTCTACGTGTACTGGAACAGAAATTGGTTGTATCTATACACGAATGAGATAAGCAATTAGATACCTATATTTGAATTATGGTCTTATTCAACTTCATAAGTGCCTGCATTAAAATATTGATTATGGCACTTTTGCATGTATTTATGGCTCACAAATCGAGGGAAACCATACTTTATAGACATCCCTTTAGCGATATCCAAATGTTAGTTAACAATATTGTATTCGATTATTGATCAAATAGTAAATCAATATCTTATTCGATTGTTAATTGAATAAAAAATATTATTCGAATGCAATTCAACCAAGAAATAATCGAAATATCGAAAAATATATTTTTATATTCTGACCGGTAGATAGATATCGACAATTTAACAGGTTGATCGCATCGCCATACTTTACACAACAAAAGTTTAAAAATTAAGCACAGGTAATATTAGGCCATCTTGCTCAGAAATGCTTATACTGGAATGTAAAAATAAATACACGCATATTTTGGATCGGACATACCTTAAAGCATTTAATTGACTGTTTAAATGAGCACATTGCATGAAGAAGATCAAATATCTTTGGTTATACTTAATACTTTTATTGATTATAATCAACTGAAACGGGTTTTTTATATCCACGATTTGACCAGACACATGCATAGGATATTTAAAAGTACCTACTTTATTACATATTATTATCGATAGCTGCTTGCTAAAAATCTTTTTTTCGGTCACTTTTCATTTATAATTGAAGATGCTATCTATTAAATAGTTGAACTCATATAGTACCTCTAATAGAGATCTGTAACATTACAATAAGTTACAAGACGAAAGGATTATCTAATATATTGAACCCGACATAATTGAAGTATAGAATCATATAATGCGCGTCCTAAAGATCCAATCGTTTTGCTGTAGTGAATTTCTATACTATAACATATGGCATAATACACGCTAGGCCTTGAGTCGGTAGGATATATACCTAGCTTGGTAATTAATTTTCGCCTCAGTGACACAACTTCTCAACACTGGTGGATATACATATACTCCATTTGGTTAGGTACTTAGGTAACTAAAGGTAAACAATCTTGACGTGGCTTTTTATCTAATAACTCAGTTTAAAATAAAATGCTGCTAAAGATCAATGTAAATACAACAATAACGATTACTAAATCAATTGAACCGTTAGTTTAAGCAGTAGTTTATTTGTTTAATATGTGTAGTGTAGAAGTCACATCAAGATAGTTAAGTACCTAACCAAATGCAGTATAGTTATGTATGTCATTCAATTTGTGATACGTAGCAGCGATAGCATAGTGGGAGATGGTTAGGCTTCTCTATGCTAACCGCTCTCACACTGAGAAGAGGCCGTGGCCAGCAATGGCACAATTCATAAAAAGGGCTGCTATTATATATACCTAAGCATCGACAGTTTGTTTGCAGTGCTAGTCCGAGGAACGTTACAATCTCTAAAGCCGCCGCGGTCATCACCTGGCTGAATATCGCTTATAACATAATGCATATTATCTTTATAATTTTTCAAGAACTTAGTATCACTGTATCTTCTATATAATAAATAGTTGCCCACCTACATTTATCGCGAGAAAAGTCATACTATCTCTTCCTATGCATGTTTTCAATCACCGTGCTTAGTCATAAAGTTACAAATTATACAAGTTTCTTACACACTAAGACAAAACGAAAATAATTAAAGAAACATTGAAAGGTTAAACAATTAATACATTAAATGCTTGTAAATACTATTTGTTACACTTAGTAAAGTGCACAAAAATGCATCCATTTATAAGTGTTATGTTATGAATACGTGAATTCTATGAAATATTGCATTCTAATGTATGACCAACATAATATTTTTATAATATGACTATCAGAATACGTACATATGTTTATCGTCTATTGCAGTGTAGAACGTGCAAATGTGAATGGCATGCGAAACAAGTACACAAAGCACAGATTGTGCATCAGCTTACAACTACCTAATAATTATAAGGAAGAATTAAACTTTTTGGCTGCAAAGCAATCATAATTTTCTCAGTCGCAAAATCTAAACAACATTCAAAGAACTCTTTACGTATATTTTTTTATATCCACTTAGAAATACTTCAGATTGCTGCAGCCCTAACATAGATATAGCTGCATTAGGCTCATATTAGCGACGAGGTCCACAATAGTAGCAGGTTCACGTCTGAACACCCGATAATCCATCTTAGAAAGTAACACAGCCCACTAAAACATTACTCAAGCAATCAACAATAACATTAGTACAAATCGTATATTCATAAAATGTTACCATTTGCCATAACCTGCACAGATTCAATAATAAATGTTATATCAATAAAGGAAGATTTTATTATCTACTTGCATTTTGATTTGCACATCCAAATTCGATAAATAACTACGAGTAAGACATCCGATTAAAAAACACAGAATAGCGACATTCGTCATTTTGACTCGATGACCTTCCGAATCGATCTCACAACCCGCTTCTTGTATTTTATCGAGTTCTCGTTTAGGCTGAATCACATACAGGGTATGGCCAGCTAATTAACAGCTAGGACCGCGATCGCTGGTTCTGTGGCAACCGACAAGACACCCAAACACGAAGGACTTAAGGTTTGAAATACTGCGGGAACTCGTTGGAGATGGCTCGCACGAGCGCCTGGTCGCGGCGGCTGGCGGCGGCCTCCTCGCAGAAGATGCGCGCGAAGCAGCGCAGCAGGTCGTCGCGCCGGTGCGCGTGCGCGCCGTACTCCGCGTTGCGCACCACGCCCTGCAGCATGCGCAGGTACTCCAGGCGCCGCTGCGGGCATCGCGGCTTCGTTTAATGTTTGCTTAACTCAGCTGGTATTTTGGCAGTAAATACCAGTGCTCGCCAATAAAACATGGTAGTATTCTCACAGCTAAAACTGACACCACTGAATCTACACAAAGTAAGCGAGCTCAACTAAGCCGTCTCGCTTTATAATTATATCTATCAATGGGTTTAAATTAGTGACATTGACAGCAAGTAAATAAAATGTAAAACAGAACAGCTGATTACTAACTTGACTCATTAACAGAAACGTCCTTTTTGTTACTACTGTTTACTACTGCCTTCGTGTTAATAATTAACTACACTGTGTTATTATGAATTACTGCTTCCATGTTTTGTTTCTGTGTACTAATAAAACTGATGACTAATTTCAATTACTTCAAGTGGCAAATGAAAAGATATATTCTAGCAAGAGATCATGTCGTAGTGTAACATTAGATAAAATTGAGTTCAAACGCAAGTTCGATCGTTCACTATTATCAAATCTCTCTTCACCTTAGCCTTTATTATTCTCAAGTCACTTGAGGTCGACTTTTCTAGTCTAACCGGGTTTGACTGGATATCAGTTTTTACACGGAGCGGCTGCCACCTGACCTCCGCAACCCAAAGGCTAACGATACCCTAAGGCTAGACCAGCGTCAGGATATTAGAGGTTACTGACTTTCCCAATAACGACTGCCATAGATGTTCATGGCAGCCGGGACCGAAAATAAATAAAATAAATAAAGTCCTCCAGACCGAACTTCGGCCACGACGGCCGGTCTTAACGGAGACTAACCATCTGCGCAGTAGATATTATAGTGCACAAGTGTGCGCGTAAACACAAGTGCACTCTCTGTTCCCTAACTCTCATGATCCGATGGGACGGATAATCCGACACGACCGGAGAGAGATCAGGCGCAGGACCAACGGCTTTACGTGCTTTCCGAAGCACGGGATGTCTAACACCGCCAACTTACGTACCTACGTACGATAAGTGTTTCTTTTAGGTAGCTTATTATTATTTTAAAATAACATTTTCTTTTTGTGTTGGTTTTTTTTAAACATCTATGGACATTATAGTATTATCGAATTATGGCAACGCCTTTCGTTAATTAACGTAACTACTATATATGCTGTATTATGTATACATAATTACATATAAAATATATAAAGTGGATATAGTGACAAGAATAGAAAAGGTGTATGTTAAGTTGCTTTGGGCATGTAGAAAGAATGGACGAGGAAAGATTGACTAAGAAAGTTTATAAGGCTAGTGTGAATGGAACAGTCGCAACAGGAAGACTTAGGCGAACGTTTCTCGATCAGATCGGAGGCGTTCTGGACTAAGGCCAGGTTAAGAGCACCTTGAACCGACAGGCGTATATGAGGAATGTGATGAAAGTGAATGAAGCCAAAGAAGTGTGTCAGGATCGTAGCAAATGGAAATCCGTAGTCTCTGCCTACCCTCTGGGAAACAGGCGTGAATCTATGTATGTATGTATAATTACATATATGTATGTGTGCTTACCGGATCTCCAGGCGAGAGATCAGCCAACTGACGAACTATGATGTCTATGGTGACCTTCACGTCGTTGGTGTAGAAGTGCTCTGCGGTCTTCATGCGACTGAACAGATCGTTCACTAGTTTCAGAACAGAGTGCGCCGGCGCGGGCTCGTGGTCGAAAATGTGAACCGGGTCCTCTGAAATTATATATTATACATTGTAACATGGGTACAACAACAACAGTGATAGCCTAGTGGGACACCGGTGGACTGCCACGCAGAAGTCTCGAGTTTGAGCTCGAGGCGCGCATCTCTAACTTTTCGAAGTTATGTTTAATAGTTAAATATCGTTCGCTTTAACGGTGAAGGAAAACATCATGAGGAAATCTGCATGCAAGAGTTCTTTATAACTTTCTCGAAGATATTGCATTATAAATAGCATTGTAAATGACAAGACAGGCTTGCCTAGTGTGGGGCCAAAGGATACTACGTAAATGTATGTTTTATTCTGGTAATAAAAGTATTTTGATTTTGATATGTCAAGTCTGCCAACCCGCAGTTGGCCGGCGTGGTGGACTGTGGCCTAACCCTTCTCACACTGAGAAGAGATCGTGCCCAGCAGTGGTGAAGAGCGTCGGTAGATTATTATGAATGCAAAAACTAAATGCTTTTAACCAATGTTTTATCAATGAATTAATAAAGGCATTACGAATTTGGTCCAGTATCTAATGCGCAAGTTAAGCTAAACTATTGTGCCACCACAATAGTAGTTTAATACAGGGCTGATATCAACTCAGGTTAAGCTTAACTTGCGCATTAGATACTGGACCAAATTCGTAATGCCTTTATTAATTCATTGATAAAACATTGGTTAAAAGCATTTAGTTTTTGAATTCATAATAATCTACCGATGCTCTCTCTTATATATATAGTCCTCGCATAGTCCTAATAATATTGTTATTATTTGAATTATATGATAATTAAGTGATTTACGAAGGACGTTTTAGACAGGACTTTGCTTGATTATTATGACCATCTTGGTTAAATATATGGGGCTCATAGAATTAACTAAAAGATCTCTATAAAGAAGTTCGATCTCACACAAACGTTGTCCGAATCTGTGTATTCTTTGCGTCCGTTGTTCAAACGTGTTCGAAGTCTGCAATGAATTGTTTGAGAGCAGGAGATACCATTAAGAAAATTGCAAATTCTTATTCCTATCCTTACCTTCACGGTTAAGAAGTAGAAGCACTTTCTCACAAAACGTTTTCGATACATCTCTTGTTTCCAAAGCGTTGAGGAGTAGGTTCTCATATGGGTTGTCGAACTGTAGATTGTAGGCAAGCAGCAGTGTTAGAAACAAGTCGGGTATTTGCTCATCAACGTCCGTCTCTGGGGGGTTTTCGATCAACTCTAGGAGAAACTGTGCGAATCCCATACCTAGTTGTTCTGAAATTGACAAATAAGGGTTGAGCTTGGGTAACTAAACAGTGTTAGTGGTTATGTCTATACAGCATGACTGGCTACCCTATTGTATTGTAGCGGCACACCAGTGGCCAGACACTACAGGTTTTTAATAATGTCTGGGTATCCTAAAACTTGACTTAATCTATCAAGTTTTAGGACAAGGACAAGGATATTTAAACGGGTTTGGATTCTTGCTCTAAGAAGTAGTTTCACACTTTCAATGCCATGCCGGCCACGAATGACCGCGAAGAAGATATTTTATATTGTATCTGCTCTATGGTATTCAATGTGTTAATATTATATTTTACTTTATTATTCAATGAAATACATTAATTAAAATCAATAATATTTATAAATATACAGGATGTCCCGTAAATAATGGATCAAACAAAAATGGTAGATAGCTCACTTGATTACCTACAACAAATTTGAACAGTTTTACCTTAGCGTCGTCGAGAAAAAAAATTTTTTTTTATTTCCGCTTTTTCTGCCAAAAATTGTTTTTTTTTATGCCATGGTTGCAAATAATGACAGATCTTTTTTCTTATAAACATTGCTAGATATATTGCCAACAAATAATCATATCATTTTTGCAAATGACATTCCATACCTTTAAACAAACAATTAAGAAAGTGAATATTTATTTTATTTCATCTGGATGACTAAACTTAAAAAAATCTCCTGTCAAAAAAATGTATGACACCGAAGTGTACCATGATTTTAAAAACATGTACAGTTATTGAGGTTTCTAAATTTGTATAAAACATGCGGTTAACTACTTTAATTGCAAAGTTGTTGCTATGAATCTGAAGAAAGGGGAAATATCATAAAAATCTAAATTAATGAAATTAGTGTGAAGATACTTCTTTTCTCACTTTCGGAATTATTTAAAGACAGTCTACGCGCTTGTAATACTAAAAATAGCTTTATTTGTCAATTTGGCATCGTTACCTGCCGCAAGGTCAAGTATTAACAAAGGCAAAAAAGGGACAAGACGCCATGAGTGAAAGTGATAGATAGCGCTTCTTTTGGATGCTATTGTTGTCACTCCGGTTTTTTCGTCCGGCCACCTCCTACCCTACCTACCACTCCACACAAGTACCTGGCTAGTTGTATTTCAAAAAACTGTTCAAATTAGTTGTAGGTAATCAAGCGAGCTATCTACCATTTTTGTTTGATCCATTATTTAGGGGACAGCCCTGTATATGAAGGGAAAACGAATTATATGCTTTATCAAAGGTTATTCGTTTCTCCGCTCGGGTCTCACACGGTGGATTCGTTAGTGCGGGGGAATCCACATCTTGGACATTTTATTGCAATATTTATAAGATTTCTTTATAAGTGCTTATTATTATTTTTATTTGTTACAAAATACGAAATGCACGGTATGCCAGTTTATATGATAATGCTTTAGTATCTATATTTTCTCGTATTTTACGGTCACGCGGTAGGTACTATAGAGAAAAAGTTTGCCTAACATATTCTTCAAACAACTCGTGCTAGAAGTACTACTCTGGAGTAGTATTTGTAGCGCAAGTTCTTTAAAGAATATGTTAGGCAAACTTGTTAACTTGATCCACTAGCCTACTTACACCGGTCTTTATTTGATTAAGAAAGGACTATCAAACAGCTACGCTACATAATATACCGTGAGTTTTGCTAGAGTAGTACTACAGTAGTGTGTAAATGTGCAGGGATGCGTTACCAAAGTGCGTGACGGGCAGGCAGTCGCCCATGGACAGCACCATGGAGAGCAGCAGCGCGGAGTGCGACAGGCGGCTGACGGCGCGCGGGTTGTCGCGCATGTCGCGCGCCACCTCGGCCGGCAGCGCCGACAGCGCCAGCGTGGCCAGCGCCGTGCGCTCCAGCCCGCACATCACGCCGAACGCCTGCGCCCGCACACACCGCGTAAGCCTCGTATAGCGTGTTGCACAACGTCGTCACTCACGGCAACGCGGCACTTTGTTTAGCAACGTTGTCTGTCCACGCATGAACAGTCGGTGGCAACATGTCGCCAGAGGAACTAGTGCTGATTTCAGCGGCTTTTTCACGTCTCCACTTGACAACATTTGATGCTCAACTGGACTTGCACGGAAACAAACAACAAGCCGGGCGTCATGTTGCGCGTCAGCTAGCAACGTCGCGCGTTGTTGTGCATCGTTGATGATCTTGTTGAGCGTCACGTGTTGTGCGTCAATTGTTGCCTAGTGGATACGAGGCTTAACTCTTTATACCATGATATCCTCGCTAAAAAATCAGCCGTAGCTCAATGGACTTGTGATCCAAAAGTCACGCGCTCGAAACCACCCATTGCACTACCGATTTCAATCTGAGCACAACCCTTTCACCGTCGACGGGTTAAAAAGTAAATCGAAGAGTTAAAAAAAAGAAGTAATAATTTGTAGTATACCAGGGGATAGATCCCCTTCTGGCAAGGGAAAAGTATCAGGTGCGTTCCACCACAAAAAAAATGTATAAGGGTAGTTGCCTATGCTTAGTTTTATACATTCTATTACACACAAGAGCAAATCAAATCTTTTTGTGCAAACAGTATCAAAATCTGTTTCGAAATAAGGAAGTAATGAATATCAGAAAAGTAAGGTCGTAGTAGGATTGTCTTGATACCTTCCCTCGGAAAACTGCGGTTACGTCACTGTTTGTATCGAGCATCCTTTTGCAGTCATTTACCAATTACGTCTAATCTTATTATTTTTTTCTGGAAGCAGAAATTCTGTAATTTTTTCAATTACACATTTCCTCTTCCAGATTTGAAATGCTTGTATCTTATTTATGTTTGAATAGATTTCATAAGTTCCTTGAATTTTAGCGTTTTGACATATATAATAAAAAATATGAGTCAACAACCCTATTCAAATTGCTAACTAAGCATGTTTTTTTATCTTACCCTAATCTTAATTGCTTCTGCATTATGTAAACAATACTCATGTTATTTCACAAAAAAGGTTTATTTTCAATGTTATTTACTGTTGAGTATAAAATAACATACAAAAACTAAGATAACCAACTACCCTATTATGACACTTATAGAATATTACAGTGTAAATTATTAAAATCAAAAAGCTCTACCTGCAAAAGCAGTTGTCTCAGTGGCCACCTAGTTTCCATCTGATAGTATTGCACCAAGGTGGTGACGTAAGCATACTTGTGACTGCTCAGCACGTACTGGGAGATGTTGACGTCCGCGTTCGACTGCAAATTAATAATAACACTTATTTTCTATTGCTTCTTATGGCAGACGAGCTGGTGGTCTACCTGATAATCCAACCGCCACTTAATGAACTACTTAATTAAACTGCTATCTATTGAAATGGCATACATCAATTTAGGCTTGTTTTCCATAGGGGTAGGCATGAACTACGAATGTCTGTTTAGAAAAGCAGTACTCCGTTTAAACCTCCCTTAACCTTTCGAGTCGCTGCGGCCAGACACAATTGATTTTTAATTATGTCTAGTATAATAAGACTTGACAGACTGAACAGACAATGAAACAGGAAGTTTATTCCAGAGCCTGCAGGTACGAGGTAGAAAGTGGATGCTGAAAGTGTGTCACACAAAATTAAGTCATTTCCAGACATGTACATAGGTAAATCCGCAACAATAAGTCATATAATAGCGGAGAATGGTGGCAATAACACGAATCAAACGGTTTTCTAATAGAAGATACATATATTCTGTAGGTAAGTATTTTGAATACTGCTTTTGGGTTATGTCTTAAAATGTTTTAGCCCTAGCAACGTTTGGGCCGATATAATTTCTGTGTTAAACTCATGATACTGCTTGTGTTGTAAATTGATGATAATTATACAAAGATGCATTCGTAGATAGCCACTTATAAAATACATCACTTTATTAACAGTGACTAATTCTTACATGTTATTTGTGGATACATAGGGCATTATATATTTAAGGGATCTATCCATGTAATATTCAATTTCGTAAAATAGTGTTTGTCGCAAAAAATGGCAATTTTAAAAAGGGGTCACATTAAAAGTAAGTTTGGGTAGCCCTTGCCTACCCGTTCTCATCCTGACAAGAGTCCCGTGCCCAACGGCGGGACAGTCTATAATATAGGGCTGACATTATTTATGTTACCATAACAGATATCAGTTCTAGCAGCTGTGTCTGTATGTCGTGGGCGTCGTCGTGCAGCGCCCAGCCGCGCTGCTGCGCGTCGTTGGCGGCCTTCGACAGAGCGTTGAGAGCCGTCATCATCCGAAGTGCGTCCGGCGCGGCGTCTATAGCGTTCTTAGGGCAAGTTATGTTGCTGTTAGCTTCACGTAACAGAGCGTCTATGATGGATCTAGCTGCACCTCCAGGCAGGAATTCCTGGAAACATTAACATATAAATTTTATTCAAATATTCAGAAGGGGCAGAGTAGTATTATACAAATATTTTGCCAGCTAAAGCTTAAGGAGTCACGTAATTAGAGGCGCGTAAAAAATGCAACAGCGCTTTGCCTGACCCAAGACCTCATACATTCCTGCTGAGCCACCAAGGCAGTCTTATTTTAATTATTCATATACTTACCAGTGATTAGGGTATTAACTTAACCTACATTTTGAGCGTAGCCGCGGCAAAAGTATCTATGTAATCTCTAGTATCCCTATAAATGTAGATCAGAATATAATATTATCCAACTACCTATATATGTACTTTCCCTCTTTAGATTCTAATTTACCAATTGTTTTGTTCTTAATTATTTTGTATTTAGAAGAACATTGCAATCATACCTTAAAATTTATGTTAGCATGCTTTGCTATCCACCAAGCACTGGCAGGATCATATGAAAACGTTAGAACCAATACAAGAAAATTCAAATTGCTTAAGTAACTAAATACTGAACATGGTAAACAACTTACTCTTAAAGAAATCAATACAGTTTCAACTGCGACTTTAGACATGTCATGACTGAGTTGCGTCTCCTTCCTCACTGCCTGCACGATCTCATAAATGGCATTTGGCTTGATGCTCTCGCTACTGTCTTGGCTGTCATCCTGGTTGTCAGTGTCCGATGACACCTGGTTTGATGACAATTTACTGCAGTTTGCCTTTTTCCGCACTTCAGTTTCATCACTATCTGAAACTAAGTGATAATTTTTAGATTAGTGATAAGAAATACTTTATTTTTTTATATACAAATCTTGCTGTGCCCACAGTTTTATCCGGTTTATGGTTACTGCGCCGCCCCCGTGGGTCGTAGCGTGATGTTATATAGCCTGTGAACTTACCCCATTTATAAATAGGCAAAATTTTTCAATTTAATCCAGTAGTTCTTGAGATTAGCGTTTTTTACCAAACAAGCAAACAGACTCCTCAGGTTTATAATATTAGTATAGATAAGTGCATTTATACAGTTAGCGTATAATTTATACACTTTTTAAATTTAATTTCCAAGCTTTGCTTATCAGTATGATTATAATTTTATAAGCCCTGTGTTTGGGCTTATTCATTATGTCTATAGTTCATTATGAGAAGGGAGAGGTTAGACACACACATTTTATATTTAAATAGTTTTTCTACAGGGTTGATTGAAAAAAAGAAAAACCTTTTACTTGTGACTTATTTATATCATACTTATCAAGTTTTGTTCTACTACTGTTTATTATTTGATTTTGCATACAAAAATACAAATATTGGAATTCATTACTCTTATTGCATTAAGATTACATGCACTTGCATATAAACAGAGAGAGGAGGCATTGTGCACTTGAAATTTTGGACCTGTTAAAATGTTATTTGGAAAACATATTGAGTTTTATAAAATAAGGTTGAACAAAAGTTTGTAAGAGTGATGTAAAGAAGATATGTTAGTGTTTATTTTCATTTAAACCTGTATAATATGATATGACCCACAACATGCATTTATTAAAAATCTATGCTCAATGCTGAACCTCAGCACCTCAGCAACCTTCTTGTAAGAAAATCAGAATAACACTTTGCTTGATTTTACGATCTCCCCTCTCTCTATCTGTCCTTATAAAGAGCAGTTGGATTCACTTAGGCAACTAAGTACCATTTTTGTTCTTACAATTTTTTGTTCAATTACCAAGTTCATACAAAACCACTAACCACTACCAAGTACCACTACACTAACCACTAACTTGAGAGAGCATTCCTTCACTATTGCACAAAGATAATATTGATTTACAGGTCCAATTCTTTCGCAGTTCATACATAATTAGTACTGTAAGGGTTTAAGACTTGATTATTCAATACTCACAGAGGATCAATTTCAAATGTTTACCTTTAGGCGCATTATTAGTAGACTTAGTTGGTGACTGCGAGGTCTCTTGCTCTTCCGTGATGTGCTGCTGTGAAACTACAGGTCGCAAATCAAAAGATGGTGACACACCATTAGGCGGAGTATTGTCGTCCAGTCGTGGCGGTGGTTTTGGGGCCGGTGCCTTTTTAGCATGAGGCTTTAAAGTTACTTGTAATTGCCTCTTCTTCTCATTTAACTTGCCAAGCAAATCTTGTTTCTGTGACATCGTATTACTTTCGTTTATATTTTTTATACAGTCGTTTAAGAATCTCAGATAGAATTCCGGCTCAACCTGTTAAAGATATGAACAAATTAAGACTGGCACTAATCCTAGGCATATGAACTATGAGGTTATAATTGAAGTAATGAATTTGGCCAGTTACCTTGATTGCGGCGACGTAATTCGAGGGCACGAATCCCACTTGACCTTTTCTATTAACAACATGCCACCAATTCCGCTGTTTAGCGTTACTTTGTTGAAGGAAGAAAAACTCGCCTTCGCAGAAGCTCAGTGTCTTAGCCAACGTTGCTTCAAAGTCGTAAAGAGCTTTGAGCATTTCAGAATCATCTAAAATAATTGTTATTTTAATATATCGCATCCACACCCAATGAATTGTTAGAATAAAATAATAATTATGAATAAATATTTACCAAGAGTATTTTGTCCGTCGCCCATTATTACCAATTAATGGTGTCCGTGGTAATGATTATGTATAACGTTATTATTTAATACATTTGTGTGTACATAGTTTTTATATCTTTTATTTCTTTTTTACATCTGCACTGAACACACACAACAAATCAATTTTTTTGACAGATGACAGCTGACACTAACTTTTTTATCACTTCGGCCTTGAATACTAGTAGTTTTAGTAACCAAAATGTTTTTATTTCTTTTTCGAAAATTCAGTTCTTTCCAGTGGCGTAGTGTAATGGGCCAGGAGCGGTCCGCCCCTGGCGGCACTTTTAGAGGGGCGGCATAATTTCACAATAAATAATAATAATATCTTGTAAATATTTGAACTGCAATACACAACATTGATGAATGTCCTGGCCGAAAATTTCTTTAGAATTATTGAAAAATAATTTTCTTTGTCTTTTAAATATAATTTCCTAAACAAGAGGGTGGAAAAAAAAACCGCCTCGGGCGGCTGACACTGACGCCCACGCTACGCCACTGGTTCCACAGAGTGCATTTGTAACTAGGGAGAACTGGTTATTTCGAAGACATCAGACATGTATTAAATGCCATTTTTGCAGTTGCACTATTTATTTTTGGATAATTTCAATACTTACGCAATAATGGTTTATTCATTGTGCACATTTTTGCATATTTGATTATGTACTTTCCTTATGATTAATTATAGTTATTTTACAGCTTAAATGATTAAGAAAAAGGCAAACTTTCTGCATAAGTCTTTATAATCGAAACAAATTATAGAAATAAAACTTTACTTTACTTACGTATACTAGATAAACAAAACCCGGTGTAATATACTTAGCATAACTGAATATTTTCGTCTACATGGTAAAGTGATGGATGTCATTAGAATAGGTACCTATATAGGATTTACAAGCAAACTAGGTAAGCAAGCCTGCCTGGCTGAAGAAGTTCGTGTGATTTTGATAATAGTTTACTGAGCCAGATAAATCTAAGTTAGTAGGATATGGCTTCATGTTAAAAATCCTAAGATAATTACACTTATTATAAGTATACCAGACTACAGCTACTACCGGCTTTATATGTTTACTGTATGAAAAAAATGCCCAATTGGATATTAACTATTAATCATTGATTTAAAAGTCTCTGCCAAGAGAGTAGTAGGTATCATATATTCCATTGCTAAAATGGATGGCAAAAAGCAAAAGGCGAAGTCATTCGTTTTAAAGCCAATAGTGTTTTACTAGAAAATGTAAGAAAGTAAATACGCCAATTGCAAAAAAGAAGTCTTAATTACTCCTCATTTGAAACATGCGCGATAATAAACGCACTAAAAATGTACTCGAACAAATCGCCATCAAAAAGCTCTAGGCAATAAAAACTGCAAACTGGTTTAATATGTTTGAGTAATACCATCGCCAGAGCAATGCAATGGACGTCGAAAATCTGATGTCCAGACTATATTGTTCTTAATAAATAATTGCACTTGTACTGATAATTTAAACTTATATGTAGCTCAATAGAATATATGGGATAAGCTTATGGGAAAGAGTTAGCTATCATTTAAACAGTTGCGTTTTAAATGTTTCTCAAGAGATCTTGTAGAACCGATTTTGTTTTGAGAACAATAGGAAAACGTCCTAATTGGGACGTTTTTGGGTCTTTCAACACTTTGCGTGCGTTAGTCATGCATCTGTTTCTTTTATATAATAGGTTTCATTGCACCAAAGACGATTGGTTTACGAATAAAATATAACCGAATAATATTTGGGACGCAAATAGATTTGCTACAGATGCGGGTTTGATGCAGATAATTTCGTTTAACTACAGTCAACACGTTGGGAAGCTGATTCAAATGTGACATTGAAATGTATCTCTCACCCTAACCAAGTCACAGTAGGTTCTGAAGAAAATAATTATCGCGCGGGAATTTCCAAATCCCCTTTACTTGATAACAAAATAATTCTTGGTCTTTGTTTATAATTACCTCGAGTTTATCTTGTATTAGTATATAGAAATGAAAGTTTGTTATTCAAGACTTATCTATGTAGTTCGAAAATAATAAGCCGAGGGACTTTCAAATAGTACCGAGAGTATTTAATGCAAGAAACAACATACATTGAATTAATAGGTAATCAACTAAGAACATAATGTATGTATTTATTAATTCCATGACACAATATGTTCATGACGAGTTACAGACGTATAATTATCCCGGTTGTTAAATCATATAATGTAATAGTATCATCATCATCATTATGTACTTACAAAAAAAAAAGTATATATATATATATATATATATATATATATATATATATATATATATATATATATATATATATATGTTTATCCATTGTCTAGAACCTATAGTACAAGCTTTGCTTAGTTTGGGCTAGATGGTGTTGTGTGTAGTAAATGTGGTAGAAAATATGATATTATTATTATTATTATCATCATCAATATCTTAGCCGAAAGACGTCCACTGCTGTAATAGTATAGTAAATGTAAAATAAGGTTTATAAAGTAAAAACTAACTTATTTATATACGCAATCATACGCATTCAAGAATACAATCTAGTTGTGTATTACTTATGTAATACACAACGACATTGCATTCTTGAAAGCCTAGAATTTTTTGGGATTGAATTATGATTCACTTTAAAAAGCAATACCTAGTAAAAATCTAAGATACAAATAATACCGACATTTGGCGGGCACAGTAAGATTAAAAAATAAAGTATGGAAAGCAAAAAATGTATACCTACTTAGTTAAATACTATAATTTAAGTGTAGGTAGGTACGTGAACGTGCTGGATCGTGGCCTTGCTAGAATATCTATATGGCTATCTACAAACCTTCTTACCCGTAATCTAACTAGGTTAGACTAATTATATATCATTTTCCTTAAAAACTCTTCCTAGCCATGTATAACTTTTGAGGTCAAGATTCACAGTTGTGGTAATTCTGAAAATACGTTTTGTAATTGTCCTAAAATAAATAAAGTTGTAAATATTGACTATCATGGCACTCACACCTGGATCTGCTTAGCACTAGAATAAGAAAGCTAATTTGGGTTTTTAAAACGCTATGTTACTACCAAGGAAACTATGAGTAAAATATATACAGTGCTAGCTCATTCTATCCTAATATATTGCATACCAGTATGAGGCGGCGCATCAAAAAATATAATTCTTGAACTAGAAAAGGCCCACAGGTCACTTCTAAAAGTGATGCACTTTAAGCCGTATATATTGACGACTATAGACTTATATAATATGTATGTTCAGCAAACAGCTCTCGGTTAGAAAATTGTAGGTATATATTATTTGCCCTATTAAAAGTGCATAGCGCGTAAGACTTCAATCAGGCTCTGCAAAATAGAAGAAGATTTGATTTGGTGGCTCCATACCTTCCAGTCAAAACTACATTTGCTCGTCAACAATAACAAGCCAATCCTCATTCCTCTACAACAAAATAAATCGCATGTTACACATAATTACTTATATCAAATGAACAAATTCGATTGTAAAAAATCACTGACAAAGTGGTAATAACAATTATCTTATTATGAAACTAAATCTATGTTAGCAGTATTATGATAATAGAGCTAGAAAACTCTCACCCAACATACATACACACATAAATACATACACATATACACCCACATCCGCGCTCACGCGAGCACACTCATACATACACAAACCATGCATGCCATGGTTATAAATTATTTATAAATTGGTATTATATAATTGATATTTTTATTTTATTCCTTTTACTAAATACAGAATAATATTTTTGATATTTAATCAATGGATGTTACTTGTACACGCCAGAGCGGGGCCTACTAACACTGGTAATGTTATGCCTAAAAGGAGCGCTGCAACAATATTGTACCTTATATATTTTTTTTACTTATGGCAATGCTTTGTCGCATACACCTCCGCGGGGGCAGGCGGAGGAACTCGTACATAACTATGTCGGACTCACCGAAGTAAAATAAAAATGATAATGATGATAATGGACCTCCCGGTAATACCGGCTAAACCTACCACGGTGTTCCTCGACAAAACCGCAATCGGCGCAATCTGGAGGTCATCTCCCGCTCCGCCGCCTTCTTGATGGAAATTACTTCCTCATAGAAGGAGGCGACGGCATTCCACGACCTCTCACTCCGGACCATAGATTGCACCACGGCTGGGAGCGAGAGGGCAACCATACCGACTGCTGCGATCAACTCATGGCGCTGCGATGCCCAGGCGAGGCAATCCGCCAAAGTGTGCAGCGCCGTGTTCTCATGGCAGTTGCCGCAGTGGTGACAACTGGGCGTCTCTTGCCGGCCTGTGCGACACAGGAACTCGCCAGCGCAACCGTGGCCAGTCATTACCTGTGTCTGCCGGAAGGTGACAAAAAAAGACAGAAGGTGGCTCTCCAGCCACTCCTCAAAAACGGGTCCTACCGCCACGATCGTGGCATGCCCGAACAATATTGTAACTAGATTAAGCTCAGTTAATGAAAACAATTAATTTTTATTTATTTTTATTATTATTTGTCTAGTCGATATAAATGAAATCGAATCGTAGTATTTATTTATTAGTCCGTAAGATATATGCCTACATTGAACGACCTAAGTAGCTTAATAGATATATTTGGGTCGTAGGTTACACTCCTTGTTATCATGTTATTCCCCGTTTCATCAGTCATTAGTCATAACATAATTATCGTTATAATTATTATGTTATTTTTTATAGATGTCTTATAAATACAGCATGCACTAGCACTAGAAAGTCATTTGAAATAAGAGTTTGTAAACATTAGTCAAAATGTGGAAGTCTACGATCATATTGGTTGTTTGCTTAGTGATGTGTATCACTGAACTAAGAGCTAAGCACCTCGCCAGCCAAGAGCAATTCGCCAGCCAGGAACATATGTCGCGTGTCGCAAGAAGCATTGGATCGATGGCAGCTAAGAGCGTCGAGCACTTGGCAAGTCAAGAGCATCTTGCCAGCCAGGAACAGATGTCACGTGTTGTAAGAAGCATTGGACCAATGGCAGCTAAGAGCGTCGAGCACTTGGCAAGTCAAGAGCATCTGGCCAGCCAGGAACATATGTCGCGTGTCGCAAGAAGCATTGGACCAATGGCAGCTAAGAGAGTCGAGCACTTGGCAAGTCAAGAGCATCTGGCCAGCCAGGAACATCTGTCGCGTGTCGCAAGAAGCGTTGGACCAATGGCAGCTAAGAGCGTCGAGCACTTGGCAAGTCAAGAACAGCTGGCCAGCCAGGAACAGATATCGCGTGTCGCAAGAAGCGTTGGACCAATGGCAGCTAAGAGGGTCGAGCACTTGGCAAGTCAAGAGCATCTGGCCAGCCAGGAACAGATGTCACGTGTTGTAAGAAGCATTGGACCAATGGCAGCTAAGAGCGTCGAGCACTTGGCAAGTCAAGAGCATCTGGCCAGCCAAGAACATCTGTCGCGTGTCGCAAGAAGCTTTGGACCAATGGCAGCTAAGAGCGTCGAGCACTTGGCAAGTCAAGAACAGCTGGCCAGCCAGGAACAGATGTCGCGTGTCGCAAGAAGCGTTGGACCAATGGCAGCCAAGAGTGTCGAGTCCCTGGCAAGTCAAGAAGTACTGTTACGTCATGTTAGAAGTGTAGAACAATTGCAAAGCCAAGAGATGCTGTCAGTTGTAGATGGCTAAAAAGGATTTCATCACAACTTGTAATCATGATATGCTATGTAATTCATTAGATACCCATCATAATATACATACTTAAATTTACAATTGATAAAAATGAAGAACTTAAAATCATGATAACAGCATAGTCTTGATCAAAGGTGTTCTTCGAATATT
The DNA here is from genome assembly GCA_930367265.1 of Catocala fraxini. Taxonomy (NCBI): domain Eukaryota; kingdom Metazoa; phylum Arthropoda; class Insecta; order Lepidoptera; family Erebidae; genus Catocala; species Catocala fraxini. Next base: position 10,991,913 of record OV884032.1, read on the forward strand.
TGACAGGTACATTCTATATCATGTCTTACAAAAGCTATGTGATTAACTGCTGTGAAATACTGTTACCTACTTTATCAAACTTCTGAATATGAAGTAGAATTTGATCACAATGTCGAAGTGACATTTCAATTAAAAATATATATTTTTTCATATTAGTTATTTTATATGTCTTCGTAGCAAATGGAAATCCGTAGTCTCTGCCTACGCCTCTGGGAAACAGGCGTGAATCTATGTATGTATGTTATTTTATTGTGCTTGTCCTATTATTGCTCGTATGTTTCCGCTATTATCTTAACGCCGTATTCAAGTAAAATAATTAAATGTTATAAATAAATATATTAATTCATTATTAGATATCATAAGTGATTTGTTTATTTATTCCTTTAAATACATTCAAATTATATGTTAAAGCTCATTAGCTTAAATATTTTAATGAGATGACGCGGATGATGAGAATTGTTTATTTAACCAATTGCCGAAGCTCCGTATATATATGATATATTAATTTAGATAATAATACTACGAATAAGTGCACCAACCGATTTATGTAAAGTACATTTCAACAAAAGGTTGCAATTATACAAAAGGAATAAAACTATAGAGCCTTTATTTTACAATAACTTTCTTGAGCCACGTAAAGATTTCTGAGTTAATAAATATTTAATTTATTGCACGAATGCACGAATTTAGATATCGTAATAGAGGTAGGTAGTACCGCTAGTACCTACTTACAATGAATTTGGAGAAGCACAGTTGTTTGCTGTAACTACATAAAACGACGTTGATTGCTCGGTAGACCTATTCATATCTGCTATTTTTTATTTTGTTATTATGGTGAATTTCTCTAAGGCTAATTAATTTCCTGCGTTGAATAATTTATTTTTGTAATTTATATCAATGACATTTATTTATCCTATAGCATTATATGGATTTATATTTTTATGAACTAATTCGGATGTACTATATAATTCATTAATTACTATCCGGCAAAGCAATAATTTTAAAAAATCATTTTGTCTGGTCGCCGGAGTCCGATCAAAGAGGCCGAATCCTAAAACAAACGGTTCAAAAATTTTTGTCTTTATCATTCGGCACCACGTTAAACCACAAAAATAATTTGAATGCAGTTTATTAATAGCTCCATTATCATGTATGTAGGTATAATATAAGTTTGGTAATATTACCCGTATTATAAGAAAAGAAAATCCTTGAACAAAAGCAAGACTTGAACCTGGGATCTCGAAAAGTGATGAGTGACATGGCTTGTCGAGGTCGCAGGTTTAATAAGTCCTGCTATATGAATTGTCTTTTTCGTTGTTAATTAGTTTGAATATAATGGTATAACCTGAAGGGGACAAAAACAGTTCTGAAAAGCTCTTTAGACATGTCGTATCATAAAAGCTATTTTCCTGCTTACCAAGTCAAGTATTATCGTAGTAAGTATACCTATAAGTTCAGTGCTACACTCTGAATTTTAAAATTTGAGTTAATGTATATTTGAAATTATATTTTTATGACGCCTATAGTAGTATATTTTTGCATCACGGATACACATTTTATGGGACTGTCACTATTGACAGTCCCATACATTACTCTCTTTAGTACCTATGTACTAAAGAGTGCATGCCGTCATCAGTGCGTAATCACTAATCAGATAGCGAATTGAGTGCATTTATTACCATCACCTTTATAATTTAGTGTAGCATCGATTAGGTAATGTTTGAGCTGAATAAAAGTAATAACTATTTTCCAATCATAATGTCCTTTAGCAAAATTCTAGCATCCCACTTAGGTCACGTATCGTACAGATACCAGAAATATTAATTTTTAAATTGTTCATTAAGCAAAATGGCAGGTCATAGGTTTAGTTGTTTTATTAATACACATATAGAGTATTAAGGTTAATGAGTATATTTATTTTATTTCTTTTTGTCGTTATTGGGAGAGTGTCGACACAAAAGACCCCACTGGGTCGAAGCGTCACCGGTCTGCACTGACTGGCCCCCACATAAGATACATACATATTTATTTTAAACGTAACATAACATTGGATCTCTCGATATTTCCCCGAAGAGTTAGTTAGGTTATCACATTGGCATTTCCCCGGCTATCTGTTGAATCAAGCAGTGTAGGTACAATGTACCTTTGTTGTTCCGAATTGCAGTTATAAATAATAGCGTCGGTGAGCAATGATGGATTAAGCAACATTGTTATCCTAACGTAACACTACACCTCCAAGCTATGACCTACTTTAAAGTTTTTAATTATACATTGTAAATTGTATTTCATCAATCAATACTATTCTGTTTCGGGATTAATTTGCATGTTGTCTTTGAGACGTAGTCTACAGATTTTACATAAAGTAAGGTACTATAGATTATATTTATAACATAGTACCTACTTACACGGTAGGCACCTTAAGATATTCGATCTTTAGACTATTGTCACTATACACGATTTTTAGCATAACTAACTAAGCAGTTTCGTTGTTTAAATTTAACAGTCCAATTGTGCTTATTTAATTCCCTTAATATTGTTTTATACGTCTGCGATTTTTGCGAGAACGGTCATGGTCCGTGAAAGATATCGAGTCGAGATCTTGGTCTGCGTCATCTTGAATAATTCATGAGGGTTAAACGGACAAGACCCTCTCCAGGGGGACGACATAAACTTGCTAGATATTGTTGATAACAATGGCTTTAAGGGAAGATTTCAAAGATGAGTTTTAATCTAGCATTTTACCGCCAACTTCGGACCTGACAAGGTTTTGTTACGTTTGATATGTTTTTGTTAGAATCTCTAAAGAAGTTAACATTAACGTGATATACACATATTTGAAGTTTATTTTATATCAACTAAATTAATGTTACTATAGGATCAATTTTGATTTAGCAGCCACCTGCGGCTTTATTCGCATTACTTTAAAATTAGGTTCAAGCTATCCATACATTCGTTTGGATATCGTTGACTATCACATTCGTAATAATATGGTCAGAATAAAGAATAAAGAATATTTATTCTACGAGTGCAAGACTGTAAAAATATTTCTATGTATTAAGCAATCCGTTACCAATGACTTGATGATATGGTTTGAGAACAGGTACCCCACTTATTAGGGCTGTCATTGTTACTTTACTAATAGGTCCAAATAATCGGAAGAGATCATTTATTACCTGCAATCTGCGACGCTAATTTTATTTATAGTATTGTTAATCCCAGCAAGATTGAGATGTATTTTGTATTGGAAGTGGATTCAAGTTGTCAACTCAGAATCTCACGACCTCTAGACCGATAGTAAGTTTAAATATTCACTTCAATATTCCATTATGGAAACAAATGTAAATACTAAATAAGATTCAAAATATATTACTTGTTTTGGAATCTGAATATTTCAAATTGGATATCAACATATCAGAGATAACACCGGGTGATTTAAGATATGTCTTCTGGTGTATTTCATAGGTAAATCTATGAACTCTTTTATTTTGCATCATATCATAAACAAGCATGCATATGCCCCAATTACTGAGTACCAGACATACTTGCTCGCCCGAACGAAAAGAGTAATTGCCATCGTGAACAGCAATTTGCACAGCACTCGGGAAGTAATTAAAGTAGGTAATTATACACCTCAGAACACAAGACTCTGTTTCTACTGAAGATCGTAATTACTTATATACAGAGAGGATTGTTAAAAGTCCTTCGGTTTTTATGTATTGATAAATAATTTATGGTATCGATATGTTTGAAGGGCTCCCTATCACACTGGTAAAAACGAAACCCTTATGGTCCGACTTTGTCTGTCTGTCCCAGCTGTTAATGCTTATTAGGCCTCAAAACTTTATGCCTAATGGAAATCTCCTAAATTTCTTTTATTATAATAATTATAATTTATTTATATCAGAAAACTGGTTCCATAGACAGCATATAATAATTATTAATATATCCATTATTTCATTATCAGTTATCACACATAAAAATCAAAAATTAAAAAAAATAATTTTAAATCACAATAAGTATAAATTAAAATAAATAAATAGGCTAGAATTAATTATTTCATTAGTTAAAATAATACATGTCATAGAAATTAAATCAAAATAAGTAAAAAGACATGTCATAAAATCAAGTAAAATAAAAAATAAAACATCAAAAGCGATTGCATCGTCACAGTTTGAATAAATAAATTAAGCAATAATAATAATAATAGCTAAGCCTCGCCCAACTAGCACAGACGTCCAATGGTGGCTGATAGGACACTCGTACTTTCCATCCACCACCCACAGGATACTGTTGCGGCTGCGCACACTATTCATTAGAGACGCTACTTTTCTGCGCATAATGACATAAAGTCGTTAGTCCGCGCCTCGGCAAACATGCCAGATGCGCTGCAGCGCCACGGCAGCTTCAAAAGTATCCTGAAGGCATTGTTCTATTGGACACGCAGAGCGTTGTAGGCCTTCCGAGTATATTTCACCCATAGACTGCCGGTGTAAAAAGATTGACAAAACGCTTTGAAAAGAGTTATCTTTACTTGCCCTGATGCTCGAGCATATCTACGGGCTATCATATTGCTTCTGACCGCCGACGCCCTACGCTCACGCTCGATGTATTGGTCATCCTTTAGGTCTGCAATTCCAATGTGACCTAGGTATCCGTACATGTCTAGATATCTTTATTATTAAAAATCTGATATGTTTAAGTCTTTTACAAAAATGCCCGAGAGTAGAAAAATAAAGTAAGGTTACTGGGTCATATGCCACAAAAATCCGAGGCTTCATGCCCCTAAGGTCTCAGGTTCGACCGTGTTTCTGTTTTCCCACTAAAGAAATTGTCTTCGTGTTGCTACAACATCAAGTTTCGAAACTGTATCCGATAGATGGCAATAGATTCTTGCCCTGCTACATAAGCTTAAAACCAAAAGTCACGAAGGATGATACATCTTTGCCGCCTACTCCTTTAGGGTCAATAGCGTGAGACCATGTGTATATATAACATTCTACAAGTTTTCTTCTAAAGTACGGAACTCACGGCCAGTGAGTCCGACTAGTGAGCTCTAAATGGTGAAATTATAACCATTGATAACAGTGTTAGAAGAACAATGCACAGTAAAAAAGAAAATTTGCTTGATATGGAAGGCTAATATCGCCGCTAACTAAGGTTGCTATGCTGGCGGCGACCCGAACGCCTTTCCACAAAAAAATATGGTCTACATGTGTCCAGGGTATTTAGTGATAATTATTGTGTCAATGTTTGTCAAACCGCCCGAAAACTATATCTCCAACTCAACCATGAATACAAGGCCCTAGAAAATTAGGTTTAAAGTTAAAAAGTATTAAAACATCTAATTAATGCTTTCTTTACTAGCTAACTAAGAAACATATTGTGAGCTATTGTGTGCACAATAGTTAATGTGAAATGTGTTTCGAGAGTTACCTGTATAATACCTACACTGGCTCTTAGAAAAGTCCTAAGCCCAGTAATGCTCTATACATTACATACTAAGTATAATAAATCTTACATAATATGGTAACGGCTTTGTATCGTGTAATATTCCTAAATAATATTTTATTGTATGGATAGTGCAGTGGTTGAAATAGTCATTGCCATTGCGCCAGAGGTTTGAATCCCGAACAGCACAAAAAAATAAGTAGTTGGCGAATGTAGTTATCGTGTGTGAGTGTGTGTTCTTGGTATCATTTGTTAATTACTTTTTTAATTATTGGATCTTACAGCTACATACAAGTAGTTAAGTAATACAATCAATAAATGCCAATAACAAGGTTCCACAATTAGTTTACAACTTGATTATATGACAGCTTAAGAACATTTAGTTATAAAAGACCAAATACGAATCTTAATATAAGACCAAAAACGCTTAGGGTTTTCAATAATAGAATTCTGAATACTCCTAATATAATTTTTGTTAACATATATCTTCCATTTTCTTTACTCTGTCGCGAAGCAAGGTAAAAGTGAGTCCATCAGACCTATTATTATGTAAAATCCTTCGCGGCAAAGAACTCATCCTTAGACCAAGAGTTGTATTTTTAATGGAAGATAAAAAATGGCAATAGAAACAGTTAATGGATGAAGATTGAACAGAAATTTCGTTCATTAGATAAAAAAATCTCTTACAAATGTTATACAGTACACAACATCCATTTTAAGAAACGCGTATTATGAAAAGCTCCTGTAACTTTTCCTTTTGAATAATTGACGAAAACGTGACGGGGCTTCAGTCGAATTCCTAATTTACATTTCGTGCATAAGTACGTGATTCTGTTTCCATTATTATTCACCGAATTACGTGTCCATAATTACACGTCATTTTGATTTTGTGTTTCGGTTGGTTAAAAATGTTAGGAATTAGTTGTCAAGTTGTAGGTACATTCTATAAATGGCCTCAGTGTTCAAAGGAGCGAGAATTTCCGCGTAGTTAGTGGTTAGTGGTTTTCGTTACGACAATATACTTAGCCTCGACTTTCGGCTGTGGAAATTTCTAGCACCCAGTTTACCACGTTCTATTTAGTTTTGGAAATGGCGAACCGTTTAATATTATGCAACGATTACTGAATATTAATCGAGTTTCAATTTTATATTATTGTTTCTACAGTTAACTGTCTTGTATACGATTGTTATTATTAGTTTGGAATTTCTATTCCTATTCATTACGTATAGTTACGAGTATGTTTTAAAGAGGTAAATTTGTTTTGTATGTAGGGTATGTGTAAAACTACTGAAATACTGAAAATTATTTCACTGATTAAAAGCTATACTTTCCCTAGGCAACGTAGACTATATCCGCCTTACTAATGTTATAAGTGCGAATGTGAGTTTCACGCCTTAACCACTAAACCGATCATCATAAAATTTCGCATACACGTTGTCAGGGGAACAGAACATGACATAGGCAACCATCCAATCAGAGAAAAATCAGCGTGGTTATGTAGACTAAGTCCCTAGTTTTAGTACCCTTTGTTAGCTATAAGTAATCATGATAATCGTTAGTGTTAAGTTACGTTTAAGACAATGGAACCAGATGTAAATTAGTTGCAAATAAACGCACTTGCGGTTAAGTCGTATTGTTTTTAGCTCTTCGGTCCGCCTCACCCTTAATTCGGGCAAAATCTTGTATAATATAATATCAGCCCTGTATTATGCTGTGCCACTGTTGGGTATAGGTCTCTTCTTAGTGTTTAAAAGGTTAGGCCTTAGTTCATCACGCTGGTCTAGTGCGGTTTAATAGACTTCACATATCTTCGAGAATATTATGGAGAATTTTCAGACATGCAGGTTTCCTCACGATGTTTTTGTTCACGCTTATAGCGCGCGAAAATTAACTATTTAATACGTATATACTTTCGAAAAGTCAGATATTCGCATCTTGGGATCTAACTCAAAAAATCTGCATGGCAGTCCAACGTTGTCCGACTAGGTTGTGGCAAAATTTCACACGAACGAAACCGCCGCGCGCCGGGAGAAAATAGTTTTTAAACATTTAACGATTTCGAAAAGTCAAAGTTATAAAGCAACCACAAGAAATGTTACTGGTAGCATACATATGTATACAAGTACTTTACTATTTTTAAACAATAAGGCAAAATAACTACCTACGTATATACGTTATAATTATAATAACTATGATACATTTCTATTATCACAGGTATTTTCTAACATATTTTATTAGGAGAACACCGGGAATACCGGACCATTTAGGAGGCTTACATGCAGACATATGTAGGTCCAACGTGAAGAGGCACTTCGAGAGTTTTTATCTAAGCTAGGATGGAACACATATGGTAGCACTAGCCGTAGCAGTCGTAGGTCTATTGCTACGTAAAGAATTCTTATATATGTATAAGGGCTATGGGGATGGTTGTTGATGGACCGGTATACTGTTCGTCGCTGGTAATCGCCGTTCTTTATTCTACTATCACTGATCACTTTACAACATTACTAGTACTATACTACTAAGACAAAAATTGCTCAAGATATACAAAAAACTATGAGCACTTTAGATTTTGAACGGGCACTAAAATATCTGCAAGAAAAAAGGATAAGTGACTTAATTTTCTGTAATGACTCGAACTTATTGTGTCAAAGCCTAATGGACTCTATAAATTTAAATACTACTATAGTAAATATCCCTAACACTAAACGCATTATTAAACCGTGGATCACCTCAGGAATATTACGGTGTATAAGACACCGTAATAAACTTCAAAAGAAGCTCCGTTGTGACCAGCATAATCTCGTTTTGCGAATAACATATACGCACTATAGGAATTTTTGTAATGGCTTAGTAAAACGACTAAAAAAGAAATATGAAAGAAATCTACTGGCTAACTCGATTAAAAATAGTAAATTACTTTGAAAAACGTAAATAGTAAATCAACTACCTACACAAACAAAACTAAAACAACAAATTCAGAACTATTAAATATTAAATCGTCTCCTAATGAATCAGTAAATTATATTAATGAATATTTTGGCAGCATTGGTAAACATCTAGCTCTTAAAACTAAGCTTAGCAATCGTAGAACTTCGAACAGATTTACCAAATTACGCTCACAAGTCAATTCTTTTGGTCTTCTAGACACAGATCCTGATGAAATGTATAGTACACTGATGAGCCTAAAATCAGATAGTGCCGCTGGATGGGATAATATCTCGACACGATTTTTAAAGTATATAGGCAAAGAAATAGTACCCATTATATCACACCTTACTAACCTATGTTTTAGAATAGCGTCTTCCCAAACCCTTTGAAGAAGTCAATTATCATTCCAATTCACAAGGCTGGGGACAGAGACGACATTAATAAGTATGAACCTATTTCCATATTGCCGGCTATATCTAAAATAATTGAAAAGTTGATAAATAAAATGTTGCTGAATTACTTAAATTAATTCAATATTTTGTCCAACTCGCAATATGGTTTTAGACGAGGTGTATCTGCTGAAGATGCAGTCACTGCTCTAACCTCACTTATAACTAACCATCTAGAAAAGGGAAACGAATGCTTAATAGTCTTCATTGATCTCAAAAAAGCCTTTGATACCGTCTCTGTCACTACCCTTGTGATAAACTGGAAAAGTCGGCATTACAGATACAGAACTAAATCTTTTTAAATACTATCGAACCGCAAACAAAGATTTTAAGTGGGCCGTTACACTAGTGATGACGCAGATGTGTCATTCGGCGTGCCCCAAGGTAGCGTATTAGGACCCACGCTCTTCTTAATCTATATAAACGATTTATATAACATGAAAATGAATAACGCGAAAGTTTTCTCCTACGTCGATGACACAGCTGTAGTTTTCTTTGGCAAGACCTGGTGTGATGTTAGGTGTAGTGGGGAAATTGGTGTGATTTACATAGTAAAATGGTTAAATGACAACCTACTCACACTTAACACGAGTAAAACCAATGTCATCCATTTTGGTATAAATAATCGTACACTTCCAAGTGACAGCTTTGACATCAAATTACACGCATGTCATGACGTTAATAACCAAAATTGCGACTGTCCAGTTATAAATAAAGTCAAACAAACAAAATATCTTGGCGTAGTGGTTGACCAAAGATTGTCCTGGTACAAGAGCAGGTCACTAATAGGGTTAGAAAACTAAGCTGGTTTTTTAAATCACTCAGACATGTGGTATCAAAAAATTCGACTTCATATAAAGACTGCAACACAAACATGCTCCGGGTCTCGTGACAACGGAGACCCGGAGCGAGTTTCTTCGTAGTAACTACAATATGTAAATTATTATTACCTACTTTGATATAAAAAATTTAATATAATTTTTTTACCGTTTTGAGTACAAATAAATTATATTAATTAAAAAAATATATATATATTATCAGGTATAAAAGTGTTATTCGATATTATCTGGTATAATAAGCTACTTGCAAGTAAATACGCGAGATACGTTGTTTTTTATTGTTGTGTACCTATTACAATTCTCCACTTTAGCTCTCTCTAAACCAATAACTGCGTATTAAGGAAACGAAAGGTATCTTACAATTAGTGTCGCAGTAACCCAATAATATCCATTAGACCACAAACTGACTTGCATTTGGATAGTCTATTTTGCGGAAGCTACCTAATTCACATTCATTCTATTACAATTTCACATCAGACTGATACTATTGTGGTATTAAATTATGACAAATCAATGTAATCAATGTGTTATCAACCAGAACTTCATCCTACTTTGTAATTTAATTTTAATTTTAAATTAATTTAGTGTTTGATGGCCTATTTATCGAGGAAGGCTATAAGCTATTAATATCACGCTATGAGCCACAGCAGCGGCGCAGTAACTATAAACGCGGGTGAAACCGCGGGCACATCTAGTTTATAATATTAGTCAGGATTACGTACTAGAGGAGACATCTCAAGTTATTCATTTGTAACATGAGTTATAGTGCATAGCTCACTAAATCTGAGCCCGGCGATATCTGTAACGACACGACTTAAGCAGTTGGGTTATACATATATGATGGCATGTTTTAAATGTTAAAATTTTACACTCAGACATGTCGTTGCAATAATCGGTGTAGTGACTTAAGAGGGCATGTATTTTTTATTAAGAACACACCTCTCTCGTATTAATTTCAGTATCGCGGGGGACTTTATAAACATTCAAACAACGAACACAAAGAACATTCAAACTCGGAACAACCATTTGTTGATCACATAATTGTTTGTCTCATATGGGATTCAAACCCACAACACTCGGTGCAGTGACAGTGGCGAGGTGACAATATAAACCACTATCATGTATGTGCAGTCAAATTTGAATTGGTGTTACATTTTTACTTGAGATGTCTCCTCTTGCACGTTGTACAGTCGCCTGTAATGTTCCATGGAGACCTTAAAAGGTGCAAAATCCTGTGTACACTCGAATTATACTGAATATGAATGAACTAGATGGCGATGTTTTATAAGTATTGCAACGCTTACTCATCTATATATTAATACGTGAAGCAAAAACGTTGTACCCCTTTTTACGAAAATTGCGCGGCCGGAGTAGTATGAAATTTGGCACAGTTAAAGTTTATATGGAGAAGGAGTGGCGAATCCTAATATTTATATAAAATACACATTAGAAATACATTACCTAAATTAATGAAAAACATTACACGCACACAACCGTGCATTTGACACATGCAGTCGAATCGTGTTCGTAGTATTTCGGCATTGTTTGCCTGATGTAGTACTATTGTTCGTAACTGTGATTACATATATCAATATAGAATTACACATATCAACAATATCTTACAGGCAACCTTTGGGTGGATTGGAATGATACATTCAATTTATAATATATATATATTATTATATTATATTTAGGTTAGGAATATCGTCAATTAAAGAGTACAGTTTAGTTAATAATAATTTGTTTGAAAGATTTTGGTAAATTAACCTGTATAGCCTTGGCAAAATCTAAATGAATTGTGATTATAAGGATAGTTCTAGACAATAAAACCTTAATAACTATCAACTTAAAATTTTAATCAATTATGGTCGAATTTCGATCACTAGGTGACCGCTAGTTTTAGGAAATAGGTGAAGCTTATACGAAATTATAATCTCAGCCGAAAATATATTCGAACACAGGGACAGAAGAAAGTAGGTACGCTAGCGAATTGACGAGGCGCTACTGAAGTACTGAAATCGGATTGCCAAACTCGGCGTCGTTACGTCAAAAACGTTCCATTGCATCCTTGTCCAATGTTTGCAACGATACAAATATCTAATATTTTTCAAATAACTTTTCTTGGCATAGTAATTTACATTATTTAATTATAAGTTTTTAAAGAATTGATATAATTTATAATAAAATTAAGTTTTCCTCGAGATTTTGACGAACCACGCGATATTGATGTGGCATAAGTAAAATGGAACGTAGCTAAACTAGGAAGTATTTTCGACCACAGATTATCCGGTCGTATACCGCCGGCTCGCATACCAGCCGGCAGATTTGTACCCGTCGTAGGCCGGTGGCTCGCATGCGAGCCACCAAATTGGTTTTACGTTAGCTTAAGCTAAAGCGAAGGCGGCGCGCGGCGTTTTGGCGCCAATTTGGTGGCTCGCATGCGAGCCACCGGCCTACGACGGGTACAAATCTGCCGGCTGGTATGCGAGCCGGCGGTATACGACCGGTTATATAACAATGTAGCGAGTAAAAAAAGATGCGTTCACGAGATCTAAAAACATCTTTACAAACGAAAACTTTTCTTTTATCCAAGACTTCTATAAAAAACAATTGTTAATGAAATCAACACACTATAAAATAACCAATTTTAAAATACATTTTATTTCTAGACACTATTAGGTTCTAAATGTTCTTTAACAAAACCGATGTTCTTTAACAAAATTCAGTTACTTATATAGGAATCTACATTTTTTATTATATAGTTAGTAATGCACCGCCATCTTTTACGATATAACTACTTAACAGTTCTTGTATCGATTTGCGTTAGATGGCGGCAATTACCGGCCTATACCATTTTAGTTTTGACATGGGTATGCATTTTTGCCGCTCATTGTACATTACTCAATGATTAATGCATATATTTTATTATATACAACACTAGGCTGAATACAATTAGTCATTTTTAAAAAACTAGTCCATTTCCAACTTTATAGGAGTTTAAGACCAAAATAACGCTTTTATACTTTTTTCAGCCCGTCTTTCTGACTGCCTGCATGCAAAATTTCTTATAAAAGACATATAAATATATGAATGTGACGTTTAAATATCGGTTTCTTGTAAATTTTAAATAATAAGCTGCTACCTACCACTTCTTTCACCGAGTCTAAACCACATTTAAAAGACACGCACATTATTATTATTATTATTTAACATGCAACAATGGTATATTGATTTCATAACATGTACCTGGTGTTGCTAGCGTCCATTGTTACTATTTATTATTAGGCGGCATCACAACACATTATAAAACAAAGTCGTCCGCCGCGGCTGTCTGTTCGCGATAAACTCAAAAACAATTGAACGGATTTTCATGCGGTTTTCACCAATATACAGAGTGAGGAAGGCTTAGGTGTATAATTTGTTAAGGTTTTGTACTACCTGTGCGAAGCCCGGGTGGGTCGGAGGTAACTAATCGGGGCGGCAGAAAATTTTGCCGCTCTATTATTTAGGTATTTAAATTTAAAAGGTGCGTAGGCAATTCTAATAATAATTTTTCGGCAAGAACAGTCAATAATTATTGTGTATTGTACATCTACCCATTCCTCTCGTTTGTCATTAAATGGTTCAAATATTTGCAAGATATTATTATTATTTATTGTAAAATTTTGCCGCCCCCTAAAAGTGCCGCCTGGGGCGGACCGCCCCTGCCGCCCCCACTACGCTACGCCATTGCGCTGGCCCAGTGCGGGTTAATAGACTTCACATATCTTCGAGAATATTATGGAGATTTCTCAGACATGCAGGTTTCCTCACGATATTTTTCTTCACCCTTATAGCGCACGATAATTAACTATTTAATACGCATATACTTTCGAAAAGTCAGAGGTGCCTTAGGATGAAGCTCAAGTTTTAGACTGTCAATGTAAAGATATATTTAACAAAAAACACGGACATTAATTGACGTATTTGATGCTAGAGGTCCCTTTTGTAACAGTATTAGTTATAAGCATTCAACAAAGTTTCTATTTTAATATACCTATTTTCACTACGCTCGTCAACTATTTTTTGGCCAGCGAGATAGACAGTAAGCCGGATTCTCATTCTGAGAGTCAGACCATGCCCATCCGAAGCACAGCTTAGAAACATGTCTGATAATATTGAAAGTAATTCAATACGAAAAAGTATCCAAGTTATCCACATAATAATATGGACTTCTCTTTGTGATTATGTTAATTTTATATTAGGTCCAATGAAATTACCATTTGTTTAAAGAAAATCGGTAACGTGTATATGTGAATAAACAACAATTTCATAGGTAAAGAACCTATTATATTATACGGATATGAAGCAAATTAGATCCTTGCATACTTATACAGTGAGAAACTGAAAGGTGTGATCATATTTAAGAGTCACATAATAATAGTCCCTTTACTTATTAATAGTACAATTTAATAATTAGGTGACCTCCGTGCTCCCGAAAATGACTGCAAGCAATTTGGATAGTGAGGTAACGCGTTTGTTTTGATGTTTGTACATAATTAATAAATATAATGTTTTAAATTATTATATAATTTAAAATATTAGTTTGATCCCGGGGTATTTTATACGGCATATAAGCTATTTTGCAGATAGATATAGCAAGGCTCCAAAATATGACCACACCTTTCTGTTACACGCTGTATATAACTGAAAAGCCATAGTCTCTGGTGCCTTTACGGAAAACAGGCAAAGGTAAGACTACATAGTCTGTCATAGTTACTCTAATTTGCCTGACTGTTCTGTGCAGTACTAATGTGATAACAACTTTGATAATAATAACGTGGACGCGGTGCATTACGAGTGTTATTTACATACTATTAGAGCAGCGATAGCTCAGTGGAGAGACCAACAGACTGCAATGCAGAGGGTCTCGGGTTCGAACCCACGTCGTGCACCTCTGACTTTCAGAAGTTATAGGACTTTTCGAAATTATGTGCGTATTGATTGACAATTATCGCCTGCTCCGTGCCGGCTACGGCTACGGCTGCAACATTTATGGCAGTCGTTATTGGGAGAATGTCGACACAAAAGATCCCACTGGGTCGAAGTGTCGCCGGTTTGCACTGACTGGCTCCCACATAAGATAAGATAATATACATACTATTAGTTCTAATGCTGTGTTTTTTAGTTGAAACACCTTAACTGAGTTGGCACGAAAGATTTTTTTATACTAAGTTGTCATGTGGTCTTATGTCAAGTGGTGGTTACTGTGACGTAAGAACGCTTGCAGAATTAGAAGCATGATATGCGCGTTGTCAAACTTTTCATAAAGTAGAATTGCTGGTATAATTATTGCCCGCGGGCATGTACACGTAAATTTTTTGTAACAAATACTAAGATAATTCGTGATATCTAAAAAAATACACTTAGGTATAACTGACTATAAAAATTTAAAAAGCAAATCGCAGGCCGGTTGGATTGAACAAAAAAAGAAACAGGGTAAGTTAGAAACTCTATCATGGCTTGGCATCTACCCCCCGCCCCATTCTCGTCTCCTCGGGGGCCCTCTTACACACGTGCCGACAATTGCAACGTACCTACTTTAAGCTCATACCTACATATACCTATATATATAAAAATCTCGTGTCTCGCTGTTTGTGGCTGCACTCTTCCGAAACGGCTCGACCGAGTTTTATGATTTTTCATGTACATTTGGTAGGTATGAAAATAGGTAGTAAAGAATGAATTTAAATGGCAGAACAATGTTTGCCGAGTCAGCTAATAATTATATAAATCTTGCTGGACTAGCACTAACTATTGTTACTATGTCATTTCCCATTTAATATAAAATGCCGAAGACTTAGAAAATCATACTCTTTCCTGTACAAATAAGCATAGGAGGAAATTGTAACCGGGAAACGTATATATGAAACAGGCGACATGTTTGGGTTGTGTCACGTTTTCCTCATAAGTTACAAATTACATATTTATGAACAATCGTTAATGCAAGTCTTTATTACATATTTATTATAAGCATGTTTTACTGAGCTAACTTAAGTAACAATGTTTGTAGTAAATATATAAGGGACAATTATTGTTCTAATTGCTTTGCTATATGTGTTTTGACAGTTTTGGTAGGTAGATAGATACTTTGATGAATTATAAGTATTACTATATTTAACTATGTATGTTGCTAACCAGTCATCTTGTTTTGGAATGTGCAGTCCGGGTTTTATTGTTGGTTTAAGACGTGAAACATTTTGCTTTGTGATATGGTTTTAATTTTGATTCAACATAAGACATTATTAGCTTTTTGTAGTGAGATTAAAACCTGATCTGCTGTTGGTTGTGGTTCCGTGCCATAAATATTATCTTCGAAGTCTATCATTAGATCAAACCCAGCACGAAGACCTATGCAAATCCTTTAAATAAGTTATTTACAAAATTATATACTCGTACCTACAGATGAGTTGAAAACTCACACTTTTTTTGAAGTCTGTTATAATCAGAATATATTAAGGAGCAACGTATTCCGAGTCTGATATAAACTCTATGACCATCGGCTTTATTATCGATTCTTAAAATTATATTATTACTTCATTAATCGTTATACTATAAATCTTACGATGCCTTCTAGCTTCCCAATGTTTTGATCGCACTGTACAAGTATGTTCCTCCCCTGAGACCACAGTTGTATCTTTAAAGATAAGAACGCTTGATCTTAAAAAGTTTTGCAACTCTAGCTAACTAAACATCACCCAGGATTTGTTCAGGTTATTAACATAATGTTGGGCCCTATTTTTGTTAAGGATAGCGAAAAGACGATTGCGGTTGTGATATAAAATAATGAGTAGACCCTCTATGCCATATTGAATTATTCGGTAAAGGTACATACCAATGAGTCCGATTACTCATGGAATAAAATAATGAGTTGGCTTACATGAGTGAGAAGGACTCAGAGTGAGCGAGAGGATGAGATGCTTGAAGTGTGGTAGTTCTTTTCTAGAAAATCGGTGTTCTCCTAAATGCCTAAGAAGTCCGATCGCTCACATCCCTACTTCTCTGTAATTGAAGCGATTATAGTAATTCCTTACAATCACGCTGGCTTTAAACTTGTTACTACATTTATTGTATAAATAAATACATACGTAATATTCTAAGTTCAAACTTCGCTGCCATTTTATTAATCTACTGAAGTTACGGAGTAATTTAAAGTGTATTAAAGACGTGAAAAGTGACAAGAAACAAGTGTACTTAGTACAGTCATAAAAGTCACTAATAAGGTCTCTGCGCGTTCATACCAGCAATACTGCACGTTCGTTTTTTCCACTTAGTAGGTGCAAGTTTTCTTGTTAATCCTAGCTAAACTTAATATACAGCATTAATAGCGAGTCGTATCGTTTGTTTTTACTGTGTTCAGTGCATGGATTAGAAGAATTAAGTTTACATTATTCTTATTATTGTGTCGTTTATTTGCAGTATGTACGGCATCGTTAGTTCTGCAACATAAGTTTGCACTTAAACGGATTCCAGGGCCTTGCAGTGTTATTGGATCTATTAAGATAGTTAATAAAGTAAAGTGTGTAAGGAGACTGAGTATGTATTCGGTAAAGTACTATAAGCTCGCTACTATTATGTGGCAACTTAAAACTTAACTGACCGACCTGGCTATAATACACAGGGTAAGTCTATGTATAAGATGTTAATTATGTGGCCACTGGCCAGGTGATTATGTATGAAAGTATAAAACATATTTAATTACTGTAAACTGATGTTAACAGTGCTCAGAGAGGATACTCTAAATAATATTATAAATGCGAATATGAGTTTGTTTGTTGGTGTTTTACGCTTTAACGCCTAAACTTTTCGACCGATCATCATCATGCAATTTTGGATACACGTTATCAAGGGTACAGAAAACGATAAGTTAACTTTTATTCAGAAAAAGTTTTGATCCCTAGGGTAGAAAAATTACACAATCTACATTTACGGGAGCAATAAACATATACCTATGAAGTATACCCGGTTGATTGAAATAAACGATAACATTTTAACCCTGATTTATTTACACTTTACTTAACAGCTTTTGTGCTACCGCTTTTCATCTTTTTTATTTGATTGTTTTTTGTTAATACAAATATTGTCATTATTTGCTCGAATCGCACGACAAGACTAACAACATGCGTTCGCAAAAGAAAGTTGCGACGCGCGGCGTAATCACACAACACATCGCTTAGGCATGGTGTGGGTAGAGCTCATGAAATTTTAAGCCGTGTTAATATAATATGTTTATTGGAAAAACTACCTATAGTGTTTTGTAAAAAGTTATAAAACTAAGACACGGGTAAAGGTTATTAGTATTTTTTATTTAATGTATAAGAATTACGATAGAGAACATAAGACTATCTTGTTTTCGAACCTAGGATACGCACTTTTAACTTTTCCAAGCTATATTTGTATTAAATAGTGAATTATCTCTCTTTTTAACTATAAGAGATAACTTTAGATAACATTTTAACATCGTGAGAAAAATTGTATGTCTCGCCATCTCTTCTGAATTCTGTTAACCCAGTGGGCACTGAGCTATACTGACCCGTGCCCAGCAGTGAAATACTAACTAATATTATGTATGCGAATGTGAGTCTGTTTATTTGATTGTTACCTTTTAACGCCGTAACTACTTGATTGATCACCACGAAATTTCGCATATACATTGTCAGGGTTACAGAAAAGGACTTAGGTTACCTTTCGTCCAGGAAAAAGTACTGTTTCCGAGGAATAGATATTTATAGATATTTATATATCTAGTCTAACGCAAGCGAAGCTTATTATGAAGATAATGCAAATACATTTGTAGGTAAGTAATTAAAATTAGAATGTTACATGTGCCTACCATGATCAACGTTCCTTTGAAGTTCCGTTTTGTCGAGAACGGTGATTAATATTAAAAAGACGTGAAAGAAACCATTACCTACTTCTTTCATAAAGATTAATTTCTTTGAAAACATGTTTTTATTTCACCGCTTTTGAATATCTACCACTTGTATAGGCTAGAGAATTTTTAAATTTTAATTTCACGTGCCCTGTTTGCCATATTAGATTTACTTTTTATTGCCTTCATAAACAAACAAGCTATCGTAATTAAAACATAAATACGTCTGTATTGAAGAATTTATTGCTGGAATTAATTTTAAATATTTGAAATATATGTTACAAATAGCCGCGTCCACACCGGGCGCATGGGCACGCGCGGCAGCCTCGATGTAGTGGTTAGCGAGCTTGGCTTCGCGAGGCAGCCTCGCGATGCACTCCGGAAATGCAGGCCGATCCATCAGAAGTCCCCGAATATTCAAAATGGACAGTTGTGTAATTTCTGCTGTAGCTATTTTTCTAGTAGCTTATTTTAAAAAAAGGAAACAGTCACGAATCGACTGCTCATGCGTGTTCATGATAACAGCTAACATTTACAAACAACTTGTGGAAATAGCGCTCGCGAGCCAAAACCATCGTCCACACCGAACGCACAGCGCACACTGAGGCACTCTTAAGCGCGTCCCGTTTACCGACAGCCGACGGCACGACCCTGAGGCACGCTCGGCCAAGGCAATGTTCGCTCAAGGCAGCCCGAGCCAAGTCCACACCGGCCGAGGCATTGCCTCGCAAGGCTGCCTCGCGAGCCGTGCTCGGTCTGTCTGGACGCGGCTAGTTAGAATACAACGTAAATGACCTTTAAGTGGAAATATAAACTGGCTGATATTATTATTTTCATGAAAAGTCACGCTCTTACGTATAGATTGAGGAGCCATACTAAAAGTATTGTATATTTTAAATATCAGCAATACATAACGGAACTAGCTGACCCGACAGTCGTTGTCCTGTCCTGTCAATCTATGCAAAAATACATTTCACGCACCTAATTAAATTTAATATCAAAATTTAAAAAAAAAACATATGAAAACACCATTTAAATTTTCGACACTACCCGAGATTTTTCGCAAATTTTCGTTCATAGAAACCTTATTCTGACAATTACAAATACAACAAAAAAGAACAACCAAATCGGTCGAGCCGTTTTTAAGTTAAGTGATGCTCCGTCATACGTGTGGTAATTGATTTTTATTTATCGTAATATATATTTTATGCGAAGAAGATGATGATGACGCAATGACGATGCCGATGACGCAATGACGATAACGCAATGACGATAACGCAATGACTATGACGCAATGACGATGATGATGACGATGACGTGCCGCAATGACAATTACATATGGCTATAATGGCTATGATAGGGCCTCAAATTCTGAAGTGCTCGCTGTATATTGCGTCATTCATTCAGTACATTTGGTTGCTAGAAATTTGTGTGTACGGCTGTTTTAATCACTGCAACATTACTTTAAAGCAGTCAATAAAATTCGATCCAATCCATCTCTAGTCCACCAAAACTAAATTAAGTGGCGAATATATAATTAATTATTATCCAACGATGCTAGGCGCTGTCCTATTTAATAATATCAATGTTTAACATTAAGGCGACGTCTTGAAAATTGAAAATTCAAAAAATTCAAAATTCTTAGTAAATTTATTCAGATTAGGTTACAAGGTAACACTTATGAATGTCAAAGTTACACAATTTTTTTCTGCGAATTTACATTTACTGCCACGTTCAGCAAAGCAAGGGTGTAGGGCTCATGAGAAGAACGGACAAGAAACTCATGGTCACTCTTTTTAATCGCCAAGTTTTTGTTTACAAATCATAAGAGCTGTAAGGTGCTGCAACCATTTCTCCATGAACTATAACTGAACATACTCAAGCATTTAATAAAATTTGATGGTAGCCTCTAAAGCAGCAGTTTGGTAAATAGGAGCATCCACTTACATGTACATTAATAATCAAGACAAGGCATGATTGTAGTCCGTAGTTTAATCAAACTGTTTAAATAAAAATGTAGTAAGTAAATCATCGAATTCCACGATACCAAGGTCGACCAGTCACCACAAGTAGCACCCGTTCACGAGTAAGACGCATGGGCCAGCCATCGCCCCCTTCGCCATATTGAAGGGAAGGGATAGACCCGGCCCATGACGACACCACAAGCAATGACATTTGAGTGAGCATGACGGTCCTTGGCATGCGAACTCAGAAAAAGACTCAAAAAGAAAACTTTACGGAACTGTCCATGATCACGAGTTGCCTTCATTGCGCATTATTCTTGATTAAAATACGACTGAGTGTAACAACAATGCAAATTCTAGTTTAAACAAGGTGTAACATTACAAAATAATATATAATATATATTTAAAAAAAAATAAGTGTTAGTATTTGTCATTTAACGTCCTGTGATCTGATGCAAATATTAGTGCCATGGATGTTTGTCATTAAAATAATCATCTATATTATAATATGCTTTAGAAATTAAGCAAGTTTTAATTTTTACTTTAAATGTATTATCTGGTAATTCTAGAATATTGGTCGGAATTTTATTATAAAAACGTATACCAAGACCCATGAAGGAACCATGAACTTTATGTGGTCGGTAGAATGGAACACATAATTTATATTTATTTCTAGTATTGAATAATAAATGTATATATACATAATATGACATATATAATATGTCACTATTTTTTATATATAAATGTATATTTTGACGGACGTGCATAATATTAGAATAAATATATTGTGATGCTACGGTTAAAATACCTATATTCTTAAATTTTTCTCTGAGCGAGATTCTAGTTCCTAATTGATAAATAGCACGCACAGCTCTTTTTTGCAATATAAATATACTTTGTATATCAGCTGAATTTGAAAATTGAAATTGACTAAAACAAAAAATATCGTTAAATATTTTTTGTTTATGCTCTTACATAAGAAAAATATCAGCAGACGTGAGTTTCACAAATTTCTTAATTTATCACTAATTTATCAATCCTGTAACAACAACGACGTGATCTTTGTTTACTGTTAACATTTGAAGGATTTTAACCTCCACAGATTACAGGACATTTTAAAAATGGATATGCTGGACTGGGTGTTGGATCCTTTTTCAAACGCCAACACATCAGTATCACCAGTTATATAGTGTCTTATCTATGAGTATCACATCACCTTGTAGAGGAACTTATAGAAACTGACAAGGAACGAGGTTTAAAATCAAATAAAAAAATGGCTGCCAATAATTTTGGCTACAAATGTTTATCTCGCAATTGTACTCCAAATTGTGGTCTATTGTTCAACGATTTTTGATAGCATTCCCATCGTTATATTTGTGTGAACACGACAAACACACAACAAACAAAGAAGAGAAATCGTTTGCATGTTACGGACCGTGGTGACTTACGACTATTTTTGGCTAAATTCGAACCTGACATTACAACAAATGACACAACAAATTTATGAAAAATCATCAGATTCATCCGTCACATTATATTAGTGTTAAAATTTAATTTGACATAAGTACATATTATGTTTTAGTTTGAATAAAGCTTCTCTAATTATTTTAACTTGCTTTTTAATAGTTTTATGAAAGTGAATGAAGCCAGAGAAGTGTGTCAGGATCGTAGCAAATGGAAATCCGTAGTCTCTGCCTACCCCTCTGGGAAACAGGCGTGAATCTATGTATGTATATATATTAATAGTTCTCTCATATATATATATATGTATTAATAGTTCTCATCTGTTAGTAAGTCTCGTTTAAAATATGAACTTAGAAACAGGATAAGACTAATATGGCACACTACACTTAATTAAAGTAATGATTGCTATTGTGATATCTAAGATGTGGCAATGTTAAAATTTCGGGAGGCGTTAAAAATAATTCATTTTAAAATGGGCGGTAGACGAAATAAATTTGATAACATTTGATTTAGATTATAGAGTAACGCGAATAAACGTATCTAATTCTATATTAATTACATACTATAGAAAAACTTGGCACATAAAATAGTCTCAACTCGTTTATTTCCTGACTAATGTATTTTAATGTTCCATTACCGGTATGCCTTCAAACTGGGGACCGAAAGGACGACCGAGATCATTTTAACGATCGTATTTTACATAAAGTCTTCCTTAAATTAAATATCAGAATTTGAATAGATTCTTTATTCGAGGCTTTCGAAATAGATGTGTTTTATCGGGAGTTTCTTTGAAAACTGTTTTACTGCTTATTTTATACGTGGGTATTTAATAAAAGTTTGCTTTTTATGTTTATTTATGCCAATATTATGTACAGGTAAGAGTTGTTTATTTTATGTGGAGTAATCTCTGGAACACTTACACATTTTTTTTTATGTTTTAGGACGCATACGAGCTGACGGATCGTCTGATGGTAAGCGATTACCGCCGCCCTTAGACACCCACAACACGAGTAGAGTCACAAAACACAAAAAAGAAATCTGTGATTTCTAAATAATTACTAGTAAAAGAATGTACATAATATGTAGTCTTGTCATACGTTTTGTCTCGTTTTATTTATACGACCACGGTTGCTAAAAAGCAAACAAAGCGTCGGAAAACCAAATACATTTAAAAAAAATTTAACTGGGCGATGTCTGTACATAAAATATATTTAAGAAAATAATGTGAGGCATCTTTATAAGAGCTAGAGAAGTTAAAATAATTATTTTAGAATTTTAGAACGTATGCTTCTATGTTTGTGCGCTCATCACGCAAGAACTACTACACAAAATTGTATGCGATTGCCGTGGTTGTATTGATGAAGGTTTAACTTAAAATCGGTTGCATGTTTCATATTGATACACTGCCTAGATGGCGAGTATTACTACGACGACCAGAAGCCGAAACAACATGAAATAGTTGGAGGGTCGGAGAGAGAGATATAGGTATAAGATATTTAATATTGTCTTATGTTTACGCGAATGTTATGCATTGAAGTTAAACTACTAACTTAGTAGCCATGTTCACGGGGGTCTCCCCGTGAACATGGCTACTAAGTTAGTAGTTTAATTTTGTAATTATTTAAATATATAATATAAATTATTTAATTAAAAATCAAAGGAGTCTTCCTTTGCTTCTCACCAAAAGCAACCGAAACGTCGTGCGTGGAGGAAAGTGTAAAATTAATTCTAAATAATTTTTACAAATTAAATAGAAGTAAACAGTAACTAGCAAAAATGTTTAAAGTAGCTTAAAGTTTCAAAATCATGTTATAGTGTTTTATAAAAAATAAACAACGCGATAAAATTCGTACAAAATAGTTTAATTTCAATATATATAAGTATATAATATATTTTTACCTGCCTTCATACCTTCTGGAAAATCTAGAGATATGTATGTATATGACAAAAGAATAATATAGATAGGTACCAACTTCGCAAGCAAAAGATAGTATAAAAACAGCTAAACTAATAACAATCTTAACTAAACAGCTACGAATGCTGTATAAAGTAGTTAAATTTAAATATATGCAACAACTTATTGTGCAATTGAATAAATTATCGCTTGACTGATGAGCACACAAACAATGCGCGTCCTATTATGTGTTGAACAGGTCACGCATCGCCTGTCTCCATTTTTTTAGTACAGATATATTATTCCGGGTTTCATCTTGTTTAACAATTTGTTGGTATTGTGATATCTGTCAGTAGAATATATGTTTATTTCATGCATGGACGAGTGCTAAGTTGCACATTGCGCTGTGCGATATATCGGTCGAATCCGCGAGCGATCTTGTCGCACAGGTGTCGCTTCCAATGCAATATTAAAAGCGCTCTGCAGAGCTACGTGACTACGACGACGAGCGGTTCCGCTTCTACTCACGCCATTATCACTTCAAATATTATAGCAGAGAGAGATTATAAGATGCGACCATCTGCCGTCTAGTCTTCTACAGTATGTATTTATTATAACACATATTTGTTTTATCTTAAATTGATATTGACAGCGATAGCCTAATGGGAAATCGTTGGACCGCCATGCAGAGATCTCAAGTTCGATATCAAGACTTTAACGCATCTTTAATTTTTAGAAGTTATGTGCGTATGAAATAGTTAAATACCGCTCGCTTTATCGGCGAAGGAAAATTTTGTGAAAATATGTCAGAGTTCTCCATAATGTTCTTAAATATATGTGAAGTCTGCCAACCCGCATTAGACCAGCGTGGTAGACTATGGCCTACCCTTTTTCTCACCGAGAAGAAGCCCGTGCCCAGCAGTGGGTCAGTTTAATACAGGGCTGATAATTGACTACACGGATGGCGTTGTAGTTTAAGTGGTCGTCTCGCTACTAGCACCGTGACAAGTGTTGTAGCTTCATTTCCCACACGGGAGAAATAGTCTCGAGTGTAGTTGTAATCGTGGTTGTTGTTGAAATGTTTATCAAGTCCTCCGCGCCACGCAATACATTTTTAGTGTTGTGTAATTGTAAAATTATAACATAAATTATACCTGCATACGTACATGGACTTACCTGCTCTATCCCAGATAATAGTATCTGGCTTTATCCTCCTGCCATGATTGTAGCATAATGTCTTGCTTTCTTTACGCTTGTTGGCTCAGGCTGTATTCTTAACCTGGCATCTCTCTAGAAAAAGCAATAACTAATATGTATAATAATATGAAAATTTGTTTATTTTTAATAAATTTTACTAAAACTGAAACATAGATACAACTTAGTATAGGCAAGTATCTTTAAGTATATTCTATAGACTTTTATGACGCTAATTGTAGTGATATATATATGAATTAATACATTTTCTACAGTGACCTACTAAAATTGCCTTAAATTTATTAGTAGTAAGGTAATTGTTGTTTTTAACCTTAACCTATTTCAAAATTTCTTGCACATAGGTGCACGAATTTTGAGCTAGTTTAAGGTTATCTTAACTATTTTACAAAATTACTTAAACCTAAACACATAATGTTGTGGTATTGAGGTATCGGATATTTACGAGTATTCCGCCAGCGTCGGGTATCCAAGCTGATGTCTTGTCGCATCGATGCAATATTAAAGAGCTTTGCACCGGCACGTGACCACTGCCGTGATCCCACCGTTATTATAATGGCAAATATACTGCACGTATTGTACGATATAATGGACATGTCCTATGTATCGTATAACTAGCTTTCGCTCGCAGCTCAGCTGTGAGCTTAGCCGAGAGCAAGAAAAGTGGTTTTCTATATGTCCTTTTCTGTACCTCTGAAAACGTGCTCTATCGTCGACTGCATCTTCACCTAAGATCAGATGAGATCGCAGTCAAACGCAAGCCTATTACAGCACAAATAAAAAAAAACGGTTAAAATTCGGTCGAGTAGTTGAGGCGTGAGGGTGACAGACAAACAAACATTCATATTTATAATATTTGTTAGGATAAGTAGAACATGTTTATGTACGTATTTTCATCCACTTTATGTGGTTAGATAAATTTTACGTTTTTCTTGTTAAAAGATCGACGATTTTATTCGGCTAGCGTATAAAACAGAACATTTCAGTAACATTGTATATTTTTCCTTATGCCAAAAAACGGACTGAAAATATATTGAATAAAATTCACGTTATAAATTAGCAATTATATAGTGAATTTAATATATAATGCAATGCTTTTTGAATTTGAAATGATATATAGTTAACTGTAACTGTTAACTGTAGCTATGTATATTCTCTAAAAAGGATATGGTAAGTATAACTAAAGTGTAATTTTATTTAATACTGTTTTGATTGCCGGCATCTCTAGCTATATCGTGAATTTAATCATTTAGGTATTAATAAAATGATAAATAAAATTTTAAATTATATAAATGTTAATGACAAAGCCACACGTTCGTTAATAATGGAATCTTTACTTAGCAATGTAGAAAATTACTTACGTTATTATTAATTATGTAACCTATGTTTTACAAGTAAAGAATTTAGATTAATAAATATAAATAAATAAATATAACCACATCCAATGACCAAGTACGTATGTTTTTGAGTGTCAGTGACATTTATTGATAAATAACTTTTTAAATGAATTAATGTTGATTAAAGTTATATCAAAGAGCGATGATTGCAAAAGCTGGAGGCATAAAAAATACAATGAATATATGTATATATCGTATAAAAGAGTTTTATAGAGATTATCCATTTTCCACCTTTTTCGTCATCGTGCGTATTTTTTAATCATAGCATGTATATTTCCTTGTTGTTTTAACCGAATGCATATATTAACTTTAACCTACAACAGAAAAATACAGTACAGCTGCAATTTAAAAGTTGTTTTATTGCGTCATCGTCTCGGTCACCTTAACAGGCAGACAACCGTCCGGTGTTCAGCTTGCGAAAAAGTACCACTGTCGTATCAAACGTTACTATTTTACAATTGACGTAAATCCACTTGCAGATGTTTTTAGTAACTACTTAAAAGTAAGCAACATATTGTTACGCCCAGTGACATCTCTCGGCATTGTGGGAAAGACTCGGCAGTTCCGTCTAATAATTTACACCGCCATCTATTGACATCTTACGGAACTGCGTAGTACGGTACGAGAATCTTAGAGAGAATGCTGGTACTTTCTCGAATCATCGTGCTGTTTACATGCCGAGTACGCGTTGCTGGAAAGCTCTAGAAGCGCTTTACCCGCGTATAAATAGGGCGCACGCGCACCGCCGAGTCAGTTTTACAATCGTAAGCAATCAAGTGTTCATCGAAGCGAACAGAAGCGGAAATACTACGGAGTTTGAAGCAGTACAGTCAAAAAGTGTGGTATAGTGTTTATTGTGTTTTAAATTGAATTGTGTGTTTGAATAAAAGTGTTTTAGTCGGTAATATTGTTTATATTCTTATCCGTCGAACCCAGCACGTAACAATTGGTGTCAGAAGTAAGGTAAGAATATGCCAGTACTACCGAAGGAGGAAGTGGAAGGGGTGCGTACCAGGAACCAGCGCCAGCAAGATGTGGACCAGAGGCGCTTTGGAGACGCCCCCTCGCCGACGTCAGGTGAATCACGTGACTCCGCGGCTGCAGCGGAACCATCTAGTGCAGCTCACTCGCCGGTGAACCCCGACCTCGCGTCTCTGATGGCGTTTATGCAGGAGCAGGCACGCCGCCAGGAGGAGCAGGCACGCCGCCAAGAGGAGCAGGCACGCCGCCTTGAGGAACAGCTGCAACGCGATAAGGAAGAGGGCATGCGCCGCCAGGAGGAGCAGGCACGCCGCCAGGAGGAGCAGGCACGCCGCCTCGAGGAACAGCTGCAACGCGATAAGGAAGAGGGCATGCGCCGCCAGGAGGAGCAGGCACGCCGCCTTGAGGAACAGCTGCAACGCGATAAGGAGGAAGGTATGCGCCGCCAGGAGGAGCAGCTGATGATGTTAAAAGACCTCAGCGCAACGGTTGGCAAGGAGATGAAGGAGGTGAAAGAGCAAGTCCAACGCCACGAAAGTCGCATCGCCGAGTTGGAGAAAATGATACGTGGGCTCAAGGCTGGAGATGGGATCGTAGCACCTGCGGTTGTGGCGCCCTCACCACGAGGCTTTAAAGTCCCACCATTCGACGGATCATCGTCATGGTCAGCCTATAAGATCCAGTTCGAGGCTGTCATGAAATCGAACAGGTGGACGAAAGAACAGGCTCTGACCGCTCTCACCTTGGGGCTTCGTGACCAGGCCTTGACCGTGTTAGAGGCGCTTGGTCAAGACATCACGTACGAGAAGCTGTTGGAGGCATTAGAGGCGAGATATGGTGACGCACACCTGGAACATGTGTTTCGCGCCCAGCTGAAAGACCGATCACAACGTGTTGGTGAAACCCTGCAGCAGTGGGCCCTGGAGGTGGAGAAGCTGGTTCGAAAGGCGTACCAGTCCTCACCTGTGCTCATTGACGGAAACCTCGTTCAAGCTTTCACCGACGGGATCCGAGACCTGGAGGTTAGGGCCGCAGTGAGACTCGGACATTTCAAAAACCTGAAGGATGCCCTAGCCCACGCTCTGGAAGTGGAAGCAGTACGACGGGATGATCGAGCTCACCGTATCAGGGAAGTGTCAACTTCGCCCCGATGCTACAGCTGTGGCGAGAGAGGTCACATCAGGTTGAGCTGCCCGAAGCGAAGGAATCTAGGCAGTAAAAACTTAAAGTATGCCCCGGCCCACACTCTGGAGGTGGAAACAGTGCGACGGGACGATCGAGCTCACCGTACCAGGGAAGTATTAACCTCACCCCGGTGCTATAGCTGCGGCGAGAGAGGCCACATCAGATTGAGCTGCCCGAAGCGAAGGAAACCACGTAACAGAAACCAGTCGCCGGCAGGAGGAACACCTGATGTGCGTGCCAGGCAACAACTACACGACTTCGTGATACAGCATCGCAGTGGCAAGTCACATGGTAATGCGGATGCCCTGTCACGTAGACCGTGTACCGGCCAGTGTAAGCACCACTGCGCCAAGAAAGAGGCCAAGCAGGAAGTACTAGTGAGGATGTTGAGGACGGATCTTAGCGAAGACTGGAAGGAAATTATGCAGAGAACACAACGAGAGGACATAGACATAAGACCCATTCTCGAATGGAAGAAAACAGGTGCTTCGAGACCTCACTGGAGTGAAGTTGCGGCATTGAGCCCTACCACCAAGAGTTATTGGGCACAGTGGGAAAGCTTGGTTATCCAAGATGGAGTTCTGTGCCGGAAATGGGAGAATGCCCGAGGTGACAAGTGTCACCTGCAAATGGTCGTGCCAAAGCTCAAGGTACCGGAAGTTTTACAACTCTGTCATAATGGGAGTTCAGGAGGCCACCCGGGAGTTAAGAGAACTCTGATTAAGATCCGGGAACGATTTTATTGGACCCATTGTCGAAAAGACGTTGAGGAATGGTGCCGTAAATGCACGAGTTGTTCTGCCATGAAGGGACCACGCACTGGCAGCAGGATGAATGATGTACACCAGCACATCAGACAGACCGGTCAGCAGATGTCTGAGAGGATGAAGACCCGTTACGACCGGAAGGCGAACAATAAAGGCTTCGAGGAAGGATCGCTGGTGTGGTTACATAATCCGGCACGCAGCAAAGGAAAATCTCCTAAGTTGCAGGCAAAATGGGATGGACCCTATCGCATAGTCACTAAGATGAATGACGTCACCTACCGGATCCAGAAAGGACCACGAGGTACACCAAAGATCGTTCATGTGGATCGATTGGCACGCTACTACGGATCAAACAATGTTCGGGACGAACATGTCTAAGAGGGGGGCAGTGTTACGCCCAGTGACATCTCTCGGCATTGTGGGAAAGACTCGGCAGTTCCGTCTAATAATTTACACCGCCATCTATTGACATCTTACGGAACTGCGTAGTACGGTACGAGAATCTTAGAGAGAATGCTGGTACTTTCTCGAATCATCGTGCTGTTTACATGCCGAGTACGCGTTGCTGGAAAGCTCTAGAAGCGCTTTACCCGCGTATAAATAGGGCGCACGCGCACCGCCGAGTCAGTTTTACAATCGTAAGCGATCAAGTGTTCATCGAAGCGAACAGAAGCGGAAATACTACGGAGTTTGAAGCAGTACAGTGAAAAAGTGTGGTATAGTGTTTATTGTGTTTTAAATTGAATTGTGTGTTTGAATAAAAGTGTTTTAGTCGGTAATATTGTTTATATTCTTATCCGTCGAACCCAGCACGTAACAATATGAATAGCCCACATCAGGAAAAAATACAAGTCGTATATGTAGAAACCATACAGTGCTACTGTATGGTTGTGAGACATAGACATTGACACAATAGGACAGGAAAAGATTAAAGGATTTTAAAGTGTGATGCTGGCTGACATAACCCTCTCGCACCCCCTTGAGCATTAACCCATGTAAAAAAAGCGGATGGATATAATTAGTTGGTCGGCAAGAAAAACAACAGAAGAAGTTCTTGACATAGTAAAAGAAAAATGTAGTTTGAAAGTCATAGATAATAGAAGAGGGCAGATGTTTGGATACGACATGACAACTTTATAAAGACCATTATCTCCAGAAAAGTTGCATAGATCCAGTGATAAAATAAGTGAGGTCATGTCGTACCAAGAAGTCAAGGTAATGGCAGAGAATAAAGAGACATGGAAAAGGCTCTATCGACACAAGCAAGGCTCTATCGATACAAGCAAGGCTCTTAAATATATTAATTAAATACCTCATGGAATAGTAAGATCGTGGTAATTAATTTGGTTTTATGGTATAAAGGTCTCCTTTTCACGTTAATTTATTTTTTTATTTTGTTACACACTTTACAATAATTATAATAATCAGCCATGGTACTTTATTATTATCGCTACATTACCTAGTAATTGCACGACCATTATAAATTTGCCAAATAACGAAATGCCTTGTTCTCGAAATCTTTGCAAGCATTGTAAAGTTTAATGAGAGAACCGATAAGATTTACTTCTAATGAAAAATTACAGTTATTACTTGTGGTAAGTTGAATGGCTCTTTTATAGTAGTAGTAGTAGTTAACTGCAGTTAGATGATTGCTAAAATGACCACCGACTACATTAGCGAAATCGACAATAAAAATAATTCGGGTATTTATATTTTTCTCTTGAAAAAGACAACTCCTGCACTAGGAATAACTTCTATGTCGCGGAGGACTTTACAAACATTTAAACAACGGACACAAAGAACACCCAGACTCGGAACAACTATTATGTGGAACACAGTATTTTTTGTTCCTTCTGGGACCCATAACACTCAGAGTGACGACAGTGGCGATGCGACCAATTAAATCACTACACTATATTGCTTTGGTAAAATTTATTAATGGGAAGAGATGACAATATGTACGCTTAACTTTCGTAATAATTAGGAAATTGGCCTATGAATTTCGCTAGTCAAAACTACCATGCTAACTAATAATATGAATGCGAACATGAGTTTATCTTTTACGCTTTGACGCTTTAAGTAATTGAACAGTGTAGTAAACTGTACACTGCTATTCGTTTTTAAGTTATGTAGTTTCGAGTGTGCTGGTAAGAGAAACCTCTACTCGTAGTACAACAAAGTTTATTATTCACCAGTTACGTAAATACAATATAATATGATATAGAGTGATTCTCACATAGGTTACGTTCGTTAGGTAGGTAAAAGGGAAAATAATCGACCGATTTGCGTAATCAGCTAAAGTACATATTATACCTAAGTGTACGTAAACCATACAGTACTCGACCGATCATCATGAAATTTCACATACAGTCTGTTTAATAATATATTAAACCTAATATTGTTTATTTATGCATATAGTTTTATAGAAAATACGCCGTTTCTGCTGGCAATATTATATTAGAGTTTTGAGTGTGACCACACTGAAAATTATCTCTTCAGCCATTACGGTGCACTATGCACTATGTAAAATTGTTTATAAAACTTAATAAATAATTTTATACATTCTTAAAAACTGTTGTTTTAATATACACAGTCAGCGAACAGAAAAGTATATAGGATACCTGACATTCAGAAAAAAGGTGCAGTTACTAATATAACCTAACCTTCATTTACGCCAGCGAAACCGCGGGAAAAATCTAGTCATCCATAAACAGACTGATAGACATGACGACAATAATACAAAACGTAATTCTAACTACTTGTCTACGTAAAAGCGAAGTCGGAAGGGTGGTAAATATGTATATGTCCTGCTGTGTATTTCTTGTGCGTATTGCGAATACGTGTAAGGAAGTTGTTAAATACTTTTTAGCTCGCTTGTTTACTTAGCTAAGTAGTTGTATATTACTAGAGTGACAGTATTACAACCATAGACTGTGTCGCGAATTGTAAAGAAGTGTCTATTTCTGTATAGTAATGTGTGGAAAATTAAGTTTGTATGCTCGTTTTACAAAAACTATATTGTAAATTTTATAAAATAATGGCTAGAAAGTTTACAAAAAAAAAAAACATTTAGAATTCTGCACGTAATATCGCAGGGTTTCAGAAAAATGTTCAACTAGAAAAAGCAAATAGCAAACTTTTTTCAATTTCTCATATCAGATTTTCTTGTCAGGGCGCAATACACGTGAAGTTTGAGTCACAAGAGACGAAATTAAACTCATATTTCAAAGCTAAGACGGCAGCGGCGCCGAGGCGCAATGAGCGAGCCTTGTGTAATGCACCATTTACGTAAAAACGCGCAGCTGACATCGGCACAGCGCGGCGGCACCGCCGACTCACTTAACGAACTTAATAAACCCTCGTTCATACTATTACGGCAATATTATCAGTCATAATGAACTTTTAGCATTATTAGGTGCTACTTTACTTAGTAAAAGCTCCACAACTCTACAAAATACTATAACCTTCTTACAATGTGTACTTATAGCTGCGTAAAAGGTACTTACATTGTTATTACTTACTAATAACTCCAAATGTAAAGTAAAAGAAATTTACATAACAAATATAGAACCAATTTGTAAATATTGCATGGCATTATAATGCATAGAAGTCATAAAATATTCGCATGTATAACACATAAAGAATGTACGACATAAGTTCAAAATCTCGAGTAAAATGGATCGGGGTGTGGAGCAACGAGCGCGACCTTAAATATTTCTAACCTGCTGTGATACACCTGACCTAAATCAAACTCGGATCGCTTAGGTAATGTAGGCGGATACCGGGTCGATCTAAAGTTCACGAATAACACGATCAAGACTTCCAAAGAGGTGGATGAAACTTGCGTTACTGTCAGATACTGCGATTATATAGGATAAAGACTCGTTGAGACAGGATCTGATTAATGACTTAAGTTAAAACGCCTCTATGACTTAGTTTAAATATCTAACAAAGTACCTTGTGTGTACAGAGTGATGTTTGATGCTTAAGGTAGTTTTAACATCTCTCCACGATTTATTACCAGCAGCCAAATAGGAATATGACAATTAAGGAGTTCCTTAATTGCCATATTCCTATTTGGCTGTTGGTTAGTTTTAAAAAAACTGCACACGAAGTTTGTCTGTTACGTTTTTACGGGTAAACCACTCATCGATTTATGAAATGTTGTATGCAAAATTAAAGAAGTCATAAGCTATTGAAGAAACGCAGGTAAAAGCCTGTATATATACGTATATCCGAAGTAAGGTTAAAAGTGTATTTTTATATCCAGAAAATAAACGTTTAATTATAGAGAGTTTTACATCAAAAAGATTAATAGTATGTACATTACGGCACGTGTCGCATGCATCGTGCAATGGACGCCCAAGTGATTTATGTGATCCTTGACTAATAAAGTTAATAATTATTCAATTAATAGCAAGCAAATTAAAGTTTTAAAGTAACATAAGTCCATTTGATTAATTAAAAAGTTTCGATCTACGCTTCTTAATTAACCTGATTCTAATTTCACAAAACTTAGATCTTTCGATATGATTAGATACTCAAACTTTCATTAAAGGAAAAGTCACTTGAATTAGACACGACGCCACGACGACGAAATAATTTAAATTTATACCTAAACCTAATAATTTAGTTTGATACTTTACAATAATAGTATCTATATGAAAAACTTACGCATGGCAGCGCTTAATTTATTTTAAATCCTACACCCGGGCTGTACGCGCTATGCGCTATCTTTTCCCTTCTCAATGGGCTTTTACGATCAAGTAGGTACGTGGGTACTCCTGGCTACTTAAATTCTCGATATGTATCGAAGTGTTGTATTTTTAATGCCAATTACATGCGCTCGCCAATGTGCACGGAGGCGCAATGCGAACTTATTAAAGTTAAATTCACCGCCTTCCCAGCACTTACATCGACCTTTATAGCGCCTGCAAATTGGCTGTAGGCACCTTTTACATACTACCCAAGAAAATAACGCGCGATAAAAATATAAATTTACAACGGCAATATTAAGTAAATCATCGTTTAAAAAATATGATAGCAATTTTGTCGCGGTTCTTTTCTAGATGGGGACTTTACTGTGGCATTCCTTTTAAATTATTCAAAGGAATAGGAAACATGTTTTCTTTGAGAGCTATTCCTTTCGAGGTAATCAGAAAGGATGGTGTGTTGTTTTGTTTTCCTTTTTAAAGCTGCTTTGTAGTCAGAAGCGGTATAAAAAATGGTCAGCCTCAAAGCATTGTTGTGTAGCAACGTAATTAAATCCAGTGTAATGAAAATGCCCTTTCTGCATAAAATAAAGTGTTTGGTTAGACACGCGAAAGGACAGCGAAGCGTGGTGTGAGTGAGCCGCTTTAAAATAATTCAACACTGAGAATGCGAAATAGTATTTGTTTGTATACATTTAACAAGGTTTACGGTATAAAATAAAAATGTAATGGTGGCTGGGAATGTTAACTGCAGTCACTTTTTTACATAAACTGTAGATGCTTTAAATTCTTTCTGGAAAAAGCAATTTCGTAGCAAGAATTTTGAATAGTAATACAAAGTATGCATTGAATAAAACCTTAAAAGAATGGGACACTCGTGATAAAATTGCATATTCACTGGAATGAACTGTCTGTGGGTATATCACGAACATTCTGTGCCGTTGGTATTAAGAGTCTTAAATATAAGTCCCCACTTAATTTTTTATGTAAGCATTTGTCTTATTTGTATCTATATCTATTGAACAACGAGGTCTGTAGTGGCGGAAAGGTCTCTAAAACATCTATATTACATGTACGAGCCCGAGGTCAAATCGAAGTTTAGGCATGTGTTTCCATGACAATAATTGAAGTTTGGAAAGGTCTAACGTTCATTCAATACCTGTGGGGAAGACAGATTGAATGATAAAAGGCTTGTTGCTGACGAAACATTGTAATTTACGTTGACATTATAGTACTATCATTGTTTCTGTAGAAATTTACTAGGCTTTAGATATACTTATTGATAGTCATGTATTTAGCTCTCTCTAGCAAAAACTAAATGCATAAGAGGAAAGGATATCATAGTAGGTACGATTGTTTTCGTAAGTTATTATATAACCATTGCATATAAATAAATACCTCGTAGTACATTAAAGAGGTGAAATGCTCTACAATTATTTCGATGTGAAATTTATGCAGCGCTTTGCAACGTATTAACGTTAGTTTATTACGGAAAGGTAAATTTAAATAATACCACTAGGCGAGTGCAATATTACAAAGAGAAATAGTTTTCAATTGAAAAGGAAAGTTTCCGTAATAAATTCAGCACTTCAAAGTAGTGATGTGGCGGCTTGCTTAAATTTAACCTCGGATACGGATATGAACCATCCGCAACGTAATCGGCGGATACGGCACCGGATGCCATCTAATGTGAGACACGCATTGTTATATGTGGGTAAGCAAAGGCACCAAATGTTATGATTGTGTGATTTAAATGTGGTATAAATTGTATGTAGTCTACTTAATAGTTGATGTAATATAGTCCCTTATTAATATATACTATATAATATTACTTCATAATATTAACTAAGCAAGAGTTTAGAGCCAGGGTTAGTCGATATTTTTATCCAAACATTGGACGTTTGTAATCGATATAGTTGCTTATAGTTACTTAGAATGCTAAAGCATTTGTTAAGTTTTATTAGCATCTCGTATGTAAGATAATATCTCCATGATAGCGATGAACTTTGCACACGATTAAAGCACGGATACAAGATGTTACAAAATTATGTAGCTATACCCGCATATTTGGACAACTGATTGACATGTGAGGATTGGATCCAGAAAAAGACACGTGGTAGTAGTAATGATCTGGAACTACTACATAAATTTTGCTATCGTATAAATTATCTATCAATTTTATATAAACAACATACAATATATTATCAACTTACAAAGGGATACAAAATCATAATTATGTTAATGATGAGGAAATGGATAATAATGTATTGTCTAGGGATATATATTTTTTTATAAATCAGTATCTTCTATAATACTGAAACTTTAAATATATGTGTAAATAATACAATGTCATCGTTACACGGGTATAACGCGGATATCCGCGTTATATCCGCGGTGTGCACCTCACTGGCACTGCAGTCGACGAAATCACCACGGGCTGGGTGTAAGTTTAAATTGTAAAGGTTTAGTTAGCAGGAACTTGCGTCAATTCCGTGTAACTGCCAACTTTAAGTACTAGAATGTTCTATTATTCAATGTTCATACAAGCGCATCGTTGTTTACCGCCTTCCAACTACTCTTGAAATATATGTATTATAATCAAAAGTTGGATTGCAGTTTGCACAAGTCAATGCTGAATATGAATAACGCTTAGACAAAAGTGTTTCTGTAATTATGTGTTGTAGTGTTTCTAAACTTTAACTAGCGTTTTGTCCATTGGACCCATTGAGTTAATATATGTACAATGGAGGAGACAAATCTATTAGATTGTTTGTAAGATGCTTCGGAGTGCATTTACTCTAATCCATTTCATGAAGTTGACTTCTGTATTTGATAGTACATATTGAACCCAATGAAAGATGACAGAGAGACTAGATATTACTCTGCTCTGTGCCTTAGTTCTACTAAGCGTTAAATAAGGGATAATTAGTTCCTGAAATTTGATGTATTTAGTGTTAAAATTAATTTATTCTCATGTGAAATAATAATAAAGTCTTAGCCGAAAGTCACATATAAATTGACAACTTTGATGTCTTAATGCGACGTTACTATAATTACCAATACATATAGATGTAGGGTCAATCCCATATGGAATAACATATTATATGATCCATATCTACATCCAGGCCCCCTCTAATTCAGAGACGAAACGCTAAACTTATAAAAATGTATGTAGTAATTTATTTAAAAATCGTAATCTACGCCTTTATAGGTAACTACAGGATTTCGAATTTTGCTCAAGAATTGGTATAAAAAAGGTTAACTATTGATTGCATAAAACAAAGAAATACCTACTAAAGTTATTTGTAATGAAACCTGCGATAAAGTCGATGGGTTCTTCGGGCGATATTCAGCAAGTTTGAGCGGGCTTACTAGCAACTGCAAACACACGTGCTCGGAATTAAAGGGTTTATTTACACCTGCCTTCCTACAATGTCTGTACCATCCGATACTGACATATCTGTACAATACTACGAGTTTCAGCTTGTAAGTTACTTTTTAACGATCGGTGATATTCCTTGTATGTTACCATCTAAATTAAATTTCACGAAATTTCACCCTCATTTCAACAGGCTCCAGTGGAAGACCTGTGCCTGGTTCTTGGTACCAGGCAGATGCTGAACTGGAGTCTTGATTGCTGCAGGTGTGGGACGCATGTGTATCAAGATGTTTTTGAGTATTTTATGTTACTGTGGTTTTTTTTTCTTCCTTTTCATTATTATTAATGTTATTTATTTTTATCTTTATACACATTGTGCCCATCTGATAGCTGTATAGCAATAAAGATTTCTTTCTTTCTTTCATTTCGCCAAATATTATTCTAGGTCTCACGTAATAGAGGCGGGCCTTTTGACGTCACCCGGGCGCAGCTGCAGCATGCAGTACGAACTAAGAATTGCCTGACAGAAAAACGTAATAACACTTGGTCCTACCCAGAAATTTAACCTTAAACCTTATGTTCAGTAGTCGCATACACTATCAATGAGCCACCGAGACAGTCCCTTGTGTCTTACAAACAATAGATTTGACCGGTAACAGTCATGCTTTTCCTCAGCTTTACTTTAAGTTGTTTCTCTGGTAGTCTTGGGCTTAAGCATTCTTGTAGAGTAGCAGAGTTTACATATTCTAGAGCACAATATATTGTTCTCTTAGATATACAGAGTACCTCACTATGATTTCATACCTACATACGTCGTACATGATAAGGTACACTTATGCTTATATTCTCATACCTTAGAAAAGTACTACAGCCATTTTTCCAAGTATGATTTTAGGTTCACGTTTAAGGTGAGCTTATTAGTGGTAATACTACAAAGCATCTAACTTTCTAAACTCACACTGTGATATTTCTAAAGCTAGCACAATTCTGTAGTATAGTATTTAAGTACATAACTATGTTTTATATACAGGTAATTTAAATACATATAAGCATATATCTTATTATTTGTGTACCATGTGTTGGACATAATAAATAACACAATACAAGTCAAAGTAAACAGTTTTCAACAAATTTTTCAACAAAAATTTTAATCTTACTTGCTACAACTATTCAGACTTTTTACAACTAACATGTTATAAATTTATTTTATTGTATGAGCATATAGATACAAAAAGTAAATGATATTTTTTTTTTTTTAATTCTCTGTCTATCAATTTGTTATTCCGAAAATATAAGATGTGTTGTTACTAAAAATCTGTCAAGAGTACCTAATCGTAACCCACTTTAGTATGCTATTGGAAAATTAGAATCTAAATTGAGAATTTTCAAAATTATGTAAATGTAGTTTCGAAAAACAACGCCATTAAAGCCGTAGGTATAAAATACTTTACTTTCAATACGTTTGAGAAATTAATAGTACTTTGATGGACTTTTTGTGTGTTTATAAAAAACGTGTCTACAGATGCTATGAAAATTAAATACGCTCCTAAACAAAATCGGCTGATAAAATAGAAATATCACTGCAGCTTTTTACGCATTATATTAAAAATAGACGTTAGACAGTTTCAAATGACATATTATAGTGACGTTTGTTCTTCAAGACTACAAACAACAACCAACGTTTAAACAATTTGCTCCATCCATCAAAGCACCGTATGTAATTTTGATTATACCATTACGCCGACGTGGCAGGGTCTACCCCACTTATGTTTGAGTTATCAGGGCCTGCCTTTAACAGCCGACGTTACTTAGTTGGTTGCTACGCTGAGTATATCTCGACGTAATTATCATAGATAACTGTAATTTCTCCGGATGCTCTTAGTGCTTTCATTTCAGTTGTAATTACTCTCATATAGAAGATTTAGACTGGTCAAGCGCTTGATGACTTAGTAAAATGGTAAAGGATTTTTCGCTACAATAACGTATCTGAGAGTCAAAGTATGATTTTAAGGTGGGATAAACTGACTTTAGCGATTATTTTAATAATTAATATTTTCAAGGAATTTCAACAGCTTATTTACAGCGTACATGCAATTATAGCATCGACATTAAATTTTTAAGTCTTTTACAAGTTTCACGACATTTGTATATGTAGATATAATATATAAAACCAGTAAACTAAGTCTTAAAACATAAAAATAATAATTAACATAAATAGGGTCAGAACCCACTGGTCCCCTGAAATTCGCACCCTGTGCCCACTCTTCCTCTCGAATGTTTGAGGATCTCACTCGTCCCCTGATCTATTGTTTATTTTAAAATCATTTATATTTTCCATTCTCTCTACTAATTTAGATATTTCCTTTCGGCTCCTGTGGTTGCGGTACAGTCATGTGCAAAAGGTAAATTAAAACTGTAGTAAACAGGTATTTATTTATTACAAATCACGATAATTTAGTGAAAAGAAATAAATTTTAATTATCGGTATTTTTTGTACTTTTTAAACTTACCTATAAAGATTATTAACAAATTATAGATCGTATACATTTATAATTAATATTATTTTTTTATTATAGATGTATATGTAGAGCAGCGATAGCTCAGTGGGGAGACCAATAGACTGCAATGCAGAGGGTCTCGGGTTCGAACCCACGTCGCGCACCTCTGACTTTCGGAAGTTATATGACTTTTCGAAATTATGTGCGTATTGATTGACAATTATCGCCTGCTCCGTGCCTCGGAGAGCACGTTAAGCCGTTGGTCCCGGCTGCCATAAACATCTATGGCAGTCGTTATTTGGAAAGTCAGTACCCTCTAATATCCTGACACTGGTCTAGCCTTAGGGTATCGTTAGCCTTCGGGTTGCGGAGGTCAGGTGGCAGCCGCTCCGTGTAAAAACTGATATCCAGTCAAATGCGGTTAGACCAGAAAAGCCGACCCCAAGTGACTTAGGAATAATAAAGGCTAAGAGAGAAGAATACATCTATAATTTATAAACATCTTTATTAACAATAAATAATCAACTTTTGGTTTTTTGTATATTTATAGAGATCAACAAAAATAAATGCAAATACACAATATTTTAAACTAACAAAATAAAACTGTACAAAATATTTTACTAAAATGCCTTTTTTATTTTTCAACGACCTAATATATTTTTTAAAATAATTTTGTTAAAGTACTGTTTATAAATGTACTATGTCAACACTTTTTGTGTAAAAATATGGCTGCTTTTTTTTCAGGGAACCAAAAGGCACCTGAGAAGGTGCCGAATCTATAACTATTATTCCAGGGAACGAGTAGGTTAGTTAGTTGGACGTGTGTTATCCGCAATTAGCCCCACAGTAGGTATTTTAAAAAT
This sequence comes from Catocala fraxini, assembly GCA_930367265.1. Lineage (NCBI taxonomy): Eukaryota > Metazoa > Arthropoda > Insecta > Lepidoptera > Erebidae > Catocala > Catocala fraxini. The sequence continues at coordinate 11,032,808 of OV884032.1, forward strand.
AAATTAATATTGACTGGTCTCCTGCAGGAGGACCAATGGAAACCTATATAGGGGCCGAATCTACAACTTTTATTCCGGGAGACGAATATTAGGAGACCACTGGGTTCTGAGCCCATAAAAATAATATCTTATTTATTTACAAGTGAGTATATTCGCGACTTCTTGCCGATAAGACTCCTCAGATAAGCAAAATATATATCTATACTTTCATAGTTTTAAGTATAATTGCGAGGTAGTCCTTCTATCGTCTCCGGTTAGGTAAGGTAAGGTTAGTTCTCCCCTTAGGGGGTACAGTAGGGCTTAAATGTAGTGGTGACTAAAGGGTAGTTTTGTTGTGTAGTGGCCTGCTGTTTCATGTGGCGGGCCGAAACCTCAGCGGGGTCGTGACCGCATCTGAAAGTGATTCGCGCGGCCCCGCCGTTTGCGGTTTCGTCGAGGAACATAGATTTAGTTGGTATTACCGGGAGGTCCATTATCATCATTAACATCTCATTTTTACCCCGGTGAGCCTGACATAACCCCTCCGCCCGCCCGCGGAAGGGTATGGAGCAATGAACAGCTCAAAGTAAAAAAAAAAAATTATTTCCCTAAACCAACAGTTACCAACCGTCACTGATAAAATCTAGCATGTACTAAATTCTAATGGTGAAAGAAAAATGGTTATTTTCGTAAATTCTTACGTTTACCAATTTGTGTTGATAAATCCTAAGATTCACTGGTAAAACTTAAGATTACCCAATATTCGGGCTTTTACAGTAACATATACACACTATGTTTACTGTATATGTAATTAAATAAAAGAACTTTCTAAAGAAAATTGGAGAGTATTAAATGTTTAACAGCTCTACTGAAATCCCTAATTTTCTAGATTTGTATCGATAAGATAAAATGACTGTAGTAGCTGTATATGGATCACAAAATTGCCTGTCTTCAGTAGGTTTTGAATTCACAAAAATCGGCAAATTGCTTATGTTAGGGCGATCATTCATGTCACTATTATGACACGCAATACCAATTAAAAAAGAACAACCATCGCAAATCTAAATTGTTTCACGTCTAATCAAGAACACAATAAGAGAAAGTAACAATAAACTAATAATGTTTTATTAGGTATCAATCAGTCGGCCGATACGCTGCTGATTGTATCGGAGAGTTCGGCCGAGTTGGCGAAGTTGACCAATTTGGCTAAGTTTCGCTAAGCGACGACTTGGACGTGACATGTGACAACTTTGCTCTCACAATACCTACAGTAGTTCGGGAAATGGTTCCACTCCTAATATTATTTCTAATTAGCTCGTTAATAATTTAATATTGTATAGAATTCATTATTGGCCCCTAATGTTCAACTAATTTATTCTTGATAGGAAGGAAGCTATCCCTATCAGCTTTATACATATATTATATAAAGTGTGACAGATTCTTTATTATTTTTAAGGTTTATATAAAATAAGGTACTAGAACAATGAATTTAATTGTTTCATCACATTTACAGATTATAAATTTATTTTGTTTTACATATGTAGGTATATTTACATGGCACATGGCATGCGTTTATCATTCTGGCATACCAAATATACTTCTAACTATTCTACTAACTTCATTACACTTTTTGCATGCTTGTCGGTTTGTAGTTTTATTGATTATGTATAGATTTGCGTAGCATGTCTTTGAAATAGTTCTGATTATCATAAGAGTACAGTACAGTATATGATAGTAAACATAACTAAAAAAACAAAACTAAAATGTTTGTAAAGGTGTGAGCACGATGTTGGCCCTGGTGTAGGTAATTTGTTACATTTAATTTTTCTATTGTGCCTTTGTGCGAGTTCGTCATGCTCACTAAAATGTCTCGAAGTTGGTGGCGCTTCACATCGGGTCGTACGGTTCCCTTGAAAATGGTTGAGCTGTGCGGCGCTGATGTGTGCGTCATGCTCGTGAACGGGTGCCTTCTGCTGGGACTGGTCGATTCGCACTGATCGGGCAACTATTATGGTAATTATTATTTACAATACATTGACTTGCATCGTCCACACATCCCAATCTATTGTAAAATTAATTGATATATGAATATATAAAAAAAAATGAAAACAAAATACATCCATGGAGTTTCTTGTCTGTTCTTCTCCATAGGATTCACTTTTGGAACTGACACCTAGCTTTTGACGTTTTAAAAGTGCTTGTTACTCAGGCCTATTTGAAATAAAAAAAATTGACTTTGACTTTGACTTTGACTTTAAAAACATTATATATTTGTCAGCAATAGATGATATGAAGTTTATATGACCACTCTTTTCTGTAAGTCTGTCTTAAGTTTTTCCGCCAGAAAAAGTACATAGTATTAACGACATACACCTGTCCATCTACTATTAATCACTGACTTACTCATTAATATGAAAACCATTTCCATCTAAAATGGTCTTTTTACAATTCGGTTGTCGCGATATTAAAAATAACGCTTAAGAAGCTGCATTCGCAAGCTTAATACCACCCACTGTAGTTTAAATGAATATACCGATGACCGAAAACATGCAATGCCATTAGAAAAGTTCAAGATGAGATACATACTACTGCAGAAGATTTTAAATTTAGTAATTTAAAATTGCATTAGTATGCATACAGTAATCCTTAAGGTTAGTGAGATATCGTGCTTGTAGCCGCAAGCACTGCAACATAACTTTAAATCTTTCAACTTGAACTGCAAAATAAGAGCGCAAACAAAAAGTTGATATCTAATATACCAAGTTATAGAATTTAAATGCAGCTAACGCGTCTTTCCCGCCATTCCACGCGATATTTTTCTTTTTTATATTTATTATTTTGAACTTTTTTGCTTGAGATAGCGCATCCGAGATGGGTGCAAAGTTTTTACGCGCTCAAGTCGTTTCGGGAAAGAAAATGAAACACTTTGTTGTAGGCAAAATGTTTTGACTTTTTACCTTGTTGCTAAAAATAAACAAACAATGTTTGTGTGTATGTACGAATTATTTCGCCTTCATTAAGTTAGAGCCAAGAGGTCCTTTTACTTTTTGTTTATAAACAGGTTGCTAACATTTGTTCTTGCTAGACATAACGGCTCGTGTTATTATTTTTCCTTTTCCCTATTGCCCGGAGAGGTACGCAGAGATCACGAATTTTTCAAGAGTAATTAGAATAAAATAATAATAATAATATTCTACCACACCACCATCTAGCCCAAACTAAGCAGAGCTTGTACTATGAGTACTAGACAATGGATAAACATATAAATACATACATATTATATATAGAAACACCCAGACCAAGACAAACATCCATGTTCATGCACACAAATGTTTGACTTGTGCGGGAATATAACCAAATGTATAATATTTAAATAAAAATATTGTAAATCGGTATTAACAGGTATAAATAATCACAGAACATTATCCTTCTAATATTATAAATGCGGATGTAAGTTTGTTTGTTTGTAACGATTTCACGCCTTGACTAATCGACCGATCATTATGGAAACGTTATACTTATTGTCAGGAAAACAGAAATATGCTACCTTTCATTCAGCTAAAAATACTATTACTAACATAATCTAGTAACTTATAATATTCTGAAAGTATAATTACAGAACATAATACAATTAGACGATCATCCGATGAGAGAGCCGACTTTAATTAAGGGATCAATAAAATTCTGTGTGAACACTATAGACGTATTTATATGTTGACGGCATTCCTTTATAAGCTCTTTAACCGTGTTTCCCAATTAGCAGTACATGCATCCCTGGGCTAGGTACATGGTACGTCATTTATGTCATATATTGTGCCTATTGTGATTTGAAGCACATTACAACTGGGCAATAATAATCCATACTTTTCTTCATTCCTATCAATGATGAATGCCACTTCAATAGTCCTCAAATCACAAGAACATTTTAACATTTTATGATTCTAGGAAAAAAAATAAAAATCCGAAACATCCCTTGGGGCTGAAAGCGGAGGCACTTAAGAACTAAACCTCTTTCACTGTATAAACCATTATATACGAAAAGGCAACGTGAAACATCTGAAATAACGTTGAAGAGTTAGTACTGCGCAGAGCTTACAATTGCACCGATTGGTTCAAAGTCATACAATATACACCTTGCAATTGCGGCGGAGCGTTTGCAGTGGTGCTGTAATAATAGCAGCTTGGATTGGAAGCCGGGTTACCGTTTCTGGGTAACAGAATATTCACGTGTTTGTTACTAATATGTAGATTGAATTCTCTTTAGTACGAGATAATCCTAGAAACTATGTTTATAACTTCCTAGTTGTTATCATGATGTAAGTTAGAGCTTATGTTCGTAAGCTTAAACTTACATCATGATATCAATCATGATAAAAAATTGAAAATCGTATGACGCTCATGAATCGGTTAAGATTAGGAAATTTCCAGAAGCAGCACAGAGTTTGGATCCATGCCTAGTAAATAGCCATTGGATCGCCCCCGTTACGTGTTATCTAAAACATAGTTGGCAAAATGTGTGTGTAATACAACTCTGCCTATCGCTTCAGAGATGTAAAGGCATGAGATAAATGTACAAATAGCTACATTAATAGGTTCATAGCACATACTAAGATTCAAGCTAACATCTTACAAAATTTTACCAAAAGCAGATTAGCATTTTAGACGTGCAAATGCAATAAGAGACAAAAGACTTAACTTTATAATATTTAGAAGGAAAAGTGTGGGAAATATATTTAAAATAAATCACCAAGTAAGTACTCACTATAAGCGACCTTATGAGAAATATTCTCGTTTCTCCGTAAATATTGTTAACTGTCAAGGAACACAGATATCACAACCGGATGTTAGTGGAAACTAGGGATGAGCCAGCAAATGAGTCTATCTATCAAGGTATTCACTAAGCTATGAATATTGTCATTAAGTCTAATACGAGGTTAAAATATTTTCAATGTGATTGTGAATATGCATCACTATTTACGGACATGAAATGGGGTATTCAGAAAGACATTTCATTTGAAGCTTAAAATATTAATTGAAAATAGGTCTGTTTGAGCAAACAGTATCAAAATTGGTTTTAAAATAAGGTAGTAATTAATATATTAAATTTGGATTGTTTATATCAAAATCCCTTTGGATTTTGTTCACATCCAAATCAAATGTGGGACTTTTCCCACATTTGATTTGGATGTGAACAATGGTAGTAGAAATATCTCGCTATCTCCCTCGAACAGCAGCGTTTAAATAGCGGTTACGTCATAGTTTGTATTGTGCATCCTTTTTCTATCATTTGACATTTACCCCAAGTACTAGATTAGAAACGCTTGTATTTTATTTATTTATGAGTACATTTAACTATGCTAAACTACGTAACTATTTGAGTTAAATAATAAAAAAAATGTGTGACTACACTGCCGTGGGTACATTACATTTCTACCGAAATATAAAAAAACAAAAAATTTGTTTATATTTTATGACTATTATAAACATCAAAACTATAAAGCCAATAAATATAAACAAAGGTGTAATCTATGGCAAGATACAAGTATCGCCAAGACGTGACTCCTATTTTTAAATTGCTCTATTCCTGTATGTACTATTGAGGAGGCAGGAGATTTGATGTTGCTCTGACATAAAGTTATAATCTTCTTACCAGGCTGGATGCTCGAATTTGGTGGGCTCCGACTAAGGAATGCACACTGATTTCATCGAAATTTAAAACCAGGTTATCTGTTATATGAATGAACAAAAGAAACTCGGTATTTTATTTTGTAAATAGTTTTTTTAAATTATTGTTTAACTCGGTTTTATTACTCCGACAACAATAAACACGTAAGGCGCCTAAGAGCCTAGCACCAAAATCTATCATTTAAAATAAATACACGAATTTTTCAGACAACTGTTTAGTTGTAAATGATTGGTTGATGATAATATGAGACATTAGTCGATTTTTCAGTGTTGTTTTTTTTACTGTGCATTATCTTTTCCCAGAGATTTTCATTTTATATAGTTCAGATTTAAACTCAATAAAACTTCGCCCGACCAGAAATTCAAACCTGAGACCTCAAGCACAGCACTCGCACTCACCACCGCTGCGTCACGATGGCAGTGTATAAAAGGATTTATTTATTACGTTACAATAAATAGATTAGAAAACACACGACATCGATGATGTGTATATACAAAAACCTTCACTGGGTTCCTATGAGACATATTTATTCGTGGAAACGTTTTTGGCCGTCAATAAAATTTCACTTTCTTTGATCCCACGGTACCCTCATCCATTTAAATCTGGGCTATCGTTTTCCCATCTTAGTAAGAAGCGTCTTCTTTGTCAGTCAAGTACAGATTGAAAGATTACAAGTTTGGTAAATAATGACGTCATCTTGGACCTTATTTCTTCTATTTTCCGCTATATTTGTTGTTACAAGAATCTAGGTTTTATTTTACTTTAGGTTTTGTTACTGTAGCTGTTGAACAGACTGGGTGTTACGTACTGTTGTTGCCATCCACATAACTCATAATAGAGCATACGCTTCAATATTAGTGTCATCGTAACGTTCTTTAAATTTATTATTATATAATTTATATATTTGTTGTTATAAAAGACAACTCTCGCGCTGGGAATTTTTCTTGTATATATAGTATACAGGAAATATTCAAAGCGCGAGAGTTGTCTTATACATAGAAGTATACTGTAGACATAGGAGACTTAACAAATACTCGACGAACAGACACAAAGAACACCCAGACACAGCACCACTATCTGTGGATTGCGCCAATTTTTGGCCCATGTCGCGTTGAACCCAGAATATTTGAAGCAGTGGCAATGGCGAGGCAATCACTTACACGACTATGCCACTTGGCTGTCAATCTTTATTTCTACAGGTATTGAAAGAACGCACACAAAGTACATTAATATGCAACAACATTCAAGTTTTAATCTATGTAATCTGCCAATAGTCTACAATATAATACACCTATATATTATATATAAACGTAAAGAGAAATCTTTGTGGGGTACAACGATGTCTCTTTACGTATTCTTTTTTAGCATATTACGCGCACGGAGACATATGGAATTTCGCAATTTATATGCAGAAAGCTTATATTCAAAAATGAAGTAACAATTTCATTTCAATTGAATGAATTACGGTTGAAATTCGACTACTGAGCGATGACTAGTAAGATATAAATACAGTAACATAGTTAATTGTCTCCTGTAGTATAAACTTAGTTACCATATTTTTGCTATAAAAATTAACAAGTGCTGTGCGTATAAATTGTGTAGATGGTGTAAATCGGTCTCGGCGCGAATGTCGCGGTTAACGAGATACTCGGGGCCGGCTGCGATGTACGGCGGGGACGTATGTCACACCGACGTGATGCGACACGACGGGAACCGTGACGACACGCGACGAAACAAGATCACAACATACGGGCTTCGCGAAATTCTATTACATTAAAAACAACATTAAACGATCATAACTACTTCCCTTAACCTAACTTTATGAATTCATTAGTACGGCCGCTTGAATACATAATCGAATTCCTCAAAAATATTCGCGCAATGGCCGATTCGATCGTACCTGATAACGTCTATTTATGTTCACTCATTTCGCTCTACGAATATTTTCTAAACGTAGTTTCTATTCTACATAGTTCGCTTTAAAAGATTTTCTCAACCTAATATTGTTAGAAGAATTCTCGAAAAACTGTTTTCTCAGAACTACTTTGTATATTCGATCTCCCTTTTGTGTAAGTTTTGTATTAAAATCAAGCAAGACTTTGTGTCGGTTATTTAAAAATAGGAGGTAAACTTAATTATATAATTAAGTTCTGACCGTCCAGCATAGATATCATATAATCTTGGCAAAATTCCTAGTGCTTTAGTGGGCAATTAATGAACAAAGTTAGCAGTGCCTCGAATGCGGTATTGTGATTTATGCAAAGAGTTTAGCCGGCGAGCGCTGCCACATACAGTTTACATTCGCTTTCTCACTACATTTACAGCTGAATACGAACCAATGCCGTTATCTTGTGGAACTAGTTAGCTAATACTATACTAAACACTACGGCTACAGTAACATGAAATTAATCCAATTTCAAATAATGACCCAATTCGGTATAGTGTCGGCCCGCTTCGTGTACAATGTACGTCTATCAAATGTCTGTTAATACAACCTGTTATATTTATGACGTCAGTGGGAAGCAATTGAATTAATTTTCTTTTTAGTTGAAGTCAATATGATTATCAATGGGTAATTGATTGACAGTAGCAATAACGGGTTAACATAGATTCTAGTGTGCTTAGATGCATTGCTTGGTATAGTCCTTAGGGACTCGGACCTAAATAAATGGCTACTGCAAGGATTGATCGATGTTGTTGAACTGGCGCGGTCCATCTTTCGATGGTCTTCCATTCAATTCGGAAATAGTAGCAACAGTACTCACTCACTAATATATAAATTTTATTGTAGCTGCTTGTAATGTAACTTTTAAGAACACAAGTAAAAAACAACAATAGGCAGCATTTGCTATATTTTCCTTATGTAATACGGTAACGCAAATATTAGGAGATGTAATTAAACTACTCTAAACGGATTTCACCGCGGTTCATTTTTTTTACAAATTTCTAGAGATAAGTATTTCTAGAAAGTTGTAAAAAAAATTACATTTCGTGGCCTTGACGTTTTCATTGCTTTTTAGCGGCATTGGTCAGGAGATCACATGGTTCTTATTCGCTTATAGAATTTTTTATTTCCTGAGAAAAATAAATGGCGTCATGCGTATTAGCAATTCCAGGACTGCTTACGTATCTGCACATCATAAAATTAATAGTTTGTATTCATGAATGTCCCTTTAGGTGCTTATTTAATGGGTTTCTCGTGTGTGGTTTACCATCTAGTTAATATTTTTGAGTTAATGCAGTAAGTATATTAACATTAAAATATTTTAAGGACTGATGTAGAGATAATTTCTAAATACATTTCCTTTGTGTAGTAGTTGTATCTTTAAATAACATCGTAGCTGTGTTTCGTTTGCGAACGTAACGTAACACAGTTGATATTATCATAATATTATGTATATCTGTATCCCGGCGTCTCTTTGTTTATTCATGTTATAAGATATTATGAGATTTCCATTTTATTCATAGACGCGAATACTAGAAGCTTGCGGTATTCACGTAGAAATACTATTGTTCCCGGTATTCGGGTGAAATTTTTGTATAAAAGGATTTGTGCATACGTTAAACTAAACTAACATTTTGGTCATGATTCAATTGCCACTAAATAAAATATAATGTTAATCTTATGTGTTTTAGTTATATTTCTTGTGTAAAAATGAGGAATTATTTTTAATAGGCTGTATAAAGGAAGCATGAATGTTTAATCATTGCGGTCCCGAGTTCCGTTCAGAACATTTTAATTGAGACAATTTTTAATAACAGCACTGAGGTTAGACCTGTGGCCGAAAGAAAATTTAGACTCAACACTTCGCACTTTTAATGAAACAACTCTAATAGTGTTTAAGTAAGAGTTCAAATTGCCTAAGTTCTAAATTTCGAGATAAATCGTTGTTTTATTAAGAGTGCGACTTGTTAAGTGGGATTTAAACATAGCCAGCAAGTATAGCAAATATAGGGAAGACATAGCCCACTGGGCTATATTTTAATAAGCTCTTCAAATGTATTGACTGATCCTTTGCTGCTTTTTACTATTATTCTTTTTGAACTATTAACCAAGCCATGGCTCTCCGAGCGAAAACATCGTCGTAGGGTAAGTGGTTACGGTAACCTATGGGCGCTTGCAAATTTACTTTCACGTTATCAATTCCCAAAAAGTGTGTTGCTTTGTTGCTAGTACATAGATAAATACCAAACACTGGGTCCATTGGTAATAGCACATTTTTCTCCAAGGAACCTAGAATACCTATTCACCACAGAAACTCAATAAAAGATTGAAAGTGCCGTGGTTTCTTTTTCTAGTTTGAGCACAAACTTCGGTTTATTTGTTTACATGTCGCTCAGTTCGAGTTCCATTAGATATTATTATACAATAGTTGCTGCCTATAAATTGATTTTGTTCTTTTTGATTAACCTCTTTGTCGCGTGACATGTTTCGTTTTGTTTTTAATTAATAAAAGACTGCTTGTCATTGTTAATTAAATACAAAGCATAGAACTGCAAATCAGCATTACTTACCTTAATTAATTTCCAGTACAGCTACCGACATGAAATAGAATGCTGATAAAATTTGAATGACTTTTCAAGTCTTTAAAATGGATTATAATTGAAAAACAGCTAAACTTTATTTTATATTACACGTAATTAGTTTAATCAAATTATCTGTAGTTAACATTATATCTTACTACATTTTGCTTTTGGCTTCGCTCGCGTAAACGTAGCTTCTGTCAATTTTCTGTCTCTCGGGAACAATACTTTTTCTGGATAAAAGGTACTCTATGCCCTGTTATGTACCCTTGACATTGTATATGCGAAATTTCATGTTGATTGATCGTATAATTTAGGCGTGAAAGCGCAACACACAATTCGCATTTATAATATTAGTAGGGATTCGCATTTTTACCTAAGCAGCTTATAAAAGGTTGTAAATATAATTATTGAATGTAAACAATTGTCGTCACCTAGTCCCCGAGGTCATTTGATCAGCAAAGACGAAGTTGATGAAGGGCCGAGTTGTCTGCCGAGCGCGCGACGGTGGCGTGCCGGGAGCATCGAGCGTGGCGGGCGCGGTGCGGCCGGTCCCTCGCGAACCGATTTTCATAATAAAACCATCTCGCTAAATGGACCCGCACCAAATGTCGTCATTTCGCGTTCTCCCATAGCCCTCGCCAATTTGTTTTATACATTCTTTTGTTCTTATTCTCCGCGGAAAAATCATTGATTTCGGTCCGCCCATAGAAGAACAAAACAAATATTACAACTGTAGGAATTTTGCTATCATAGTGCTTGTTAGGCATTTTTATGTAACTAATATATGGTCCCACAGCATAAGTTGGCGCTTATGTTAACTGCAGATCGTAAGGCGCTAGGTTCGATTCTTAAGTCAGACATGTTATTGAAAAGACTATTTGAAAATTTTCTAACGTCTAAAAATGTCTGGAAGAGTGTAATAAGCTCGCTCCTTATTATGAAGGGCTATAAAACATATAGTAATATGAGCCCTGTATTAAACTGTCCCAGTTGGGCACGGGCCTCTTCTCAATATGAGAAGGGTTAGTCCAGCACACTGGTCCAGTGCGGATTAGCAGCGTACATATCTTCGAGAACAGTATGGAGAGCTCTCTAAACTAACAGATTTATTAACCATGTAATACACAAATAACTTCGAAAATTCATAGACGCGCGCCTTAGGATCGAACTCAAGACCTTTGCTTGGCAGTCCAACGGCCTCCCACGAGGCTATAGCTGCATTTTAAACTATAGCTGGCGTAATACACCTTTACTTACCTCCCCTAGATAACAAACATGTGTATTCGCATATATGTCAAAAGACTATAATTAACATTACATCACTATGAAAACTACTTTTCGTTCAAATCCTCCACAGTAAAACGTTTTCTTTGACATTGTCAATGAATATAAAATCGAACATTTAACTTTCTTCCTTTCCGACGCTATTTATTACCCGCTATGTTAAGCACTATTACCATTATAAAGAAGTGCAAAACGACTGTGAGATAGACCAGCCTTCCTGTAGAAAGAAAACCTAAAAAAATCTCGATAAATAGAACTTGATTTATTGTAAGTACATACCATCGACCAGACGATATTATTATCGAAATTACAACGTGCACATGATTTGACGAAGCGACTTGGTCGATGAAATAAAAGGGAATGAGTATGCTTTAGGCGTAAACAAAGTTACTTTTTCCGAAAGAACACAAAAATTATCCAACAAGCTTTCAGAGAAGCAGAGCAAAACAAGTAGGTACTTTCACTCAACAAATACTCAAAAACATTGGAAAAATTCGTGATCGTTATTTTGTTTCAAACATATCGACTTAAAAGTAGATAGGGATATCCTTGTCGCGGCAAAGTTACCTGAGGATAAAGAAAGTCTTGGGTATTGAGGTCGCCCTTAGAGAACCCTCGAGTTTTGAACGAGATCGCCTCGGGTACAAAGAACTGAGGTTTGTTTAACTTATGACAAAATATTACGTAAGCTTATTCATCTTTCATGATTAGTAATTGTGTTTAATAACGAAAATTTGTCAATAATAGGATATACAAGCGTGAGTCTATGATATATTATTGGTGAGGAAGGCATAGATATCATCATAATCATCCTAACTAATATTATAAATGTGGAAAAGAGTTTGTTTGTTTATTGCACTTACAAAAAGTTAAACTACTCGACTGGTCATCACGAAATTTCGCAAACACGTTGTCAAGGGTACAGAAAATGAAATAGGGTTTAGGTACCTTTCATCCAAAAAAAGAATTGTGCCCGAGGGATGGACAATTGAAATAACATACATTTAGGCGAGCGAAGCCGCGGGCATAATCTTGTTATAACAAACATAAAACGTAACATTTATGTTTTATGCATATTTTTTATGTATACCGCAGATGGATTGCATAATTAACAAAACTGCCATTATTTAAAATAGCCGAACCACGTTCAGGTGTATTGTCATTGCGCTACGATTTACTGAACTGCTACCCGAGTTTAGATGTGATGTTGAAAAGCATATCTGCAGTCATATCGGGTTTGGAATATATCACGCTACGCGAAAGTTAAAAAGGTATTGTGGTAAACAAGTTTTTTAGTATAGTAGAGGTGATTTCCATCCACATTTCGACAACTTTAGTTTTAGAACCGACGTTATACGATGCGAGCCTCATGCCGTTTATCAGGCACAATTCCAGACTTCGTGCTTCGAGTTTCTATTGAAAAGTGTCTGACTGAATAACGCGATTACACTTTGTACAATGTGGGAATAGAACTCGTATTCACATGATCACACGTATCTATTAATCCAACATGCCACGGGACCTACAAGGCATTCTATGTATTTATTTATTTATTTTACATCAAATAGAACGACTTGCGCCAATTACACTATTTAATCATTATTTATATCATAATAAAATATATATTTAAAATATAGCATTCACACATTCTGCTCACAGTACCTTATACATTCTAATAATAATAAACTATATATGAATATAATATAACTATGTTTATAATATACTAGCTTTTTACAGAGAATTAGTACGCATTCACACCTTAACTACTTGACCGATCATCATCAAATTTCTCATACACTTTGTCAGGAGAAACAGAAAAGAAGGGTAACTTTAACCCAGAAAAATATTACTGCTTCCGAGCCAAGCCGCATCCAAAGTTAGTTTATAATATTAGTAAGTCCTCCCCCTTGATTTGTATCTAGTTAATGAATACCTTCAATTGTTATATAAGGTATAGAACGAGTGTAACGCATATTAAAAGGAAAGAAAAGTCCCCACGGATTCCTGATTACGTAGTGGATACTTACATAATCCTAACTAATATAAAAGCGAATGTGAGTGTCTTTGTTTGTTTGTCACGCCTAACTATTTGACCAATCATCATGAAATTTACAATTTACGCATACACGTTGTCAGGTGTACAATAAGGACATCGGGTACCTTTTATCCAGAAAAAAGTACTGTTCCCGTGGGACAGAAATTTATTGATATAACTTACATTAACGTGAGCGATGTTGTTGGCAAAATATAGTATTATATAAATTAATTTTAGTATCACAAGATTTTCTATTTTTATAATTAAAAAACATAGACGTGGTATTTGTCTGCCTAACCTTACCGAAACAGCTTCGGTTGATTTGATAATATTTAAAACACAAACAACGCCTGCGGCTTTCTTTGATCTTAGCTACAGTGAAATTAACTTCACCCAAATTACTATTTAAATTATGTATTAAAGTTTTCGAGGAATTTTAATTAGCTATGCAAATATTAAAAACTATTGTCAAGTTTCTTTTGACAAAATAATTTCATTTCAAAATTTTCATTCGTGAAAAGTTACTATCATCTATTATGTATTATAATTATATTTTCTTGTATAATTTTATGTTTATAATTTCATTTTGGATGACTAATTACGTCTTTGAGCAAATCTATTATATTATAAATCTAATATTAAAAGTGGGTATCTTATGTGTAATTCATTTAAAGTTCCCATTTAACAAGTTTATTATAAAGTTTTTAATAAACTAATTATTATAAACATGCCTTTTGCCTCAGATGAACTGTCATCGATAAAAGATATTTCAGTCTGTCGCTATCAGGACAGATTTATTGAAGGCTCGCTTTCGGAAAAGCAGGCACAAAATGTTGAGCAAACTGTCAAATGTATGTCCACTGCTGTGATTAGCTGTCAGAATTAGCAACCAATCAAATCATTTGACATGAGTTGGATTTTGACACGTCGCTGATTAACCTTTCAGAAACTGGGTGTAGGACAAGATGACTCTAATAATAAAATGTAGCCTATGTTACTCGATGATAATATAGCTTTCTAATGGTGAAAGATCAAATCGGTTGATTAGTTATTAAAGCTAAATCCTTACAAACAAACAAAATATCAAACATTTCCTTTTATAATATTAGTATAGATAAAAGTTTTGATCTACAGAAACGCAGCGGCATACAGACGGCCAAACACAACAGATCTTCAGTTATGACTGGCATTCCAATCATTGACAGGTTAATGAGACTTTATGATTATTAGAAGGTATTGGAAATCAATTACCTAAACTTAATTACACTCGTAAAGTAACAAGAAATCGTTATCAAATAACGTGTGGCAGTTGTAAAATTAAGAGAACAATACTTCGAGCGTTGTGTGTGGACTATGCACGTCACATTTTTAATACATATTTTTATACTTTCGTGATGGCAAACAAGTACACAGCCCTACTGATAGTATGTTGTGAGTGTAGCCTATGCAAGCTTGCAAAACCAAGGTTATCATTTACACGTTGCGAACTACGCAAAGCGGAGGCCGCTGTACTTTTAGTAGGTATAATAACCAAGGAACTGTGTCTGTGCGAAAAGCACCTCTGTAGGAAGCTCTGAGAGAACCCTTTGACTGTCTAAACACAGTACACCGTAAGGTAGCTGTGCTCCTTTATAGGGTTGAGGTACAGAGTGCGTGTCACTGATGTACTTTCAGTTCCAGTGACCCACCCACCATACAATACAGTGACTTGGCACACCGTGGTAGGTTTAGTTGGTAATACTCGGGACGTTCCACCTTTCCCTCATTTCACCTCTCCGTTGACCTATTCCGCGGAGAGGTATGCGTCTATGTATTCCCCTAAGTTAAACAAAAAAAGAACAGTCAGCAGCATAGGTAGCTGGACATTAACCAAATTTGAACTTAAGAGTATTTCATGTATCAGAACTTGCTTATTATTGTCTATAGTAATGATTTCCTAATGCGGGAGCTGCCATTTATAAAAATAATTGTGTTTAAAATAACAGTCCTTTAATAGTAACTGTTGTAAAAGATGAGAAATTAACGTTATTGTGTATGATAAAGCAATTTAAAATATCACAAATATTTATCGAGTTATATCGCTGACTGTAACTACTTCAGTCAGATTCTTTTAAGGCTTGATCGTAAATATGAGGATAATTAAGAAGTTAAAAGTATACATTTGATTTTTGCAATGTACTAATTATCTTTAGCTAATACAATGCATTAATCAACCCTCAAGTGGCCAGTGTAAATTAAATTTCTAATTAAATATGTGCATTTTATCAACAACATCATCTATTTTTATAGTATGAATATTGTATTCATAAAATGAAAATAACAGTTGGTTAATAGTAATCAACTGCTATGTTTGCATATGAATATTTAATTCTGCGCTCTTTTAAATAACTAACCAGCGAGAGAGATTTCGCTTGCATAAAAAAATTATTTCTTGTTAATCCTTGAATGAACCATGTAGTCTGGGTAACCTACTTACCTCTTTCTGAAATTATTATAATACGTGCTAAGTGTATTGGTTTATCCTTTCTCTCCTTCCTGCACATGTAAAAGAAGCGACGGTACGATATCCTAACTAATATTACGAATGTGAGTTTGTTTGTTTGTTACACTTTCACGTCTTAACTACTCAACCGATTATCATGTAATTTCGCATACACGTTGTCAGAAGAAGGTACATTGGGTACCTTTCATTCAGAAAAAAGTACTGTTACTAATCTAACCTAACGTAACCTACATTTATGCGAGCAAAGCCGTGGGCAAAATCTAGTAAGTTTATAAGGTAACAATTAAAGAAAAAGAAAGTGGAAGGCGCTATATTTTCTGTGAAGTAGTTCTATGAACGCGTTGCTTAGTCTGCAGATTAGCATGAAACATACAGTTATATAGTACTTTATACCAAAATAACAGAGAATATACTCATGTCATCTATCTCATGTCAAATAAGAGTCAGGTTTACTATCCTGAATCTCATGCATGTATAAAGTTGTTACAGAAACAACTACACAAATACTAGCTTGCTATAAATGTACACACTGACAAACTGGAACTAATATGTCTGGGTAATGGACAGCCCTACCGTAGACGTATGAATCAGGGGACGGACCAAATAAACGGTCAAAACGGTTTGTCAATACGAGCCCGGGTAGCCATTAAACACTACATCGGTATTTGTATTTATTTTGCGAGTTTATAGTTTTCCTACACAGTATACAACACCACATTTTATGAGCTACATTCGAGGACAGATTGCCATTTTAAGTGCGTATCTTCACTATGAATAATTCATGATTGCGTGAAGGGTGTTCAGACACGGAAATAAAATTGTGCCTACAACTAAAATTATAATATTATATTGAAATTAAACTGCTATATACGGATTTTATCGCGTTGTTTATTTGACAATTTATTACAAAATTTTGAAAATTGTTACACTACTACTACTATTAAACTTTACTAATTTTTAAGCTATAAATTTATTATTACCTGACTGGCCCCCACATAAGATACATACGTACGTACAATTATAATTAATCTGGCTCCTGTACAGTTAAACGGGTATTTGGTCTGCTTTTATACTGACTGCCACGCCTGAGGTCGCGGGTTCGATTCCCGCACAATTCAAACATTTGTGTGCATGAACATGGATGTTTGTCTTGGTCTGGGTGTTTCTATGTATAATATGTATGTATTTACAAAAAAAAAAGTATCTATGTATGTTTATCCATTGTCTAGAACCCATAGTACAAGCTCTGCTTAGTTTGGGCTAGATGGTGTTGTGTGTATGTGGTAGAATATTATTATTATTATTATTATTATATCTAGCACTAAAATTTTACCCGTGGTTCCTTTGCGTTAATGAAGATTTTGTCAATCAATTTCTATCCCCCGGGATCAGTACTTTTTCTGAATGAAAGGTACCCTATGTCTTTTCCTGTATCCCTGACAACGTGTATGCGATGAATTTTCCTTCGCCGTTAAAGCAAACGATAATTAACTATTTCAAACGCACATAACTTCGAAAAGTCAGAGATGCGCGCTTTAGGTTCGAACTCGAGACCTCTGCGTGGCAGTCCAACGGTTTCCCATTAGGCTATCGCTGTTTTTTTAGGATTAGGATATAAATAATATTTATTCGCTTAAGATTTAACATATTACTGCAATTTATTGCTGATTTCAGCTAAAAGGCCTGTAATAATCATCATAAGAAAAATATATTTTATAATTGCAATAACTTTAGGATAAAGATTATTTTTTGACAAAGGCCTTTTTTATTTTCAAAATGCACCCACCAGTCTATATGTGCTCTGCATCTTATTCATATTCGGTTCACTAATTAATAATACTAAACGCTCAATGAGACGCAGATAAGGTATCATTTCTTGTGATCTTTCTAAAAAAGTATGCATACCAAGTAATAAATAAACCTTATTTAACTACGCACTCATCCTAAAACGATGGGAACGGTAGTGAATCGGTCACAAAACTCAAATTAACGACCATAATACAAAATACTAAATAGAAGCTTCTAATTCTATCACGTTGCTTTTTAGCGTTTGTCTTTATATGTCTTCTACTAGATTTTGCCCACCGCTTCCCTCGCGTATATAAAGGTTTGGTTAGGTAAGATATAGTCCTATTTTCTGGATAAAAGGTACCTTATATCCTATTCTAAACCCCTGACAAGGTGTATGTGAAATTTCATGATGATCGGCCGAGTAGTTACGGCGTGAAAGCGTATCAAACAAACAAAGTCACATTCGCATTTGTAATATTAGTTAGGATTAATACATTCAGTTGAAATAGCAATTTGCTACGTTTATTGACAATATTAATCAGTGGAACGTAAAAATTAAGTATGTATTACTCTGAACTTCATTTAAACTGTACACTGCAGTCAACCAGCCTGTAAATAAATACTGACAACAGCATATATATATATATATATATACCAGTAGCTATATCACCAAGCGCTATTAAAGAACAATATTTTAAAATCTGATTGGCCCAGAGACAAGCACGTTCTAACAAAAAACAACCAATCGCCAGCTTTATATTAGCATAGATATGCGGATATTTACTGAGATATTATGCGTTTATCCATATACTTATTAATCGATACGAATACAATACGAATTGGGATGTGATTAAACCAGTGTGGTGTTGTGCCAGCGGCAAGGTGACCATTTACACCATGCACGCAGTCAATGTATAAGTAAGTAAGTTTAGTAGCTAATTTAATATGTTCTGACTAGGCAGCGTCTTGAAAAAGGTGTTACGTTCTACTGAATAAAACCACACACACTCAGGATGCTTCCCTACTTAATACTTTAGGTTAATTCGTGATGGTGTCTATTTTGAACATTACAGTAAAATCAACAGTATTTAAAAAAAAATATAAGTTTATTTTTCACCAAACATAATTTTACTATTTCCCACAATGTGATATATCAAATCGTAGCAGCACTAGGTATATAACAATATATAACAAGTAGCGTATTATGAGGGGTGGACAGAAGCCTAAAATAAGGAAACCCTGTATTTCAGGTCTCCTGGACACCTTGTGGCTCCCGTGGCTTTGTGAGTGTTTGTTTTACTTCATAAGTATTTGGTTGGGATCCCTTCGTTTGGCATTCTTTGGGCCTCTCCAAGCGGCCAGTTGTGATAATATACAATTCAACTTAATGACTATGCTTAAAAAAATGATGCGTAAGCTGTTATGCTTAAATATAATTGGGACAAACAAAAGTATGTCATGTTATATTATGTCTTATAATTTTATGAAAATGGGTAGCGATATACATATGTATGTATATTTGATTGCACTAATAAGGTAACAACGGCATATTTGACTGAGAACTTTTTGTCCATGTGTACAAATTTGACAATTATTTATACTAATGGTACACGTTTCAAAAGTTCAAAAGAAACCGTTGTTATTCTCGCGCTGTCTATCTCTTTGTCCCGTTTCAAGTTGTTATTACCACGCAGTCTGCCTGTCTGTCCCTCTGTCAAAAGCCTATAAAATGTTCACTCATTTGAAGGACTCGTAGGCGGAATCTTTTGATCGTGTATCTCAGCACCCGAATCGTTAACAAACATAAATATTATATGACATGCTTAATAATAAAAAATTAAAATAAAACTCATAATTATTTTATACTTGCTGCAGCCCGCGGCTTCGCTATAATATAGTAATTTTTCTGGATAAGAGGTACCCTATCTCTTTTTCGTACTAATGTACGCCTAAGAACGAATATGCGAAATTTCATTATGATCAATCGAGTAGTTAAGGCGGTGTGAAAGCATTACAAATAAAGAAACTCACATTCACATTTATAATATTAGTTACAATAACAGCAACATCAGTCTAAAATATTTTTATTTTCGACATGATTTGAATTTGGATTTATCATGGATCATATTTTAACGTATGCCTGAAAATATTACAACGTTTTGCAGTTTTGTATCGTTAGAAATCGTTAAGAAACTAGAAATAGAGTGCTTCGTAAATTAAAGAATGCAGTGGCATGTCCATAGTAACATACCATTTTAGTTTATCGATCTTAAATGTCATAAGTTATTCCAAAGTTCAAACACGCGTTCAAGTATACTCGTAATATATTGGCTCATCCAGTATACCCCATAGCTAATATATCCGTGTATATTGCGTCGTGGCCAACCACAAGTCAGGGGTCACCTACATATTTCTTTGACCTGTAGACAGATAATATTTCAATTTCAGCGACTAATCTAGTCTGTCAGCCGTTGTTTATTTTTCAGCTAATGGTTTTGACTATATTTATTGGGCACTAAACTAATTAAAGTCTCGTTCATTTTTTAGCATGTAATATGTAACAGATAGTTACTGGACAGACCAACAGAGAAAAGTTAATTTATAAATACTGTCTATGATATTTTGCGCAGTATCAAGTACGGTAGGCCAAGAAAGGGTTTTTTTTTATACAACTAAGGTGGCAGACATGCAAACGGCCCACCTGATGGTAAGTGTTCACCGTAGCCTATGGACGCCTGCAACACCAGAAGCATCATTTGCGCGTTGCCGACGTTTTAGGAAAGGAAGTGGGAAGGAGAAGGAGCGGGAAGGGGAAAAGAGGGTGATTGGGCCTCCGGCACTCTTACTCACCAAACGAAACACAACAGTAGGAATACTGCTATCTCATGTCGATATTTTTGAGAGGGTAGTCCTTCTCTGGTCGAGCCGGCCTATTCATGCTGAAATCAGCGACCAATTATCGCAAAGGTTGACTTTTTTAAATTGACACATCACATGACGTAAATATAATACATGATAAAGAGAGCAATGGTTACTGTTATAATATTATTGCAAGGGGAAACCGACCTTGTTGTTTCATGACGTTCAAATGAACCTCAACCGTAGAGTGGTAGTCTATATATATAATAATAGCAGCACTGTATTAAACTGTCCCACTGCTGGGCATGGGCCTCTTCTCTGTGTGAAAAGATTTAGGCATTGGCCTAAACCTCTTCATTCACACATTGGTGGACATTGGTCCACCACGCTGGCCCAATGTGGGTTGGCAGACTTCACATATCTTCGAGAACATTATGAAGTATTGTCAGACGTGCAGCTTTCCTTACGATGCTTTCCTACAGGCAGCGTTAAAGCGAAGGGATATTTAACAATTTAATATGTACATAACTTTTAATGGCGTAAATCCTCGATGGCGTAGTGATTAGTGTAACCGACTGCCACGCCTGAGGTCACGGGTTCGATATCCGTACAAGTCAAACATTAATTGTGTGCATGTACATGCCTGTTTGTCTTGGTCTGGGTGTTTCTATGTATAATATGTATATATTTACAAAAAAGAAAGTATATATGTATGTTTATCCATTGTTTAGTATCTACCCATAGTACAAACTCTGCTTAGTTTGGGCTAGATGGTGTTGTGTGTATGTGATTGAATATTATTATTATATGCGCCTCGGGATCGAACTCGAGACCTCTGCGTGGCAGTCCAACGGTCGCCCACTAAGCTATCCGTGCTGTTATATAGTGTAACACAGGAAAGTACAAAATAAGCTAAACGCTTAATCTAACTCTTTCTCTATTTGTGATATATCATATTGATTTATTATTTACTCGATAACAGCACAAAAAATCAAGTATATATTAAAAGCAGAAAAAAAATTTTGAGACTGTTGTTACTGAGGTATTCATCGAGTATAACCTTCATAAAAGTCAAATATAATAGATTTCATGTCTCAAAACAATGGACTGGATACAACTGTGACTTTGAGGTATGTAACTCTAGGTATTAGGTTCATAATTTATTTGTATTCAACTCAATTGATATTTGAAGTTCAAACATCAAACAATAGGTTTTCGTAATACATGCCCTCGTACCAATAAATTATGTAATGTAAAAAACTCGTGCGTCTCGGCTCAAGGGTGTTCAACTGAAATAGAACAACCAACATGGGTCACGAGAAACGATTGCATTCACAGAACTTATGCATCGATGATGAGGGCAGTCCGGCAGCAAGGTTACTCTACAAACCACAGAACGTATGGCCTACACCTAGACGGCTACGTATTAGCCTCGAAAACACGTTAAATTTATTATTAGTTACCGGCAAACGTCCGCCTTCACGCGATACTGAGCGGCTAAATGACTTATGAATGAATTTGTATTTGTTTACTATGTAATACTGTTTGATACTAATTCTGACTGTAAGATAAGGAAATGGCTATTTAATTACGCGAAACAATCCGTACGGTACATACTTTTGAATTCTGTACACCATTCTTTAATATTGAATTGATTATGCAAGATAAGATGGCGTATAATAATGAGTCACAAAAGATCCAATGTTTATATTTAGGTCAATATGTGAGTGTGTCAAATTCAGGGCGCGTTAAGTGAATTTCTACAAAGGCGGCTAAACATTAGCATATCAATCAAAATTTCATAAAATAACATTCATTAAATGCGTGTCCCCCAGTAATAGGTGCAGGAATGTTTTGGTGGCGACCTTGCGGCTCTGAGGGCTATAGGCGTTCGTCACGTTATCTTCATAGCTGAGCTTTCATACCAGCTAAGTTATGTAAGGCTAACGCGAGATGTCACGCAGGCACGCACACTTGCCAAACAACTATTTTAAGCGTGCCTAATGTGGCCAGATGGCTGGCTTTTTGCGGGATTGTTTCTACTTAAATTATACAACTGAGCCTCAGACAGACAAATGTTCCGTATTACAAATGTACGAAAGATATGCTAGGGAACAATTATACGCATACGTAGTTCTGCGAGAATGTGTACATACGTTCTAAGAAAACTAACTATGTAAATATAAACTTGGTTATGTTGTTACGTCTTTATACTATCTATAGTGATATTTTTGTTTTACCTACATTGTAATAATTCAAATGTTTTTATAAATAGAGACCCAATAAAGAAAGACAAATATGAGCTCGTAGATGTATTCTTAAAAAAGTTCAACTGACTAAGTGAAATAAACGACCGTTAATAAATACTACCACAGCACTAAGAAATCTGTTTAAATAAATATTAGACCTATATCCTAGTATGTATTGTAAGTAAGCTAACTCGCAGCCCATAGCGTGTAAAGACTTCATACTAAATACAGAAAATTTCTTAGATGTAATAGAATTCTAGGTAATGATCGTGTTTCCGATTTATGGTTACTGCAACATTCACGGTGCTAATTCTTTCATATTTCCGTCAAACAAGCTTAAGCCTCAACGTTATTACGTAGCCACGGGTCGATGTAAATAAGTTTGATACTATCGGAAATCGTAAACTCCCGGGAAGGTCACTTTTGTCTACATTCCAACATTTACTTATTTTATTCGAAGAAAATCAGAACATTTTACCTAAGTATATTGAGCTGTTATACAGAAACCTACCTTTTAAGAACTTACATTAACTTGAAACTGTATTCCTATGGGGTTACCCTGCGGATTATTATTCATTTTTAACCCATGACATGTTGAATACTATAAGTACGAATGCCTTTCTCGTGAAAGTTTGACACCAATCGGATAAGATGTTTCCATGTAAAAAAGCTCTAACAAACAAACAAAACTTCTTTTTTGAACTTTGTTCTTTACTAAGCGTTGGACGTGAATTTCCCTCGGGAACTTTGTATATTTTTGGTTAAAAGTAGCTTGATTAACTGGCACAGTTATTCGACTGTGAAGTTTAACAAAAGTAAAATAAAAATGAAATGAGTTAAACAGCCATAAAACATAATTACAATAAATTAGAACTACTAAAATATTATTATATAGACATTATATAAAATATGACAGAATGTACACACTCTCCCTTTGAAAAACTTTGGCTAAATACAGAACTAGAAATCGATTGTATTGGCATTAGGTTCATGGCGGTAGTGCATTGGGCGGGAATCAAACCGACGACTTCTTTTTTTTTTTTTTTTTTTTTTTTTTAATTTATTTGCAGAAAACACTGTTAAAACGGTGTTACCAAAAATACATGTTTCAAGTGATTCTACCATAAGGCATGCAAATGTAAACATACAGTCATAGTTTATAACAAATTAAGATTGCCATTGAAATAAATATATAAAATTAGATAGTAAGATATTAATTATTAGAAAATTTAATATAGATATGTCAGTTATTACAATAATAATAATTAAATTATTTCAATGTCAATATGTACTATAATTATTTCAATACATCATCAATTAATTAAATATTATGTTATTTTAGATATGTCAGGTATAATTTATTTATTATTCTATTATTTGAGGTCATTATGAGGTCTTAGTTCGGAAATGTATCGTTTAAATATTCGTGTAAGTAATAGTAGCATTTATTAATTAAGAGGTTCTTAAGATTTTTCTTAAATGCAGCAGTATTCATCGCCCTTATTTCTTTGGGTAACTTATTAAAAATTACAGGTGCCATGTGAAATACACTTTTGTGCATTAAAGCGGTATAGGGGCGGCGCATACAGAGGCGAAATGCGTCACGTTGTCGCCTATTATTGGCTTCTGAGGCTAACGTGAATAAATTTTGATTGACCTTAACAAATATTGAGACCTCATATATATATAGGCTTGGGAGTGTTAAAATTTTGTATTTTAGGAAGAACGGCTTACAGGTTTCGATCGTTTGGAGTCCAAACATAGCTATTATGCACCGCTTCTGTGCTTTAAAAATTAATTCTATGTCAGTCGAATTTCCCCAAAGCCCCTCAGGACTGAAGCAACCAAACCATGATATGCAGTTAACAAAGTATCAATACTTGAAATCTTATTTAATTCGTGTAGCGCATATACTGATTTGTTTATATTTTTACATAGTACTTCGATCTGAGATTTCCAATTTAACTTGCTATCCACAGTAAGTCCGAGAAAGGTTGTCGTTTGCACTGCCGACACAGGTTCACCTTTATATATAATGCTAGGTGTGATAGCATTTGTACGCTGACTAAAATGCATTATTTTAGTTTTAGTTATGTTTGCCGTAAGATTATTAATGTCTAGCCATTTAATAATTGCATTAAGGGTACTGTTTATATCATGCTCATAAGATTTTCTATCATTACACTTAATTGCAACGGTACTGTCATCAGCAAAGAGCGTCATTGGGTTATAAGTCGCATTTGGAAGGTCATTGATATAGGTTATAAAAAGTAATGGACCCAATACACTTCCTTGTGGGACTCCGTATTGTATTTTACGTTCATTTGATAGGTATGTATCCTCCATCTTAGTTGTAAAATTAATTTTATTAATTTGTGTGTATTGAGTTCGGTTTTTGAGGTAAGATTCTATTAGTTTCAAAATATTGCCTCTTATACCATATGTCTCTAGCTTATATAGTAGGATGTCATGTATCACGTGATCAAAAGCTTGCGTCATATCCATATAGATGGCGCAGATTGGTATTCGCTTGTCGACATTGGACATTATAATTTCTAAAAATTCATATATAGCAAGGTTGATGCTTTTATTCTGTCTAAATCCTTTTTGCTCTTTAGCTAAAATGTTATGGGTTTCAAAATATTTAATAAATTCATTATATAAGTATTTTTCAATAATTTTTGAGAAAACTGATATTAGAGCAATAGGTCTATAATTATTTATGTTTTCTTTACACTCTTTTTTGTGAATTGGCTTAATTATTGCAACTTTTAGTTTTTCGGGGTACACCCCAGCTTCTATAGATAGGTTTAAAATGTAGCTAAGAGGTTGTGAGATACTTTCTGTTACTAACTTAATTATTTTGGTGCAGACATCGTCATAACCTACACTATTAGTGTTTTTTAAACCTTTTATAATTTGTTTTATATCGTCTGGCAGACATGGTTTCACAAATATAGAGTTAGGTCTAGATGTTAGGTATTGCTTATATTGATTCTTAAGCATAGTATTAATGGGTGTTATCTTATCTACAAAATAATTATTGAATTCATTTGATATGTCATACGGATTTGTCACAATATTATTATTAAATTTAATACATGGTATCGATTCTACTGGCCTATTTTGCTTTGCGGCGTTTATAGTTTGCCATACAGCTTTTGCCTTATTACTAGAATTTATTATACTATAATTATTTTGCGCTCGTTGGGTTAAAGCGACAATTTTTTTTAGTCTTTTGGTGTATTGCATCAATTTTGATTTGTTGTCTACACTTGGGTTTTTTCTATATTTCCACAGTAATTCGCGCTTCTTAACACTACAAGTCCTAATACCCCGTGAAATCCACTTGGGTTTTTTGTGGTTATGTATGGTTATAGTTCTGTGGGGAAAGCAAAGATTATAAAATAACTTAAATGTATCAATGAAAATATTATATGCTATGTTTGGAACACAAGTACTATACATATCTGCAAAACTCATTTGGCCTATACAGTATTTAAATTTTGCCTGGTTTTCCATACTAAAATCCCGTCGCCTGATTTTCCAGTGCTTAATTAAACAAATATTTCTTACGTGACATTTCAGCAATTGTGCAGTGTGGTCAGACAGTGCTAACTCAATTACTTCTGACTTACATTTTTCCCAAAGTTATGGGCAAAGTTGTCTATACATGTTTTGCTTACATGTCTTGTAGGTTCTTTTAATTGTAATTTTAAATTATAATTTAGTAGCAAACATTCAAATTCAGTTGTTAATTTATTTCTAATTAGGACATTAATATTATAGTCTCCAGCAATAACAATATAATGCTTATGATAGTGTTTAGAAATAAACATTAGGACCTTGTGCAATTTATCAAAAAATAATTCTAAATTACTAGCTAAGGGTACTCTATAGACACAGACAATAATAATGTTATAGTCCGTTAGCTCAATAGCACAACACTCAAAAGCTGAACAGATTGAATATCCTGTTAGGGCTGATATTTCTTTGCAGATAAGCCCTTTTTTAACAAAAATACAAGACCCACCCCGTTTTGAATCAGCTCTAGAGTAACATGATACTAAGTTATAGTTAGGAATCAAACAAGAGTTCTCATGCCCAGACATCATGAAGTGCTCGGTAAGACAAATAACATCAACATCAGATTTTTTCCTGATAATTCCTGTATACAAACTGTCAATAAATGTGACTTTGTCCGCAGCCCAGCAATATTTTGGTGCAGAATATTTAAATATTTAGGGGCGAAAAAAGGATTGAGATTCTGCAAATTCTTCATGTGATAGATTTTCTTTTACACTGTTTGTATTTTCTTGTTTAATTGCCAAAAGCAGGTCAAAGAGATCACCAAATAAAGTCCTCATACCACGATTATTTAATGATCCTGAGCGTGTATACAAAGTATGGTGATAACTTAAATTCAAGTTAGAGTCTAAAAGATAGGCATGCTCATGTGTGATAGTGTCCATGTATAACATATTATTAAATACCTCCAGTCTAGTGTTAAACAAATTATTGGAATTATAATAGTAATTAAATTTAAATGTCGGTAAAGTAATTATAATATTAGTATTTTTTATGTCCTGTAGTATATATCTAATGTCAGTTATTATATCATAATAGTTGTGAGTCTTTTTGAAGTCTTCCTCGCCAACCATAATTATGCAAAAGTCATTAAATGTAAAATTTGACACTTTACTTTGTATATCCTTTAAGAGAGATTTTATTCCAACATTTGGTGTGAGATAGTGACATATATGATAGTTTTTAAGGAAGTATTCTTCTGCTAAGGCTAATACATTATTGGTTTTATTTGCACTAATGATGCAGAGTTTATTTTTTCTAACTATGGTCTGTGAATAAGACATTCTATTAGATATTTTTTCCACATTAATCTTGACAGGTAGCGCCATCTGCGGACTGGAATGTTGTACTACAGTATTTTGCTCATCGCCTTGCTCTTTAAAATTTTCATTTGATATGGCAAAATCTGTTTGGGTTTGCTTATTACGCCGTAATTTTTTCGCTTGATTTGAGCATTTTTTAGGAGTTTTGAGTGGGAATTGGGTTGGACTTGACACAATTTGTTTGTAAATAGAATTTTTGCGGGTCAGATTTTGGTTCTCCTTTTTTAGCACCTCATTTTCTAGTATTAATGAATCTATTTCGCTATCTGCACTCAATAGTTTTGTAGTAAGGCCATCAATTTGTTTTCTCAGCTCGGCGACAATGTCGACATCTTCATCCTCCGATATATCGGGAACGCTATGCATGGTGCCATCTAGAGTGTGATTGTTGAAACTATCATCCAAGTTCGTAGCGGAGTGCGCTCGCGCACGTCTTAACGTAATATTTTCTGTTTGGTCCATCGTTGTAGCGGGCTAGTAGTTCTGTTATAATCCGTTAGATAGTGTGATGACAAATGTTTTTGTTTGTATCATAAGTCCCAAATGATTCACAAAAAGTGGAACGTTTAACAGGATTTGAACCTGAGCAGACGCTACGCTGTTGCCGCGCAATCTCAGTCTGTCGTTTACCCAGCGCGCCACGACTACTTAGTGTACAGGAACTAAATGGAGGTTCGCTCTCCATCGCAAGTTCAATAATATAATAATAATAATATAATATTCTATCACATACACACAACACCATCTAGCCCAAACTAAGCAGAGCTTGTACTATGGGTACTAGACAATGGATAAACATAAATATACCTATACTTTTTTTTGTAAATACATACATAATAGACATAATTATTGCCTTAACCATTGACTTAAGTCACTTGTGCAGCCGTTTCTATTTACACACATATGTTGAACTGAGTTAAACATACGTGTTAAAGTGAACCTTTTGTTTCCTTTCACTTATGAACTTTGATATAATCTTATCCTAATTTAATATTATAAATGCAATTGTGAGTTTGTTTATTTATTTGTTACACTTTCATGCCTTAACTACTCGAACGATCATCATAAAATTTCGTACACATGTTGTCAGGGTTACAGAAAACGTCAAAACGTCATAGGGTACTGTTCCTGAAGAATATTAATTTGTTGGCATAATCTATTTTAATGCGAGTGAAGCCGTGGACAAAATCTAGTTTAGTATAAACCTAAAACAGAAGGTAACTTAAAAAAAAATGTATTTGTAATTTATAGGTATACCTACAATGTACTGCTTTTATGTGTGTTTATCAATACTAGTGTTCGCCCACTAGGCGAAAATCGACCTATATCATTATTAAAAAATTGAGGGAAACATACATATATTTATATTTATTTTAGGCAAAAATATAGCTGATACCAAATTATTTTATTTTGATTACACTAACACCTGTTCATGATTACTGAGAAAAGAAAAAAAAACGGTTGGTAAATAGAGTAGAAAAAGGTACTGATCTGTTATCTATATTGCAATTAATAATAGCGTTGTGGCCTAAAATTAGTATTGTAAAGAATAAAGAATATGGTTATTTGTATGAATAATAACTATAACGATCTTCTTTATTCTTATCAATAAAACTTTTAGGCCATTGCGCTATTATTAATTGTAATATATTTAACATATGTATGTATTCTGTGGTGATAGTATATAATATGTAAGATAATAGTATTGCGATAAAATGAAAGCATCTGGTAGCTCAACGATATATACAGGAAATTAATGGATTACTAGACTCATAGTAACCAATTAATTCCAAGTTAATTAATTACACTTTTGGGAAGGTAGTATACGAAAGAAATGTTGTTGTTTACATTTAATTACATTATATTCGAGTAGTCCCTTGTTACTATAGAATATCGATTTTCAACGTCTCGTGTGTGAAACGTGATACTTTACGCACGTTACGTTTTGAAGGTATTTCTATATTATTTCTATAGATTTATGAAAGAGTTTGTAACGGTATAATACACTTACATTCCCTAGCTGTGTTTTAAGGTTACACAGAATATAATAAATATGGGCGCACATATTGTTGTTTACCGACCACTTTTCGAAAGTTCTGTGTTGCTAGTGTAAAGTTTTAAATAAAAACACTACAACATCTTGTTCTATCCGGAAATGCAACTTGATACATCACGATCGACCGTAAACATAAACGCAGCCACCGGGACCAACATGGTTAACACAATAAAACATATATTTGCTCTTAAATTATCGGAATTTCAATGATTTTGGCTCGATGAGTTTGATCGGCTCGATAGTATTTAAAATCTTCATATTGCTGTGTGAAATGTGGGTATGCTACGTATCTGACCTTTAAGATACCATTACCTTATAAGAGTGATAATATGATGAAACATATGATATACATTTCGTTATTAAACGAAAATGGCAACATGAAACCATAGATTAATAGTCAACTTTATAAATTGCATATACGAAGCTTGCACTCAATCTAATATATTAATAATAATTATAATATTATATAATCTAATATAACTGTATTGAAGTATTACTACAGTTTACAGGACGCCGAGTTTAGCTCAGTAAAGTGCGATCTCAACTAGTTCAGTTGTTAAGACACGTTATGTAGCGTTAACAAGTCCGCTACAGAAACTCGTAGAGCGCTACGGCAATTCGTAGCCCGCTCCAATTCGTAGATCGTAGACCGCTCAAGTTTGATGATTTCCGTAGTCTTTGAATGGATCCATTCATAAAGTCTTAGTATGAAAATCGGTAGTATAGAATATTGCATGGCATGGTTTATTAGAGATGAAAGTAATAACTATATTATTTTCAAACACGATGTAAAAATTGTTATTGAATAAATGAATATGAATATCCGTACCAAGGGATAAGTAATAGCAAGAATAAGTTATTCCTGCCTCTAGGGCGTTGTTTAAAACACAAAACCAAATAATAATATTCTATCACATACACATAACACCATCTAGCCCAAACTAAGCAGAGCTTGAACTATGGGTACTAGACAATGGATAAACATACATATGTATATACTTTTTTTTTTGTAAATACATACATATTATACATAGTTCACGCACACAAATGTTTGACTTGTGCGGGAATCGAACCCGCGACCTTAGGCGTGGCAATCGGTTACACTAACCACTACGCCATCGAGTCGTCTAAATGCATTTAAGTGTGAATGCTTAATTTGTAGGTTCCCCTATTTTAGACGAAATATGTCCACTGTTGGACATAACACATCTCCTCTTATTCTAAAAAGGCTTATATTGAACGACTACTATTCGAATTATAACTTAATGAAAACGTTCAACGAGTAGCCGTAAATTTCTTGTCTACGTTCTCCTTTATTCCTTTCCAAAAATGACAACTACAGGTAATATCAACACCATAATAATTTAACATTGACACTTTGTGATCCAAAACGCTTTTTTATTTTTATGCTTTATAGTGATACACCTATTTATAGTGATACACCTATATAGCAGCGATAGCTCAGTGGGGAGACCAACAGACTGCAATGCAGAGGGTCTCGGGTTCGAACCCACGTCGCGCACCTCTGACTTTCGGAAGTTATATGACTTTTCGAAATTATGTGCGTATTTGGTTATTTGACAATTATCGCCTGCTCCGTGCCTCGGAGAGCACGTTAAGCCGTTGGTCCCGGCTGCCATGAACATCTATGGCAGTCGTTATTGGGAAAGTCAGTACCCTCTAATATCCTGACTCTGGTCTAGCCTTAGGGTATCATTAGCCTTCGGGTTGCGGAGGTCAGGTGGCAGCCGCTCTGTGTAAAAACTGATATCCAGTCAAATCCGGTTAGACCAGAAAAGCCGACCCCAAGTGACTTGGGAATAATAAAGGCTAAGAGAGAAGATAGTGATACACCTATACTTGACTTGATAGGCGTGATGATATCCTACACAATATTTACGTTTCAAAAAGCACTGCGCAATGTAAACAATGCGTGTTATTATCCGACTAACGCGCTCCACCCATCGTCAATTTGTTTGTCAAGCCTGGAACGCGACCGCTAAGTGTGAACACTTGTATTCCTAAATTATGCACAAACGGAATGAAGATGTATTGTACTGTTCTAATAGCATTCATTAATTATCTACCTTTTCATTCGAGTGGATCATCCGCAAACAAATAACCACACTAATTAAACAGTTATGCATATGTTGCCTATATAAAATATTATCGCGTAGAGAAATTATTCCGCCAGTCATTGCAAAATTTGAGAAACTTTCATATTTCGTAGAGGTTTAAGTAGCCGCTTTCCCATTGCTACTACGTGAAGTTTAGTAGCTCCAAATCCAACATGCGACAAAAAATGTGTTATCCACAAATGGTTATTCCGAGTCAAGTGAGTTTTTTTTCGTTGTTTGAATGATTGAAAAATCAACACCAAACAGAAATTATAAATGCCATTTGAATAAAAAAAGAATTTTAATATGTTCTAATTAATAATAACACAGCGACAAACATGTGGAATCGGGGTACACTATCTTAAGCAGATGAACTAGCACGACGACAACGTACTGTTATCAACAAAGTCTGAACAATAAAACTAAATATGACTTTACCAAACCCGAATCTCAAATCCGGAATCTCACATCGTCCGTAAACGCAAACTTTTGTTCAGCATCAACGAGATATCAGAACATTACAATACGTTCAACATCACAAGTTGTTTTCACTGACAACATTGTAAGTTAACCGAGGACCATACCTCAGCCATATATCATCACAGACAATATACAATGTCCATGGCTTTTACGAGCGCAGAAGCAAAATAATTTAACACAATAATAAATTAATTTTCATGTGAATTCTTTAAAAGCCTCATGTAAAAGCAATTATAATTGGAATTATGTGGTAATAAAATCCGCAGCAACCAATATGTTTCGACAGCCAACAAATATCGAATAAAATATCACTGACAGCACGATTATAAGATTTACGTTATAGATTAAATACATATGCCTCGGTTGTGCAGCGGTAGTGTATGCGGTTGCTATGCTTAAGATCTCAAGTTCTATTACCGAGTCGAGCGAGTGTTATAAAATAATATTCTGGCCACCTCCTGGGGCCCGTGGCATAAATTTCACTAATATTTGCATGTGACTGTGAGGTCCTAGATTTAATTTCCAGGTAGGACAAAGTGTTATTGGGTTTCTCTGACAAGAAAATCTCAGACATTAAAAGTTACCTGGCATCATTTGTGTGTAATACATCTCTGCTTACCCTTCGGGGATACAGGCGTGAGACTGTACGTATTAAATACATAAACGTTTGTTTGAAATGTTGACGAATGTGTGCGTTGAGTAACTGCTATTACTGCCAAGTTCGCACGACTCCGGATATCTCAGTGACAACGTTTTCATTACAAACACGTTACTGTCAACTCCGCACGATGAAACGATGTCACTAACTATCTGTTAGCAATTTTCTCAATTTACCTACAAAGTTTTACTGACTTTACTTATACGACCCTACCCACATTAAAGCTCAAATTTAGTATTAATTCGGGGGCCAATGTTTTTAACTTACCATTTAGAATGACATAGAAAGTTAAGTTTGGACCCTGTCGAGGGTTTTGCAGATAGTTGAGTGCGTAAGTTTATTTTCTATTTAATTAATTAATTTGTTGGTAATTGAATTTGTATAAAATACCTACTATGAAGATATAACCTAAAAGACCGCGGCAAAATGTAGTATAGAAACGTAATAAAATCTATTTTCACCTAGGCTACGCCAGAGATAAGTATGCGCTTAAATTACGTGCGATTCTGAGGTCTCCTGGTCGATTTCCAGAGGGGGCGAACCGTTATTGGATATTCTTAAAAGTCGTCCTCTTCATGAGATCTATGTATAACTTAGCTATCAAAATGTATATAGTATAACTACTATAACTCAAACTCATCCTATATGAGTTTACCCCGAGGCTATATCAGGAATGCAAATAAATAAAAACATAAGCATTTGACTGCAATTCTTCACAACAAAAGGTTATCGACTACAAAGAAAGCTATACGATCATAATATTGTCGGCATTAGAATATCGGTTGTAAAAAATATAGGTAGAATGTTTGAAATATTTCTCCGTGCAATAACGACGCTTGACGAATGAAAGCAACCTAAATAATAATTTAAAAACGGAATACCTCTAACAATTCCAAAAATAAAATATAAAATTCCTTTAAGTTTCTCGTCAAGATCAAATTCATTACTTTTTCCGCGCAGATGGAAAAATATCTCAAGTGACAAATAATCCCTAAGAATAAACCACGGAATAAACAATAGAACGAACAAAGGATTCGTATAACAATAATGCCCAACGTATAAATTTACTAAATTCGCTTAATTTATAGTAATAGTTCATGAATATTGAAGACTTTTCGTTTTGATTAGCTATTCAGTTTAAAATAAAAGCGCAATTTACTACCAGCGCTAACCATAAAATATACCGACGGGTCGAAATTATTTTGTGAACGGCTTTTTGTTGCTGTAGGAAACTTTGTCGATAAATAAACTTGCAGGTAACCCTCTGATGTGGTTTTGAACACTTCGTCAAAAGGACCCCAAAAGTATCGAATGAAAGGACACATTGAAATGTAAATAAGTAAGTTTCACTAGCTTACTTTTACTACGGAAAGTAACTATTCAGTAATGGTCATTAAGAATTTATTAAATTTGTTCGTATTAATAGTTTATTTCTATTCATTCTTAATAAATATTGTTAACATGGTAAGTTGACCAAGATCCTTAGTATGCTCATTGATTTAAACTAGGATAAACCTGTGTTTCAGGACATCACTTGACAACTTTATTTTATACTAGCGCATTATTAATATAAATATGTACAGTCTAGTACTTCTAGTAGTCTAGTAGTACTTTATTGTATCTATGACTAAAGGTGTTTAGAAAGTAATCCATCCATCCAAAACTTAAGTGCTTTGCACTTGTCGGTATAGCAATATCCATCTTTCTCTTTCCAATGCGATCTCTTTCAGTTCCTTAAAAGTTTCAACTGTCACAACTTCTTTCAGTTGATCGGTGTACCTTCTTCTTGGTCTTCCTCTCTTCCTTCTTGCTTCTATCTTACCTTCCATTTTGTTTGTGATAAAATTATCATGTCGAATTAGGTGTGCTATCATTTTACCCCTTCTGTTTACGTCAAATTTCACGTTTTTCATTTACTCTTGTCAATATTTCTGTATTAGTAACTTTTGCTGTCCAGGGCACTTTCTCCATTCGACGCCAGCACCACATCTCAAAAGCTTCCAACCTTTTCCGGTCTCTCTGTCTTAGTCCACGTTTTGCAAGCGTATAGGGCAATGCTCCAGATATAAGATTTAATTAGTTTTCCCGGATATCTGTACTAATTTTTGAAGTGAATAGATGTTTCTTTTTGTGGAAGGTTTGTTTTGCAATCGCTTTTCTAATTTTTATGTCGTCTTGTATCTTCTGTTATTACACTACCTAGATATTTAAATTGTTTTACTTGTTCTATTGGGTTATGGTAAATTTTGATAGGGTGTATTATTTTATGCGGAAATTTAAATGTCACGAGGACTTTAGTTTTACTAATGTTTATTTACATATGAAAAAATTAGAAAAACTGTATTCATTTTGTTAAGCAGGTTTTCGCGGTCGTCTCTAGTATTCCCAAGTGCTGCAATATCATCCGCAGATCTTACAAAAAGGATTCGTTTGCCATCTATGCTGATGACCTCGTGGGTGTCTTCCAATATATTTTGTACGGCTGCTTTAATAAAAATATTAAATATAAGTGGAGGCAAAGAGCATCCTTGTCTTATACCTTGTTTTATTTCTGTAAATTCTTTGTGATCATTTATTTCTATAAATGTTTCTTGATTTCTGTATAATTCATATATTAATCTCCTTTCTTTAAAATCAATATCAGCCTGTTTGAATAGCTCCATCATTCTTTTCCACTTCACTTTATCGAATGTTCTAGATCTATAAAGGCTACATATGTATGAATATCCAGATCAACTCTTCTTTCTAGAATCTTCCGTAAAGCAAAAATCCCTTCTCTTGTTCCTTTATTCCTTCTAAAACCAAATAAAATTAATCATTACCTAACTTAAATTCTGTTTTTTGTCTGATTCTATATTGTATAATCTTTAGGATAATTTTTGATGCCTCAGATACAAGACTTAATGTTCTATGTTTTCACATTTTGTGGTATTGTGTTTCTTAGGTAGAGTTATGGTTTTAGTGGTTTTAAAGTCAGAAGGCAGTTCACCTGCGTCATATGTAATTTTGGTCATATTAAAAATTTCGTTCTTGATCTCATTATTAGCTTCCTTTATTAACTCTATGAACTTATGATCGTTTCCTTCTGCTTTCCCGAGTTGAAGTTCCTGCAAAGCTTTGTCAAATTCGGATCTTATTATTTCGAGCCCTAATCTATCCAAGTCTACTTCTGCTTCATTTTCTAAATCATTTTCATCCAAACCTTCCCCATTATATATCATATATATTTATATATATATAATAGGAAGTAATATACAACTTTAAATTTACTTTCAATATCATTTTATGACTTCTAGCAGTTTTTCTGTGTCCGTATAATTCAATATTACTAGGTAATCCATTAACATGATACTACATTTTTTATAACTAACATTATATATATTTAATATTTTATTTAACTTGTTATATAAATACGGTCCTAAGAATGCGTAGAATTTATTGACAAATGCGTGTCTGGTTTGAGACTTTGTACAAACTAAGTCTTTTCTTCTCTTATCTAAGACCAGGGAAAACGGGATTTCAGTGTGCTGTTTAAGTATAGTGAGCATAGTAAATAATTGACAAATGGGTAGTACCTTGCAAGCGGTGTTAAGCTGATGTGTGGGAAACAAGAATGGGCGACGTGTGGCTACCTTAATAACAGCTCTTTGAGCTCGCTCTAGGGCAGGAGAATTGATTTGGCTGCTCCACCCCTACTAAAGGTAATATCACGACTAAATTGTTTGTAACACGCGTTAGTGTGCATGCTGTCTAACTCATTTAGTGTGGGCCAGGTGATTAATGAAATGGTAAAATGCAATAAGCGATAGAATGGCAATAAAAAGATGATTAAAATTTTAAATTTTGCTCTTAAATATAGATATCTTCTCTGGTACGTCGAACATGTACGACGTACCAGACGTTATGTATAGCCATTGAGTACTAACTACTATTCTTTCTTATTAATTATTTTAACCTAGTCAATCTCGTATTAGAATTAAGTACCTGCGTCACTAAACCAATGGATGGTAACAAAATCTATTGTTACTCTATCGCAGGACCATATATTATTATTATATTATGCGTTTTTCGTATCCATTGAGCAATCACCGCTTAAATTAAAAGTTTCAACTGACGAACTTTATGAACGAATATTTTAAATATGAAAAACTAAACTAAAATTTGAAACGCAAATGAACAAAAAGGCTTACTCTCGGTCATTCATTACCCTTGGTTTACAAAGGATCATCTCAAAATTCAGCGCCATGCATAAAGTTTTTCACTCGGAACGATTTTATTATTAATATATACGAGTGAGTAGGCACTGAGCGGGCGTCGTGATGAATGCCGAACATAAAGAAATGGTCTGTAAAAAGCGTGCTTACGGGAAATTTAAAAGGGACTTTAACTGCTCGCGCGTTTACGAACAAACATTCGACGGGAAAGCAAACGTGTTGACCCTGTTTAACGTTAAATAGGTCAATTATAAACATTGTTTCCCAGATTTATTCCTTTATCCTAATCGGGTTAGGAACGAATAAATATTCACTGCAGCATTCATAGTAATCTTCACCAAATTAGATTGGTTATATCCACCTGTTTGGATAAAATGAGACGAGTTTTCGAGACACTTGAAATACATTTCATTATTCTAAACATAAATGGTTGCCAGTAGAAATGCAGAAAAATAATGCAATTCGTGTTTTCTTTTTGTTTGTATTCTGTTTATATGTTGCGAATGGCTTTGTTTTGGTGCAGGACGTTGACCTCTGTCCGTCACTATGTCTACCTACCAAAGACAATCTAAATAGGGGATGTGGATAAATCCGCAAAGCACAGAAAGTGAAAAGTACAACAATATTAATAGAAAATACTTCAGTTTTATATAGCTGAGATGATTGTTGTTCTTTGCTGGCGCTTGGGTCCACGGCCGGTGTAATTTGGTCAAACGTCAAGCACCTAAAAGTAAATGCATGATCGCATTAATATTCATTACGTATTATAGAAATATATATACCATGCAACACGAAACTTAAAAACTTACTAAGTTTTACTTACAACAAAATTTACGGTTACGCCAAAACATATTACCGTTACAATTGACAGGCATATTCGTGTTTATATGACAGAAGCGAGCTTCTCCCTGCTACTAAAATTATTCTGATTAAAAACTAAATAGTCCCTGAAATAATAATAATTCTAGTAGTACGTACAGTGAATATTACTGAATATAAATCTACCTAGCTGAAGCAGGCGTAAGCCTATGTGTATATTATGTAAATATGATATAGATTTAATAAAATATATTTCTGTAAAAATATATTACGTGAACATTGTTCTTCATTACTTTAAAAATGTCTATACAGCAATGTAAAAAAAAGAAAAGGTATTAAAGATGGGCTTAAAGGAGAGGAATGGGACAGGAAGGCAGGTGAGTATTTAACAGCCTCGATGTGTAGTGGTTAGTGTAACCAACTGCCACGCCTGAGGCGACCTCAAATCAAACCCTGCCAGGTTCAATTCCCGCACAAGTCAAACATATTTTGTGTGCATGAACATGGATGTCTGTCTTGGTCTAGGTGTTTCTATGTATAATATGTAAGTATTTAAAAAAAAGAAGTATATATGTATATAGTCTAGTACCCATAGTAAAAGCTCTGCTTAGTTTGGGCTAGATGGTGTTGTGTGTATGTGCAGAATATTATTAGTATCATTACGAAACTCACTGAACGAAAAACGAAATTAACGTTTATTAGATTAACATTTTCAAATTAAACCACTTTATTTGGAATTTAAACGCGATAAAATCCGTTTCAAGTTAATTCAATTTATAACATTCGCGTAAACATAAGAGAATATTATGTAGATCAAAATTTTCTTTCTTATTTTAGTCTCACTTGCAATCGAGAAAGAAATCCACAGAAAGAGGCGTTCGGCAGGGATGCATTCTATCACCAAAAATGTTTAACTTGTACGGAGAATACATTATGAGAAGAACACTCGAGGGCTGGGAAGTTGGCATTATTGTAGGTGGGCATAAAATAAACAACTTGAGATACGCAGATGACACGAGCATAATTGCATCTAGTGAAGAGGAGTTACCTGCGCTCTTTACAAGGATACAAAAAGGAAGCGTTAGACACGGCCTAAAAATCAACGTTTCAAAACCCAAAATAATGTTGGCAGATGGGGGACGCAAACTCCTTCCTTCATTAGCCTTCCAAGACTATGAAGAAGTGGATCAATTTGTTTACCTGGGTTCCCTCATTACGAAAGACGGCGGTTGTACTAATGAGCTGAGCAGTCATATAGGAGTGGCTAAAAGTGCAATGTCAAGCCTTGAGAAAATTTGGAGGAACAACAAGGGTACGTCAACTATTTTTCTGCACGGAGCTGAAACCTGGTGCCTCAAAAGTAAAGACATAAGTAAAATAAGCCCTTTCAAAATGTACTGCTGGAGACGAATGCTAAATGTACCATGGACAGTCATGAGAACAAACGTATCAATTTTACAAGAGCTCCACATCAAAAAGGACTCACCTCTCTATGCCGAGAACGTCAAATAAGTATCTTTGGACATATAATGCGGTCATCCAGCATAAGTCGAAGAAGCAGTTAATCGTGGGACAAATGCAGGGGAAGCGCTCCAGGGGCCGAACTCCAGTACGATGGTGCAAAAGTATTGTAGAGGCAACAGGAGAAACTCTACATTGAACTGGCGCAAGACAGAAGAAAACGGAGACGGATAGTATATGGTCACGATCCTCATGGGAACGACAAAGAAGAAGATCAATCGAGTCGGTTTACTTCAGTTAGTACGTTAGTTTACGGCTGAATATTATGTTTGCACAGTTAAACTTGGTTTAGATTCTTATTCTCTTTTTTTTATTCTCTCCCTCTAGGCCTCAGTTGCGGGCAACTTTTAGTAGAACACAATTGACACACACAAGTCAAGTCAAGGCGTACTGCCTTGACTCAGAAGAATCGTTGGTGGATCGAATAAATAATGATGCCTCTAAATGGGCATCGAACACTTACCACTCACTGCGGCAGCAGCAGCGAGGCGACCTTATATTCGTTGCACCATCCGCGCAGTAAAATATTTAAGAGAGAAAATGTTAGGCTTTCTTCTTACGTAATATTTTCTTTTATTCTTATGCCCGTCAAGGTAGCAATTGTTCTTGTATTGACTTCGACGACGTCTGAAAATGCCTTCATGTTGTAACTACTTTAAACATGTTAAATATAGTACTATAATTAACACGATGCAAACAATTTGTACTAAATATAAGCTATTTTAGTAAAACTGAAATGAATTGGTTGTGCGATAATTAATTTATACATTTAGGTATAAGATAAAAACTTGGTTGAATTACGGTATAAGTATATTTCACATGTTAAATATGAAGGTAACACTTGGTATTTAGTCGGTTTCTCTCGCAGCGCTGTTTACTTATCAAACCGAATCTGAATTCATGAATATGAACCACGCGCTGCCGGTACACACACACACACATACGCACAAGCTCTATAGATAATATTATTGTGGCACAGATTTACTTACATATTTATTATTATCTCAAGTCTCTCAGTCGGTTGCTTATGACGATTGCCAAATAATCTTCATGGGTGAAGCGTTTTTTTTCATACATTACCACTCATAGCATTTATAATAAGTTGCTTGCTTTACTTCTACTACACAAATCAGATCAACTGTTTTTTAATTAAACACACAAATGTTTGCTACCCAAACCTGCAACCCTCAAACCATTGGTGGACGTGACCTGTTAACTGTAGCACCATACATACGTATGTATGTATACATGTACGCCAGCGCGGTACATGCAGTGAAAAAAATGGTTATTACTTTTATCGATTTACAGCTCAATTCTATATTCGGCAACATAAAGATAACTAGTAGTGAGATAGTTCTATGACAAAACTGCAGGGCGAGCCAGTCTGACTACAGATGGTTCAATTATGGAAATTGTTCTGTCTCAACGTACAGATAAGTGAAGGTTACATGTAAATTATACAGCGACCGCCGCTGAATAACTATTGCATATCGACGGGGTTTCGACAATCCGATAAGCGTGAACATCAAGGTGTAAAACAACACGGGGCCACGTTATGTACGAATAGAACACATCGCTATCGTAGTTTATAAGGACGCGACAGAGAAGCAGCGTGACATTGACGCACGTGACAATTTTATTAATGCTGCATATATATATACGTGCTGCGGCAACCATTAATATATATGTTGTATAATGCCTGCAACGTTGCGGTGTGGCAGTCAGATAACTACATACATGTATTTTTTCAGATAATAAAACTTTAACCAGAGCTCAATGTCCATCGAAAGGACTTGCCCCAGTTTGCAGAAGAGACGAAAAAGTAAAAGGGTCCGACGTTAACCCTGTAATGGGGCAACGAAATAGGTTTATAAATAAATAATGATATAAAGGCAACTTAAATTACCCCATGCCCAACCGACGTCGTATAAAAATCAAGTCGATATGTTGTTGCTGTTAAGGATGACGTAAGGACATACAGACAAATAAAATTTACAGTAACTTCGCAAACGCGTCAAGCCTTCCGTGCATTGTCTATCAAACACACTTTTCCACGTAAACAAAGATCTCAGAACTGTGACAAGCCACAATGACGCACGTCACCGTCTCGACGTATACCCGGCTTAAGAAACGGACGAGTGTGAGATACAAACGGCGGCAAACAGAGGAGGCGGTAACTCGGCAACACCGCGAGCGCGTCGACGAGGCTGGCAACATCGCTACTCGTATCCATCGTACGGCGTGTTTATTCTGGCGCGTATATCGACCGCCGGGCGGTCCCGCGGGCGCGCGCCGCCTGGCTCAGTCGCCTCCACCGCGCGCTCCTAGACACTCGTCTCCTACACCTGCAAATGACAGCTGCCTACGATAGCCACACAACAATTCGCTGTGTTACAAACACTAATAAACTGTCACCACTGCTATCAGTATTTGTTTAGAGCTAACCGAGCTCGGGACATTTACGCGAATGTGATCGAACAAAACAAATCGTTGTGTCATGTGAGACAGTGCTGCTTATGCTTGCAAATCTTCAGGCGGCTGTCTAAACGGTAAGACATTACTTTTATTTGAATAATGATAGCGAACTTTTATTGAAGGTCAACAATCGTAATCGAAGTTATATTTATGTATAGCATGTGAGGTCGCGCTAGTAGTAAACAGGTTACGTTTTGATCTTTGATAAGAGGTTACGATAGCCGCTGAAACGCGTTAATATTTTTAATTAATGATCAATAAGAAAGTATTAAGCGTTTAAGTCGTAGCGAAAGATGAGATTAACCTGTAAAGTAGTTTTATTCAATGGCTATAGTACAAAAATATGGCACAGTTTAATAACGTTTACAAGAGAGTTCCTTGTGCGGCAGTACAATGACCGTCTACGGTCTACGGAGTTGTATGGCACTACGCCGTAGCAACCTCAGACCAAAGCGTAGCAATTAGTGTCATATTGCACGCTTTATTTATGCCTGCGGGGAGATTTAAAAGTTCTCTTCAATCGAGTGGAAACCTTTGTTTACACTCCATTTAATGGTGGTTATAGGAAATGGAAAACTTTCTTTGACAGTTTGTAGCCGCGGATATATTGTTACTTATATAAATCACTTGGTGTTTCGGTATATGTACCTTCTTTTATAATAGTATAATTATATGATATTATTGCATATATCCGTTCTTCATTTATATGGATTATTCATTTCAATATTACGTTTTAGTAATTCAGGAAGTCATGCAATAAAGTGGCATCTTTATAGATTAAGGATTAAATTAAACTTTTAAACTAAATTTTTGTCATTTGTAGGATAAATAATATAAAATGATTACTATATTACTTTGTCTCCCTGGATGGATAAAGTTAAGGTATCTTATAATATACCACAACCTTACCCATTAGGCAATGGGTATTCCTAAATATTGTCCGAATAGTTTTAATAGCATTAATTAGTCCTTCTCTCTTAGCCTTTATTATTCCCAAGTCACTTGGGGTCGGCTTTTCTGGTCTAACCGGATTTGACTGGATATCAGTTTTTACACGGAGCGGCTGCCACTTGACCTCCGCAACCCGAAGGCTAACGATACCCTAAGGCTAGACCAATGTCAGGATATTAGAGGGTACTGACTTTCTCAATAACGACTGCCATAGATGTTCATGGCAGCCGGGACCAACGGCTTAACGTGCTCTCCGAGGCACGGAGCAGGCGATAATTGTCAATCAATACGCACATAATTTCGAAAAGTCATATAACTTCCAAAAGTCGGAGGTGCACGACGTGGGTTCGAACCTGAGACCCTCTGCATTGCAGTCTGTTGGTCTCCCCATTGAGCTATCGCTGCTACTAATAGCATTAATTAGTATAGTTTATAATTATAATATATATATTTATTTTAACATTTATTAATGTCACAAGTTAGGTCTATTGAGTTACCGCCAACCTCGCGTCGGATTGTTTGCCTTCGAGAATTACATTGTCAAGAAACTCATGGCCACTCATTTTAATACGCTAGAGAGCTACGTTTTATGCTTAATTAACTAATCGCGCAGTAAGGTACTACAATAATTAGCTTATATTACAAGCCTTGTTACGAACGAACAATGCATTTTAGACATACTTTTGTATAACTAATACATAATTAACCTTGTAATATTTGGTAATGATATTTGGATGTTTATTACTCAATCACACATAAATCATTGAACGAATTCGGAGGAATCTCAGCACACGGATAGACCAACAGACCGGAATAAAGAGAATCCTAGATTAACATATAGGATACTTTTTATTCCGGAAATGCGATTCCGGGACATTCACATTAGTGAAGCTGCAGGCAGAACTTTGTGAAATATAAATGTAAGTACTACATAGACAATTAACTAATACCTAAACCTTCCCGAGAAAAAAATCGTTATATACTGCTGGTAGATCTGAGGGCACCGGACGTGCCATCAGAACAAGACAACGAAAATAACATCGACATAAATTATATGACTACTTTCATCGACAGTTTGACATTCACCTACGTGTTTTCTCCCTTTTCTCAATTTTCAGATAGCCAGGAATAATATTAAGTATTTTTCACCGCGAACCAATCCATCTTCGGATCAAGTCGACATTCAAATAAACGGGGAAGAGTGATAGCAGTCGGCGCCCGCCCCACAGCATAATTGTATTCCTTTCGTACATATTTTAAGGTGTTTGTATTCGTCAAGGATAAAACAATTTATAACTTTGGTGGCGATGTGATTAAAGTGATTACTACATCTTTCAATATGCCGAATAATTTGGTTTCTATTCCCGTATAAATTATCGTTCGGTCATATACATCCGAGTCTAAGCAATCTCTGTGTCTCTTATTCTAATCTTTGTAAAACCCTGCGGTATGAGGATTTTTACTATTGCGAGGGGTTAGTGCTATA
This sequence comes from Catocala fraxini, assembly GCA_930367265.1. Lineage (NCBI taxonomy): Eukaryota > Metazoa > Arthropoda > Insecta > Lepidoptera > Erebidae > Catocala > Catocala fraxini. Next base: position 11,077,408 of record OV884032.1, read on the forward strand.
AAAAAATATCTTGACGTCATATAAGTACAACGACTCTACATTTTCAAGTGTGTGTGAAGTTCAGTAGTATAAAAATAACGTCTTGCAGATAAGATTTGTAAACAAAAATACCATAAAATTCTAAATAAAAATACTGGCTATATATGTAACATGAACTCTCACACTATTAATAATTTGTATGCGTCGGGTATAACCCCGAAACGAATTAGAAGAAGTAGTAAGTAAATATATGGTAAGAGTAAAATTCGTGTCATAAGCCACCCCTTGCTTTGTTTAAATATGCCGATCGTAAATGTAACTTCTATTGTTTATATCCTATACTTTGTATAGCCAGATAGCAGCGATAGCTTAGTGGGGAGACCAACAGACTGCAATGCAGAGGGTCTCGGGTTCGAACCCACGTCGCGCACCTCTGACTTTCGGAAAGTTATATGACTTTTCGAAATTATGTGCGTATTGATTGACAATTATCGCCTGCTCCGTGCCTCGGAGAGCACGTTAAGCCGTCGGTCCCGGCTGCCATGAACATCTATGGCAGTCGTTATTGGGAAAGTCAGTACCCTCTAATATCCTGACACTGGTCTAGCCTTAGGGTATCGTTAGCCTTCGGGTTGCGGAGGTCAGGTGGCAGCCGCTCCGTGTAAAAACTGATATCCAGTCAAATCCGGTTAGACCAGAAAAGCCGACCCCAAGTGACTTGGGAATAATAAAGGCTAAGAGAGAAGAAGACTTTGTATAGCCTTATATTTTGTTAATGTTTTGGCGAAAAATTATTCTCGAGCTTAAGAGAAATTTTGGAAAAGTGTTTTGTTATCAAAACCCATGAATAATTATGTAACGGGCGTTTGTTTTCATTGTATGTTGGGTTTCATCCGTTTATAACTAGATTAAAATGTTATTCTTTGCGACAGAGTTAAAAAATCATGGTTTGAAAAATCAAGATATATTTGCAAAGAAAACCCTTTGTGCTTCTAATGTAACTAAAGATGCATATATGTATATAATAAAACAATAAATAAAAACTCTACATGAATAAAATCACGTATGTACATTTTTGAAGGGGTACCTCGCCATACTCCTCTCATACACCTGTATGAGACCCACATTTTGCAATCTATGGTTTTAGACCCTACGTAAGAGTGCGAGCCTATTGCCGTTTACCGAGCGCAGACCCAGACTAAGTGTTGGCACTAAGAAAATCCTTACAGCAAAACCCAGTAACACTTTTCTCAATCCGGTAATTAAACCGAATCCTTATACACATCAGTCACATTCACTACCGCTGCACTACTGACGAAACCATTTATTTATGATTAACATAACAAATGGAACACGCAAAAAATATACTCCTGCCCAACTTTTAATAAAAATACACGCTATATATTCTATTATCATTATATTTTACGTATCCATAAACATACTGCAGTTTTCCCGCGACGAAGATTTATCGTTTTTCTTATGTAAGTAAAAGAAAATCAATCAAAATCACAACTGCTCGTAACCCCTTTGTTTGAAGAGAGCGAGGCGCTTTCAGAAGCTGCTATATAAATCGTTGATTAAATGAAAGTTTATTGCGTTGCTTCGCAGTAGGTTCACATTGCTTCGCAATATGATTGTGATTGACGCGAAGCCTTATGTGCATGTGCACGGGGTTTTATTGCTTTGATGTTAATAAAGATGATGGGTTTACTTAGCTTAGATTGTTCTTTTGGTAGATAAGTCACTTTGTAAAACGCAGAGAGTGGAAAGTACCTTAACATACCTGCACAATCTTACATCTATATCCCAAAAATTTAGATTCAGGTGTATTATTCCCACAGTTCATTATCAAACCGAAGATCTAGGTCACAGCAACGCTTTTACTACCGTTGCGTGGGCACTTCTGCACTCTTACTACATTTGACATTAACTCAACACCTAACAACAATGAACAATGTTTGAGGGTCAGATAATTTTTTGACCCGTGTGGAAATCAGACCGACAATAATTGCCTCACTGGCGGCAGATGGATGGTGACATTTTAACCACTGTGCTTTCCGTGCAGGTAATTAGCTAAAATTGAGCAGAAATGCACGATACCCGTATATCAGCGGCTATGTTAGTTTCGCAGGTATGTGCTCGAATAGCAACTCTTTTAACAAGCACGTATCTAAATGTCGTGCACTATTGCTGCTATTGCCTGTTAGAAAAATCCAATGATGATTTGATTGGTAATATGAGTCCCACTCAAAAACAGTTAGTCTATTGCTGTCTAAACATTTTCAGACTGCTGCGTGCTGCTACCGAGAGCTTCTTGACGGAAAAGCTCAAAAGCACCTTGCTCGATACGGCAATCGAAGCCGAGACCTTGTGCACAGTAGCCTCAATTACCACAGTTTTATTCCATTATTTTTGAGAAATTAGGATTCCTTAACCTACTACTTTATCATGCTGAATGGGATAAAAAAGCCAACGTATAATATAAATGCAATGTAAACATAGCTATTTCAAAACTGGCTACTAAATCATTCAACGAAGATTGAATGCCCTCGCGAATCTTGAATTATCAAACACAACTGTGGACATTTGTGGAATATTTCATTGTCTCGAGCAATTGCTTCTGCTCCATATGATAGCGTAGTGCATGTCTACTCCACATTATAATACAGCTATCTAAAGTGCTTTTCTTGATTTACTGAAACAATTCCTTTACTCAAATGCTGCATGAACTTTCGTTTTTATTTTGATAGCTCTATGTTAGAAGAGTGAATAAAATATGAAATGTATTCCAACATCATGTCAAGTAGAAATATATAGCGTCTGAAAACAGGTCTGTTTATTTAAATTACAAAAACAAAAAATGTATCTTCATGTTTGTCTGATATGTTATAAGGCAGATCTTGATACTAGGCCAAATAAACTAAAATAGCCGAATTCTAAACTTAAACATTTTCTTTTATTAGTTTTTTTTAGACAACTACTTCACTAGGCATAATTCTTGTAGCCGCAATAACTTTGCAAATATTTAAACAACGATCACAATTACACCCAGACTCGGCACATCGATATGACTATCAAACATTTTTTATCCTGTATGGGATTCAAACTTACAACACTTACGTAATGGCAATGTCAAGATGACAAATTAAACCAATACGCTGTCCATGCTGACAAACGTATGTATAAGTAATAAATTTGACCATCCTAACACACTTACAAACTAAGGAATAGAACATTGGCAATATATCAATTACAAAACATTTCCAAGTATTCTATTAATGAAATCTCTGTATGTTTTGATAGCAAAGTAAACCTAAACATTATTGTTCAGCTACAGAAATCCTAACAAAACAGTGGAGTACATTAATCTACCACTATTTCAGGCGTTCAAAAGCCTTTCAAACGGCTTAACAACAAGCGCTGTAGTTTATTTACGTACATCGTACGGACTGGCTGGTAATAAATACGCTGAGTGCAACCGCGTGGCGACCTTGAGTATGCCTTAACTGCATTAATCATGCGGACACGGGCACATTTCGACCGTTTATTTAATTAAAAAGCTAACGAACCGAAGCAACAGTAATTGTACCTTTTAGGATTTACCACGTAACTACCGGGAACGATATTGATCTAATTACTACCCGTCCATTAGTGCTTCAAAATATAGCTCTTGTATTTGTCTATAATTTTATTTGTGACAGTACTATTGATTAATCATAAATAAACCAGCATTTGCTGTAATATAGTTAGTTGATTAAGTTTATTTTAGGGTTTAATCCAAATGTTTTAACTGTTGAGCACTAGGGCGTCTAATAATAAACCATTAACGTAAAATTATTATTTAAAATATTCAGTTTTAGATCTAGGCAAAGAACTGGAAACGAAGAATCATTCGAACTAACATAGGTTCTTGGTATTATATTACAGCCTAAACTATACATCGATCATTTAAGTTTACGCACTCATCCGTGTAGCCGTTTTTCCTCTTTATCTCTCTAATGACAATTCCATAATATTACTGACATAATATAATAGCAGCGATATATGTAGGTACATATATCCCACTAGGCATATTGGGAGACTATTGGATTATCACACAGAGGTTCCGAGTTTGCCGGTACGCACCTATGATTTTTCGACGTTATGTGCGTATTAAATAGTTAATAGCTCGTCTTTAAGGGTGAAGTAAAACTTCGTGAAGAAACTTACAAGTCTCAAAGATATGTTAAGTCTGCCAACCTGTATTGGGTCAGCTTGCTGGACTGTAACCTAAGTTTTCTCACAGAGAGAAGAGACCCGTGCCAAGCAGTGGGGACATTTTATCTACAGGGCTTTTACTATTATACTGATAAATTCGTATATTACCTTTCAGGATACTTTAGGTGTGTCGTAATAATTCAAACATATAATACCATTCTAATTAAAATTAAAAGTTTTTAATTACCAATACACATTTGATAAAACGCGTTATATAGATTATTTAGGCCACACTTGAAGTATTACGTAACATATACGGTAAAAAATATTTGGATTGAATTACTGTGTTCTGAGAAGACTGTGAAGTAGTGCAAGCTTCGAAGTACGTTTAGCCGGAGTTCTATACAGTTGAAATAATACGGTGGAAAGCTATTCTTTACAAGCGCTAGAAGACAAGTAAGGCAAAAATAACAAAGCGAAAGACTACAGTAAAAAGCTCAAGAATAGTATAGGGATCGGCCTTAAAACTAACTGTAGAAAGACCCAAAATCATTTTAGAACTATGTCATATTAAAAAGAGGTAGAACGATACAACAGCATTTTATAAGACAGGGATCTGTTCAGTATTACGTAATAGTTTGATCAGTATTATCATTCTATTTATAGTACTTAGCGAGCGTAGATGAATTTTTGTTCCTTGACAAATATTAAAGCAATTCGTGCCATATACAACGTGTAACAAAAAGGCATGGTCATATTTTAGAACCGTGACCTATCCACGGATCAAAACAAATTATTTAAAATGTATGGCAACTTTAATCATTATACTTATTTATTATTTAAACATCGAAACAAACGCATTATATCACTATTAAATTTGCGCCTGATTGTTTTCTATCCAAGCAGGTCACTGAGACGGTGTCAGGTTTGTTTAAATATCGACTAAAATACGTTGATAGATATGATAAGTCGATAAAAAGAAAATGCTATATCTTAGTGATATAATGTATACGCTTTCATTTGTCGCAGTTTTCCATTGTAAAATGCTCTCGTGAGGAACCAATTAGAAAGTAACGCAGTTATTGGGGTTTCCCATGAAACTAAATACGGTCTTTCGGAGCGAGTACTAGATGGGTATTCCTTTCACCAAGTAATGTTTTCAACTCTGTTCGTTTTGGGTATTGCATTTAACGAGTTGAGAGTCAGGAGGTATCACAATTACCTCATACTTTATTAAAGTAATTTGATTTAAAGGAGACAAAGCACGAGCTTTGTCTCAAACATACGAATATTAGAGTGATGCCCGTTAGATTTGCATATCCATGGTCTGGACAAAACATGTAGAAACGTTACATTTTGTTGTAACACCGAATCGTACGCATGTTGTAACAAATAAATGTCTCTTTATCTTTTGAGCTGGTCGTTTTGTATATGCTAGAAAGATACGAGTAGTGGTGACGTCAACCTCAGCTGCTGACAGTGCCTCGGGGCATTACAAACCTGCTCAGGAAGACAAGTCACAAGGTCACAAGCGATTCTTACGAAACCACAGCAGAGAAAACGTATATTTTTTGTACGCTGAGCGAAATCGCTAACGTAGCATTTGTTATAAGATTCCATTTAAGATAAAATTATGCCTATTCTTTCGCATTTAGCCTGTTATAATAGTTGTAAGTATTAATTCATAAATAACATTTTCAAATCTATACTATAATGAAACAGTAAATTTAAAATGATTGGATGGATTTTAATAATATCCTTTTTATGTAGGCTATATAGCTGCTACTTTCCATGGTAGCCAGTAGTCCAGGTATTTTCCATGGCAATCAGTTAAATATTATTTGAGCCTCCCTATAAAGTGTTGTGGTAAAGTTAGTAATATAATGAAATATTCTATTGTTTAGATCTAGTTAAAAATTGTGAAGCTTTCTCTCTGCTGTCTTTAATAATAAAATTTACAATGCCAGTATTTTAATAATAGAAATGTTAGTAATGAGGCTTTCTCCCAAAATACATTTAGGTCAATGCTGTACAGGGGTGAATGATGCTGGATTTAGCTACATGTAAAATGGCAACCCACATTTAACAATATCTATTTTAAATGTTACCAAATACGATGTTATGAAGTATTTGTAGGTATATTATAATATTGCCCACGGCTGTAACACGCGGAGCTGATGAATATACAATGTAATATGTATTATTCATTTACAATAATGTTTGTTTAATTACTGTTTTCGCTATTTAATCGATAGGTTCCGATGAACTTGATATTATGTGATTGTATAAAGAACTATGATAGATTTATATAATATTGATTTACATTTACGCGAATATTACACATTGAAATTAAACAACTTTATTCAGATTTTGTGACGTAGTTTATATGTATGTTTAACTTAACAATCATAGTGTCAAAATTTCAAAATTATGTAATAGAAGTGTTTTAAAATAAACGTGAGAAAGTTTAGTTTAGTTATTTTTAGTTTTTCTATAAGATAGACTTATTAGGTCGGTGATGTATAATAAATAATAATGTCCTCCAGACCGAATTTCGGTCACGGCGGCCAATCTTAACGGAGACTGGCCATCTGCACAGGAGTTATTATAGTGCACAAGCGTGTGCGCGAACTCAAGTGCACTCTCTGTTCCCTCACTCTCATGATCCGATGGGACGGATAATCCGACACGACCGGAGATAGATCAGGCGTAGGACCAACGGCTTTACGTGCTTTCTGAGGCACGGGGGTGTCTAACACCGCCAACTTCCTAACTCCGGGCTGCTATTCAGATTTCTTAACAGAAAAACCCAATAACGTTTTGTTGGCCCGACCCGGGATTCGAACCCGAGACCTCATGCACAGCAGTCGCATTCACTACCGCTGCGCCACGGAGTCAGTTCGGTGATGTATAGCTGCATATATGATAGCTAATCGTAGTTTCGGGGTGGAATAATGACTCTGGTATAATGGTATGCCATCACTGAATTATATATTTTGTTTCCGATACAAAGTTGACAAAAGCCAGAAAAATTTGACCAGTTGACTAAAAATTAGTAACGTATGACCGTCGTTAAAGTTTCTCTCGAGATCAACATAGTAACTAATTAGTAATAAAGAAACTACAATCGTATTTGAGAATAAAATAAGTCGTTATTATATTATGAAAGGAGAATGTTTTTTGTTCTGTGAACTATTAATTACTATTTATTATAGAAATTTAGTCAGTCGTAATACTACTTCAGCATATTCTAGGTATTGCGGATGAAAGCTGGTTAGCAATCATTTTAAATCCAGGTGTTCGCCACAAAATATATACAAATTCTTTCATAATAACAAAGGAACAATACAGAATAAGCTGAAATAAGGTATAATGTAAATTCAAGTAATAAGCTAGGCACAAAACCTACTCAAGCGGTCCTTTAACGAAATATTGTGAATTTGTATAAACAAGATTACATAATTAAATTGGCTATTTTAGAATAATCGTTTGAAACAGCCGCACTGAAATAGTCATTGATAATGAAATCAGTGGGAAGCTTTTAGATGATGGTAAGCTGACTGTCACTGCTGATAAGGGCTTTGTTCATAACTAGTTTATGCCGACGACTTTACTCACGTGACTACTATCGCAACCCATATCGGGATGAAAAGTTGAACGGATTAAATACATAAGCCTATGTTGGGTACATAGGCTTATGTATTTAATCCGTTCAACGATATCGCATGATTGAGGGACAACATCCAAACAAAGGTCTTCACAATCTTTCACATTTATAATATTACTAACACGCAAAACGACTAGTTTTAAGTAGATTACTCAATCATTATTTTATGGCAAGTGGTAACGCAGCCAGTGTTTTTTTTTTTTGAAACTCAGACTCTTGAAGCCTTAGAAGCTTGAGAGCCTTGAAATATCTAGCGAAGTACGTAAGTTACAAATGAGCATACGCTCCGCTTGATGATAAGCAATTTCCGCTGTGAAGGGGACGAGAGACAAGAAGGAAGTAGAAGGAATATATAATAGTTCGATAAAGTTGGGCCTCTGGTGCCTCACTCACAGAATGTAACGCAAACGTGAACTGCAGGGCCGTGTACCATGAAACGTGAATGCCGAAGTTTCAATCCGACCGTTTGTGTCGTGAAGATAATTTATTTTGAAATTTGTCCTGAATCTCGGTACGTAACCTCTTGATTTTCCTAAACTCTTTCATGACGTAATCAGAACAACGGAATAATCTCCTATTGGAAGAAAGAAATCCGAAACACCTAAATTACAAGTTATTTTGTTTGGCACAAAATTTCGGGTAGACATTTGTATGGTAGACCTATTGATGTGGGAGCATAGTATATAAGCGGCCGAGTCGCCGCGTTCATGCTTAAACGGGCAAATTTTCACTACTAATAGCAAGGCAACTAATATTATCATTCACGTGTAGTACTAATATTATTGTTCACACGTAGTCCTTCGTTCGATTTAAGATCGGGAAAAGTGTTGTAGGGTTGCTCGTAATTTCCGAAGCGGTAAACATAAGTACAAGCTTCCACAAGCCAATGAGGCTGGTGCCGAGAAATCTGGACATTCCAGTTATATTCACGATGTTCATTTGTTGTCAGTGTTTTTATTTATTGATGAAGAATATAGGTTAAATATAAAACCCATATCATAGAAACGTCATAAAAGGTCTAGTGATTAATTATGTGTGACCCGAATTTAAAACACTGAATTTTAAATTAATACTGAGATTTAGCTTATCTATAAGCTAATACTATACAACCTTTATGTCCACCGCACACAGAATAAATGATATGACAAATAGCCCTCACGACACCTCCAGATAGTGTGTGTAATGTTTTATACTAATTCGAACAATAAAACAAAAACGCCACCGGTACCTCTACGCCTTCCCTAACTGTTTGTGGCGGGCTTATAACTTGACCACAGTTGCAAGTTACACGTTGATTGATGACGTGAATTTTTGTTAGAGTTATAGGCAAAATGTCAATCGAGTTGTTGTGTTTCTGGTTTGAATATAATGTCATAGAGGCTAAAGAAGTTTTTCAAGCTCGTCAAATTTCCAGTTTTTAGATCTATGTTTTGGACATTGCATGACGCGTCAGCGCAAAGCAAAAAGGGGAAATCACACGTTTGAAGTTTTTGTCAATATGTCTATCTGTAATACTACAGCCCGGTGACATCTCAACAAACGAACTTTTAGGCAGGTTTTTAAATTGAAATCTGGTTTTCAGATCATGGTTTTGAGGTATTTTTAATAATAATTCAATCAGCCAGTCTTAACCTGTCATGTCTTGGAATGCCAAAGGTAATTAAAAACCTATTGTATGATAGTAATTAGATAACTATCAATCTAATAAATGAGCTTAATATTTGTAGGTAAAAAATTAGTTCATAGAGTAATTAATGAGATATATGTCCGTTATTTTGGTTTCTAAAGTCAATAGGACAAAATAACATCAAAAGACTACAGAGAAATAATCTGAAATCTAGTAATATAATTTATTTCAAATAGTCTAATTTAAATAATACTATAAGTTAGTAGCAGCAGGCATAATAAGATTTGCTTAGATACCTATCTATGTACTCAAACGATTACAATTTCGCCACTCCCTTCATCAGGAAAAAACTGTATACTTATATATATATATTTTTATTAATTCATAGAATATAGCAAATAAATTTTGCTCGTACTAGCATTATTCCTGTAACGTATTGTTCCGGGATTAACGTACAATGCAAAAAGTCTTTTGTATTCGCCATTTTGTGTGAAGAATGAAAAGAAACAGGCCTGAAATAAAACACCCATAAATAAAAAATAAAACAGTGTACCGTAGGAAATATTTATCGGTAATTTTTAGTGACCTTAAGAAAATTGTCGGGTCGCCTTTCCCTTGCGTGTCGACCATAGCTAAGCTAAATAATAGCAAATACTTCTAAATAACTTTATAGTTTGGGAACATTTCGGTTCTTAATGTACTTTTTTTAGTAAAGACACTCAGAAATGTATCGCATTACAATTTAAGTACTTAACAATGTTGTATATTATTTCAAAAATAACAGAATGATTGCATAAATGGTAAAGGCTTAAACGGCAACCTAAGTACTATCAGCTGCGTTTTAATGCCTTGATTCCAACATAAAACAATATTGTTTGATTCTTAAGTTCTATGTGTTGATTTTCAACGCTTCGTATAACTTCAGGAAGACAAATTTACCTTTCATCATACTACTACTCAATTGTCTTAATAATAAACATTTAAGCAAATATAATATCACATTACTATAATATAATAATAGGAAAGCTAGACATGTTTTGGTTTTTAACTATCGAACATTTTAATACTTTATTAATCATGCGGATCCGAGCATTCTAAGACAAGCAAGCCAACCTATGAGTTTTATTCCCTCATAAATTGTAGAAAATGAAGATGATGAAAGTTATCAAGCTTAGAAAATACGGCATATCCAGCACCATACTTTTAAATCATTACTTATAACTAAAACGTTGAACATACCAATATCTGTAATATATTCATCTCCTTCAACTTCCGTTAATTCAGTCCACATAGCTCCTTATTTCCTATCGCGATTCGCAGCTCTGGAGCAGGACCAATATGCAGAGGCTGAATTCACCCGCGCCATTCTCCTTTGAAAAACGTGAATGAATTTCATTCTACATTCAGTTTGAAATAAATTGCGACGCGTCCGTACCATTCTTTCGTTTCTTATAACATATTAAAATCTTTTAGAAGCGTCGTGTATTATTTTGAATGCTGATTCGACAATGTAATTTGTTATATAGATTTAATAATTTTATTTTAAAAAGAGCACTCCCATCTCTTGGAATTATTTCTGTGTAGTTAAGGGACTTAAACAAATGAAAACAACGTATGAAAAGAACATACTACATAGTTTTGACCTATTGATTATCCAAAACGTGTGGTGAGATCTTCGTAACCCGCGGCGTTTAGGTAGTGGCAGTGTTACTGATCACCTTAACAACTGAGTCAACGACGTAACATGCCCTTCCTCCCAATTCAAAGTAAAAACAAATTATTCACGCTTATGAATATTAAATCATGTCTACGGTCTATTTGAGTTAAAGCAGAGCATATACATATTTAGATTAGTCTGTTTGGTGTGCTCTGACATTTCAACATCATTATTCAATATTTAATAAGAGTGGCTCCATTAGGAGTTCGTAGTTCAATTCGCTCATACTTTGTAATCGTTCGTTACAGTCCGAGTTGGTCAGTATTTCGGCCTGTATTTTTAGCGTTTCGTCCTAAAATGTTAGCCGGCGACGATAAATTATAAAACACGGGACGTTCATTTTTGTTGACATAAAAGCTTGGGACACGGCCGTGTTATCGCGGCTTTTTACGCTTGACATTTTACGTTTTTGCTTTTTTTAGGCATTACATAGAATAGAAATATATTATTTACTTACACAATATAAAAATAAAGCTGTTCAATAACCTGAAAGATTCCTATCCATTTACTTGGATGTAAGTTAATGGAAAAATCGATTTCGAATCACCCTTGCACCTAATCTTCTCTTGCAAGGCTAAAACCTTATTTCTTGGTACAATAACGTTTAAGTCGAACGTCAGGTGCATTTAAAAATAGCACTTAGTTCGTATCAATAGACGATAGCACATCACCGTCAGTACAGATTTAATTTACGTGTACAAATACGTTGGGACAGAACAACTTAAATAAATTATGTAAATTGGATAATGCCTCACTGAATAAATATTGAATAAAAAGGTTTTTTCATTTTATGCACCACGACACGCTATACCGAGTACGTATTTTCCAGATAAAGTTGATAAAGAAAAAATGTTTTATGCGCACGAACTGCGTCACTGCACCGAAAGAACAGATCCGCAAAATGGCATAATTCTGCAATTACCGAAGCCGAGACTATAAATAAATATTTATGCCATTAGCTTTCCTAAAAGCTAAGACCTAAGAGCAGCGATAGCTTAGTGGGGAGACCAACAGACTGCAATGCAGAGGGTCTCGGGTTCGAACCCACGTCGCGCACCTCTGACTTTCGGAAGTTATATGACTTTTCGAAATTATGTGCGTATTGATTGACAATTATCGCCTGCTCTGTGCCTCGGAGAGCTCGTTAAGCCGTCGGTCCCGGCTGCCATGAACATCTATGGCAGTCGTTATTGGGAAAGTCAGTACCCTCTAATATCCTGACACTGATCTAGCCTTAGGGTATCGTTAGCCTTCGGGTTGCGGAGGTCAGGTGGCAGCCGCTCCGTGTAAAAACTGATATCCAGTCAAATCCGGTTAGACCAGAAAAGCCGACCCCAAGTGACTTGGGAATAATAAAGGCTAAGAGAGAAGAAGCTTTCCTAAAAGCACTAACGGTAATTTACCAGGTAATACTCATTTACGATTTGGATATTTTTTATTTTTTTCGGAACCTCTACAAATAATTAAATTTACTAGATAATTAAATCACTAGTTGTTAACTACATACATAATTGTACCTATTTTTCAACTGAATCGGCCATCAACTGTAGTAAAACTAGTTTTATGCAAAGTTATGTATTGGAATTGACATATGCTGTCTGTGTAATAATCTATGAGTTGTTTAGGTTACTTTAATTTTTTACAGATAACGATTTGTTTAGTAGGAAAACCTTCCTCCTTGAAAACAGACTTCTCTTAGACCGCTAAGTGTAAATAAATAACAAAATTAATAGGTATGTACGTAGTGTTGCAGTTTTATTATAATTTATTCATTTTGACGTAATACAGCACGCATTGAAAAGGAAAATAAATAACATTTATTTCCGTAGTCTCAATAATTATAATAGCATAAAATTTCTATCGTTTTACATGAGTAAGGACCTCCAGGAGAAATTTCCAATTTTCGATATTCCACAATCGACCCGCCTCATTTTTACACGACTGCATTCTTTGATCACATTGCCAGCAATTCTTTTATTCCTTTCGCGTAACAATACAATATAAATAGAAAGTAGAAGCATTGCGTTGTTGTGTCAGTATTTAATACAGAATTCCAATACCTTTTTCATAAACAGAGTTTATAGCGCTCTAGTTTAAAACCTTTGTGACGGCAGCGGTGGAAAATATCTTTTAATAAAATATGAATGATTCTTAACTTAAATAGAAAATCATAATTTGGGATTATTTTTATTATTGTTAAGTTCAGCAATCTATATAGATTCTACATCAACAATTAAATCATCTCCTTCATAATTCAATTCTAATGTTTCTCAATAATCATAAGAAACTTGAGGTTATACTTTAAAATTGAAATGAAAGTTTAAATTATCATAAAAACCACCCAGTTCCAGCGAAAATAATTTCTTAATTCCACTAAAGGATCAAGTTTTCAACGAGAATTTGTTATCTCAGTCGTTCTGGCTAATGCTTTCTGAATCGTCGCTCTACGGGATATCCAACTTTATAATCTTGATCCCAACTTTTCGATGCGAAGCGAAAACTGCAATTGCTCAAGTAAAAAGTTTTTTTGATAAATTATTGAAATAGGATAGAAAGAGATAGTGAAATACCTTTTCAATGTATAGCTATAAGGAATCTTATAGAATATCGCTGCTGGGTGACTACTTAAAAAATACTTTGCTTCAAGCATCTACTTCTTTATTAAGTGAAAAAAGAAAAGGAGGATTTGTGCTCTTTTCACTTCATTGAAATTCACTTGCGCCGAGTTGAACGTAGAAAGCACTTGAGGGATGAAAAAGGTTTGACTATTTTATTATTGACTAGTCTGCCCGCGGCTGTTTCTTGGAAAAATTGTTCTTCTCATGCTCAAGTAGATTAAATTTTGTATTTTCTCTATTGTGAGCAACTTCAAGATTAGCTAAACGAGTGCACTTGTTCTTTTTGCTGCTCCATAGACAAAGTGAACCGCCTTGAGAATTTTCTGCCGCAATAGAATAATTAATGTGATGTTTCTTTTCTCGATCAAAACCTATTAAAACGAGTGAGAAGCTTTGCGCATACTTATCCGAATATACCTATTCATTTCAATAGACTTGAATCAAATTAAATACGTTTTATATTAATAATAATAAAGTTAAAAGCTAAAGAAAATAAACTAAATTAATTTCATTGATAAAATAATTAAATATGATTTTCTTGCATAGCAATCGTGAAGACAACTTGAGTTGCAAATTACTAATATTCTTGTTAATCTCTCCAGACAAGCCAACATACTTCTGTTGAGAATAAATTTTCAGGCATTAATCGCATCGCATTAAGCTACCACCGCTATTACATGCCTATGTTCGATATATTCTGGGTTATATTTTTACTAATCTCTTGAATTGATTACACGGTCGGTGGGATGACTTTATTTATTACCAATGCGCTGAGTGATGTAGAATCTCGCACGGTCTAAAATTTGCATATTTCACTCACAGATATCCGTAATGAATAGTCTTTGCATTTATTATTTGTGAAACTCACTAACATTGGATTTAACATTTTGGATGATGATAGATGATGAAGTTAAAAAAATATATTTTTTAAGCTGAGTTCGTATTGCTGCATTTGTTTTAACGAATATAATAATTAATAGTTATACACGTATAGTAAGGGTAAACCGCAACATCTTAACGCTTTGATCAGGCGTCGTTAGCCCACATGCGGCTGTAAAATGTACTTAAACGTATTGAATTTATAATAAGCACATTATACATTCTTCTTACATGCATGAAGCGATAGGCTTGGTAAACCTCCAGTGTATACAAAGGAAATAACGTCGCACACAGCCGTACGCTATAAGATTACGTTTTAACTGCTACCTTCATGTGGTAAAATAAACATACCAAATGCAGGTAAATTAAATCGGTTTTTAGCTATTGTTAATACAGATTCCTTTGTTGTTACTCGACTGTGGTAACAGGAAATGAAGGGTAACATTTTTAAATTCTCGATTTACCTTCTACAATATAAATGAGTTGGAAACGGGGCGTTTTAAATATAAACATGTACGTATGTGACGTAAGGCGGGTCAAGGCCTCCGGTGTAGTCACGATGCGATCTCAAATATTATCACACTCTAGTTATTGCGTCGGATGTAAGACGAAACATGTTTTGTAGGGAACCAATGCTTGTTATTTCTGAATTGCCCGCTGGACGACAATATTGCATTTCATATAAAGAATTCCGTTTGGCGAGTTTGTTTTGATCCCAGGTATAGAGGACGTATTTTACTCAACTTGTCAGTTGATTTCTTGTTGCCTTTGAGCTTTGTGTTTCATCCAGCTAGTCAATCGTATACAGTAACAGAAGGTGAATTTTATTGACAAGAGGGTAGTGACTCTCTGTTGTACATATGTTGAAATTTACTTTTGTACGTAAACAGCTCTCATCGATGTCTATCGAGGCCCATTAGTGATAGGTATGTTTTGTGTATTATCTACTAGTCTTTGAAATATGTATAATAGTAAGGTCTTTTGATGTTTAAAAATTGTATAGCTTTTGTGTAAAAATAGAAAAGTTAAATTTAATATGTACCTACATAATTATGTATATGGTACTGTCAAGACGTATGTTTAGACCTATTCACCACCAGCGTCTCAAAAATGAAAAGCACTCTCAGTGATAAATATTTCGGTGACCATCGTGACAACCGCTTGTAATACGTACATGTATGTATTGTAAATGTACTTATATATTATGATTCTTTATTGCTAAGTTTTTTTTTTTTTAAATATTCTGTCACATACACACAACACCATCTAGCCCAAACTAAGCAGAGCTTGTACTATGGCTACTAGACAATGGATAAACATACATATATACATTTTTTTTGTAAATACATGCATATTATACATAGAAACACCCAGACCAAGACAAACATCCATGTTCATGCACACAAATGTTTGACTTGTGCGGGAATCGAACCCGCGACCTCTGGCGTGGCAGTCGCTTACACTAACCACTACGCCATTGAGGTCGTCGATATTTATAAGTATAAACGAAAAATGCATGTTTAATCTTCAGTTGTTAGTTACCTAAATGCCAAGATAGTTATTTAGGCTAATTATTTATCTATGAAAACTTGTAATTGGTTGTATTTAGCTAATAATAGCGCCCAATGTATTTGTTAGCTGTAAGATTTTCTATATATATTCTATTATATTTCTATATATATATATATAAATGAGATGTAACGACAAATCTCACTTTTACACAAGTTATGTATTGTGTGTTCGCTGCAAGTGAATTGTGCTAGTGGAAGCTATCCGCATAAAGTATTTCCTGCAAGATAGCCTATTTGAAGAAGGAAAGAGAACTGAATATCTAACAGCTATTATATGAAAATGTAGGCCTCTGCATCTTTGCCTAAGTTTAAAGTTGTAGATGTTGCTTGAAGTTCAGATAAAAGGTGCCCGCTTTTATGTTTGCAGGTAAATGTAGGTACATTATATTCAAACAAAACACAAAATTCAATTTGTCCAATTTCCCTGAGTCTAAGCATAAAAACATCCCCAGGGCGTTAAAATTCCGCCTCTGAAAAACATATTACAAACTGTGCTATGGAAAAAACATTTCCTTTTCGGAGGCACAAAAGGAAAGCCGATTATCTGTACCTGTCTCGTGCCTCACTGATGTCATCGAAAACCTCTTAAATATTTACATGCTGTACACACATAGATGCATACATTTAGACATATCCCACTAATATCACAACTGTGAAAGTTTGTAAACATGTATAGATATTGGTTATATAATCACGCGTAAGCAGTTAATTTAATGAAAACTGGCAGATAGGTAGATCAGGTCCTTGATTAAAACATAGCCTGCATATCTGAGAGTTCGCCCTTAAAGTTTTTGAAGTATGTGAAGTCTGCCAACCCGCATTGGGCCAGCGTGGTGGACTATGACCTAAACCTTTTAACACTGAGAAGAGGCTCGTGCCCAGCAGTGGAATATATTATTACATCCCTTTTATTCTGGTACGAATTTACGTGGGCGAAGAAGTTAGTTATTGATATATTATATAAAAATGTTCTTAGAAAACACTGTTACGCTAACTTTATGATTTTTTTACGTGAATACGCTGCTCGCATGCGTTGGCCTCCAAGTAACCTATATATGTACACCTCATGGCCATTGTCGAACTTTTATATTGCACGATACATTGTAACATGATACAGCAACGCACCTGCACATCCACTAGGATTATGTAGATAATTTATTACCTATTACCTATACATATCACCAGCTACGTTTGTTTGAAATTTGATAGTCTTATCTTTCAATTGAGATTTTTTTGAAAAAGAATATCCCATTTCACTTTGACCCAGGAAGTAAACGTGAGACGTTTTTTTAGTAAAGTTCAAGGTTATCGTAACGTAAGAACAAGGGACAAACATAATCGATTCTTTGACGTTTATAGTGTCTCCTTAAGGAGCCTGAAAACCTTACACAACGCAGAAACATAACCTATTGTGCCCTACCTCCTCCCTGTTGTCTCTATATTGTCAACAAACGCATATACGTACATACGTCATACCTATGGCCCTAGAACAAAGGGTTGTTAAGTGCCTTATGTTACATAATACTTACTTGTTTGTCGGATAAAGCCTTATAATAAAAGCGCAAGTCTTATAATGATCTATATAATGATTGAGCTTTAATTATTACTTGATACCGATACTAAATAAATCGAATAATAATAATTCTGCCAACATTCCGTAATTAAAACGTGCTGTTAACCAGAAGTTATTTAGGTAACATGATATTTTTAATTCCCTTCGGCTTATTGGATTGTACAAACTCTCTAAAATTTCCCAGTTCGCAAAAATTTCACAAAATAATTTATATAATATTGACTTCTGTTTACGCGAATATTATTCATTGAAATTAAACTACTATATACGGATTTTATCGCGTTGTTTATTTGACACTTCATTACATAGTTTGAAAACTGTTACACTACTATTACAATTAAAGTTTACAAAATTTTAAGCTAATTAAATTATTATTAAAACTATTTAGATTTAATTTTACACTTTCCCCGTCGTTTCGGTTACTTTTCAGCAGCCATGCTCACGACGTTTCGTTTCTTACTGTTGGCATTTGATTTCGATAATAATTTTTCATATTTTTTAATTTTGTTTGTTTGTTTGTTTTACACGCATTATATTTTGATCTTTCTCTGTGATTTATAGCATTGATGCATTGTTTAAAATCAAATGGAGTTATTAATCTCTGTATTTCATTAGAAAAAATATCAACGTTCCTATTTATGCTGCGTAAGTCAGCGCGATGAAAGCTGCTATTTTTCCCCACAGTGTTTTTTTTTATATTGTCGACTTAATTATTCGTAATGCTTGTTTAAAAGAAGAAAAGGGGTGGTTATGAACAGCAGAAATTAATTATGAAAAAAACTTTTTTTTGGCTCAGTGATATATTAAAAAAGGCAAAGTTATCAAATGTACCTAAGGTTAAAATGCCGTGTAGTGCGCAGTAATAATGCCGGTGCCTAGTAACAAGGTTCTTAAGTAAGTAGAGCAGTTAGTTATTTAATTTTTAATTTCATTCCGTAAGCGTTTTTAGAAAGTATTTTTTTTATAATTGGAAAATGTTTATTTTTGTAAAACAATTATTTTAATAGCTACAAAATATTGTTAAAAGTTAATTATATTTTCTCATCCATAACCAAGAAGTAGTGTCTTTGTGGTTTTAGGTTATCCTTAAAAATAATTCTTAGTAGCAACATGGAGTCACAATTTGCGCTCGATAATTATAATCAGTAATAAGCTTGCCTTATATTACTAACTACAATCTAAGTATAAGTGAAATGGAAGCAAGTGTGATATACTTTTACCAAATTGTTACAAAGGCATAATAAACAAGGAATTAGAGTACTTAAGCATGTCGAATTTATCTTACTATAATTTAAATAGCTTCAAATATTAGCACGTTCAATTCAAGAAACTCGCGTAACTTACAAAAAGGTTCTTACAAAATTTCACAAAGAATTATAAACCATATTTTTCCCCGAGCACCATTCTTAAGTAATGAAATGAAATATTTAATAAAAATATTAATGAAAACGTCCATTAGATGGTAATTTATTAATTTATTCGCCATCGCTATACGGTGTTTAATTCATTTTCATATTTTCGGTGTAGTGGTATCGACGGGGAGCCATGAACTAAATTTGGTGGAAGCTTCGTTTTATAGCTTCCGTACTTTATGGTAATAGGCGCAAACCTCCGGTAGTGCCGCCATGCCGCGCCATACCTACCTCTGTTCGCATTACGAATAATTCACTATAATATTGACGTGTTATGTGACCCTTGGCAATTACAAGGTTATTAATATCTAAAAGGTGACAGCGTTATTTGTACTTTGGTTGTATGTAATCGTTCCGATCCCAACATTATCTGTATATTTTATCGACATCGGTAGGTATGTAGTCCTCTCAATTTATAGAAAATTTACGCATATCAAAATCTGGTAGTCGATATACATGCAGATGCGGCACAATATTATTATATTGGTACACGTACACTTTTGTTTGATGCTACGATCAGTCCCGTAATTGTAATCCGTATGGCCTATTTTCAATACATATTATAGCGTTACATTGATCTAGCACTGTTTAGGTTAACACTAACATACCGTCAACTCCATATACGCTTATTGAAATTTACTTCACACATTGCTACAATCCGTGCTGCTTACGTCCATGTGAAATATTTTGGTCATATTGCTAGCCGCCAAACTGCCACGAGGATTTCTTATATTTGCTCAATCAGCAAAAGAAGATATTTCTTTCTATAATCAAAAGTCTGACAACAATTGACAGTCTCGCGTTAATAAATTGCTATTATTTCAACAAAATAGTTCATAACTATAGAAGATAATCATTAATTACATCATCATAAAATTTGCCTCACTGTAAAATATATACAGACAAAGTACAATAATTAACAATAATAATAACAATAGACTCATTGGAAACATTTATAAGTACGTCGAATTTTATCTTTAAAGAGCCCCTACGCTTTGTGAAGCAAGTAGAAAAGGCAGCAGGCGGGCTATTTATTGTACAAAGGTGTTCTCAATAGAGATACAACATAGAGAGCGACCTTTCGGGGTTCTCATTCACCGAACTCCATGGCCTTTGGTGCACAATGGCGCGAATCTGAAGCCGACGTTGGCGACACAACGTAACTCGCTTGTTAGCTGTCACAATAGTTCGCTATATATTTCTCGTATACTGGCTAGTAAGTATATCGGGAAGTGAGGTGAAGCATCACTTTGTGAGGCGTCTAATTAAAGAATTGCCACCTAAAAGCTTTGACGTTTCGAGTAAAGAGTACTTGAGTATTATTAGAAAAAAATTATGTGATGCTTTGAAAGATACACATTTTTGAGCATACAACGTGTATGTTATTTATAATTGTTTAAGATACATGAGGTATTTCTGATTTTTATTAATCTACTTCTCCGGCCCTATGAATAATTATCCCCGTGTCGCAGGGGACTTTACAAACATAATAATAATAATAATAACGCCGTAAACGAAGGGATCTGGCGGCATGTTGGATAGATTATAAGAAAGCGTATGATTTGGTACCACATGCATGGCTTTTGAGGGTGTTAGAGTTGTATAAAGTAAATGCAACTCTGCGCACCTTTTTGAAGTCATGCACGGGGCAATGGAAAACGGTTCTTAGCTATCCAGGATGTCAACAGATCCCTGGGAATGGCGAACTGATAAAAATTGAGCGGGGTATATTTCAGGGCGACAGCCTGAGTCCTCTTTGGTTTTGCTTAGCAATGAATCCTCTTAGTACATTACTAGAGGGTTCAGGGCTAGGTTACTGGTTACAAGGAGGTGGTGAAGTAATATACCACTTGCTGTATATGAATGAATTAAAGTTGTTTGCCCACACTAATTTACAGCTGATGGATTTACTCAAAGTAACTGAAACTTTTAGCAAGTCTATCAGCATGGATTTTGGTGTGGACTAATGTGCTGTCATCCATGTAAACCAAGGAAGGATAGTGGAATCCGAAGGAATACAACTTTCGGATTCCATTAACCTACGATCACTTCTTGTAACCGATACTTACCTACAAGTACTTGGGTATGTCACAGGCGTTAAGTATCAATGAGGCTGACATGAAGCAATCGCTGCAGGAGCGTTTCTTTGGTCGCCTGAAAAAAGTTTTAAATTGTCTTTTATCAGGTGGCAACAAGGTGCGCGCTTGTATCGGTTGGGTCATGCCGGTTCTCATGTACTCCTTTGGCATAATTAAGTGGACTCAGACTGAACTGGATGCCCTGGACCGGCGAGACCGTACACTCTTAACGGCATACCGTTTGCATCACCCACGTTCGTCTGTGATGAGGTTGTATATCCCGCGGAAATGTGGGGACCGAGGCTTTCTGAATGCCAAGGTCCTTCATAACCGCGAGGTGTGCAACCTCAGAAAATACTTTCTCCAGGCAGACGTGGGTATACATCGTGATGTAGTTGCTATGGACACCGGACTCACCCCGCTCAGTTTGGCTAAAGAGAACTGGCGCAAGCCTGTAGTGCTTAGCACTAACGACCCTAGGGATATATGGCATAGCAAGGAGCTTCACAGTAGGTTCTACAAGGCTCTATATGAAGCCGATGTAGACCTGTTAGCCTCCGTGAACTGGCTACGTTTCGGTGACCTCTTTGTGGAAACCTAAGGTTTTGTTTGTGCTATTGCGGACGAAGTTATCAAGACGAATAACTACCGGAGATATATCTTGAAGGGTGGTACGATTGACATTTGTCGGGCGTGCCACCTACATGGACTCACCATGTAGGTGGCACGCCCGACAAATGTCAACCGACAAATGTAAACAAATTAAATATCTCGATTTAGCACGCGAGGTTGTCGACATGTGGGATGTGAATTCGGCGATCATTGTGCCGATAGTCATATCTGTCAATGGTCTAATTGCCAAAAGCCTCGATCACCATCTAAAGAGGCTCCCGTTAGGTGCTTGGATCAGGGGTTTGATGCAGAAGGCAGTGCTATTACGAGAGGCGTTCAATGTATTCTCGGTATCGGGATGATATACTAATAATGAGAGTAATTAAATTATCTCATTAGTTAAAGACACTCATTGAGATTAATATAAAATTTTATTTAATTGTCACCATTAGTATTCAAGATATCATTACGAAAAGGCAAATACGATGACCGATGCGACAATGTTGAAAAAATCTAGCATCGCGCTGTGATAAAATTCCTTACAAAACAAGGAAAGACTCAAAAAGTTATTCACGAAGAAATGGTAACTGTTTACCAAGATTCTGCTCCTTTATTATCTATTATTCAAAAGTGGTCTAGTGAATTTAGACGGGGTAGAAAGAGTATCGAAGACGACCCACAGTGTTTTGGGATTTTAAGGGTTTTTTACTGATTGAGTACACAAAAAAGCGTCAAAGTATTACCGCCGCAACTTACGCCAACACCTTACGTAATTTAAAGGAGGCAGTAAAAGAAAAAAGACGTGGAAAATTGACCGCAGGTGTCTTGCTTCTTCAGGGCAATGCGCCGGTTCACACAGGGCGCGTTGCTAAGGCTGCTGTGCGGGATTGCGGATTTGAAGAAATCAATCATCCACCCTACAGCCCAGACCAGCCCTAGTGATTACTTTCAGTTCCCAAACCTTAAGAAAGATGTTCGAAGTAAACGTTTTTCCGACGATGAAGAGTTAAAAGCGGCAATTAATAAACATATAGAAAAATATTTTTAGGTTGTATTGAAAAGTTACTTTTCCGCTCTAATAAGTGCATTGAGGTGATGGGAGACTACATTGAAAAATTTATTTTTTTCAGAGTTGTCTACTTATTCTTTCATGCCTATACCGAGAATACATTGAACTCCCCTCGTAGAAACGGCACGCATTGTGAGGAGGTTCCTGTCTCTGGAATCCTATCCACCGGCAGCTTGGACCCTGTTCCCGATGCCGGTGGGGTAACATACATTTTATATTTTTAAATGTAATTTTTATATATGTATATTTAAAAATGAAAAATGTATTGCAAACATAGAAATAAAGAGTATAATAATTATAATGTTTTATTGTTCCAATACAATAGTTAGTCATTTTAAGAACACTAACCTCCATACTAGGATTCCCTGTGACGTGGAGGTTAGTCTCTTTCATCATGCAATAAACAAGTAAAACAAGAAATGTAATGTAATAGAGAAGGTAAGTACAATTTTAAAATCTTACGTCAAAAACATCATTTTGAAGTTGAGTACAGAGTGCATGTTTGGTATGTGTATGTGTGCGCGTGTGCGTGCGCGTGTGCGTGCGCGTGTGCGTGCGCGTGTGCGTGCGCGTGTGCGTGCGCGTGTGCGTGCGCGTGCGCGTGTGCGTGCGCGTGAGCGTGCGCGTGTGCGTGTGCGTATTTGTGTGCGTGTGCGTGTGTATGCGTGTGTGTGTATGCGTGTGTGTGCACGTGCAAGTGTATATGTGTGTGTAGATTCTAAAAGTAATTAGATTTACTGCAGTGTCTTTAATAAATGTGTCGTGTTTTCATAATTTCTGTCTTTGAAATAGTTTTTGATGAGAACCTTATATTTAGATCTAGTCCTATGAACTAAATTAAGTTTATTATTTAATTTATTGTATATAAAGGGACCTATAAAGTAGAAACATCGTCTGCCATAATCAAGTCTTATTTTAGGTTTATCCCATTTAGGCTTTCTACGTGAATGAGAATGAGAATGGGCCTTTACGGTTTTATGGTATTTTAATGCTACCGCCATAATATAAAATTGTCTTACGCGAAGGGTACTGGAGCCTTGATACAGCATATCAGTGGAGTAGCGTATTGGTTTCTTATAATTAACCTTAAGAATGGCACGTTGTAAACGTTCAACAATTATAAAATTTGTCTTATGTGCTGATCCCCATGCGGTAATACAATAATTGAGAACTGATTCACATAGCGCGAAATAGATGATGTTTAAGAGTTTTACGTTTGCGATCTGGGCCATTCTTTTGAATATGTACATTAGTTTTCTGACCCGTCCACTGACATACTGCAGCTGTTTTTTCCAGGTGAGGTGTTTGTCCATGAAGACACCAAGGTACTTACTGTTAGCCACCTGTCCAAAACTAGAGCATGAGCAACCAGAGCCTATATAGTTATTAGAAGTATGCCATTTTACAGCCATTTGTGCTAGACACGTAGTTTTAGTGGTAACGCAGAAATTGACCACTTTCGTCTTGTTCCATTTCGTTTACACCTGACTCAGCCGCCTGATAAACGGACTCCCATGTTCTCTCGTAGAAAACTATAGGCGAATATTTTGGCACTCGGCAGTGGTAGCGAGCAAAGATTATTGTAGGCTTATTGTAGATGATAACATGTAGATAGTTGGCCCAAGTACAATGCCTTGCGGCACACCGTAGTTGAGACAAGCATAGGAACTGCAGTTTTCACCTATGCAAATTCTCTGTGTGCGGTCTGAAAGATAGGATTGAAACTACTCAAGATTTGAGCCACGTATTCCTATGCCTTCGAGCTTTTTAATTAGGATACTTCTAGAAACGGTATCAAAGGCTTTCGCGAGGTCCAGGAAGATACCAGTGCATTTGTACTCTTTATCAAGTTTAGTGACAATAAAATCGACTAGGTTCATGACTGCATCCTCCGTAGACCTGTTGTTGCGAAAACCATATTGATTGTCCGATATCATGGCATTTTTCTCCAGATAATTAAGAAGCCTGTTGTTCATGATCTTTTCTAGTATTTTCGACAGCGATGTAAGAAGGAAAAGGGGTTTGTAATTTGATGCAATTTTTTTTTCACCTGCTTTAAAAATTGGACACACATTGGCCATTTCATAGCCGTTGGTACCACCCCAGTGGTTATGCTTAAATTACACAGAAATGCAATGGGGCCAGCGAGGTATGGCTTATTTAATTTAAGTATCTTGTTTGTAATGCCATCCCATCCCGCTGCGCAGTTGTCTTAAAGATTAGAAATTATCTTGTTAACCTCATAGCTATCAGTCGGCTTGGCATAGAAAGAGTTACATGGGGAAGGATTATGATACATAGTACCAGAAATTATAGCCAATTCAGATTCGGATTTGTTTAGCAGCGAGAGGGTTTTAGTAGCAAGTTGTTCTCCACAATTGTAAAAAACAGATTCGCTTTGTCTAAGGGCTCTTTGGGTTTGAACAAGCGTTTAAAAGTTCAGAACTACTGGGGCTGTTTTTCTTTATATTACAAATACTCTTTATAGCTGTCCATATTTTTTTGCTATCACCGTTAGCTTGTTCTAAAGTACTGACGTCGTTCGCGTTTTTAAGATTTTGTATCAATTTATTGCATAGGTTCCTGTAGGTTTTATAGTTATTTTGTATAATGTAGTTATCTTTATTTTCTTTTTTACACTTCATTAAACCCTTAGACAGCCATGGATTGTTAATTGATTTAGAGTTTCGAATTGTTTCTACAGTAGTGATTTTTTGTAGTTTTTACTAATATTTCTGTGAACTCTGTTATTGCTTCGGTGATATTAGTATGACCATATATAAAGTTCCAGTTATCAAAGTCTTTTTAGATACTGCGTATATTTTAAGTAACTATAGTTAACTGTGTTTCAACATCACCAATGTCACCCAAACATTCGTATGGGTAATTTCGCGTAGTGCTTACATGAATATCAGTACTGCCAAGTTCCTTAATCAAGTTATATGGGTTAGCCCTTCTCGCAATTTATATATGGATAGAATGTAAGCCTAGATAAAGTAGTACTCTTGAAGAAAAGTAGTACTAAAGACGTATTGGTTATGGTATATGGTCGTAGAGAAGTATGTGTGTAGTATGAGTTAGTAACTGATGTGAGTGTGAGTTGTGTGGAGCGCCTTTGCGTGTTATATGTAAATGTTATGTGTATGGTTGTATGTATATGAAAATGGTATGTGATTATGGGTATCATTGTAGTACAAAAGGGAATTATGATAGTTACAAAAAAGAATATACTATACTTGTTGTTAATTATTAGATTTATAAGATTGCCGTAGTTGTTAAAAACTGTTTTCATTTCTGACCACTGCATACTTGTCCCCTTCCTTTTTGCGCAGGAAAACGCGTTCGTTGGCAATCCAGGAATATTGAAAGTTTTTAGTTTTTGCAAAGTCACGGGCAAGAAAGTGTAGTCTTTTAGCCTTTGGAGTAAGGTGATCCGAAACAAACAGGGCTGTTTCAGGGCCATCCAAACCGAGGAGTTTTGTATTGATATGTCTACCAGGTTGGAGAGCGCTATATGTCGTAGCACTTATAATTTTTTTTTCCTAATAAAGGTATTGGTGAACTCGGTGACAATAGTTGCTTCTTCTCCCTTAGCCTTTATTATTCCCAAGTCACTTTGGGTCGGCTTTTCTAGTCTAACCGGATTTGACGAACTTCATTCTTCACTTCAATTACTTCAATTTCTTCGTTGGATAATCTTATGCCAGTTTTAATTTCGGATAATCCATTTTCAAGACTCTCTTATCTAGCTATACCTCTCACAAGCTTCTCTAGTTTTTGCTGCTTCTTGCTGCTTCATCCAGTTACACAACATTTAATTTATATCATTTTTAAATAGGTCGAAGCTCGTGCACTCAGTATCGTCCAGACGAACGCGTTTGGAATTATTTCTCATTGTTACGTTTGGCGCCGGCGTTAACATAGAACTGCCTGACACAGACCTATTTATGTTGGGGTTTGAGATGGACAAGCCTTCTTGTGGCGGAGAGCGCATCACGTTCATTATAATAATATTATTATGTTTTGAGACTTACAATAATATTCCGTTTAGCAGTGTAGTTGTATTTTTTGGCCAGTGCGTAGCAGAGGTAGATTAAAGCAGCGGGCGCAAGGCATACGGATTACGAACCGCTAAGGTAAGGGAATTTCGTAGCTCGTAGATGTCGTAGCTAGTACATACAATTAACGGACACAAACTATACCCATACTCAGAACAATAATTAATTTGTGGATCCTACAAATAAATGTTCCGTGTAGGATTTGAAACCACAACATTTGGCGCAGTGGCAGTAGCGAGACAACCACTTAATCCACTGCGCCTTCCATGCAGTTATCGACTGATAAATTACTCAATTCACTCAAACCACATTTTTGGTTTACAAATTACTTTTTAGAGTTCGAAAAAACTCTTATACAACAGCTTTGTCTGTCCGTCCGTCCATCTGTCTGTTATACAACTTTCAACTCAAGAACCGTAAAGGCTAGAGACTCGCAGTCAACGCCATTCGACTCAACAGAGTCGATATACCCTGAAATGACTATTTGACCTCTGACTTCAATGTCACGTGGTAACACGTGACCTTTGCATATTACTTGAACCATTTTTTCGAACTTTAAGATTTACGGCAATTCATTGCCGATTTGAGAATCAAAGAACAAGTGAGCTTGTTTCTTGTTAACCTCGCGCTAAACTAATACGCTTGTGTTAGGCGTGGGTACACATCGATAGAGTAATAGGTGATTTTCGAAACGACTACTTCTCGTTCACAAACTCATTGTCTTATCCAAGGGGCTACTGCCGCTTAAAATGTCTACAATATTGACAGAAATTCAAGCTTTGGTGTCACATTTGACTTTGTCTTAATATTATTTCGTAACGTTTGTTTCTTGTTGAAGTATACGCTGAATCGACAAACAAGTGAGCAGAAACAAGTCGTTGTTATAAATACAATTATATTTTCTACAGAAAAGCCATTAAAGTGGATTCTTGTTATTTAGTTTATTTATGGAATTCATTTGAGGGTTTTAATGTGATCGCGCCTTGTTTAAACAATTTGTAAACATAAATGACATCCTCATTACATTTTCACAGAATGTGAAATCACGAAGGGGAATCTTACTTAATGTTTTTTTTATTACAATTTTCGTGGAAATTCCATAAATTACTTTAAAAGGGCCTTGACTTTTAGAACAGTGGATAACACATTTAGTGGCATGCGATCGTATGACCGGTACAATGCAAGTTATTCACACTCACTTATTCAAACGTAACCGTTGTTACCTCGTAACTTATTTGCATAGAAATATTACTACGGACTGTACTAAACTCTCTTAAAAATTAAGTTCACAAGGACGCGCCGTGCTATTATAAAGCGTCGTTTTGCAGCCTTAAAGTAAAATTGCGAGGAACGAGGCACGATATTGCATATTATGGAAATAATGCACGACGGTAATACCAACTTTATTGAAATGGTAGCTAAAAACTTACCATGGAATATTAAACGACTTGATGCTAGGTCGAAAATGTCTGGCTTTTATTATTCCACGCTCAGTATATACTAGGCACAATTTATCATAAACTAGAACTATCTATCAACTCTCCATTACCTGACGAGGCGGTAAACTAATATTTGTTCGTGTTTCACGGTTTCGTCTGTTATTATTTTGTAATTATAATATTATCGGCTATAAAGTTGTAAGGTTCGTATTTGTGATTCCAGTTTACATGGTTATGTCCCCATGTAAACTGGAATCACAAACACGAACCTTACACAAATAAAATGGCAAAATTCTATTTTCTACTGACCATTATTGAATTAGTGCAGCTGGATCGCCTGGAATTCAAATTATTTAATAAAATTCATTTCAGGCCCACCTAACCTTTTCTACTAGTCATTGTGAAACCATTGTTTGAACCTGAAAAAATATTCTCCCAGCGAATTTTTTTAGTTCAAATACATTATAAATTTCAAAGAGATTTTTTTTTGTTAAAACACATTTAGTTTATTGAGTAAACAAAGGAAAGAATTGTTTGAACGGAAAAATAATAAATGTGAATTAATCAGCCGCATTTCCTGTTTCTCTAAAACGTAAAAATATATAATTTAAGAGAGAACCAAATCCGAATTTAAATAATGCCTATAGGTTTTTTGAAAAGGAAAGCAAAAATTAGAAACTTTGATATTTTTGCTGACGTTTCAGCTACCCTTTTTAATTCCGAGGAAAAACACTAATAGATCTTTCTTGCTCACTCATTCTATTTAACAAGTGTGCGCATAATAAACTTGTTCTCTCAATTACCAAGTAATTTGTCATCTGACATGATGTAAAATCCGGAAGCTGTGAATTTAATTTGGCGAATAAAATGTCTGAGTCCCGTAAAAATTCAGAGTAGGTAGGTTACTTTATGTTGTACTCTAAAAGCCTGTTTTATGATTGGTCGTAAAAATGCGAGCCTCTGCGAGCCAATTTCGTTCTTTAATTAGGCTAACATTCTTGTTTTACGCGAAACGTGTACGTGTGTGTTAGATCCAATAGAGGCTGTACTGTAGAGTTGTGTGATCCATTAGCATTAAGCTACAATCATGTACCGAGAGACGTGTTTAACTAATGTGTAATCGCACTAGTACACGTACTCTCATTACTGTTATTGATCGTACGCAAACGTCGCTTTGTTACGTACCTGTCCGAACACTCACTCGTTAATTCATATCCCTAGATAGACAGAACCAAACCACAATTACTCACCGCCCTCAACGTCAATGAATCATATAAATTTTAAGCCCTTTTTAAAATATCCTATATAACTTAGACGTCAGGAATTTTATTGTCAGTCAGCTGAAGTAATCCTCTTTGTCTTATTTTGTTCCAAATGATCTACGTCGGCTTTTCGTTAATATTTTCTTTAACCCCGAGATAACCTTACCTTTTGGGCTGGCGAGGCCGTTTTAAATGTAAAACGTGTATTCAAATTGAGCAATCTGAGTCGATAATGGTAATAATCCGGGATCGACCTTCACATGGAAATAGCAGCAGCGTGACACGATCGGTGCTCGTATGTTATTAATATACGACGGTGCAGCGAAGCCTTGACCCGGCCTTCACATTGTCTGCCCGCACACCCACACGCCCAGCCACTCACACATATAAAACACTTACACTAAAAATGCATTACGTACCGGATTCGCCTGAGATAATTCTATTTAGACATTTCCCCCTTGACAGTTATAAAATTGTGCCTTGTGTTGCCACTTGCCACTGAGCGAAATAGGCGTGGCGTAACGAAACGTAGATACCTACATTATTTTCTGCCTATACGAGCGGCGCTGAAATGACAGAAGTCAGGATACGAGGTTATTTAATTTAGTAATTGTGAAACTAAACACATTTGAAATACAAGCATTTTAAGCTTCTATACACAATCGCTTTTATATTAAATTTGTCTTAAGGGTAAAAAGCTCAATTAACTTGGTTTCCAAGAAAATATAATCTTGTAAACTATCTCCTTAATTGATTGCAAGTACAATTAAAAGTAGAATTCTCCGGATAAATTCAAATGCAAGATAAAAATATAAAATCAAGGAGATAAATATTTTTGTAGCCGCTTAGAATTTTAATGAAAGTCATAACTTTGTTCTCACCTCAATCTTAAACTCTAGCTGTTCAAGTTAATAAAATATTTATACTGCGGATTTACTACAATCAAATATGCACGCTTTTTAATATTCTTGATATGCAGTAGAATACATTTGCATTGCACGGAGTGGTCTCCACTATGCCGCGCCGAGCGCTAGGTGTATGAAACACATATTTGATTAAAAATAGTACATGCTATTTCCAAAATTTGTTTAGAGTCTGGGTGTTCTTTGTTTTCTTTGTTTGGATCTATGTAATGTTCTCGCGATACAGGAATTCCTGGTGCGGAGTTTGTCCTTTTTAAAAGAAAGAGTGAGAAGATATTACTACAAATATGATGGCAGAAAACAAGAGCTATTTGTTTGCTCTTTCTCACTATTGAAGGCGTAAATGTATTATCTATCCTCTTAATATTTTACAGCAACTAAGAAACTTAAAACTATACTAAATATTATTTTTGTTTAATTTTCCCTGTCTCATCTTTTTTATCATCGTTTTCTAGTTGCTCTGTTTTGTAGGACAAAGAAACAAGCAAACATTTTATTTATCATGAAATATACGTCTGTCACTGCTCTCACATACAAACGTTGTTATTAGGTAGGTACCTATGATACTGGTTTCCTTCATTCATGACCTCTACGTGAATAGTCCACTATTAATAGAAAACAGTAATTCAGTTCGACAATATTCAATCGCAACCCGTCAGCGGTGATCGACTAATGTAAATTGTTGGTTGGCCGTATTCGGTCACAACCATTTTTGCTAACAGTCTTCGATCATAGAGATCGACGCATAAGGTGATACCGACCAAAGGCAAATTCATGCATCTGGTTATAAAACTCTGTTAAGCCAAATGTGATCAACGCATTCAGTGATCATCCTAATCTAAACAAATATATTCGATTAACGATTTCGGTTAAACCAAATGCGGTCGGCGCATTCGGTTACTGACCTTAAGCAGGTCATATACCTTCCGGAATAGTTACGCTACTCTAATATATTAAAACTGTCGGTTGATTGATAGATTGATAATCGTTAATTTGCTTTGATACTGTTAACGTCTTTTAGAAACGGATTAAATTAATATATTCGTGTACTATCGTGAAAAAGATGTCCACTTAAATAATGTTGCTTAAAAATACTGCATATTAATAAAATATATCATGGCATTCGTAATTGTTTGTGGCAATATGACACATGACGATAAGCAGCGGCCACAATGGTCACAATATAAAGAAATATTGCTTCGGTAGAACCGAATCTTAAAGGTTTGAGAGCACTATCAAAACCATTATAACAGCATCCCGGCTGTTATAAATATCAAATTATAATAAACAATAAGGGAAAACATCTGCAACCCTTGCCATCTCAGAATATACTATAATTAATATTGATAGAATAGTTAAAAACTTCAGCTTTCAATAAACAGTCAACGTCTTTTGCTGATAGTGCCATAACGGCAATAAGCTCTACTAACCTGGCCTATATTAGTCCCCTGTTAGCTTTGACAAAACTATAGACCCGTAATAATACTCTTTTCACATCCTCTCTCCGCTTACCTAACCTAAGCCTTCACCTATAATTAAGCTTGTGAAAAACATCGGCAAGAGGAAAAATACACAGTTTCATTTTACAACCCAAATTAAAAGGCGTCCAATCGTTTGACCGTTTACGTATAAATGTTTCGCGTATTTGATCATGTTTAAACATGACATTTTATATTTCAATTTACAGTGTTTGGGAAATTTTAAAGCTTATCTGTTATTTAGATCTATATCGATTAGTTCAAAATATAATTGGTGGTAGGAACAGCTATATAATTAAATCGATAAACTAAGTTTGATGGAATCTTTTACTAGCATATATATCATATTTTTTGTACGTTTTATTATGTTCTGAGAGTAATGTTGCGATTCAAAATTAGTTTATCATATAACTACACGCAGGCCTCTATGTCTCGGGATAGTTAGAGGTGTATTATACTCACATTTCACCACTTTGTTTTAAGCCCAGTAGATGGCGAACTCATCTCCTATTACATGGGTGCCATAGAAGAGAAAGCAACCGTCTACTAAGCACATTTCTAAATTCCGTGCTGCCTAACGTATCGGTGATAAAGACGTAAGAAATATGTAGTTTAATACTGATCAAATTTATATTGACCACTTGAAATTCACTATACAACCTGTCTTCTTAAATTCTGAATTGCAAAGCATTTAAAAATTAATTATTTTGAAAGACGATAGCACAAATAAATCCTTGTTACTTATTACCCGAGAAACAGATCACTACTATCTTCATCACTCTACAGAAAATTGCAGCCAATCAACTATATGATCTGTTTCTGCAGTGAGTAGGATATTTACGGTCCCGTGCTGTCAGCGGGGGATCTCAGCAGCGATAGCTCAGTGGACAGACCAACTGACTGCAATGCAGAGGGTCTCGGGTTCGAACCCACGTCGCGCACCTCTGACTTTCGGAAGTTATATGACATTTCGAAATTATGTGCGTATTGATTGACAATTATCGCTTGCTCCGTGCCTCGGAGAGTACGTTAAGCCGTTGGTTCCGACTGCCATGAACATCTATGACAGTCGTTATTGGGAAAGTCAGTACCCTCTAATATCCTGACACTGGTCTAGCCTTAGGGTATCGTTAGCCTTCGGGTTGCGAAGGTCAGGTGGCAGCCGCTCCGTGTAAAAACTGATATCCAGTCAAATCCGGTTAGATCAAAAAAGCCAAGTGACTTGGGAATAATAAAGGCTAAGAGAGAAGAAGCTGTCAGCAGGGGATCTGTGTATTTGATCTTGGTGCTAGCGATACAATTCCTCTTTTAAAGGGTCGGCAAGGTACCTGTGGTACCTCTGGCGAAGCAAGCGTCCATAGGCGACGGTTATTTACCATCTGGTGGGACGTGTGCTATGGCAACCAAGCTCACGGCCCAGTATGTGTACTTTGTAAAATTATTACAATATAATATACAGGGTGCGTTCTGACACTAATTCGTAATACTTTAGAAAAAAAAACGTGAAAATATTAAATGGAATAACAAGTATTCTAAGGCAGTATTGGTTATAGTGACAAATTCTTATTGACATAGTAATTCAGCGTAAATTGACCAGGAAATATAATCTAATCGAAACATGTTTGACACACATTACGAAACCCAATTACATTTAATTCAATATTCAATTTTTATGTGAGATATTGGTACGTTTGAAATGTTCAACATATTCAATTAGTTCACACACACACACCAATAATAGTAGCTTCTAACTCAATATTGGTTCCTGAAAATAACTGAATGTATAGTTATATATTTTATGACTAGATTGCATTAAAGGCATTGGATGATATTGGAACAGTGGTAATACCTTTAATGTAGGTACGTCTAGCCCGTAGTTTGATGCCGGGTTGGGTGTTATGTGCGTTGGTTTAGGGTGATGCCTTATTAGTGCGTTGCGTTGCGTTGCGTCGTCGCAGCATCGACGCTGCGTCGTTTTCCATATATTGTTTGTGACACATTAATGTGGCATACATTAATGTGTTGCATCGTCGCACGCTACGTTTTAACGGATCGACGGACGAGAGACGAAGCGGGGGGCAGAGTGCTGCGCTGTGCTGTCGGATCTCCGGTGTGACGTCGGACAGTGTTCCGATCCATTGTGGAATGAAGACTGAAATCAGTGCGTGCGTCGCCCTTTCGACGTCGCATAACGTCGCAGCGCAGATGTGTCATACAATGCGTTGATCCGTTGCGACGACGCAACGCAACGCACTAATGAGGCACCTCCCTAATTCGTTAGAAATGCAGCATATAGTCTGTCGAGTTTTCCCGAAAGCCTATAGAGGTGCCTCTATAGCGTGAACATAGCTCCTTCGGAATTTATAGTAGAGACCTATATAAGTTGTTAATTTTACCGTGTCTACCGGAAAAGCCATGAATGCTGGTGTACCAATGACCTTGAAGGGACATTCTGCTAGATATAATTTTTACTTGGACACCTCTGCGCAACGCGGACCCTATTTAATACTTTAATGAAGGCACCAGACTTCGCTGACAAAATATATCTAACCCCGTATCAAAAATGTAGGCGGCTTACAATCTGTATACCGTAGAGCGTGTGTTGAATTGCCGGTACAACAAAGGTGAAAACGTGTAAAATGAACTTATTTTACCACTGGGTCGTAAACCGTCGCAATGTGCGGCTCACGATTTCATGTCGGCGCCCGTGAATTTGGGAGCAGCTGTGATTTCCTGACCACCTACGTTCGTGTTCTTTGCTTTTGTAAGACTCAATGCTAATTTATACATAGCGAGAGTACCTAGTGCGGTTTTCATGTTACGTGTCTTATTGTTACAGGTGTAGGAGGAGGCTAAAAGGTCACGTAATGTGGTATGTCGTTGCTTTAAGCTTTACTTCAGTTGTAATTTAATTTGGTTTTTGAATAAGTTTGTAATTATTTTCGGTTTGGATAAACGTCGGTAGCGATATATAAGGTTCGAATCCTCAAATCTAATTCCGATGATTTACTTACCATTGGGCTATCGTCACATTAATTATTAATATTTTTTAACATGAATAGTTTTTGATTACTGTGGCTAACTTGTACCAAAACGATAGTGGTTAAATTTTCATTATAACAAGAATATAGGAATACATTATGTTTACACAAGTATTCCATTAAAATTAAACAATATTTATGGATTTCATATCTAAGATACTGGCGCACACACAGTGCGTATATAGAAACGAGTATAATGAAAAGTAAATGATGATTTACTTCAAGACATTGACATGATGATACATAAACAACAATTTAAAAGAAAATTATTTATCCAATTGTGGTCAAGAGTTGATTCATTTCTCGAATGCATTGCATTGCATTTGATTGAATTCGTTCACTATTGCAAATATTTCATATATTGTCAGTGCAATTGACGATTAAATATTCTAACTAAAAATAATAATATCAGTAATTCAAATGAATCCGCATTCAAATACGTGTTTGTACAATCCTCGAATTATTAAATTATGCCCACATTTAACGAAATGGCGTATATCAATTTAAGTACATTAAAATCCGTTGATTAATGTTGATTTAACTAATCTCATATAAACAGTACTGTTAAAACTAATCATTTCTGTTGAACAATATTTTGTTACAGATTCTAGTAAATCGATTTACAAAGGTAAAATGATACAGCCTGCAGGCTGGTTTTGTGAGGTAAACTGAGAAGCTGATACTGTGATTTTGAGATATGGCTTATAATAAGATGGCGTAGAGAGGCTGTGTGACGAATATGTGTTAGTTTATTATGGGAGCCGCATGGAGTCGCGTGCGCAGATGAGTCATTCCCTGCCGACGAAGCACCGGCAAGAAGCAACCTATAGGAGTTGCTCGCAGTCTTTGCCGCTCGACATTCTGTAAGTAAATTTTCATTTGATTTTTTAATTACTAGGTTTTGCCCGTGGTTTCCTCGCACTAATGTAGGTTTTGTCAATAAAGTTCTTTCTCTTAGGAACAGTTTTTTTCAGGATGAAAGAATCCTATGTCTTTTCTTTAACCCTTACAACGTGTATGCAAAACTTCATGATAATCGGTCGAGTAGTAAAGCGAAAGCGTAACAAACATACATACTCACATTTGCAATTAGAATATTGCTTAGGTTAATAACAATATTCGCTCTGTATATAAACTATCTCGCTGCTGGGTACGAGCCTCTTCTCAGCTTGAGAAGGCCATAGTCCACCACATTGACCCAGTGCGAGTTAGCAGACTGCATATATCTTCGAGAACATTATGGAGATCTCTCAGACATGCAGAACTCCAAAGCAAGCGATAAAATTAATACAGTTTAAATTAAGCTTGTATCAATTATAACTTCATGAATAAAATAATAACAAGCATAAAAACAACCCAATTAAAGAAAAGGACCTATCGCATCTTTGGATTTAGATGGCTCATCTTGATTCTTTTGCAACGATCAACTTAGCTATACTCGACACAATGGCTGCAGGGCGGTCATCACTTACACCATTATGCATGCATTTATTGCATGGATAGCCATGCAATAAATCCTATTACTACACATTATAAAACAAAGTCCCCCGCCGCGTCTATCTGTCTGTTCACGATAAGCTCAAAAACTACTAAACGAATTTTCATGCAGTTTTTCACGAATAGACAGAGTGATTCAGGAGGAAGGTTATGGTATATAATTTGTTAAGGTCTTGTACTACTCATGCGAAGTTGGGGCAAGACTCTAGTAGCTAAGTTAAATGACCATAACACATAGGCCATGATTTGGATTAAGACCTAGGATCTTTCTATCATGGTAATGTAATCAAGCGCAGACGCAGAGGAAGCCGCTTCAATTCACTTGCTTATAAACGTATATATTTTCAGATTATGAGTGATACATCAGGTTGTATGAAGTCAATGATATCGTGAACTTATTTGACATCAGGGAACTACGTAGTTTTAAGATATGCGAAGATAATGCGTACTTATAATATATATTTTTCTTGTTTTTTTGTCTAACTAGTGTACATAAGAGTTATAGCTGATTAACTCACATGAAAAGACAGATAACACTTACTACATATGGTTATCTTTACTTAATTTCATGCAACCTTGACTTTATACTCAAAGTAATAATAAATATTTAAAATTTTTTAAAGGTCAGCAAGAGTTTAATTTGAGCATGTTATAATTATGATCGTTAATTATATGTTACGTTTTTAATTAATATGTTTTTAGTGACAGTTAACACGATAATTATTAGGTAAACCTTGAGTATAGAGCATACACAGCTAACCTAACATGAAATGTAAATGGTGAAGTTTCGAACCGATTTTTTCGCGCTATACTTACCATGAAACACACAAGGAAACTAACGCTTTGTTCGTTGTGTAAGTATGTCTTTGTCTTTCGTCTGAATTAATGTCAATTTGAGAGTAAACTTTATGGGATGTATATTCTTAATATATTATTTTTAGTTTACTACTGACGGGAAACCGTATATAGTTAATAATGCACACGATTTCAGCTTATTCTGTTTGTTTTTGCTGTGTTGTCATTGAGTTTACTGATGGGCGGGTAATCTTAGTTGTGTTACTTACATATGTAAGTAACACACGGTCTTTTTGTGTGGGTTACTATATAGTAAGCCACTGGAACCAACACAAAAAGACCGCATTAAAGAAAACAACTCATCGAATTATTTCTACGCAAAAGTTATTAAATGACCTATCAAAAGGTGATAATCTACCTAGTAATAGGCCATTGAATAACTTTCTATATGAAAATAAAATATTGAATAAATATGTAAGATTTAGTTGTGATGTTCTCAACATAACATTGTAAAACTGAGCAATATTAAACCGCTTGCGTTGCCAGACACATCGCTAAACAGAAAGAGTTTTCACATTAAAATATAACATCTAAGGGCGTTCGGATGAAGTGACTGTCGTGTCACATTAATACGACATTTCCAGAGAGTTCTACACCCGCACAATGTTACGTAAACAACTGCTCACCTTATAAATAAAAGGTACAAAGTACAGACAGACGAAGTGCACCATCTGTGTGTATTGCCTACTAACCGTAAATTGTACGATTGTATTGATTTATTCTTCCATAACACAAAGTACCTATCAAATGTTTGTTTAAGACAAATTACTTTTGAAATTATTCCTTCGTTAACCTATGATACCATCAAAGTTTACCACGGCATAGATGGCATATTGGTTTAAATTATTGCCTTTCCAATGCCATTGCGCGCAGTGTTGCGGGTTCGATTCTCATTCGGGATAACATTTTGTGTGATCCACAAATAGTTATTCCGGAACTTGGAGCACTTTGTGTCCGTTGTTTTAATGTTTGTAAAGTCTCCTGCGACAGAGGACTGAATCCTAGTGCAGTTTTTGTTTTGTAAATAAACAATTAGAAGTCTATATAAATAACTAATTTACACAGATAAATTTAAAAATACGTTTCTGTAATGGTAGAGGGATCACGTTCTAACGTACGCTGTGGTCATAAGGCATGATAAATAACGCTACGCCCTCACTGTCAGTCATATCGGGGAAACTTCTACTAATATGTATGATATCGGCATGCTATAAGCTGAAGAGTGGGCGTAAAATAATATGGAAACTTAAGCCTACGCCTACGTAGATTTTATTTTTACACTGAATGAAATAATACGCCTAGATATATTTAAGTTTAACTTTTCTACTTTAATATTATAAAGAAAAATAATTGTATATTTCTTTGTAATGAATAAACTCTGAAACTACTGCAACTGAACATAATTACTCTTCCACCATTAGAAAGCCAGTTTATTCAGATGTAACATAGGCTATAACATCATCACGCTACGAGCCACGGGAGAGGCGCAGTAATCATAACGTGGATGAAACCGGGGACAACTAGGCATAACTAATCCTAATTAATATAATAAAGGTTAATATGAGTTTTTTGTGACGTACGTTCAAACGTTTTTATATATTGACGAAATTTAAACATCGACAGATCATCATGAAATTTACCATACACGTTGTCAGGGGTATAGAAGGGCATACAGTGATAACCTATGTCCTTTTTTACCCCTGACAACGTGTCTGGATGACAATCCAGACGGAAAAAGTACAGTAGGTCCTGGAAAATACTTTAAGTTATATATTTCAAAGTGCGAAATACATCTTTATTAACTATATCTGGCCGTTAAAAATTGCTGAATATATTCTAATCAGTGGAGCTTTAGAACAATCTATTAACTAATAAACTAATGTGGAAAGAGAATACGGATTGTCACTTAATATAACTCTAATATAGGTACCTTATTTGCATCACTCACTTTCATCACATTCATTATTCACGCTAGTCAGTGTAGAACACTCTTGGCTATGCGATTCATACTGGCATAACTCGTTATAAAAATAGAAACAAATAGGCTTCCATTATTATCATATATTGAAACTATTATACAATATAATAATACGTAGAAACTAAAATAGCTACATAAAACGTTACATGACCGTGTTGTTTCAATAATGTACGCACAATGAAACGATTTGTAAGTGAAACAAATCTGTCGACAACACGATTGTACTTGCGGTTGTCAAATATAAAATATCCATTGTTATCATAATTGGATGACAATGTAAATCCTCTGTATCAATCATGGTACAATAAAACAAGAACTTTTCTACTATTTTATCAAATCATATCTATTTTATGATTGCTAGGCTAGAATATTTTCTCCTGTATATTAGGAATTTATTTATACATGTCGTCATGATCGGAATTAAATTCAGTTAAGTAGGATTCACCAAGTAATTATATTTCCAGAATTATTTGATTGTAATATATTTGAAGTAAATAATATTTTGTATTCTTATCAAGTATCGCAACCCAGTTGGTATAATTTTGTTAGTTGTATTACTGCATGGATCGCTCAGTGGTTTAAGAAAACACCTCACTGCCAGTGCGCCGATTATTGTGGACTCGATTTCTATACGGCAAATGTTGTGATTCAGAAATAGATGATTTGCGCCTGGGTGATATTTTGGGTCTATTATAATAGTGCTCGTCTAGTCGCAAGTGTCGTGGAGAGTAATGAATTGCTGAAAGCTAAAAAATAAACACACGTGATTTCGAAAAATATATAAATACTAGCTTTTGCTCGCGGCTCGGCCTGCGTGGTACTTACATCAATAAAAAGTAGCATATGTCCTTCCGCAGGTTTTAAGTTATATCTGTACCAAATTTCATCTAAATCGGTTGAGTGGTTTAGCTGTGAAAAGGTAACAGACAGATAGACAGAGTTACTTTCGAATTTATAATATTAGTAAGGATAGTGTATAATCTAAAGCTAGTCAGAATCTCTGCAATTCTCACTCACTCTAAATCTAATCAAAATTGATTGATAACTGTGCTTTTTATAAACTTTCAAAGTGGTGCATCAGCAGGTAAAATATTATTTACTAAAGTGTGCATTGGCACTATTAAAGGTTTTAAGCTGCAGCGACCTGTCGGCAACCAGATACAATTGTATTTCAATTTATATCTGGCATAATAGCAATTTATAAATTACGAGGATAGTTACTAGTTACGTAGACATGTCATATGAAGCTTAGTAATCTGATAATTTGTTTTAGTCGTGCCGCAAAAATGTCTTTTATCGCAGCTTTAAATATTCTAGGTCAGAAGAAACTACCCTGTAGATTTTAATGACTATCCAGTGCGACAGTAAGCCTCAAAGGTAAAGCGATATCTTTTTATTGCATTGAGTTTGAAGCCTAAATATTTGACCAAATTACAAGTCATTTATACTTGATATCTTTAGTGCTTCCCGAGTAATGATAGTTTTTTATTAAACATCCTATCTAATAAGTTTTAGTTTTACTACTGTTCGCCCAGTGATAATCGAACGTAATACAAAATAGTTGTTTTTAAAAATAAGCCCTTTCCATGCCTTCTGCATATAAAGTTTAACTATACAAACTCTCACTCTTCCATGCACGCAAGGTGCTTAAAAGTTTAACAAAGGTTTATGCTTATTATTATGGTTGGTATTTTACTCAGTGGTAGTTAGTCAATAGTCTGACCATCATAAATATGAACCCGAGTCACCCATTAGATATTTTTGTGGTGTACATCACACTCTAAATGATGCAACGATGTAACTATGGTTTCTGTCAAGCTATTCCAGAAATAAAGCAGTATAAGTTAATGCTTAATCCTATAAGAATTCCATTTATGTGACACGGTAAAATAATGTTAGTTTTATATTTACCTACTTGCTCAATTGAATTAAACACAATTAGTGTTTCTTAGTGCCGTAGTAGAAGCCAGTGCTCTAGGGTTCAATGCTCTGAAAAGAATACGATTCACTTATCCTGAGACACATAACCTAGTCTTTAACTTTAACTTATATTATAAACGCGAATTTGAATTTGTTTGTTTGTTACGCTAATGTGCCTTTACTACTTGACCGATCATCATGAAATTTCGCATACACGATGTCAGGGGTACAGAAAAGGACATAAGGTACCTATTATCCAGAAAAAGTACCTATTGTTCCCGAGGGATAGAAAATTTACATAACCTACATTTACGCAAGCGAAGGCACGAGCAAAATCTAGTACTGAATACGTGAACTTACGAAGTGCGGCAGATACGCGTAAGTCTACTAATAAGTAGTACATGCATAATGTTAAACAATAGAGCAAAAATTACATAAACCTCAAGTAGGTACATGAAAAAAAAGAAATATAATGTTCTAGTCGAGTATATTTTACGACAACATATTTCAAATTAGTAATAATTTTATATGATAAAAACAAATTCATTCTAATGTAAGCCAATATTTACATTTTCATTAATATGCTTTTTATAAATATATTATAATCATAAGAAATCTTTTAATACCTGGCGTTTTTTTTTTGTATAATATTCTGTACTCGATCTATTTAATGTAATTGAGCAATTTTTATATATGTATATAATTCTTTTGTACGAGTATTTGTTACTGAATTTCTCCTAGACGGTAGGACTGATATTTATGGCATTTTATATCTGTGGTTTAGATTCACAATTGGACACCGTATGTGGTGCTGCAATCAGTGCGTTTGGGCAGGAGGCAACGTCTGTCGGGTCCGCTAGTTTAATGTATAAATATGCTCCCTCGTATAATATGTTTCTTTCCTTCCTGTTATTGCAAATAGTGCACTATCCATTTCCAGCTCTTGATCAAGAATGGTAATACATCGTAATGTTATGCCGTAGATGGTTGCCGCGGTCGTCGTTTCGGCCGGCGGAGGGCGAGCTGGCAGACTGCGTGCTGGTGGTCGGCGTGTCGCGGCCCAAGCTCGCCGCGGCCCTATTATCGGTCACGCTGCTCTCGCTCTTCCTTACCTTCCACGTTCTATATGACAGCGCGCTATATAGCATACAGGTAACACACAAATATATGCACACAAACTACACAAAATGAATCCCTTTGATGAGCAAGCAGTTCACTTTATTGTAAGCAGTAACCAAACAAATTTAAAATTTCAACTTGCAGCCATGTCCTTAGAAGTGTCAGAAGTGCGAAGTAGAATAAGCCTTTTCAAGGGTAGGTAATTATAATTATACAAAAAATAATAAATAAACATATATTAAATAATATATTATATAAAAATAGGGCCCTACCCTATTTTTTATCAGAAGTATAAACGAAAAATGCCTTTTTAATCTTCAGTTGGTTTCCTGCATTGCTAATAATTCAGTGTTATTATATAAATATTTTATTTTAATGAAATTATATTGAAATTAATTAGCATATTGGAATAAAAATGGCATTCATCCCTCTGTTTTGCCAGCATTATAATAACAATAAGGCACAACAAGATTTCCTCAAACTAGAATTTCGCTTAAATTTGAGTATTGCGGCTGTAAGAGTAATAGGACAGTCGCTGTCAAAAAACTTTGTGTTGTGTATTTATACGACGCGGCGACGACTATAGTTTTTATTCTCCTTAAGAGGACATTGTGCTGTCATCTGGGGACTTGGCACCTTGAGCTGACAGCACAGTGACTACTTTTTTTAAAGCATCGGCTATGCGCGGCGAGGCTCTTCTTTAGTTCGATTTTTTATCTTTGTTTATTATCAATTGGATAGAGGGCTTGTTTGCCAACTAGGAAGTACTTATTAAAAAAGGTTGTTTGGTTACAGTAAGCAATGGTAAGCAATTTAAGTAGCTGAACATTTATCAAATTTGTATAATTATTTTATTAATTACTAATCGTGATTATCATTATCTATATTGGAATTACATCGTCTATTTTTTTATTATTACTGTTTATTATTTTGATCTATGCAGGCACTCGATATATCGCA
The DNA here is from genome assembly GCA_930367265.1 of Catocala fraxini. Taxonomy (NCBI): domain Eukaryota; kingdom Metazoa; phylum Arthropoda; class Insecta; order Lepidoptera; family Erebidae; genus Catocala; species Catocala fraxini. The sequence goes on from OV884032.1 coordinate 11,120,937, forward strand.
AGTGTATACTGACTTACGTTGCAAAGCAATTATTGTGCAGTCAGGCACAATAATGGCTATTTCCAAACCTCGTCCTAAATTAATATACAACAGGATTCGTATTTGAATTCATTTAATATGAAACCTACCTACTGTTATAGGTTGATATCGATAGATTTAATAGCCATATTTATACGCATTTTAACGTCGGAAACTTGATATGCATTCAAATTATGCGTACACAGCATGTATGTAAATTATACGAGGAATATATTAGATGGTCGATATAACAAGCTATCCGATTGCATCTACGGAGAGCCATAACGTACCCGCAAGTACAAGCGAACTATAAATCGCTAATGCACCTTAGCATATCGAGCGAACATGAGTTTGAACCCTTTCGGTTAAGCCGCTTACTTGAGCTGGCCGAGTTCCGGAGCGCGTGGCGTGCCACAAGGCGTGCCCGCCAAGCCTTCGCCCGCTACCGCACTCGTAATCGTAATTAATGTTCTAAACCGTTCTCCGCAGATAACATGACAGCACGCCCTTTTTATGACACCCTTGTTTTACAATGTTACGGTTTTACGACATCAACAAGTAGAAACGTAACGAGGACTCCATTTACCATATACTATATAGCCTCGGGGCCACGTCGCAGAAAGAAGGCTTTAAAAAAACTCATAGCAAAATATACGAGAGGCACGCGTAAATAACACAAAGAAATGCTCGTGCAAATGTATTTTAATGGTATTTATATGTTACAACTCAAGAAAGTGAGATGGTATTTCTTTTTTGTACATTGAATATAAATAACTAATCTATGTTCAAATTAGTTACTTGGCCGGGAGATGATTAGCTGAGCTAATTAATTATACAAAAGGATAATAATGGAGGCTTTCAATTAAACACACAAAGCGACGTCATTAGCCATAATCAGATGAGTAAGTGCAAACCGAACATTGACAGTCGCGGTGACTGTTTAACGTTAATCCCGCATCTGATGTTCGTGACGTAATAACGCAACGCGACCTATCTATCAATACCAATGACATGGGTAAATTAGCTTCGCCATCAAATTTGAACGGCCGCGAATTACGTCAAATTGTGAGTTAGAATTCATCTCATACAAGCTTTTTATAGCTTACCAATTTAATGGGATTGTGCTCGGATTGAATTTATTATCGGCAACATATTCGAATTTACACGTACCTAGTTACGATAAGGGTTCGAATTTGATACCAGTCGTATAGTATAGCTATCGTATGTTATGTAGCGAGCAAGCATCGCTACAGCCACAGGGGAGATAGTGATCTTCCTTAATTCACTTAAACCGTCATAAGTTTCAAAATTTAATAAGTACGAAGCACGGTGTTGTGTTTATGCTGGCTCCTTTTTATCAATAATGACTTGCGAAATGCAAAGAGCTACTATGTCTTGCTTTTTCAGATAGGCAAAGCGGCTTATCTGAGCTTAAGAAAGGCAATCCTGATTAATAAAGGAATAAACTTTTTTCTTTTAAACAAAACCAGCGACACTGATCGAAATTTATTGTCACAGCCATCCTTTGTGAATGGATGACTGTTATATTTTCCTAGGCTAATTTCAATCTATAGAAAATTCCAATTTATAGTTGACGCACCTTTTTACTGTAGAATTTAAACTAATCATATGAAAAGCCAAAATAAACATAATTCATATTTGGGCAATGATTTGTTGACACTTAAGACATAATACAAAGCTTGTATATAGAACGCGGTTACCATGGGGCATAGTACCCGCGCAAGTAACTCGTAAGATAACTTCAAGTAGTCTGCGCGATTAACTTCCGTATGTAGCCCATGCCAGCTTTTTGTGTCATTCACAAGCATCGTTCAAAAAATTAAAACTTGAAATTAGGTATAAAATTTGTCTAGATTACTACCTACTGATTAGTTGTCAGTAGTAAAATAGCTTATTTGTCATAACTCAAGTTTTTTTTTTACGGTTGTGCTATCTATGCTATATAATCCAGTTTCTTCCCTTCCCTACATCTCTTGACATAACGACACGACACGACTTAACTTTTCCTATTACGTGATCCATATTTTTAATAAACACATATTTTAGGCGGCCAGCATGGCATCAGCTGCTAGCGAGGGTCGAAAGATTCTCCAGAGCCAAGAAAGTAACAGTCGAACAATTAACCATCCTATGGCGCTGAGAAAGCGGTTAAGACCACCTCGACAACCGAGACCTGCACGCAGACTCCCACAGGTAATTAGCCTTAATTATATGTGTTATACAGATTTAGGCATTATATATTAAAATAATAATAATATTCTACCACATACACACAACACCATTTAGCCCAAACTAAGCAGAGCTTGTACTATGGGTACTAGACAATGGATAAACATACACATATACTTTTTTTTTTGTAAATACATACATATTATACATAGAAACACCCAGACCAAGACAAACATCCATGTTCATGCACACAAATGTTTGACTTGTGCGGGAATCGAACCCGCGACCTCAGGCGTGGCACTCGGTTACACTAACCACTACGCCATCGAAGTAAATCTTGCTTTCTACCTAATGACTGCCTGTAAAAGTGTTTTTTATAAGCTGTATTATTTATTACATTAGTATTTCGGAACCTCAGTTTATTATATACAAGTATAACAGAAAGGTCTGTATTAAAGGCTTATATGTGGTTGGATTTGGCATCAAATAGAAAGTAATGATTTCTAACAATGAAATAAGTTTATACTGATTGATAATTTAGATGTAAATGTACATGGTAAAATTGGTATTCGTATTCGAGAATATTAATTTTCCTAAAATAAAAATTACTATCGAAGCGATTTTATTTAGTACGCACGTTAAATATTAGAAATCAAATATTCAGTACATAATTAATAAAAACCTTTAATGTGACCTCACCTTTCTGTTATACTAGACATTATTTTTAGAAAATCTTTAAATAAATATTCAGCAATTCCAGAATGTATTGATTTAAGATTTATAGATTATTTTAAAAGTCTTTACACCCTGTTGAGTCGAAACATTTCTTATAGGCTTTGATAATCGGCGTCCGTAAATGCGGCACCCGCGCTTTGCTGGAGATGCTGTATCTCCACCCCATGGTACAGAAGGCGTCGGGAGAAGTCCACTTCTTCGATCGCGACGAGAACTACGCACTTGGACTGGAATGGTACAGGAGTAAAATGCCACTGTCATTCAAAGGCCAGATCACAATAGAAAAGAGTCCTAGCTATTTCGTAACTCCTGAGGTAGGTTATAACTACCCTTTTATAAACTACAAAATCTCCTTTTAGAATCACGTTTTAATTTACAGCCTCTACTACTCTACTGGCATTTTATTAAGTTCAATATATTTATATAGTAAGCAATTAACATTAATTTTACACGCGATTGTGACTTAAAATAATTGTTTGTGTGTTTATTAATATACAGTACCAACATTCCATGAAGGAATTTTCTACGAAGTAGAATTTCTTGCGTCGTTTCTTGTTAGCTTGACTTTACATAAATTGTTTCCTCTGAAGGTACCAGAACGCGTCAGAGCAATGAACTCCTCTGTTCGTCTACTACTGATAGTACGTGAGCCAGTGACGCGCGCTATCTCGGACTATACGCAACTACGCAGCCGTGCTACGCCCTCGGCGCCTGCGCACCCGCAGCTACCCGGCCACCCAGTGCCCGACGTCGCCAAGCCTTTCGAACATCTCGCTATCGCACCCGATGGATCTATAAACATCGCATACAGGTTAACATGAAAAATTACACAAATAAATTTCTGCCAGCCGAACCAAATTCCTTGCAGATTAACCTTTTTTCATTACAAATCTTACGAATAGTTTAAAGACCGCATATCCAAAGAAGGAATGTGGTTATTTTAGGGCAAATAATTACGTAAAATAAAACCTCTCTTTCTGTTTCTAACAGGCCAATAGCCATATCTCTCTACCACGCGTACCTCCATCGATGGCTCGAAGTATTCCCACGAGAACAAATCTTGGTAGTCAATGGGGACTTACTCATAGAGGATCCGGTGCCACAACTCCGACGTATCGAAAAGTTTCTCGGACTTGAACATAAAATCGGTACGTTATGGGTGTATTAGTCTTAAAAAGTTGTTGGTAAGTAGATATTTTGTCGTGTATACTCATCTTATATCTATTTATGTTTGTCCGAACAGGAAGAAAGAATTTCTATTTCAATGAAACAAAAGGCTTCTATTGCCTCCGCAACGACACTACTGACAAGTGTCTCCGCGAAACTAAGGGTAGGAAGCACCCGCGAGTCGACCCAGCCGTCGTCACCAAACTAAGAAAGTTCTTCATCCAGCACAACCAAAGGTTTTACGACCTCATCGGCGAAGACCTCGGTTGGCCCGAAGACTAAAGAACTAGCAGTCCATCAACAAACTCTGATGAACATTACTTCGTTGTGATCTACATATCAAATACATATCATGAAACGTATCACTAGTAAGTAACTTTTTTAAAGTCGTTTATGTATACATCTAGCGTATTATAGAATAAGGAACCTGAAGAGATATTTTATTTATACCTAGCAACATTTTTATTATATTAAGACATTTTAAATTTAAAAATATGATACTAGACAAAAATTTTGTTAATTTCCTTTGGTCGTTTGTAATGTAAATGTAGATACGAAATTGAAAGGAAACGTCTAAAGAATGGGAACAACAAGATGTTATGGTTTTGTCAATTCGTTTAGTGTTTAAATTATATGATTTTATAAACAAGTTAAAATAGTTACTCCACAGACAAGTTTGAAGCACTGATTTGATAGACCGACCCACTGAAACCCTGAGCAATATATTTTTATATATAATTAAGTATTGTATTAATTATACAGCGTTTATTATACAGAAAGTAAATTTTTTGATATATGTGATAATTTCGTTTGTTAGAATTAATGAATTTTATATAGATGTAAGTGATATGAAATAAATATAACTGAACTATGTAATATTATGTTCAAAGTGGATGAATGTCGTACATTTTCGCTTACTACTTTAGGTGTCGTAACTTTTGGTCGTGCGTTGTCCTAAATGTGTTTTATTTATTAGTAAATGTGATTTTTCTGATTCTTAGATACTTAATATATATCGTTCAAATGAATAATCCTCAACAAATGAAACTAAATCGTAGCCCAAATGTTCAAGTGTTTGTGTAGAATGATGCAGAGTTGACTTAACTAATCTGAACCGTTGTGTGTCCATAGCTTATAGTGATCAAACTGGTCGTATCTTTGTGTGTTGATTTACGCAATAGAATAGTTTAAACACGCAGTCTATAGTTAATTTACAAGTTGTGGAGAGATTTTACGACGCGGGTTTTAGAAGTATTCTATTTAAGTGTAACGTCCAAGACTGAAGAGTTAGTTGAATAAGTCTAAATAATACCTATTTAGCATAAAATGTCCATAGGTAATACGCGAGACGGCGAGCCCTGAACACAGCTTTTTAAGGCTTAAAGTATCTTGTAATTTGTGAAACACCGGGTATACACGTCTAAATGATACCCATTATGTTAATATGTCGTAAAAATGTAGCGCTCTTTTTAAATTGACACGTCGATATTTATACAAACGAAGACAGTAAAACTGAAGTAATTTACATGAGAATTTATTATAAAAGCAATTGTAATATTTACTATCAACTTATATAAAAATATTGTATACATGCCGTTTACTTAAAATTAAAATACATCTCTTACTTACTTTCAAATTAGTGCCGAATAATATTGAAAAATGGGCACTCATGAACAAAGAAAATATAAAGAAGAACAAAATAATTCTGATCATCAATCAACCGGCAGGAATTGTTGCCGTGATTATAATATGTTATTATAATGCGTAGATATCTATAGAAGCAATCCATTACTGGGGAATAATATTCTGAAACTGTTCGCATAAACGGAAGTAAAGCGTTTTACAAAATATCATCGTCATAATAGACTCTATAGGTTTGACGTGTAATCATTAAAATCGACGAGAGTCAAGAAAACGCAATGATAGTATTACGTGCAGCGATGGTGATGGCGGCTGTGATCACATTTAGATCCATTCATAAATAAACACGATCATTCATTCAGAGGATAGCTACTTTTAGAATCGGCAGTTGGCTATCTAGTTACTTGTTTTCTGGATTTTCGACTCTATACAAAACTGGCCAAGCGTTTAAAGTAACTTTTCGATAATCCAATTCAGCGATAGATTTCAAATTTGATCTGAATATTAAATACAAAGTAAAATATGGCTTAGCACGGATTTAGTTGTTAAAATTCGTGATGCAGTTATTAGTCATGTGAAACCGCCGATCGCTGTCATAGGTAAATTCTTATTTACATATGTATAGCCACCGCTGCACGCATCAGGATCAAATGGACTTTCGATACGCTTAAGAAAAAGCGTTTAAATTAAAAAGGGTAATGTGAGATGATTCATGATCCTAAACAGGTTCTTATTTTTAATTTTCTTTTTGCATCTCAGTGTTTCATATGTTATAATCGGAGGTACTTGATCTTTGCAAGACGGAATACCTTTCGCAAAGTTGAATAAGAACGATGGCGCATACGGTGTAAGGGTGAAATTATTTTTAAGTAGAATATTTGCTTCCAAAATCCAGAATCAACGAATATTTATATGTTTTTAATGTCCCTTTTATTGGCGCATTCACGATAAATTTACGTGAACATATTTCAGTGACCTATTGAATAATAATTAATGTATTTACAAAGGAATTTGAAAAGCACTTGTGCGTATTTTATAGCAGCTTTGAAATAATTTCAATCACAGACGGACGTATATATGAAAAGTGTCGAAAATATACCTATTTAGAGATTAAATTAGAATTGTTAAATGTCAAGGTTTTCTTAGTAATCTTGAAAAATAGGCCAGATCATAATATTCGCAAGAACATTGTACAGTTAATGATAACAAGCTGAAACTTTTGAATATTATGTTATAATTTACGTAACTTTAGGTATTCTAATAATTATATAGAAGTCTGGGATGTGTTCCATTGCGTAGTACATAGTCTTAATTTATGCCGACGTCTGTGATTGAAGACTGTTTCAGAACGGTTGCGTAAAACAAGAATATCAAGCATATCAAGAAATCAATAATATTAGTTAAGTTTTAAGTATAAGTAAGATCTCTATTAAGTTATTCTTTTTAATAAATAAGATCTTTATTTGTTTAGGTAATTCACTAGTTAATAGATAAATTTAATCACTGTTAAATGTTGTGCACGTACATAAGACGTAGTTAAAGTTTTAATTAGGGCAATAATTTTTATAGTTATCAATAAAATTATTTAGGTACTTCAAAAAACTTAAATATATTATTTATATAACTAATTGTTAACTATAATTACTTATGTCTATGTTACGCTTTATAATATTTTCGGCTTGATATTAGTTTGTTGTTACTTTCTTAGATTATTTTACGTTTGACACGGACATTTTAAAAGTATTAACTAAATTTTAAATGTTACCTTAACACCTTGTAAATATCTTCTTAATCTCCCTTCTGTAAGTTACATTGTACCTACATCTTCAATAAATAAAATAAGAAGCAACGCAATCGTTTTGTTTTTCTGCCAATTACCCAAACTAATTTGACTATCCATTAAAATAAATTGGATCTAAATTGCATTCAGTACAATTCCTTTATATGAAGGCTTTTATTAAAAATGATCTTACAATAAAATAGTAATGCTTATTATGGGAAAATGGAGAATAGGTACTACAAAGGAACTATAAAAGACAATCACAATAATAACTTTTAAACTTTCGCGTTGCATGATATATATATATAATATGTAACGGGTATTAACGCGATCATGCATAATGTTTACCTTTTTTATGCTTGACGTTTCGACCAGGTTACACCGGCCGTGGTCACAAGCTGTCTGACCGTCTGAATCATCATCATCATCTGACTGGCCGTGGTCAGCTTGTGACCACGGCCGGTGTAACCTGGTCGAAACGTCAAGCATAAAAAAGGTAAACATTATGCATGATCGCGTTAATACCCGTTACATATTATATATAGACAATCACAAGTCAAAATTATTGAATCGCTTGCAGCAGTGGCGGTCGCAGTAGCGACCAGACCTTATGTTATTTGTATATATTATATACAATTTTTAAGTTAATAATGTGATGCCGAATAGTCCTCCAGCGCTATACACGGCATGGTCTTTAGTGTCTATTTACAAATCGTAGCTGTCGGATAGCGATGTAGAGACCATACCATATTTATAAAAATCTGTACATAATCTATCACTCGGTGAGAATACATTTTCGAACATAATTACTAGTATATTCTCTTTGTGATTATACTTGTACGACGAAACGATGCGTGTGGTGAACTGCACTACACACAACTATAGGTTAGCCTAGTCGATAGAGGGTGGCGGACGCGCACTGATTGTGGTGCCGATGTATACCCAACCACCGCCTGACATGTATGAATGTACCTGAAATGTACCTGAAATGTATGAATGAAAGCTTTCATACTATCCGAAACACTACCCCGCTAGTAAATTAGCATCAGCTAGCCAGTAACCGGAATTTGTAAAAAAAAATATAATACGTAGCTAAACGTATTATATTATTATAATTCATACAGTATTTCAGTTTAAAAATTCTCATAGAAAATATCCCGTTTGGTATTCTCAGCATCAAAATTTAGTCCAATATCCTCAAATCCATAATATAAGTATCGTGTTCCAGCGCTTTATGCATCCTGATCAAAAACGTTCGGGCATAATCTTGACGCAGTCATAAATAAAACATACTTCTAATATTCTCAAACTGTATAAATCAACATGAAAAACCTACAAGTCTGAAATAACATAGTGTCTAACTAAACACATAAATTTTTCTTGACCCGAAAATTGTTAGTCTGCCTCGTCGACCAACATCAATCACGTGCAGACGGCAATCTCCAACCCTCGGAGGGCATACAGAGGCAAATAGAGGTACTGACCGATTGATATTTGACCACATAAAAAATATCCGGACACCTGGGCAGGGTAAATAAATAGTTACATTAGTTTTTGATTGCTTTTTGCTGGGCGCTGTGTAAGCGCTGTGTATGTATACAGAATATTTTATGACGTTTCTCTGCCAAGTAAACTGAAACTATTAAGAAACTATATAAATGGGTCTCCTTGGTAACTCATAAAATGTACAACGTTATGCAGGACTGCATAGTTGGATTAGACCTTAAACACGCGTACTCAAGTTTCAGTAAGAGCATCTTAGGGAAGATTTTAATCGGAAAACTACAATGTTATATCACATTTTAACCAAATAATCTAATTATTTGAAATTGTGTCTAAAGAACATGAGTTATATACTGCTTGAGCATGTTGTACCAAAACCAATTTCTAAGCGCGAAATAATAAGAAAATTTCGTATCTATTCGTGTCCAGTAGCTTTTGCTAAGCTAAGCTTTTTACGCTCGTTAGTTCGTTAGTCTGCGAGTGCTGTGTGCGCTCCATGTTATATACTCTGAGTGATTATTTTACTACGTTTATCAGTTACTACGAATACGCCGATTTACGCGATGATGCCGGTTCAATTAACTCACATGGTGAATGTTTGCGTGATCTTGAGATAGTTGTACCAAATATGGCAGTTCTTTGAGTTCATGCCTGAGGTAACCGTCAAAAGTATTATTTCTAATGTCACTCAATAAAATAAATAGTTTATATCATGATTACGTAATCACATGAGACGCCCATAATCACGTGAGATCTAAACACCTGGATGGTGGAATATAAATGAAATACACAACTGCCTACTCCTTTAGATATATAGGCATAAATCTTTAATATGTTTTACATTGCACTTAAACAGACCTGCAAATAAAAGTATTTCACTCGTCTGCTGAACCTCTGACATGATTCAATAACATAAAATTATTTTATATACGCTTTTACGCCAATTAAATCATTTTAATACCAGCTGCTACGTATCCTAACATAAACATGAAATAAGGTTATAATGTTTCCAGTGGTATCGCGATCACATTTGGTTCTAAATTGCGTATGCATAGATGTACACTGAGTAAGCCACTCACGTACTCGCATGAGATATAAAGACAAGATCAAGATAAAGTTAACATAAATATCATTCACACATTTTAAAATATTGAACAATTCACTGTTTTAAAGTTTGCTTGGTAGCTCGCCAAACAGCACATGGCCCAGTAGAGTCGGTATTTATTGTTAATAAACTGCATTTATTTCATTGCACTTTTACATTCCGCTTCGGTAGTGTGAATAAAAGTGGGATGTCGTAAATCATGAACTATATTTACTACAGTAATGGAAAAGTACGAAAGTATCCTACTTAAATCCTTTGTCGATTATTGAATTATTAAATCGATTACGATTGCAACACTACAGTATTGGGTTGTATGGGATTAGACAAAAAAAAACTAAATGATTGCACGATTTAGTGTTATAAGTGCACTGAATATTCTGGATTGCCCCGCACGACACAAATATTTGTGTGGTACATATATATTTGTTGCCAAGTCTGAGTATTCTTTGTGACCATTATTTGAATATGTGTAAATTCCTCCGTGCCACAGAAATAATTACTGGCACGAGAGTTGTCGTTTATAAACAACAAAAAAGCATATTATTTTTATCACACGAGATAATAAGTACTAGCGGTCGCCAAGTGGTCGAAATTCAACCATAATTGATATAAATTTTAAGTTTGATCGTTATTATTATATATACCGTAAAATTGCAATAGGTACTTAACCGGTCGTATACCGCCGGCTCGCATACCAGCCGGCAGATTTGTACCCGTCGTAGGCCGGTGGCTCGCATGCGAGACACCAAATTGGTTTTACGTTAGCTTAAGCTAAAGCGAAGGCGGCGCGCGGCGTTTTGGCGCCAATTTGGTGGCTCGCATGCGAGCCACCGGCCTACGACGGGTACAAATCTGCCGGCTGGTATGCGAGCCGGCGGTATACGACCGGTTAAGGTATGTAACCATAACCTGAAACACAAGTCTCTGACCTAGTTCAGGTAATACAATGTAAAAACAGACTTCATAAAAAAATCTTTTTGTGTACAATATTTAAATTATAAATGTTTTTCTTTAGATTAAATATAGTTTTAATGTGAATTTAATATAATAAGTAGCCTGTAATGAGTTATTTAAAGACTTTAATTTAATGAATAAAAATGTTTTATTATTATTTATTATAGTTACGAATAATTGTATGATATCAAACGAACCATGCCGAAATACTACGAACGCGATTTGACTGCGTATGTCAAATGCATGGTTGTGTGCGTGTAGTGTTTTTTTATTAATTTAATGTATTTCGAATACATATTTTATAAAAATATTAGGATTCGTCACTCCTTCTCCACATAAACTTTAACCGTGCTAAATTTCATATTCCTCCGTCCGCGCAATTTTCGTAAAAAGGGATACAAAGATTTACTTCACGTATTAATATATAGATTTATCCCAAACATATAAGATGCGCACCTAAATTGACCCAATGTGAAACCTGTGACCTGTGGCTGCACGTAAGTAACCAAATAATCGGTGCATTATCAGGATTGATAAAAATTAAGATACGTATTTTGCTGATATCAGTAGTACACCGTGGCCTGATTCATCACGTTCCTATTTCAATATAGGTGGTTGTTAAATCAGCACCTTGGTTAATAAATGTGTAGGCTTTTAATGAAGTTTGGATATTTGTTATCCAATTACGTGTCCGTTTATGCGTAATTAGGTGTGAATATATCTGGATAAGTTGCCATACAGATAGTTCATGTCCTGGATAAATATATTTTTTATTCTGGTAGACCCGTGCCGCTATCAGAGTGAATACCACGGTAGGGTTACTGTGGTATTCACTCTGGCAGCTCGTAAAATATCATAAAGTTGACTTTCAAATTGGCTGTACATATGTGTCATAGGTATAAGAAGATATTGAATCAAAATTAGGGGTTCTACAGATTGTATTTATAGCAATTAGCATTTGTTGATTGATGAAACAGTCTTGTTACTTGGCCGATATAATAAACGAAATTTTGCTAGGTGCTCTATCCACATAATATATGCCGTGGTTTACAACATAGAATATAATAATCCAAAAGAAGGTTCCTATGGTGTAGCTCAATAAAGCCAATAAATAAAGCTAGTTAGTAATACAAATCTACAAATATATTGTCATTATCTTCTTCTTTTTGTGTGGTTAGTTGCCAACCTGTTGTCAAGAGTTGTTAGTAGGCCTCTGAAATGGCTCAACGACTGCTGTCAATTTGACAACAACCGGGAGCGACTTTTTACGTGTCCTCCGAAGCACGGAGACACTCAGATGAAATACCACTAAGCGGTCACCCATCTATAGACTGACCGCAACCAACGTTGCTTAACCTCGCTAATCGTTTACCGATCAGTGAGTGCAACTGGCTATATATTATGAATAAATGCTATGACGTACGATTTAAAACAAATTTAATCAGGACAATGATATAAATTTTTACATTTATGCCGTATCAGTTTTGACGGAAAATGAAAGGGAACCATGCCTATATATTATAACCTAACTTTGTTAATATATTCATTCTTACCTGCGAAAGTAGCTTAATCTGTTTTACCTTTATGCCGCCTAAACCAATGAACCAGTTATGAAGTGAAGATACCATTTTGAACCAGAGGCTCCTTTAGGGTTTAAATTTCTCACTCCATATCCTTATATAGTCTATTTATTTATTTAAGAAATATAAACAAAGTTGCAGATGAATGGTAGTATTACATAAATGACGAAGCAAATGTAATTGTGTTGAACAAGCCAGCTGTCAGGTACAATATAACTAATCACAAACTCCAATAAGAACTTCGATAAGCAACACTCAAAACGTTTGGCATGTGTCCTCTAACGTTGTCCGCGAAGATTGGTAACATGACTTTTAGACCTTTCGACCTTTTTTAGATAAGTTCAACGTAATCGATTTCCATTTCAAGTTTTATTGTTCAATTTTTGTGCTGTGGCAACTATAAAGAAAAATCATGACTGTAATATAAATTAGGTCTAGTTTATTTTTGCTATAAGTAACTTAGACCCAATGATATATTATTATTATGATACAAGGTGGACCGACGACTTGGTAGTGTTCGCGTAAAGCGGTTGGATAGGGGTGGCCCAAGACCGGTCTGTGTGCAAAACCTTGAGGGAGGCCCATGTCTAGCAGTGGACGTGTTTTGGGTGAGATGAATGATTGAATGAACATGAGGAATATAATACAGTCACAAGATTCTCAACGTACTATGAAAAGGATAATAGTAGGCATCGTAGTTATCAGCAACAAATTTGTAAAATAATAATACTAGAGCGGAAATTTAATACTGAATATTCGAAAATTTCATTACCCGAGTTCATCTAATCATACATTAATTTTTAAATATTGGTATCAAACAATCAATTGCCATCAAAGATGCATTTGAACAAGAACAAATAACTCGAAACTATCGGATTACTTGCAAATTCGAATTATTTATCAATCACACATCAGTATTGTATTTTGGACTAATTGAAGTTGTGTGCGACTCAATAGGTTAAGTAAGCCGTGGCCCGAAAATTTACATTAGAAAGTTGTTGTAAAGTTATCGCCAGCTCTATCAGAATTTGTCAATAATAGTAGTTGCTCTTTAGATCGCCTGGAGGTAAACCAGTTTCCGTTAAGCTCCTCTAACTTGCTGATCAATCAAACGTACTTGAACTCGTAGGAGCTAGAACTTATTACACGGTGAGTTGATATATAGGACAGCACCAATTTAGTTTAGTCAAACTTCTACCGATGGGAAGTATTTGACGGAAAATTGAATGCAACCAACACAAAACTATAGAATCAATAAAGTTAGTCAGCCAACACGATTTTCGCAGGATTGTACAGTAGATAGCATTACAAATATTCAAACAACAAGCCAGAAAACACTCTCTGTCTCAAAACAACTAGCAGTGGATCCGATAAATGTTTGCACTGTGTGATGATCGAACTACTAACACATGCCGCATTAGTAGTGGTAATTAGGTAGTGAGCCATCTGTATAAATATTTGTTATGAACAAGCTGTCGATTTTGTTATGGAATAAATAATCACGATTAAAAGAAGTACGGTATCTGATTCCATCGAACCGGGACGTTATGTTCATAATTGAGAAGCCCGATTACATTAGAAGCTATTTAGACAACCCCATGTAAGTCTAACCAATTTATAGACTATTCTAGTTATAGACAAAACCATTGGTTTCCTAGCGCAGTGCATCTTCAATTAGTTCTGGCAATCGTTTGAATAGTATTCATATCATATATATCGCGTAGAAACACAAGATACGGTTTGGCAGGTAGGTAAGTAAGGCTGGCAGCTAATTCCCAAGGAGACTGCTCTCGAAAGAAAACTGGGGATTATTTTCTGCATTCTACCTACCTCCTAGCAATCACATAAAATGAGTATTAAAATATCTATATCCGAAACAACTATTTGTGGATCTTCCAAATTATTTTACTCGTCTATAGCTTAAACCCATGATACTCGGTGCTTCGGCAAACACGTAATGATTTTCATAAACTCCTTGAAGAACATTAATATAATGAACTTTAATGATGTTTGCAATTCTATAAGTATTTAATGTATTAACTGTCCCGTAAATTTTAATTCGTAAACTGTCTCGTCACTTACATAAAAATAAATATTTGTAGTTCAAGTTCTAGTCTCAAATTGTATTTAAGTCGAGGTCAAGATCGTTGACCATCGAAAAGGTTGCAGCTAGCTTTTGAATTGGGCTACATTCTGCAACTAGGTTTCTAAAATAGTCTTCATACCGAAAATATCAAATACTAGATTTTGCCTACAACTTCATGGCTTGGACTACTGCATCCAGTGCATTAATACATGGATCACTCTATCCAATATCCGGCTCAATTGAACGGAATTAAGTTAAACGAAGCTTAAATTCTAAACTGAATTTTTAATCCACAGAACTTACCAAACCGCATCTAAATCCGATTAGTGATTTTTCCGTGACACCGGGGAAAATACAGTACTTTAAACATTTTATAAATATTTTTTCGGTTTCAACAGTTGATCCCATTTCATTTTATAAAAATATATTCAATATGAGGATACAGCCTTGTAATCACAGCTTGTAATAGCTTTATATTGAATAGTTTTTGCCAATGTATATTATATCAATAAATTTATCTCGGGAACAGTACATTTTCCAGGATAAAATACTTTTTGTCTAAAAAATATGATGTCTGGGATACAGAAAAGGACATAGAGAGTACTCTATAACCTTTTCACATGTATGAAAATCTTTGGGATGATCGGTCGGGTAGTTATTGCATGAAAGCTTAACAAATAAACTACAAACAAGCATTTATAGTATGAAAGTAAGATTATACATAGATTACTATAGTCTATTCCAATAGAATTTGAGAAAAAGGTAAACAACTTTTAGTGACCTTTATCATAAAATATTCTTTTGTAAAATAAATTTATGGATATTTATCAAAAGAAGGACTTTTATACAAGCATATTGTATTCATTAACTACTTTTCATGGAGAGTTTGAATTTTCTAAATGACTTTATATTTAATTAGGCATGAAACGATTGTTTACATAAAATATTAATTCTATTGGAACAGAGTATAACAAATCATATCATTACGTCAATAGTAAAATCTAAATACATATTTTCATTGCGCCACTGATTTTATTTTTACCACGAATTTTAAAACAAACATTGTTATTATTTGAATTAAGATTGAAGACAAAATTTTGCTTTATATAGGTACCTACTAGATTTTGCCCGCGGCTTCACTTGTGTAAATGTAGGTTAGGTTAGTAACACTACCTTTTTCTGAATAAAAGGTAGCCGATGTCCTTTTCTGTTCTTCTGATAACTTCTATGCGAAATTTTATCTGATCAGTCACTCGATCGACCTTAACTACTCAGTTAAAAAGTGAAAGTGTAACAAAAAAACAACCTCACATTCGTATTTATTATATTACTTAAGATAAGACTAAGGACAGAGTGTCGCTTTTTATAGGTATACCAGCTACTTTATAATGTACGATGTTAAGTGACCGACTGAAAGCATTTTTAATTAAATAAATTAAGGGACACCGACGTAAGCCGCTTCAGTAATACAATTATATTAATGAGAGTAGATTTTGCGTGTCAACGCTCAAGTTACAGGATCATTAGAGTAAAAGTAATTAATCTCAGAAACACCCACGATATTCTAGCATTTACGTTATAATAATGTTATCACAAAAACCGAATCAGTACGAATCGAATGCCGACATTTCGGCTTTAAATCATGACGCAATGGTGTGGGCCCAACTCACATCTAGTCTATTTATTTTAATAATGGTATCTTAATTTAAGGTCCACGATATAAAAATTTGAAGCTTGATCTCTTTTACGATAGGACAAAAACAAAAACCTTTTAAAAGTGTTGATTTTCTTTAAAATACTACTTATTCTTTTTTATTTAAGACAGCTGTCTAACTCTAATTTAAACTATTGTGTACTGTATTTTAAACGATACATTACTTTGTATGGTTTTGGCTATATAGGAAATCTACATAGTAAGGTAACTGCCTATTAAGGCAGTTACCTTATTATGAAGAGTTCCTATATAGCTCCTATACAAACATTCAAACAACGAACAAAAAGAATACTCGGAGTTGGAACATATTTTTATGAATCATATTTTTTTTGCGAATCGTATCTGTACTGCAAGTTTAAGAAGTGATAACGTAAACCGTAAACGTAACGTTTCGCCTTCAATGCAGTGTAGATTTTCTATAAGGCTTCAAAAATATACGGAAGTACACACAATGGTTATTTACTTAAACCATAATAACATAGAAGGATGCCTAAGCAATTTATCTATTCAACAAAAAATATAACGGCATTTAACTAATAAGTATTTAAACACAAAATAAATTTGAGTAATAATAAAGATCTCTTAAACCTAAATATAACGGCATATCTAAGACCGATATTAACTGGTAACGTAGCACTACCGCACTAATCTAAGAAGGCGTATCAACCGGGTCAATGACCGGGTACAGAGTAGTTACTGCCGAGGAAGCCGCACTTGCATACAACCTTTGTGGAACAATGAAGCGATAAGTCTAGATTACTAAACGACGATCCCATTGAACAAATCGCTGAATAAAGTAACCTTTATTTGAAAACTGAGACCTGGAATAGGCTCTTACGTAATTGAAGTTCATCAAATCCCAGATTCAATTGCTGTGTCAATAAAAGTGTTATTGAGTTTCCTAGCATGACATTTTCAAAAGCAATACGGAATCTGAATCTGTGCTCATTAGATGGAAATAGGGTTGTATTACATGGACAAAATGAAAACGTGGGAGTAAGGGTCCATTACGCGTACGGTTCACAAGCTATATTCGATGTGCTACACAGATCTAACACTCAGTGATGTACAGGAATGAACATTATGTAATGCAAGCAAATTAAAATACCTTTATCTATTTAAGTATGTATGTATGTATCTTATGTGGGAGCCAATCAGTACAGACCGGCGACACTTCGACCCAGTGGGATCTTTTGTGTCGACACTCTCCCAATAACGACTGCCATAGATGTTCATGGCAACCGGGACCGACGGCTTAACGTGCTCTCCGAGGCACGGAGCAGGCGATAATTGTCAATCAATACGCACATAATTTTGAAAAGTCATATAACTTCCGAAAGTCGGAGGTGCGCGACGTGGGTTCGAACCCGAGACCCTCTGCATTGCAGTCTGTTGGTCTCCCCACTGAGCTATCGCTGCTCTATCTATTTAAGTAACAAAGCAACACTTATGAACGCATGTAATGCTTACATTCGTCTCAACCACCGCAAACAAATAATTATAATATCGACCCATACGATTTCGAACCTAATACCGCAACAATTTGCGTATCAGTACCCAAAAGCACCGAAGTTGACCGCACGGATTATGTAGTAACTACAGTGATTGCCTCACCACTACCACTATAATGAGTGCTGTAGGTTCGAATCTTAAACGGGACAAAAATTTGTGTGATCCGTAAATGTTTGTTCTAAGTCTGGGTGTTCATTGTGTATGTGTTTTGTATATTTTTATAGACCCTCGCGGTATGATTTATTCCTAGTGCGAAAATTGTGTGTTCTTTTGCACAAAAACAAGAAAAATAAAGTTGTTCTCGATTGTATAAAAGCTATAAGAATTTTTATTGCTGTATAACGTTTGCGAGGTAATGAAGCGGTGAGTCTGGATCGCTAAAGGACGACACCGCATGAATGGATAGCGATTAACTCGATTTTATTCTGTTACGAACTAAACCTGTGTCTTTGAACAGATTTTATAGAAATCAAACTTAATAATGGCTTATTGGACACTCAAAATATCAGCAACAACGCGGGGTTAGGCAGAGGTACACTAACATATTATCATCTAATTTATAAGACCCACGTTAAGGGCGATGGGCCAGGGCAATGACGATTACCGTCTACATGGGTTAATTTGTAAACAAAAAATAGCATATTTACCTCTCTTCCCCACCTGGAAAATTTATCCGGCCTAAAGATTGAGTCGAGGAACTTACGAAGTTTAGATACCTTGGCACCACTTAACAAGAGGACGTGGTGTGAAGAGTTCTGCTCGTCGGCTACACGACTGCTTTCCGTAAGGCAGAAAGTAGTCATTCTGACAGGCAATAAAAAATAGAGATGATATTTAAATAAACGGTAGAACATACCTGTGTATTCTCCAAACATTGTCTAAGTCTATCAACAGCAATTCCTCCTTACAATCATGTAGAAACCACGTTTACATCTAAAAGCAAAGAAAAATTTACTTGGTCTCTTTTACTTTATATGAATGACATACATCTGTGCCAACCCACTCGGGGACAGTTAAACAAGCAGCCAATTATAATAGAAAAACTCACCTACGGTTGTAAGTCAGTTATTCTCTTAAGAGGGAATTGTGATCGTGTATAATAGGTTTATTATATACGAACAAAATTCATACCTACTACAAGTATTCATTAATTTAGAAAAGATGTTTCTCTGTTTACAAAAACATGTAAGATATACTTAAATTATATTTACAATAAAAATAACCGCCTTATGAAAGACATATTTTTGTAAATTCTTAGAAATAACAATCTCATATTTATATTTTAATATCACGTACATACACATATTAAAATATACGTTCACAGAGCATGTTTAACATTTCCTAGTATGGGATTATACCAGTTCTGATGTGACTGAGTTCCTAGAAAAGCCAGAATTTATTAAACGATTTAATTCTTTTCCTTTTTTTTTCGTGTGGTTAGTGGCCAACCTATTGTCAAGAGTTGTTCAAACCGCCCGTAGGCTTCTGACATGGCTTAACGACTGCTGTCAATTTGACAACAACCGGGGCCAACTTTTCACGTGCCCTCCGAAGCACGAAAACGCTCAGATAAATACCACTAAGCGGTCAGCCATCTATAGACTGACCGCACCCTACGTTGCTTAACCTCGCTAATCGTTTACCGATCAGTTAGTGCAACTGGCTATCAGCGCCTCAACGATTTAATAATATAAGATCATTTTACTTAGTAACTAAAGTGATTTCAGAAAATCAATTTTAAATGTAATAATAGGACATGTCCCATAAAATTTTGTTTTTAAACCGTATATAGCAATTTGGGCTCAAATTCTACTATAAGAGGTTTATGTCTGTAGTGTAATTGGTGATATTTAAGATTTCAAATCCAATACCTATCCTTCAGCTGCTTCCTTAATTTTATGCCGTTATTTCAGGTTTACGTGTAATTAAGTTACCGATTATAGGTCACAGCAATTATTGGCCAAACAGGCATGCACAAGCGCAGCGAACGGGTACATCTCAACTCTAATATCACACCTCTTTCATTAGACGATATGATACACCCAGGCATTGCCTCAACTTTAAAATTCTTTCATGTTTACTTTACTAGCTTTTTTAGATTTTACATACTATAATTTGCTAATACGCCAAAAAGTATCCACAAGTACCAGAACAGACAATAAGCCGCAATCCTTGCGTGCGATTCAAGGACAATTAAAAGTGGTAGTCTACGTAACAGGGTGTAATGTAAGTAGGTATGTATGTATCTTATGTGGCGGCCAGTCAGTGCAGATCGGCGACACTTCGACCCAGTGGGATCTTTTGTGTCGACACTCTCCCAATAACGACTGCCATAGATGTTAATGGCAGCCGGGACCGACGGCTTAACGTGCTCTCCGAAGCACGGAGCAGGCGATAATTGTCAATCAATACGCACATAATTTCGAAAAGTCATATAACTTCCGAAAGTCAGAGGTGCGTGACGTGGGTTCGAACCCGAGACCCATTGCATTGCAGTTTGTTGGTCTCCCCACTGAGCTATCGCTGCTCATGTAAGTAGGTAAGAGACACAATGAAGAACTGTTATGGTGTATAATCTCCAGTAACAACGTAAATAGCATTTATATTCATAATTACAATGTCAAAAAACATTTTTCACACAGTAAATGTAATAAATACAGGGTATAAAACATAAAATATCCACTCGTTAACAAGATTCATTCAGTAGGACATTAAACAGTTAAGTTAAAGCCATTAACGTTTATTTTTACAGCAAGTTATGCGAGTTTCGAGTGAGAATTATCTGCAGCCCGTACCCTGTAGTCTCATTTGGTAATTATGCAATATCGCGCTGGAGGTGGCGGTGCATACAGTATTCATTATAGCTCGACCAACATTATAAGGAATATCCTCAAACTCGTTCACGTAGACCAAAATACATAGTGGGTGTAAATTAATTTATAATCGAGGTTGATTATAACTGAAACCTGTCAATTGATGGAATGTCAGATATAATTGAAAACCTATTGCATCTGGCTGCCATTGCGCAGCTGCGACTTAATAGTCAAAGATCTTAATAATGAAAAATGTACATATATAATAGGAAACCGTCAGATGCAAGGAAGGCAGGCATTCGATGCAAGTATTATAAATATAGGATTTATGGCTGTACATATATTGTGATTGATGTCAAAACTGCATTAGTTAACGGGTGCCAAGACAATGATGAAAAAATTTATTGTGACACATTTTTTTATTTTCACATTTACACCACAAAAGGCCATATTCGGTATATTGCAACCGAAAAATTTGATGAGAGAAATAGAAACTAAGAATATATACTACGCTTATGATAAATAGTTATATATGTTTGTATATAAACCGATTTCAAAATTACATGATATTATGAACCCATTCTTTAAATATATAAGTTTTTCAACAGACATAGTGTTTAGTTTTATCAACGGAACATCAACACACAAACACACACAAAAAATTTGTAGTAGTGCATACGCTTTGTACTCCCTGTCGCGAATACTTAGTTTAGACGCACTTCTTACAGCATATTATGGACTAGTTGAGTCCAACCTCCGATACGGAATAATCTTTTGGGGAAACTCAACTAATAAAGACATCGTATTTAAAGCTCAAAAAAGATGCTTAAGAAGTATGTTAAACTTACAAACTACCGACAGTTGCGTGCCCCATTTTAAAAAATATGGTATATTAACTTTACCTTCTCTCTACATTCTAGAAACCTTAATATTCGTCAAGACTAATACTAATCTGTTTCCTCGCATGGCAGACGTAGTACCAAGAAACAGGCGTAATAAATGTAAGCTATGCTTACACACTGCAAGAACTGCACTTATGCGCAAAAGCGTTTTTTGTATGGCCCCGGTAATTTATAATAAAATACCTGAAAGCTGGCATGAGTTACCTGTCGATACATTTAAGAAAAAAATAAAATTATTCTTGGCTGAGAAAGCGTATTATAATGTCACCGATTTTCTACAGGATTCTTTATAACTAGTCTACTTTATAAAATATGACAAGACATTTTCATTATGTATAATAATTATATGTATTTTAATTCAAATAATAAAAAAGGATAGCATTTGAGTAGTTAGTTAACATTTTTATTACTACTTAATTTAAACAACACATTTCATTTTCTTTTTTTTTTCTTTTTTAAACTTTATATTATTTTGACATTGTATTGATTATTTTTTGACATATTTGTAATTCGATTAATGTCCTTATTAAGACTTTAAGACATGTATAACTATATTTACTTTATTATTATATTAATTCTGTCAATGATTAATTACTATAAAATTAAACAACATTTGTACGCCACGGTGTGGCAAACATGTAAGAACAATAAGTACCTATCTTGTAACATCCTACATGCCTGAAATTGTATGTATACACATGTTTATGCAAATAAATATTATCTTATCTTATCTTATCTCATGCAATACTGCACGCCGCGCTTCTACTAAAGATGTTTTCGTGTAAGTCAACTAAATAGCTACATATTTTCTTAACGTACAAGATAAATACCCGTGATAGAGGGCACAAGGAATAATATTCGCAGACGGCACTGAGAGAAGCCAGCACCTTTAGTTTGACAGTATAGCTACCATACTACATACATACCATGTGCTTCGTTCCATTATACTGTAACTATGTATGCTGTAGTTATTTTTATACGTACATATGTATATTGCACATTTACTTTACTACTCACTGTTTGACTGATGAGCGTTATATTACTCAAACGAAATTGCACAAATCCTTCTTTTGTTTAGCATGACTGTAATGATGAGTTCGGTATTTAGGCCCAGTTCCTATATTAAAAAACAAGTCGTTTTAGCTACGGATAGTTTAATTTTAATATGTTTTTACCGAATATGTATAAAAAACTAACTGTCCGTAGTAAAAACGACTCCTTTCATGAATATAACCGTCTTAATCTATTAGTTTGTACTGTACTTTTAAATTAAGTTCAATACTGAGATACATGCGTGGCTCATATAAATATGGTTCTACAATATCGTACCTCGTCCTAATGAGACAATGTATTCCAAGTTTGTGTTTCCGCGACGCAGGACTAAGCTAGCCGCCCGACGTTTGCCTGCTTGTTATTCCGATCATGGATGTTTGCTACACCTCTATAAGTAAATATATGAAAACTTAATTGTAATGTGCGAGATACTAAACATAAATCTATGTTGAGTGTGGCTAACTAGATTTGTATGGTAATCGCTACTGATAAATCGTATCTAGTAATAGCTTGGTTTTATAAAGTTGAAGTAAGAACATATTTTATTTACAGTACATAGAAGTAGAAACACTAACTTTGATGAAGTCTTTGGTCAGCAGGCTTGCTTGTTATGCCTTTGGCGCTCTTTGTAATAGTTTGGTTAAATAAGTTTATTATAGTAGCCCCTCCTGTACTTACCAATGCTGTTTAGACGCATCAACTAAACCAACAATACGTAATGTTATAAAGTAACACTTCCGGCCTCACATATACTGCTAGTTCGGTTACATCTTAACCATTATATGTACATTAAAACCTATTATAGTTTTATAATTAAATTAATAATTTTGTAATCGATAATCTAAATAGTTATTTCATATTTCTTTATACTTCATTATATTTATTAGCTTGGCGCCTTCCGCTTGTCAGCTTCCGGCGCAATTAATAAATAGTACGTATTGTTAGGTACTGATCTCAGAACTTTTTTTACACTATGTCGCATAATCAATCGTATAATCATATTGTTTTACTATGTATAATATAACGATAAAGCTATTAGATTCTTACTGATTTTGGGTTAGGCATAATTTTGTCACACCGGCGCATCTGCTTCCGGTGTAATAAATCCTTAATGTTACATAATCCTGTATTATTAAATAATAATTGAATGTAAATAATCATCAGAATAATTACGATAAACAATGTTTAATATTATCTATCGAGTTTGTGAATTTAGTATTAAATTAGGTCAAATGTTTGTATAAATACCGGCGGTTAGAATATTTTGGAAACATTCATATTCTAACAGTTGAAACGTGCATTCAAGATAATATAAGTGCTTTTCTGTACAACTTGTGTCTTCATTGTCACCGCCACCTGACTTCGCCTTCACCTTTTACAGTAATTTATCTAAAAACGTAGATAACACAACTGTTTGTTTCGTGTGGGGATCAAAAAACTACCATGCAGTATTCAATATATGTATATGTTTATCATCTGTAGATTCAGATTATGTCCAAGGCTTTGCGACAAGTGACGTTACGTCATAACTTTTTTATTCACAGCTCGATTCGCCACCAGCGCCATCTATCGCACAATTACAGAAACTTTACGACCAGCAAATCTTTATCGGTTGAAGGTTCCACTCTTGCTTTATAGTTCAAGAAACTCCTTTGCATAATTGAATTGCGTATTTGCATAAACTAAATGCTATAAAAGTTCTATTACGTGCTTTTTCATATAAAGTAGCTTTGTTTACTCCGGCACATGTAATTATTCAATGAAAGGAAATATGCTCGTAAAGCGGCAATTGACCACATTAGCAATCGGATACCAAGAACTTTACATTTACATAAACTTATAAGTATAATTTGTAAACTAGCGGAAGGCGTGTAATCAACACCGGTCAAGTGCAAGTCGAAATTGCGCTCGCAGCAACTGAGTACATTTAAAACAGCCTTGAGAAACATATTTAATAAAAAAACACGTAATTCGCACGTCTTCTATATCGATATTCAATTGGATTGTTTTTAGCATTAGTAGTTGCTGATATAACCAGCTGTGACAGACATGCGGACGAACGGTCAGACAAAGTCGTCCCGTAAAGATTAAGTTTTGCCATTTTAGTACGAAACCATAAGAATGGTATATTCCAAGTACTAAATTCTCTCACTGGGTTCATTGAAGGATTTGTGGAAGAATACAGAAGAGAATTTGAGAAAGAAGAATATTGAAGAGAGGTAGAGAAAGAAGATTGAAGTGTTTGTGGGTATTTTAACACTAGCAGTCCTGCGTGGCTTTACTCACTTTAAATTACGTTATTAACCTTTTAACCCACACGAAACCGTTTTATCTTAATTAATAAATGTACAAAATAGGTATCTTTTAATTTAAGACATGTTTTAACTATGTGCTAGGTCCAAATCTGTTTAATGTCTGTTGTAGCGATGAATAAATAGCAAAAATCCAATCATGTTCATCTATGAAATAGTATTATAGTATGACACGAACAAAACCTAAGGAAACACTTATTTAAGAATAGCGCTAAATAAATTTAAGCTTTCACATAAATTCTATCCAATCCCGAAAGATTCAAGCTAGGTAGCAGATTACCACGAAATCCTGTGAGACCAAACTCATGCTCCAATGCACCTTTGTCCACTACAAAATATATAGCGGCACAGAGAACCTCGGCCAGTCGAGTTACTCGTAATAATCGTAGCGAAACGCGACGTGAATACAACTACGAAAGCTACGAAGTGCTACAGCGTCCTACGCCGTAGCATCGCTGCAGATAACACCGAGAGAAATTGGAACGCTAATAAATAATTCAAAATTTGACTAATTACTGTCTTCGTAATTAACGAGGATTCAGTACTAAATTCTCTTACAGTGTGTTCCTAATACGTTTTGCTGGATTTTGGCGCTAATTTGTACGTTCCACAATAATTACCGTAATTTTCGAAGCTGCCACCCACGCGCCTTACTGTACCTACTTGACTTATGTGACATTAGCTTAACGTACTTTTCGTTATATAGGATGATACGTCGTTCAAGAATATTGATCATAATTTTTTTGATATGTTACAGATACATTTTGTATTTAACCATTCTTTTTATTTTGATTTTTCTTCTAAGCTTGTCTTTTTCTTCAAAGCTACTGCTATACCATAGTAGGCCAAAACCCAGCGTCGCGGAGACCTTACAAATATTCAAACAACAGATACAAAGTACGCTTAGACTCCGTGTAACTACTTGAAGACCACACCATTATTTCATCCCGTGTAGGAGTCGAATCCACGACATTTCTGTGAAACATTGGTATGCTTTTTGTTTACCCTATAGATATCGATGGACATCGACATATTGCTACATGCATTCAACTGCTCCCTGCAACTTTGACAAGGTCATCCGTCTATCCAATGTCGTTATATCCAAATAGAATTGCCCCGTATAAAAATATAATATAGGAAAATATATAATATATATTATATATATATATATATATATATATACATATATATATATATATATTATATATATATATATATATATATATATATATATATATATATATACTTAGTATAGAAGTATACTAGACCCAACATTTTACAAATCTTTAATGTCCATGTAGTGGAGGATGAGCCTATTACAATCTACCAGGCACATTTGCAGATCTACTACTGATACTTATCTCGACTCGGGAATCAAGACCCGGACCTCTAGATTATACGCAAACTTATACCAGTTGACAAGCATTCCATAGATTGCTAAAATAAAAGTAAATTAGTAATTAAGTAAAATACAGACAGCTTTAGATAACGTCAAATTTGAAATATTGTTAGAATTAAATGCGAAATGCTGGTATTTTGTATCAATCACTTAATCCAATGTCTAGTCTCGTTGAATATTTTATTTAAACCGATATCTGACAGTTTGATATAAATCTCTGTGCTCTTTAAAACTTCGGCAATTTAGTCTTCAATGGCTGTTGATATTAGATTAAATATATGAATTCAGCACTGGAATTACATGGAACATGATATATCTGGCGAATTGTAAGTATAGGAATACATTTCTACCTACCTCTTCAGAATTACACAAGCGTAAGTCTATCTAAATAAGCTATTCTATATATAAATACAAGAAATAAACGTGGAAATTAAAACCACTTTGCAAATTATTTTATTATATATACTTATGCATATTAATTTTAATTTTCTAGCAGAACTCTAAAAGCACTACTCTGATTCGTTTCCTTGACATTTGCTTTTGTAAGAAAAGGAGATTTATTTTAGTTTAAAAGACTTGTAGTTTCTTAAAGCGAGCTGAGGTCATCTAAGTGCTTTCTTAGTGAAGTTTAAATGTTCGTTATAACGACGTATTAAACATTTTAATTTACGGTGAAGGATATTGCTGTCCAGAAGCCCGCATTCTTCAAGCCATACTCATATTAAGATTATAAATGTAATTTTGTCCATCTAATATGTTCGTTGCAAAACCGTTATATATAGTTTTGATGCGATTTGCGATTTGCTATTGCGATTGATAGCACAAGCTCTGAAGAAATAGATAAAATTACTTTACAATGTGAGCAAACAAACTAACATAAATAAAGCTCATATATTATCAACAAGTGTTGAATTATATACATTTATACATGCAAAAATTAATTAATTATTATATTTAACAATTTAGCATAGTTGCACCTTAGTAATTGTATAATTTAACATCATACAATATAAATGGTAGTCAAATACTTTACAATTTGATAAGCTATAAAAGGCATAGCAATACTGCTGTCTATCACTTCTTATTGTGAGCTGTAAGTGAACGGACATATAAAACTTCCTTGTGTCAAAGTATTAAATAAATAGTTAAAGTATTTGTACAGTGTGTTATTTAATCCATAACCTCTAATAACAAGCACATACATTTAGTTAAGTAGGTAGGTGGACAGTAATATAGTATTCACTTTTGGAAAAATCTTTGCCATCTGATGAAACGAAACAAAGCTAAGTTTAATTTTATAATACACAGTCCGTTATAAAATAAATCAGTGAAAAACACTGATAAACAAAATAAAAAATGGTTGATTACATTACATATATTTATAAA
Organism: Catocala fraxini; assembly: GCA_930367265.1. Taxonomy (NCBI): domain Eukaryota; kingdom Metazoa; phylum Arthropoda; class Insecta; order Lepidoptera; family Erebidae; genus Catocala; species Catocala fraxini. Next base: position 11,148,787 of record OV884032.1, read on the forward strand.
TGTAGTAGAATTATTTCTATAAACAATATTGCTCAGGAAACTTATTTTAATCAATTAAAAAGTGACGCGATAGGAACTTACGCAATTTTAATTTAAGACAGCTTATGCGCCAAGACTTTAAAAAAAAACTGACCCAAAGGCACCCAGACGTTTTATAACGTTTTGTGGAGAACATACATTCGTCCCATGTGGTCATTGTTTATATATTTATTAAATAGCACAACAACATCATACAAATTTATATAATATTAAATTTCGTTACATAGCATTTTGCCTGCTATGTATGACTCTAACAGTGTACCCAACATTGACTGGTTATAGAAAAGTTAGTTGTTTACAGTTTCATTATCACTTAATCTAAGTTTAATTTAATCGTAAAAAGGTTATACATTATACCCATAAGACACGAAACATCCATTCCAATCATTCCTGTATTCCAATAATTACAGTACAATTTAACACCAGTCCCGTGTGTATTTAATTTTATATCGATAGTCACTACATATCGAGAAATTTAATCGAGAAACACGTTTCGATACACACTAGTAATGTGATCGATAAGCGTTATAATGATAACGACGGACACATAATGGAAATGTATATTTTGATATATCATCCTATACGTAAATATATATATATCATCCTATACGTAAGCTTAGCTTGATTAAAACCGACGTGATCAATTTTCATTACGTGACATATTGATCAAACAAGAAATAATATTAAAACCTAGTTTTAATTACATACATTTAGCGATTACATATTATTTCTATCAGAACTTATCTTTTTAAATTAAAATGAGCTGATATTCAATTTTATAGTATTTCGATAAATAATTATATTATATTTAAATTTAATTAAAACGCAACAACAGTTTGTCGATATTAATATTATAAAGGTTGTAGTTTTAAATTTTTGTTTGTTATCGATAAAAGCGGTATGAATCGACATGATGAAACTACTAAACAGATTTTAACAATTAGAAATCTACTTTATCTAGCTATATAACATCAGGCTATGAGTCACAGAAGTGAAACAGAAATCATGAACATGGGCGAAACCGCAGGAGTCAGCTAGAACATTATCCAGTGATATTTTTAAATGTTTGTTTATTTTGTTAAGTATAAATAAACTTGTTTAGCTTATTAAGTGATATACATAATTATATTAAGAACTATTATAGTTTATAGATTCCAAATTATCCGAAACCTGATTAATGTAACGAGGCTAAGTTTTAGTATTTAGCACAGTATGCTTGTGTACATATAAATAAATAGATAGATATTATGTCTATTACACTACCAGTGCGCAGGAGATACTATAGTGCCTCCTAAAGTATGTCTCCAGCAGACAGACACTCTGTATTCCATTACTCTTGTGCGGTACATTACCTAAATGCTACGCTGGAACTATACTTAAGGAGATGCTAAATTAAACACTGATTAGAAAACACTTATAACTTTTATTCCGCTCAGAGATTACCTAATCTATGCTATGGTAAACAATAATGGATGATAGGGAATTGCTGATAATGAATGCACCCGGTTAGCTGATCGATTTCGCACTGATCGCTGCACACTCGGCGTGGCCATATTAGGTTGCTAGATCAGCAATTCGTGTTCGATGCAAGTATTGCCTTGAACAACTCTCATAATCTAATAGAACGGCAAGCCAATATTAAGAGCAAAACCAATGGTTTACATACTTACCGAAGAATAGAGATAAAAATTCGCCAGCTGCCTTACTCCGTGTCGCTATTAAGAAGTTATTAACAGGAAAATCCAATTCGTTTTTCGACTTAACTTGGGATTCTAGCCTAGATGGTCATAATGTACAATCCGCTAACAAAGAGACAGATTATAAAATAACTTGCCTATAGCCTAACTTCACATGCTGGCACATACACTTACCACTTAAATACCCATAATCCGACCAAGATTATCTATGTTCTACAGGGCATACGGATATTATTGCTGACGTCATGTAACATTATTTCAACATGTCTAGCTTGTCTGAGTTGATACGTTGGGCAGGTTTGTAATTCACAGCTAGTCCTGTACTTACGTGACATCCGTACTGGCGACGTCATTAAACAAATTGTGTAATATCAAATCACCATTAGCTTCTTTGACTGCAAAGATTTAAATCATAGCCTTCACCGTACTTAGATCGCACAAAAAGTATTGACACTAGAACAGTGAGCTCACACACAAACACACAATAGAGAATAACATATTTTTTTTATTTATATTAACCTGGTATATGAATAATAGATATATGATAATACTATATTTATAAGTCAAATGCCATGTTGGCGTTATGTATTAGATGTCAACTTAACGTCCAGAAAGGTGATTACCTACATATTTAAACGCGCATCTATGATTTTAATATTTGTTTGAGCGTCTGCCTTTTAATATGAGTGGCATTAGGTAAGCACTTTTAACACACATAATATCATGATTGTGCTATACTATATGTTATTTCCTGGGATCGAATCCCAGATTGTTTTATTGTGTCAGACAGTAGAAACTCAAATAACGATCAAAATAGAGTTGTCTTTTGATTTTGACTTTAACCGCATCACCGACACTTTATAATTGTCAGCTGATTTTATTACCTACTACATTAAATTTAGACAAGAAGAGATTCACACTGAGAAGAGGTCCGTGCCCAGCAGTGGGACAGTTTAACACAGGGCTGATATTATTTACACAAGCAATCGCAGCAATTATCGTAGGACTAAACTTATCAAACAGGACAAAGACAATGCTATACAGAACCAATATATTACACACTTATATTACTCACATGCATTTAGAACACACACACGCACACACACATACATACATACATACACAAACAAACGCCCGCCCGTCTGCATACAATCTATGACTATGCCATGTATTAACAAATAATACTTACATTTAGTCACAAAAATATATGTTTTTTATAATATTGTCTTCTGTTTACGCGAATATTATTCATTGAAATTAAACTACTATAATTAGCCTCCCCGTGACCATGGCTGCTGAAAAGCAACAGAAACGTCGGGGAAAGTGTAAAAATAAAATTAAATCGAAATAGTTTTAATCTTCTCTCTTAGCCTTTATTATTCCCAAGTCATTTGGGGTCGGCTTTTTTGGTCTAACCGCATTTGACTGGATATCAGTTTTTACACGGAGCGGCTGCCACCTGACCTCCGCAACCCGAAGGCTAACGATACCCTAAGGCTAGACCAGTGTCAGGATATTAGAGGGTACTGACTTTCCCAGTAACGACTGCGATAGATGTTCATGGCAGCCGGGACCAACGGCTTAACGTGCTCTCCGAGGCACGGAGCAGGCGATAATTGTCAATCAATACGCACATAATTCCGAAAAGTCATATAACTTCCGAAAGTCAGATGTGCGCGACGTGGGTTCGAATCTGAGACCTGCATTGCAGTCTGTTGGTCTCCCCACTTAGGTATTGCTGCTATTTAGTTTTAATAGTTTTAATAATAATTTAATTAGCTTAAAAATTAGTAAAGTTTAAAAGTAAAAGTAGTGTAACAGTTTTCAAAATTATGTAATAAAGTGTCAAATAAACAACGCGATAAAATCCGTATATAGTAGTTTAATTTCAATATATGCTTTTTATTTTTTTGTTTTTATTTTTAATTTGAAGTTCTCATTCTTTATTATAAACCTTATGAAGTGTACCCATGTTACCTTAACTTAACTTTGCTATTACATTGTTTTAATGCATGCCATGGACAAGAGGGGACTCTTCTAACACTGTTTTTTTCAACTTAACAGAAGAGTTCCCAAAACCAATTATATTACCTTGTAATAGTTGTAAATAAAGAGTTTTTTAATATTAACACTACTTATTCGCGTGGAAGCGTTAACAACCGAATAACTTTGTGTTATGGAACTGCTAGTCCTACTGCTACGCGAGTACCTGTGGCTCCTATATAAAGTACTAGTTATTATTCTTTCCTTTAACTTAGTTGTCGAAAGTGTGGGTGTGAGGCACTTCTACTTGACCTCCAAGATGAGTGGATCATAGTATATATAATGGTATAATAGGGTAGAATAAAATAATATATAATTATGTATAATAGACACGCATTTTTTTATTCTTTAAGTCAAATAGTTACATTACCCAAACACTAAAACACATTTTTTTTTAATCTACTCTGTAATAAATGTGATACAATCGTTTCAAATCTACGATACAAACTGTAACGTAACCGCATCTATGCGAAGGAGATAGCGAGACATCCCGTCTAAGATCCTACTTTTTCATACATTCGTATTTAAAATATTGAATAACAATAAGCTCTACTCTCATAAGAGTAAAATTATGTACAGAAAATGAAACATAGGTACCTACCTTATTATGTATTTAACAGAATGTTATACATTTTGCCTTAATAATTTAAGTACCTACACATGTTTATTTATCTAAATTGCAAGGCAAAATGTGAAACACATGGCATGTTATAAAGTTGCGAAGACAAATTATCGTTCGTACTATAACAGTTATACGGAGTTTATCAATTAAGAGTATCGACGCTCGACGTTTAGTTAGCGCTAAGAGGCAGGCGACAGTTTAATTAGCGCGAGGAACGCATTTCGCAACTACTGCTGCAAATATATGTAGATACTATGTTGATTATCTATAATTCTCCACTAGTTAAAATGTTCTTCAACTCCTATACAGCGTGTTACAGTATGGTTATATTATTGTTAAAAGTAAGTCAGGAAATGTTAGGTGTGACCTTGGAATTTCGTTCAAACTCGAGCAGCAGAAGAAGTGGTTGACAGGCACTTCTCCTTGCCAACTTGGTTGCTAGTTTTTAAATATTGTTTTTTTATACTATCTAGTATACAAACATAAACATTTAAAAACGTAAAGGTGACGCAATGGCTCCTATAAGCCACAGTAGAAATAATATATATTATGCAATGGTGCCCAAGACACAGGCTCAGCCTAGTTTGAGACCAACGGAACGGCATGTACTACTTATGTATATTATGGAAATAAAGAATTATTATTATTATTACGCAGGAACCCATAGGTAACGGCCACGGAATACTATTCCGTGTGTATAATAGATCGTACAAATCGCGTTAAAATGTAAATAATTTTTCTAATAGATAAAGGTTCTCCTTGTTGAGAAGATGTCTTATAAATTTACTGATGTAAAAGATATAAGTCGTTATTAACCTCGGAGTCTTCTTCGTAGAGGTTAATAAAAACACTTTGTAACGGTCTGTGTGTTAGTAACAGATTTATGTTAGTGACAGGCATAGCTCCGGAACCACTGGACCGATTGACTTGTAACTTGGTGTGCAGACACCTTGGGGTCATACCTCGGTCGAGTTTGAATATGGGCCCTGTGGGTGTGTGAGTCAAAAGAAGAAAGTCATAAGGTCAGGGGATATCCACCAACAGAGTGATTTGGAAGTCCAAGGAGCTTTTGCACAGCCGCGGGACATTACAAAATCTGAAGGAAAAAGAAATTTAAAAAAGTCACATGAGGACGAAGAGGTTAAATCCTGAGTTGTTATACCCATCTCATTTAATTTATTGTAAATAATACCATCTATCCTTTGTCAGTGACTTTATTTGCTTGAACTACTACACAACACGTAATCATTCTTGTGGATCGCACTCATGATATAGAGTGCAATCCACAAAATGATTTCTCGTTATATACTAAATAATATATCTTCATTTAGATACTGAGTTAAAACCTAAATCACCCGTAAAAATCGATTTAAAATATGTTTAGTAGTTTTTGTGCTTCCACACAGACAGACAAAAACCTTACAACCCATAAATATTTCTAAAGTAATATGTGTATTGAACAAAAGCTTAATTGAAATGTTTGCAATGAGCTAGAGAATGTATATAATTTGTTGATGTATTCTATCCAGAATAAAATAGAGCGATCTTATTCACGCGACTTTAGCAGATCCGTCCGATGTCACAAATGATTTATGATACAAATTTAATGCATTTTTCTTTTTAAGGATAACTATCGCATTGGTTGTAATGCTTGCGGGACGGAGAACTGCAAACAACAAACACAAATTACTTCCGACCCGGAATTACTTTTTGGTTATACAAATTTTTGTCCCGTGTGGGGATCGACCATGCAGCACTCAGGCACAGCAGTGGCGAGAAGACCACTACGCCATCCGTACAGTCAGTATTATATAGTTTTGTTTGTAATTTGGTTAATGTATACAGTTTAGTCTGTCATCTTAACCATAACCAGACATATTGATAAAACGATTGTGTCTGGACGCCGACGTGCTTATGCCGATGTAGGATATACATATGTAAGATACGAGGGGGTCTACCAACAACCACAAAATTAAAAAAATATTCTGTTAAGAGAGAGACTCGTTTGAATAAACATAACGTTATGGTTTTATAATAGTATATCAATATATACTATTATAAAACCATAACGAGACATGATTCTGCATGTGTATCAATATACACATGCAGAATCTGTGTATTTAAATATTCTAACAACTTGCCTAACGTTAGAATATTGGATTATTGAGATTAGACAGCTGTTATTCGTGGAAAAGCTGATATTTAGTAATATATGGATAGACTACAAAGCCGATCTCAATACACTTGGGATTTTAATAAGCTACCTTGAATATATCTGAAGGGTCTTTACGGCTTTCACGGATTTAGGCGATAATTCCGTAAATAATAGTTCAAATATAATAAAGTATTTATAATTTTGATATTATTTAAATAGTAGCTTTTGCACGCGTTTTCATTCACTCGGCAACAGTCTCTTTTCAGGATGAAGATACCCTATGTCCTTTTCTGGACCCCCGAAAACGTGTATGCTAAATTGCCTGGCAATCGTCCAAGTAGTTAAAGCGTAAGAGCGTTAGAAACAAACAAACAACCAATTGCATTTTTTGACATCTTACCGTGGGTACCAGACTTCTACACAACACTATCATAATGTTACTTTCTTTTGTCTATACATTTTATATAAGCTTAAAAATGTGAGAGGGAGATTGTTATTGTACAACCTTTATAAAGAAAATAAACTATTATTATTTATTAATAATATTAGTTAGGACGTTGCTTAGGAATATACCTATGTACTATTTTTGATTAACGTACTTAACAATTAGTTGTTAAAATATTTAGGTGTAATTAGTTCTTAAAATGTATATAATATATTTTACATGAAATTAATTTTTAATAAAACTTGCATTGGATATATATATTTTTTTATACTAAAGGTGGCAAACAAGCATACGGCCCACTTGATAGTAAGTGATCACCGTGGCCTATGGACACCTGAAACACCAGGCATCACTTGCGCGTCGCCGACCCTTTAGGAAATGAAGTGGGATGGAGAAGGAGCGGGAATGGGGGAAAAGGGGTGAATGGGCCTCCGGCACTCTCACTTATCGAACGAAACACAACTGTAGGAATACTGGTGTTTCTCGTCGATATTCTGTGAGAGGGTAGTCCTTCCCCGGTCGAGCCGGCCTATTCATGCTGAAATCAGCAAGGCTCTACTACTCTTAACTTAACTTATTTTATATTATTGTATATTAACTTAACTTACTACTGTAGACAGCATTATGTTTGAAAGATCAAATACGTTCAATTAAAATGTATCATTTTTATTTGAATCGTTGGATTAAAACTTAGTAACATAAAACACATAGACGCTGATGACGTAAGTTTAGTGGTCGTGGTGACTTTGAGGGTACTCAGATACCTGTGTATCATATTGGTTATACACCCAAGTTGGTAAGTAGCGGTGTACCACGTCTATAATTTTCACCGATTATGTTTTTAAATGTACGGATGGCGTAGTGGTTTAAGAGGTCGCCTCGCCATAGCCATTGCGCCTAATATTATGGATTCGATAGTTGTTTCGAGTCTGGGTGTTCTTTGTGTCCGTTCTTTGAATGTTTGTAAAGGGTCGTGCGGCTCAGGATTTATTTCAAGTGCGGGACATGTATTTTAAATGAAAAAAAATTAAATGAATCAAAGAGACTTTTCACTAAAGCTTTTTTTACTTTTCGCATAATAGAAAATGTCATTTATTTTTATGTAGTGATCTATAGATGGCCGTCAATAATCCTCTTATCAACCTGGTGCTAAGTACATATGTATGTGTTACACCTCTATATAATCCTTAGAAAGTACACTAGCGTGAAGCAATATTAAAGCGTCGGATATTCAAATCTTCCTATATATGTAAAGTAAATGCAAATCTACAATGAAATCTGGTACCTTAATTAACATAAATACATCTCGATTCGTATGCATCTTTAGCGTAGTGGCTTAAGATTGTTTTTCTCGTTAATAACCAACGCGACTACAGTGGTTTCGAATATTATAAACAAGAATAGTGTTTTTATACGTTGTTTTAATACTATCTAATAAACAATAAATACTTTTAGGAAAATAACACCATGACGTGACTGAAAGTTTCCTAAAAGAAAATGCTATAATATTTAAGCCAAGCAGGGGATCGAATCTAGGACCACACCATCGACTCCCAGCGTATGAGCAAACATATGTTAGGGATGAAAGGATAATAGTATGGATGGTAAGATAACCAAACTAATAAAATTATATTGTACGGGTTCTATTGAGTATTTTTCTTGGAGGAATAAACTAATTTATAAGAAACTAACTTTTGCTCGCGGCTTCGCTAACATAAAGGTGCTAGATTAGGTTATGCTTCTTTTTTTTTACGTTGTGGTTCCGCGGGGCGTCGGAGAAGTTATGTCGAACTCACCGGGGGAAAGATGGCGACATCCCGGTAATACCGACTAAACCTACAACGGTGTTCCTCGATATAACCAGAATCGGCGAGGCCACGCGAATCACTTTCTCATGCAATTGCGACCCCGCAGAGTGGTAATAAACGAACTAACTTTTTTAAATAAAATATAGCCTATGTTACTCGTTGGTAATACAGCTTTCTAATGGTGAAAGATTTTTTAAAATCGGACTCATATTTTTTGATTTAAATCCTTACAAACAACTAAAAATATTAGTATCGATATAGACTAGTACCTATAGATATACATGGACTGACACCAGTTACCAATAAATACATATCACTAATATGAACTAACTGTATGTCCGCGTGGAAACGAATGTGGAAACTTTCTCATGCTTATTTGCGCCTAAGAATACACGAAACTAATGTAGCAGTAGTGTCCCTACAAAATAAAAGTCGCTATATGAGTAGGACTAAAACGTTTATGAGGAAACGACTCATTCTGAGATACGCAACAGTCTGTACTCGATTGCGGGACAATTTATAAACAAGGTTAATACAAAATGAGAGATTATATTAAAGAGCTTAAAGACGTTTTATTACTGACACCCATAATAGGTTTTAAGAAAGGCGACTTAATAGAACACGTTACTATGGTGGAAAGGTGACTTAATAAAAAAAGAACGCTTACAGCTTCTGACAATGTTACTAAAACTATTCGAATGTTAGTACAACATTCGAATAGTTTTAGTAAGCCAATTACAAGTCTTCACTTATATAAACATAATATAAAACATTTACGTTAATCTCCAATTTGTTAATGAACGTCTATCCTTCGGGAATAGTTCTTTTTTCAGGATGAAAACCTTATATTCTTTTCTATACCATGTATATGACCATGACCATGTATATGCGAAGTTAAGGCGTGAAAGCGTAACAAACAAAAAAATCCTCATTGGCGTTTATAATATTACTTAGGATTTAAAACCAGCAATTCTGAAACTACAGGTTTCAGAATTGCTGGTTTTTACAACATTTATAAAATCACTTTCCATTTATAAATGTTGCCAGTTACAATAAATCAATATATCAATTTATGAAATCTAAATTTATTCTGGTATATCAAGTTATATATTTGCAATACGTACAATCAAATCGCAATATCTAACGTCTAATAAATTAGGGACTTAGTTTAGAGTCGAGCCGATATTCCCGGTAGATGCGTGACCTCAATATCAGACGATATCGACAGAGAAAGCTTACATCGAGAGACGAATAATAACGAGTGTACTACTATTGTATATACTATAACAGTACATGATTCATTCACTATATTATTAAATAAGTTACTTCCACAGTATCATTTTCGTAGTATGTCAGGAAAATATAGCATATACTGGGCTGGTGAAACATTGTATAATTTTTTTTTAAGTTTTGCTACTATCTATGCGTTGTAACCTTTAGGGTTTACTTTAAGAGAAATGTAGATATAATTAGAAAGTACAATGAGAGAAGGTATAACAAATACACTTTTAACGTATTAAGATTACAAATAAAAGAGACAATCTTTACTTATATAACTATAGTCAGGGCGTGGTTCGCTAAAGACTTGCTTCGTGGTCCTTGTACAATCAGGACACTTAGCTGAAGGTGTGAAGCCGGGCCGCAAGCCGCGCGACTGACGCCGTCCGTTCCTTATATAGTCTCGCACCACCGGTCGCGAGAGGTGGCTAGTGACGTGCGCCCGCGTTCGCCGGGCGTCTAGGCGATTATCGTCACAACGTATATAAAACCTAAATGTTACTCATTCATTAATACGAAATTTCCAAAACCACCTAACCTATGAATCTGAAATGTATGGTAAGATGTCTAAATGATAGGCAGGAAACATCAAATAGGTAGATAATGTCAGCAATAATACATTTTTAAATATAGCCTCTAGATTTTAAATTGGGCTTTAAAGTTTGTATGGATCGAGAGATAATATTATAGTTTAAACACAGGATTTCACTCAGCTAATCTCGCCCCTGCTAAGCAATTTGAAAAATAGCAGCCAGTCTACCTTATTACCAAAAATAATCCGACACTCATGTAGAAGTACGACTAGCAGTACTGTAGTGTCTGTATTCGATTGTCACCGATTACGCTCGCGCTCTAACGAGAAGTAATTACACTTATGAATGTAGTTTACGTATAGCGTTGTCCATGTCCCGATGAACTCAGTCCTAACATCTTGAGACTCAGTTCATCAGTGAATAATCATTACCTTTCTATAATACTCGTAATAGTACTAGGCACTTCCGTAATAAAGTGTCGAAGTTGTCCTTGTGTTGTGTTACTGCAATTGAATGTTTGTAAAGGGGTCATTCTTAGTGCGAGACTTGTATTTTTAAATGAGATGAATTGACTTTTTGATATTACTCTTAAAATTGTTAACTTGGTTCTCTCTAGTGCTACCGTTTAATAAAAGGATTTCATTCTAAGGCTTAAAATGTGACACAGTTTTACTGTTACTACCTTGTTGTGCCAGCAAAGGTCAAAATAAATGAAGCCTAACACAACTGGTAGGTATGGCTTTAATGGCATGTGTGTTCAAGGCCTGAACCAAACATGTTCAAATTATAGCCTGAGCCCACAAAGTGAGTGACGTACACACTCATGTATACTCTGGTAATGTCGATAATAATATACAACATACACCTTTAAACGGCGAAACCGTCGCATCGTTTAGTAGCCCAGTGTCGCTCGCCCTTGTGTTGACCTCGACCGCGTGTGTGACTGATATATATATGATGTCTGTTTAGAAAACTTATTAGTTAGTCGGCAAGACACCGTAGGTAAGCCAGACTTCATATTCGCTAATGATTAAAAGCAGGCAACGTTTTTATCCATAGCTTTCATTAAAAGGCAATTTTGTGCCTTATACAATACTAAGTACCGTCGGTTCCAGCTGTCATGACCTAATATTCGGTATGTGGATTCTGATGACTACGAAGCCTGCAAGCTAATATTTATTTATGCTACCAAGCTGCAAAACGCAGACGAATAGAAATTAAAGATGGAATAAAAGAAAAGGAATGGGGCAAGCATATATGTGTCTCCAAAAGACTAGCAGCTAGGTTATAAGGCATTTCACACTAATACTAGACACTTACACATAAAAAAGAGCTGGTGCTATTACATTCATGTATGCATAAATAACGTCACACACATGAACTTTACAAAGATTTAAACAATACACACAAAGAAATTGACAGACTCGGAAAAATAATTTATGGATCACACAATATAATAATAATAAACTTCTTTATTGACACAAAAATACAAGTAGGTACATGGTAGTAGAAAACTTAATCTAGGTACAGAATTCTTAATTATAATGTTCTGCTGGTACTTAAAATAGGATATACCCTGTGCTATAAGTACCAGCAACCCTCCAGTTTCACAGTTGAACTAAGTAAAAATCTACTGGTGACAATAAGAGTATAAACCTACTTACATTATTAAACTTTACGTAATTTAAGCTAGAAATAAAATTAATGTTAAAGTAAAAAAAAAAATTAATAAACCTGATATACTACTACTGATATTTGTGTGTGGGTGTTTGTGAGTGTGTGTGGTATGTGTGTATCTGGGGAATTGGTATAAAATCTGCATAGGATTATTATTTGTTAAATATAATAACTTAAAAAAAAAAACTTAAAGAAAAGTAAAACAAAATATGAAATTATACAAAAAAAAATGTAAAAAGAGTGACAAAACGTAGTGAAACACTCTCAGATTCGAACTTGGGTTGCTATTTAGAACATGCCAGCTCTTATCCACTCGGCTATCGGGACGTCTATGTAGTTCGTTCAAATAATGCTTCTGATGTAGTGTTGTAGTCTCGATAATGTTAAAGAGACAAAACTTCTAATTGTAGCTGTTATCCTGGTACTCGACGCAGCAAATATTGAGAAATTGTAAATATACTGTCTCTCTCACCCGTGGGCGGGGCAGGGCGGTGCTTCGCAGGACGGTGCAGGCAACGGGTGTAGTGAGCGCTGCTCGGTCGCTGTAAGCTCTTCACTTGATATGCACTCCTATTATATCCGTAGATTATATTATGTTATTGATTTTTAAAATTTATTTTATTAAAAACTACGTAGATTTTATACACGACTGCTCGATACCGAGGTCCGGGCGGAAGGGGATATAATAGCTTGTTCCGTGTGGAAATCGAATTAACAATACTCGACGCTGTGCGACGGCCGGGCAACGGCTTAAACCACTAAACAATCCGTGCAGTCTCAATACAATAATCGTACACCTGCCCACCCATTACATGACTGTATTTCTAAAACATAGCTGTGGAATATCCTCATAGGTGTCCCATCCCACTTTAGATTAAATGTCTCTAAGGGCCTCTCCATGTTGAGCCCATGTCGCAACGTAGGCTCCCCAAGAGACTGCGTATCTTCTGTGAGGCAAATATTTGCGACAAGAGAAACCAAAATAAAAACTAAACAATGCGTAGTGAAAACAGGTAAATAAAAATGACGTTAAACTTCTAAATAAAAATAAAATGGAAGTATTTTTAAAATCTTTACTTGCAGTTTTGGTTATTTATAACAATATATTCATTTCAAGCTTTATCTATTGTTCTGTTACAATTAGATACATTACATATATAGGTTAAATAAAGGCAGTACAAACAAAAATGAAATCCAAAATTTAAACATAAAACATAAATAAAAAAATTAAGTTAATCAAAACTTGGATAATTTTTCTTATAATAACAGTGTCGTATTTATCCGCAATTACCTTTAGGCTGCTTAGTAAAGTGGCGACCCGCTTGCATGTGATAAATTAAAGTAAACTATTGATATTTTTGTTTACATCTCCGGCTAAGGTAGTCTACTTGTATTAGGAGTTGGATGAACCAACTCCTAATACAAGTAGACTACCTTAGCGGTATCGTTCGTTGTCGTTCGTTATCGGTAGTACAATAGGTGGAATTTGAATTCTGAATCTCTCCTTATGCATTATTCGGCCCCCGCTTTTTAAATAGAGTTAAAATTCTCTAAATTATCTGACTCGTTGGTCTTATGATTAATACCAACACCTCAGCTTATCTTTCGGAAGTATACACGCGTAAATCTATGTATGTGTATCTGAATCATATTAGAAAAGTCACTATACAATTCCTAATACATATATTTGCAAGTATTTCGATTGCGTTAGTTCCATCAATGTCGTTCGTACAGCCAACTATATGGCATGCACAGGATAACTGTATGCCACATCCATCATTTCACATCTCCGCGTACAAAACCGTGCCACCCCAATGTGACGTGTGCTTTCACAAAACGTAATTTCATGAAGTGTTTAATTGGATTAAATGAATTTATGTTCAATCAGCACGAATGATCGCGGCTTATGTTTGTATAATTTTACAAAAAAGAGCTCTGTTGCTTTGTCGAGCACGTAAAGTACGTTGCCATGGCAATCGGATGGGAATATTCACCTGAAATATTCAAACAAGAAAATCTTGTAGTTTTTATACATTAATATTGTTACTTTGTTTGAAACCTTAGACTATTTTTATCTCTTTGGCTTGTGAAGCCAATGTTACAGTCGCTATAAAAATAAAGAAAACAACTCATATACAGTCGTATCTGTTTGCACTGTAGACTGTAATTTTAATACGCTACCTTATAATAAAGCTAAAAAGATCAAACAATTATTGTAATTATTAACAGGGCTAATAATCGTAATACAAATATAAGCCTTAATTCAATGATATTAAAACAATACAAAAATCTTTATCCAATCTAGTTATCCGACCCTTATAAACAGCCTACAGATATTTCATGGAATATGGAGTGAAATTAGTTTCTGTCTCACAAAGCTAATGGTAATTCATTTAAGTTACTATTGGCGTTGGACACCTATAAACCTATAGTAGTCAATTACAAATGGCAGGATCAGTGCAGATGAATGAGCGCCCACGCGCTACGGCGCTACGACGCGGCGTAGCCCGCCTACGCACTGCCTACGAATCAGGCTACAGTCAGCGGTGGTGCGTGGGAGGCCGCCCACTCAAACGTACGTGACTCGTTTGATATTTCGATCGCACTTATAAGCTGTACAAAGAACAAATTATTCACAAGTCCGGTTGAATTAGTTGGTAGTATTACATATAAAGATAACGATAGATGTGTTGTTGTTGCCAAATATTACTGCGGCAAATACAAATTTACACTGACATTTATACCAAATTTACTGATAGAAACTAAAGAGCTATCGTTATTATTAAGTCTGAGAAGAGCTTATTCAAGTCAATATGTAGATGAATTATCTTTTTAATACGAAAATTACAACACTCGTAGATTTCAGATGTCTCTTGGTGACTAAATCTATCAATAGGAAAGTCACTATTATTCAACTACTATCCATTCAAGTAAGATTTTGTATGACAGTTATATAAAAGTATATTCCATTTACAAAATCGCCCGACACACTTGCCTTAACTAAAATTAATTACACGAACACAACGCTATTCTACTTCTATAAAGACAAAACAGTACAGTAATCGGGGTGCAATGTCTTGTCCACGGAAGGAAGGCGATAGCGCTAAGTACACGGATCACGGATACCATCAATCTTGTCAGATTTACGGGCCCAACTCGTCCAGTTTATCTCGCGACCTCCGACTGCAGGATTATTGCGGTCTACCCACTCATATCCCAACAAAAATGGGAGAACAATGCCTATTTTACATTGAAGTACGCAGGGATCATTTTAATACTTGCTTTTTTTGCTCTCAGTGCCGCTGACAGGATAATAGCAATTTTCATAAAGTGACGTGACCTTTTAAATGTTTTTTGAGTTTAATATTTGGTAGACATTTAGACAGAGTTATTCGAGCACATACCATGTATATTTACATTTAATTCACGAATATTCAAACGTAAAATAAAACAACATTATCTAGACAACTTGTGTGATTAGTGGAATGGTATTACATAAAAATTGTTATATAAACTGTTACAAGGAAAATTAATATCATAGTCAAACCGCCTATACGGTTTCATGAAGCTAAGAAATATACCTGTGAATAATTTGCCACGTAAATAAACAAAACGTATAAGTATCTTTGTCTTAACATAAGCATGAAGAATTCGGCAGAAGTGTACAAAACACGGATCTCTCCATGCCACTCCTGAGAATGTTTACGGAAACCCAATAATACTTTGTCCTTTTTCAGGAAGCCAGTGCAAACTTATACTACTAGAATAACGAGAGACATTTAGACGAGAAATATCACTCATATCATGGACTACAGATAGGAGTTATAATATAAATGTCGAGACTGAGTATGAGAGTATGATGAGTATTTTATATGATAATCAACTTTTCTCCGTAACTTCGTACTCCTTACATTTAGAAGTAGGTATATCATCATTTATCGTCTTCTAGGCGACGTATTAAGATAAAACAAGCACCAGCTTTCATGTTAGATCTCCTAGAATAAAACTGTGAACGCATTTAATTTCGTGCAATAGTTTTAGCGTGATGCCCGTATAAACAAACATAAAAACAGAAAAAAATTACTTTCTTGGCTTCTTATGATTTTTTCTTAAATATATCTTATGTACAGACATCGGCTAGTTACAATATTATTATATGTAAGGTACAAGGTCCTTAAGCCACCAGACCTTCGTTATTTTAGTAAATCTATTATTTTACTAACTAAAACAATGTAAATAACGTGAAAGTTGACGAGTTGGGCCATTTTTAATTATTTTTTTTTTCCAACTCTTCCGCAGTGCTTATATCTAGCTCAATGCGCTTCTAAATGTTCTAAAATGGTTAAGTACCCAAATAATATATAAGTATATTATTCAAATTAAGAACAATAACATTAACTTATTCGATAAGTTAGCAGTTAAAGCAGAGTGGTAAAATAATTAAACCACATCGTATTAAAAAGTTGTATTAATAAACTACGGGTGATATTACAGGACCAGATATTGCAATAATTTTAGCTTATCATATTATGATGAGTTTTCCACAACTGTCATCGGCTTTGTACTTATAAGGTGTATTAAGACTTATACGTTGCCAATAAATGTTTGATACTGATATTTCATACTCCCTACAAGATGGCAAGCATCGCCAAGGCAATTTTATACAGGCAGGGATGGCACATTGAATTAAATGGTGACCTCGCTAACACGCCGTTCTGGGTTTGTTCCCTAAAAAAATGCGCACGCTTCTATTATGCGAAAATAGCCATTCTGATGCAGAGTGTTCTTCGTATGAGTTGTTTTAATGTTTATTAAATACCTTGCGATACAAAAACTCTATTCCAGGTGCTTTAATTGCTTTTGTATATATTAAAAGTTATGTCTTTGTAAAATTTTCTTTCCCATTTATAGAAGTGATTGCCATTGTTACGCATCAGTAATGAATGTGCATGAGATCTCGTATTATTCTAGATCGAGTTAAGTACTATTGCTACATATTTGTTAAATAATTATAGTAGCCTGGAACTGTGTCCGGTAGACGGGAAAAGTAATATCTCTCATTACGAGGACCTTAAAACCATAGCTAGCAAAATATGGGTCCCTGCCTTCCCTATCAAAGAAATCAAAGATAGCAGCTTACGTATGTTTTAAACGACTGATAATTAGGAATATAAATAGCTTTAAAACACTCGTATCAAACAAAAGTTAAAATACGTAAACCAAAAGCTGATTGTCGATAAGTCGAACAGCATAACACTTACGACTATTTTCAAAACCAGCACAACATTATTGCTTTTCAACTCGCAACAGAAACGCGAACCGAAAATAGAACATATTGTAAATAGTAGACAGACAACTGCATACGTTTCGTTCATTGAATAAACGTAAATTGTATACGTGTATATAGTGTATTGTAAAATACGGGTCGTGCAAAACTGGGTCAGCATTTGTAGCACCGTATTGTCGGGAGTAACTGACGGCAATGGCGCCACACATTTTTGGCTGCGACTTCACCCCTGACTAATGATCGGGACCCCTTATTATACGTTTTGTATGTGAAACAATGGACACAGGAAATGAACATACGTTTATATATGGGGTGACATAAATTTTGCAAATGTGAATTATTTGCCACAATTTACAGGGTGGGCTTTATTAATTACATATACATAGTTCCACGGATATACATATGTATTTCCGTAGGAGGACCTACCCCATAGGGGATATAGTTTTACAGTAGTAGTAATTTATAAGCGGCGATAGCCCAATGGATAAGGCATTGGACTTGCGATCGAGAGGTCGCAGTTTCAAATCCCACCCATTGCACTACTGACGTGAACCCATTCCTAACACAAACATTCTAGCTTAGCTGAAGAGGTTAACAAGAATACTATGAGCCCTGTATGTCGAATCCGACAGAGCATTGTCACCGTAAGTCTCGACAAGAATTCCGTGTGCTTCAGCTGCAGATTTGTTTTCCATAAAATAGTGTAATAAAATAAATGAGCAGCGATAGCTCAGTGGGGAGACCAATAGACTGCAATTCAGAGGGTCTCGGGTTCGAACCCACGTCGTGCACCTCTGACTTTCGGAAGTTATATGACTTTTCGGAATTATGTGCGTATTGATTGACAATTATCGCCTGCTCCGTGCTTCGGAGAGCACGTTAAGCCGTCAGTCCCGGCTGCCATGGACATCTATGGCAGTCGTTATTGGGAAAGTCAGTACCCTCTAATATCCTGACACTGGTCTAGCCTTAGGGTATCGTTAGCCTTCGGGTTGCGGAGGTCAGGTGGCAGCCGCTCCGTGTAAAAACTGATATCCAGTCAAATTCGGTTAGACTAGAAAAGCCGACCCCAAGTGACTTGGGAATAATAAAGGCTAAGAGAGAAGAAGTGTAATAAAATGCCCGGGAATACACTTTATTTGGGACAAAAGTAGACTTTTTCAGAACCAATAAAGAAATACTTAGCTTTTATTAAAGTGAACTACCATACACTGAAATCAAGTCTAGATATAGTACTTCCTTGCAGATACGTTACCATTTGAAATTTCATGCACGGAGTGCTGCTACTGCCATTTATAAAGAAACAGCGAGAATTTATTCAAGGTCCTCTGTAGTTATTTGAAACCCAAATAGCTAGTAACCTTTAAAAAAAGGAAATAGTTTCAAAATGATACAATAATAATGTTTTAAAATAAACAACGCAATAAAACCCTTATACAGTAGTTTAATATCAAGGTGCAGTAAATCCAAATACGACCTTTTTTAAAAAAGACCACGCTACCCTCGTCCCTCCTGATTTAGCAAGGCGACCACTTAAATCACTATATCTTCCGCGTAGTCAATAATAAAGTTACAGGTTTTTGAGCAAACCTATTGCTGTTTAAAAGACAAATTTTAAAACGCCGTGCTGTTTCTAAAATACAATAACACTTTGCCCGACTCAGGAACCGAACCCTTGTCTCATGTGAGTTGCATTCACTACCGCTTCACTAACAGTCTGAAAACCATAGTAAGTAGTCCAGACTGCCCACCGAAGATGTAAAAAAAGTAAAAATACTAATTCCATCATCGATCTGCTTTTAGTACCTAAATACTAAATTCATGACCGTCGTTCTTTTTACCGTTTTAATACAAACCATTTATTGATGTCAAGTTACAATCAGCACGCCATTAGGTAATAATACTTCCGCAACAATAACTTATTATTTTTATCTACAACCGTATTATTTCATTCAGTAACAAAACAATAGTACCTAAGACATTATAAATGGAACCAATATATCATGTACTTTTAAACATTCCAAGTAAATTGACTGTATTTGTCACAACGAAGTTGCAAGACATTGCGTTCTTGAGGATTGAGTTTTTACTCGAGCGCTTTTCTTGAATTACTTTGAAGGAACATCAGGGTCATATAATAAATCAACGTAAATGAAATAGCACCGTGAAAAACAGGACATGCCTTTTCTAGAAAATAAGTCCTAAAACAAATTCCATATACAAAATGTAATGGTAATAGCAACAAGTCGGTGCTCAAAAAAATTACATAAATATTCGTTGGTTGATACATGGTTGATGGTTGCATCCCGCCGCCTATGGTTATGTCGAGGAACACCGTGGTAGGTTTAGTCGGTATTACCGGGGTATCTTTTCCCCGGTGAGCCCGACATAACCTCTCCGTCGCCCCTCGGAGAGGTATGCCTCAAAGCATTCTCCCACGTGAAAAAAAAATGGTTGTTGGTTGCTTCGGGCACGCCATGATCGTGACGATAAGTACCATTCATTCCAGTTAGAGGAGTGGCTGAAGAGGCGGCATGGCGCCCTCACCTTCCGGTTGACAAAGGTAATGACTTGTCATGGTTGTTTTGCCCAGATCCTGTGTCGCATAGGCCGGTAGGAGATGCCCGGATGTCATCACTGCGGCGATGTTGTTGTGATCACAGCGCTGCACACTATGGCGGATTGCCTTGCCTGGGCATCGCAGAACCGTGAACTGCTCGCGGCAGTCGGATTGGTTTCCACCTCACTCGCGACCATGGTTCAGTCTATGGTCCAGAGCAAGAGGTCGTGGAACGCCGTCGCCTCCTTCTATGAGGAAGTAATTTCCATCATGGAGACGGTGGAGCGGGAGAGGGTTCGCTTGAACCCTCTCCCCAATCGCAGAACCGGGCACCGGAGGGCACGAGATAACCTTCAGCCACCTTGAGGTTTTACCTGGGGGTGGTGGGCTTCGTGGGCCGAAAGGCAACGTGCGTGTTCCCAAGCGCGCCTCTGTGTCATCTTGTCTTCGTCCCCCACACAATGAGAAAGTAGGGAAAAATATTTTTTAAATAGGGTAGGTCTATTTGTGTAGTGGTCTGCCGTTTCATACGGCCGGACCAAAACCTCGGCGGGGTCGCGATTGCATGTGAAAGTGATTCGCGCGGCCTCGCCAACTCTGGTTATGTCGAGGAACACCGTGGTGGGTTTAGTCGGTATGACCGGGATGTCGCCATCTTTCCCCGGTGTGTCCGATGTAACCTCTTCGTCGCCCCGCGGATAGGTATGCGCCAATGCATTGCCACACGTAAAAAAGAAATGCTTGATGCTTGCATGAAGGAGATTATTGTCGTAACTGTATGTTTTGATTAACAACAAGTAATTAAATTCAACTTGAACAATTTAGTGAATAGGTAAGTTAGGTACTTTTATTTTCAGACTTATCATGTCGGCGCAGCTACCTGAACCAAATAAGTTGACATGTAACAATCAGAAGACATCTCGATTGTGCAAAACAGTTGTTGACTTAACTGAAAATATGGTCAACTTCGATTTTTTACTCGTTGCAATATCGGCATTCATTATCTCACCTGGAAAACGTCCACTGTTAGACATAGGCCTCCACCAAGGTTTTCCACACAGACCGGTCTTGAGCCAGCCGCATCCAACCGCTTCCCGCGACCCTTACCAGCTCGTCGGTCCACCTTGGAACATCGGTATAAAAGCCGCTTAAAAAAATCGTAAAATCACTTATTGATTCGGCAATCCTGTATAAAAATTATTATTATTAAATAAAATCCTGATAAGCCTGATAGAAAGCGGCAATGTAGATTATAGGCGCTTGCAATATCAGGGCCATAAATCGCACCTTGCTATTCTTAAAAAGACACCTTTGCCTAATCTTTGCATACAGGCGTGACTTGGTAGGTACGGTACACTCACAATTAATTCGCAGAAGATTCAGTTCCACGTTTCTATAGCGCGTATCCCTATTCCCGTACTTACTACGTACTTTTTTACGACAGAACCACTGTTTTTTTTTTAAAAGACCGACGCTGCTGTATTTTCTTGATAGAAAATTTAACATTTTCTACTGTAAAACCCTGCTACACTATCCCAACGGAAAGTGCCTAGCGTAGCCTATGAGAGTTTGCAACACCAGCGCCATAAATCGCGCCTTGCTGTTCTACTCACATTATAAGATCACAATTACTTAGGAGGCATGGCTTTTTCAAGGAGTACTTCCGTTGAAAAAGCCATGCCTCCTAAGCAGCCTGGAAACCTTACACCCTGTATAAACAAAACAGAAGGTTGTTTGGCTCCGACCTCTTGTTGGGTAAAGGTATCGAGACTTCACCCGCTATGCTTTTCTTAATATCTCGCGTTACTTGCATTCATGTAGTCATTTGCACCCAAAGCACTCGAGGGTGCAAATGATTTTATTTTTTAATATAAAGGAAAGTTACATTTGTATTACCTCGACAACCCCTAGGAAGTAATAATTCATTTGCGTCGTCGCGCGTCGTCGTAAAAATACAAAGTTAACAAAGTTTCTTTATGAATATTAACGGCACTTACTTAGAACATAAATTTGTATTTAAAAAGTGAATTACATATTTAAATTCGCTTTGTGTTGTCTTTAACAATGATTTTATCATTTATCATAATCATATTTTAAGATAAGTAAAAATATATTATTAATTATGTTAGTATATAATAATATTAAAAAAATATTCAATTATTTTAGTATATGTATCAAATATTACTCAAAACAAAAACTGTCAATATTGTTATATGTCTATATGTTGTTCCAATTGATTACTGGGATATTTTTTAATAAAAATTGGTCCGGTAAGTTTCGTATACTCAGCTCACATGTCAACATACAATTACAGCGGTTAATCAGAAAATCACTTTTTCGAAGCCGGTTAAATAGAATCAAAATATTTTGAAGGATTTAAATATATTATACCAGATTTCACATTCAAAGTAGTTGTTCCGATTACGTCAGAGTTTTGGGCAATAGGATAAGTTAAGAGATACGGACGACAAAAACTTTACCGGTACTCGTGTTTAACTCCAAGAGTTTTCGCTACCTAATAGTTAGAAAGGATGCAAGCGTCTTTAAAACATTCTACCTTCATTTATACTAATAAATATAACATAGTGTATGTAACGCATGTATATTTTTGGAGGTTAGGCAGAGATTAATGGAATATGATACTAATGTAAGCATTAAAAAACTGAAGTACTATGCAAGTTTATTGATGACTACCGGATACAAGCTTTTTGTTACAGACCTTTTTTACAGAATATTTCAAAAATTATTGCAGCTCTGACTTTTTAAAAATTAATTGCTTATTGAACTGTCAATTATCGCTAGCTTTAACAGTGAAGAAAAACATCATCACTATCTATATGTTTGGGAGTTCATAATGTTTTCAAAGATATGTGAAATTTGGCAAACCACACTCTCTTTTACTCGCTATATAAAAATATAATTCTACGCAAAAAAATTATAAACATCTATATCTTAACCCAACCTACATACATAATTATGCCGGTAGTTTCAAGTGGTCTTTTACAACAGGTTCATCACGCAAGCACTCAATATTCTAAAACACACACATACAACTGTATTGACGCAGCGTATTACTCTGGATCTGTGCAAATAGATAGTTTAATCTCGCCAGAGCTAAAACAAAGCTAGTAGTCTCCTGGGGCTCATATGACATAACGTGACGGGTAGGCACCGTTAGATCCCTTTAATTTAATACCGGCACATCTAACGTTAGCCAACCGCGAACCAACTAATTCTACACTCTGTTGCCGCTTTCATAACATAAATCTTCGTGATACACAACCCGTGTTAAGGTTTTCGTGTAGAAATATTTTCGGGTCTTGTTCTTAAGGTCAACCGCAATGTGTGTTTCGCTTTGATATGGTTTTCTTTAATAATATATTAATATTACTATTAGTTATAAATATTAAAGTTTCAATGATTAATTTATGAGACTTAATCAAAAGCACTCATTCTAAGTTGTGTACAAATAAAACCATTTTGTTTTAAAATAAACTCTAATTTGAAAATAACCCGTATATTATTATGATGTTATTTTAGCAGAGATAAATTAAGTAAGATACATAGACTAAGACATAAACAATGAAGTTTTATTAATCATGTAATTACAGTTAATAGACCATGGTAATCGCGCGCTAGATGATACTGAGTTATAACTATTGTAATCTAAACCAATATTAACTGGCAATTAACTCCATGTTTATCACGTCAAATAAACTATTGAATTAAAAAAAGTATTCGGTGATATCTTAAAGTCTCGCCGAAAAACATACATATACTTGCACGCCTATATCCCCGAAGACATGGTACTGAGAATTGCTTGACAGAAAATCCCAATATTACTTCGATCTGGGAATCGAAGCCGCGACCTTAGCATGGTCTTTGGTGCGATTCCCTTCTGGTACCAGATGGATTTAATAGAGGCTATGCAAAGCACTATATACCACTAAGGCACTTAAGTAGTTAGAGAAGAACATATACCTACGTAAAAAACGTGATCCAACACTCAGAAAGCATCTAGTAGCCGTGAAACTGCGAGATTGTATTATAATTGAAGCGGTAACAAATTTCGTCACCTAACTATATTATGTACTATCTATTTCGTCTACAGATAATACTCACATAATCCAGGTGACTATCTAGGTACTATTGTACATATACAGTGTAACGTACGCCCGGTCCGCGTGACAACAGCCAAACACGGCCTGTACTAATTAGGACAAGTGCAATATCTTCTGAGACAGGCTGCGAGCTATAAGTGTAATACGACGGAGTCCTATACAATTTTTGCTTTGGCATCCTATAACATGCAATTGGAACTGAGTGAAGGAACTTTAAAAAGTTTTGTTTGTCCTAATTAGTAACACGACTCTTTTACAGATAAATGTTCCTCGGGTTCATTTTTCTTTGCCCTTTTACGGACACTTTAAGATAGCAACATGTCACAGAAGCAGGCTCTGGAAAAGACGCTAGTAGTCTTCATCTTGTTTAGTCGCAAACTTGTTGAGATCATTTGAACTAAGCTGTAATGGCGGTTTATAAATGTATGTCAAAAATAAATGATTGAAACTTTTTGAAATGTACTGAATGATAAAGTATAATCATAAATTGTTTAATTAACTAAACAGTTTGTTTGTGATATTCATGATTTTACAAAATATTGGTATAAATAAATAACCAACACGTGAAATTCGTAGATTTTCCAAGGTACTCTGACCACTAATTGCCATGGTTTCAAAGCCCATTTTAATTCTTTTATTTAATAGCATTTAATTATTAAAACTAAATTAACAAAATAAAGAAAAACGCTTGATCGACGTTTTGCGTGATCAGAAGGCTGGTTTTTCTTGGCCCAAAGACTTAGCATTGCCATTCAACGTGGCAATGCTGCCAGTCTTCTAGGCACGTAACCAGTTGACAGCGATGCTGAATAATGCTACGATGCCTAAACCATTTTTATAAATATTTAGTATGTACTCGTATAAACTCGTAAAAGATAATATAATTACAAAAACACAAAAAAGTATAAATTTGTGTTTTTGGAATTATATTATCTTCTTTAATACGTTTGTAAACATATATTAGATTAATTAGAAACTATTTTATATGTATAATGTTTTAAAGATGATTGACATATAAAGTTTTTTTGTGCGTGAAATATGAGGTTTTAATTATCAAACAATTTTACAAAACAACGCTTTGATAAATACTTACCAAACAATATGTTCAATCAAACGTTTTTGTTGTAGTATGAGTTGTTTTATCAATTAACGGAAACAATTATTTTATTGTTTATCAATTTATATTTTATATAATGTCTGTATAGATATAAAAGTATTGATTATTATTTTGGTAATAAGTTTTTGCCAAATAACAGGGCCCCCGTATCAAAAGAGAACAATAAATGCTGTATATATACATAAAATGTATATATACAGCACAAGTATTTATATGTATAAGTTTTCAGCAAACTCAATGTATTATTTTTTGCTCACATTATTAAGTTGTTGCCACTAATAGTTTTTGTATACAACGCATTTAACTTGCGCGGACTATTTTAGCGGGCTACTTGCGCGTGTTAATTATATAGGTGACATGCGCGGATCGTTTTCTCAATTTGAGCACACCCACACAAAAAAATATATTAAGGTTTTAATTTTAAGAGTAAAATAATAGATATAAGGAATAACGCTATACCATTGGGTTGCGAAAGGTCATACCAGATGGTAATAAGTATTTTAATTAAATTAGGTTTAAGCAATTGTACATTTAGTAAAAAATTAACATATATAGATTTTTAGAAAGACGCTGGTTCGAAACATTAAATAATACAGATATATTTATTCACCAGAATGTATACCGACGTTCGTTTCTAAACTGTACGTGCAAGTAGGCACGGCAACTAATTACAGCAATTATTTCTGCAATTTAGTAATTGCAGGTACTATTTGAAACTGACCATAATACTTAGTTTACATGTTTAAATGAACATGTGTTTAAAAGAGCACGCGGTATATTTTATGCATCGTTCACAGACATTGAAACAACAAACACAAACAACAATTAAATTTGTTACAATTGTATGTGAATCATTCACATTTTAGTGTGAGCTATTAACCTGAAGGACTGGCGCGCGCATAGGAACGTGCTGATATGATTCCACTCGAGACTTTGTTATTTACCACGCCATTTTTAAATCGTGGTTCGCTTTATGTCGAAATTTACTGACAAAAATGAACTCTTGGCTAACTTCATTAAAATACTTAAATAAGCCGTGACGTTCATTAGTTTTGCTTAATGACCCTAATAAATTTATTGTTTTTTGCTTCAATTTATAAAACACTAATATACTATAATAATATATTGTACAAATGACAATAAT
Source organism: Catocala fraxini (assembly GCA_930367265.1). NCBI lineage: Eukaryota > Metazoa > Arthropoda > Insecta > Lepidoptera > Erebidae > Catocala > Catocala fraxini. Next base: position 11,175,313 of record OV884032.1, read on the forward strand.
AAAAAATTCAACTATTATTATTTTAAATACACTAAGATTAATTACTGTAGGATTAATTCCTAGTTTGTAAAACCACCCATACCTGAAACAACAATTTGCAAACACAAATTGTTGTCCTATGTGGGGTACAAATCGAATCCATAACACTCAGCGCAGTGGCAATGGCAGTAACATAAAATATAACTTTAACCGTAACATAACATTGTTTTACATTAGTATTAAAGTTCAAATTAACTAACTTAGCGTAATTCAGTGCAATAATAGCAACCGTGTCAATAAATTAATACAGGCAGCGAATCAACCCCTTAATCAGTACGATTGGTATATCAATGTGATTTACTAATACACAGCTGGATGCTATTGTCTGTTACACACTATCCCCCTGACAGTGATCTCTTAGCATGCACGTGAAACTGTGACAAGTGATGGAATACCTACCTACTGTTTACTTGTGGGGTGGGGTTATTGTTAGTAGGTAATGTTATTATAGCAATCCACATACTTACATCCTAATTATATGTGCGAATGTTAGTTTGTTTGTTACGCTTTCACGCCTTAAGTACTCGACAATTCATCACGAAAAAAGGACGGTTCCCGAGAGAGCAAAGTCATTAGAAGTTATACATATATTCAACGTTGTATGTTCTTATAAGATCATGGGATATTATAATACACTGACTGATTAACTATAGGTATATTTTTTATAACTTTGAGGTGGCGATCAGGTCGAGGTCGCCTGATCACAAGCGAAAATAGTTTCAGTCCTTGCAAAAATAGATCACTGTCATGTCATCAGAAGACATAGAGATCCCTAGTACCCGTAGTAATAGCACAGCACGTCCTGAAGAACCCTGTGCAGCCTATTGACCTGTGGTGGAACATATCACTAGGCAATTTCGCAATTTGACTACTGTAACCTATGCTAGGCAATAACACACATATTATTCGTGTTTTCATAAATACGTATAAAAAAAAAACAATTCATTTTTTAAATTTATATGTCAGTAGAGAACTTTTGTCCATCTGCTACAGTAATAATAATAATAATAATAATAATATTCTATCACATACACACAACACCATCTAGCCCAAACTAAGCAGAGCTTGTACTATGGGTACTAGACAATGGATAAACATACATGTATACTTTTTTTTGTAAATACATACATATTATACATATAAACACCCAGACCAAGACAAACATCCATGTTCATGCACACAAATGTTTGACTTGTGCGGGAATCGAACCCGCGACCTCAGGCGTGACAGTCGGTTACACTAACCACTACGCCACCGAGGCCGACCGGTCGACAGTATATCTAGTTAATTTTTAACAATCTGGAGGCAGTTTAGTCTTAAGAGTATGACTGCTTTTCATAAACACTGGTATTTGTTGATGAGATGTCGTATATAAATATATTAGAACTGTGCACCAATAAAAAGATTTTTAAAGAATCATTACAGTAGCCAAAACTGGAGCCGACGACGGGGAGAGCTCCAATCGTTTATTTTTACAACCCAATTCGTCATTCGTACCAGGGATGCTGCGAATGCAGATTTTTTTACATCTGCGAACTCGGATGCGGTTACGGATATTTGAAGACTCACATATCGGATGCGTATGCGGATGTTCAAATTGACACGGCAGCTCCGAAATTGCAGATGCGGATGTGGATGAAAATTGTGCATCTCATTTAATAAAAGTATCCAATATCACCGCCTTCGAGGTTCAGGCCTGTTTTGCAAACGTTCATAAATTAAACACGTACTACTGAACAACTGATTTCTTTCTTATCGTAACCTACGCTATATCTGAATCCGCATTAATAACCGCGTTGATTATTGCGGATGCGGATGCGGATGAAAATTCCCAAATCAATGCGGAAGCTCCGCAATTACGGATGCGGATGCGAATATTCGCAACATCCCTGATTCGTACCAGCTACCCTTAAACGTCTAGTTTTACATAAATTTAGAGAAAGCCCTTTTGAATATTTTATCCTTGTTTTATCTTTAGTATTATTGACTTAGAATGCTGGCTTTTTCTCAATCCTGTAGATGCTTTTTATAAACATGTATTAGATAACTTTCATTCCATCCTTTGGGAGTTCTATATCTAACGGATATATGTATGTCGGTATATACTTTAAAATAGATTTATAACTTATGATTAGAAGGTTTACCAACTCTCAAGGTTTTACGTATTCCTTGAAATACTTTGACTATATTAACCTGCTTGTTTAGAATAAGTAGGTATTTGTGTTACAATACGCAAAACATGATTATATTTATACTGGCTGGACGCGTCGTATTAAAACGTCATCTGTATATCTTAAAATAGTATTTCAATTTATTCTGTCGATTTCAATGAATTTCGCATTTTATTTTTGTACATGGTTTGTACATACTATTTCGTATGAATTCAAATGTTACATTAGTATTCTCATGTCAGCATCGCGCCTGTATAGCTGCGTTAGGTAAGACAGGGGTGTAGAACACCAACATGTATCTAGCTTTGCTTAGGTCATCTTTGACATTAAATAAGCACAAAGATTTGTGCATACCTAATTACCTAACAGAAGAACCGATTAAAGTTTACCGAGAAATGGAACCTATATGTCGCTGGATTAAAGCAGCGATAGCTCAGTGGGGAGACCAACAGACTGCAATGCAGAGGGCCTCGGGTTCGAATCCACGTCGCGCACCTCTGACTTTCGGAAGTTATATGACTTTTCGAAATTATGTGCGTATTGATTGACAATTATCGCCTGCTCCGTGCCTCGGAGAGCACGTTAAGCCGTTGGTCCCGGCTGCCGTGAACATCTATGGCAGTCGTTATTGGGAAAGTCAGTACCCTCTAATATCCTGACACTGGTCTAGCCTTAGGGTATCGTTAGCCTTCGGGTTGCGGAGGTCAGGTGGCAGCCGCTCCGTGTAAAAACTAATATCCAGTCAAACCCGATTAGACTAGAAAAGCCAACCCCAAGTGACTTGGGAATAATAAAGGCTAAGGGCGAAGGGGCAAAAGTAACGAAAAATGGATGGACCTGCCTTGGTTAGTCCATAGTTACACCTTAGACATATCACAGGATCCACAATACACGATCCTTAACCAAGACCACGGTATTCCGCTTCGTGTTATTATACAAAAAATGTTCCTCATTTTCTTTAATAAATTGAATTTCCGTAGAATATGACGACGTTAATAATGCAAGTTTGTGCTAGTTCATTAAGTCGACGTTGGAATGACGCCAGGCGCAGTAGGTGGGAATATTTCTACAGTTATATGCATTACATTAATTGTTCCACATAATTGTTTGGCTCACTGCGACATTAAGTTAACTTATGTTTAAAATATGTGGCAGTATTATAATATGAAAAGACTTTTTGACCGTGTTACTTGTACTAGCAAAAGACATTGTTTTATAGTGTAACATAGTACATCATATAAATATCCAAAGACGACTGCATCAATAGCCAGTGGTTTAAGTTCAGTGATAGTTCAGTGGTATTAAGTTGCAGCATCGCCATTAACTATGCGCCCAGTATTCTAGCTTTACTTCCCACATGGGTCCAAAAATGTGGATTTATATATTATATCTAAAATAATATTATTTTTTATTAATTATTGGCGTGATTTCGGTACTTTGCCACAAAATTTAACCATTGTGCGTAAGGGAACCCCATGGCAGTGTTCGGTCAATCATACCACATTAGGACTGGCCAAAAAGATAGTAAGGGACCGATACTCTTTAGTTTTAAGTGTAAAAAACGATGAAGGAAGTACTTCATCGTTTCTTACACTTAAATAATAATGAGTTACAATGTGACACTGCCGTTACGATCAACTTTCCAAATACTCATTATGTCACAATGCCTTTAACACGCGACACAAAGCAACAATCAATTCCTATAAAAATACGCTTTTATTTCGTCCCGACCACGCAGAGCTTTACAAAGGTATCTCCCAATCTGCAGACACGGCTAAATGCGACTCAACTATTTGTTAACTCTCTCGCTGGAACAAAATAGAGGCATAATTCGAACCGGTCCTATTTAATTCGTATAATTATTGTTCTGGCCTCCGATTCCACGTAATACGGTTGTAATCAATTTACTGATCGGCTACAAATAGAATCCGAAAAACGCATTCTACAGCTATTGTTTTGTGATACCCGTTAACATTTCGTTCAATGTGGAATATTAATGAACAAAGAATGCGATGTTTAATTACTACTTAGCGTTTATTATATTTGAATAGTATATATATTGTCTCCATAATATATACCTGTTGATAGAGCAGCGATAGCCTATGAGTGACTATTGGACTGCACCTCAGAGGTCTCGAGTTCGAACCCATGGCACGACCAAATCAAGTCATCTCTGATTTTTGTGCAGTTATGGAGGTACTATATAGATAATTATAGCAAGGTGTAACGGTCAAGAAAAATATCGTTCATATCTACGTTCTGCAGATAATGTTAAAAGATTTGTGAAGTCTACCAACCAACCCAGGCCAGCGCAAAACAGGCCCGTGCGCAACAGTGAGACAATTTATAAGCACTGCTGATAACTTTATATTACCTATTAATTTGTATTGTCTTATGGTATACAAAGGTACTAATATCAGCCAATACCGGCTACAAACTTAGTAAATAATTCACTCAGAGACTTGGTCCGCAAATTATCCATATAATGCCGAATGCAGACGAAGCGAGCGAACGAAAACTAAAGAATTGGTTTCGCCGTTGGCCACAATACTTTCGTTCCACTTCAGTGCAAGCGTAACATGGATAAAAGTTCTTGATAGCGAGTGAAATGCGTTCGCAAAATCGCCCACAATATTCGTTGGCGTATAGTTTATACACAGCATTATCTATATATTAATACGTGAAGCAAAAACTTTGTACCCCTTTTACGAAAATTGCGCGGAAGGAGGAGTATGAAATTTGGCTCAGTTAAAGTTTATATGAAGAAGGAGGAGCGAATCCTAATATTTTTATAAAATATGCTTTAGAAATACATTAAATTAATGAAAAAACACGACACACACACACAAGGCATTTGACACACGCAGTCGAATTGCATTCGTAGTATTTATATTATCTTGTTCGTAGGCATTGTTCGTATGACGTCGTACAATTCTTTGGTTGCTTGTCGTCAAAACTATGGTTACCTATACCTTATTTATATTATGTAATAAAGAAAAACAGAATACAAAGAAACAAGCTTAGGAATTCCGGTCGAATTTTGACCACTAGGCGACTGCTAGTACAAATAAACACCTATCTGAGCACAAGGGAATTGATACGACAACTGCACAGCAGAAAATGCATGTGCGAATGACTTTATTACTGTGTCGTTCAAATAATTTTATTTATAGCTAAGGACTATTAATTCCTAAGCTACAAATAAAATTTATTAGTTTTATCAAAAACTCCTAATAAATATGTATATAAGATAATTAACTTACTATCATGTTGGTAAACAAGTATAAACATATATATATATATATATATATATATATATATATATATATATATCGTATTAGACTTAAGTAGTGGGGAAGGCACTGTTTCCTGGGATACAGGCTACAATCTAGTCCAGGAGGCAGAGCTCACTTTAATTTTGTACTTATTTGGTGGCTAATAAATCTATAATTATTATTATTATTATTATATTAAAGTCTACATAAATATAGTATATCATAAATAATATTTTAAATGCGAATGTCATTCGGTTGTTTGTTTGTTACGCTTTCACGCCGTAACTACTCAACTAATCATCATGAAATTTTGCATACACGTTGTTAGGTGTGCAGAAAGTGACATTAAGTACCTTCCATTCATGAAAAAGTACTGTTCTCGAGCAAGAAGCCACGGGCAAAGGCTAGTTTTATAATAATTACGATAAATATTTACGTGTGTAATATATGTAATATTAGATACAGTGCGATATCGCAGTTAGGTTTGAGTGATACCAATAAAGAAGAAAGTTATTGTATTGTATGTATGGCTATGATTTTAATAAACAGCTAGCAACATAATAAAATCTGCAGAACGTTTCCTCACGCATATTTTTACTGACTGCCAGTTTATTACAAAATTGTATAATTTTATTGAAATTAAAATATATGATTTTTCATTTGTACTGCTTTTGCTGTGATATACAGTGAGTCATTTTTTATACAACTTGAGTTACAATGGTAAAGCAATTTTGAGCAGCTGTAGACTGGCGAGTGTCATTCTTTACTTCAGTAAACTGACTAATAACTTACCTCTGACGTTCATAAGGGTTACTTTGAATTATAACCTATAAATGATCATTTTGCAATTGAATGATCAACCTTACATGTTAGAAACCGAATTAAGAGTATTTTTTTGGCAAAATGGTAGTAAATATATTGGACGGCGCAAGCTTTTAAAAGTTTTCTGTGGTATTAAGGTAAAAGGAGATGAGTCCCAATTTTTTATTTTTTTATTTTTTTTAATCTTTATTTAAGGAGCTTTGTCACATATGACTATGTCGCTCCATCATAGCTACCGTATGTATGATTACAGATTTTTCATGATTTTATTATACATATTATATAAAGATCTAGCTAGATTTGAAAGAGGTTTAGATAGTACACTATTGCATCTACCAATATCACACTGCAAATTATCAAATATATGTGCTCTGAATCGGTCGCCCCGGACACACTCCATTAGAATGTGTTGTACATCGTCTATTTTGCCGCAATCTTCACAATTAGGTGTTGTAGATATGCCCATGAGATGAGTAAATTTCTTGGATGGTATATGGCCGGAGCGAAGTCTCATAGCCGTTACAGCGTCATGTCTACTAAGATGACAGTTATTGATCCAAGGTATTAATAGCGGCTCAGGTTGGATCGTTTTATACCAGATACCCTTTTCAACTGATCTCTGATCAAAATATTCCTTCCATGCTGTGTTACAATATTCTCTAACTAGATATAAGCAATCAGAAAAGTATGGCTCGATTGGGAGACATATTCCCTGACCATAAGCTCGTTTAGCAAGACTATCTGCCCTTTCGTTACCGATTATGCCTATATGCGATGGAATCCATTGTAACCGAACCACTTTACCGTTTCGTTCTAACTCCAAAATTTGATTTATTATTGTATAAGCTATCGGTGTTCTTCGAATAGTCGAGGTACAGCGAGCTATATGTAAAAGTGCACTTTCGGAGTCAGTTAGGATAACAAACTCGTTGGACTCGATAGAGTTAATATACGACAATGCTTCGCTGATGGCTAGTAGTTCTATGTACATAATTGACAGCTGTACTGGACTTATTTTAAACAGCATATAGGTGTCTTGTTTTAGATCAAAGAAGGCTGCACCAGCTTTATTATTTTATTTAGATCCATCAGTAAATATCTGGTAAAAATTGGGATAGGTACTGTCTATATAAAGAGAACAAAGGTCTTTTAAACTAGCTGTGTCGTAATGTTGTTTAGGTTTATCTATGGTGCTAATATTAGCTTTTATATTTCTTAATAAATCAAGGTAATCGATCCAGTGACAGTACATGAACATTTCTAAATTTTAACTACAATAAATTTTTACATCCTTCAGTTGCTGATGCATTATAATTAAGATAGGTTTATTTTTTCTGTTCCATGTAGTAATATATGTAGATAGATTATCTAATATGTTAATTATCTTGCTATTGTTTACTAATGATTTACTTTTTAATAAAAAATTGCCGGCCAAATAACGTCTACGGATATGTAACGGTTCAATACCAAGCTCACTGCCGATTACATGTATAGGAGTGGATTTGATGAAACCATCTATAATTTGCATCGCCTGGTTTTGAGTTCTTTCTAATTTGAATAGATGGGATTGATTAGTATCACCATATAAAAAGCTAGCATAGTCAAACCGACTTCTTAATAGGGAAATGTATATCTTTCTTAAGTGTTTGGGATGAATACCCCAATTAGAGCCTGCCAAAAACTTAAGAATAGTGAGGAATTTTGATGTTCTTTCGTTGATACAGTTAATATGTTTGGCCCAACGAAGAGAGCGATCGAGCCACAAGCCTAAATATTTGACATTTTCAACTATTTCTAAAGGTGTACCATTAATGTTAATAGAGAAGTGATGCCTACTGATCCCTTTTTTAAAAACTCATATTTTACTTTTGGATGATGAGATCTCTAAACCTAACTGCAGCAAGTTTTGTGTAATCTGTACCAGAGTAACCTGGAGTAATTCAGCTGCCTGAAATATACTTTTGTTAGTGCAATAAACTACAAAATCATCTGCGTACTGGGAGATGTAAATGGAATCATTACTAAATTGTTTGCATAAATCTATTGTAGCTACATTAAATAGCAAAGGTGACAATGGATCGCCTTGTGCCAAACCGCGGTCAGTGTTACGAACTATGAATAAATCATTTACTTTGACTGTAAGAGAACGCTCATGGAGAAATTGCCATAAATAATTGCATATAGTTTTCCCTGTCCCTAGATAATCTAATTTTTTCACAAGTGAGTAAATGTCTATATTGTTATATGCATTGTCGATGTCAATGAAGCAACCAATAGTAATACAATTTTTACAAAAGCCTGTTTCAATTCTTGTGACTAGTCTACTCAAGTTATCAATACTTGATTTACATTTTCGAAAGCCCAAAGTGTCATTAGAAAACATGTTATTATGTTCAAAATACCACTCCATTCGTCTTTGTATTACTGTATGAAAAATTTTACATATACACGACATTAGTGCAATAGGCCGAAGTGCTGAATCAGAATTAGGATCCCTGCCGGGTTTGGGTATAGGTATGATACTAATTTCTCGCCATTGCTTTGGAACATAGGCCAAAGACAGAAACACATTATATAAATTTAGTAAAATTAATTTAGCGTTATCAGGTAGATTTTTTAACATACTATAAGATATATCATCACATCCAGGCGCTGTATCTTTGCTTTTTATACTTTTCTTAAGTTCTTGTAATGTAATTGAAGTGTCTAGTATTGAATTTTGAGATGTAAATATTGGTTGAGAATTTGCAACATAGTCAGGAGTCAAATTATATAACATGTAGCTAGCTTTCTTTTGATCAATGTACTGCTTACGAGACTGATAACCTTTTATCCATTTAATTTTATTCCATAGATCACTAGCCAGAGTTGTTTCGCCAATTGAGGTACAAAACGTTCGCCACGAATTTCTTTGAATCTTTCTTAGGAGTCTTTGAGACTCACTTATTTTATTCTTTAGTAGAATATAGTTGGAAGGTGTAGAGTTGCGCCTAAAAGTAGCTAAAGCTAGTCGTCGTAGTGCTACTGATCTCGACAGATCTGGACACCAATATGGTTTGGGATGAAACTGCCCAGTAGGGTTGCAACTAAATTTTATATACGGAATGTATTTTTCAGCAGCTGAATGTATGTGAGAAATAAACATATCATAAGCCAGTTGCGGATTTGCCGATATTGAATAATTATAATTAGAAAATTTTTCATTCAGGTGAGTCCTATAATTTGTCCAATCAGCCTTCTTAAAGTTTCTTTTCTTTTTTAATTGAATATTTGATACGAATGACGTGAACATTTTCATAATAAGATGATCACTGCCGAGTGAGTCATTAGTAACTGTCCAATCGAATCCCAGTGATACATCCGAAGATATTATGGACAGATCAGGTGACGAATATCTCACAGTACCGTCAACTAGTTGAAAGCGAGTAGGGCTGCCATCGTTCAAAATTATATAATTGTGATCTAATATGGAGTCTAAAATTTGGGAGCCCTTCTATCTGTTTTGTTGGACCAGTTTGAATGGTGTCCATTAAAGTCGCCTAATATCATGGATTTTCTTTTTTCAATAGAGAATAAGTAATCCCATACTTGAGTGTTGGTCATTAACTCTGGAGGACAATAAACTACAATTAAGTGCTCTAATTGACTACAGTTATACAATCTGACATGAATTAGTTCAAGTCTTGTGTTATTATTTTGCACTTCAACAAGCTGCACCTGAATTGACTTGTGAGCAATGATCGCAACCCCTCCATATGGAACATCCCTATCCTGACGAAAAATGTTATAGTTATTAATATATAAAAGGGCATCTGGTTCAAGCTATGTTTCACTTACCGTAGCTAAATGTACGTGTTGTTGGATCAAAAACTGTTCAAATAATTTTAATTTGGGCTTAATACTGCGAGCGTTCCATTATATAATGTGTAAATTTGTTATTATTGTGTCGATCCATTAACTGTAAATAAAGTTATAATCGAAGACATGTCAGGTATAACGTTACCAAAAAATGAATTTAACCAATCTAAAAATATTTGTAACCATTGTTTTAGCTTCGTTAATAGGTTGTGTTTTGCATTATTTATCAATTCTTTAAATTTATCATATAAGCCCGAAAGTGAGGGTTTTTCATATCTGTCTTCCTTGGTAATTTTACAGAAGTTGAGATCACGTGGTACCGATGGCCCAGGTTGTAGACTATCAGCAGAGTCTTCGGAACTTGTTACAAATATATCTGTCGTCACATTTTCTGTGAGGTGAAGAGGCACTTTCTTCTTCTTTTTGCGAGGTCTTTGCGGTTTACTATGGAATGTGTTCACTTCACTTGAATGTGTATTGTTTGACAAGATGGCCGAGTATGATGGTGTGGTGTCAGGCAGAGGTATGTTATTGTCCGGCATAGAAACAGGTGTATTATTAGCAATCTCGAATTGACACGAAGGCGTAGGAGGTACATATGCTGTCAAGGCTTTTTGGTACGTACATTTAAACTCCGACATTATCTCCCTGATGCGTTTTTCTTTTTTATAGATCGGGCACTCTTTTGATACTGCTTTATGTTTGCCTGTACAGTTGATACACTTAAGAATATTTCCATCACAGTCTTTGTGTCCTTTCGTACCACATGACACACAAGATGGTTTCGACGCGGGACATGATTTGTGAGAATGACCGAATCGCCAGCATTTGGAGCACTGACTGACTGGGTATATGTATGGTGACACACTTATTCTAAGATCTAACAGATAAATGTATGATGGTACACAAGAACCTTTAAATCCTATCCTGACAGATTCACTCGGAGTCCATCCGTTTTCATTTTTTCTATTTAGGCGTTTAGCGGTCACGACTGTTTTATCTGACTTGATGTGCTTTAACCTGTTGTATGCCAGAATACCAGACATAATAGAAAAAGCATTGTGTCTCGCGCAGATCCACGTTCCGGCATACCAGAGGTTAAAAGATCGGTCTCGGTGAGGTCTAGGTCGATGTCTTTTATAATGCCGTATGATAAACCGACTTCCCAAGTTTTTTGTCGTCGCCACCCGAGGTCATCGAATGCAGGGCATGATATTAGTTTTTCAGCATGGTTTTCATCGTTAAAGGAGATTATTATTTTAAATGGATTGATGTATTTAACTTTTGTAATACCGTTTATTTTGTGTTAGTTTAGCAGTTTTGCCAGTGCAAATTGTTTAATAAACTTTTCTTTAGAATAGATGCAGACTTGAATGACAAGTCCCTCGGTTCTGATACTGTCGTGACTTATGGATTTCCTTCTACTCTTATTCGAGACTTCTGTCCAGCACTCTTCGGTGTCTTCATTTCGCGTTCGTTTATTGTTACTTTCTGTATCTAATTCCATATTTATATGTGTTGGGTCATCTATAGATTCTTGATAATCATTCAAAACATTAGTATCATTATTAGGTAAATCGATATTATTCTGAAAGCTATCGCTATCCATTCAGAATAAGGTTCATAATAACTAATAGCATAAGATCACACACACGCGAATAACACAACACAATAGGCGACCGAGCGAAGTAAAAAATATTTGAACTGACTCTTCTTTGTCTATCAAATCAACATACACTTGGGTGTAGCATTGTTTTTAAATCTTATCTCATAAACACAAATTCAAGCAATTCAGTATTTTATCCCGCACTTGGTTAACATTACTGTCTTATTATAAATAGTATTCAATCAATTATTATTTTCCCTTTTGTATCGTTAATTTAACACTTTAAATCCTTTATTTTACTAATAAATAATACCCTCAACATACACACAAAGTAGGTCGTGCTAACACTATATTAATTATAAATTTCCGTCTAAAACAAACTTTGGTCGTGCAACACTCGTGTCGAGTGTCGTACCTAAGTATGAAACTGTGTCAGAAATTGTTTTGTTATCAACTACGTATATATAAACAACTAGTTTCCTCTTCGCACAGCATAGCATGACATTAAAACATGGCCTATGTTACTTATGTTAAGTAACATAGTTAGACGCTTTCTAGGCAAAAGGATTTTTAATGGCGTTCTTACTTTCTACGAAATAAATTATGCGAAATAAATAAATTTAAATTTGTAATTCCTAACCAAACGCCATTATTACGCCAGATATTTGAGACCAAAATAGCCAGTTCGACAAAACGCCAATTTCATATGCAAGAAACTATAAGTATGAAAAACAAAAAATTATATATAATTGCATTGTTTTCGCAAAAGAAAACCATAAAGTGCGGTTCTGAGTCAATCTGCCGGTCCAATAAATATAACAGGATTCTCGCGGCAAATACTCAGTGGCAGAGCAGGTCTACCTTGCACTTCAGATAGCACGACCAGAATCCCCATATAGCTGTCACGGCCATTCGATATAGGGATTTACTAGTCCTGAAATATTCTCACGTGTAATCTAACTGTTAATCTTAGTTAATTATCCGCTGGCTCGCTAAAACTACTAATCACAAAATAAATTAATATTCATCAGAACAACGAATTAGATTAAAGCTTTGTATAGACCTGACTGAATTGAACCACTGATTGAGCTGCCAGTGATTAAACCACAAAAATTATATTTTGGTACATTTCTTGTTGCTGGTAGCTATTTGTAACCGTACTTGTAAACGAGCTACGCTATACTTCAATCAAAGGGTATATTTGATCAAAGACGCTGTATATTAAACCTTGTTTGGACGTCACAACTACACATATATATATTATTAGATGTTGCCCGCAGTTTTGCTTGCATAAATGTAGATTAGATTAGTAACAGTACTTTTTTCTGGATAAAAGATGCCTTCTGCTCCCCTGACAACGTGTAGATAGGTATGCAAATATTCATGATGATCTGTCGAGTAGTTAGGGCGTAAAAGCGGAACAAATAAACTCAAATTCGCATTTATATTATTAGTTAGGATGTTCATATATTGATAGAACTGTCTCAGTAGCGCAACAGTAGCAAAGCGACTGCTGTGTATGAGGGTTGAAATCCTGGTTCGTGCCAACAAAATTAATTGCCGTGCTTTGGAAAACACGTTAAGCCGTTCGTTCTGTACCAGATCAAGAGGTACCGTGTCGCCGCCCCGTTGGGCTACGAATGTTAATGAATAGAGAAATACACAACATATGCTCTATAATACGCACCGCGCAGATAGCCAGTTTCTGTTAAGATTGACCGTTTTTAATACAATAATATCAACCCAATAAATAAACTGTTCCACGCACATACGGGCACGGGCATCTTCTCAGTGTTAGAAGGGTTAGGCCATAGCTCGCCACGCTGGCCCAGTGCGGTTTAGCAGACTTCACAAAGCTTTGAAAACATTATAGAAAACTTTAGCATGCAGATTTTCTTTAAGATATTTTCCTTCACCGGTAAAACAATAACAATTAACTATTTATTACAAATAATATAAATTCGTTGTAGAGTACCTTATATCGACATACATAAACATACATATATCAGCAATATCAGCATTTCTATATATAGCATTTTAACCATTCGGTGAAAATTATAGCCCCGTTGCGTTGGACCAATCTACCACCATATGGTGTCGTACGTGGCAATAGGGCTGGTCCAGACTAGAAAAATAGCAATAGGCTCGTTCCCTATGCCGTAAACGTTAATTAATCTGTCATTTCTTAGAATCCTAGACATAATTAAAATCTATTGTGTCTGGCCACCGGTGTGCCGCTACGATTTAATTTAACCTAATATACATGGGCTACAAATAAGAAGTATTTGTAGCCCATGTTTAATAATTCCTGTATCGCGAATGCAGACTTGAAACAACTGTTTGTGGATCACACAAATTTTTATTTAGTGTGGGGATTGAACTCACTACAGTCGGCGCGGCGGCGGCAGTAGCGAGGCGACCACTTAAACCGCTACACCATCTTTTGCAGTTATGTGAATGTGATACAACTTAGCTTAACAATTAAAATAAGATCATTAACATCTATTTTGCAATGAAATTGTCATGCCTCGGCGATACAGTATTTGGTTCACCGAACTTGACGCCCTCATATGACTTAGTTCACACGTGCGGAACACTTCATAATCTATATTCGTCGATGTCGATTATTTTATACATTTTATATAACATCAGGCTATACCCTTCTCTCTTAAGGCGCAATTCCATTAGGCAAGTTACTTGCATGCAAGTTGCAAATTGCATACAACTTGTACAAACCTGCATACAAGTTACAACTTGTATGGAGTAGTTTGAATTTGTACATATTTTTATTCAAGTGACCTACAAATTAAACGCGCAAATGTTAGTTGCACGTTTCGAATTTCGATCAAGTGACGTGTAGGTATGCACCTATAAAATATTTTAAATTCAATTCGGTAAAAATACACGTACCAAAATATACAGTTGTCATGCCGACCATAATAAAAATTTAATTTCATCACGTAACCGCTACGAGCGCTGTATTATTTGTCACACAAATATATTTTTATTTCTTGTGAGCTTACGTGAGCAAAAGTCATGGTAAAGCTAGAGACTGACAAATTTTATTTATGCCATAATTTTAATATGGATTTCTGAGTTATTTGCACGTGCCAAACCGTAATTCTATAATAAGTTCGATACAAAGCTCCTTTGTATGTTAATATCGGGCAGTTTGTTACTCGCGTTACCATAAATAAAGTATTTAAATATTCAAAAACAAGGACTATGTCGCGACATCCCCAGTCGCCACAGCCTTGTCCCTCCGCCGTATAACCCTCTTAATTAAAGCAAATAGATGCACGAAGCTAATTATTAAGGTAGAGGTACATTATACGATGGCCGTAAAAATGCGGGCTTATGACAGTTTCAAGGTGAGACTGGGCTACAGGCTCAAGGACAGGAATCACGGCTTATAGGACATGTGACGCGTCACCCGGACACGCCATATATGAACGTCGAACATGCAAATATAGATGTAACATATTCGTTGCGTGTTCAAGCAACTGCCAAAAGTTTTTATTACTCTGTAACTAAAAGGCGAGCTGTCCTTGAAGATTTATTGGCTACTATTAAGCCTTTCGTTTCAAATTGGAAATAATGTCGCACTTAATTATCTACCGCTGCTATAATCGTTCGGTCTATTAGAGTCACGTCACTAAGACTTGTTATAAATGTGAAAGTATGTTTGTTTGCCGCTAAACGAGTATTGGAACGTACGGAGGCATAGATTATTTGCTTCTTTAGTTCAATAACTGAAGAGTCAATAAAGTCAAACGCAGAGACATTCTGATTGCAACCGATTTTGCAATACAGGTGACTTCCCAAGTATGCCGCTCCTATTTTTCGAGCTATCAATGCCGCACATCTTATCTTCTGTAAGGTATTATACCCAGTAACCAGTGGCAGGAATATGAACCACGCATAAAAAATACAGCCAACTTTTAAAACTGGGTTTGACAACCTGTGATAGTTTGGTAGAAATTAATATTTTATATAATGTTCGCAATGTACCTAATGCCTACCTTACCATTGAAGCCGTTTTCTCTATATCACACGGACAGAGCCCCACACGGCTACTAGTATTCCAATAAACCTATTAAGGGTTATTTTAAAAGAAGATGAATTATGTGTCTGCACATTAAACGATGACCGTCTATCTCGTTTGTTTCAGTTAATACACATGTATGCAGTCACTCTTAATTTATTTTCGAATGTGTTTGAGCATACACGCGTTAAATTTACGACTGGATAGTATTAAACGGTCATGACGCTCCAACCACAGTATACTAGCGTTACAATGTGGAAACATATTTGAAAATAAGGTTGTCTTCTAATTCATTTCTTTCATATTTCATACAACATTAGATTTTGCCCGCGGCTTCGCTTGCGTAAATTTAGGAGAACTGTCTGTACCTTTAACCGAGAACATGTAATGACTTGTTCTCGATTAAAGGTACCCTATGTTCTTTTATGTACCTCCTACGACGTGTTTGCGAAATTTCATGATGATCTGATATATTTATAGTTAAGGGATGAAAGCGTTAAAAACATACAAACTTACATTCGCATTTATAATATTAGTTAGGATAGTTAGGATTTTCCGTTCTAAGGTTGTAGCCCTCTGTCGATGAGTAGCTTTGCAAACATACAATTAGCGGACACAAAATACCAGACCCAGAAAAGTAATTAGTGCATCACACAAATCATTGCCCGTGTGGGATTCAAGCCCGCAACACAGTGTAACGTCAAGAAGACAACTTGATTGTAATAATTATGATTTTTTAGATACAAAATAATAACATTTGTAGATATATTTTAGCCTTAATTAAGCACCCTATCAAATCTTACCATTTTGGAGTCGGTGCTAACAGCCATTGAATAAATAAAACAACATAACAGCAACAATTTACTACAGAAAAATATTGTCTAGCATCAACCCCACATAGGTAGATTCGATTAAGTACAAGGAAAATCATCAACGACGGCATAATTTATTACATAAATTACGATTTATTACAAACTGTGTCATTTACGCACATGTACTTTGCTTAATGAAATTCGTGTGGATTAAGAAATCTCAGCAAGAAATGACATCAAAGCTGAGGGCACATCTGCGCGTCGTGAAAATTACACCAAAATATATTACGGCCACGAACAAAAAGCATTTTGGGCGAAAACAAACCGCTGTTGTACCAAATAAGAGCGGCTTGTATCCTTGTTCCCGTGATTACTAAACTTTTATCAAAATGCCACCTATGTTTGCTGAAATTAATATAAAATATAATTTGAATTATTTTAGTGAATATTTCTCATCAAATAATTATATTTAAATCGATTATTATTCGTATAAAAACTTTCAATTTGTAGGTTTTATCTCATGTAGGTTGTAGGCTCATGACGCTATGCTATTGTAATCGCTATTAAGTTGTTACATTATAATTTATAGAGTACTGGATTTTGCCCGCGACTTCGCTTGCGGGAATGCAGATTTTGTCAATTAATTAGTATCCCTCGCGAAGAATACTTTTATATATGACCTTTTCTCTATCGCTGACGCTATCGTTTTTCCAAAATGTCATAATTATCGATCGAGTAGTTAAAGCGTGAAACCGTAATACACTCACATTCGCATTTATAATATTACTAGCTTTTGCAAGCGGGTTCGTTTGCGAACAATACTTTTTCCAGACAAAAAGTACCCTATGTCCTTCTCCTAACAACATGTATGCGAAATTGCGCGATGATTGGTCGAACACACAAACGATACAAATAAACAAACAAACGATAGTTAATTTGGGGGACCGTCAGACTGCTTCACAGAGGTCTCGAGTTTGATACCAAGGTACGCACCTCTAACTTTACTAAAAAAGCTGTGTGCGTATTAAATATCGCTCGCTTCCTCCAGCTCCCTACATGACAGTTTTCCATAATGGTCTCGAAGACGTGTGAAGTCTGCTAACCCGCACTGAGCCAGCGTGGTTGTCTATGAATAGCGTAACCTTTCATCTCCTCTTCAACTCATATTGAGTATAGGCCCGCGCCAATCAGTGAGACAGTTTAATTATGTTTTACTGTTAAAAGGTCTTACCAATGTATACGATCAATAGCTACTTATTTAAAGTACTAATTTAACTGGATATAATATAGTTCTGTAAAATACTACCCAAAGACCTAACTGATATTTATCACACCCACGTTTTGTCAGTTACTACCTCAAAAAGAGAGCCTCAAAAAGGCTTTTACTCGCCAGTTCTGCCAGTGAAAATGTTAAATCATTAAAATTATATTAATATTTTGATTTGCAGATTATTTAAAATACGTAATGGGTTTATTTTTACGCCACAATTATTAAAAAGCTTAATTTCATTTTCATTTCTTAGTATAAAAATTCATTGGGAAAGCTTTTTAAACTAATATTATAGAAGTAAAAATGTACAATTCGTTGCATTTTAGCATGAACCCGATAATATGAATAAACTACTTTGTATATACAACATTTATAATATAATAATAATAATAATAATAATGGTTTTTATTTACGAAATAGTGATTGTAGTATAAAATGAAAATTATACATGGTAGTTCTTACAACTATTTTACGTACAATCCTATGGATGAAGTTCTGTTATCCTTGATAGGTTAGTTATTAAAATTATCTCTGAATAAAGTAATATGAAAATATATAATGCAACCAATTTCCTTTTTTCCGTCTCGCAACGCGGGTCGGTACATGCTTATTATAATGTTAAGTATTTCAACATTGTAGTTATTTCTACTATAATAATACGAGTATTCCAAGCATATAATTACTGTCTGAATCTACATTATTGTGCAGATACGGTTAAAATAATTAAATATAAAATAACTTATCCATTTCATATTGCTTTGTTTACTCTAACTGCATATCTGGTTGAAGTCGTCGCCTTGCCACTAAAAGTGCGTCGGGTGTTGTAGGATAATAAATTGTGTAAGTTATCCACAAATAATTGTGTTAAGTCTTTAATTTCCTTTGTTTAAATATTTGTAAAAGAGCAAGCCCTTTTTCGTAATACATTCATATGCTTCCGGAGGCCGTATCAGGATATAATGCTTTTATCAATATCATCACATATTATTATATCCAATATAGTTAAATGAACAGGTTAAAACAATAACAATACTCTTAGGCCAATTGCTTGCAATCATGCAATTGCAATTGTTTGCAATCATCGGATTGCAAACATCACGCGACGAAATCTATAAAAGAACGTTTAAAAGAGATTTCATGCATTTATCAAATTTGCTGTTTAATGGGCACAATGTAACAAATGATATGTTGAACAATTTCAAAAACGAAACAAGGAGCCACCGCCTGAGCAATACATTATCCTACAAAAAGCAATTCCTTTACGCAAACAAACATTTTCTGTCGTGTACACGGCAAACTAAATTCAAATAAGTTTATAAATCAAGCTTACGTTAGTATTGCGCAGTATAATTACGCTTTGCTTAATTATGAAACTTGTATTAGAAAATAATATTATGCGACAATCAGATCGCGTGCAGCGGTAGCGATGCGACGGCAATGCTATCCGATCACCATCACCTTTAATTGTAGTATGTACGTACACCGAACAATGTAGTACCTAGTTAACGGAACGACTGGCTATTTGCGCTCCTCTTTAAGCGCTGACATCTGCAAAACGTTTACCACGTTGACTTGATAAGACTTTTTAAACCTACAATTTATAGAAACACGAGTGCATTTTTATATGCTGCATTATTTGGAAATGCCTTAACAAATTAAAAGTATTTAATTTTAAATTTTATACTTCATATTTAAAAGTATTTTAAATATGATGTATAAAATTTATTAGGGTAATAAATCATAAAGACTTTTTTGGCAAGACGCTTCATGTTTTAAGTCTATGCAAACTAAATAGAAGCCCCATTTAGATCGCATACACTTAAAATGGCGTTTGTATAGACATAGTAGGTAATGTATGAAACTATATTTTATACTACAGCATGTAGCGCTTAAAAGTCTACCTCTTATAACGTGACATACTCTGAACGCATTCGCGCCCGCACACACAAAACATGTGTGACTGAAAATACGGCCATCGCATCAGAACTGTACTTATAATGGACACGCGGGCAACGCGCGGTCACGTCACGATTGCCGTGTCATATGAATACTGCCATACTCAGCCTTCAATTCTTTACTCGGCAAGTCGGCACGGAGACAATAGTTTTGTGCATGTGAAAAAGCACTTACCTTCCAGGACCGACAAAACTTAACGATGAGAATATTTTATGCCATTTTAGAGGACATGAAATAGGTGTTGCTTTTATGCTTAATACGTTCGTAAAAAGGTGATAATAATGTGGACTGCAACTTTTATGCTAGAACAAAAATCATATACTTACTCAACGTGGATAAAATACATAGATAAGTCGTGGCACTTGCACAGGTTGTATGTATCGTATAAACGATCTACGCGAACTATCCGCGCCATTAACTAGCAAGCAACTATGAATCGCGCATGTAGCCTACACGAGTAGTTTGGTAGCTCGTGCTAGCTAATTATTCCATACACAAGCACCATTAATCTCAAAATAAACACGTTACTTTACAAAACCGAAAAGAATGCTCATATTTTTTGCGATGATGACTATGAAAATAAAAAAGTTGTTTTACTACCATGCCTTACCCATAAGTGGCGTGCTCATACGTACGACACGTGTATTTCAGCCTTTATGATGCACGTATTTAGCAAAATGACGCAGTAGCATATTTGTCGTGTTACAACACTCACGAAGCAGTTTTAATTAGTTTTATTTTACTCAAACAAATAAGGCTGGCACATTCACGGCGGGACGTTACTCAGGGAATAGCGGAGCTGAAAATAAAGGAAATGCTCCCTTTGTTTTCCTTTAACGTTTTATGACTTTAACTAGATGCACTATTTTATGTTGGCTTTTTCGTTCCACCTTTTTTTATTTCTTTAACGAGTTTATAATTGCAATAAATACTTTTTTGTTACAAAGTTTATGGTTTGTTATTAAAGTAACAACTAAACTTAAGTTTTATGTGGGTGTATTCATAATGAACCTTAGAGAACAAGTAAGGTCAGTCTCGGATGTTAGGAATTTGTGTGGTCTCTAAGTGTATTATAGGCGATATAGCTAGTGAGTTTGCACTTTAAAAATACTAACAGCTAGCTTAAACATAGAATATCCTGTGAAACAAATCTACGAGATAGTAGCTCGTTCAAAAATCATAAACAACATCTATATCTGCATAGATATGGCAATCTTATATATACAGACTAAACCTTATATGTAGAAAGATGATACAAGTGCAACAGATATTGACGAAATCAGGCCATTTGCCATACGACTTAATACCTAGGTAACGTCACTAATGTGACATATCATACAACTCTAAGAACTAATTCATCCTGTTTTTAAGATAGACTTCGTGCTCTAAAAATTCAATTGGGTCATAATTTATACAAGTAGGTATAGTAAAGAGAATGTAATTGAATGCTAGCTTCTGCACGCGGCTTCATGATTGAGTTACAAATATCTGAACACCCTAACAACTTCAAAAAATTACACTGTTATAGTATTAGTCGGAATTACTAAGACAATGTAATTAATTCTTAAATTTCAATAACCGAAGCCTACATTGCGCCTGAACAATATTAGCTGTGTTTAGTGAAATATCATGCCAGCTAAGCCACGGGCGGAAGCTAATATTATATAAAAAACTAACTAATTTATTGTATGCCGTACCTACAAATGTTGATGCCCCAATGTAAACTTACGAAAATTTACGTCAAAACTGTACTTGTTATAATTTGCTAAATAATACTCCCACCAGCATTAAAGTATAAAGGTATGAAGGCCAAAACTTGTAATAGTTCAATTTGGCTCCGGGTAAGGTTGATGACACCGCTATGCCGATGACAGGTGACGGATGGCAAAGAGCAATTTAATACGCAGCCCACACTTTGTTACACGGATAGAGTAATTCGAATGACAAAGCAGAATCAGGCCGTCGTCATTACCTGAGGATATGGGCGTCTACTACGAGATTTGATGCCGTCCCTGACTGTAGGAGGGTGAGATTTTAAAGCACTAAAGGAATAAGGTGTCGTGCTTCATCAAACCGCGAGCTAAAAGGGTGATGTTGTTGGCGCGCAATTAATCTCTGCGATGTGTTAGACAAAGGAACGTACTTACCTCAACTTCATAAATGTCGCACGTATTTTTACCTTAATATACCGAGCGTTTAGACCTCAGGCAGCGGGTTAACAGCGTTAATTAAGAATTCAGGCATTAAGAAAACTTAAGCTGTGAGTTTATTCATAGCGTTTTATAACACATTTAAATGGGTCGTTAATCCACATATGCCATATTCACACATACACCCTTGTACAACTAACAATTGAAAGGATCTGGGTTAGACGATTTGACATTTTGAGAATTTTGTTGTTTATGCTTCTATCGGGCAGTTCTTTTCAGTTTGGAGCAATTCAGATCCCAGATAGACTGCATTAGGTCCGCCACCTGTAACACGAGGCTAAACCATTGCTGCCGAAACGTTTTTGTTATGTATATCTATCATATTATTACTACCCATGGAAATTTAAGTGAATTGATCATTTTCTTTTAATTCCCTTAAAAAATAAAACATAAAAGTCACAAAAGTTCACAAAACCAACAGTTCGGAAAAAGAGTTTCTTTCTTAACTGGGAAAAACCGGAATAAAACTCGGCGCAGCGTTCTTTTTATGTCTTTCAAGTTTCCGTCTATTTAGTTGCTTTCGTAAATATTTATTTTTGGTGGAAGTTAGCAAATAAATGTAGCGTAGTTAAATCGCGATAGGAGACCGAGCAGAAGTAGTGGGACACCGGTTTTATTACGAAATAAACATTTGCCTTGCTTTTAATCTAACGTCATTCGTACGCTGTATATACACGAAACCGTACATACGGATACGGCAGTAACAGGATAAGTTACCTCTGAGATAAAATACGAGATAACGATAATAGTTGTTATAATTTTTCTATAAGTTTGCTAGGTTTTTTTATTATATATTATATTTTTCTATAAGTTCGCTAGGTACTCGGTAGTTGGCGGGCATCCGAGGCACGTAGCACCTTCGGAGCCGACTGAGGGTGCTCCAGTTAAACTGGTCGCTGTATAACAGCTGAACTTGTGCCTAACTGCTCTCGGGTCGAGTGTCCGCCGTCTTCTACCGATGGCTCTTTAGATTTGGCTTTTGTATACGACATGAGATAATGACCGTCCCAGTTCGTCCGTTTCCTTTGTGATGATTGTTGTCTTTAATACAATTGACAAGTTATACAAGTGATTGTTCTCGTGATAAGACCCTTCTGTGATAACAAATGTTGCTTTGACTGGCGGCATGTAACGTGACCAATTTATATGAAATTTTTAAGAAGTGGCGTGGCGGGTATGTTTCATTTTGTAATTATAAAGCTACTTCGGATTTTTCCGTGCAAAACCCTAACAAAAAATTAAATGAAATCAAAATTAAATATAAGCTATATCACAGAATCATGTACTAGCACAAAAAGAATATCAAATATTCATTATTGAACTAACTTACAGATAAAACACCGACTAGCCTTCATGAAAGGAAATATCAAAGAGTAACGTGTACTGAGCTACACCACAACGTTAAATAACATAAACGTGCTACTATAATTGAAGATTTATACATATTACGTGACAAACTACATCGTATAGTTTACAGCTCAACAAAACGTCTTGGCGTATCTAAACCTGGATTACAATAAGAGAGTAACGTCACCGCAGTAAAATGTCACACTTTAAACGTACACTACTTCTTTCCGTCCACTGGAATAACTGTTTATGCAGCTCGTTGTAAACCGGAAAGTGATCGTTTGGACAGATAGAAATGTTTCGCAGAGGGATTCCTACAGGTGACTTAAATTAAAACAAAAACTGGAGTTCATTTTCATGTATTCTTTGCAGGGCAATGTCTTATCTACGTCAGGTAAACTTAAATAAAATGTGAGTCTGGCTTGGGCTCTAACGTTTCCTCACACACGTTCAGAGTGCTACTTAGATCAAATGTGATATTTTGTTTGAATGTTAGAAACATGTGAGGAACTGACTGCAATGCCGCATTAAGATTCCTTGTGGTTCTTTTTCTCGTCCTCAAGTATTTTGGATTTGAGTTTTAGTCTAAACAGATATAGCTCTGGACCGAACGATATTATTTACTGTTCAGGGATTTACTGGAAAGGTTACTGTCACAACTATTGTCAATCTCACAGATTAGTCAATACTAATTACCTTAGGAAAATAATACAAGGTATTTTAACGTTGATAATAAAAAAAATACTTAATCTTATAGAAAGAGGATAACAGTTAACCAAAACAAGTAGTTATGTACGCTTATTAAAGTTTCTAACCTTCAAACAAGCCTGAAACCTTTAAGATCATAAAGTATTCATTCTTGGTATTTAAAGGGCCACAGGCGTATAGAAAAGGAGGTACTATCTTTTTATAAATTCATAATTTAATTATAAATTACCAATAACTTCTAAGTGTAGTAAATAAAAACCATGTCTATCTCTGTTTTAAGTTCTCTTTGAGTCTGCATTCCTTTAATCATTTTTGCATACACATGCACAAACATTTTTACAGCAGTTGCGCCGTAAGATAAAACTACCAATTAGATTACTGTCATAAAAGTATAACAGTGAAAGAAAAAATTGCAATCGTAAAAATCTTTTGCTTGCTTGTAAGCAAGTAGTACTATGAGAGGTACTACTTGCTTACAAGACTATGGTCATATCGCGTATTAATCGCGCGTTCCCATCCCGATGGACTTAAATGACATTTAAAGAAAGAGATGAGAGAAGGTATCTTTGACTACAAAGCCGTCAACGCACCGATCGAAACAGTAAAAGTATTACACCAATCGCCCGTCCATCCACAGAAACAGTAATTTAGAAATGACCACTATTTGTTCTATGACCATTGCGTTATATAGTTTACTGAATTCATTAAATAATAAACCGAGCGCGCAGTGAAAGTCGCAGTAACGACAATCTCACAGTGCGTGTAATGACATACCGAGAAATTGCATTGAAATAACAACATGGAAATTGGGCGTTTGATTTGTCCGAATGCTCGAATGCCCGCTGGCACATGCGAATGTTGAACAACAACTAATCCTATTTAGTAGCCGTGGTGATACATAAAATGTCGCTACCACTTTACCTAGCTTATTACCGCTTGAGATTCTATTGTAATAATAAGAGCAACCCTGTATTAAACTATCCCACTGCTGGCCACGGGCCTCTTCTCAGTGTGAGAAGGGTTAGGACATAGTCCACTATGGTGGCCCAGTGTAGGTTGGCAGACTTCACATATTTTCGAGAACATTATACTTCTTATCAGACATGCAAGTTTCCTCACGGTGTTTTCCTTCACCGTTAAAGCGAGCGATAATTAACTATTTAATGTTGCATTGTGAATGTATAAATTTACATCCAATAATAATAGCTTACATACATACATACATACATAGATTCACGCCTGTTTCCCAGAGGGGTAGGCAGAGACTACGGATTTCCATTTGCTACGACCCTGACACACTTCTCTGGCTTTATTCACTTTCATCACATTCCTCATACACGCCCGTCGGTTCAAGGTGCTCTTAACCTGGCCTTTGTTCAGAACGCCTCCGATCTGATCAAGAAACGCTTATAGCTTAAGGTGCAATTTATAAGCTTGATTGAACATATCATTACTTTATTCTACTTTACTCTCCAGTAAAGGATTTATTTGTGTGTGTTCAACAAATAAGTGTAAACACTGAGAACTTTGAAATGTGAAAACAACAACCATAGCCGACTGTGTGTATTTTCATACAAATTGTTTCTAATGACAATACTATCACGTTAACATAAAAATATATTGACACAGGGCAAACAATAATCATGATTTTGCTATAAAATAGTCTGCATGCAAATAGGTCATTCAAACAACCAAACTAATATTATAAATGCGAAAGTGAGTTTGTTTATTTGTTACTATTTCAAGCCTTAACTACTCGACCTATCATCATGAAATTTCGCATACACGTTGTCAGGAGAACAGAAAAGGACGTGGATTACCTTTTATTCAAAATAAGTACTGTTACTATGTCCCTACCAATTTATAATTTTTTGTGGTTATAATCTACTAATTATTTTTGTAATATACAACTCAGCATTAAAATCTGTGAGTGAACAATAAACCACCCCTATTTTGCCACCCTTAGGATTGGTTTTTTTTTTCAAATTTATATGGGACCAACTTAGGAGTACCTATACCCTTTTCAATAATAAAAGAATTATCAAAATCGGACTACTCTAGAAAAAGTTATGCGTGGTCATACATAAAAATATATATATATACGCGTTGACTTGAGAACCTCCTTCGTTTTTTCGTCGGTTAAAAATAGTACTCACAATAATGTAGAATTCAGGTTCTTTACGGACTGACGTTGAAATTTTGTCGAGTCTTTAACTCAGACTCCACATTCTTCTCACTACACAATACTGTACATATATCACTTATCACACATCATTACGCATCATAGAATAGTTATAGATCAGTTCCATAGTTAGTTAATAAACACTGCGAAATAATACGTTCACAGTACCTATTAAAAACCACTTATAACTTATTTTACATGTACCATCATCAGAAATTATATTTTGGAAACAAGTTCGGGAGTGCCATAGCAACTATGGACTTAATTTCTTTTTCTTTGTTGCCAATCTTCCAGTCTTTTGTTCTATTTACGCTATACTAGAATTACATCTATGAGTACCTATATTAATAATCTATAAAAAGTATTTATCGTTATTTATTGTAAGAAAATTAGGTAACGTGTGTGCAGTGTGTGAATTTTGTCTCTAGGCACGCATACTATTATGTAAATTGTAAATAACTATTAAAATAAAACATAGTGTTTTCTTTAAAATATCCAATAGTCGAAAATAGAATAAAATTATTATTAAAAAAAAAATATTTGACATACAGAGGGAAAAAGGAAAAATAAAAAGGCAAAGGAACTGAAATATTTTGTCTTTGACAAATTATATTTAAAAAAATAACCATTTCCATATTATTATTGATTGCACTAAAGGTTGTCAATGGCTCCTAAACAAAATAAATAAAATCGGTTCCCAAACAAAAGAAAAATAGTACTGAATTGTTTTGTATTTTTCTATGTATATATACTTAGATACTTCATTGGATATCACACAATTAAATATTTAAGGACTGGTATAATTACTTTTCATACATGAATTGTTGAAATTGTCAACTATGAATTGTTCGCGTTTGTTATTAATATACCTACATACAATCATGTATCTAAGAAACAAATAGAATTAAAAGCTAAAGCGATTTATCATACACGAGAATAAAATGGTTTGGATGCACATACAGATCATGCAACGGTGGAACAACATCTCATGTTTGTTCTCCAAGAGTAAATCTTTAGTTAAGTTTACGTTTTGAGATCGTAACATATTTGTGATTCGGATCCTTCCACCGTACGTCTTTGTTTACATTCATTTGTTTTTATTTTCTTTACAACTAGGACTGTTCCTTTGTTGCACTTTGCTATTTTAAAACTGGAACTTGAATGAAAATTCTGTTTATTTTTGCTCTCTTGTTTTAAAATAGGTGGAATAGGAACAAACTGACAGTCGTGTAGACTGTGTGACTACACGACTAATAATGTAATAAGGTGAAATTTTATTTTTTAATTTCTAAACCTAAACAATTGCTATGAATTTCGTATAATATCTGCAAATGCCGATAATGCCTTTAAAAAGTAGATACATAAAAAATATTAATATGGCGATTTTGTAGTATCATTACATAACATAACGCTTGTTCTAGCGTCGACGGTATTAAAATTGCGTTAGTGGATACGAAACGGGGCACTATGAAAAAGACTTGGAATATTTTCAAAATAAATATCGCCTAATCAAGCCTTCGGGATCCAGTGGGAAGTGGAAGTAGTAGGGTGGGGAACACCCAAGGTCAGTGATAGATATGACCTTGAGCTCAGTTTAACTGACCTTGACTTCAAGGTCTGTTACATTGACCTCCATGGTCCGTGAACGTGACCGCACGGACGGTGACCTTGACCTCAAGTTTAGAGTCATTGACCGCAAAGTCAGAGACCTCAAGGTCAGTGACCTTAACCTCAAAAAACTAATTGGAATAAACATATCGTCTCTATTAATGTGTCGACGGAGCGCCGCTGCACAGGGCTCCTATTTGTGGGTGGTCACAGTACAAATAGCGAAAAATGTTTTCTGTACCCTTGGCAACGTGTATGCGAAATTTCATGATAATCGGTTGAGTAGTTAAGGCGTAAAAGCGAAACAAACAAAAAAACTCACATACGCATTTATAATAATATTCTATTCTAATATTCTACCACATACACACAACACCATCTAGCCCAAACTAAGCAGAGCTTGTACTATGGGTACTAGACAATGGATAAACATACATATATACTTTTTTTTTTGTAAATACATACATATTATACATAGAAACACCCAGACCAAGACAAACATCCATGTTCATGCACACAAATGTTTGACTTGTGCGGGAATCGAACCCGCGACCTCAGGCGTGGCAGTCGGTTATACTAACCACTACGCTGCCGAGGCCGACATTTCATTAGTTGGGACATCATCATTAGTTGGGAGTCAGGCTTTTCTTTAAGACTGCGCCGAGCGTAAGACAGATAATGACAGAGCTCATACGGCCGCCATAGTAAAATTATATGGAGGATTTGAAGTGCTTTTTTGATAAATATGTTTATTTGTCAACCAATAACTTAAATATTTGGGACGGACAAATTGTAGTATAACTATTTATGTTTCGTTTAAGCTGTAAAATAAGAAAGATTTCTACTGTTATAATCTAAAAATCACGTAACACGAGCTTTGGTTTTTGCAAATTTACGTAATTTTGTAGGCGTAAATATTAATTATTTTAAGTATTTTACACGGAGTAATTGTAAACACATTCTTTGTTATGGTAAATGTATATTTTATATTTGTATTAAACAAAAAGTGTTGATTTTATTTACTTAACTGTGACCGCCTGTTTTGGCACATTTCGCTCGACGTAGTCTTAAGAACGAGAACGTTTTTCTTTAAAGCGAAACAAACAGAAAAGCTCACATACGCATTTATAATATTAGTTAGGAGTCAGGCTTTTCTTTAAGAACAAAAAGCGTGGGTGCCTTCAATAGGTTAGTAGTAAGTAGTGTGGGTGTATCTGTCGTTGAGAAAACTTACACGACAGTTTATATCATTGCAATAAAATTGTTAGTGTCTTATAAGAATATGTCATATTTTATAGTCCATTTACTATTTGTATAATATCTTGATCGCTTAAACGCGGTATATTAAACTTTTATATAAAAAAATATGTTTTAACATCAAGTTATTTATAATTTAAGTGTAGGAAGAGTATTAAATATCAAATTGACCAATTTTACCTAAATGCACACAATACCATCGTTTGATTTTAATTACATGTGTTCCTAGTTCGAAATCATTCAGTATATACCTAATTCTAAAGTTGCTCGTATTCACCTTTAAGGTCTAAGTCTAAAAGAAAACACTTCAGAATCACTGATCACGTTCAATATTAATTATCTCTCATTAACGATACTCGTAACGACATAAGGTAAAATCAATTTAAAGTAACATACAAAGGAATACTCAGGGGGTGAAACCTTTTCAGCTGAGCGCCGTTACCAACGATTTTACTCGTAGAATTAATCGAATAAAGCGAGCAATGTTATACGTACACAACAATACCTTTTTGCAATGTTGTAATTAGGCTAATTAGTAACACAGGCAGCCCTCGCTATTACGGAACGTTTAAACGAGTTATGACGTAAGACGAGACACGAATGCTTTAAGACAAGATATTACGAATATTATGAATTTGAAGTTTTATCCAGCAGATGATGATAAAGTTTCATATCGGCATATTATATAGTTTCAAATCTTCTATCACGGTAGGCGAGGGTTTGGCAGTGTGTACCGTTGACATTGCAGAAATCCATGACCGGCGGTTGAAACTTACCATCAGATGGACCGCCAACTCGACTGCCACCAGAAGCAATAAAAAAATCACACATTCTTGTTTGGAATATTTATTAAAAGCACTCAGATGTGTCAGATTAACAACTTCAAGCGAAATACACGACCTAATAGTGAATACTGGCCATGTCACCATGCTGACGGATAAAGATCTTTTATGACAAAATCAACATTCCCGTTCGATTTTCAGTATCGAGTGAGAGTGAGTCCTGAAGTTGAGAATGAGACATGAGTTAAGACTAGTGACCGTCAAGAATAAAATTAGTAAACTATTTGTGTGAACTTGATAAAGTATCGCGGACGACAATTAATTCCAGCATGCTATATTAAATGATAAACATGATGATGAAATTGCTTAGCGACACGTTGGAACTAAGACGTGAAGTGATATTAAGAAAAACCAGCTTACTAGCCTTATAACACTTATTGGACCGCTAACCTACTAAACTCGTTGACTGCATATACCACAATTAACTTGATTCTTGTATTTACAGAGATTGTAAATGTGTTTTGATATTATTCAATATAGCGATTTCTATTTAAATTTGTACTTTGTTAGGTACAGTAATGCAGGCATCCTGAAAACTACTAAGAGAAACAGATTAAACCATTTAACTAAGATAAAAGTTCAAGCAACATTTATATTACTCATACCGTTGTGAATGCAACTTCTATGCGTGGGGTTTTAATGTCTATTATCGAGTTAGTTCAGCGTAATTGGAGTTTACTATTAAAAAATGTGTTTGTGGCCTATACATAGGACCAAAATCATAGCTGGCAAAATGTGGATGTATATACCTCCACCTATGTACACGTGAGACCTTGTACGTATGTTAAATAGTTACTTTTTTATAAGGCAACTCTCCGCACTGGAATTAATGCCTGTGTCGCGTGTCCTTTTACAAACATTCAAACAACCGACACAAAGAACACCCAGACTCGGAACAAATACAACACTCGACGCAGTGGCAGTGGTGAACATTTAAAGCAATACGCCATGCAATTAAGCCTTTACACAAGATTATGATATAAATAAAAAATTCATAATGGTACGTTATTCATAAAATGTTACAGCTAGCAATGTGACAATTCACAATAAAGCGATGAAAAACATGCATGGCATCAGAAAGTGTCAGGCCGACATACAACACACAGCGAGTATTAAATATTTACACAAAGCGTCATGTTGTTATTATTAATTTATATTAAAAACAATAAAAGTATTCTTACTTTTGTACAATGGTCTACAAAACTATTCAAACAGTTTGTCTGTTTGTTGCAATAATTTTGACAGTAAGTGTAATGTAATTTTCAGAGTAAATTGTGTTTTAAAAGTTTAAGAACACGTTAATTAAATTAGATTTCTTCTTGTTCTAAATCAAATACTTTTCTAAGAAATACAAGACAGAATTAGCGCTTAAAGTTTAACATTATATTTCTTTAATTCTAGATAGAATACTAGCTTTTGCCTACGATTTGGAAGTAAGTAGGCAAAAATATAGACAGGTACTTAATGGTACCTTATGGTACCTATGAAATCTTTTCTTTGCATATTTGTATAGATTTTAAAAGTATAGGTTGTAGAAGTAGGTACTAAGATAAAAATAATTTATGACCTTAAATTTCTTATTATTAATAAGTACTCGCTTTCTAGACAGCAATTCCAACAATCCAATGAAACATGCACCAGATTAGTTAGACAAACAAATTGTATTAATAACAGTTATAGTATATAGACGAAATTCTAAAATAAGTGTTTTACTTCTATATCATAAAGACCTCACACATTTCCTTAAATATCTACGATATACACTTGTAACTTATATACCGTGAATATCGGCGATTGCTTTGTATTTCTGTATAGCGCGTTATACACAATGCGAGCATCGTATTCAGAAAAACAGTAATTCATCCCCGTTACGTTTCTGTAGCTAATAATGAGGCATTTATTAAGGCCAAACGACGTGGATGAATTCGTTACAGGAGTGTAACGAAGTTTTCCCCATCATTTGACCTGGTTTCTGTCATGCTACCCATTTACTTTAAATTGCGTTTCACGTCAGTAATATAACCAGTTTCACTACCATTATGAATAGTAATATCAGCCCTGAATTTAAATGTCGTACTACTGGGCATAGGTCTCTTATCAGCGTAAGAAAGGTTAGGCCATTATCCACTACGCCTGGGCTAGTGAGGGGTGGCAGATTTTATATATCTGCGAGAACATTATGAAGAACCATCGACATAGATTTTCTCACGATTATTTTCTTTGACGCTGAAGCGAGCGATAATAAACTTTTTAAAACACACATATCTTCGGAAAGTCATAGGTGCCTGGGGCTGAGTCGTCTGCATGGCAGTCCAACAGTCTCCTTCCTGGCTATCACTGCTTGCCTTTTTCCTTTTTTTTTATTACAACCATATAAACCAAGCTCCAAATGCATATCTAAACGGTTCCGCAATATTGTTGGACGCAAAACGAAGTAATGTAAAGCGAGTACTACTTGTACTTAGACGTCTACGTTCGTATAATAGAAGCTAACATCGTGAAGCAGAGAGTTTCGCAAGTATACGAGACATTTAAATTAAATAATTAGTTGTATAATTTAGTAAATTAGCATCGCTTGAACTTATAAGGGTTGAGCATCTGTTTTCGTTTTACTTGAGGATCTGGTTAAGACGTGTTTGTTAGGTAAAGTATCACAATATAAACTGCTTCAGTATCGTAAGATATTATACTAATTTGTGGTACTGTTGGAATAATGTGGCTGCGGGTTATAGTATAAGATGATAGTGTTATACTGTCACCGGCACAAGCTACATTTTGGTAGTTTGTTAGTAGCGACTGATGTATGAAAGATGAGCCATCCTCTGTATTATGCTCAATTCTTTTAGAAGGCCTTTAGACATATTAGAGATTACTGGGTTTATAATATTGTGCACAAGAATACTTCATTGTGCATTGGTTTGCATCGCAATTGCGGCATATAGCGAGGAATTAAATTGGATTCCTGTGTAAATAATATTAGATTGTTTTGTTAAGTCAATTGTAGTAAAAGTACGGTGCCTAGTTATGTGCGATAGCGATATATGGGTGCTGAATCTTCTCTCTGCCCTTTCGTTGCTATAAACCTTTAGTTTTGCTCATACCTATGAGACTAAGTTTATATGGGGGCAAATCGCCATCTATCGGCAATAATTCACAATAATTGTCAATAAACTTAAAGATGATCTTTGCAACAACTTACTTTTTTCTCTTCTTTAAAATGTCATCTCCGAAATAGGGATAACCCCTATGGCGCGGATACTTTGCCTATATTTACACAAAGAACTTCCAGAATCGGAACAAACACTGGATCACGCAACGTATGTCCCGTCAACGATTCTTGGCGGCGAAGCAGTGTTGAGACGACTGATTAAACCATACGCCGTCTGTGAGTGTGTAGGCACACAGGCAATCCGACGTCATGAAAAGTAAACCTTTTGTACTGTTACATAATTACCACTTATGTTTATCCCTATTTCAAGCTAACTACAAGTACTAGCTATTATTATAACGTCATAAAAAACGTGCAAACACCTATGAACGTCACGCAACACAATATAGAAATAAAACAACACACACACACGTACAATAATGACGAGTTCATACACCGTTAATGGTCAATGTTGAATACATAAACACCGCGTTCAGTGGTGATTGATGAATGGAATATATTAATGTTCGTTCATAGTAATAATAATAATAATAATAATAATATTCTATCACATACACACAACACCATCTAGCCCAAACTAAGCAGAGCTTGTACTATGGGTACTAGACAATGGATAAACATACATATATACTTTTTTTTTTTGTAAATACATACATATTATACATAGAAACTCCCAGACCAAGACAAACATCCATGTTCATGCACACAAATGTTTGACTTGTGCGGGAATCGAACCCGCGACCTCAGGCGTGGCAGTCGGTTACACTAACCACTACGCCATCGAGTCGTCAAATAGTCGTAATGGATATTAGGTATCCATAACTAGTTGCCTTTAGGGTAAACAGTCCTCTTACGGTTCGACGGATATCACAAGTGTCTTACGTTTACGCGACTGTTATACATTGAAATGCAATGTTTATTTCAAAAAAACTACTTTTTTATAATATTGAAACTATGTATTAGCTACTGCTGTTTTATTTTAAGCTATTTATATTATCAAATTATTTAGATTTACATTTTCCCTGACATTTCAATTACTTTTTAGCAAACATGTTGTAGTCACGGGCAGAGCCTCCCCGTCCACAGCAGTAGTATTTAAATAGTTTTAAAATTATGTATAAGAAGATGACTTCAAATAGACAACACAATGAAAACTGTATAAAGTAGTTAAATTACAATTCAAATAATATAATGTTTTTTATAAATTCTATATTTTAACGATTTTTCTAAATAAATTTTAATTATGACATACGTTTCACTCCTCCGTTCGCGTAATATACTTAAAAAGTATAACTGCCTCCGTGGCGCAAAAGTAGTGAATACGACTGCTGTGCATGAGGTCTCGGGTTCGAATCCCGGATCGGGCCAACAAAAAGTTATTGAGTTTTTCTGTTAAGAAATCTCAATAGGAGCCCGGAGTTAGGAAGTTGGCGGAGTCAGACGCCCCGGTGCCTTGGATAGCACGTATAGCCGTTGGTCGTACGTCTGATCTCTTTCCGGTCATGTCGGATCATACGTCCCATCGGATCATGAGGGTTAGTGAACAGAGAGTGCACTTGTGTTTACGCATACACTTGTGCACTATAATATCTCCTGCGCAGATGGCCAGTCTCCTTAAGATTGGCCGCCGTGACCGAAATTCGGTCTTGAGGACATTATACCTAAAAAGAGATAAAAGTTTTCTCTTCATTTTATTATATATACATATATGTTTGGATTTTTATTATTCAATGACGCGTTACTCTCAAAACAGATTGGATAAATCTTTGACCATGTTTTCGTTAAACATATAGGATATGTTTTAATAGAAAAGAGAGCTACGTTTCTTCCATATTTCTCTCACTAATTCGCTCGTTTTCGCCCTGAATGAGAATATAATATAAAATAGAATAGAGCAAAAAGGATATAAAGTAAATCTACATATATCTACCACTACCACCTTCCTATGATTTCCTTTCTTCACAATTTAAATATAATGGGGACTAGAAATCACTTGCTTGGTTTTACAACGAATTTAACGAATCTAATCAAATAAATAAATACATACCGACATTGCCAAAAACCTTCTGATATTGTTTATGAAATAAATATTAAATCGATTTACTTTTAGAGGAGGAAACATGGAATACGAAATTATGATTGTCGAGATATAATCAGTCCGAAATGTCATTATTTCTTTTGCGCATTGGTATGTCGTTTAGATTTGTTAAAAACCTTATCTTTAAATGTTTTGATGTATTTTCTCTTAGGGATAATAATAAATAGGGTATTATCCTCTTAAGTATAAAAGAAGGCTATTACCCTCTTATTTCTTAAAATGAGCTTAATTTTTATAAAATTTACTTATCCTTATGATTACTATTATTTTACAAGTATTTTTAAAATATCAATGGTTACCTGAATGATCAAGTAGAACGCTTCTGGCTACGAAGTCTAGTCTAATCTAGTCATTATTACATTGAAGTAATCCTCTTTTTCAATCCACAATCAAATTCAGCAGCATATCCGATTTCCAATGTCGTCCCTGTAGAAGTCCCAAGTCCCATCCGTTCCTGTAGAAAGATAATTTAATTTAAAGAAAAATTGAAGCGAGAATTTGTAAGATAGAAAATATTATTACAAACTATTTGCCTATAAATATTATAATTGAAAAGGTTTGTAAACATGGGCACTGTGTAATTTGTATGTGGATTTGGATGAAACTTAGCAGACAGTACGTGTTCTTCGAGTTCATTATTTTTAATATGCTTGGCGTTACAGGAATAATCCCTGGTCCCGGCATTGTCTTTATAATATAGGCAAAATTTTATATCGTAATCAAGATATTTCTCTTGTCTTATCTTTCCCATTGAAATGATGGTCTGTAGCGCAGCGGTCATATTTGCGGCTGTTGTGCAAGAAGTCTCAGTACAGCTCCCGGGTCAGACAATGTGTTATTTGGTTTTTGGAACTGTGCCCGGTAAACTACAAATCCTTTTGTATTCCCCTGACAACGTGTATGCGAAATTTCTTGATGATCATAAATATGTACATAAAATATGGAAACATAAAGCTTGCAAATAAACAACTGCGGTACGTACAGGATCGAAACTGTACGTCCCGCACCAATTAAAATTAAAATTGTGAATCTCTACCTGTCGTAAAATGATGGCATTTGAATTCGAAATCTATATTTAACGCGCTCAAATTCTCTATTCTGCTTTTGAAGCCTATATATTAGAGTAGTTGCCTATGTTTGATTTTGTTCATGATTTTACATAAAAGAGATTTTACAAAAGATTGCTATTTGCTCTTGTTCTTATTCATCTTGTATCAAAATTGGTTGTAAAATAAGGAAGTAATTAATATTTCAAATTTGGATATAAGAAAAAGTGTAGCTGTATATCCAAATTTAAAATAAATATTAATAAATTATTTGAATGTAGCTGTCATAGGAAGATAGCGACATATCCGTATGTCGCTATCTCCCTATGACAGCTGCATTTAAATAGCAGTTACGTCACAGTCTATATCGTGCATCCTTTTTCTGTTAAAAGCATTTTATAGATTATACATATACATATAGATACATTTTTTAAGCAGTATTTTAGAGTTTGTGTAATGTAACTACATTTGACTTAAATAATATAAAATTGTGAGTCAACTACCTCATTGCAAATATCGAATATCATCATCGTAAGCGCAACGTCTACATCTATAATCAGGGTCAATGATGATAATTTCGTTCATATTCCTTTAAAACTATATTTTCATTTAAAAATGTCAGCTCTTGTCATGACAGACCAGGGTCTGTCGTGTAGTGCAGGTACTAAAAATAACTCCTGTGTCGCGGGGGTCTTTACAAACATTAAAACAACAGCTACAAAGAACATCCAGGCTCGGCACAACTAGGTAATTAATTGACTGCAAACAGGAAAAAAGAAATTGATGGTCGATACTGCTACTGTTGTAGTCTATTTAAGGTTTAATAGCCCACAACAATAGCAGATACGATGTTGTTTTTTAATTATTTAAGTTGTCAACGTGGCAACACCTACAAAAAATCACAGCACAATATAACTAATTCGTCTAGGACATCGTAATGAAAATTGCGGGTAGCTCGTGAGTCTCGCCCGAGGGTGCCGCTCTCATTATAATAGAACCTGAAATTAGAAATTAATGATTTACGGATTTTTCTTTGCCCTTACTTCTTGTGAAATTTGAAGATTCTAATTTATAAAGTACCGCACCCTATAAGTATTGATTAAAAGTCAGTTAGTATGAAATTAAGTAGCCTTATTACAGCCTATTGAAGCTTAATTTTTATAGGAGTATACATTAGATCTCAAATATAAGTACCTAGTAGACGTAGTGCTAAGAATATACTCGTTTATATATTTTTATTAATGCAATATTATTAATTACCAAAAATTAACCTTTAATAATAATAATAATAATAATATTCTACCACATACACACAACACCATCTAGCCCAAACTAAGCAGAGCTTATACTATGGGTTCTAGACAATGGATAAACATACATAGATACTTTTTTTTTGTAAATACATTCATATTATACATAGAAACACCCAGACCAAGACAAACATCCATGTTCATACACTCAAATGTTTGACTTGTGCGGGAATCGAACCCGCGACCTCAGGCGTGGCAGTCAGTTACACTAACCACTACGCCATCGAGGCCGACAAAAGTTGATATTATAACCCAAAATAGTTCAATACATTCGAAGTAAAGAAATAAATTACTACGTGGGCGATACGTACTCAGAAATACCAATTACCTAAATATACATAATAAATATGAATACATTACAATATCAATGTGGGCTGCATGTAGGTGTAAAAAAGCAAAATAATTATATACCCATGTTCTACGCCTACATTTTGCCAAATATGTATAGTCAAATTGGCGACTAACTATTATTTTAAGGGTGCATAAAAAAGCAGTGGATATACTTTTATCCTCAGACACAAAATAAGAAATCAAATTACAAGTGGATCCTACCAGAGACTTCCTAATTGTCATATTCTTTACAATGCAAGCTTGTCAAAGAAAACTACACAGGTTTTAATACTAATACTTATAATGCCGAAATTGTTTGCGCTTGACGCCCTTGGACTCGTGACACGAATATCCTTATTTATTTTATAAGCTACGTACACATGTTATTTACCTAACTAATTACTTTACTTAGAGTTGCTCCAAGCGCGACGATTGCGAAGTGTAATTCAGTGGCGTTCAAGTGTCCTTACATGAATTCATCCCTTCATCATTGTCATTACTAAGTTATTATTTGTAGTCGAACAACAGTTGTCTGTATTGACTACAAATCACCGAAGAAACTACACATGTACAACATATAAACATAAACATTTCATATCTATAGTGTATTTAGACAAAAGCCTACCTCGACATACATTATAAAATAAAGATATGTTGCTGTAAGCATGGAGGCCTGTTTCTATATGTAATGCCTTAAGCCATGCTCACGTATGTATTTTGAAGCCATATGTAATATTCTGCATATGTATTGATGCATAATCATGTTACAGATTGTTGCGGCAAATCTCTCTGATGTCAAGCCATCCGAACAGATCCCAAATTTGTAAGTGAGCGACAGCCGTTTGTTTGTCGGTTGAGTAAATATAGTTTACAGACCACTATGATGTTAAAGACATCCACTTATATTCGCTTTGATAATTTTAATATGAAGAGCCTTATGAAACATTCAGCCGCGATTGAGTTTGCCAAATGATATTTGGCTCGCATCGTGAGCAATTTAATAGTTAAGACATTTTTTAATTTTAGTTGCATCTTTATCTATTATCCTGTCAATTGTTGGAATGCCAGACATAATTCAAAACGTAGTGTGTATGGCCGCCGGTGTGCTGCTGCCAATTGATAGGTTAATATACATTTTGTGCATTTTTGTATTAATAATTATAATAATAATAAATATTCTACCACATACACACAACACAATCTAGCCCAAACTAAGCAGAGCTTGTACTATGGGTTTTATTAGACAATGGATTTTAAGATTTTGGATTATGACAGCAGAATAAATGCTGTAGAAATGAGAGCGCTGAGAAATATATGTGGTGTGACTCTGAAAGATAGAATAAAGAATAGTGTGATTAGAGAGAGATGCGGCATAAAAGTGGATATAGTGACAAGAATAGAAAAGGGTATATTAAGCTGGTTTGGGCATGTAGAAAGAATGGACGAGGAAAGACTGACTAAGAAAGTTTATAAGGCTAGTGTGAATGAAACAGTCGCAAGAGGAAGACCTAGGCGAACGTTTCTCGATCAGATCGGAGGCGTTCTGGACAAAGGCCAGGTTAAGAGCACCTTGAACCGACGGGCGTGTGTGAGGAATGTGATGAAAGTGAATGAAGCCAGAAAAGTGTGTCAGGATCGTAGCAAATGGAAATTCGTAGTATCTGCCTACCCCTCTGGGCAACAGACGTGAAACTATGTATGTATGGATTTTTATTTGACCTCATGCTGGAATCGAACCCGCGACCACAAGCATAGTAGTCGGTTACACTAACCACTACGCCACGACGATGCCGATATTTATTCTATATTGATTAAAAGTTTTAACTGGAGCAATATAGTGTTAGAAGTATTTATGGGATTCGATAATAGTATATCATCAGTCGACCTGTATGCTTGCTAGCCTAATTAACATTATTAAAAAATCCGTTTACAATTATCTATGACAAAGAAAGTTTTTATTGTAGTAAGCATTTTTATACAGGTAAGTCTTGTTTTTCAAGCACTCATAGATATTTCTTGTCAATTAAAATGATGGTTTTTGTAATGTGATTGTGCATCACAAAACCTATATTTTTTATTCTCTCCCAAACAAAGTATTTTTATGTATATTTCTTAACAGTTCCATCGATATTTTGTTACTTTGTTAATGAAACTAGTAAGACAAATCTTTTTGGTTATTTTCACTAGTTCCACCGTCAATTAATTTCACATAACTAGTGATAACGATCCTTTTTATCCTATAAAGGCAATCCAGAGTTTCAGACAGAAATTACAAAAGAAAAAGCAGTTTGTATATAAGACATGAGTAAATAGTTAGCGGCAGTAATTTCAGTTGCGATGGTAACGGTCCCGCAGTGGCCGGCCGGCCTTGATTAGCCATGTCCACTACCTTCCGTCGATATTCCACCTAATTGTTACTTACGATAAATATACGGATTGCCGAAACTACGTAACTAATTTACGGTTAAGCCCTCGGGTCGTTTTGCTAAATATTTTTTGGAACTTTAGCTGTGTAATTAAGTCAATTACGAATTGAATAACTACGTACATAAAAATCTGTGTAGATCTAACATTTTAACTGCGTTAGTAGTTTGAGTGATCGCTTTGTCTCGACGCAGAGTTGATCTATAAATTTACATTGCAATTGTACTTAATACATAATGAAGAAAGGATAGAAAGAAGATTGTCACTTTGAGGTCTGATGGCAGCTCCATGAAAGTACAGAAACCCAGCCGAATCTGGTTAGCCTAGTTACCCCGATTCAGGTGTAAACAATAAGGCTTTTTGCCTTAATACTTAAAACGAATTTTCTATAAGTTTATGTTAGATAGTGACACATTAAACTTATATTATTAATAGGCTGATAGGATTTTAGACTTACCTCTCGTTTACTTTTATGTTTACGAAATTTAGGTAAACAAATCCGTTGCTTACAACAGCGGGTAACTTTGTCCGTTAAGCACCTAATACTCGAGTGGGTTGACGATACCTAAATCTAAAAGATTTTATCATTTATTAATCATGCGTCGTGCAACCCGAACAAGAAAGATATTATAATATCCTTTGAGTATTACCTTTTGCAGCTTCTTAGCATGATAAACTCAGGAGTATTAAAAGCTTTGAATAGAACAATACTACTCTATTTGGCATTATATCGGCTTTGTGACCAGAGTTAATACTCAGGGCTTCTTAGACATATGTACATATGTTCCACGTGACTATGTTAAAGCTTGACTTAAAGCCCACATTTCGTGTGAACCTATGATTGAATACTCGACGAGGTACGCAGAGACCAATTTACATTTACATACAGCCTATTGCAGTAACGGGCACAATTCTGCTTCGTGCTGGTACTGAGAATTTCTTAAAAGAAAAGCTCAACAAAAGTTAGCTCAACCCGAAAATCGGACAAGACCATGTACAGCAGTCAAATTCACTACCGCTGCACCACCGAGGTAGACCTTGTTTATAATATATACTCTATCCGGTATTGTCGTTATCACATTTTTAATTCAGTATGTTATAAATATTAAATGTTAGCTTTGACGTTTATTGAGTACGGACGTATCAAACAGTTATTAAAATAAAAAAATAAAAAAATTATTAAATCGTGACTCCGTTTTTGTCAATAACGCAAACCATGACACATGTTCGGTAAAATAGCTACGACAGTGAACTTGTGGAAATCTTTAGTAGATAACAAGTAAAACAGTTTAGAAAGTGGAGAATAGCCCCTTCAACCGAAGTGGCAGGACAGCACGCACCCCGCCGCCGACGCCGGCCCCTGTACCTGCATCCACACCGCACCTTAAAGCCCCGACCCAACGAGATGATGTTCTTAAAGTCATTTCAACATCGGAGATTCAACCC
Organism: Catocala fraxini; assembly: GCA_930367265.1. NCBI lineage: Eukaryota > Metazoa > Arthropoda > Insecta > Lepidoptera > Erebidae > Catocala > Catocala fraxini. The sequence goes on from OV884032.1 coordinate 11,217,144, forward strand.
TGGATGTCGTCTATTGAGCAGTGCCTCAACGAGGTGTGCTCTGTTGCAGCCGAAGGAAAACCAAATTCTGAGCAGAAATTGCGCATAAATAGTATATGTCGAAAGGTAGGCAGCGGTACATCGCACATGGCAGTGCAATACCAGTCCCTCAAGTATAAAGCCGTACAAGCCTACTCCTCTATCCAGACTTTGCAAGACCAACTTGATCTGTCACAGCGACTCAGGACCTTAAGCGGAGTGTTGAAGAGTCTTCGAAATCTGCCACGGGATCTTCCTTTGCTGATGTAGTAAAACAAGGTACAAATAATTTTATTTAGCCGCTTAATTAGCCAATAACCAATAAGCCAATAGCCACTGACCTCAAATAAGGATAAATAATCCTACTGATAAATTATAATCAAGCGATCAAACAAAATCACATGATTAGCTAATTATTGGTCCAACAAAAATGAAACTGCAAATGAGAGGTGTACGTAAAACTAGGAATGGAGGTGTTATAAGCAGCACAGATACGAAGGACGACATCGACAAAATAGAACAATCCGTGCAGTCGACCAGCTCAGAACTTAAGATCGAAGATCCCTACAAACAGAAACCTAGAGTGGTTGTTATCGGGGTACCTGCATGTATGAAAGAAGAAGAAGTTTTCCACTGCTTGTTCCACCAGAATTTACCCGATAAACTTGCAAATACCAATCTAGAGACGTTTATGACTACAATTAGATTAAGTAAGTAAGTAAGTCGGGCAAGAAAGAAGCTGATACCTATAATTATGTAATAGAAGTATCACAGACATTTCGCACCATTAATAAAACAGAGACTTATCTCAGTATTTTGGATTAAACAAATTTGAACGCTATTGCAAAAATTTAACACAAATATAATATTAGAATTTAACATATACAATTAGAGTTCAAATTGCCTTATTTTCAAATTTCGAGTTAAGTCGCTATTTTATTAAGAGTGCGATTTGTAAAGCTGTAATAACAAAACCAAGAGTATATTTTGTGAATTGGTCATCTTGCCCTGTGAGAGACTTTACTTTAGTCACTAGATGTTATTAGTGTCAACAGTATGGGCATGCGGCCAAGACGTGTCGAGAGTCAACATGTGGACACTGTGGCGACCAACGTCACTCAATAAAGGACTGCACGAAGAAGGCTGATGATGAGGCAATGTCCCTACGGAGTTGCAGAGGTTCCAGTGAACTCTTGACCTCTGGATCTCCGATGATACGGATCGCCCGCCGCTGTAACCTGTTGAGAGCGTCCAGCAAGTACTGCGCGGAGCCATCCCAAAGATGAGAACAGTACTCCACGCAAGGGCGCACTTGTGGCTTATACAATAGGCACAGCTGCCCGGGCGCGAAGAACCGCCTCACCCTGTTCAGAACTCCGAGTTTTCGCGAAGTTTGCTTAATGACGCTCTCGATGTAGGTTTTGGGATTAAAGGAGCGGCAAAGATCTATACCTAAGGTGGAGAGGCTGTCACGTATCACCAGTGGAGTGTTCTTCAGAGAAGAGAGGGGAAAGAATGGAGCGCAAACGCATCCTACCCCGCACTTATTCTTGTTTTAGGTTTGTTTTGTTGTTTTTATCATAATTATAACTAATATTTAAATAAAATTAAGACTTAGTACGCAACATCCAGTTTGACACACATTGAAATTTGCTGACAACCAGTTTTATATGTTAGGTACCAATATTTAATTTGTTAGACAATGTACGACTTGCAATTAAAAGATGATTTATCAATATTTTGTTTTGGCAAACAATAGTTTTTCTTACGTTAAGATTTATATTTTATACCTTTTTTTATTATCATTGTATTATGACTATCTTAGCTATTATGATATATTTTTGTAACTGAGGACCTACCTGTAATACAGTTTCTAATTAGTACAGCAGACAGATGATTTTAACACAAATTTTCAGAATCTTAAGTTTTATTTGTGCAACTATATATAAGGTTGAAATATTTGTAACTGTATGTTTGTTCAATAAATTATTATTATTATTATGTTTCTCTTATCACAGGTATTTTCTGACATATTATATTAGGAAATACCTGGCCTTTTGGGAGGCTTACACGGAGACATAGGTCCAACGTAAAGAGGCCTTTTGAGAGTTTTAATCAAAGATGGGATGTAACACCTACAGCGGCACAGGCCGCAGCAGGCGTAGGGCTATTTCTACGTATGGATTCTAATATATGGGCTATGGGTATGGGTGTGTGGTGGACCGGTATATTGCTAACTATGGATGAAAAACGAATTTATTATTATTATGTGTTTCTCTTTCACGGGTATTTCCCTAATACGTTAGGAAAATATCCGGCCCTTTGGGAGGCTTACACTGATATATGGGTCCAACGTGAAGAGGCCCTTCGAGAGTTTTAATCAAAGGTGGGATGGAACACCTACAACGGCATTAGCCGCAGCAGGCGTAGGTCTATTGCTACGTTTGGATTTTAATATATGGGCTATGGCTATGGGTAAATATGGATGATAAAACGGCGTCTGCCCTGAATTCTCTAATAGCATCAATGGAATGGGTAGACGGTAACTAGCCAACTCACTGGGTGGGACTAAATAGCCACGATAAGCATACAAGCCAGCAGCAGAGGGCAACACCGGTGTGAGCGGCTAGGGGTGTCGCGCGGTGCGGCGCCGGTTTCACCATCACGGGTCTCGTGACAACGGAGACTCGAAGCGGGATTACCCGTAATTATGCACTTGAAAATGACAGTTCCACCCGCATATAGTTCTAGCGGCCCGCCTCTGACCGGCCGACCAAGGCAAGCAAGAGTTGAGAGGGCGCTCTTGAAGTTCCACCCCAGCCAACCAGTAACGGTAAGCTGGGGACGAGGCCCTAACCGACTCACCGAGGCATTCAGGACGGCAGTGTCACCACTCACATTCAGTTCACCACAAGCTGCTCTGCGGTTTGTGCGCTTTCATTTAACCTGGTGATCGTTTTTTTTTACATCACAAGGCAAGGTGGTAGTTTAAAAACTAGTGTACTATATATTATTATTATTATTATTATTATTATTATATTATAATTGTTTCTTTTCTATATCTTAAATAAAAGATCGTCAAGATAGGATACCAAGACACTGTTATAAAGTCATCAATTAGCATAGCTGCATTTAGTATAAGACACCACTGACTGCTTACCATCATAAAAGGTTTAAAAATATATTTTTATTACTGTGCTCTTACGGGCGCTTACTATTCAGACTTAACCCGGATTATGCCGGTCCTAAACATAGCTAGCGATGCTCTAATTCCTAACTCATCAAGCTGTGATGCGGTTACGTTATTTACGAGTTCTCGTAACGTGATAATTATTTTAAAATTGTACATAAAACGTAGAGCGTTATTAAAGGCTCTATCGGATTACCACGGGTTTGGATCCCAATTAACAAATAGGCCGGCTAATCCGCGCAGCAAATTGCGGCCTGCATACAGATGCATATTTAAAATGTTTTGTACTAGCCTTTAGTCTGCGCTCTCGCATGCAAAATTAGTGTTTCACAGTGAGATTAATCGTAATAATGTTATCTATCCTGGTAAGTCTACAGGTTAATTATGCAAATTTGCTAGGAACAAGTAAAAAAAAAGTCCAGAAAGGGGTAACTGATTCAAGCAGGAATAATCTATGATAATTTAATAGCTTCAACATCAACTTTTGCATTGAGTGTAGCATGACAATGTCATCAAGATAAGCCGAATTCAAACCTCCTGCTTTTTATTGGGCAAAAACGTCGTGCTCATTCACTGCTTAATCATTTTGATAATATCACATATAGAGGCAAAATAATGATTATACATATGTAGTTTATGCATATATTATATACTAAAGTTTGTTTTCAAAGTGAAGACTCCAGTCCTGTCTATATTCACTTCCAAATAACGCTTGACACAGTCCGTCAGAATTATCGAGTGGTCACTTAATAAATAGTAGAGCACTGCCCCAAAACGTTTAATTGGTATTATAAATTGAAATGGTAAAGAAAATATGTTGTTAGTAATACAGTATATTATGTAAATTTTAATTAGTGACCTTTTTAATAATGCACGCACATTTTCTGACAAATTGAATTGACTAGACCATTTTGAATTTTCAAATGTATGCTGTATACGGTTCTTTGTAATTTCTACCTGTAATTTCTAATGTTATACAACATGTCGAAACAAATATGTATAATATGTATGTATTTACAAAAAATAATAGTATATATATAGTATATATGTTTATCCATTGTCTAGTACCCATAGTACAAGCTCTGCTTAGTTTGGGCTAGATGGTGTTGTGTGTATGTGATAGAATATTATTATTATTATTATTAAATACCATTAATGCTCTAACTGATTAAAAAAGTCATAAGTGATCATGCCAAATTCTTTAACAAACCTTATGATAAGTACAGACATTGTTACACTAATATTTCAGTTATCACATATGTACATACAGTGTAGTAATAAATCGTGCAAATTTCAATACCGCAATTCTGGCTCCCATCACACATCATTGTTAATTCGCGAGTACCGGCGCTGCATGCGGTAACAGTGTCGTGAAATTATTATACATACTAGCATATTACTATCACTTTCAAATTATAATCTTGGCGATTAAATAATCAACTCAATTATAGTATATATAATATTGGAAGCAATTAATAATTCAATTGCCTACAAAAGGACAATGAACAATTTAGCCTATGAATCAACACACATTCCACCTAAACAATAATTTTTTTATGACTTAATAATCAATCATTACAATCTCACGGACACTTTCGAATCTTATTTTCGTTTTAAAAAGTATTTTCACGATTTCAAATACATTGGCATCCATTGTTTACATCAGAAAAATATTTAGGTCTGTGGGTAGACGAAAAACTTACCTGGAAACCACATATTGATTATGTCAAAACAAAACTAATGTCATTACTCGGAGCATTACACAAGGCGTCAAACTGTATCCCACATAAGGTACGTAATATTATATATAACTCCCTAATTAAGTCACACCTCGAATACCTTATCGAAATATGGGGCTCAGCAGCACCAACCAATTTAATTCCACTCCAAAGAACACAAAACAAAATTATTAAAATACTTTTCCATTATCACTACCTAACTCCAACAAAATTATTATATAAAAAAACTAACCTAATGAACATCACACAACTTTATATATATACTACATGCATTCTTGTCAAAAAAATAACAAGTAACTCAATCCGATCAAACCTAGAATTACGTAAAAAGACTTTCACACACAACTTAAGAAATAAAAACAAGCTACAATTACCGACCGCAAGGACAAACTATGGAAAAAAAACTGTATTGTTTGAGGGCGCACAGATGTTCAACAAATTACCTAACGAGATAAAAGATTGCGATAACATAAATACCTTTAAAATTTGCTAAAAAAATATGTATTAACACTATAACAGCTACAATGCGCTAGAGACTTATACTAATGACTTTTATAACATTGTAATAATTTATTACTAGTTATTACTCAATCTCATTGTAAATGAACAAAAATTGTTTTATGAGAAATAAATTTCTTTAAACCTACATCTGAGACACGCAATGTTGCCATGCCTACAGTTTTTACAATATGTGTACGGTTTTATCAGAGAAATTATTCCCTATTTAGCTTGTCTGTGATTTTTCTTACGTAGTTAATACGAATTCTATAAATACCAATATTGAACTTCATCATAGATATGACAATTTCTTATAAAAGGCATAAGTATTAATGAAAAAAAAATCATTATAAATACGACTTTCTCAGTATTATACGTTTTTCTATAGCGCAAGCATGGCAACACTAATCCAAGTCAACTAAAAACATTTTTTGCTTTATCTTTTTTCTGTATTTTCAGTTGAAATCTTTTCAAACATCGATTGAATGTCATTGTACTTATTGGGCGTGTACTTTGAGTACCTATATCTTATTTTGCAACATTAACAATAAAAACGTTAAACGATTTTATTTACGACTTCGCTTACACAAGTGACTTTGGTTCTTCTCAAAATATCGACCTCCGGCTGTGATTTACGGATCTGTTGGCACGACAACTTGGCATAAAAGTCAAAAAGTATAAATTGTTTACATTTTAGTAGATAATTCTAAATTATTTTTGAAATCTACAGAGCTGGAATTTATGACGTTTGTAGGTTCATTTTCTGATTAAAGTTGATGCCAATATGCCAAGATGCTATAACCAGATTAACTAGACATTAATGATAGAACATTACAAGAACAACCTACTTGTTTAGTTGATTGGTTGACTGATTGCAGTTGTAGGTCTTAATGGCACCTACTTACCTAGCCTATAATGGCCATTATTATATCCTTATTTCATATGCGACCCGCATTGCCAAACACACTAATCAAATAAAATAATAACCTCAAAAACGGTATATAAGTATTTCAGTTAGTATGCAATATTCAGAAGTGTCCGTGACTTATATTCACTTTTAATTGAATGTGGTCATCTTTAACCACATATTTATAATTTTTTTGTGGCTGTTGGTTCTTAGGCTAATAATGTATGGCAGCTGAACAATGTCCTTTACAACATACTGCCTTCATATGACTGCCTTATTGGTTTGCGTTTATATTTGCATGCAATCGTGAGGTCCCCGTTTTCATTTCCAAGTCGGGCAAAGTGATCTTGGGGTTTTCCGTTGAGTAATTAGCAGTAGTAACATAGACTCTTTAATGTGCCCGGTAGACGGCTATAGACTCTCTCTTATAACGTGTGACCTTAAATATAGCTGATCAAATGTGCGTGTCATATATCTTTGCCCACCCCTTTAGCAAATTGATAAGTCTATGTAATCGAAGGCTTGATCACTTTTTGCAAAAATAAGTCGATTATTCTCTGCAGACTCGGTTTAGTGAAATATTTTATAATGACCTGAATCTGTCTTAACCTCACGCGTATAGCCCTCCAACATTACATTTTCAGGCGATTTCATGTAATAATTAAATTATTTATAAAAAATACGGTTCAAACAATAACAAAATTAATAAACATAATGACTAAGTGAAAACTGAACATGCAATAAGTAGATGTAATTTCACATTAATAAGTGTAACTTTGACGATTATAAATTTTATTTGTGATTTTGGCATGCAAATGGTTAATTATAATGATAACTAATTTCAGGATATTCAATTTTCTTCCGGGATGAGACAAAAAGCACCTAACTAGAGTCTACACCAACAAAGCCGCGGAAAAAACTATTTAAAGATATTTCATTTTCAAAAGACATTTAAACACCGTTTTGGAATCATCGGAAATGTCGTGAGAATGCGCAAAAATGCACCTTTTAGATTTAAATCACGGTCTACGCCGTCCGTTTTGTTTGTTTGCCATGTATGATTATGACACTTCCATTACAATTTTTCCATCGCTCTATTGTTTGCGGTTTTACGCTACGCGAGCTGTAGTAAGGAATAAATGTACTGACTTCGGAAAATACTGAATATAAATAGTAATTTTCGCGCAAGTAAAATGTAAATGAAATAAATGCTGTTTCGTGAAAACATAACATAATTATGTATTTTAAGCATTTCTAGTTTAGTAGTAGATTAACATTATGATAAAAGTATTGTCTAGATGCCGGTTTACTTGTGTCGATGGACAAATTAAAATATTAACTTTACCATAAAGGGCAAATAACGTAAAAACTTTAAAATTATATGAAATATAGGAGATAAATGTGAAAACATTAGTACAACGAAAAGTTTGAATGCAAAATTTTAATATTAAAAATATGTAGTGTTATTTAATTTTGCACTCAAACATATCGTTACAGTAAGCACATGTGTGCACAGTGAGAGCATGCCACCGCATCTTTCGAATAATATAGTTGTCTCTTGTAATACGTACTACGTAATATAAACCCAATGATTAATATTAGGTGGATGGATCTATTCTCATACCTACCAAATATACATAAAAATTCATACAAATTTGTCAAGCGTTTCGCAGGAGTGCGACCGTGACACGAAATTTCTATATATACATAGATTTACAAATCAAGCATAAACAACAAAAAATATTAAATTCAAGCATAAAAAGAAGAATTCCCGCTGTGATATGATAAGCGCTTAAGCCAATGCGCCATCTATCCTTACGCAATCATACAAATCACAAATGCACAATCCGTCACTCAGAAAGCAAAAAGACAACCGCAGCGTTAAAAAATGTACCAGGTGCACTGCACCAACGCATTTGTTGGATTACTGTTGACCCCATTATTGAGTTACAGTGACAGTCCTGGCTGGACAATCCGCAGGGTATAAAAGTCACTCGGCGTTACTGTAGAGTAACGCAGAGTGACCTTTCAAACTAGTATAAACGATATTGCAGTCTACACTGCAGTATCGTTTATAATAGTTTGAAAGTATTAAAAACATATGCAGAAGTGGCCAAAGGCTTATGTATAAAATTATAAAGCTTTGAGTTAAATATCTCTCAGGTTCTGAAAGGAAGAAAGAACAGGTTCAGATATCTTAAAGACACAGATATCTTAAAGAGAGAAAATTGAGTTTAGGTTTATAGTGGGATCATCTGATCTTACAAAGTAAAGATACAAACATATTAGCATCTGTAGATATAATTCGCAAGGGGGAAGCAGAGGTAAATAACATCCACAATATGACAGTTGCTTATGTTTGATTTGTACTACATTTTATACACAACAGCAAATAGCAATCAATAGTAATTTTTCACGCAAAAACAATTTAAATTGGTTGCAAAATAAGGAAGTAATTTATTAATATTTTAAATTTGGAAAGAGAAAAAGCGGGTGTAGTGGGGAAACGTCGCTATCTCCCTCGGACAGCTGCATTTAAAAAGCAGTTACGTCAAAGTATGTATCGTGTATCCTTTTTCTGTCATCTGACAATTACCCCTACTGTCAGATTTGAAACGCTTGTATTTTAACAAAATTAAAGAAATCTTTATATTATATTTTAGAGCTTGGCTAATGTATTATTTGACTTTTATTTGACATAAATAATAAAATAAATAAGTCAACCCTATTTGCCAGCTATGTTTTAGATACCACGTAATAAGAGAAGACTATTGAGTTCTACCGGGTATACTAATAAGTGTCATTGCTTGTGATGTCGTCATGGGCCGGGTCGATCCCTTCCCTTCAATATGGCGAAGGGGACGATGGCTGGCCCATGCGTCTTACTCGTGAACGGGTGCTACTTGTGGTGACTGGTCGACCTTGGTATCGTGGAATTCGATGATTTACTTACTACATTTTATTTAAGCAGTTAGATTAATCTACGGACTACAATCATGCCTTGTCTTCATTATTAATGTAGATGTAAGTGGATGCTCCTATTTACCATACTGCTGCTTTAGAGGCTACCATCAAATTGTATTAAATGCTTGAGTATGTTCAGTAATAGTTCATGGAGAAATGGTTGCAGCACCTTATAGCTCTTATGATTCGTAAACAAAAACTTGACGATTAAAAAGAGTGACCATGAGTTTCTCGTTTGCTTTGCTGAACGTGGCAGTAAATGTAAATTTCATTTTCAGAAAAAAATTGTGTAACTTTGACATTCATAAGTGTTACCTTGTAACCTAATCTGAATAAATTTATTTTGAATTTTGAATATTTTTTGAATTTTTACTCTTAGAATCAGATCCGTGCTGCTACAAAGAAATCCCTGATAGTAATATCTAATTAACAAGCTTACTATGACACTGAGAATTCTCAAGTACCAAAATCACGTTTCGTGGTACAATTTATTCAATCATCAATTGTGCTGATAGCCAGCACCAATACTCGTGGCATTACTACAGCTGTAGAACGGAACCGTTAAACGTTTGCTTCTTGTAACACGTCCGATGTCGTTACGATAGAGCCGATCGCTTGCTGTTGCTTACGAGGCGATCGTGTAAACATTGCACTCCACTGTGGCTTCCAAGAAAATACTGATGCAGCTGATATGGTCTTACTTTTACGTCAATGTAACACATTGAAATCAAACTATTCTATATGGATTTAATCGCGGCTTATTTTGACATATCGGAAATATGGGGTCAAATGCAAATAAATTAATAAATCTTTTGAGTTGCAGCGGCACACCGGTAGCTAGACAACATAAATTTTTAATTATTTCTAGTATTTTAAGACTTACAGTCCCCTATTATGTACGGAAAATACACCTCAGCCTACTCCTCCGGGTATTAAGACGCTTAAGACTTTGCATGTATGCACAAGAGTTTGTACTCTTGAAGAAACAAGTGAGAAACGGTCATAAATAACCGTAAATCTTAGAGTTCGAAAAAATAGTATTACGTGACCTTGATGACGGTCAGAGGTCAAGGGTCATAGTCATTTCGGGGTATATCGACTATGCTGAGTCGAATGGCGTTGACTGCGAGTCTCTAGGTCTTAGGCCGTCCGCTGCGTTAAGCGGGTGCACGGAGCGGGCGCCCGCCGCGGAGACCCGCGCCGTGCTTCGTCACTGACTCGCGGGTGCCCGCGACGTACTCCCGCCTCTCGCAGCGCCGGCAGTAACAAACAAGAGACCCATGATAATAGAAAACAGCACGCCGCGCGGGCGCCCGCTCCGTGCACCTGCTTAACGCAGCGGACGGCCTTACGGTTCTTGAGTTGAAAGTTGTATAACAGACAGACGGACGGACGGACCGACGGACGGACGGACGGACCGATGGACGGACGGACGGACAAAGCTGTTGTATAAGAGGTTTTTCAAACTCTAAAAACAGCAAGCGCTTGCCGTTGCCAATCATTTGTTGACGGTACAATTAAGCAGGTTCATCCAAAAAGTACCATGACCTTACAAGAAAATAGCGTAAGATAAGTAGCTACTTCATCTTTAACACACTGAATGACATGTAGCAGACACATTATAAAATATATTATTCGCGATCATTTATGACCGACATGCCGTTCAATGTGTTAATTCCTATACTCTATGGACAAAACCGATACCTCTGACACTTCAAGTGGTTATAAGCTACGGGAACCGCTTACCATCGTCGTGTCCTTGTCTGAGTCTGCTAGTATTAAAAAAATATTAACAAAACTCTTCTGTGGCAACCACTAGTTTCTAACTACACTTAAGACTGTGCCGAGTGAAATGTGCTAAAACAGGCGATCACAGTTAAGTTGATAAAATCAACACCTTTTGTTTAATACAAATATAAAATATACATTTACCATAACAATGAATGTGTTTACAATTACTCCGTGTAAAAAACGTAAAATAATTAAACTTATTCAAAAACAACTACAAATTACGTAAATTTGCACGAAAAATGAAAAAACGTTAGCTCGTGTTACGTGATGTTTAGATTATAACAGTAGAAATCTATCCTATTTTACAGCTTAAGCGAAACATAAATAGTTATATTACAATTTGTCCGCCCCAAATATTTAAGTGGTTGGTTGACAATAAAGATACATATTTATCAAAAAAGCACTTCAAATTCTCCATACTATTTTACTATGGCGGCCGCGCGCCGATTTGAATATCGAGCTCTGTCATTCAGTCCAACCGCGTCTTACGCTCGGCGCAGTCTTAATAGTACGTCATAACTTTATCATACTGAAGTTTACGATCGCTAATTATGTCTAGACTACGACCCGCGACTTGACTGTCACTAGCGACTAGTCTCACCAGTAACGTCATATCACGATCGAATCTATACCCACTTTCATACTTTCGTGATGTACGATTAACTAGATTTTGCCCGTTAAGTCGTTAAGCTTAACAAACAAACTCACACTCGCATTTATAATATTAGTCACGGAGAGAGATGCGGCATGAAAGTGAATATAGTGACAAAAATAGAAAAGGGTATGTTAAGCTGGTTTGGGCATGTAGAAAGAATGGACGAGGAAAGACTGACTAAGAAAGTTTATAAGGCTAGTGTGAATGGAACAGGAAGACTTAGGCGAACGTTTCCCGATCAGGTCGGAGGCGTTCTGGACAAAGGCCAGGTTAAGAGCACCTTGAACCGACGGGCGTGTATTAGGAATGTGATGAAAGTGAATGAAGTCAGAGAAGTGTGTCAGGATCGTAGCAAATGGAAATCCATAGTCTCTGCCTACCCCTCTGGGCAACAAGGGAAAACAATCTATGAATGAATGTCACGGATAACGCGAGCATGCTAAGTATTGACATAACTTTTTAAAAGGCTTGACGTTTTAGACTATGTACCCGATTAACAGCTCAGCATAAAACTTTAGAGGAAAATGTCAAACAAACTTAGGTAGTTGTCCACATAGCAACAGTATTATTGTATATAAGCACTTTATCCACTATTGCTATCTTTAGATTTTAAGCGTTGATAATATTTCATTAGCAAATAGCAATTTTTTGATTCCTAAGAAATACATTATCAAATAACGTCAGGATAACTCTCTTTCGTCTCATTCGTAATCATTTTGAACATCGATACAATCTGCCAGCTTTTACATTTATACGTTTCGCTATCAATATGTTTTTGCCTTCACACTTCACTAGTTAGTAAATATTAGATAAGATTGCTGCAACAATATCCTATTGTTATATTTTTTTTAGATTTTAATGACTACAAATATTGCAAAGTTTCTACACTCAGGCAATTGATATAATATATGGGTATCCAACCGAACTATGTTTGTGGCATATACGTAATTATGTTCTGAACCTGATAAAACGCGCCCTGTAAATCATCCCACAATTATTACAAAGCGTTTACCATAGGTAGTTATTGAATCCCAATAATCCAGCCAACATCTCGGTACCTCTATAGATAAGATATATGTATAAATTATATGTCTATACTATTATAGAGCTATATAAAGATAGCTATATATTACTAGCATTTGCCCGCGGCTTCTCTCGCTGGAGAACATTACTTTTTTCTGGATAAAAAATATCCTATGTCCTTTTTTGTACCCCTAACAACGTGTATGCTGAATTTTCCTGATAGTTAATGAAGTGTGAAGCTGCTAAGGCATGATAGCGAACAAACCAATTGACATTCGCATTTTTTATATTAGTTAGGATAGTCTGAAATGTCAAACTTTCTAAACTTGTATTTGAGAGTTGGATGAGAATGATTTCAAAAATATTCTACGAGTTAAGGCCATTTTATAAATAGCCGAATCCTTGTGAAGGTCAAGTGATAAAAGTGAACAAAGCAAAGGAGTGTCTTAGAGGGGAAATTTGCCATTGTTGCCAAGCCCTCGTCTCAAGTCTCAAATTTGTATACTATAAGAGTATATTGATCAAATAAAAACAAAACTATTTAATTAAAATCTGACACAGTATAAACGTTAAATATAGTGATTAGTGAAACTATACTTAAATTACATACATTTATGTTAGATGATAGGTCAAGAAAAATAGAACCTATGAGAATTTACCTGTACTAGCGCTGTCCTAGATTCAAATTTCCAAAATTCCTAAGCTTCTACTTTGTTTTCTGTTTTTCTTTATTACATATTAAGGTATAGGTAACCATAGTTACAAAGAATTGTACGACTGCGTGTGTCAAATGCATGGTTGTGTGCGAGTAGAGTTTTTTTTCATTAATTTAATGTATTTCTAATGCATATTTTATAAAAATATTAGGATTCACCTCTCCTTCTCCATATAAACTTTAACTGTGCCAAATTTCATTCTTCTCCGTCTGCGAAATTTTCGTAAAAAGAGGTACAAAGTTTTTGCTTCACGTATTAATATATAGATAAGAAACGGCCATTCCTTCTTAATCACCATTGAGGTGCCATAAATAAATACATACTATACACCACATGCGTGTAAAATGTACTTATAATAAGTTTTTGATGAATAAACATTTATTATTAGTCCGAACTAACACTTAATACAAATATTAATAAGACAATTTTCTTATATGAAATGTTATATTTTTTTTCTTACATATAGGTATTTCGAGCGAGATAATAATAATTCCATTGCTGCTAATGTTGAAATACATTTTTCAATTCTTCTTTTCGTATGGTTAGTGGCCATCCTGTTGTCAAGAGTTGTACAAGCCGCCCGTAGGCCTCCGACATGGCTTAACGACTGCTGTCAATTTGACTACAACCGGAACCGACTTTTCACATGCCCTCCGAAGCACGGAGACGCTCAGATGAAATACCACTAAGCGGTCACCCACCTAACCTAGCTTAACCTCGCTAATCGTTTACCGATCAGTAAGTGCAACTGGCTATAGGCGCTTCTTTTTCAATTAATTTTTACATTAACAATTAATTTGATATAGTCTATTTACCCGAAGTGCGTGTTAGGGCATCACAAAAAACTGAAAGGATTTTCTTATTTTCATTCCGGGTGCTGTGATATACCTGAACATCACTTGAATTTCTTTTTATGTGGGAGTTTTGTGCCGAGAAACCAAACTTTAAAATCTGGCACCTTAATATGCAAAACAACTAGTAAACTTTTTAATTTACTATCACCATATCGATATTAGATATAGAGATAGATAGAGTAATATAATCAGTCACGAACGACACATCAACTCGATTGTAACCAGAGACGCAGTTAAGTGCACCTGAATATTCTACAGGTTTCCATCGATTAGGATATAATTTCTTTTGTGAATACGAAACAAAGCCATTGATATAAATTATTTCATTTGTGTAATATGAAAATTGTTTAGTAATTAGTAAGCTTAGTCAATTAGGCGGAATAAACGATTATTTCGACTAATACAAGGATATAATAATATGTATGTACATCACAATCTTTGTATAGAAATAACCATTACCTCCGACTGTCCATTTTGTAAACACGCTCAAGGGATAAGGCTAGGCGTGTCTACGAAAATTGCTAACTATTACAGAAAATTGTTCTAAATATATTATGTCTGCCCATTACCGTTAACTCGTGAACTAACGATACATTGATTTTTTTATGAAGTACCTACACCTTCAAGTGTCCTATAAAAATACGAGGAACGTTTTATTACAGATCAATACAACATGATATTGTCTTCAGTTTACGCGAATGTTATTCATTGAAATTAAACTACTATATCGGGGAAAGTGTAAACCTAAATATAAATAGTTTTAATAGTTTTAATAATTTAATTAGCTTAAAAATTAGTAAAGTTTAATAGTAGTAGTTTCTAAATAATGTAAAAAAGTGTCAAATAAACAACGCGATAAAAGCCGTATATAATAGTTTAATTTCAATGAATACAACATGATTTAACGACAAGGAAATCGTTGTTGTTATTGTAATTTAAATACACACTACAGTACGCCAATTAAAAGCACGTCGCAATTAAAGTAACTTAACTATACAAACATTGTAACCAACAAAACAAGTTTCACGAATCAGCTTTCCATATAACAAGCAACATAGACAAAAGCCAAAAGCACTTCTGCTCACTCGTGTAACATGTAATAGAGAGCTGATTTAGGTAAAAACACAGTGGGTTGAGTGGTATTATTCACTTGAGTGTGGTTGTCCGCCTCACGACACAACAGTGTCGAGTTTCACATTCACAAAATATATAGCGACGTGAATGCTTCAGGAAACAAGAGCTCACATGTGCACGTACAATTCACATCACTGGAACTAAAATCACCCGTCTCTATCACGGACAAATCCTTACACGAATTACTACTGATGCCAGTTACCGGCGATTACTGTTCAAACAGTTACGTTAGTACCATTTGAGATAGAACGCTGCTGGGCAATTTTCGAATACAAACGAACCTTATTGTTTTCGAAGGTAATAACGAAAGTAATCGTGCTGCGGATACGTATATCTGCGTTATCGTCAGAGTTTAAAGACAATCCTGTTAACTTCAACCATTCAGCTAACCGTGGAAATGTAATAAGAGAAGGGGTGGTTGAATGAACTTTGTAAAACATTGCAAACAACGTCCACTTGGAAAATGGCCACCCATTTCTATTAGAGAAATAGGGATGGTACAGTGCTTGTCGGTACAAATAAGGTAATAAACGAGAGGAATGGATATTGTTGAGGACGCAGAGGGCATCCATCACGGCAGCCGGGCGGCGTGCGGTGTGCAGCCGCCGACGTGCGCAGTTTAATTGATAACCCTCTCCTCGCCGCCCAGCGTGCCGCGGCCGCGGCCCGCTCTCTAAACTTCAAATGCTGCTACCGACACCTGGGTTTTGTTTCGTTAATTTATTGCGCTGTCGGTTTGTTACACAACATAGATGAATTTGAAAGATGATATTACACTCGTAATTGCTGTCAGTAATAACCGTACCCTCTTTATTAAAGTATCCGAGGATTGAAACTTTACCACAAATTGTATGTTTTCGATGCTAAAATTACAATGCGAATTGCCAGAACGTTTAGGGCTTTCGAGTAAAATAAGCAATCCATTTATTCGTCAGTTACTGTGCGGTCTCGAGCCCAAATCTTGGCAAATTAGACGTATCGTAGACGCGACGGTACATAACAGTGACAGTGTGATTTAGACAGAGAACGGGCGATGCGCGACATGAATTCAAATTGACACCATCTCAATACAAATATCGCGAGGGTGAATAGAACAATATACTCATATTTCAGAGCGTTTCTCCACTTTAATATTTGGGTGACGTAACAACTACGTGGTTACGTAACCTGAGTATGGTGTAATGTGTGTTTATGGTGATGTAACCTAAGCACCGGTGAGAATTGAGGTGACACTTCGGTTATACCTAACTAAGCTTCGTTACGGTTCGCTCGTATTTTTACTTCACTTTAGTTTGCGTCCACTTAACACTGTCATCCCTCGTTCCCTTTTTGTCACGGTTTTGCATTTGACTGCTGTATTTTGTTTTGACAAGGACAATATATGAACCAAAATTTTACGTTGGTTTTAGGTTGGTTATATGGTATAAATGACAGCGCTTACTCGACTGCCGATGGTATATCATGGATTCCATTCTCGTGTTGATATTAAAACATATTTGCCTTTTTAATAAAAAAGGCAAATATTTATATATTTCCTAATAATAAAATCCTATGTAAGCAATATTTCGTAGCTTATCTCTAATTCTCATCAGCTGCATGGTAGCAGCTGATGATTGACGGACTAACATAGTAAAATGGTTTATTTTTTATAAGCACAAGGCATATCCCTGCGTCGTTGGAGATTTTGCAAAGATTGATTACACAATTTGTATCAACATAAAACAAAACCTGTTATCTCGGCGCACTGTCAGTATCATATTAACTGTTACACCATCTGCATAATCAAAATAAGAATAAGTGGTTACCTACGCGTATTATTTTTAACATCATAGAGTATTAACTCTATAATGTTAAAATTGAAATCATACTCGTACAATACCTACATTATAGTTCAGGTTCACCGTAAACCAACGAATAAGGATGTATGTTTTATGAATAAATAAAGCAATAGCAGATGAATTAAGCAAGCAAGAGAAATGCCGTAGTTTTTGCCTACTACTGCGGGTAACAGGCGTGATTTTATATTTATACTATATTTATACCGTTCGACATGCATCATAATTTAACGAAAAGTTGTCAATTCACATACAAGTATATATAAAATTCGTACTGAATAATAATCTGTCAAGTCTAAGAATACCAGACATAGTTAAAAATGTATCTATCAGGCCACCGGTGTGCCGCTGTGACTCGATAGGTGAACGCGATCATACATAATGTTTACCTTTTTGATGCTTGACATTTCGAGCACATTACACCGGCTGTGGTCACAAGCTGACTGGTTCGACGATATTAAGGCTCCGTGTAAGGTAGAAGAATATTCATCCACCCTCGCTTTTCGAATATTTACATGTTCATGTACCGTCACACACTACACTCACTGTATTTCTATAACGTAAAATACACGTATAAGTATTTTACCGCAACGAGTACATCGACGGTGTTACTGCGTTGTCTGATAGTTCGCGGTTCGTTGTCACCCTGTTATGTTTGACAACCCGCCCGAATTCAACCGAATTTTTATCGAACTCCGTATTCATAAAGACAAACAATAATAAAAAGTGAGGTCTGCTGCTCTTTAGGGTTCAGCTTCGATTTGCGGATCAGGTAGCATGATTATTATTATAACAGTAGCAGTCTGGATATGTGTCAGTTACTCGTCTGGCCCTCTACTACGTGTGGTCTAAAAAGCATAACTCGTAAAATTTACTATCGTAAGGGATGGTTGTAAAAACACTTTTATACCAACGATATAATTCGCATAATATTGTCTTCTATTTACGCGAATATTATTCATTGAAATTAAACTGCTATATACGGATTTTATCGCGTTGTTTATTTGACACTTTACTACAAAATTTTGAAAATTGTTACACTACTACTACTATTAAACTTTACTAATTTTTAAGCTAATTAAATTATTATTAAACTATTTAGAATGGTTGGAATGTACCACCAGCTTGGGATCCAGTAATAAAAATAGTCAAACCCAAGAAGAAGCAAACCACAGCTAGACTTCATGATACTTTGAGCTCATTCTGCGTAAATAGAAACACCAATGATTAAATTATGTTCGGGTACTTTGAAATAACTACACTGGAACATTGAGACAACTGCCATCTTAGTCTCCCCGTGACCATGGCTGCTGAAAAGCAACCGAAACGTCGGGGAAAGTGTAAAAATAAATTAAATCTAAATAGTTTAATAATAATTTAATTAGCTTAAAAATTAGTAAAGTTTAATAGTAGTAGTAGTGTAACAATTTTCAAAATTTTGTAGTAATGTGTCAAATAAACAACGCGATAAAATCCGTATATAGCAGTTTAATTTCAATGATATAATTCGCACTTTACCGATACACCACAAGCAACTTTCATTAAATTTATTACCTAAATAGTTGATTCTAAGAACCAATCTACAGTTTTGTTACAGATTCCATTATCACAGAATAAATACAATTCTGGTTAAATTAATTATTACTGAGCTACTTTTATATCAACAAGCCCTTGGCCTAGCGACAAATTATTTCGACACCTCCAAGGCCGTCGTGTTCAAACAGAGTTTGAAGTACCTATGATGATGGATATTCGAGTCAGTAACTGGGCTTCTAAACAGGGAACATTTAGCTGCAATATGCAGTGTTTTCAAGTATAGCCCGGCCACTTCAAAAACATTTATACACATCGGCTATACAAATCAAAATTCTCTAGATATATATATATATATATATATATATATATATATATATATATATATATATATATATATATATTTGTGAGAAGGGTTAGGCCATAGTCCATCAAGCTAGCCCAGTGCGGGTTGGCCAACTTCACATAATTATCTTCGAGAACATTAGGGAGAACTCTCAGACAAGCAGGTTTCCTCGCGATGTTTTCCTTCACCGTTAAAGCAAGCAATTATTAACTATTTAAACGTAAGTTCAAAAAGTCAGAGATGCGCATCTCTGACTCTTCGAAGATTGGGATCGAATTCGTGAACTCTCTAGAAAGCAAAATATTGACGTGTATTCCATAATATAGCTGTTATTGTCAGCCAATATTATGCAGTAAAATAGTGCCCGTTTAAGAGCCCCTAAGTAAATTTACAAATATACTGATATCTCACCTAAGTACTACTATACATTATTACCTAATTAGATAATAACCACGAAAGAACAAGAACCTGTTTTTCTCTTTGCATTCTTATAGAGAATTTGACTGTCAACTGACCATAAGTCTTTTCTAAGAATTATAGATAGACATACCTACAAGTTGGAGTCGTTACAAAATCACTCCAACTTCTATGACACTTAAGTATAACTTAACTTAGTTTAAGGTTAGGCAGAGACTTTAGATAGAACTTTCACTTCTCTAACTTTGTTTAGGTCATGTAAATGGAAATACTGTAATGAGAAAGATGTATTTCTTAATCATAAATAAAAATAGTAATTTACACTTTGCGGTAGTCGAGACTGGAATTCCTTGACTTCATAACGTAAATCCAAATTAATATCATAGTATTTATTATAATAATAACAATGTTTTTAAATGGTCCCGCTGCTGCGCAGTCTGCCAAGTTGGCCCATTGCAGGTTTGCAGACTTTACTTATCTTTGAGATGTTTATGGAGAAATCTGAGATGCATGCAGAGGTTTTACGATGTTAATTAATTATTTAATATGCACATAACGCGCCGTATGATTGAAGTTGAGACCTCTGTGTGATAGTTCAACGATCTCCCACTACGCTAACATTACTATGTCCGAAGGCATGCTACTAAACTATCAAAGCAAATTGACTCCAACCATACAGTAAATTAATGAGAGTGAAGGGATATCTATATAATTATTTGTCACGGGTGCTTACCGCCCGCCGCATCTATACTCACATAAATGTCAATTTGAACTTTTAATTGCCGACAGGAAACGTATCAATATGTCATCAGCCACATATGCATGAAGCGCTGACACGCAAAACAAAAGTTATCCACCTCATTTGTTCGCTTAATTAATTATAATAATTAGTTACAATATCCTCGATTGTAATGGGATTGTAATCATTTATATCAATTGTTACGGCTTTCAGTACGTGTATGATCAAAAATATGTGAACGATCAAAGCAATAAAATACACAAAGAGAAAGCCTATTCAAACCCTGAATAAATTTATAAAACGATCGAATAGTACACACGGCACGGCTGCTGCCGGCCGCTATCATTCCACTTTACATCCACACGAGCATTTCATAAATACCTATACTTTGAGGATGTCATGTTAGAATACCTAGTTCACAATAAAAATTCGATGTCCGCCAATCACGTTTAGACCATGAGAATAAAACAAGCATTCTCTTTGCCACAGGGTGGTAGGGGCCGCGGGGGTAGAGACCGGGGTGCTGCTGCAAAATACGATAACGTCAGTGGAATTGTGTCTAGCCGTTCAGTTTCATGTATGCGGGAATTTTGCTTAAATTTTAAACCAACATCGAGTTGCGCCAAACGATACCGACAGCTGCGGAAAATTTCCTACGTTTTTGCTTTATTCTGGTCTGCAGCACAAAGAGGCGCTTCTAAAGTGTCGTGTCTAAAGCAATATACTATCTACACACTAACTTTATTCATACCCTTACAATCATCGCGCGCAATTTTATACAACCCATTATTTATATGACTGCGCATTATTTATAAGGCCCTGCGTAAACATCTAACCTTTTACCGTGATATTTCTATCCTGTTTTGCTTGCCAAAGTAAAATCCTTTAATAGCATTCTCCAAATTAAGGAAACACTTTCTCAAAACCTGTTTTTAATGCAACTTACTTAAAATAACGACTCTTGCCTCCATTTACCGTAGACTCCTTTAGAGTTCAACCGACTGTAGAGGCCAAATGTTTATAAATACTCCGGTAAAATAATAAAGATAAAAATTTAATAATAGGTAGGTAACTAGAGAGAAGCGAAATAACGTGCCTACCATCAGCATCCAAGCGATCGGATGTCTAGTTGCGGAGGTAAATAATTGAAGCCTTCCGGCCGCGCTCCAGTTTTAAAAACATGCTAGGTATGTTAGGCAGATTCGTCCACTATAGCAAGAACCTTATAAACCGGTATATTTTAAGCTACACAGAACAAGGCACGGATCACTACTACTGGTCGTATCCAAGAGAAGTGAGATTTTACATAGTTTATATAGTACAGAGGCGGACGAGGGAAGTTTAGACAACTGATAGAGCCCTAACTTTGTCTGATAGTAGCTAGTAGCTCACCGTAATGGTGAATTTATATTGGGTAGAGTGTTACGATAAGAACTCGATATAAAGTGATATTTTCACTGGAATCGTTGATTCTGAAAAAGGAAAGTTTACCCATATGGAGGCATTTTATCCAACCGTTCCAATCTTTCAATTACGTAGCCAACATTTGAGGTTGAAAATACGTTACCAAGGGTCTATCCTCTTTTGTGATATGTAAAGAAAAATAAGTGGCACGCTCTTTGATTCTTTTATTGCCATGTTTCTTTTGAATCTACGCTACTTCCTGGGCGAGCGTGTCTAATTCAGTTTTTGTATTTCAATTTCGATGTCTCGCAACTTTTGTGTTTTGCCATCTGTTTTGTTTTTGTAACAATGTTGAGTCTGTTAAGTTATAAACTTTATTAAGGTTATATGTAACTGAGGGCTTAGTTGTTCCAACTTATAATTTGTGTAACGAAATTTATAAAAACCGTTCGCCACTTTTACGTCTTGATTTTCAGATTGTAGTTGTTCGTGCCATCGTCCAAACAAATTCTCGGCGCCACGAGCTTCGGAGAGTTCATGCAATTTAACTTTTTACTGAGCGGGAACGGCGACAACTTTGTCTTTGTCTACGCTTATTCGATTAAGTGTGGAAATCATATAGTTTTTCTACACTGAACACTGATTTGTCTTTACGATGTTGATGTAACTCTAATGTGATTATGTTCTTAAATCATAGACAATGAGAATATGCCGTTTGTTTTTGAAAATTTTATTGACTCTGGATTATTCCTAATTATCTCTGGAGCGTCGTAAATATGAATAGCAAGCATAGGAAAAAGACATATATGAAGCCTCTAAACTCTTACCTGGACAATAAACGTATCTTACTTATGGATCTATATCGAGCAAGCAACATTATGTGTATCGATTAGGTGATTACTGCGGCATTTAAGTACCCATACAACTTTTTTACATATACTACTATACAATTTCATAAACTTCTATATTCGCATAATTCAAAAAGTCAAATTTTATGCAACTTTTTATCAAGCCTACAACGGCCCGATGTGAAATAGTTAACGTTGCTCATGGACATGACATCTGTTGTTATAAACAGAGACATCACCGACGGCTGTCAATAAAAATTATATATGTATCTATAAAACTGAGTCATTCTACTGTCAGCCTATGAGACATTGATTACGATGCGTTTACTATCAGCACATTGCCTTCTTAAGGAATCTCACCGTACAACATTAAGTTAATAGATCATATCATAAAATCTTCTGTAGGCTAAACGTACTTCTGTAGCTGAATAACAACTGAATAACAGCTGAATAACAGGTTTATTGAGTGGCAGCGGCACATCGGCGGCCGTACACTATCGGCTTTTAATTATGTCTGGCAATCCAACAATTGTCAGGTTACGCAAAGATCCTCTGCGAACCGCAGATATATAATCCTCTATATCGTAACATAATATTATAAATGCGAATCTGAATTTGATGGTCTGTTATGCATGCACGCCTTGACTACTCGACCGAACATTTTGAAATTTCGCATACACGTTGTCAGCAGTACAGAAAAGGACATAGGGTTCTTGCATTCAGAAAAAAGTATTATTCCCGAGGGATAGCAGAGCCGCGAGCAAAACCTAGTATATTAAACGGAAATGGATAACTTTTAATTTCGTTAAGTTATGTTTGCTTTTCAAACGTGTACAAATCATACTAATGTGGAGGAACAGGGTGTGATGTCCCTCCAACTCAAAGGGAGGATCCTCCGACCAGGCTGGTTGATCATGCCTGGTGGGCCGCGGCCCGACGGTTGATGCCGGTAGCTTGTATATAATATACTTAGTTGCTGTGTAAACTCCACTTGTGCGATGCAGAATAGTATGACGTCATGTGAAGTGCGATTGTATCGCCATCTGTTACATGTAGGCTGAACTTCTTCGTCTGTGCGGAGTCGCCACAAAACTATATGGCGAGATAGCTATCTCACCTGTTTTCTTAAGGGGTAAACAGAGACTACGGCTTTCTACTTGCTACGATCTTGACCTTACTTATTTGCTTTATTCATTCATTAAATATACTTCATGCTTACATAGTAGTTTAGAGCGAACCTGACCTTTAACTGTAGGTATTGTACGTGTATAATTTCAATTGCGACATAATAGTGTTGATACTCTTTGATGTTAAAATTAATACACGTAGTTAACCAGTCATTCTTATTTTGATTATGCGGATATCACAACAGTTAATATGAAACAGAAAGTCTGCGGAGTGTTGTGCGTTTGTTCCATGTTGATGAAAATTATGTGACCAATCTTTGTAAAATCTCCAATTAAGCAAGAATATCCCTCGTGCGATGCCTCTATGTAAACGTATCCATTTTACTATGATAGCACGTCAGTCACCAGCTGAATGTTTAGGCGCTATAAATCATAACCTAAATTAATAGAATTTCTTGATAGAAAAGCCAAAGTTACTTAGTATTAACGTCCAGAAATAAAAGGACTATTTTCAAAAGAACCCAGGCAAACCCTGGCAAAAGCCAGCTAAATATGAAAATAGGAACTAACTAACTACACCTATATAGGTGTAGTTAGCTATATATTCAAAAAATACATATGGTATCGCGGACTTGTTTGTAGATATTGATACGTTCTATAATACTGTAGAACATTTTTTTGTTCTATCATCAATAGTTTCCGCAGCGCACGCGATGACAGATTTTTATGACAAATTTTTTCACACCTTGGGTTATATTATTGCATTTTTACTAAGGATCCCTATTTGAAAATGTAATATAGCCTATATCACTCAGTGAAGTAGCAGCTTTCTAAGGGTGAAAGAATTTTTGAAATCGGTTATGTAGTTTTTGTGTGAAAACATTACAATACAAAAACACAAATGTTTCCTCTTTATAATATTAGTTTAGATTGATAAATCTCATTTTCACATATTTGAATATAACGCTAATTCAATAAGTAAAACAACTGTTCATAGAGCAATGCATGAAAATAAATAAAGCTATCGAAAATTCAGTGCGTGAGAGCCGTTTGATTATCGCAGCTCGTTATACCGTGGAGGCTATACTCGTAACTTAATAAAGGCGAACGGAAAATATAGTAATGAACGTCGGTACGTTGACCTCAACAATAGTGCTTAAATCACCAATTCTTTTATTTATCAATGTTACGATTTAATGTCTATAAATGTTAATTTTACATCTATGAGTTTGTATTTGTAAAGTGACTTTTACAATTGTGATGTACAAACGAAGAAAGTAAGTAAACCTTTACAAAGATAGATCTCTGGTGAGATACTGTGTATTGTCCGCAAAAACTCTGGTAGGTTTTCAGTAGCCATAGTAACGCCAAACCCGTGTACCTCCTAGACTATGTTAATAGTTGGGTATGAAATAAATTACTAGAATATCCGTATAGAGCAGTTTAATTTGACAAAACATTACAATGAGTCTTTATAACGATTCCAATCCTTAAATAGCGTTGCCATTGCCATTCATTTTTAATTATTCCCGCATCTTGGCATGTCCCTCTGTATAGACAATAGTACGTCCGCAATTGTACGTCTGAATAAAATTAAACGAAGCTTAGATTTGAATATGGCCTTTAAGCCAACAAACTGCATCAAAATCCAATAAGAAGTTACTTAAACAAATACACACCAAGAAAAGTAACGGTTCAGATTCAGTAACCCTTAAATAATTTATATCTGTGTTAGTGTTTTCGAAATATCAAAATACAGTTTTACAGTAGAATAGACACGAACACAATAACAATCATACCTTGTAGTATGTCTACGAAAATTTTCTTTCGACCGTTTGTACCTTTCAAAAATATAGTCGCCGTGCTACCAACGTAAAGTGCAATAATCATTTTTTTACTGAAAATATAACACCATTTTACTGTAAAACACAACACAAGTTGTTCGGTACAAGCTCATATGACCTATTATATAAATTACTAGATTTTTCCCGCGGCTTCGCTCGCGTAATTTAAGGTTAGGCTAGGTTAATAGCAGTACTTTTTTCTGTATAAACAGTACATAAAACGACATAGTTTTATGTTCATCTGACAACGTGTATGCGTATATTTCATAATAATCGGTCAAGTAGTTTAGGCGTAAAAGCGTCACAAACAAACTTTCATTCGCATTTATAATATTAGTTAGGATAACTTAATATTGTCTTCTATTTACGCGAATATTATTCATTGAAATTAAACTACTATATACGGATTTTATCACGTTGTTTATTTGACACTTGATTACAAAATTTTGAAAATTGTTACACTACTACTACTATTAAACTTTACTAATTTTTAAGCTAATTAAATTATTATTAAATTTAATTATGTAAAAATAAATTAAATCTAAATAGTTTTAATAATAATTTAATTAGCTTAAAAATTAGTAAAGTTTAATAGTAGTAGTAGTGTAACAATTTTCAAAATTTTGTAATCAAGTGTCAAATAAACAACGCGATAAAATCCGTATATAGTAGTTTAATTTTAGGATAACTTTTTATTAGAGTTCGTAAAAGCTCTTATACATCAGCTTTGTCTGTCCGTCTGTCTGTTATACAACTTTCAACTCAAGAACCGTAAGAGCTAGAGACTCGCGGTCAACGTAATTCGACTCAGCATAGTCGAAATACCCCCGAAATTACTATGACCTTTGACCTCTGACCTGAAGGTCACGTGATACCATCTTTCAACTCAAGAACCGTAAGAGCTAGAGACTCGCGGTCAACGCCATTCGACTCAGTATAGTCGATATACCTCCGAAATTACTATGACCTTTGACCTCTGACCTCAAGGTCACGTGATACCATTTTTTCGAACTCCAAATCTCTGATTTACGGCAATTCATGGCCGTTTCTCACTTGTTCTCTATTCGTAGCTTAGCTTTTGTGAATCCTTGGAGAACATCATACTGGGATATAAGGCAATATGTTAATACAGAACATAGTCTATCTATGTGCTAAGTTTCATTTCACGTTTAAAGATGTGCACGTGATTGAAAAACAAACATCCAAAGATCCAAACATCTTCACAGACTATCACATCCTAAATCCTAATATTATAAATGCTAATGTGAGTTTGTTACGTATTCTCGCCTTAACTACTGATCGATCATTATAAAATATCGCATACATGTTGTTAGAGATACCAAAAAAAGGACATAGGGTACCTTTTATACACAAAAAGGTATAGTCCCAATCGAAGCCGCAAAAAAAAACTAGCTTATAATATTAGTAGAAAGTAGGTTCACATTATTATTAGATAATCTTACTTGTGGTTTTATATACGGAATACAACGGTTTTAATCCATACCCACTTCAAGCTACACATTATGTAGCCTATAAATAGAATATTCAAACCCGTACAAAAATTCTTCTTCACCAACTTGACGTCGGTTTCTAACGAACATCAAAGGGAGCGAACAACAAAATAGTTCCGTCCAATAACGCTTTGTAAGTGAACACTCGCAGGGCTTAAGTAGTGCTTACGAGGATACGTAAGTATTCAACAAAGTGTTCCACGATTCCTTGTAAGTACGTCGACTTAAATGTATATAGTTATACAATCAATTAAACGTCGCAATAACAACAGATCCTGATTACAACAACAGTTTCTGCGACGTCAGTATAAAGTACGTAGTATTCATTTACTCAACCCTCTTCGCGGAAAAAGGGGAGCGGAGATGATATGTCAGGCTCACCCGGGGAAGGACAAATAGTCCTAGGTCACAACGACTAAACCTACCACGGTCTGCCTCACTTGCTGCCTTGAATAGTGGGTGGGTCGCTACATCAGCGACCCATACAGCAATGCCCAACACAGGCAAGAAATATATAAAATACGACATAACGCAAAGACTTGCATGAAAAATCGTAAAAGTATGTATTAGACCAAAGTATTCCGCTGTGACGTAACAATATGAATAGTATTTATAGAATACATGACGTTTCGCAATAATGAGACCATGTCATTAATAATAAGTCATGCCATATGTAGTTATGGACATGAAAGAAAAAATATCGATGTTGGATGAATATGGACTATACCCAAGTCATTTCTATAGTCTTCGTGACAGTGAAGTCTATTTTGTGTGATCTTAGTTCACCTAATATACGTCTTGTTGTAATATATACGTATTAATTTAATTTATTTGTAAAATTTAAGCTCACTTATTATGTAACATCTGCATAGTATTATAACCACCTTACCCGATCTTACTGCCCTAATTAATTAAAATGCTCCTCAATCGTGATACCTTTGTTAAGTAGGTATAGAAAATTCAGAATACCAGGAGCGAATGTGATAATCCTATTCTTACGCTTCACGGCCTTTTTACGACACTATGCCATTTGCCAAAATAGGCGAAGCCTTAAAAATTATACTTCTTATATTATCTTGCTTATGTACATATATTGTCTGTCGAGAAGTAACAAGAATGCATACGCGATTTACAGAACAGAACAAACTTTGAAGGAAGCCTTCAATCTACGTAATTTACCGTACCGCTTTTATGAAATGAAATTTGCATAGCCATAAATTTGAAGCAACACTGTATACATAAATATATTTGACGTAAAGGTTTGAAAACACCTTGTAAAAATAATAATAACAATAATAATATATGCTATATATTAGAATCCATACGTAGCAATAGTCCTACGCCTGCTGCGGCTAGTACCGCAGTAGGTGTTCCATACCACCTTTGATTAAATGTCTTAAAGGGCCTCTTTACATTGGACCCATGTCTCCGTGTAAGCCTCCCAAAGGGTCAGGTATTTTTTTAATATAATATGTTAGAAAATACATGTGATAAGAGAAACATAATAATAATATTCTATCACATACACACAACACCATCTAGCCCAAACTAAGCAGAGCTTGTACCATGGGTACTAGACAATGGATAAACATACATAATATATACTTTTATTTGCAAATACATAGGTACATATAAAAAAAACAAATATAACTATTTTTGTTTGAGAACAATTAAATACATCTTGTATGAAAGAACACTGAGATGTGACTACTTCGACTTGACTTGTATAGTTATCAATAACCAAAGCTTGATCATTCGCTCGTACTATGAAAAAAGCACCCTGTTTAGAAGAGATGACAAATTCAAAAAACAGACCTAAAGAACACCCATTCTGGGAACTACCTCCGTAACTATTACATCATTAGAAACTACACTAAAGACAAGACATAATGTTTATAAACAATAAAAACCTACATAACCTTTATTCTGTCTTAGAAATACCAGCGATATATGCTACCGCATATTATACTGCAACCGTACCTATATGGCACAGATATTTTAATAGCATATTTATGCATGTACTAACGAAACAATATGAAGTCCTGTTCGCGAATATACGCAGAATAATAAAAACTCATAATTTACTTTGGGTGTGTTTGTTTACCCCGTATCACGTACCTACGCATAATATAATGGCTTTTTAGTGATCCGTGCCGAAACTGAATAAACGGAATACTAATGCAGCCGCCCCTTTCTGCTTCTTATATATTTTATACGTTTTATTATCAATATTTAGTTTACAAGATTCTATTTTATTTAGGTAGATACAACTATCAATAATTAATATAACTTTCAAGGAGCCGAGAAACGAAGGCTTTCGGTTAAAAAGCAGACGACGGACATTCTCCCTTTAGAATTCTAATGAAGTGGAGCACCCTGTGAAAGCTTAGAGAATATAAAACCACGAACATACCCGAGCTGTCGGGTCCAGTTTATTGACTGGCGGCTTTTAGACCGCCTATCCATTGTGTTATTCCTGCCTAACCACAATAAAATGCTGCTAGGTATCTTTTTGGTACATCACTAAAGTGACTTTGTTACTTTTGCGAAACAACGATCCAGATAATGAAAATAAATATTTAACTAACTAATTCCTAACTGAATTTAGTGAGTTGCTATTGTCAATAGTCAGAAGGAATGAAAATAATAAGTCAAATTTTAACACCAGAAATAAACTTATTTATTAATTATAACTTATACGCGTACAATTATAGACGCCGGTCTATTCTGTGCCCTACGAGTAGCGACTGCTTTTTCATCGGAGTGGTTGGTGAAACGAGCCCGGAATAAGCTCTACAGCAAATATAACAATGTGTCGCCACAAATATATCTAGATTGAGACCTATGTAGGTAATAATAACAAGTAACAGAATACCAACCCTGAATGAATATAATATGATGAATCTTTAATCATCAATCAATCAATCTGGGTGTCTTCAAGGACTTCAAGTCACGAGTGAATAGGTATCTTCTAGGCAAGCGTGCTCCATCGTCAACTGCATCTTCACTTAACATTAGATGAGAGCGCGGTCAAACGCAGGCCTATGATAATATAAAAAAAACTGGCTGCACGGATAGCGTAGATGATTAATTGTTGACTCGGTTATGGGTGTTCTTTGTGTCAGTTGCTTAAATTTTTTTTGTAGCGCTACGCGACTTGTAGAATTTCTGAATTTGTCTTTTTTTCAAAAGCAGTACTTGCAAATATACATATTTGTAACCTGGACATACCGACCGGAAAATGGCATAAAGACATTGTGATATCATTAGATTTAGAATGTTAGCCTCTTGGATAAAGCATAATTTTACACATTTGCAAAGCAAAACATCTTACATCACACATTAGTAAGTTCCTACGCTGTTGGCTCGCTTCGTATTAAGACAAACCAACTGCTTTTATAATATTAGCAAATAAACTCCAACTCTATACGTAGGTTATTAGTAGATACTGATTATAATTTTATAACACATGTAATACAAAATGTGTGAAAAACAAACGTTATATAATTGAAGCACGTAAATTGAATATTTGTCAAATACATTAGTAATTTACATGTATCCAATTTGACCAGTCATTGTTATTAGTAATATAAAGTAGTGGTGATAATATTAATGAAAAAACAACAAAATAGAAAAAATTTCGTATATGCTTGCATTACTAGATTTCGCTCGCGGCTTCGCTCGCGTAAATGTAGTTTAGGATAGTAACAGTACTTGTTTCTGGATAAAAAGTACCTACCCCTGTCCTTTTCTGTACCCCTGATAATATATATAAAATTTGATGATTATCAGTCAAGTAGTTAAGGCGTGACAGCGTAACAAACAAACAATCTCACATTCGCATTTATAATATTAGTTAGGATTAACACAAAATTATTACGTATAAAATAAATTAAGAAACCAAGAAAATACGCTCGGTAGTCATGCTCTTAAACAAATACACAATATTAATAGTGTCTATTTCATGCCATTGCATGCTCTGATAGTTCTAACATTCACACTACTAGATAAAGTCATCTTGAAAGACATCTTGTCAGAATCACCATCACCAAATTGATCTACTCATAATATTAGGTATTGAAAGATTCAGAAACATTGGCAAGATTACCTTACGATATTATCGTACATAATGTATTTTAAATATGTTTGTTTCGTCTTCTTATCAATAATATTCAACCTTCTTAAGACTGCGCCGAGCGTAAGACAGATAATAACAGAGCTCGTGCGGCGCATACTCAAATCGGCGCGCGGCCGCCATAGTAAAATTGTATGGAGGATTTGAAGTGCTTTTTTGATAAATATGTATCTTTATTGTCAACCAATAACTTAAATATTTGGGACGGACTAATTCTAATATCACTATTTATGTTTCATTTAAGCTGTAAAAGAGGATAAATTTCTACTGTTATAATCTAAAAATCACATAACACGAGCTTACGTTTTTGCATTTTTCGTGCAAATTTACGTAATTTTGTTGGCGAAAATATTAATTATTTTAAGTTTTTTACACGGAGTAATTTTAAACACATTCATTGTTATTGTAAATGTATATTTTATATTTGTATTAAACAAAAATTGTTGATTTTATTCACTTAACTGTGACCGCCTGTTTTGGCACATTTCGCTCGGCGCAGTCTTAAGTGATAGAAGAGACGATACTTAAAACTTGCAAGATAACGTTCTTTGCCTTGAGGTAATTATGGCTGGTTTCAAACAAACTAAAAAAAAATTTAATTCTTTTATAACAGTCGCGAAAGAAAAATAGTTGTCAATGGTTTTTTTTTTATACAACTAAGGTGGCAAACAAGCATACTGATGGTAAGTGGCCACCGTAGCCTATAGACGTCTGCAACACCAGAGGCATCACTTGCGCGTTGCCGAACCTTTAGGAAAGGAAGTGGAAAGGAGAAGGAGCGGGAAGGGGAAAAGAGGGTGATTGGGCCACCGGCACTCTCTCTCACCGAACGAAACACAACAGTAGGAATACTGCAATTTCACGTCGATATTCTGTAAGAGGGTAGTCCTCTCCCGGTCGAGCCGGCCCATTCATGCTGAAATCAGCGAGCTCTTATACACAAAATAGTATGGTATGGCAACGGTTTTGTATTAAATTGATATTTTAAAATATCAATGAATTGACTTCACTCAGCTCCAAAATAGTATCTTTAACTGTGAAATTGCAACTACGTAATTGTGATTGTTGGTAAAACACATACTTAATTGTAGACTCTAACTAACAGAATACACTGTACAAAGTAAAAACTAAGGCATGTAATGTGGAAAAATTATGCATCACCTCTGCAGAACCTCCACAACAAAATAATGTAGAATTTTAATATATAAAATAAAATATTTTTATACATATTAATAGTTCCTTGAGTTAATATGTTTTACAGTTACAAAAAAACTCTATTTAGGCGTAACAGAAATTTATCGTAACTATTAAATAATCATAAAATTCTCAGTAAATTATTACATTGATTTTTGTATTCGGTGAAATGATTATATATTCAAATATAATAAAACTATTGTTCGCAGAGACTAAATAAACTTATTATCATCCGTAATTGGTTCATCCTAAATATTATTCCTTCCAACCGCCTCATTTTAAAATATTTATAATTTCAACGTCTAAATTCGGAGTTACGAAAATGAATTAACAATATTTTATCTACCTATATATTTATTAAATAAGACACAAAACAAAACATAGTGCATACAGTACAAAACTAATAAACTATTAAACACTACTGTAAAAGTAACTAAAGTGTTGTTTTGGAAAGTCAGATCAAATTCTCAATATAAATGTAACAAATATTATCTGATACAAGTTACATAATTATATAATATCCGACCTAGCTAAATTGTTGGGGGGAGATGACAGCTGCGCGACGCTATCCTATATATATGTGCCTCAGTAGGTACACAAAACTAAAGCATCAGTGGTGTCCTTACACTACTAAAAAATATAAATTACTCTATGTGATAAAAACTTAGTGACAATAAAGTGAAGTTTAATGAAAAAAAAACAGTAGCCAGGATAAAAGTATGAGTGGGAATAGAACGGCACGTTCTTTCAGCAGACTTTAACACTTTCCAAGGCGTCTAAAGAAACCGGGACGTGTCTCAAAAATAAAAAACTGTGGTTCCACATTGTATCGCGTACAGTGCAACAATCTGTAGAACTTGTTACAAAGAATAATAAACTATTTGAATGTGTATAAGTACGATCAGATGCGGATTTACTAAACCGGTAGGTTAAATTACATGTTTGTGTTAAAATCATGCTAAATCTATCACCAATCTTAGCAAGCAGTTTATAATCAAAACGAGCTAACAAACCACATACAGAATCATTGTGTTAATGGGTTCAAAAGAAATACGTTGATTTTTTTAAAACTACTCCCTCGTTGTGCCCTCGGTTTCGCCGGCGTAAATGTAGGTTAGCTTAGTAACAAAACCTACCTTTTAAAAAGGTACTATATCCTATTCTGTTGCCCTAACAACGTGTATGCAAAATTTGATAATCAGTCGAGTAGTTAAGGCGTGAAAACGTGTGACGCGGACCGGTCGTTGCTGAGTGGCCGTGCTCACGGCGCCCCTCCATCGGCTTCTCCTCCCCAGCGGCGCCCTTCCATCGGCTTCTCCTCCCCAGCGGCGGCCCTATATATTGGCAACGCGTCCTGGTGCCGGCCTCCTTCCGCTGCGCTGCCTACCGAAGTTAAGTAGTCCATTCTACCCGGCACTACGTAACAAGCCTTCATCTTGAACAACGCCCTGAAATACCACTAAATACCTAGTTGAATATAATTGTAGTTCTGTTTATTCTCATACACCTGTTGTAAGTGAAAATATATGCTTATTGATCGCGTTGTTTATCTTTAATTTCTATTAAAATCCTAAGTCAACCACGCCTCTAAAGCGGGTTGACTACCATTACGTTACAAGCGTAACAAACAAAGTCACATTCGCATTTATAATATTATAGAATATATAATACTAAGCAGTATTATAAGCAATATAGTTATAGGAAATGCCATCAAATGAATCGAGCTTCGAAATCTAGACATCATATATCTGACATCTACATATAATTAAGATATCCTATTAAATGATAGCAATTAAGCTCAATCACAATTTCAATTATTCATATCGGAGACTTTGTAACTAGGGCTGTGGTGCAAATAGGACGCCGGTAATCAATTTAAGGGCTCCCTGGCAAGTGGCGAAGTTGCTCTCGTCACGTGCCCTACTCCGATCGTCTAACTACTGAGCCAAATTGTCTTGCCGAGTGCTGTCTGTACCTCGTTAGTGTTTTAAGCCAAAACTATTAATTGAATACGAGTCGTTTTAAACATTCTCCAATTTGTGTTTGATGTTAATTATTAGTTAACATTTAACTAGTTCCCTTTCGATTTGCTGTCATGTCATATAAAATGTTGTTATGGTTTCCAATTGCGTAGTTGCTAAGTTGCAAAGTTATACTTATCTTAAAATGTAAATCAAGGTATTATTATATTAATTTATATCTGCGCAAATAATATATTAAAATGCAACGTTCGAAAGCATCGTCTCATCGTTTCCGATATTATGATGTTATCGTGTGCTGTTATCAAGTAACAATCTAACGAACTGGCGGAAAATAATATATATTTCAAACATCTGAATGAATAAATGTAGACAAAAAGTAATGAACAAAATTGATCATAATAAAATCTGT
This sequence comes from Catocala fraxini, assembly GCA_930367265.1. Classification (NCBI taxonomy): domain Eukaryota; kingdom Metazoa; phylum Arthropoda; class Insecta; order Lepidoptera; family Erebidae; genus Catocala; species Catocala fraxini. The sequence goes on from OV884032.1 coordinate 11,251,957, forward strand.
ACACATCAGTAGCTCGGCTAGTGTTTCATGTTAATCTATTGAGTCGCAGCGGAACACCGGCGGCCACTCACAATAGGTTTTAAATTATATCTAGCATTCCAAGAATTGACAGGTTAAAGAGTGTATGTCATTTTAACAATACATAGAAAAAGAAATCTTTCCTTCTTTCTTTTTTAATTTCAATTGCTTATACATAGCTTATCTTATCTTATGTGGGGGCCAGTCAGTGCAGACCGGCGACACTTCGACCCAGTGGGATCTTTTGTGTCGACACTCTCCCAATAACGACTGCCATTACATAGATGTTCATGGCAGCCGGTACCGACGGCTTAACGTGCTCTCCGAGGCACGGAGCAGGCGATAATTGTCAATCAATACGCACATAATTTCGAAAAGTCATATAACTTCCGAAAGTCGGAGGTGCGCGACGTGGGTTCGAACCCGAGACCCTCTGCATTGCAGTCTGTTGGTCTCCCCACTGAGCTATCGCTGCTCTTTATACATAGCTTGCATAAGCATACAAAACAACACTACAGGCTAGATTGAATGTAATAAATGAATTATTATTTTCTGGACCGATCGACAAATAGTTTCTCCAAGGCTCGCTGTACTTTATGCCCTCGGCGATACAGGAATTATTATATACCTTTTAAAAACTGTTCAGTAGTATCATCAGCACATAGAATAAATATAAAATCAAGGCATCGCCCGAATATTTTGCATAAGTAAGATCACAATATTAGTTGGCAGTTTGTGGTAGGTTGTGAGCGAAAGGTAGTGGCGTTCGTTAAAGTCTGCTGCATGTTTGTACCTCAATTACTTCTCAAAGATGCATAGTACGGCGATGCAACTTCATGCATATGAAACTTAGTTCGCGTAAGAAGGCACCTGCACGCTTTTTGCCGTGACTTTATGTAGCAAACCAAAACTGCACACAAGTATACCATACTGTATACCACAGTGTATTAACTTGCAGTGGGTCAATGCCTTTGATGTTGGGGAAATGCCACCGTCTAGACATTATGAAGTATCACAGGGTTGTCATTTGATTAAGTTATATGTATGTTCAATGTAATTCTGATATTATTTGTAACAATGATGGTATTTAGAAAGTTAGTATTAATAAATGCTAATCTTAACCTATTGTATTGCAGCAGCACACCGGTGGCCTGAAACAACAGACTTTTAATTATGTCTGTTATTCTAAGACTTGACAGATACTAGTGCTCAAACTTTGTCTCGAGGGACTTTACAACATAGAATTAATGGATACAAAGTATACCGTTACCCTACCCTCAGACTCAGAATAAAAATTGAGTTTGACATAATTAATATAATTGTTGCCTTTTGGAATCGAACTCACATTACTCAGCGCGGCGCCAGCGGTAAGACGATAGCTGACTGCGCCGTCCGTTCCTGAAAATACTTACGGGATATACATAGCTGACGAATTGTTGATGTAAACCATCCCTGCCTACCCTCTTTCGTTAAGTCTAAAGTATTGCATTAAAGAACAAACCAAACCATAATACTTTTAATCATAAAACAAAATATTATCTGAGTCTAAAATCTAGAACTGTACAACATGTAACTTATTAAACGGGCTAATATTAAATTATCTTAGAATCCGTAATTGTATAAATTTGTTCGCATTTTAATATTTATTTAAAGGCATTCTTTAAGTTAGTGAAAAATCTGTTTGGTATTTATATAAATTAATTTGATATCATCAAAAGCGACGCCTTCGCTTTGTAGCAGGAATACTGTTATGTACTAGCGGTCGCTAAGTAGTCGAAATTCGACAATAATTGATTTAAATTTTAAGATTGATCGTTATTACGATCTACCTACGATATCGATCTACGATATATACCGCGAAAATGCAATAGGTACTTAAGGTATGTAACCATAGTTACGAAGAATTGCAGTACGACATCGATCGAACCATGCCGAAATACTACGAATGCGATTCGACTGCGTGTGTCAAATGCATGGTTGTGTACGTGTATTGTTTATTCATTAATTTAATATATTTCTAATATCTATTTTATAAAAATATTAAGATTCGCCACTACTTCCCTATATAAACTTTAACTGTGCCAAATTTCGTACTCCTCCGTCCGCGTTTTTGCTTCACGTATTAATATATAGATGTGTATTTTATAGGAGTAATTATAAAGACCTTTACTATTTTATATGAACATAATATTGTGCATAGTTTTACGTTTAGGCAGAGCTAAATTACATCCACATTTTCGTATGAGCTCCTACGTAATTAGGAGCGACTCTATTGTTGTGTATCGGGCACATTACAGGCAACTGAAAATGTATTCATAGAAATCCCAAGAACAATTTGCGCGCCTGGTTATGGAACCCTAGCGTATTCAATACCTAGTGCATAACAACCGCATTCACTACCGCTTCGCAATCTATACCAAAGACTTTATGCTTTACGACCGCAATCAATAGATTTGTTATTGTCTTTGCTGCGTGGCATTTAAAACCTTAATATCTCCTTGTACAAATCATGTTGAATACAGCACATTCGTGGCACATGGCAGTGAATGACACTGCTGCGCTTGAGGTCTCGGGTTCAACTCCCAATTCAAGCAAAATGTTTATCTGTCAAGAAGCTCTCAAATAGCACGCAACTGTAGGTATCCGGTAGACGGTAAAGGATTCCTTTTTTTATATCTCTCCCGCACTAAGAACAATTCCTGTATCGCGGGGGACTTTACACACATACAAACAACAGACACAAAGAATATCCAGACTTGGAACAACCATGTGTGAAAAAATTTTTTTCCCGTGTGGGATTCGAACCCACAACACTCGGCACAATGACATTGGGGAGGCGACCACTGGAACAACTACACCATCCGTGTAGTCAAAATTCGTCTCCATATCTTGGAAAATAAAGTATAACTATGCGTTGGTAAACACTGTAACTGCAGTGAGCAATTGATTATAAGTAAATAAATAGCTGGCTAAATATCACTGTGATATATTTCTGCCAATTCCTTCAAGCATATAGACGTGAGTTTGTATATGTGTGTAGGAATAAATCATGTTACAGATGTGTTCTAATGAAAATATACAGAGGGAGGCAGCGAAGTGTAGCAGGTTGCGGAACGCGCGTAAAGGTCACGCATCTCAATATTTGACGGATTATCATAAACCAATTGTCGCCACGGATGCCAGTTCGCGCACGATTTTGTTGACAATGCGGCAGTAAATCAAAACGGAACCAGCTATTCTGTACAATATTGGGTGTTTCATATTGTTATGCGGGTAATAACCTCTTATATGAATGGTCCATTTAGTAGATTATGAAGATAAAATTTTTAAATGAAATGTTTTGTGGTAGAGAGCGCATTTATTAATTATAATTATAAGTATGTTTATCGTGCAATATTTAATGTTGTTATACTGTCACGATGTTATTAACATACTTCACATACGAAAATAGTCTAGAATGGAAGTATTTTATTACCTTTTTAGATCTGCACAAAAAGATTTCTTTTAAGATTTCTAGAACGTTGGGCTGCAAATAAGTAGTAATCTTGTAAATCCCTCCAGCTAAGCTTTCTATTTCCTTTATTTTTCATTTTCAAGCTAGAATTCTTGTGTTAGGAGTGAGTTGGTAGTGCAATGTGTGAGATTCGAATACTCAATCTCTCGATTGCAAGTCCAATGCCTTATCCATCAGGCTACCGCCGTTTCGCTTGTTTAATAACCAGCTATTTATCTTCATATATTGTTAATAAATAACAATACTTTACGCTAACATCAAAAATATATTATAATCTTAGGTTGTAGATCAATGATGAAATGATGTATGAATTGAAAATAAAATATATTTACCGTGCTACCGAAAATTTGTATATCAATTACTATAAAATAAAAAGCTTGATATTAAAAACGCTTCATGCATGGCTGCTATTTAGAATATCCTTAACCTGTCCTTTTTTTAGGATATCTCCTTTCTAGAAGGGTCGCCCTATATTTCCCATTCTGGGTATCACTTTCACATTTGTTTAACATATTTATTTAACTTCCTATTTTATAGACGTCTCCAGCACTAACCTTGTTTTCTATATAGCGAGAGACTTTAAAAATATTAAAACAACAGACGCAAAGACCTCGGCACAACTATTTGTACGATGTAAGGATCTAACGCACGACACTCCGCTCAGTGGCAATGGCGAAAGGTTTTTTTAACCACTACGTTATTCAAGCAGTTAACATATAATCGCGAGGAGTTTTTAGAACTTTGAAATAACAGACTCAAAGTGCATCTAGAGACAAGCCAACCCAAAAAATAAATTACATGATTTCGTAAGGGGTTTGAAGAAAACAAAAACATGGCATGCATTGACATTGTCCACCTGACCAGATCCGTACTGACAACATGCTACCCCTATGGTTCTTGTGCTTAAAGATTATTTGAAGAAGTTATGTTTAATCAATTTTCTCCAGACCGAATTTCAGTCACGGCGGCCAATCTTAACGGAGGCTGGCCATCTGCGCACGAGATACTATAGTGCACAAGTGCACAAACACATGTGTACTATTTGTTTCCTAACTCTCATGATCCGATGGGACAGCAATCCGACACAACCGGAGAGAGATCAGGAGCAAGACCAACAGCTTTATGAGCTTTTTGAGGTACGGGAATGTCTTACACCGCCAACTTTCTAACTTCGGTATTGCGATTTCTTAACAGAAAAGCCCAATAACCTTTTGTTGGCCTGACCCGAGATTCGAACCCGAGACCTTCTACACAGCAGTCACATTTACTACCGCTATGTCATATAATGAATCTAGCACTGTTGTTTTTAGCCCTCGTGACAACTTTTTTGCAAAATGGAGTCCCGATCTAGCCTTGTATTTATCAAATATGTAATTTTTATAATAATATGTAATTTATATTCACATTTGACGTTGTTTTGAATTTAGGAGAATAATATTTGTGATATTTATGATACTGACACTAGATTGAAACTCTATTTTGATCAGTTTTAAATGCATAAAAATACAAATATGAACTATGTATTTATGCATTTATTCATTTATTTACTGTTAATATTTTTACGATATATTAAAAAATTTAAACAGCTACAGCCATTTAAAACACATTGGTAATCAGAGCCATAAAACACTGATAGACATCGATGTGTGCGAAGCATCATATATCATGTTAACGAATATTTACTTGTTCATATTGCCGTGGCCTGACATGCGAATTCGACTCAAATTTTATTATCGACTTGATAAATATAGACCTGGCATATAAATATTTCCAACAGAGGCACATAAAATTGTCAAAAATATGGAAAATACGTCCCATTTTTATTCTCTTGGGGAAAGGAAGCAACAGTAATAAAAATTTTACTTTTTCATTTGTTGAGAATTTTTAAATAGGTCCGGTTTTACGCCTGTATTTTAGCTTTGAAAGTTTGACGAATCAGACAGATAGAAATATAGAACTCGCCAACGTTTGTTTTATCCAACAATAGGTAACTGTCCGCTCATCCATACAAATAGCTCATTTATGTTCAAGTATGGTCAACGAACCTATTCCGAGAATTAACCTTTTATCTGTGTCATCGTTTTGATTCCTTTTTTTAAAAGATTATAACAAATACAATAGCATATATTGTATTTGAAATTGTAGACAACTAAAATTTTATTTATATAAATATAAATTATATAAGTAGGTTCTACTTATATAATTTATATTTATATAAATAAAATTTATATTTAATTAGATAAAACCCATCACATAACAACACAAGAAGTATATTTATCGATAGTGATTTACAACAGTCTAGCGACCTGCAAGATATTAAAATGTGCATTGCAAAAATATTGTGTCCGTGGCATTAAAAGGAAAACAAAGTTCAGCCAAGCGCAAAGTAATCTACTGCAGCTTCATCATTATTCATATAAGAGTGCATTTTCTTAAGATATTTTTTCGGTATATAAAGTACTCGCTGCTACACGGGACTTTATCCTTGACGTATATGAAGATAAAACAATATGAATACTATTCTGAAACCTGTTAATGCGATTTAACTAGAACAAATTAGTAAGTGGTGTGAAGCTAAGAATAAAACTTCTATAAGATTAAATTCCGTTCCAATCAATTCCGAAAACCAAACTGTTCTTAAAACAATTTCAAATGCAAACTACAAGACGAATAACAAATCTTGGTGCACGAAATCAATCCACTAGTCAATCTATCTGAGCTGGGTAGAGTGTGAAGTATTGATAGACGATTCTGAATCCTCTCACATAACACGAAGTGGCCGGTTCCATGCAACGCTAATTTGAGATTCAGTCCGCGCGAGCTCGCCGCGCGGAAGCTTGCCTGAATATTTGCAATTAGATTACCTACACTCAGTGTACATCGGCGAGATTTAAATTATCAGACGTATGGCCGCATTACTACACTCTCGTCTAACGTGTGAATGCAGAAAAATTATGCAATGTTAATCTTCTTTGCATGCGGGTAAGGCAACAAAGTGTGATGACTCAATTATAACGCTGTGCAGAATATATCCGTCAAAAGAAAAGAGTAATTATACGTCATGAATAAAACATGTATATCAACTCTTTTATAGACCGAATAACAAGTATGAGGGCCATAGCGGATGGACTTCAAGGTATAAAATGCGTTTTGTTTTCAGTTCTATATTTCAATTTTATTAATAGTAGTCGATAATTGTTTATGTTGACATAGTAAGTTAGTTATCGTTAGGAAGAACTCTTCACGAAGTACAGCAGCCATAATAAATAAACTAGAACTATTAAGCCCTGGGCAAGTTGAAGGAATATCTAGACTTGTTGGAAAATAAAAACTATAGAATAACAACACTCTTGTTAGATTAAACGCTAGCTAAGTAGACTATTTGAAATCATTTTATTGTAAGCTATGTGGAATATTTTCAGTTATTGTGTCGCATACTTACGTTGAGCATGGCTAAAACTTGGTAACGAATTTTATTTTACAAATAATATTTAAATAAACTAGTATTCCATGCTGTAACTAAAATGACTTTTTCATAAGAACCATACACACTCAGCCTGAACTGGGCAATTAACCCAGTATCTGGTGATCAGTATTTGTACAAGTTATCTTTACGCCAAATATACTTATTCGGATGATTTTTTTCAGCATGCATGTGTTAAAAACATCTCAAGGCCTGAGATATACTATACTGAATACCATCACAATAAGCTTCAGTCATCTTTTGCGTCAATGCCAAATAATGTAAAAAACAAACTTTGTTTTCCAAGAAGAATTTAGATTTGCAACCATTTTCCTTTTGCTCAATTTTACTATTAAGTTGTATAAACACGTTCCTACAAGCAAAAAAGTCAGTTTTCGGCGGCAATACAAAAACTACATCCATTTATTTCTTACTTCCTGAAAATACGAATCTTTCCTGAACTTAGACAAAGAGGAGATAAAGATATTTTTTTTGTTTTCCTGTGTGTACATAAGCAGAGCTCTCTAAAAAAGGGAAATCATTATCTAAATATTCGTTTCTTTGAATATTTCATAGAGATAACTCGATATAACGAATAGATAGCGGTAAGGCTGCGGGGTGGTGGGGTGTGCGACTGTGCGTACTGTGCAAATATCAGTCACGATCGCACTTCCGATCGGGAAAAACTGAAACCAAACCAATACTGCAATCTAAAACGACACAAGTAACCTGTCACCGATGTTTCATTGATTTGCCTGTAAAGACACTGGTGTTCACGAAATGATTTGATTCTTGTATATTTTCTTTTCAATTAATTGTAAAAATATGCTTATAAACGCCAACAATATTTTTCTAATTCTACTAAATTACAAATCTAAAAGTTTCTAAACTTATTTGAGTTTTAGTTAATTGTGTAAATCACGCGTAAACCATTTAACAGATTTATTAAACCTTACCTCACAGATAGACCAAATATTAAATTAACAACTACGATAAGTACTTTTACACTGTAATGAATTACTTTTGCTCTTATTACCATCTCCAAAATATGTTTTAGGCAAATCCAACCGACTTTCACTCCACCGTTTTATTTTCCACGCAACATCACGCTACGAATAATTTATAGAACAAATACTTTCAATACCGGCGCTAATAAAAATAGTTCGCCAGTCGCCGGGAACAAGTTTTCGAGTGTTACACAAGACGAGAGAGATGAATAAGTAATAAGACTCTTTAACATCCATTAGAGCAGGTGATAGAGTAGCTAAGAAAATAGCCAGAATAAGGGTACGAAGGCTACTTTGGCCATTACCCATTTATCGCAAGAATTGCCTCTAATACAGTTAATTTGCTAAATGAAAGGAGACTTACTTCCAGATGGTTTTCACACTATCTTTTTATTTGTTGTAAGTGTCATAAAAGTCTAGTAATAAAATGTGACATGGCAGCAAATGTTACTTGTTATTTTCACTGAAAGGGGCTTACAAGTATGGTGCAATGGTAGTCGATCTGTAGAGTGGAGCTAAACTGTAACAACAATATACCAAACGAATGACGTTGTATCCAGAGGCGCCCTTTTTTATTATTTTAAGTTAGGATTTTTATTATGGGTAGGTAGTCAATACAAAATCTATCATAGCTTTATCCGTGACTCTCGAACTGTTTCACATCAAAATTTTACCTTGTATAGCAGGTTCAAAATGTAGAAATCCTGTTTTCATGCTGCTAACTCAATAGCACTTTGCCCGACTAGACAATCAAATATACAAGATACCAAATTAGGTATATATTTAATATAATAATAATATTCTACCACATACACACAACACCATCTAGCCCAAACTAAGCAGAGCTTGTACTATGGGTTCTAGACAATGGATAAACATACATATATACTTTTTTTATTTACACCTGATATCAGGCTTTTTCACATGCCACGCCACCCCATAGTGAAATTAGCCTACCAGATCTGCTTGTATCTTTTATTGGATATGTTGCCTGCTTTCAACAGCATCGTAACAATATCTTATTTTTATTTTTTCCCTGTCTTCAGCAAATACTTTCATTATAGTAGCTTCGCTCAATTTTGCTTAAGCAATTTGTGTCAAAAACAACAAACTAAGCAAATCGTTATCACAGAAATTTCGGGAGTGCCCGAATGCTAGTTGCAGAACACTTTTACTTCTGCAAGAGTGCGCCCTCGATCAGAAGAAAGAGAATTATGTGCCGTATTTTATTATCTACAGATTTTCCTGATTATAAAGACATATTGTCCGTTCAATTACGATCGTTAGGACACTGTTTCGCTTTTAGAAGTATTACGTCCTTTATAAAAATATTATAAGAGTAGCTTGACATAGTTTATAAATGTACATATATTCTAGTTTATAGATAGTTACAAAAATGTAATGCCAGTAGATCATCCTCGCAATATAGGTAAGTACATATTCCTAGTATTGCCTCATAAATTCCTTTCTATTTACTCTCATACAGGTCTTGTATATTTAGGAGAATGTTCAATATATTATGTGTGCGCCCAAAACGTTCTCGACTTCAAGGAATAAAATATTAGCCGGTATATTGTTACAACTAGTTTCAGTATAGTATTTGTCGCAGGATGATTAGATTTAATGGATTGCCAGTTGCCACGTATATAGTAGGTACGTTTTCCAGCAAATACTCGACATATTTGAATATTATTTCAATTATTTTTATACATTCACGTTGCATGATTTATGTAGGCGATCATACTAGTAGACTTATATCCCAGAGCGGCAAGACCTACGTCATTTTAAGATACAAAAACATATGCTAAGTTATTTAAGTACAAAGTCTAAAGTTTTCCTATACCTCAGCTGAAGTTATAATAAGCCTGAGTTTAATATATGTATATTGTTTGGGTGTCTATTTTAAGCTTCTCTTATAAGCAGATCATTTCGAAATTCCTAGTAACTCTGAGAACAAAGGACTTTTTGAAACGCTTGACATTTGGACATAAATTTCTTAAGTTGACCATAGATAAAAATATGCACTTAAATAAAGTAGACTGGCGTTGCGATGTCAGGCTTTAGTTTAGCACCTTTACAATTAGGTTTTCTATGTATCATCAATATACTATAAAAAATACACTAACTGTATCAGCCTTCTTCTTAACCAACCTAGCATTACTGCGTTAATTAACAATTATTACATAAATTATTCATAATACTATCATGATAGCAAGTTCTTAACAATAAGCTTGAGATAAATGGATAAGACTTAATAGCAACTAATATTAATTATCTAAGTGAGAGAAAGTGAGTTTGTTTGTTTGTTTGTTACGCTTTGATCGAGCATCATAAATTTTCCCATATATATATCCCAATCTGACAACGTGTCAGGTTTACAGAAAAGGCCATATCTGTCATCCAGACAACCAGTAGTGATCCCAAGTAAAGCCGCGGGCATAATCAACTTTTTATTATAAAACTAAACCTGGTCTTGACAAAAGCAAAGGTTTTTTTAAAGATTGCTCCTAATATGGATTGCAAATTAATAGTATTCTTGCTTACTCTTCCAGCTTAACTTCTGTCAGTCGAAAGATTATCTTGGTTGTAAGCTGCCCGGTTGCAGTATAGATGACTCGGGTATCGGCCTCGCCTTCTCAAGCCATCGATATCGTATACGCTGCTCCAACTTATATTGGTGTCCTACTCCTTCCCCCTCTATATCATAACGGGTGGCATCGTCCTGTATTAATTGGTTTTTATTACTTAACTGTCTCTAAGGTGCAGCGGTTGTAAATGTGACTGCTAGGCATGACGGCCTGGGTTCGATTTCGGGGCGGGCAAGATGTTATCGGGTTTTCAATAACTTCTTTCTTACCTGATCAAATAGTTCTCAACAGGGATACGGTGTCTGAATATATGTCTGGTGGTGGCAACAGGCTTGCCCCCTTTTACATGGGTGCCTAAATATCTGGCAAAAGTAGGTGTAATAGACCTTTACATACCTCTTTGGGATATAAACGTAAGCCTATGTATGTATGTTTTATTTAATGCTAATCTTAAAATGTTGTCACTATTCTGCCTGTTTTGACACAGTGGTTTAAGTGCCCGCCACACCACTACCACTACGCTGCGTGTCGTGGGTTCAATTACCACACGAGACAAAAAATTGTGAGACCTGCAAATAGGTTATCCGTGTCTAAGTGTTCTTTGTGTCCGTTGTTTGATTGTTGTGGAGTCCCCCGTGGCACAGGAATTATGCTAAGTGCGTAGGGCTTTTAAAAGAAGAAATGCTTTTCAACCTTTATTCAGTCGAAGAATTTTTCCTTTGCCAGAATAATGGTCTCCTTACTCACAGCTATCAGCTTCACTGGATCTTTCTGTTGGTGCATATGCCTGCCATATATCCAAAAATTCTGCTCTCACCTAAAAAGAGTTCATACAATGACCGATGAGAAAGTCCTAGTATTAGGAGATTTCAATGCGAAAATAGGACAACCCAGAGAAGATGAAAAACTGATCATGAGAAATTATGGCCTTGGCCTAAGAAATGAAAGAGGAGAACGGCTACTAAATTATGCATTCGAATATAAACTAGCAATTATCAACACTTACTTTAAAAAAGATCTAGTAGAAGATGGACTTGGAAGTCACCAGTAGAAAGCGTCAAGAACGAAATCGACTACATCTTGACAAATGTCCCAAAACTAGTCCGGAGCTATAAAATTCTCAATAATGTAAAATTCCGAACGGATCATAGGCTAATAAGAACAATGTTCTTCTTAAACCAATCGAAAAAAAGCAGGAAAATCTTCAAACCACTACCAAAAATCCCGAACAACGACAACGAAATAAAATAGTACACAAATAGCCTCAAATTGTGTATCGAAAACAATTTACAAAGGATTACAAACGTACAAGCTTACTATGATGAACTGTAAAAAACCATAACAAATAGCCTTGCCAATGGTAATAACGCTAGAAAAGGAAAACAACACAAAATATTCAGTGAAGAAACAATAGCATAATAAATAAACGAAGTGAACTTGCAATAAAAAAGCATAAGGATATAAATCAGACAAAAGCCCAGATCTCGATGGTATAACTAATGAAGCCTTAAAACTAGGTGCACCAATTTTACTTGGCTCTCTCATAGAACTACAACCTAATACTAGAAACTGAAATTGTGCCAAATCAATGGTGTACTTCAAAAGATAAAAGATAACCCTCTCGACATCAATAATTATAGACCAATCAGCTTATTAGCAAATCTATATAAAGTTTTCTCATCAATACTTCTAAAACGCATAACACACGACACTGATACTGCACAACCTATAGAACAAGCAGGTTTTCGCTCTAACTTCAGCACATTCGATCATATACAGGCATTAGAACAAGTTATCGAAAAATATGAAGAATTTAACAAGCCTCTATATCTAGGTTTCATTGATTATAGCAAAGCGTTTGACAGTATTAGCCTCAGTTATATATGGGAATCACTAAACACCCTAAACATCAACCCAAAGTATATAAACATCATAATATATATATATAATAACAGTACTAGTAATGTCAGATCAGAATCAAAAGGTGAAGCAATAAATATTGAAAGAGGCGTCAGACAAGGGGTCCCTTTGTCACTTAAATTATTCATTGCTGTTTTAGAAAACATATTCAAAAAGATAAATTGGAAAACAAAAGGTATAAAAATAAACATCCGCTTTTTAAACCATTTGAGATTTGCTGACGACATAGTCATACTATCAGAAACATCAAAAGACCTAGAAGAAATGCTATGTTCACTTCTACAAGAAAGCTCAAAAGTAGGACTAGTTAAGAGCGCTACTAAAACCAAAATAATGACAAACAACAACAAAAAGCCTATTAATGTAAGAAAAAACACAATAAAATATGCCGGTAGCTACATCTATCTAGGTAAACAAGTATAATTTAATAAAATAAACAACGAAGACGAAGTTGCAAGAAGGGTGAATATAACCTGGAAGACATTTTGGTCACTCAAGGCAATATTAAAAGGAGAATATTCGTTAAACATGAAGAAAATTGTAATGGACATCTGCATACTACCCTGCCTATTTTACGGTTGCCAAACTTGGGTATTCACGACAAGAGCCAAACAAAAGACACAGACACAGCCAGACAACAACACAAAGAGCCATGGAGAGAAGTATACTAAACATAAGAAAAATACACAAAGTCAGAATTGAAGTTATTAGACAAAAGACCAGAGTAACTGATGCCCTCACGCAAGCCCTCAAACTGAAATGGCAATGGGCTGGCCACGTTGCACAGTGCAAGGATGGTAGATGGACAGCCAAAACTACAAAGTGGAAAGGGGCAAAAGGAAAACGAAGAGTAGTAAGACCGAAGAGAATATGGGCTGACGACTTAAAAGATACAGCAAGAAATGACTGGTAAAAAATTTCAAATGACAGGGACATATGGAAGAGACTGAAGGAGGCCTTCACCCATAGAGCGGCCCATATCTAAAAATAAAAACACTAACATAGATATAAGGAAGAAACATTTTAAAATTAGCAGGTATACACATTATGTTAATTAAGGGTAATGGGAAATAAAGGCTTTTTATTTATTTATTTTCTCACAGCTAAATCAAGCCGGAGCCTATGGCTTGATTAAGCTGCAATGCTAAGAAAATATAGCCATGACCGATGGTAATCACTGCGATGCGCACAATTCCATTCAAATATATTGATAACATTATACAAAGTACGTATCGTTTTATGTTGTGCGATTCGAATTTTCTAATTCTAACCCTAACTATCATCACTATCACTATCATCAGTTCATATTATAAAACAAAGTCCCCCACCGCGTCTGTCTGTTCGTGATAAACTTAAAAGTATTGAACGGATTTTCATGCGGTTTTCACCAATAGACAGAGTAATTCATGTGGAAGCTTTAAATGTATAATTTGTTAAGGTTCTACCCGTGCAAAGCCGGAGCGGGTCGCTAGTAATATTATAAATGCGAATGTGAGATTGTTTATTTGTTTGTTCGAAACGCTTTCGCACCTTAATTACTCGACCGATCATCATGAAATTTCTCATACTCCTTATCAGGCGTACAGAAAAGAACATAGGATACCTTTTATCCAGAAAAAGTTCTGTTACTAACCTAATCTAAGAAGCCGCGGGAAAAATCTAACATAGTATTAATATAACATATTAAACTGCTAGACCTTGTTAATTGACTTTCATAACAAGACATTTAAAATAAATACGATGTTAGAAATCCAATAATAGTCAATTATATACGGCTGACTTGTTGCCTAAAGCTTAAATAAAAATTGTTTATATTAGTTTAGACTCAAAAGCCAATTAAAATACATACTTGGTGTTTAACTTAAGCATTTAACAACAATATTTGTTGGGCGTTCAACTTGTGAGCTGCCATAGGAAAACAGTAAGTACTTTGTATATGTTAAATTTCGAAGGTAGTTCTAGAATAAAAATAAACGTTAATTTTATTTTTACCATAATCAAACATAAAATATTTATGATTATGGTACCTAATAATTGTCGTAAATAAAATAACCTGAATAAACAGATGTGCTGTGACATCGTATCACGTATATTTTCTAAATAATTTTAGATTTTCTTGCAAATCTAGCACGGTTTTTTTTATATGTCTTTCTTAATAAAACGATGATAGCTTACTTGTTGTTTAGTTTTTAGTTTATTTTCGCCATTACAAGTTTTAATTATATAAAAGTTATTTCATGTCATTAAATTTTTTTAACTATTTCTGTTATTTTTCTTTTCACTCTTATTTATTGGTTTATGTTGTGGCTGCTCACCATTAATGTTGCAATTATCATAGTATCTACTGTATAGTAGCAATTACAATTAGTAACAATCACACGACATATTTGTATAAATATATTGTGTAATTGTTATAAATAAGTAACTGATACATTTTTTTGATTTTACTATACAATCATCGGTGTAGTAGGAAATTTTCACTTAACCTTGTTAATTGACTTTCATAAAAAGACATAAAAATTCTATAAAATCTAAAATATTTCTATTGGAAAAGTCAGCAACTAGTCACAAGTACATAAGTTCTAACGAAAATATGTATATACAAGCATATTATATACTGTAAACTGTATGTTTCGAAAAACACAAGCGTTGGAAATGCCGCTTAATAGTATCTAAATTCCCCGGCCTTGTCATAATCAGAGCGGTTTACAGGTCCAAACATCTAAAGCCTAATATCGATAGTCGGGATCGGGCGGCTTAAAATGGCCTCAAAGGCATCTGAATATTAGATTAGAATCCCAAGAGGTTGTATTTTAATGTGAAATACATGCTTAGTTTATGTTCAACTTGTATAAATAGTTATTTTGAAGTATTAAGTGTAGTGTTTTAAAGAATGTAGTAATACTGGGTGTAACTTAAAGATTTTGTCATATTATAGGGTAGTCCAACAATTCAAGAATGTGTAGGTGGCGGTGTAGATTTTATGTAATAGTTAGCAAGCCAATAAAGGCTCCCAAGCATCGTTCCAGACTTCGTGCTGCTGCTGAGATTATCTCCTTTAAGTATGTTTGTTTATCATTAATAGTCATTCATTTAATGTATGACCTTATGTACCATCACGTTTTGTACCTGCTTCATATTTGTTCTCGCTTTAACTTAGACTGATACTTTGGGTACCCTAATGCTTTTTATATCATCTAAGTTTTTACTTCGGTTATCTCCCTTTCAGTGCTTTTCAGGCTATACTTTGATACTACTAATAATTCGAACAATCGAAGATCGGACAATCGGCAGTACCATTTGTTTTTACCCTTACGCTATTGAACAATAAGGCTGATGTAATTATAATAACAAAAGAACGTTTACAAACTCTAAACTTCTCGCAGATTGAGAAAGGTCAAGCAATTATAAGAATAATGGAAAACAACCACGAGCGAATTTCTTAACTACTTAATATATAATAAGCCCTTTATTAGTAGAAAAGCAAGATATTACGCCATGTTTTCTTATTAATATTTGCGCAATGTTTTGCAAAATTATTATTTCAATATCAACACTACTAATTTACCTAATTATTATTAAGTATATAATACTTTATAAGACCGGTCTGTGTGGAAAACCTTGGGGGAGGCCTATGTCCAGCAGTGGACGTCTTTCGGCTGAGATGATGATGATATAATACTTTACAAAGAAAGTCACCACGACAGTTTGCCGCAGTCTAATGTTTTCACAACTATTTTTATTGTATAAACAACACACCACCAATTACAAAATATAGTTTAAAATTACCATAGTTAGACAAATCCTATTAAACTTTAACGATAAAGGATTTGAACACTTAAAAACATCAGCTGCACCACACATAATTGTCTTTACAGCCATACATGAATAAACTTTAAATAAGGTCAGCATTCAAAAATGTTTAGCCATTGTCCTTCGCAACTTACATTTATAATGTTCAAACTACACCTCATAACGGGCACATTACACATAATTATTTTAGGTAAACACTAAAACAGCAGCCTTTACGCATATTAACCAGCCCTCTTACTCCCCAGAGGCTATCAAAAGCTCGACTAGCACTACTTAAGGCCGTATTCTAACATGGCTCGAGGAATAGGAACCGCATCGACCTCTCTTATATGCGAGACGTCGGGTATCTCGACAGACAGATCGATAATAACGCTCCAACCCATACACTTAATAATTCCTTTCAATTACAAAAGCCATCAATCTTATGTTCTCCAGTAATTGCAGTACAAAGATAAATCGCATATATTGCGTCTTATGCGGTTAATGAAAAGGAAATATGAGCATGTTTTCTTCCCGTTTCACCGAAATGAGTCAATATAACTTGGAGTTGGTAAACTATTTATGCATTTGCATAATATTACGGTATACCGACATAACTCTGTGCGTTTCGGCAGCGATAGACCTCTTCCCATGGGGCTCGTAAAACACAACTAAGGAATTATATGAGGAATTTGAGCTACCGTATGTTCCTACATGTTATACATATACGTACTAAATTGGCTTGGTATAAAGTTTAAACGAATAAACCAATCTAAGTTGAACTTTCAGCATTATGGATGTACCTACTTATATAAAAATAGGTCAACTTATTTGGTATCACTATGATTTAGATTATGAAAAATCTTCTAGCAGTGAGTAAATTTCTTTGAATTCATTTCGATAGCAGTGGATGCTTTAAACGCAATGTAATCGTTATGCAACATTAAGCTTTAATTTATCTACTTATTCATATTATACATTTATAAATTTACAATCGATCAACGTTTCTCTGTAAGACAAACTTCGTAACGAGGTCAATCAGAAAAGGACTGGAGTCATCATAAAAGCAAATTAGCAAACTGAAATCACGCAGCCGCTGCCCATGTTTTTCGTAGCCATAAAATTCTTAATTGTTACAAATTAGTGTGATATTTAATAATTTACACCAATGACAAATAATATATAATCGAGCATTCAAAATTAATTCATTATATTGTTGATGGTCTATTTTGAGTTATGTTTATTTCATTACTCTAAACAAGAAGTAAAATAATAAGATAAGCCTTGTGTTAAACTGTCCCACCGCTGGGCACGGGCCTCTTCTCAGTGTGGTTTGCAGATTTCACATACCTTCGACAACTTTATGGAGAACTTTCAGACATGCTGGTTTCTTTACGATGTTTTCCATTAGCGACAATTAACCATTTAATAATAATAATAATAATATTCTACCACATACACACAACACCATCTAGCCCAAACTAAGCAGAGCTTGTACTATGGGTATTAGACAATGGATAAACATACATATATACTTTTTTTTTTGTAAATACATACATATTATACATAGAAACACCCAGACTAAGACAAACATCCATATTCATGCACACAAATGTTTGACTTGTGCGGGAATCGAACCCGCGACCTCAGGCGTGGCAGTCGGTAACACTAACCACTACACCATCGAGGTCAATAATATGCAAATAACATCGAAAAGTCAGAGATTCGTGCCTTGAGATCGAAGTCGAGACCTCTGCGTGGCGGTTAAGTAATAGATGATATAACAAAAAAATCTCTAATATTAACAACATATAACAACGGAACCTATAATTTTATTTAATATAGGGATTAGTTAATATAATAAACGATAGATATAATTTTAAAATAACTAATTTTTATAAGCATAACGTACATTAAATATAACATCGTTTGACATAACATACATTCAATATAAAATCGTTTGACATACCACTCAAAAGATATAAAACTTATTTGGCCTATTAATGGGTGGTTTAAAAAAAAAAACACGATGGCTAAGGCGGGAGCGAAGCGGAGCGGAGCTCCCGCCTTAGCCTTCTAACCTAACCTATCCGAGTCGAGGTACTCTGAGTCAGGGTGTTAACCATAATGACGTTTTTTATATATATTAAACGTTAGACCTAATGATTTTCGATTAAATAAACAATATATATATTAAACGTTAGACCAAATGATATTCGATTACAAAAAACGTTATATCAAACAACGTTATACTAATTAAGTTTTAGAATAAATAAATGTTATATGTAAAGAAATTATATCAACAGTTGGTATATCTCACGTTGATTATATCTTATGAACGATAATGAAATGAAATTAGACCTAATGAGTTTATACGTTATGAGACGCACCCCTGCGTGGCAGTCCAACAATCTCCCAACAGGCTATCGCTACTTAGATAGTAAAACAAAAAATTATATTTTCTTTCTATTTTAGTTTAAATTTACTACAAAGACTTTAGCAAGTGATAGAAAAAGTACAGCTGAACACAAATCACGCCATCGTTGAATGTTTACTTATAAAGAACACCTCACATAAACCAACACAAGTAAAGGCAGTCGTACCCTATCATTACTGCAACGTTGCTACCGTCTGTACAAACCCTAAAGTACTGAAAAGCAAGATATCTAGCCGCCTTAATTGCACACACATAGGCGCAACGGTCCAGGGCTAGCGTGGCTTAATTAAAGGAACTTGGTTCGAGAGTTCAAGCTTATAATGATGATATGTTTACACCGCCTTCAGCTTGCATGACTATGGAAATTATGGACTACACGCAACGTAAAACGAGGTTTCTTTAGATTTAGTCGGGAAAACCTTTTATGTGGAACGCGTTGAGTTGGTAATAACATGATGTATGGTGCTCCCATTTTTATAACTCTGAGCGTAGAGTGCGTTTATAGGGGTTGGAAAATTAGTCGTATGGTAAAAGTTGTTATATGAACTTCTGCGTAAAATTCTTGCAACGTTGGAAATAAATGATTATATAGTAAACTTATTATTATTTATTTGCTTTATATCGTATTAAGTAGTTAGTTTAGTTACCCACGAACTTAGCTTTACTTACTTTACTTTTAAAGGCAGATACCTATTTCCTTGGTCTGGGTTCAAAGTATCATAGTGTCACGCCTATATACTTATATATACCTAATGGATAGACAAAGGTAATTTCGCCAACCTAAGTCTCAAGTTAATACGAGGCGCGTGAGATTATTGTCACCCATTTCCATACTCCGTGCTGCTTCTGCAAATTTCTTTACCAAAAATCTAATTACAATCAACCCGAGTCGAGAATCGAACCTAATACATGACCAGCCGTAAACGTAAGCGCATGCTTGTACACATGGCTACACATCAAGTTAGACACCCTATATACGCATAACTACGCTACATACAAAATAGAGAATTGTCGGCAAGCGGCAGTGCATAGTGGTGTCGATGTAATGGTAAGGATAGAGCGTAACAAAAATATAATGCACACTCTCGCACGATTTGCAGCGTTCAACTTCTAATAGTTCAAAGTCCAAACAGTCTAGGTTGACGTGTCGCTGTGTGTTGAACAAAGAGTCAAACAAGCTATCGACAAACGAAACGCGTCAATAGGTGAACCATAAAAAGTTACTCCAATTCTTAATGTTAAAGTACACCTCACTATTGATTGACCATGCTTTTATCCAACAATTCGTTACCAAACCATAACAAATATTCGAACGTAAGGGCTTGATTTGCGACACCGGGTACATTGCCATCGATTATGTAAATAACACCATAACAAGCTTAACAGTGATTGTATGCGAAAGAGTTAATTAGCAGATTGATCCAACAATCGCGCCGGACGTTCGCGTCCGACCAGGCAGCGTAATTGTATTTATTTTATTACAAGCGTAACACTATTTCGGATAGGACTATATTAATATTTTAATTCTATCAATTCGCTCGCCACAGAGCACTATATTAACATAGTAGGGGACATATATATTTGATCTAAAAGACGTCTCGGGTTTGATGAACCTCCAACTTTCAAATCATGTAGCACTAATTCGTACATAGGGTAATATATATCTATGTCTGATATCCTAAAACCTATATGCTTGGTCAATGATATAGAACTGTTATGAACTAAACATATTTACAAATAAAAGGTATATTTAAAGCAAGACATTATCGTTCATGTTTCATTGTAAAGTATAAAATTCCTATATACATATAATGATTCTATATTATGGAAGTAATTCATATTCTTCGAAAAAGCAGCCATTTACATTCGAAAGAAAGAAAGAAAGAAGTCGTGTTTATTTCGTACAGAGCAGACACAATTAGTTAAAACAAAATAAACAAAAAATATTATACATATTAAAACAAAATGTGTATGCCCTCGCCGAAAAGGGACACCACCTCACCATTAGCTGGACACCCAAATTAAGTCACCCAATACAAGTGATGCACGGGTGGAGGCAAATGCTTAACATTATAACAAAGATACAATAAATGTGGTTCTGCTACATACATACACAAGGAAAACGTATAGGGCATATTAAATTAAGTATGTTTATATATTAGGTACATTTTAAAATATGAAAGCAGAGGTAGAAATAAAATACGTCACTATCAAATTAATAAATTTCAAGGGTGTAGGTACAAATAAAATAAAAAAATCATTGCATAATAGGCACTGATGACACAATATTATGCGCAGAGTGAAACGTAAACAAAGTGATCGACCTTAGCGTTGTTGACTGACTTGGCTATTTGTATTGTTTTAGTTTTGATATTATTATTAGTGAGACCATCTAATATAGCTAATTGTGGAGAATTATTATTTAAGTGTAACATATACAACATAAAACGGTTGTGTGAAATATAAATTTATGTAAAATGCGAAACAGCGTCCACAGGTGAGTTGTTAAAATAAACTATATAATATACCAACTGTATTTAAATAATAAAAATGTAGAACACAAAAAAATAAAAATTAAACTCAAAAACATTATATGGAAATAATATATAGATTGGATTAAATAATTGACAAGTTACATTTGACTGATTCATACATTATTTGTCTTGAAAGGAAAAACCTTTTCAATTTATTCTTGAAATTGTTAATGTTTTATAGGCTTGTTATTGGCGCGGGGATGTTATTCCAAATTTTTGACGCTTTATATCGGAAGCTGCCACGAAATGAAGCAGATCGGTGTTGGGGTATAGCCAGCTGCTGAACACAGCGACGACCCTCACGCTCGCGAAGACTGCTCTCCCAGGAGAATGCATTCCATGGTGAAATGAAGATATATAACATATGTTATAGTCAAATTCTTGCTCAATCAAAACTACTTGTTACTGACGTAAACAGTCTACAATATATTTGAACTAGTAAAATTGATCACCACCTAAAAATATTCTGGTTGATTATACAAGGAATAACTACAAATACCTTAGAAAGCTAACTTATTATGTATTTGCTTTGTCCAGACGATTGTTTATTGCTATACTAGAAACCGACAAGTGACGCTGTAATCGAGTTATTAAAAACATCTAAAAATGACTTATATTATTTTATGTAACTTAGTGCTTAAAAGGAAAATCACAAATTCTGGACCCGATAAAAGTTATGTGGTCGAGTGAAACTCGAAATGGAAAAAAGTATAACTGCTGCACCAAAAAGAAACTATTAATAAATAAAGTAAAACTAAATATGGTGCGCTGTTTCATCCACAAAAGTGGTGGCGTAACAATAAAAAATCATTTAATTACGTCAATGTATATTGGAAATTAAAGTTTAATTCAACCTAGATAGGTTATATGTAAGTAAGTTAAAAGATACCTCGAATAAATCTGAATGTAACCAGTTATAAAATTTAGAACTAATGTGTAGTTATACAGTATTCATGTTAAACTATGTATCCAAGCCAGGGAATGTATTAATTTAATTGTTTAAATGTATTCTATGTTGTAATCCAGGACATGCTCTTTATGTTAGCCAGGTGTTAACCAAGCAAAGCTTTACTTGTGATGGAATAACCAACATACAAACATCTTTTTAAACTTCATTCATTCATAATAATAGCAGGTTTAGCTAAACTACTCATACACAAATTTAAAAGGCTGGCAACGCGCTTGTGACTCCTCAGGTGTTTGGGGGTGTCCATGGGCGGCGGTAATCGCTTACCATCAGGCGATCCGTCTGCTCGTTTGCCACTATACAATAAAATAAAATAAATCTAATATTATTATGCAGTGTGTTATTTCCTCACAATTTCCACGTTGAAAAGGAACAAAAAGCTAAGGTGATTTTAACGTAGATAGTTGCATAATAATATAGCTAGCTTACGACTAACCACGTGCAAATATTTTAAAAAGTTTCATGAAATTAACTATGGCCGTACTATGATACATACTAAGAAAACGCTGGCGCTAGGAAACGATGTGTGAATATGAACTTGGAAAACGAAATCGTTAATGTGAGTTAACCTACACGCTTAGTTGGAGAAAATGTTATTTTCAGGAAATCAGTTTGTCTGAGAACTAAATAGTGGTCAAAAATTTCAATATCTTTAAAGTCTACCAAATCATATTAACCAGCAACTGGTACCAGAGTTAAGACTCTCATTCCAAGAAAAGATCATAAGCTCAAGCCTTTGTACTTCCGAAGAGGTATGCAAAGGTGTAAAATAAACATTTTGCTGTTTCAGATCTCACGTAATAGAAGGCGCTCAGCTATCGTCTACCAAGCACATTTACAATTTGCTAGTGACAATTTTGTAAACAAAAATCAAATACAGCCTTGTGGCTGGAATTAAACCCAAGACTTCATGATTAGTTATAAACTTATGCCATGTCTTTCATGTATAAATGCCGCTTGTTAATAAAAGAAAAACAAAATCCGAGCGGTGAAATCTCCGCTCGGATTTTGTTTATCTTCTAAGGTCTATTTAGGTCCTATTTAGATCTAAGCATTTATCTACCAGTGTCTAACTAATTATCAGGAAGTTAGTTCTTACTGAAATGTGAAGCCGTATGTGGCAAATTTGAAAGATAAAAAACAAAGCACAAAGCCTTCATGAAGGGACGTGAAAGAAGGTAATTAACGAAACAAGAGCTGAAAGAGAATTTGACGCGTCTGTTTTGTTCTATCTGTTAAATCGCGCTGAGAAAATGTTTATTCTATAAACTTTTAATTTGGCACTCTTATGACGTATGGTTTCAAATGTGTGTGCGTGAGTCAGCGCCATTTGTATCTTTACTTACCGTTTGGAAGGAATGATACACATAAATATCAGGTTGACAGAACATTAAACACACAAAAGGCAGATTCTTCTTGTTTGCTATTCGTGCTGAATGATTAATAGGATTACCTTGAATTTTTCAGAAAGAAGTAAAGTGAGGAACTTTTAAAATATTAGAACAGCGGACACAAAGAATAACAAACATCCACACTCGAAATGAGTCTTTGTCTTTGAGAGAGAGATGACCGTTTTTCTCTCGCATGGAGATCGCACCTATAATATTCGGTGTATTAACATTGCCGAAGCAACCACTTTTCAAGAGCACTTTCCATGTTGTCGTTTATACACAGGATTACATACAAGTTCTGAGTATGTTGTAGTTTTAGTAACTATACCTCTATTAAGTCCTACCACTAATATTCAAAAATGCATCGTATTTTCAATCTTAATCTAGAATTGCAGAACATTGTTTTCCCCAAAGTAAAACTGAGAGAGCAATTTAAACAGTATTTTTCTATGGAAAACGACGTGGCTAAAGTTCTGGCGCTTTAAAGCACCAGCTAAATTATACAAAACCATTACAGAGACTCTTGCCAGCTGCCATAAGCAATGTCTTGTGTTAAAGGTATTAAAACGAATTTATATTTACTAAAGATGAACAACGTCATGCCAGAAAGAGAGTTCATAAACTGAGCTGATATTATTGTTATGTCAGCAACCCACGTCGCGCACCTCAGACTTTCGGAAGATAAATGACTTTTCGAAATTATGTGCGTATTGATTGACAATTATTATCGCCTGCTCCGTACCTCGGAGAGCACGTTAACGCGTCGGTCCCAGCTGCCATAAACATCTATGGCAGTCGTTATGGGAATTCAGGGCCCTATAATATCCTGACACTGGTCTAGCCTTAGGGTATCGTTAGCCTTCAGGTTGCGGAGGTCAGGTGGCAGCCGCTCCGTGTAAAAACTGATATCCAGTCAAATCCGGTTAGACCAGAAAAAGCCGACCCCAAGTGACTTGGGAATAATAAAGGCTAGGGTGAAGAAGAAATAACACTGCCTCCGTGGGGCAGCGGTAATTAATGTGACCGCTGTGTATGAAGTCTAGGTTTCGTATCCTGGATCTAGCTTACATAAAGTGATTGAGTTTTCTGTCATAAAATCTCAATAGCAGCCTGGAGTTGAAAAGTTGTCTGCGTAAGTACCTTCGCACCTTGGCAAGCACGAAAAGTCGTTGGTACGACCCCTAATCTTTCTTCGGTCGTATCGGATTGCCATCCTATTGGATTATGAGAGGTAGGGAAATGGAAGTGCACTTGTGTTTCCACATACGCTTGGACTCTATAATATCTGCTGCGCAGATGTCGAGTGTCCGTTAACATTGGCCGCCATGATAGAAATTCGATCTGGAGCATATTATTTATTCATTTTATTATGTCTAGTATCTTTAATTTCTTGACGGATGACCTCGTTTTTGGTTTGTCCCTCAAAGAAACTACAGCCATATCTTACTGCTGCGACTATTAGTGTGTGGATTGGCCTTCATAGTACTACTATAACTTTCGTCTTTGGACTAGTCTAACCACATTTCGTATTTAATATTAGTATATAGGTATATAATAATCCACATATAAGTTAACAGCAATGTAAGTTAATACCTATGTAACAAAGTCAATATATACTAAATACGTCTAGTTAAGTGATCCTACATATGTATGTGGATCCAAATTCATAACACACAGGCATGAACACACGGCGTGAGTAAATGTAATATGTATTATATAAACTTGATCTATCATAGAGATCCAGTTCCACTCAATCTACAATATTTTATTTGTGTTATCATTATATTCGAATGAATTTGAATGATATTGATTAATTTTTACCCATACGCAAATACAAATGTATATACCGTTAGTTAGTCCACGCGGTATTAAGGTAAAAATAAATGAGGAGGGATAACTAAATAAAAGTCATCGACTTCGTCCGACGCGTAGTAATACATTGGTAGACAGATCAATCAATCGATCAATCAATCAATCAATCACGATTTATCTATAATCAATCATGAATTCATCAAATCAAATTTCGAATGTTCGATTACGTTTCGAATTATCAGTGACATTGAATTGGTCAACTAATTCGCATGTAACTTTTATAATAACCCCACTATTTCAAAATGACGGTTGGCTGTGTTGTCAGTTGGGTAAATGGAAACTCCCTAACAAAATCATTAACAAAAATAAGAAATCATGACACTTTTAACTAGGTACACTAATGGCATTAAATCACTGAATGATTTAAGTAGTCGCTTCTACCAGTGCTCCTAGGATTATATGGTTACTCCTACAAGCCCTTCGTTTTAAAGCTTAGCTTAGCACCGTACATTTTATCCGATAGAAAGCTTTAATACGTTAGATCGTAAGACGTTATGTCTTTAGTAATTGCGACAAAGGCAATATGAAGACGGCGCAAAAAAAAACTATATACAGTTGATTACATGTATAAAAGGTACCTATTTTTAATGTTAATATGAATAAAACATAATGTATATATATACCACAGATAACACTTTAACCAAGATCCTTACTAATATTATAAATACGAAAATGGTTACGTTTGGTTTTCTTTGCCGTTTTTCTGTCGTATCTATTTCGTCAGTACAATGTTTTCAATTCCAAACTTTAATATCTCGCAACTTACGCTTTCAGAAGCGTGAGAACACTTTAAGAGTTTAGACTCTTAAAGTGTTGACAGAGGTGTATGTCGGCTAATTATCCAGCCAGTTGTTTCAGATCATTATATAAATAGGTGGCGAACCTATCGCCATTTATCGAACACTTTACCAGAATTCTATTCCTGACTATATAATTGCTCCACTCCCAAATCAACAAGAAAATACAGTTTCCAAAATAATGTCCAGTTTACGTAGGAATTTACATTGTTAATTTATGCCAAGCAAAGTTCCTAAACTGTCGCGTCTCAGCACTATTTCAGTCCCAAGACACTTGGAAACCAGTTTAGCTTCAAGCTCCTTATTTTATATGATAATAAAACAAAACAAGATTTTTGCTCTAGCCAATATACATTTATGCTAACAAAGTTAAGGATTTGGACCATCTTCGTCTCAGGAGGCATCTTCCTTCATTAACAATGCAAAAAATGTATAACAAACTCTTTCTGCTTTGCTTCATTCCGCCCTTTGTTCGTATTTCATTGAAAGTTTGGCACCGAGGGTTATGGTGACCCACCTTTTCACGTAATTCCGAAACGTAATCCGTATATACCCGCTCTTTATATAATTTATAAGATTATGCCGGACGCAATTTAGATTTAGAGACTACTAGAGCTAACTAAGGCCTGATAGAACACTGTAAGCCTGAATTTACAAGTTAAAGTCTGAGTAACTAGTGACAGACATCCTATGTAAACGTTTGATCTCCCAAATTGGAGGCGATTGATCTGTATTTATTCAAGTTACAGACGAAAAAATATGTAGCAATAAATTAGACGGTTACCCTCGAATATAACTAGCTTAATAAGAACACGGCGTAAGTCGACAAATCCCTGGAGATTGATGTCCAGCGACCAACATATTTCCTAAGCCGCCAAATATATTTTGTTGCTCAACGTTAACGTTTATAGGATGTATAAACAGAACCCACCCGAATTGGGGAGGTGGGACTAATTTAAAACATTACGCGGTGCCATGATAAAACGACGTCATTATCAACTCAAAGGGTTGCGTACGAAAAAGCTATAACACCAACGAGACTTTCTGGTGGTGTTATAAATATGTATAATAATTCTGTGCTTTGCAGTAATGGCATAGACGATACAAAAATACGAAGCAAGCGAGTGTTCTCGAATATATTTTCTAGAGAGGGTCGTTCGAAGCTGTAAAATTTTCCTTCGAACGTTCTACGTGCGCTCAAGCAAAGTACCTAAACAATAAACCGCTTTGAACAACACCCTGTATGGTTGGTTCTAATATTCGCTGATGATTATGGCAGTCGTTAACGTGATCAAAGGGGACAGGGGGTGTGAGCCGTCAAAAGGGCACGCTTATAAAAACCCCGACTGGCAGCCGACTTTCAAATAGCTACCACATATGAAGGGTGACGATGTATTAAGAAATAACATAACCACAAATACCTCGTTAAAATAAAATATTTAAGACAAACATTAATTATATATATTACTTACTTTAACATACTTACCAGAAGACCGTGCCAAGCAGGGATAAAGTTCATAAAGGGGTTTATATTATAATTACCTAAGTATATTTCTTGGCACTAAAACGCAAATAAATAAAATATATTTTCATAAACACGCAAGCAAAAATAGTCCGTCCCAAAATTCTACTTTACGATTAGCAAGCTTGCTAGTGTTCAAGTTTTTGCAACTATAAATATACCAACGAGGAAAGGATAACTATTAATTTATTTTTGCAATTTATATAAGTAATTTACTTTACGTACATTATATTATTACACATACTATTTTAAAATAAAACGTTTACTTTCTTTTGATTAATTGATAAATTTAGACCGCTCGATAACCTCAAGTGTGATTAAATAAACTTAACCAGTCACCAGGTCGTTTTAAAACTACTTACTCCTCAAACATGTACAAACATACATCTTAAATTAAAAAAAGAAAGGTTTCTTAAAACCAGAACCCGTGCTATTACAAATATTGCCTAAACATTTATTTGATTTTGAGAAGTGTAACAACTACACTAAATCATAATTTAGGATTTTTCATATCCAGCTGCAATACAAAGTTTTGTACTCAGATCATCTATTTTCATTTAGTCCAGACATCTTTGCGCTTGAACTAACAATAATAAAATAATCACTGTTTAGTGACAAGTTTAAATCTGATTAGAAATTTCTGAATATTATTACATTGTATGTTTATCGATTGAATACCTGTAACTAAAGACGTAACTATTACTACACTGGTTTGTCATATTTATGAAGTTTTCATTATTTTTATACACACAAAAGTTACAAACAGGAATAAAACCTACAAAATAATAAAAAGCGGCAACATCCGCGCATTGTTGTTCCGATTACCATGATCATAATAAATGTTATTTTTTACAATCCATCTATGTAAATCACGTCGCATCATTGCTTGGAACTTGACTTTGCGTACTGTATGTATTAGCTGGTTCACCCGGAAGCACTTCCTTTAGTACTGTCTCTTGCAGTCACACTGCTAATGAGTGAGAGCTAGACCCGTAAATTAAAGTTCCAGGTACTCACATGCATGCTAAGGAATGCTAAATCTCCCGTGCCGTTTGCTGCCCATCCCATCTTAAATTTCTTATTCCTAAACCTGCAAGTGATCATAAGCAATATTAAACGTTCACCATTAAACAGGACACAAACATGTTAAATAGCAGATTTTTTTTTTAAAAACTGTTTAGGTATGATATTAAGTTCTACTATCTTAATTGGCATAAAAAACGTTAACACGTTAACATTTTTTGTACTAATTAAGACAGTCAGGCTAAATTATTATCCTAAGAAACTAGAATTATGATTACCACGGTAAATGTTTCTTCGCGAAACTTAATAAGCCACTGTTTATCCTAACTCCGCCATTTTATAATTTTTAAGGCAACAAATAAATTGGACGTAACAACGTTGAATGATTACATTATGGCACCGAGTCGTTGTTTATTACCTCGTAATTAATATTTTCTTCAAGTAGGCCAAACATTAAGAAGCCATTGAATAATTAATTTATAACTGAGACGGGCGGTCAAGTTTTTATAGAAAAACAAGTCTAATAACAAGAAACTTTTCCCTGCGCTTAATGGGATTGCAGGTAAACCATTCTGTCGTTGCTAATACCGGGACAGTTCGAGAAAACGGTCGTCTTATTAAAAAAGAAAACAGGCTACTGTAATTATTTGATAGAGGTAGGCATTTGAGGTAAAATTGATTGAAGATTTACATAATATTGTCTTATGTTAACACGAATGTTATACAATGAAATTAAACAACCTTTATACGGATTTTATCGCGGTTTTAATTTTTCTAAAACACTATTATTACATAATTTTGAAACTTTAAACTACTATTGTTAAACAGTATTACTAATTACTGTTTACTTCAATACTATAGCGTCCATATACACTAAATAAAAATGCCTACCACAAATAAAAATGTTTTATTTTCAACCTATTGAGTGGCAGCGGCATACCGGCGGCAAGATACAACAGGTTTTCAATTAAGTCTTGCATTACAACAATTGACAGGATAAACACCAGAAGTATCCAAAAAACGTATAAGTGAACAGAATACTACGTGCGCACATAACTTTCAAAACCGTAAACATGCTAAGTACATTAACATTTTGGTTGTAAATAGGGCGTTTATTTTTTTAAACATGTTTTTCGTGTTTGAATTTTTAAACTTATATTTCTATACCAAAATGTTTTTAATCTTTTAATGGCGTATATCAACAGTAGGATTAAGAAAACGCCTTTTGTCTATTAACATACGTGTAGATTCTGTATATATGATATTTTAATACCTAAAATTCAATAATCTTGTACCCAGCTATACCATTCAATCTCAAACAAAAGGAGCACCATCAAAGCAAAATTTCAATGATAAATCCGTCCCGTAACATTCACACATGTATACCCCTCGATACAAGTTCATTGTTTAAGTTTTCCATCAAATTAGGTGCTTACGAGTCATTTGTCCGCTTGAATTGACCCCTGTCGCACCTCGCAACCAATGAGCCGAGCTAACTCACTGGCATTGAACATTATACCAGCAACTGCACGTAAACAATACGTTTATTAATAGCCGGGGGGAAAACCCAAATGTAAATGATAAAGGGACTGTTAAGGTCGACATCTCTGAGTCTCCTGGGCTGACATCCTTGGGCAGGGAGGGCAGGGAGGGTTACTAATGTCAAAGAAGAACACATATTTCATAATTAAATGATTAAGTATACGTTCAATTTAGGTATATACAACATGTCACAGATATAACGCACAACCTCAAACACCCCAATTAGATTATTAAATCGTAATAATAATATAATCATTAAAATTTATGTACTTCAATATTTATATATATACTTTAAAGAATTAGTTCTCCTTATTGTGCGCGGACAGTATGGGTATATTACAATAAATCTAACATTATTGCCTTTATTGCATCAAAAACCTTATTGCCTTGAATTATGACACATTATCGTTTATTTCAGCTGTTTAATAAATGGGTAACTATAATTTAATACGTTTTATTTATTTTAGCAGTAGCCGATTTTGAACAAACTACTTTCAGGATGTGCGTTTATTATGTTACATGTTGTATATAGAAGGTTGTTGAAGTTGCTGTTTCTGTATGTATACAGTTTGGATTAAGCATTAGTACTTGTGCTTCAGTAAAAAATGCGCTGTACTTTATTATAATTTACATACAATTTATAACTGCCTCCGTGACGCAGCAGCAGTGAATGCGCGCGGCTGTTGTTCATGAGGTACCGGGTACGAATCCCGGATCGAGCCATAAAAAATTATTGGGTTTTTCTGTTAAGAAATCTCAATACCAGCCTGGGGTTAGAAAGTTGGCGGTCTTAGACACCCCCGTGCCTCGGAAAGCACGTAAAGCCGTTGGTCCTGCGCTTGATCTCTCTCCGGTCGTGTTAGATTGCCGACCCATAGGATCATGAGACTTAGGGAACTGAGAGTGCACTTGTGTTAGCACACATACTCGTGCACTATAATATCGCCCGCGCAGATGGCCAGTCTGAGATAACATTGGCAACTGTGACTGCAAGTCGGTTTGGAGGTCTTATTATGCCTATATTCATTTTTTTTTATTCGCGAATAGAAAATTTTTATTCACATACATTTTGCTAGCCATGGTTTTAGGTCCTACGTGATAAGGGGCCAGCCTATTGCTGTATACCGGGCACAATTCACTTGGCAGGAAAACTCAATAACACGATTTTTGATCCGACCCGAAAATCGACCTTGAAAGCTCATGCACAGCCATTTAGTCCTACTACACCGAAGTAAATGACGCCCAAGGCTTAAAAAACATTAAAAACCCACAACCCACACCCAAAGCAAGAAGTGACTAGGGTTACACATGTCTTTGGACTACATTAGCTGCTAACCATCCTGTGGCTTGTAAACACCTAGATGGTCAAAAATAGTTATGTCGCAGCATTATAACTTATCAACAGACAGGTTATGACAAGACAAAGACTAAAGAAATCTAGGATTAAGATCAAAAACCTTTACTAGTTCAGTATTATTATGAAATTCTTAATAATCCTAGAATTATGTGCAATAGCCTGATATCATGATGATCCGCCGACATAATAATATTATAATATTTTATCACCTACACACAACACCATCTAGCCCAAACTAAGCAGAGCTTGTACTATGGGTACTAGACAATAGATAAACATACTTATATACTTTTTTTTTGTAAATACATACATATTATATATAGAAACACCCAGACCAAGACAAACATCCATGTTCATGCACACAAATGTTTGACTTGTGCGGGAATCGAACCCGCGACCTCAGGCGTGGCAGTCGGTTACACTTACCACTACGCCATCGAGGCCGACATATTAATATTTTATAGAAACGTAATAAAACAAACTTCTAACTTGCCACGACGAACTCGGTAAGTACATCTAATTCGAGCCATATCACGAGAACAAACATTAGACCTTTATGAACTTATTTGGGTATGCACGCTGCCGGTATGATGCATGAGCTGGAACATTCACCGAAGTAGAATCCATTACACTAAACTTATACATCAGAATTTCCCCACTTCTAAACTTGCACTACTGCCGACATACTGCATAAATATAAAAGTGATTGTAAACACTTTTAACACGAGAGCAGCTTTAACACTGACTTCGTTTGAAAAATATAAATACAATAGTTTATCTATATATTTATAATCAAGTATATAATATCACATAATTATTTATATAGTTCATCGTGCCCTTATCCCCGAAGGGATAAGCCCCTTAAGTCCCTATGCCCTCTGAGTTTTGCTGAGTACTACTTACACCACATTGGCGTAGCTATGAGTTAAGGTTTCACATAACAAGAAGTTATCATTTTGCTGTCTACCAGATGCATTGCCAGATTCCGTGCTGTTATAAAGCATTTTTTGTCAAAACCCCATAAAATTTCAATCAAACCCGATACTTCATACACAGCCGTCATCTTGCTTCATCTTTTATCAGACATCTTTTACTTGTCTGCAAAGTTTTATTACGACCGATGCAGCTATTTCAAAATTCAGCTCGAATATAAAAGCGTTTAAAATAATACATTTATTTGGATTTTATGTATAGATGCGGCATAATAATAAAAGTGGAAGCCATGAGTAATTTGCGTGATTTGATTGGCGAGTATTTACTAAATGACGACGAGTAACACTCAGCGTTGCGTAAGAAGCGTAGCGTAGCTTCTTAATAAAATCTTATTAAGGAAGTGCTTGGTACGTTATTTTCTCTTGCTATTTTACTTTTGAATTTTTGCCATTTTTATGTGATTTTATATAAATTAAATAGCACTATGACATCTTATTTATATTCTGATACTTTAATAAATATAATTAGGTTATAATATACATTATTCACTACACTAATTCATCTAATATATATTTACAAACGTATTATCAAAGATAAAGTTATAATAAAAATACTAATAATTATAATACTAAATATTGAAAAATGGTTTAGGCGTCGTAGAATTTGTCAGCTTCGCTGTCAATTGGTAACATGCCCAGAAGACTGGAAGCATTGCCACGTTGAGTAGCATTGCTGATTCTTTGGGGCAAAAATAGATCAGCCTTCTGATCACGCGAAGCGTCGACCAGGCGTTTTGCGATCTCATATTACTTCAAAACCTGAACTGCTTTATCCCATTAATATTATTAAATATTTATATATGGTCAGTAATGTATGGCATAATAACTGCGACGCCTGGTACATGTGAGTTGTAAAATACCAAAAATATTATTGAATAGCATTTTAAAAGAGCTTCTCTATATAAGCTCAACCTTTTGCTTGAACCTAACAATGTAAATTACTACAGCAAAAATTTAAATAATTTTTATGTATTTATTAAAAAAGTAAAACTACTCACAATCCCATAAATTTTATAAATGCTAAAGGTAATAATAAGCCCAAAACATAATATATCTTATTTTAGACAAAGCAGGATGTACCGCAATCAATCAAGGTTGCAAATGTGGGGATTTTTGAGATAAATATAAACAAAATAGGGGATTTAATGGCCAACCCACGGCGGACACGGTGCAGGATAAATGGACGCACGGTGTAATCTCCAATCGTGCATCAGATGCTAACAACCGGGTGTAATATGTATTACCTTTAACGCCACGTAATTACAATGCAAAATTATAATTATATGTCGATGGGGTAGTGGTTAGTGTAACCGACTGCCACGCCTGAGATCGCGGGTTCGATTCCCGCACAAGTCAAACATTTGTGTGCATGAACATGGATATTTGTCTTGGTCTGGGTGTTTCTATGTACCTATAATATGAAGGAATTTACAAAAAAAAGTGTATATATGTATGTTTATCCATTGTCTGCTACCCATAGTACAAGCTCTGCTTAGTTTGGCCTAGATCGTGTTGTGCGTATATGATAGAAGATATTATTTAAAAAAAAATACAGTATAGATTTAAGACAGACGCGCCCTACTACGTTACCTCGGTGGCGAAACGGTATGCGACTGCTGTGCATGAAATCTCGGGTTGTGGTCAACAAAGAGCTTTTGCGGTTTTCTGCAAAGAATCCTCTGTAGTAGCCCGGAGTTAGGATCTTAGTACTGCTGCATATCGCCTTGTCTCGGAAAAGACCAAGCTGTTGGTCCAGCGCCTGATCTCTCTTCGGTTACATCGGATTGCCGAGAATTAGGGGGAAAAGAGTGAATAAGGCTTGTGCTTGCGCACACACTTGTGCACAAACATTCCTCTTGCACAATGGCCAGTGTCCTTTAAGATTGGCCGCCGAGACCAAAATTCGGTCTAGAGGACTTTACTTACTTAATTATGGTTACGTTTCTGGACGTTATTGTCATCTGATGCACAAGCCAACATGACATCTGAATTTTAAATAAAGTGTTATATCGTCACACTAATTTTCTCTAAGGTGTGAACTCACTCACCTTAAAGTGAACACTTTTGCGATCTAAGTGCGTCATCTGCTCTGAATATTGTTGCAGTTTGTTGTTTCTTATTTTCCTTTTAAATGCCTATTGGTTGTGCCCCAAGTTTTTATTTTGCGTTAAATAACGTTAATGTTTACTGCTCCCCTCCTTGGGGTCGTAGCGTGATGTTATATAGCTAAATTATAGCTACATAACATCACGCTACGACCCCCACGCGTCCCAATAATATTGTATTATAGAAACTCTGTTACATATCTTCATTTCATCATCATTTCATGTAGATGTCACTGGACTACTTCTAAAGGCCTGACTACCAATATATAAGGGAAAAATTGTATTGGTGTAGGCAATCCGAGGGTTTGTGGCAGGTTCGTCTCTTCCCAATAACTTTATTACAATGGATTTTCGCCAAGTAACGCCTAATACAATTTATTTAAAAAAATGTTTTTGTTTTAGTGAATATTCCTATCGTCCGATCACAGAGTCACCTACTCTGTGATCGGACGATAGGAATATTTTTTCGTTCGGGCATGTGTACGTCTATCAGGTCCGCTAGTTAGGTGTAATAACTTCATAATAATTCCCATAGTACTTTCACATGTTTGTTCGTTAGACTGCGTTAACCGCTGACTAAGAAGTAAAGTGTATGCCTACCGAAGTAGAAATCTTCGGTGGTAATAGAATGTACTATGTATGTACCGTTCATATCTTTATTATCTTATTTAGTACCTTAACATATACATATAACACATTCGTAGCCTAAGAACGTAGAAACCCATCTCTATATCCCGTGTTGCTTTTTTTTTATGACCATCTAATGGCGATGGAATATAAAAAGTAGTAATTGCACTACTCGGATGGCGTTGTAGTTTAAGTGATCGTCTCGCCACTGCCACTGCGCCGAGTGTTGTCGGTTCGAATCCCACACGGGACAAACATTTGTGTGATCCACAAATACTTAGTTGTTTCGAGTATAGATGTTCTTTGTGTCTGTTATTTCAATATTTGTAAAGTCCGCCGCGATATTGGAATCAGACCTAGTACGGGTGCTGTCAAGAAGAAGGATATTTATAATAAATTCGTTGTTTACCAAATAAAACAAATAAGAAAAATTTTCACAATAAAGGAAAATCGTTGATAAAATTAGCTACACAGAGATACAGCAAAAAAGTTATTTTATAAATACTAAGTTTAAA
Source organism: Catocala fraxini (assembly GCA_930367265.1). Classification (NCBI taxonomy): domain Eukaryota; kingdom Metazoa; phylum Arthropoda; class Insecta; order Lepidoptera; family Erebidae; genus Catocala; species Catocala fraxini. The sequence continues at coordinate 11,287,940 of OV884032.1, forward strand.
TATAATGTCAAACAGAATTTCTTACATGTATAATTATATTAAATAAAACCTTAAGTATAAAACTGTAGTATTATAATTTGTTTCGCTGAAATATAAATTATTTATGTAGTACGTTCTCTTCATGGCTTTCGCGTTGAAGTGGCTACTATAACTTTGAAAGCCCATTTCTTAATTATTTATGAACGATTTAATAAAATAGACGCCTCGCATAGTTTCCGTCTATATTTAAATATGATCAAAGGAAATGTTCATAGAAACTGTGGTTCTTTTAGACAAAGAAGCATGCGTGGGTGCTTTGTATCCGTTAAGATGTTTGTTAAGTCTACCGCGTCATAGGATTTATTCCTAGTGCGAGCGTTGTCTTCTTTAAAGAGAAAAAAAGTACTTCTGCAATTATTATTGGTATGCGCTTCAGTAGCTTTACTTACCAGGGGAAACGCATTAACAGTACCTAGTAACTCTTAAGCCCGTTTCCTGTAAGAGGGTAACCCTTCCCTGAATGAGCCAGGGTATTTGTAGATATCGTCATCAAGTAATTGTTAGAGGCGAAATCTTTTACTTTACAATGGTTGTTGTTGTTATCCGTTAACCAATTCTTAGTAGCAACAAAAGGTGTTAAATCTTGCCTGGTAGTATACTAGCTCCATATAATAGATACACGTAGGCATAGCGTTTAAAACGTAATCAATATTTATGGAAATAGAATATTGTAATATTTATCATAATCAACGGCTAACCCTCGATGAACCGATGAAAAAGAAATCCATATGAATTCAAATTCATATAGATTTATTTAATCTTATATAATTCTATCTATAATTCCATATCTTTCTTTAATATTCAAATATTTCTACAATAAGGTACAACACCAAACAACGGTTGTTACACATACATACATACATAGATTCACGCCTGTTTCCCAGACGGGTAGGCAGAGACTACGGATTTCCATTTGCTACGATCCTGACAGACTTCTCTGGCTTCATTCATTTCATCACATTTCTCATACACGCTCGCTGGTTTAAGGTGCTCTTAACCTGGCCTTTGTCCAGAACGCCTCCGCTATGATCGAGAAACGTTCGCCTAGGTCTTCCTCTTGCGACTGTGCCATTCACACTAGCCTTATAAACTTTCTTAGTCAGTCTTTTCTCGTCATTCTTTCTACATGCCCAAACCAGCTTAACAACCCCTTTTCTATTCTTGTCACTATATTCACTTTCACGCCACATCTCTTTCTAATCACACTATTCCTTATTCTATTTTTCAGAGTCACACCAAATTTGTTTCTCAGCGCTCTCATTTCTACAACATTTATTCTGCTCTCGTGCTTCCTTTGCTATACCCAACTATCACTTCCATGCATAAATGTAGACACTAATAGTCCTCTATGAACAGCCAAACGTGACTTTTCGGATATGTTTCAACTGTTCATAAAAGCGCGTAGAGCTCCATTCACTTTATTGCCAGCAATCGTTCTCCTTTCAATATCTCCCTCGTTTTTACCTTCCCTTGTAAACAGAGTACCCAAATATACAAACTCTTTCACTTGTTCCACTTGTTCTTCATCAATCATAATATTACACATCGTCTGCACTCCTCCTTTTCAAATACCATTACTTTCGTCTTGCTTACATTCATTCTTATCGTATTTCATTTGTTTTTTTAATTATTAAGCCGGTATAATGTAACCGTTAAGAAAAGGACACACGTGTTCCTGCCACAACAGAAGCGACAATGACATAACACGCTCGAACATAGATCAACATTGGATCAACATTATAATCATAGCAATTTTTGGACACGAATGACAGACACTAGCTATCATTTTTATTCTTATTGAAATTATAACGCCATCCCTTTTGCCTAATTTGCTTATGTAGTGAAATATAAATTAACTAAAAAATATGCATAAGTGCACTTGGGCACATTTTTGTGACCATTTTGTGGCATATAACCTATCTATATTATAAAATCATTGCCTCAACTGCAAGATACCAGGTGTTAGGAGAGGAATTAAGTTCTTTAAAATACGTAGATAGGTATGTATCTACCTATTTCAATCTACGTATTTCAAAGAATGTAATTACTAGAATATTCACTGACGGACTCATAAACTGCATCAGTTCAGGATTACTTTCGAATTAATATGTTTGATAAGTATGCAAATTTTTTAGATTAAACTAAATGAAAATGTCGAGACAGACCATTAATCATAAAAAAATCAAAATTTAAAAATAGAACTACAATAAAATATAACATTGTAGCCGGAAAAATAAAATTTATGCATAGTCTCAAATTCGTGTGTTATTACGTTATTAGAGTAAAGTCTGAAATTAATTATTTTTGTTCTATTTTTCATTTGCGATTTAAATTATTGTTAGCAATATTATTGATTATTAGTCTTTAAACTGAGCTAAAGTTTCGTAACCATAAACATGGATACTTCGTCCGAACAAGCCGCTCAAATTGTGGCATTGGTGCGGAAGGCTTGAATCAGCGAACTATTGCTAGAAATTTAAATTTAAACCAGTCTACGGTTTCTAGAGTATACCGAAGGTTTGTAGAAACAGGTTTTTACAAAAGGAGACCTGGTACCGGCAAAACTCGAGCAACTACCCGTCGTGACGACCGATTTATTGTTTCAACTGCCCTGCGAAATCGTTTCCTCACGCAGTAAACATCAAAACAGAGCTGAATGAAGCTGTGGAGTAAACGTGAGTGCACGAACAATAATAAGAAGGCTTAAGGAAGCTGCAATCACCCCTTTTAGACCAGCAAATGGTCTAAAGCTGTCTGCAGCTCACAGACAAGCTCGTTTAAGATTTGCGCGTGAACATCTTAATTGGACTGAAGAGCAATGGGCCTCCATATTGTTCACCGATGAGTGTAGGACATGTTTAAATTCTGCAAACGGTCGCGGAAGAGTCTATCGTCGACGTGGAGAGAGATATGCTCAAAGTTGCATTGAGGAGCGTGTTCCTTTTGGAGGCGGTTCGTGTATGGTGTGCGGTGGCATTTCGATGATCTGGCGAACGGAACTTGTGTTCATCGACATGGTTGGTCAAAACGGTAGAAGAGGTGGTTTGACGGCACAACGCTATATAACAGAGGTTTTAGAAGCTCACGTGGTACCTTACATGGGATTAATAGGCGAAAATTTTACTCTAATGCAAGATAATGCCCGACCCCACGCCGCTACACAAGTTCGACAATATTGCGAAGAGGTTGGGATTCGTACCATGAATTGGCCAGCACGCAGCCCGGATCTTAATCCCATAGAGCATCTATGGGACAGTTTAAAAAGAGCTGTATATACGAAAAATCCTGTGGCCACAACAGTGGCAGTACTAAGAACAGCGATTTCACAAGAATGAAACAATATTCGGCAAGACCGTTTAATAATCCTAATCAGATCTATGCGGAACCGATTAGAATCTGTAATATGGGCACATGGAGGCAATACACCTTATTAAAAGAAAAAAAACAGTGCTTCAACTTTTTTTTATTGTAGAAACCAATTTTTCAATAAGCCAAGCAAAACCAATTTTTCAATAAGCCAAGCAAAACCAATTTTTGGTAAATATATCGTTTTTAAAAAAAATTGAATGATCCTTTCCAATGTACAAGCATACACTTAAAGATATGATACTACGCTGTTATGAAGTTAATGAACCAAACTATAGGTTTCAATTTAAATTTGTCTAAAAAGTTTGAATGCTTACTTGGTTAAAATGTTTATTTCAAAGGCGTCTTGAACATTGATGCAGTTTATGAGTCCGTCAGTGTATATTATATATCAATTATGTAAAAAATTGCCAATCTCTCTTTTTAAAAATATGACAGTGGCACTTTGTTGTATCTGTCGAACATATTACTAGGCCACTCAAATAATATTGCGAAAAAAAGTTATTATGTATGATAAACTGGCCAGTTATAATCTATTATGAAAATATGTTCCAATTTCCTAAATTTCGCTCCACATTTTTTGCGAGTTTAGTTTAAATTATCGTGTCTCATTGAAAAATGGATCTGCACCGGGAACATTTAGCGCTATGATTTTTTACGATTCATGTATCGCCTGGAACCGGACGAATCGTACGATAGATTTCAAATGGCATTAATGGATGAAAGCCTTTCTAAGGCAACCGTGTATCGTTGGTATAACGAATTCAAGCGCGGTCAACTAACTTTGGGGGATGAAGATAGAAGTGGTCGCCTTTTGATGGCTGTTAGGGCAGAAAACGTGTTAGCATTGAAAAATTTAATCCAAGACAATAGGCAAGTTACGTATCCGAAGATTCAGCAGATACTGCAGACTGGTTCGGGAAGCCTTCACGAGATTCTACACGTGCATCTTCGCGAGATGATAATTTCACGCTGGGTGCCGTACAACTTCTCCGATGCTCAGAAACAGGCCCGGGTGGGATGGTGCCGTGATATGATAAACAAATTAGAAGCAGGCTCGTCTCGGCGTGTTTACGACATCATTACAGGTGATGAGTCCTGGATTTATCAATACGATCTAAAAGCGAAGCATCAGTCGATGGTATAGTTGTTTCAAAACGAATCAACGACTACCAAAGTGAAGCGATCTAGGAGCAGGGGAAAGATTTTGATCGCGAGCTTTTCAACTTGACTGGCTACTTGGTGTCAATTCCTTTACAGAACCAAAGAATCATCAACGCCGAACGGTATACTACTAAATGCTTGGCAAAAGTTTTCTCTGTTGTGAGCAACGAGTGACCAAACACAAGGCTCCGCGGGCGACTGCAGACTGCTCCAGCACGACAACGCGCCGTCGTCGCCCAAAGATGCGCTGTCAGCGTTCGAACAGGCTGTAAACGAGGTATCTGCGGCGGACTGAAAACTGTGTTTTGAAAACTGTGTTTCGAAAACTGGTTCAGATGCATGAAACTTTGTATAGAGACTGACGATCACCTTTTTTTTTAATTTTCGCATAACTTTCTGAATGTCTCACGTATGTGACCTCAATGTCTTAATTTCAGCGTCGCGAAGTTAGCGATTCCAAGTGTCACGGATGGTGTTGCGAGAAGGCATTAGGATATCAGTGAGAGATATTTCTTTATCTATATATTAAATTAATGGAAAAACACTACACGCACACAACAATGCATTTGACACACGCAGTCAAATGAATCGCGTTCGTAGTATTTCGGCATTGTTCGGCTGATGTCGTAAAATTATTAGTAACTATGGTTAAATATTATGTATGTGGAGTAAGTGACTAAATGAAAAGTGTTTATAAGGGTATAGTTATAGACAATAAAATCTTAATAATGACCAAAATTAAATTAAATTTAAATCAATTATGGTCGAATTTCGACTACTTGGCGACCGCTAGTTCTGTTAAAATGACAACGCTTGCTCTAGGAATAATTCCTGTGTCGCGGGTGACTTTATAAACAGACAAACAACGGTCACAAAATCGAGATTCAATACAACTATTTATTAATTACACTTTTTTTTGTACGGTTTGGGTATCGAATCCTCAACAATCGGCGCTGGGTCAATGGTGAGGCGACGTCTTAAACCACTACGTTATCCGTGCAGTTGACAAAACTAACAAAAATGTCTATCATTATATGATGAGGACATTTTTGTCATTTAATTAATATCATAATAACATTCATTCTACCGAAGGCACAGTAGGCTAGCGGTCGCCTCGCCGCTTGCTTGCTCGCGCGTCGAGTTTGGAGAATAATTATTTGTTTGCTTGAGTCTAACAGAACGTTATATCCACTGATTTAAATAGTATATTTGTAAAACTCTCGCAACGCAAGGCTTGAACCCTAGTAAAGTATCCTTAAAAAGAATATCTATTTTTCGACTGCCTGACTGAATCATTATTTTGCTACGAAGCTGGCTATAATGATATAGTAAGTTTTAATTACAAACTAAGAAAAGTACATCATATTTTATACGGCATTAGTAGGTACGTAAATCTTTTTAAACTTTAACAATCCCATTTAATATTTTATTTCCAAATGTAAATTCTTGATATTTTAAACTAAAAGTAATACTTATCCAAACATTTAAAAGATTGCTTCCATTTTTAGTAAGACTGGTTTTATTTGCGGCTCAACTTGAATAAAGTGTTTCATAAACATTCACTAACTATAGACGCTCTAAGTTGGCAGTTCTCTCGCGTCAATCTTCTTCATATAATCGGCTAAAGTAGGCTTATTTTTATAAAGTTGTTCCACTGAAACACGGGCCTGTTCTAAAAACTAGGAAGGTAAAGTTCGTGCTAGCTATGCGCCCGTTGGTAGACTCGACAGTTCGATACACCTACAAGACGATTACTGAAATATATTTGCCTATATATCAGTTACTATAGTAGTCTATAAAAAATATATTATTTTTCGACAAAAATTCGTTTATATATTTAGCACTAGATTATGCCCACGGCTTCGCCCGCGTTAATATAGATTTATTTTATTTAGGGAGAACAAAGAAATACACGCTCAACTTACAAACTAGATACTGATTATGTCGATAAATTTCCATCCCTCGGGAACAGTACTTTTTCTACAGGGTGAAGGTCATAGCAGACATATCAACTCTGAAAGCGAACGTAACCGTATCGCCTTTCACCTCGACGTCAACCAGGCGTCAACCTAACGTAAACACGTAACGAAAGCGGATCCGGTACGTCGACTCGGCTACGGCTAGGTGACGCCGCGCTTACGGCTCGACGACCGCGAGGCGAGGCGATTACGTTACGTTTCCGATTAGTGTGCGTTGCAGTAGGGAGTTTCATACAAAGAAAACTGGACGGCTGGAGTTGACACGGAGACGATTCGTTTCTGAGTTGATATGTGTGCTATGACCTTTACCCTGTCATTTTCTGTATCCCTGATAACGTGTATGCAAAATTTCATAATGATCGGCTTAGTAGGGCGTGAAAGAGTAACGAATTCACATTTGCAATTATAATATAAGTTAGGATTATCAGCAATTAAGGTTACAACTTACTAGCATTTTGATTAATCCCTACAGCTTAGCTAATATGATCAATTTGGGAGTGGGTCACGTCTTTAGTACAATACGTAGGAATCGAATTCACGATCTCTTGATCACAAGTCCAATGCCTTATTTGTAACATGTATGATCTTAAGTTATATGTTAGAAATACTAAAGAATGCTCCGTTGGTGCTATCGTGGCGATCGTGAAGACCCCTGTTCAATCACTCGTCACCCTGATCGGATATTATGCGACTGCATTAATCTGTTTTAAAATTTAATAGTTGCATAATAGAAACAGTCTGGTATTAAGATAGAAATGAGCTCGCCCCCTTTTTGGTAGGACCTAAATACATAGCTATCGACAAATAAGTGTAATTCAATACGTAAGCACAATATAAACTTATGCTGTATAATATCCATGTGTAAAAATTAGACTGGAAAACAAAAAAATATATATTTCATGCGGCATTAATTTTGTTACTGGTTTTAATAAACACCTTCATCAGTCATACCCGAAATGTATTTACTTTGTATGGATTAACTCTGGTCCTTGAGATTTTTAACATAAAGGTCGGTTCCATCAGAACATTAGAACAATGAAAGAAAGATACCAAGGCCGATGGGACGGCCATATTATGATGGCAGGCTATTGCTTGAGATTAATAAGGGATTGTCCTGAACATAAACACAATAGAAAAGCTTACAAATAAAGTTTTTCTAATATATTTTTTTATGATTATTTGTTAATAGCATATGTATTAAGTTTTCTTTTCATTATTATATAGCCGCTTCTAAAATATATATTTAATATGTAATTGTATTTTTATTTCGACCTTTCAGTCGTATAGTTATAAAGTCTTATCTCATAAACTAGAGTCAATTTAACAAATTTGATATTTTTCTCGTATTCAGTATACTGAACTTACACAAAATTGATTTCAACTTACCTTGCCGCAAAATGACTGTTCCCCAGTGTTATTTGTATTAGTATACAATTTATATCCGAAACCCAGCCGTACCCGTAAAGTATCCATTATTTATTAAAGAAATCAGTGTTGTACCTAATAGACACTGCCCAAACCCACAACCAGAATTCACTCATACTTCATACTTTAAAACTTTAAATAAATTATAGCTTGTTTTAAGAGCATCACCTTCGCCATTTTGTTTAAGGTACAACATAACGCACGCTATCCATTTTGTTAGTTCTTTTTTACGTGAAAGAGCTTAAATGGAATACACCTTCTTGTAGCTATTAACTACACATAATTGGAAAATTTTATTACGATTGGATTTGATCTGTAATATAACGGCAGAGCAATTATAGCCTAACAATATTTTTATGGCCTATAACTTGGGGTTTGGCAATTCCCGTGAATATAAAATTTCTTATATTATACTTTCATTCAAAGTCGGTCAACGCTGATTATGTTGACCGATTTTGCACGGGAGAGTTTCTATCATGTTATTTTAACATAAAAAGTAATTTTAGAATATTCCTGACTGCCGTTCTTATAAATGATTTTGTCAGTCATTTTATAGGAGCTACACGGGCCTTTTTAAAAACAATCCATATTTTTTTGTCAACAAATTCATAGGAGCTACTCGAAATATAAAAATATGCCCGATATCCAATGATAGACTTGTAGAACCAAAAGCCAGCGTATCTAAAGAATGGCAGCGTAATGTTGGTATGATCTGAATATGAGATGAATCTCTGCATAACTTTCATAATATAGGCAGTATATAACTAATATACATATCGCACCCTTAATAAAACAGAGACTTATCTTAGTATTTTGGATTAAACAAATTTGAACTCTATTGCAAAGATTTAATACAAATATAATATTAGAATTTAACATATACAATTAGAGTTCAAATTGCCTTACTTTCAAATTTCGAGTTAAGTCGCTGTTTTATTAAGAGTGCGATATATCCACATTAAAAACAGACCAGAAATGGAAAATACGTTTTATGTAAAGCTTTTAAAGAGCTCGTTACGCATCTATATTACCTGTTCCTTTCCTTTTATCCAGTCTTTAATCCTTCTGACAATACTAACATCAATAACGACAATATGCCTGTTTGCAAAAAAAATTTAATGTTTAACAGACTCGGATGACAATCACCACTTGTTCAATTAATTCATTCTACATTAATATTGCTCCAAAAACGCAATGCCACAATTAACTTTATTCTAATTTAGCTTAAAAAATAGGCGCTGTGTCGGTAGGCGTCTATGTTCATCAGTGATATTGTCTCCAAATATAGAGCAATCTAGGCCAAACCTTGAAACACCTATTTTAGTACTGTCTCGTCTAACATTCTGTAATACCTTTTATTCCATTTCATACGATTTCTATATTAAAACTACAGTATTCATTGCAGAATGTTAATTAAAAGCACTGCCTTAAGCGCTTGCTAGCTTAATTGTTATTTTGTGTAAGTAAAAGTCCGACGAGTTATTTCTGAGACTCCGTTATAGCACCATCATTGGAGTACTATTGAGTCGGAAAGGCGGTAGTGATACCAATAGTATTGTAAGCATTCAATGGGTACCTGCATACTAGCAGGTAGACCGTATGCTAGTATATACCACCTACCCTACCTGATATTATAAAATTGTTTTTGTTTGTTTGTTACGCTATCACGCCTTAACAACTCGACCGATCATCATGAAATTTTGCATACACCTCGTCACGGGTACAGAAAAGGACATAGGGTATCTTTCACTCAGTGAAAATACTGTTACTAACATACATTTACGCGAGCGAAATCGCAGGCAAGAAAGAAACTATACCTATACAAAAGAAAGCCTCTAAGAAAGTAATATTGCTGATTGCAAGATTATCACGCCTTATGACCGTTTAATTTTATCCGAATAATATAAAGAACAGAAATAGTCTACATTAAAGCAAAGTTTAAAATAAACCTTTACCCACTTACTTTCGTATATGGTTAACGTCTACGTCGAGGTCTGATTCTGTAATTTAATCAATTTCAATTAACGATGGAATTCAATCAGCACACACTGCACTCTAATATCGTCGAAGTTTTATTATTTCAGTACTGAAACTTTCATATTCCAGTTTAACATCTGTTCATGCTCATTCATTACACGTCCCTCAGCATAATATGTTATGAAATGTTAATTTAACTGAATAATTTACTACTATTTTCTCTTATTACATTTCGTTTTGTCGAGGCGTTCCAAACTAATAATTTATGGCTGCTCTTAAATTTTTGGTAGGCAAAATAAGTTTATTTTAGGAGTTTCTTTGTATTACTCAGAATGTGATCTTGCATGTTTATTCCTAACCGTAATGACTACTTCTTCGTGATTGGCTAAAATACATACAATAACCTACCTCTATGTCCCGGATGGAAAGGAAAATGTTATTTTTCTAACAATCCTGACATATCTCTCTCATAACATTATTTATGCACGTTTATCCGCAGGGTAGGCACTCTTAGCCTGGCCCTTTTTCTTAATGTCACCGATCTGCCAGAGAATCTAGGTTAGGTTCTCGTTTTGACTGCTCATTCACTTGCTTTAAGTTTTTTTTTTTTTGTTTTATCATGGGTTAATGCATGACGCATACGCCTCCGCGGGGGCGGGCGGAGGGGTTATGTCGGACTCGCCGGGGTAAAAGAAAGATGGTAAAGATGTTAAAGTACCTCCCGGAATACCGACTAAACCTACCACGGTGTTCCTCGACAAAACCACTATCGACGGGGCCGCGCGAATCACTTTCGCATGCGGTCGCGACCCCGCCGAGGTTTCGGCCCGCCGTATGAAACGGCAGGCCACTACGCAAAGTACCTACCCAAAGGCACTTCTCACAATAATATCCCTACTGTCCCCCCTAGAGGGGAGACGGACTCGAAACAACAGAGGCGCGCGTGGGAACACGCACGCCGCCTCTCGGACCTGGTGCTGAACGGATGGCGGGCAGGCCCACAAAGCCCGCCACCCCCAGGTCAAACCTCAGGGTGGCTGGAGGTCGTCCCGCACCCTCCGGCGCCCGGCTTTGCGGTTGGGGAGAGGGTTCAAACGCTCCCTCTCCCGCTCCGCCGCCTCCTTGATGGAAATTACTTCCTCGCAGAAGGAGGCGACGGCGTTCCACGACCTCTCACTCCGGACCATAGACTGAACTACGGCCGGGAGCGAGAGGGCAACCAATCCGACTGCCGCGATCAACTCACGGCGCTGCGTTGCCCAGGCGGGGCAAACCGCCAAAGTGTGCAGCGCCGTGTCCTCAACTACGTCGCGGCAGTCGCCGCAGTGGTGACAACCGGGCGTCTCTTGCCGGCGTATACGACACAGGAACTGGCCAAAACAACCGTGGCCAGTCATTACCTGTGTCAGCCGGAAGGTGAGGGCGCCATGCCGCCTCTCCAGCCACTCCTCAAACACGGGACTTACCGCCACGATCGTGGCGTGCCCGGCACTGGGGTGCACAAGTCGCTCCTTCCAATTCGCCACTAGGACCTGGCGGAGCTCGGACCTCGCCGCCTCACTTGCTTTAAGTTGATCAATCTTTCGTCAACCATCGTGTATCTTATGTAAACTATTATCGTTGCATAGAAAAGGCGATAACAGCATGTGAATTCTGTACTTTTTATAAACTAGGACGTAAGTCCAAAATTAAAAATAAATAAATGTTTGCTATTCAAAGCCTATTGTTTTCAGTTATTATAAAGTTGGTACCTACTTGTATATACTTTGTTTATTTATCGCCGATACTTTGAGATGCAATCTAAAGTAGGGTACAGTATTATAATTGTAACGTCGGCTTTTACTGATTGTTATCCCTGATATATTAGTAGCCAGTAGTAATATTCCTATTAAAATAGTTATTCACTAAATGTTAATAATTGTTTATTCATCTAACCTTTTAGTTCTATTAATTGTATCATATTATATTAGGGTTTAACATAAAATTACTTACAAGATTGTGTTCACCATTATTTAATAAAACTCTATTGATATTTTCTAAAGATTACCCTATTTCTTTTCTGTACCCCTGATAAAGGAAATGTGAAATTTCATGATGATCGGTTGAGTAAGGCGTGAAAGCGTAATAAACAAACAAACTCACATTCGCATTTATAATATTAGTAAGGATTAAATAGATTCTTGCAATAAAACGATTTTACGCCGTTAATCTTTAACTGATTTTTTCGGTTATTATTTTACAATCATAACAGTTCACATCTTTGAATATAAGTGTTCTGTGGTTTACACTCACTCACTAACACCAAACGCTATGAACAAATTGCTTTCGAAATCTCGGAACTGGAAATGTTAAAGATAACCAAAAAGTGGTCCACTTAACATTTAATCAATTGTCACTATAATTGTTTTTAGTCTGTTTTACGGCGAACCCAGCAAGATCAGAATTTAAACAATAATTAGTTATGACATTTTACTGAATATATTATAGCTGTATCCTTAAAGTGTGCTTGTTGATCGGCCGCCGTTTTATTTTATATGTAAGGTTTATCTATCCTGGTTTGTATACGCCACGACTGAAGGAATAATTCAGTTTTAAGAATAGCTAGATATAACAGATGCATATATGTATATATTGATTTCTATAACTTCGTTAAATTGCAATTTTAGTGTAACGGAATGATAATTTAATAGAATATAGCTGTAAATCTTTGTACGTACTTTTATCCAGTCAAAGGTCATGTAAGCTTGCAAGATTATATGATTTTTACTCATAATTTAATAGATTTTGACATTTGCTATTTATCATATTGCCATATAGATAATAAATATAAAATATATTTTAGTATTTCATGTTAACTTACCTTTGGTAACTTACGGTAGCGCCCGGTTCTGCGGTTGGGGAGAGGGCTTAAACGCTCCCTCTCCCGCTCCGCCGCCTCCTTGATCGAAATGACTTCCTCACAAAAGGAGGCGACGGCGTTCCACGACCTCTCACTCTGGACTATAGACTGAACTACGGCCGGGAGCGAGAGGGCAACCAATCCGACTGCCGCGAACAACTCACGGCACTGCGATGCCCAGGCGGGGCAATCCGCCAAAGTGTGCAGCGCCGTGTCCACAACAACGTCGTGGCAATCGCCGCAGTGGTGACAACCGGGCGTCTCTTGCCGGCGTATATGACACAGGAACTGGCCAAAACAACCGTGGCCAGTCATTACCTGTGTCAGCCGGAAGGTGAGGGCGCCATGCCGCCTCTCCAGCCACTCCTCAAACACGGAACTTACCGCCACGATCGTGGCGTGCCCGATCGTTCAACTCGCTAATTGAAAGTTTTATTACCAATTACAAGTTTGTATGTGTGTCGTCGGTGTGGTCGATGTTATTCAATTATACCTGGCAATTATTTTAAATGTTTTTAGTCGGTTTGCTCGATATTTGTTTTGTGTTTACCTCAATTATATTTTAAAATAATTACATTCTCTACTAAAATAGCCATACAATTTTGGAGTTATTTGGCTTGATAAAGACGCACATCCTTGAGGTGATCATGAATTTGGGTAATCCTGAAGTGAATAGGATTTCTAGAACTCCTTAAGAAATCTATGTATAGCAAGACCAGCGATCTCTGGTCCCTGCGTTAGCAGTGCAGCGATTTCTCATTCTACAAGTGATACCATTGATGTTTCAAGAGTTTTTATAGGCCCAGATCCTATACCAAGTTAACCAGTAATTTTAGCTACTGTTAGTTTAATTTTGACATATTTTGTATGGAATATGTTTAATAATTAGCTGTACGTAGGTCAAACGACTCGTTTATTGATATCGGAACCAAGCAATAGACGCTTAGTATCAGACGACCACTGATATCATTTTCCTTAGTAAAACGAATTCAAAATATATGGTACCATCGATGTCATGAATGGAATCATATACCTACTATAATGATAATATGTCCCTTCGATATGCATTCACCACTTTGTTTCATAGGTACCAACAGACAATCTCGAAGCTTACAGTTTAATTTAAAATGTAATTCCATGTTATATTCCAATGCTTTTCCGTTACACAAGATGTGGTTATATTAATAATATAATATAATAATATTCTACCACATACACACAACACCATCTAGCCCAAACTAAGCAGAGCTTGTACTATAATAATAATAATAATAATAATCTATCACACACACTATGGGTTCTAGACAATGGATAAACATACATATATACTTTTTTTTTTGTAAATACATACATATTATACATAGAAACACCCAGACCAACACAAGCATCCATGTTCATGCACACAAATGTTGCGACCTTCGGGCGTGGCAGTCGGTTACACTAACCACTACGCCATCGAGGCCGATAAATATTGACTCATAGAAAACCTAATGTGTCCTTTCCTTTTAGTTCTGAACATATTATAAAGGTATACGTAACGTAACAACATTTAATGTCCCAATTTAGTGAATAGCAGTATAATATCCTTTGGGACAGATGACTAATTGAAGAGGAAAAGCTGGTGAACTGAAACGGTATAAAATTAAATGTACCGTAATGTACCTAAGATTCCAAACTTTAAAACTAAGTCATCCTTCTCACATTTAGTATTATAAATGATATTCTACTATTTTAATCCTATATGCCTATTCCTTCATTTTACAGTGGGCACATATACGTATATTACAAACTAAATTATCTCCTACAACCACGCCTTAATCCAAATAAAACTTTTCATACAGAGAAAAAGGGCTCCGGCAGCCTACATACTTACCTTTCCTCTCTCATTCCTTACACCTCTCTCTCATTCCTTTACCATAATTTGACCTTTTACTCCTTATGCCTGAGTTCAGCAATGCGCATGTAAAATACCCTTGCAATTGTAAGCGATTAAAGGCTACGATAACTGCTTACTATCAAGAGCCAGGCTTGTTTGTCACCCAAGAAGTATAAAATAAAATCTCCTGGAAATAATTAAAGTAAACGATATATGTAACTATCATTGCCATGTAAGCTAATGAGGTAATGGCTCGACAGTGAAGATTTATAGTGCCAGGCCCAACGACATTTTTTTTAAAGTGGGTGACTTTAAAAAAACTGTGCTCTCTAGGAATAATTCCTGTGTCGCGGACTTTACAAACATTCTAACAACAGACACAAAGAACGTTTGGAATCGAAATAACTATTTGTGGGTCACACATATTTTCCTGCCGTTTTTTTGGGGATCCAACCGACAACACTCGGTGCAGTGACAGTGGCGAAACGACCACATAAACCACAACGCCATTCATGCAGTCCAAGGTGTCTTTAGTTAAGTGATCATAGGTGTGATATCTACTCATTACTCTCCGACGACCGTGGCAGACGAGAAAATACAAATCGACTCATTTGTTGATTATCGCTAACGGAAAAATCTTTACAAAACTACTTAACGTTATTTGCTAACTTACTCAGAATGTCCAAACATTAGCTACATACAAAATAACACACACTAGGTTTTCCAACAATGTGACTGCAGTAAATGCGTCTTTATTTGTTCTTTAATTAAAAATAAAACATATTTGGCTCTATTGCTTTTTATTAATCCATGAAGATTACTTGACATTTTGCACCGGCTTTTTATCTGTACCATATCACAGCGGTATAATGGCTTATGAATAATCTAATAAATTCCAATAGCAATCAAAAGTATTTAATATTCGAAAAGTTTTCTATAACTCATACATCAGTTTTCTCAAAAGCTCGGAAAATATAAATATAGCGGGCTGGAAATTCAAATACATATCTTTTTAGTTTACAAGAAGCACTCGCGATGCGGGAAGTGGATTCTGTGACCGAGAAAAGCAAAGAAGCCGTGTAGGTTTATTTGGAGCCAAAAGTATGCTACTTCTGACATTGATAAAACGCTTAAAGCTTAGGAACCGCGTTTCTTGAACTACACACATCAAAAATGTCTAGGCATCAAGTACATTTTTAAGTATAAAAACCTATCAAATTAATATTTGCCAAATCTAGTCTTCCAGACTAGCTTTTTACTTTAATTCCTATGTTTAAGTTATTAAATAATCCGTATATTTTGTTAAAAATAAGAAAATTTATAATTTTTACAAATTGTGAA
Organism: Catocala fraxini; assembly: GCA_930367265.1. Taxonomy (NCBI): domain Eukaryota; kingdom Metazoa; phylum Arthropoda; class Insecta; order Lepidoptera; family Erebidae; genus Catocala; species Catocala fraxini. The sequence goes on from OV884032.1 coordinate 11,304,006, forward strand.
AAATTATCCTAAGTTAAAATGGAAAAATAGGCAAAAATGAGGATCTTTTATAATTTGTATTTTAAAGATTAAAAAATTAATTGTCTGTGTTTTCACCATTGACACGAATAACACAATCACAGCGATTTGGCATGCTTAAAATCAGTTCATCAAAATCACTGAGAAATGGCTGCCCATGTTCTTTATAACAAGTCAAAAAGTTGTTGTGGGGTATGTACGGCATCCATACTCAGCAGAGCTCTTCTTTGGAGTATATCCCGTGCGCGTTCAATTGGTTTGAAGTCTGGAGATTGAGCAGGCCACGACAGGACGTTGATACGAGCATCGGCAAGAGTATGTGTTACGACTCTAGCCATGTGTGGACGTGCATTGTCATGCATTAGTTACATTAGTTTCGCAAAGGGATGATCACGCCTGAAACAATCCTATACGCATAAATCTGAGCGTTGAGGTTGCCCCTGATCCAAGTGAGATCGGTTCTTCCACCGATCCAAATACCGGCCCAAACCATTATTGTTCCACCTTCATATGAATGAACTTCCTAACAAAATTTCAAACGTTCTTGACGTCCAGAAGTCCTCCAAATTCGAGTACGTCTTGTATCTGGTCTCACACCGAAACGAGATTCATCGGAAAAGCAAACACAACGCCTTCTTCCTCCCAATTTCTGTGTTCGCGAGCTCATTGCAAAAGGGACCCACGATTGCATGGTGCTATAGGTGGAACCCTTAGTGGCCTTCGGGAACGCAGACCCACTTCACGTAAACGATTTCGGATGGTTTGGTCGCTAAGCCTGAAGAGCTGTGGAACCTCGTGGCTAACATCATGGCGGTCAAGTTACGATTCCGTCGAGTAGTATTTTGGATGTACCGGTCCTGTCTGCAAGTGGTGATGCGAGATCGTTCTCGATGTCGCTCGGCCACGCTGCCCGTGATACGATAACTTGTTCAGAGACGACTTATAATGCTCTGTGTAGTTCTAAGAGCGACGGCCATAGAACGTTGCCTGGAACCAGCTTGCAACATTCCGACGGCTCTCATCATCTCTTCTCGTTTTAAATGACGTCTTCGCTCCACGTTGATGCAGTTTTTTGTCAGTTCCGATGCAGTTTGTAATGGTTTTATAAAAACGCTATTACACACTTTTAGCGAAATCCTGATTGACACCAGATTTTCAATATTTATCGAAATTTAAAGAAAATTATTTTTTCAAAGAGTAAAAATCACTAAAAAGAATCAATTACAATTAAAAAAAGTTAAAATTATAATCCTCAATTGCGGTGAGCCTCTAAAACGTATTTGATCCTTAGACTCTTTTGATGTGTGTATATGTTAAATAGGCTATATAAAGGAGCTGACGGACAATATGAAACTCAATTTGATAAATGAAAGGTTTAAATTCATTGGTTAATAACGTCACTGTTATTAACTACATAAAAATATTATCACACTGTACGTGTGTACGCCCTATTACCGCCTTGGTTGAGCAACGGTAATGCAAGCAAGTGCTGTGCATATGTTCTGGGGTTTGACGCCAATGTTTAAAACTGCTTGCGATAGTCGGCAACAGGCTCTCCTTTTATCACTTGAGATCTGAAGCTGTTGCTAGCTAAATGTGGGTGTAACATAATTTGGGCAATATAGGCGTCGGACTGACACATACCTTAATTTCTTGCCTAAATCTTTACGTCAGACGTAAGAATGGAAAATGGAAATACTGTCGCTCATATTTACGCTATTAAACCATAGTCTTATGTATATTTTACATATAAGCAATATATTCTACTTATTCATAATATACTTATAATTCGTATTTGGCCTTTTCCAGAATCTTCCCTACAATTTGATCTACCTTCCTGACATCTTTTATGATTGTGAGAATCTAGGTCAACGGAAAGTATTCTATACATGTAGGTTTTGAAAGTCAGGGAGCAAGTACGTGTGTGAAGGTGTATTTAAAGCATTTTATAAGGTTCTTTTTTTATTGCGGTTAGTTAGAAACTTGCGAAAGTTTATTGTGTCCTTGTAGTGCTCTTAGTTTTATCTTTACCTGCTCTTCTCTTAAATGTCCATGGCTTAAAGTTTGCTAGAAGAATCCCAATAATTTTAATTAAAACAGTAGCAAATCTTTTAATTATATTCTTTTACTTGGTTACTACTTTCTGTATAATGTTAACAAAAACGTTGGTTTAATTTATTACAGAATGCACTTAATCTGAGCTTAATATATTTTAGTTGTACCTAAAAAGAGACTGTTGATTAACAAACCAGAAAATGGTCTTTCAGATATTCTGTAGGTATTACATTAAGAGAAAAAGGGAAGCCTTATGTAGTTAATACACATCAATAATAGTAATCCCAATAAAATATTTGTGTTTAAGTCATGTCAATAGTGACAAGCAAACTTTTAGATCCCAAATCTGAAACTGTAACCATTAAACTACCTTCCAACTACAGTCAGAAATGCGTTATTGATTCAGAATTTAAGATTTCAGAGGTTTGCGGCTGAATAGGTACAGCAGAGGTTGATCAATCTTGGCGGTTAAGTAACGTCGTCGCGGTTTGGCCGGTATGTGCGACCGCTGTTTAAATATTGAGAGGTAGGCTACGCTCTATCGAACTGCGAGCCAGGCCTCTGAGGCTACGTTAAACCTTTCAACCGAGATTGGTTGTGACATTGTCTATGTTTTATGTCAGACTATGCAGGTGAAATACTAGGTTGTGAAAATTATTTAAAGGTTAAACTAGATATAAAAAGATATTTTATAATAACATTGATACAAAATTGATTCTGAAGAGACTTTACTGAGACAAACGTGACTTGAAATTATCTATTTCTAATTGAATTTGTTGCTAATCATTTACGTGAAAATACAATGTAATAAATTAATAGCAGCATTTGTCACAGCTATGTGACCAAAAACGCAGAAGACTGGTCATAATGTTTATATAATTATGTTAAAATAAGCATCAATATTAAATTCTGGGTGGACTTTTATTGTTATCCTCACACATTGCATAGGTACTGGCTTCCTGAAATTCGTTAAAAGGGCGGCATGATATCGAATTGCAGTGATACACCGGCATGCCCCATTGTAATCAACCCGGATTGTTATAGAACACCCAATTTTGGTTAGGTTTGCAACCGCAAACAGTGTAGAATAACTCACCATTATTAATTTACAAACAGAGAAGAGAGAGGCAGTCATGTGTAATGAAATAGTATGTATGTATGTATCTTATGTGGGGGCCAGTCAGTGCAGACCGGCGACACTTCGACCCAGTGGGATCTCTTGTGTCGACACTCTCCCAATAACGACTGCCATAGATGTTCATGGCAGCCGGAACCGACGGCTTAACGTGCTCTCCGAGGCACGGAGCAGGCGATAATTGTCAATCAATACGCACATAATTTCGAAAAGTCATATAACTTCCGAAAGTCAGCGTTGCGCGACGTGGGTTCGAACCCGAGACCCTCTGAGCTATCGCTGCTCTAATGAAATAGTGAGAAAAATTAAAATAAGTATTAAGTGCAGCCATAACCTATACCGCTCATATGTAGGAAATATGCGACAACGTTTAATTTTACATCGTCGAAACATTATCATATTGATTTTAGTAAATTGGTTTGATTTTCTTCTAATAAACATACAACTTCGCCACCTAATATACGTAGTAAAAGCCTAAGTCGAAAAACGGGTAAAACTTCTGTGTAGTTATATTATCTATATAATAGTACGTGAAGCATAAACTTTGTACCCCATTTTACGAAAATTGCGCGGACGGAGGAGTATGAAATTTGGCACAGTTAAAGTTTATATGGAGAAGGAGTGGCGAATCCTAATATTGTTATAAAATATGCATAAGAAATACATTAAATTAATGAAAAAACACTACACGCACACAACCATGCATTTGACACACGCAGTCGAATCGCGTTCGTAGTATTTCGACATTGTTCGTCTCATGTCGTACAATTCTTTGTAACTATGGTTACCTATTCCTTATTTATATGTAATAGAGAAAAACAGAAAACAAAGTAGCAAGCTTGGGAATTTTGGTCGAATTTTGACCACTAGGCGACCTCTAAGCCTATATATTAATACGTGAAGCAAAAACTTTGTAGGTACCCCTTTTTACGAAAATTGTTTTTTAATTAATCCGTCGGTTTGAAAGGGGTGAAAATCACGTTCAAAGGTTCTGTTACATAGATTCATAGATAGACACATTGATACATACATACCAAGCTAATAAAAGCATGTTAAAAAGGAAACAAAGTAGCAAGCTTAGGAATATCGTCAATGGAAGAGTATAGTTAAGTAAATAATAAACTTAAAATTTAAATCAATTATGGTCGAAGTTTGACCACTAGGCGACCGCTAGTAAATAATAATTGTATCAAACCAGCTTATAAACTGGCAGCTATTAAGGTACGTGCCTGTTTTCGATTTGACCCAGTGTGGGTTGGCAGACATCACATACTTTCGAAAACATTTTGGTATTCTCCTGGATATGCAGTTTACCTCACAATGCTTTTCCTGTCCATTAAAGCGAGCAATAATTAGGTACCTTTGAAATTAAACTGCTATGTACGAATTTTACGCGTTGTTTATTTGACACTTTATAGACCCCGTGACCATGGCTGCTGAAAAGCAACCGAAACGTCGGGGAAAGTGTAAAAATAAATTAAATCTAAATAGTTTTAATAATAATTTAATTAGCTTAAAAATTAGTAAAGTTTAATAGTAGTAGTAGTGTAACAATTTTCAAAATTTTGTAATAAAGTGTCAAATAAGCAACGCGATAAAATCCGTATATAGCAGTTTAATTTCTATGAATAATATTCGCGTAAATAGAAGACAATATTATGTAAATTAGGTACCTACTTAATACACAACTTCGAAAATTTTAGTGGTGGGTACCGAGCATGTATGTACTTAGTAAATCACTGGCCATAAAAATAGTAAATAGAAAACTGTATACACTTTAAGCATATTTAGCGCTCGAAGGATCTTTCGAGCGCTAAACAAGCTTAAAGTGTAAATAAGTATATGCGAGATTTGACATATTTAAAGTTTAGATGACGAAAGTGCGCAGAAATCTAACATTTATGAAATCAAAATATTATAGTATTTTAATGAATTACAGTTATATGTAATTATTTGCAAACGAAATGGCGAGTTACCGGTAGTATATCGATATATGTACCTAAAAGTTTCTCAATACTTCTCAATGCTACTTCGCTCTGGAAATTGTAACATTCTGTCAAGAACACATAAACTAGTAGAGCAAGCCCTTACCTTGATCAACGGCAGCAAACTATATAATGTTGTATGTGCACTACCTAAATACATTATCTCGACCAGATTAATTGATTCTGTGATCGTGCTGAGTGTGGCCGGATGGGGTAGCGGTTTAAATGGTCACTTTGACACTTACAATGAGCTCTGTGTTGTGAGTTTGATTCCACGCGGGATATAAACTTGTGTGAACTACAAATAATAGTTGTCTGAATATATTTGTTTGTGCGCATATTTGTCGATACTGAGGTCCCGGCTTAGATGTTCAGGTCAGGCAAGTATTAATAGGGTTTTCTGTTAATAAATTCATAATTGCAGCACGTATGCCGGCAATGTACCTAGTACAAGGTACTTGGCTCAACTCTTCACAACGCAGGACCTAAAAGACATGGCTGGCGTAATAAAAGTGTTCATCTCCTCTCTCTACGTCTTCGTGAGTTTACAAGCGCAAGCCTTTGTTATGTCCCACACCATCTTCATGATATCCATCATAAGCTTGTTCATTTAATAATGTTAACCATTAAAAAAGCTTAAAATTAAGCTAGATAATAAAAACTAAAACGCTAAAGGAAGTCTCGTGTTCTTGGTCCAGTGCGCGGTAAGTGCTATAAAGCGTAATCTCGCCTGAAGCCGTGCAAGCTGAAAGCTGAAACCCGTGCACCTAATGCACCATCCCACTTTAGTTCGAACTGCGGACGTATCTCTACTACCAACATAACAGTAACAGCGAGCACGCGCAGCGGAAAGTGAACTCACCCATTAACACGCCTCGAAGATAGTAAATGCCGAAATGAAAAAGTTATAGTTATAGTAGAATGTGACTGTACGGATGGCGCAGTGTTAGGTCATCTCGCCACTACCAGTGCGTTGAATGTTGTGAGTTTGAATTCTACCTGGGAAAGTTATAATAATAATAATAATAATAATATTGTTTATTTCTCTCAAAAAGGTAACTACATTGATACATATGTTACAGTAAGGTATAGCACGAACTAAAACCTTAGAGAGAGCTGGAGTTTGTACTAGGTATGAAACCTGTGTGACAAATCTCCAGGCTTTCGCCTTTAGTAATACAAAAATATGCAGCTAGAGATAGTAAAACGTGTCAGAAACAATATGTACTTCAAAGATACAAGAAAATGTAAAGCAATCGATAAGGTAAATTAGCAAAAAGTGCGGGGATGAGAGTGTATGTTTAAAGTGTGTGCGTCTGTGCGTCTGTGCGTCTGTGCGTCGTGCGTGCGTGCGTGCGTGTGCGTGTGCGTGTGCGTGTGCGCGTGCGCGTGCGCGTGCACGTGCGCGTGCGCGTGCGCGTGCGTGTGCGTGCGCGTGCGCGTGCGTGTGCGTGCGCGTGCGCGTGCGCGTGCGCGTGCGTGTGCGCGTGCGCGTGCGTGTGCGTGTGCGTGTGCGTGTGCGTGTGCGTTTGCGTGTGCGTGTGCGTGTGCGTGTGCGTGTGCGTATGCGTGTGCGTGTGCGTGTGCGTGTGCGTGTGCGTGTGTGTGTGTGTGTGAGCGTGTGTATGTGTATATGTGCATGTGAGTGTAAGCGTGTAAGCCTAATTATTTTAAAGTGCAAATAATGTTTTCAGTTTCATCATAATCTAAGTTATTTAACCAGTTATTTATTATTTTGTAATAATAAATAAAGTACATAATTCTTAAATTTTGAGTTGAAACCTGAAATCCTGGGCTTAACACTAGGCATGTTTAGGATGGGCGCGGCCTACCTGACCCTCCCTTACGGCAATGACTTATGTATCCCACAAGTCCCACATCTGGTTTATTAACTACAGTCAGTTCTAGATTGGTGGCAGTAAGTGTAGGCCTATTGTTAAAGCAGCAGAAGGCAACACCAATGCCAGCACCTAGTTGTCGAGTGAGTTCACCATCATCACGTTGATACGAGTGCTGGCTTGACCGTAACTTTACCCTTAAAAAATATTTTTCAATCTTGAGTATAACGTTACTCCGGTGGATCTTTTCTCACTTGTTGGCTAAGTCATGCCAGTGGCGGTCGCTTTTGGAGTTCCAGTCTAGGCAGCCGCAAAGGCGATACCTAATTGACTTTTTTAGCTATTCAGAACCGTAATACTCCCTACGGTTTAAGTGTTTGCCCTATTATCTCTATGTATATATATATATATAGCTTGTTTTATTATTCCACCTTGTTTCGCAAGACCTCGTCTATTATTTACAGATTGTACGAATCAGTATCAGCTATTCAGTGATTAAGTTCAATATTCGTAGATAAAATAAATTTAACAGTATGCCTACTACATGAACTGTATTCTTCATTGTTGCCAAATTCTTTAGACATAATTATTTTTCGCCATTCTCGATGCGTATCGAGTTGGAGTGAGACAAGCATAAACACGTACTTTACTAACACACACGTAAATTTATCCTTATTACCATCAATCCCTAGATAAAATTACGCAATGATACGTGGACACACAGCTATGGATGTAAAAGTTTCACTAGAGAGAGAAATTGCTTTAACCGGTCGTATACCGCCGGCTCGCATACCAGCCGGCAGATTTGTACCCGTCGTAGGCCGGTGGCTCGCATGCGAGCCACCAAATTGGCGCCAAAACGCCGCGCGCCGCCTTCGCTTTAGCTTAAGCTAACGTAAAACCAATTTGGTGGCTCGCATGCGAGCCACCGGCCTACGACGGGTACAAATCTGCCGGCTGGTATGCGAGCCGGCGGTATACGACCGGTTAATATGAAGCAAATACTAAACTAACAAGGGGCGCTGTGAGCGCTGCTACGCCATGATAGCCATTATGGTTGCGCGCAATAGCTACCCAAATCTTAACATTTTGTATTGAAAATCTTAGTTTACAAAGGAACTGCACCCAGTAGCTCTTGCGCTGAGCAAACTCGCAATAGCATCTACAATGATTATTCTGCCTTATTAATAATTGGTTAGAATAAATTATCAGTATCATAGACAATAATAAAGGACAACCCTAAATGTAATTTATCTTGACAATTGACAAGTGGTACCAACATAAACATATCACAATGTTGTGATTTGTGAATGCAAATGCAATACAAATTACAAAATAAGTTGAGTATTATTTATAACGCAAGCACAATTTTTAAAATATGGTTCGTAGGCAAAGAGAGCAAAGTACTACAGAAGATGAAATTGTTATAGGTAAATAGTATATTATAACCTTTATTTCGTTGACAGAACCAGTCTCAAGTTATACTTACAGAATGTTCACTTACAGATACTCCTCCGCCGAAAAAACATAAAAAGCACAAGCACAAGAAGCATAAAAAGAGGAAAATCGAAAATGAGTACGATAGTGAATCGTCTATCGACGTGTCGTATGAAGACGCGATGGACAAATCGTTTAAGATGAAGGTAAAGGGTCGAGATTTACCGGGGACTTCTGCCGCCGATCTGTTAAAAGCCCAGACCATGAAATCGTCCTCTGACTCCCGTAGATCTATACCTGGTTCATCCTCTAGTACTCCACCGAAAGCATCCTCGTCTAAGAAGAAGAAAAAGGGTCGCGAAAGTGGCACATCTAGTGAAGAAGAAAGATGGCTTGATGCAATCAAATCTGGAAAATTGGAAGAGGTAAGTAAGATAATGGAAAACACATCTTAAAACTCAGTTATCAAATCGATGCATTCACTAAATTATGTAACAAATATTTACATAATAAAATTATAACAAATATTTTCTATTCCCTTATGGATATATCCATGTACCAAATACATATTAGTACATCATAAACTTTCATGTGATATTTATAATGTTCTATATCAATAAATTTATTCCAAATAAGTTTTCAATATAACATAATTTTTAGGTTGATGAAGAACTTAAGAAAATAAAACCTAAAGATCCAAAAATGATGACAGCAAGACAGAGAGCTATGTATGAAAGAGGTACAGACAAAGAGACCAGTCCAGGAGGGGAAGTTCTTTTGGCATTACCATCAGGATACAAAGAGAAAGTCATGACAGAAGAGGCAATACAAAAAGCTGCACTGAAGTCTCAAAAAAGGAAACAATTAGCTGATGAAAAAAGGGAAAAGGATAAAAAGAAAACTATGGACAGACTTCTCAAAAAACAAGAATCAAAGAACTTAAAAAATACTCATAAGGGTAAAGCTGCAAGAAAATTAGAACCTATGATTGTTTACAAGAATAATAATAATGAAATATCCTTATCATTACCTCCTGGAATCCCATTCCCTATTGAGACACAAACACCTATTGAACCACCTAAACCAGTTATATGTGGGGTAGATGGATGCCTCAATATAAAAAAGTACAGTTGTTCAAAAACAGGAATTCCACTATGTAGTTTAGAATGTTATAAGAGAAATCTAATATCTATTGAATAAAAACTTATCTTTATTTTAGAAAGTTTGTTTACCCATCTATCCCTCTAATGTATATAATATGAAATCATCACTGCTGAAGTAATCTCATTAATTAGTAACCTGTAGCCTGAAACTAGACAATGGAGAGTTGTGTTCGGGTCCCAGGGACCCAGCTCAGGCAGGGGATTAATTTTAAAAATAAAAACAACTATATATTTTTTTTTGAGTTTCTTAACATTTTCTTATAACCACTGCTATGTATACATAATGAGATAGACCTAAATTAGCATATTATTTCTAAAAATACTTTTCTCAAAAGTGCTTTTGAGGAAAGTATTTTCATTCAGATATTGATTCGAACAATTAAAAGAAGCTGCTTTTGTATAAACGATACTGCTCTTAATCAAAAAGAACACCACAATGATTTCATGTGACAGCAAATAATGTCAGCCTATTTGTAAGATTCTCTCAAATCAAGATGGTGGTTACAAAAATAAGAAGTAGTAGTAGTCTTTTACTGGCTCTTTTTCTTCTTACCTTAAACTCTTCATTCCAGAAATCCTAGAATAATATACTCCACTGTACTTTCTTTATAAACTAATTAACTTTTGCCGAGGTCTGTCACAGTAAATATGTAGGAAGTAGTAAGTGTGACATGGCTAATATATCCAATATTAGGAAATAGGTCTCTCAAACATCCACTAATGTTTAATCAGTGAATTCTTCATTACACTAGAGTAGAAATAAAACAATGTAGGACAGCTAAACAGTGAGCATATTATAATATTCTGTAAGGATATAACAAGTTATAGGTAAGTGTCATAAATTTTACAATCATCACCATAATCAAGGACTTCTTTCAGTATGAAACCAGTCTTGAAAAGTGTATAGAAAGATCATGTTCTTATTTTGTACAATGACCAATTATTACTAGTTTAATATTCAATCAACTTTTTATTAGCCTCTACTTATATTCTCCATGCTTACAATATAAAACTACATTTTACATTATAAAATTACTGAATGTCTTTGCCATTGAATACTATATTTTTATTATTTCTGCAGAAATGTACTTAGGTCTCTAATCGTGCTACATATGTGTTGGACGCCGCGATAAGAAGTTGCATATCATTGCATGCTGGGAGAATAATTTCCTTCATTGCACTAAGTATTAAGATAATATGTTTTATGTGACCAAATTATTTTTATAGCTAGACTCCAAGTCTCAAGTTTGGCCCGCGCATGGTTAATCCGAAGTTCGATTTATGATATGCCGCGCTCTCTATGAAATTAGTGAACTATATAGTCAATATTCACTATCACATTATAATTATATTATTGTATAGTTACCTGATAAAAATGCATATAATTGCAGTATAGGAGAAAAACACATATTATTTCATCAGGCAAATATCATTAGTTGTAAAGTTACCAAAATCAAAGGTGTCGAATAAAAAAAATTGGTGTACTGAATATGTTACTCTTCATGACGTAATAAGTTGTCGCACATATTAAAAGCGTACCCATATTATTATGTAAAATTATCATTATACTCTAAGTCATTAAATATGCAGCTTCACATCTCGAACTACTCCATATTTATATTCATCATAGTAACACTCCAAAATTACAAGCTATGCCTTGCACCATACCCATCTTCTCATTACAAGTTCTGAATACATATAACAAAAAGTCTAATGGAACAATAAAATATCAGACTAGAGTGTATGTAATTATCTGAATCAGACCTTAATACTATTCCATATACTTTTTAAAATAGAAGTCATCACTTACAACTACAAGTTACGCAATGGTGCCAATTTCGTTTCACATCACAATAACTTATTGTATCTCTTTCTAACAAATAAACTTCGCAGTCATTTTTTTATATGTACTTATTAGAAAGTGATGTAAAAATTTCGAAATATCGGAATTGGCACCCAATCTGAACAAAATCATACACACCATCACATCTTATAGTAAAATTCCATAAACATGTGTAAGAGTTTGTCAAATAACTTATTTGTTGAAGTCTATTTTCTATACATTGAGTGGAAGACTCAGGGCAGGCCTTTGCCAAACACCTTCACAGGCTACGTATAAAATTGAGTATTGCCTGTATTTACAGTTAAACAAATCCAATTACATGGCAATTCTGTACAATTAAACTTTTAAGGCAGTGCAATGCAGTAATCTATCCATATAATTGCATATTTAAATTAACCATTTGCAATTACTAAATAATAATACATCATAATTTATTTAACCATATTTTTACTGAAGTTAGATTCCATATATAGAAAAATAGTTAGAAACATCAGAATTTCAACTAATACTTTTGTCCATATTGTGTATTGGCTTATCAGTAAGAAACATAAATGAAAAAATAGCAGGTTTGAACCACTAAATACTTTTCAGGCACAAGTTTCTAATACCTACAAGACAACACTGATTTGGCAAATCACTTGAGCTGTGTAAGTAGTGTGACAATAATAAGCGTAACTTTTACTTTTAATTAGAATTACGACATAGATGTACTGCAAAGCTTGTACACATTGTTTCACATAGAATATTAGAAAGTACATTACACTATTTACACTTGTATAAACATTATCATGCAACATTCATATATGTACATATTCATTGCAAACAATACCCATATGCTTGTCACAAAAGGCTGCCACTTATGCATATAAAAATGAATTGCACATTAGCATGTATAATATGCCTAAGTGTAGTCATATTAGACCAAAATTTTCACCAAGACATAAAATTGGATATTCTGGGTAGATTTACAACTGAACTTCACTGAAATGTTGACATGTTACACATACACCTTAGATCCTCTATAAATTTTACAATGCACAGATTGCTATCCATTGTCCTCCAGCTTTTAACACAGCTGGTTCACCAACACAGTGGGTACCTAGCATAAGATTTTACAATCTTAAATATTTATATAAAATCTATAAAGCAAATGGCATATTTTACACTACCATATAATTTCAGCATGGCCTTGTTTTTTGTTTTATAAATACTGTAGATATATCAAATATGTACACATGAATCAAATACTAAATGTCTACCATTGTTTTGTTGCAAATTTTCAACTAGTTTGAACTGAATTTGTGTGTTAAAGATATGTATTGTTTTACATTTTCACTATTTCGTTTTCATAATGCTACTTGATATTTTGACACATATTATACCTACTATACACATAACAGACACATAGTATTAGCAGAAAGTTGTCCATAGTATGTCATTTGCTTATCATAAATGCCTCACTCCATAACCATTCCTCCACATCCAAGAGAGCCATAGAAGAGAGGTCCACATGATGAATGATGAAGGTCACAGCTCAGTAAAGTCTACAGACTGAAGCAGGGCAGCCAGCAATTTGGCAAAAAATGGCTAGCTTTGTATCAGCCAGTCCATTTCGAGCTTCGAAGGCGCGCCAAGCCCAAATGTAACCGCTAAGAAGGATTATTTTGCTTGTTTGACCTTAATCGTGCCAAGCCACGCTCATCCTCCTCGTCACTGGTGGCAGAGAGCCCAGAGACTGCACCACGAGCAGACTGTGTGGCCTGTATTAAATCTTGATCTGGAGCATTTCTACTTTCGTACAATAAAATACTCAATGTCTCTTCATAGATTCTTGCTTCAGGAAACTCAACTTTTGTGTGTTTCTTATCTGTAGCATAAACAATTGATGTGCAACAAACTTCAGCACATTTTTTCCCATGACCAAAGAATGACCAGCAGCAGATTTCATTTGAGCCAATCACATCCTTTATAAATAGTACGCGCCCACTGAAGCGCAGTGAGAGCTTGTCAAACAATTCAATGTTCTTCAATAAATTGTCATCTGATGTACTTGTGTAGGAATATTTGTTGTTGTGCCGGTTTATCAAGAGTTTCACAACAGGCTGGAAAATAAATAACATTATTATAATATACATAACAATGAGACATCATACTACTAATGTGAAAGGTGTACCATGTTTTGCATTGAAAATTACTGTAAATGGATTATTATACAAAATATAATTCAGCTCAACTAATTAAGTCTATATTTATGTGGTAAGTGGTCATAGTGAATAATACATGAAGTGAATAAATAAGTAATAGAACCAAAATAAAACATGCCATCTTTACTGCAGACCCACCTTTGAAGTTGACATAATAAGCAACTGTTCCTCTTTATGCGAAGTAATCAGGGGTACCCGACAGATAGGAACTGCTTCACTTTCTTTCTTACCCAGGGCCTGGTGACAAGATTCAGTCAGTTCTTCTATCAAGAAATATTTAGCTTCAGCCAACAGTTCCATGATCTCACGATAATTATCGGGCAAAACTACAGTACCATCGCGAAGATAATTCAGTATAGTGCCAAAATGTTTACCACATCGGTCAATCAATATCCAACCTATAATAGAAAAACAACAGACAGTTAATATATTTTTACTAAAGTACTGTAACATACGACAATACAATTTATTTATAGGTACTAGATAAAAGTATCGGCGCACATACCGTCGGAATCTGTCAGTACTTCCATTCTGCCACTGAACATTGTTCTCAGCATGTTATCACTCTTGGTTAGAGTACCGATTGTTGTATAAAACAGAGTACCGCCCACATTCAATTTCACATACTGCGACGGATTCCCTTTTATCAAAGTTTTGTGATCGCCCGACATTTTAGCAAGCAATTCTACTGTACTGATGGTGGTGAACAACAATTATATCGATAATGACGCTCCGCTACACAGAAATCGAAAAAACTACTTTATTAATTTACATTAATGGCAATTTCCTTTAATTCACTACATGTTAAATATTCAGGATAGATTACTTGAAATTCAATAGACACACACACAAAATAATCCCTTACTCAGTGTTCTCAACTATCAAAATATAAAATCGGTCGAGTTGATGATCGAGAACAAGACCTTTTAAATTAATAATTAATTGGTGTAAAATCGGTAGAAAAATCTTCAGTCCAATAAACAAAAATTACTTATATATCGTATTATATTCTACCCACCTAATAGTCTTTTAACTGAGATGATCTATTAATAGCTTAAATGGCTATAGCTTAGATAGCTTAGAGTAATAATTAAACTGGAGACGCCATTAATGAAATTTGCCGCGAGCACTTTAGTATTTGTATGCATTTGAACGAAGAAAATGTCTTTATTTATCGTTGCACAAGAAGACGCTCCGAGGAATATGTATTTTGTATTCTCTAATGATACTCGAAGATAATATTCCAACATGCGGGGCGCTAGTGTTACGCGCAATCGCATTATTTACTGTAACGCAGCACATGTACAATACTATAGCATAGCGCGTACGCGCAGTAATTGAAAGGTAATAAATGAATTTCCATTTCACATAATGGTATAGAGGAGTGTCTTTGAGAAATCTTAAGTTGAAATTCAATAGTCAAGAGGAAAGTCGTCAAAAGCGTGTCCTTTCCAATACTTGAGAGGTTAAACCGTATAATATATGATAATAGTACTCATTATATAAGAAGTGAAAAAGAAATTTATTTAACAATAAAAATAAATAAGTAACTAAAACATTATTCGGAGTAAGTAAATTGCTGCCTTGTTGGTCTCGTGACATCAGTATACGCTTATATTTACGTATGATGGCTAGGTCCCGGGTTTGATTCCGAGATCAAGCAATGTTGTCGAGTTTTCTAATAGTATATTTTCAGAAGCAATCAATCCAAAGCCAATCCGCCCGGTAAATGGCAAGAGTCTAGTCCCTTATTATATGGGTTCTAAAACATACCACCCACCTGTCTCTTTGTGCATAGACAGGCGGATGTAATACAGATATAGGTATTGCACCCATCTATCCCTTCGGCCATAGGGAGGCGTCTATTTAAACAGTAAATAAAATACTTATGTACCTTGTGAATAATAAATATGTATGTGAAGTCAGTTAACACTAAAGAGGTTGAACAATTCGTTATTCACGTAGACCAGGGTTTCTCAAAGTGGGGTACGTGAACCCCTAAGGTTCGCCATTTGACGGTAGGGGGTTCGCGACAAGATTTACGTAATGGTGGCTTGATGACTGGCAGGCACGTGCGGCACCAAGGAATATACTACTCTCTACCGAGAGAAGAAAGCCAACTGCCATCCAAACAGAAGCGACACATGTGTATACTACAGCGCCACTGCATTTCCGCAGTGAACTAACTGAATAAAACGTGGTAAATTCAAATAGGTGTTGCTGTTCCAGAAAGTTATAACACCTGGGACATATAAGGGTAACTCTCACTCGCAAATAATATATTATAGAGTAAGAGTTTCCTTTATATCTCCACTCTTATTTTAGATATTATGGAATGGAATAAAACAACTATTATACACAAAAAAATTTACATACCTTTTTATTTTATCATTTCTTTTGCAAAGATTTTGCTCTTTCATCTGCAAATTCTCTATTTTTAAGAGTCACATATCTTTTAATCACTATGTAAAAAACAGAATTCTTGATGTGATTAATATTTAGAACACGGTGCTCTTCACAATGATAAAACTAAAATCAACTTGAGAAAGTAGCTGCATAACTCTTTCTTGAATATTTTCCGTCCAAGACTCTTCAACCAAATATTTATTTAAAAATGCTGCACATGTCTCCACACAATGCACATAGTTTTTATGAACATAGTTCAAGCTACTACTTAAATTGTCATATTATCTGAAAATTGTGAACAAGTCTATAGGTTCATATTTCACATGTCACATCACTTAAAAATGATTTATGCAAGTGTCACATTTACTACTATTAAATTTTTTAATTTGAACCCACTCACATAAGCACATGCTTGAGCTTCAGGAGTTGCTCGATCTACTGCTTTGGTCGCATCAGCTAGCTAGCATAAAATCCAGTTTGAGTACTGAGCAACATGAGTCATTATTAGAAATGTCCGTAGATGAAACTCTCCAAGCTGATTTAAAAGGGATGTCTCTGATAGATTTTTGGGCTGCTAGACAGGAAGAGTATCCCGAACTCTCACGCAAAGCAGTAAATTTCCTTTTACCCTTTGCTACAACATACTTATATGGGAGTGGGTTTTCACATGTGGTTATGATATAAACGAAATACAGAAATCGACTTGATACCGAGTTAGAATTAAGGTTAAAATTGTCCAAAATTATTCCTAAAATTGACTCAATTTGCGACAAGAAACAAGCCCCCCCATCAAATTAATATTAAAAAGATATTTCTTTTGGCTCTGTATTTGTTACCTTTTATTGAAATAAAACCCCTTAAATTTCATAAACAGTCAATTTAAAAAAAAAAATTGGGTTGGGGGGATTTAATTAGTTAGTTAAGGGGTTCGCTGTCATCTGGAAGCTTTAATAGGGGTTCGTGAAGCTAAAAGTTTGAGAACTCCTGACGTAGACCAAGTGGTCTATGTATCCCTGTCTTGTAATTACCTGTAAAATATTTAACTATGTAGGTGCTAGAGCTATATTTAAAAAATATATGTTTTCTGGATCTTCTGTTCTCAAATGCTTTAGCCGAGAATTTAGATTACATGGTCTGGGATAGATAGTATTATTTAAATAAATGGATTCGAAAAAGCCAGGCGTTACTTTAAAAATGTAAAACTGATTTGTAACATAATGATGCATCTGTGTTCAAAAAGTCTTCTGTAACTGTTCATAAATATAGAGTCGTTTCTCCATATTTCGTACAAGACTAGCTACTGGTGTGATGACTTCTTATTAAACTAGGAGGTATTTAGACCGATTCAAAATAAACACTATTTTTACACTTCTGTTATAGACTCCTTGAAATTATTTTGCAAATGTATAACTAAGTCACAAAAAAAATATTTACGAGTAAAGGAGTTGGGCATTCTTTATGTGATTGATCATTACTTCAAGAATTATGAATTTCTATTTCTTCTGGGTTTACATTAACTGACGTGTGAGTTCTTTTACAACTCCCAAAGATTTGAGCATCTTCCAAAGTTTCTGGGAGCTTGGCATTTCGTGTTTCGGGTAGAAAATAAGTTGATAGAATGCCGCCTAATATTGTAGTAACAGTTAATATTACACTCGGGTAGCGAACATCAACTCGACGTTTCTGAAAATAATTAATTATACATTGTTAGGTTGACAATGAATTACTTTTAATGCAATTTATTGCGGCATATTTTGTTTAGAACATTTTATCTGCAGTTTGAGGAAATCGCGAATTGCCCTCGTTATGATTTAGGATCGTCGAGATTAATAAAGATAAAAAATGTAAAAAAAAACTTCTACCGATAAATCGAAGTTAAAGTAGTTCAAGCACACTTAGGATGCGTTACTCTAAAATAAAATAATATGATGTAATGTTAAACCTATATTTGTAAGTGACATTTCGCAACAGAAAACCTAATAGCAGTTTTCAACCTGGTCTGGTGCATGAGGTCTCAAGGCTCGTTTCCGAGGTCGGACAAACTGTTATTAGGGTTTATTATTTCTTGTCAAGAAATGCTTAATAGCAATACGAATAACACAATAGGCTTGCCTTCTATGAATTCGAACCTAAAAACATCACATTAAAATGCGAGGAGAATACACCTCTGCATACCTTTTTGGGTATACAGACTATAAATTTATTGTATTTTACGATATTCAGCGGTCTTCAAAACTTACCAAATATAAAATGTAAGGTGCTATTGCTGATGCTCCACCAGACACCACATTACCCAATGACATCCCTGATTGTCGAAGACATGTGGGATAAAGTTCCATGTTAAATAAATTTATAATATAGTATGAAACTGTTATTGAACATCTATTTATTACCACCAAAATCATACTCAACCATTCGTTTTTAATCCAGACCGCGTCGCCTGGAATTAAAACATTCAAGCATGAAATACATTTTTTTTTTTTAATGTGTTGTTCTGTATTTTGTTAGATGTACACTTACTAATTTCATGACAGCCAC
Source organism: Catocala fraxini (assembly GCA_930367265.1). NCBI lineage: Eukaryota > Metazoa > Arthropoda > Insecta > Lepidoptera > Erebidae > Catocala > Catocala fraxini. The sequence goes on from OV884032.1 coordinate 11,322,628, forward strand.
CTATAACCCAAATTAAAGATGTTAATAAGAATGAAACGATTCCTGTGTATCTTCGTCCGATACGATCTGCGAGCCACGCAGCTATAAAATATCCTGGTATTTCTGCTAAAGATTGCCATGCAAAGTCTAAAAATGGGTTTCCATCAGATTTTTCTCCAGAACTTATTATTACTATTGTGTAGTTAACGGAAACGCTAAACCTATAATTAAAAACAAATATACACACATAACTATTATTTTAAAAAAGAAGATGAAATATAAATATAGGTCGATGTACTACTTATATACAAGAATTACTAGCAATTTGAGTTAAGAGAGCTAAGCTTATGTACGTCTTATAGAAATGGATTTATATCGGTAGTGGAATAGATATGATTCAAACTAACCTTTTGAGTTATCGCTGGTATATAACCAATGAAACTACAAAGATTAAAGGATGTTGAATGAAGTTAAAGATACTGTTTGCAATAAATTATTACCATATAAATAACTGTAATGTCGTATTTAGAGCCATTCGCCATCCCGAAAATAAAGCAATGGCACCTAATATTTCAGCTTTACTATTTTTGACCGGATTTGTTGTTAGTACTTCTGTCTCAGTATCTGGACTTAATTTAGACTTATTTATTTTTGCTATATGTCGGAGACTTCGTAAAGCTGCTTTAGACTTTCCATTTATCCAAAGCCACTGAGGAGATTCTATTAACTTCCTGGAAGCAAATGAACAATCATCAGATGATATAATTTTGTCCCAATTCATCAACCTTAATTTTTTTTTTATAGGAATTATATTACCAAGAAAACAGCAGATGCGGCAGTTGTAAGACTGTTGTAATAATCAAAAAGGATTTCCAATTTCTTAACCACCAAAACAAAAAAGGGAGTAGAAACATTCCGAAACTCGTTGCAACCAGTCGTAACTTTGCGAGCGTAGATCGTCTTTTTGCTGAAGATATTTCCAATGATATAATAGTTGCACTTTGGGGTGCAGACCATGATGGAAAAGAAGCTATTATACATCCAATTGCAAATAATATAAACGATGAACTTGCTATTATACTTAGAAATCTACCAAGTACTAGTAAAGCTAATGATATGTTATAGGTAAGTTTTCGACCATACCTGAAAATAAGGCAAAATAAAAAAAATACTTTAACGCATTTTTATAACTAATGTTTTAAATTAAAACTAACTTTATACGTAGCAGTGTAGGGTTAAAAGCAAGATATATTCAAAATAAACTTACATATCGCCGAACCATCCAAAAAACATGGATCCAACAAGCTCACCGATTTTGCTGTATGCAAAAATGTTTGCAACGTATATTTCTTTATCACATACCCAATTATTATCTGAAGCAACTGTAGTTTCAAACCAAGTAGTATCGTAATCATAATAGTCGCATGCTGAAATCAAAATATGTTAGGTATTTATTTGTAAAGCAAATTTTTAAGTAAATTAGAAATAACTATCTTTTCTGATTACCTTTAGTCTCGTTGTTCTCCTGGTTGGCGTAAATTACACAATCGCTATATTTTTCTGATCCAGCACTTGTCACTCTAAATACAAAGACATTAAGACATGCATAATATTAACTATATATATTATAAATAACAATTACAAGGTTTCATTAAGTCAGCTTACATCGGGATGTATCTAGCTTTCCAATCAATTTTGCTAATATGTTCGGGCTTTTCAGGTAGTTTGCATGTATGTGGAGTAACTGTAAGCGCTAATATTATATTATAATACGCCATTGCCCATAAACTTGCAAAAACTACGTTGTAAATAATATCAAACTTTTTTTGATATTTGCCTTCATTTCCAACTTCTAAGAGAACACGATCATAGCCAGAATCCATGATTACTTAAATTAAATAAAAATATAATTTTGTCAAACGGATTTGTAGCTCTTATAGGACCTAATAAATGTTATTGATATTTACTTCCAGTGGTTATCTATCGTGGCCTGTTAGCTTTTCTTATCAACTTTCTTATCTTTATTGTCACAAACTTAAGTAAAATATCAGTATTACCATTAATATTATACAAACACTTATAAAATAAGAGTCATCTAGTGTTCAAGAAACGTGGACATAATTTGCTCATAAGTCTTTATGTGGGCCAGGGTAACGGAAAATACTTTACTCACCCCAGTATACAAAAAAGGCTGCAATTAAAATGTTAATATAAATTGTCATGCATTATAATAATAGGCCCTCAGGAATGTTAAGATCTTAAAACTATGACATACTAAAATGCTGCATCATAAACCCTGGTGCCCCAGTGCAATATAATTATTAATTACTAATTACTACTTTATTATAATAGTTGTAACAACCTTCTTCTAAGTACCTAAGACTGCCATGTCAAGTATCGAGTTATAGCATAAATCTTTATAAATAGAAACAAGCGCAAGACACTGGTTCTCACGGCATAAAAATGAAAATATGGAAGTTATAAGATTATTAGGTATAAGATTATTATGACGGAAAATTTTCAATTTAGGTGGCGTACCACGAATTGACTCCAATAATCGTAATTAGGAATGCCGTGATGCCGAGGCATTAGATGGAACATATCCATATCAAATGATTTTAATTAAATCAGATAAACAATCAGCCTGTTGTATGTTACTGTATTGCCCACATTGTGCCAGATTATTCGGTGTTGCGTCTTTCACATCCAGTTTAAATCAAGCAGATTTTTTAGATTGTCAGCCCACCTGGGTTAGTAATAAATTATAAGAAATAGTAATTTATTTCAAAACAATCAAATGCAACGTTTTTATTGCATTTTGTGGTACATATAACCAATATTTTTATGCCACCCCTTTTATCCCCTTACAGCATAGATTTTTTAATTGTGACGAATAAAATATGTTATACTTTGTCCACCCAGAAGCCCAAATAAAATCTAAAACAGAATCTATGCCAAGTATTTTGGAAATATTGCCCATAATCTATAAATGCCAGATATGTCATTATATGCAGTTGTGGTGAAATTATCAAGTTTGCCAAATATGTCATTGTATGCAGTTGTGGTTAAAAAAAACCATATCACAATAATAAATATTCTTATGCTGAATAAAGAGGATGGGATTGAAATAAAGAGAATGCGTATAATATAATATAATGTTTGATTAGGAACGGGTTTTTGTAGGTACAATTTGTTCATCTACTGCAAGGTATTCTTCTTTGGGTACCTTGAGAAGTCGTTCTCTGACTCGGGATAGAAAAGGTCTTATCTTTTGCAGCTTGTCATATAGAAGGTTTCCATGCTGAAGAATACACGAATTGTCAAGTTTCTCAAACCTGGTATAGGATATCGTCTTTTTAATAGAGTCGAAACCTATACCAGTCTTCCAATAATGTCGAGAAGTCAGATATTGAACGACAGACATATAAATTAAAATGCTTACAAATTGTCGCATTTCCAATTCTGAAATATTAGCTTCTTTGCCATTTTGATTTGCACAACGATACGATTCATTGGTAATATACGTAAACATTTCAGGTGTAAAAGAATATCCAAATATTTCTGTTGGTGTTTTCGATCGTTTTAGTTCTTCTGCAAGGCCGACATCTCCCAGGAATGCGTAATTGACTTCGTTATATTGACGCTGATCTTTTCCTCATATATAAGTCTTTTTTCCTTCCCTCCTCCCTCGACTTGTTGAAGGCTGGGTGCCTTGACCTTCGATTTGATCATCTGATTGTGAAATTTTGTCACTATCTTCATCGGTTTCGGACAAATATAACGGATCTTTATTCAGATGCACTGCACGTACCCATCTTCATCAGACAGCTCTTTGTCTTCACTACCATATGGAATGTCGATTACATGGACATGCGCTCGTTTTCTCCTCGCCATTATTGTACATTAACTGTTAGAAAAAAGCAAGCGTAAGAGGCAAGATAGAAGATAAATAAATTCATTATTTTATTTTATATACACTATTGCATATAATCCCAAATATGGCCCGACCACTTTTTTGACCATTCTGCATACAATGCCATATCTGGCCACTAACTTTAGCGCCAAAAATATTTTCAATCATTCGTGCGGATGTCGTTATTTTATACTCAGTAGCTTCTCAAATGATGACTTTTGTGTGCAAAAACGTTATCCTAGCTATTTATTGGAAAAAACTAAGCAAAAACAGCTTGAAAACTGTTCGTACTTACCCGTCGAGAGCCGTTAAGAAACAAACTGACAACTTTTTTACACTAGAGCTGGACACGGCATTTTGCTTTGCAAACGTTAAAACATGTTACCGGTTATCAATTCTAGTGTTACTAGAGGATAAAAAACCTGCCAAATTTAAATGAGATGGGAATACTTTCGATGCCAGATTATAATATGGCATATCATGCGGTAAGAGGATAGATGCCTACTCCAATAATAATTTGTGCAAGCTGATAAAGGCTGTGCGATGAATAAATAATTTGTTGAATTATGTGACTACAAGAGCGATGACCGAATTATATAAAGTGACTTAATATTTTAATTATTTTACTTACTTAGTGTAGCTTATACAAACCAGGCGTAGAAATCATTCGTTACCGACCCTGTTACAAAGAAGTAGCTAGTGCAAGGAAGAATAATTCACGGAGTATTTTTCGTATTTTAGTTTCTATATGAGCTTTATTTTTGAGATAATTATATTATTTCGAAATTATAAAAAATCAAGATGACCAATATAAAAAATATTCTGTAGTCGCATAGTAGTAAGTACTTTTAGAGACTGGCAACTCCATTCTCGGCGGTTGATTGACTCTGGTTAGCTTGCCGCCTGCGCGATTTTTAGGAGGTTTTCGCGCCTCAATTATTTATTTTATATAATTATATGTCGTGTTAAGAACATTCCAATATGGGTGCCTATTTATCTGAGCCCGTTACAGAAAAAGTGTCGAGCGATGAAGCTAACAATAAACTTGAGTGCGGCGCCAGCTCCATGCAGGGATGGCGTGTCAATCAAGAGGTACTATATTGTTTCGTTCAATAATGCATATTTCAGTATTTTGGAAAAGACGCTGAGAAGCATTCTCAACTTGCAATATTACCACCACTCATGCTTAGTGAGTAGTGCCTAGCTTCAACGATAAGTCGCGCAATATTTTTGGTTAACACTACTGTATGCATTTCTAGGCCTAGCAACTAATATGTGGACTCTGTCCATGTCCTATGCGCGAACTTTAGTTTTGTGTTGGCGTTTATGTTGCAATTAAACATAAATACTCTCTTAATTGTGAGCTGTTAATGCGTGAATAGTAATTGTAACTGTAGTTTTCATTGTAGCTATATAGAAAGCTTAGTATAACCAAACATTTTCTATGCTAATACAGTTACATCCGGTTTTAGAAGTGTGTAAACACGTTGTATACAAAACTGTTTGTTTTGTACTACATATTAATTGTTTCCTTTAGGATGCACACAACACTATTCTAGAGTATGATGAGAACACATCAATGTTTGCTGTATATGATGGACATGGAGGTGCTGAAGTGGCCACATACTGTTCACAAAATTTGCCAAATTTTATTAAAAACACAGAAGCATACAAGACTGGTGACCTGACAAAAGCATTAGAAGACGCTTTCCTTGGATTTGATGGCTCAATTGCCACAAAAGAAGTTATGGATATTCTGAAAGAATTGGCTGGTAAGAGAACATCTATTATTTTCGCTCTTTTGCTAAATAATGTATCAAAAGAATAAATCATTATATACAATACAGAGCATGTTAATATATTTGTTAACAATTTTATAACTATACACAACTACTTATACTACAATATACAAAACATATTTTTCAAAATCTTTGTGGATAAGCACATGCTAATAATTTATCTAGAAATGGTATAATAATTCCAACTATCAACAACACTTACATAAATATTTCTTCTGTTATTTATTTACCTATTGAGTTAGAGGTCATTATAAGAAGTGGTGTACTTATTACCTTTTGATTCTAACTTTAATATGGATATCAATTACTATTTGCCATCATTTGTGTACTATGGTTACAGGATCCTATTTCAATTACTATTTGTTGGAGAAAGTGTAACTCATGTTTATTGCTTTGATTTACCACTCACAGACATAGCATATTATGGTAGAGGTCAAATGTCTGCGTGCCTCATAATTTCCTTGACAGTATTTATCAGTTTATCTGTGTATATTGCTGTATAATATGTATCATGATGTGGTATTGCTTTTGTAAGTCAAGTCTCAGCATCACACTAAGAAATTTCAGAATTAGATACTGAAATTATTAACTGTGAAGCTGAACTTGAAAGGTAATTCCACCTCTCAAACACATCTTATGGTGCCATGTCTATTGGTAATGATTAAGACCTTGAGGGTATCAACCATAAAAGCAGTGGTCACTTATCAATAATAGTGCTGAGATCAGTACCATTTTTCTCTCTGTAATAAGAAAAATGCCCACTCTTGGTAATCCTAGTGTACTGTAAATCTTTCAAATTTGAGGCCTGTAAAAAGCTTTGGTCTTATTTTATTTAATGTTAGCATGGCATATGATGTGCAGCAGTTGATTTAGATGTGATCTTAGTGAGAAATATTTATTTAAAATATAATATTTGAATATGCAAAAGGACGCCTTGATGGAGTGGTGGTTTAAATAGTTGTCTCAACACTGCCACTGCACTGAGTGTTATGGGTTCAGTCCACACACTTTCAATAGCATAAATATGCCAAATATTTGTATGCTCTTACTTTGCACTACTATTTTGATTGTAAATAGTGTGTATCGAAGCTTTTCACATTTAATTGTTATATTTGTTTTTCTGTGTCTGTGTTTATTTTTTCATATAACTTCTGTTTTTTTATTTAGGTTTCTGTCTTTTGTTCTTGAAAAAGAATATTAAATAACAGTTTAAATTTTTTAATGTGTGAAATATTTTAGGTGAAATTAATCCACCAGGTCCCAGCGACAATGAAGAGGAATCTGAAGATGAAAATGTAAGCAACTTATATCAGGAAGCAAGACTTCCATTACAGGTAAATTATACATTTTTTACAACGCAGGAGGGTGATATAAGCAGGAAAGGTCAAAAAACTGGTTAACTTTTTAAAAACTTTGTCTATTTGATTGGTGATTTAGTATTTTAATCAATGTACTATTCATTGTACTAGTCATTGCTGGAATGCCAGATATAATGGAGAACCAATCGTGTCTGGCAGCCGGGGGGTGCTGCATTTCAAGAGGAAAATACATCAGAGAACCGATTCTACAACAATATTGAAATGTTTGCATTCTCCACATAATAATATGCCTTTTCTTATAAATCCTAATTTGGAGATATTAAAATAAGTAAGAATTATACTAACGGGAATTAATTCACTGAAAATGGTACTTAAGTGAACTAATAGTAGTTTTCTTTTTCAAACTCCCATGATATGAAAATCATATGTACTGTCTTCATAGACAGTACACACATGGCGTTGTCTGGACCCCAATCATTGTTGAGGTAGAGAATGTTATTGTGTTTAATTGGTTTTTGGCTAAAAGATAAACAAACTAATGAAATAGAATACATTTTAATACTCTTAGATAAACAAATAAAAAAACCTTTTACACAACCTAATAGTTAAACTGTGAGATATATCTTAATATAATCAGTATTCATGAGATCCTGGTTGGTTAAAGTCAGCACAGTTTTAAACTAAAATATCCACGTTCTAAGCATCACAACTAATATTCCTGTCGCTTTCCGAATACATTGTTATAAATTTTTTTGGAGGCTCGTTTGGCGTTTCTTACAGTAGGTCATATATTATGCGATGACGAGAATTTTTCGAAATCCGTGGTCTTTACGGTTGGTATTGTGCCACTCATACGATAAGCCAATTTTAATTAAAAACACCTGTTGATAATACTTTAAAATTATAAAAACAGTCAAAAAATGTAAATGTGGTTATATTATATTGCATTTTACAAAAACATACTACTAACGCTTTAGATTACGTCCCAGACTACGGGTTAGTGAGACCCTGAAGCACTTTGGAAACGTCTGTCTGCTGCGCCCGCGACTTGTCAAGGGCAATGTTGCAACTCCAGCTACTTAAAGAATCAGAGCAAGAGCGCGACTATTTGAACAGTTACAGAGATTTTTGTTTTGCTGTGATTTATTAAAATAGATCACAGCAAAACGGTTAAATAGATTAAACCATTGCTGTCATTACCAAGACATATACTGCTCATTTAATATATGGATATTGCCTATTTTATCTGCACTTAGATTTTATGGTTGTTTATGCAGTTATTGGAAAGACTTTCGATCAGGCCATGTACTATCGGTTTATTGAATCGAAATAGGCGTTACTTGGCGGCAGTCCATTGTAATAAAATTATTGGGAAGAGAGGAACCCTCCACACACCCTCGGATTGCCCAACCCAACTATTGCAATAGAAAAATGGAAACGAATGCTTATTCGTTGCCAAACGCTCCTGAACATGCCTAGCGCTAAGGCGAAACATACACAGTGTCGACACATATTTTGTGCTCGAAGCGGAATACTGCAAGTTGTAGTACGCCAGGGTTCCACGTCGTGATTGTCTCTATTCAGAGGAGTATGGTATTGTCAACCGTTTTCTATTGCAATAAGTTAGGGTGGGCAATCCGACGGTGCGTGGAAGATTCCTCTCTTCCCAATAATTCTATCACGATCGGTTTTTTTTTAGATAACTCTTAATAGTAGCACAGTCTTGTAATGAAATTGACAGAACCTAAAACATGATTTGCTCACCTACTTCTTTGGGTATAGTTTAGGTATAAGTATAGGATAGGAATGTCTATAAAACAAATATTTGTAGGTTTTCTTATTACTTGTTACAGGAGGTCCTGGCTAAATATGAGAACAAACTGACCACTCTTCACCGGAACAGACTTGGTGATTCAGCTACACCAATGTCGCCATGTCTTCGTGCCAAAAAAAATACAGAAGAAGCAGCCACTGCTGCTGGTTGCTCAGGTAAACAAAAGCTCTTATATTAATTAATGCATAATGTCTAGTTGTATTGTAATGTACTCCTGCTTTTTTGTTTAAAAATTACTAGCAAATTAGCGTTAAAAGTTTAATGCTTGCCCTAACGACACTTAAGAGACACAGAAAAAAGTAATTCGTTATTTAGCACACTTATTTCACGTCGGTATCGTTGAAATTAATTCGAATTAAATCTTCGATCTCTCGATTGTAAGCACGATGCCTTTACCATTAGGCAATAACTGCATCAATTAAATAAAATGATATCACTTAATAAAAAAAATGTAAAGGTGATGCAAACAAAGGGGGTGTTTGCTATGACAAAACGATTTTATTATATTATTTAAACATTTATTAATTTGTATAATGCTTACATAATAATTACGGTATGTAAGTTCTATTCTTACATGTATATACAAAATTAATGTGATACGTTTTCTGAACTTTCCTTATTGTTTGAATTAAAATCAGATGCGTCATTCATATTAATCAGTTAATTACGTTACGTTACGTTGGGGTAACTCCCGTTTAAAGAGCAAATTGATTTCTGTATCAGATTTTCTATTTCTCAACATTGCTATAATCAATTATCCTTCTGAGTTCATTTTAAGCGGATGACAAACATTAAATGAACAGAACAGAGTCACGTCTTAAAAATGTGGCTTTTTTGGCTAGTATTATTACATTCCCATCACTAAGTTTCCTGATTTTGAGTAGATATATGGGCCATATTATATCACACTAACATTATTAAAAGTATGACGAGATATGGACACTACAACGTAATATACATAGCATATAAATGTATGTATCTTCGTATAGAGTGCATGGTTATCTTTATACACTAGACTTGAAATCGAGTACCTATAGAATAAAATTTCTAGAGTAGTTTTTACTGCATGCTGCTATATCCAAAAAGCGTAAGATGTACTCAGACTACAAATGCGCGATCATATCTAAAAAGGCTGATAAACCCAAATAAGTCTAAAACAATTGTTAACAACATCTCAAAATTCGTAGATCTTCATCTCCTTAGCCTTTATTATTCCCAAGTCACTTGAGGTCGGCTTTTCTGGTCTAACTGGATTTGACTGGATATCCGTTTTTACACAGAGCGGCTGCCACCGCAACCCGAAGCTAACGATACCCTAAGGCCAGACCAGTGTCAGGATATTATAGGGCACTGACTTCCCAATAACGACTGCCATAGATGTTTCTGTTATGACTGGCAGCCGAGATCGACGGCTTAACGTGCTCTCCGAGGCACGAAGCAGGCGATAATTGTCAATAAAATACGCACATAATTTCGAAAAGTCATATAACGTCCGAAAGTCAGAGGTGCGGGACGTGGGTTCGAACCCAAGACCCTCTGCATTGCAGTCTGTTGGTCTCCCCACTGAGCTATCGCTGCTCACAATTCGTAGATAAACGAAATGTATTTATTTATGATAAACTTACAGCTTACAGATAATAGAGGTGTTAAAACAAATTCTTCTCTATAAAAACTGTGCAAAGTAACCTTTTATTAAAACTTTGACAAAAGATATTTGGATAATTTTGTAATAGATTTAAATGAAACAAAGACATTGGTATTTTATCCATTTTAGCTATATATGTACCTATGTATATTAATCCTTGAAACGCCCTATAGAAATTCTCGATTATTCGAATTATTTAAATCAAAGAAGTGCCTAAAATTATAAACATATATTTTTTCATTTCTGTATAGTAAACAAGCCTCTCGAATCAAGGAGCTTGTGACGTAAGCTCTGTTTAAGTATAGGCGTGCAAGGGAGAAAACGATATAAGCACTACGCCAACGCTTTTATAAGCCAAATTTAAATAAAAATTACGTGCTCCCTCATTTTGCAACCAATTTTACTGCTCTTTGCACTAAAGCTCTCTTTGGGAATATATTTATTCTTTCTACTAAAGCTATATAGATAAAGAAATAAATAGAAATAAAGCTAAGGTAGAATAGCACCCTCACGCGAGCTCTGAAATCTCTTTATGATGATTCCAGAGCTTGTGTTAGGATAAATGGGACCTACACAGAATGGTTTAGCATCGTCACCTTGGCTGTTTAACCCATACATGGACAATTGTTTAAAAGATTTAAAAGATTGTGAATGTGGATTAAGAATGAATAAGTTACTTGTCAAATGTCTTCTTTATGCCGATGACCAAGTAATACTTGCGTCATCAGCAGAAGAGTTGCAGGCGATGGTAACTATTATGCATGGTGCTGTTGAGAGTAAAGGAATGAAAATAAATGTAAGCAAGACGAAAGTAATGGTATTTGAAAAGGAAGAGTGCGTGACGATGTGTAATATTATGATTGATGGAGAAAAAGTGGAGCAAGTGAAAAAGTTTGTATATTTGGGTACGTTGTTTACAAGGGATGGTAAACATGAGGGAGATATTGAAAGGAGAACGATTGCGGGAAACAAAGTGAATAGAGCTCTACGCGCTTTTATGACAAGTCGAAATGTTTCCGAAAAGGCACGTTTGGCTGTTCATAGAGGACTATTAGTGCCCACACTTATGTATGGAAGTGATAGTTGGGTATGGCAAAAGAAGCATGAGAGCAGAATAAATGCTGTAGAAATGAGAGCGCTGAGAAATATATGTGGTGTGACTCTGAAAGATAGAATAAGGAATAGTGTGATTAGAGAGAGATGCGGCATGAAAGTGGATATAGTGAAAATAATAGAAAAGGGTATGTTAAGCTGGTTTGGGCATGTAGAAAGAATGGTCGAGGAAAGACTGACTAAGAAAGTTTATAAGGTTAGTGTGAATGGAACAGTCGCAAGAGGAAGACCTAGGCGAACGTTTCTTGATCAGATCGGAGGAGTTCTGGACAAAGGCCAGGTTAAGAGCACCTTGAACCGACGGGCGTGTATGAGGAATGTGATGAAACTGAATGAAGCCAGAGAAGTGTGGTAGGATCGTAGCAAATGGAAATTCGTTGTCTCTGCCTACCCCTCTGGGAAATAGGCGTGAATCTATGTATATATGTATGTACTAAAGCTATCGTTTGAAATCTTTTTACTAATGCAACTACTCTACTATCAACCTTATGTGTACAAAAGAAAACTAATTGTTGTTTGTCTTAATTAGTTCTGGTATATAGAATATTAGACATGAAGATTATTTGCATGTGTCATTTGTGTCTGTGTGTTTTATTTTGTGTTAGCCTTACTTTACGAAAACCATTGATTAGTGTCCATTGGCAAAAAAAGTTTATTGGTGTAGAATAATTGGCATGTGTGTTTATTTTTTCGACCAATAGTCGACAGCGCAGCCAAAAACAATACAAAACATTGTCTGGCCCCGCGGAGCCGAGCGTTGACCAAAAGATTAATAAAAACATTTGGTCAATAAAAAAAAACTCAATCACTGCATGATGCGACTGCATGATTTATAGATATGCCTGTAGTGTGGCTTATAGCTTTATATTTCACGATTAGGTGCCGGTGCATCAAGTTCCAGTTCTGGTTTCACATTTGCAGCTGGCTCCAGCTCCGAACAGCCGACAGACGAAGCTTCATCCAGCAAGAATGGCTTGTCTTCTAAGGAAGATGGCGGCAATGCAGAGGAAGATACTGGCGGTGTTTCGTCCACAAATTCAAATGAAGAGGACAAGGATGTGAATGGAGAAGTAAGTTTCCTTATATTTATTTTTCAGTAGATTCTATTTCATTACAAATTCCTCTTTTTTGTAAGGTAATAAAAATAAGCACTTTGGATAACTTTAAAAAAACTTATCATAACAGCACCATCGTAACTTGCAATTAAGCCTATGACTTTAAGGGCTTGTCCTTCCACCTCCAAATAGATTTATCTATAAGATAAAAATCTCGCCATCTCTCTTCTTTAACCTAACAAGAGTGAGACAGCATGTGATTTATCTTTCGGATAACTTTTACTTGTAAGTTTTAGGACTGGCCGTAAGTCGTGTGCGTTAAAGTAGTTTTTGAAATGACAAGATTAAATAGTTGACCGCTCGTCTTGTAAACCACGTGCTTCAAGCGAGCATTCCGCTCGCCCAATTTATTCATGGCGGTGCCGTGATGTTGCTGGAGCAGTGCAGTTATGATGAGTGATGACCTTAAGCGGCTTTTAGTTAGTACTAGTTGGGATTGGGATTAATCAGGCTTGAATAAGGATCCCGACGAGCTCTAATACCTGTTTTAATATATTATGTCAACTTCTCCAGGTGTCGACCAGCGAGCCAGATGAGAAACCAAAGGAACCAACTGCCATGGACGTCGAGAAGGCAAACTCCACAGCTCCAGACAGCTCTGAAGACAACTGCCTTCAGCCAGAGCAAAGTGAAAATGCTAAGACCTCTGTGGCCCCAGCTGCTGGCAATGGAGCCACTTCTGATGTCTGCAATGGAGAGGTCACAGATTCAAAGCAAGTTGATGGCGAAGAAAGCAATATCACGTCCTCCAATGGTTCTGCCACCCCCATCAAAGGAAAAGCCAAAGGTATTAAGCACAGAATATACAATGTCTAACATGAAGGTAGTTCCATACCACAAAAAAAAAAGGTAAAAATAAAGGTGTAATACAATTTGGCAAAATTACACAGCACTGCGTTACGCAGTGCTGATTGTATTTCGCCACTGGTACAAATACTACTGGTATATTATTATTAGAAATTACTTATAAAAAGGTTTGTTGGCACGCATAGTTTATCAATTAATTAATTAATATAAGACTGGCTGTACCAACAACTTTTTGTATTGTTACGAAAATTAATAAACAGTAGATTTCATTCAAATAATCCTAATATTCTGATTTTGGTAGAACAGTCATGCATTGCTGTTGTTACAATGGAGCTTATACAAAAAGCTAAATATTTTTTTTATTCATTTCCTACTGTAGTCTATTTATTGTTCTACAATAAATAGACTATAGTTATACTATATACATCATCAAAGGAGTAGTATTCTTACTTCTAACCCCCATCAGCTAAGCAGATATGTTTTTGTCGGCATTACCATGGGTGGGTTTTGAATCCATGATTCTCGATCGTAAGTCTAATGCATTATTATCGATTGGGCTACTGCCGCTTTCTCTTTCACGTTTATTCAAGCGTAAGTCTATTTGTGTTTGTATTCATGTTCCATCAGTTGTCTAGAAAATGTATGTGTATAATTACAGACAAGTCGGCAGCAGTATCCAGTTCAGATGCGAAGCCGCGCGATAGACCGAAAGACGCCAAGATCAGGCGCGCCGCCGCCGCCGTCTATGAGTCGCTGCTGCGACAAGCTGCCGAGGAAGACGACGACGAAAGTGACTCCAATGACGAGACGTTTGAAGGAGGCGAGATCAACTCGTCGGATGAAGAAAATGTTAATGGTGTTGAGGAGTCTTCCAATGATGGTTAGTTGCTGACATGTTTTGCTTGCCTTGGTTTTTTTTGTTTGTAAGACTATGAAAAATTCTTTTTCGCGAAGTATTTTATAAACATTCAAACAATGGACACATAATATAACACCCAGTCTATGAAAACTTGTGTGATTCACAAATAATTGTTTCTAGCCTGGGTGTTCTTTGTGTCAAACCCACAACACTCGGTGCAAAGGCAGTGGCGAGACAACCATTTAAACCAGTATGCCATTAATGTAGGCAAAGTAATCCTGCAAAATGGTAAGTCTAAATATTATATTAACTGGTGCTTATTCTAGGAGATGGTGAGGAAGAAGAGGAGGAAGATTACGAGGCCGAATCGAGTGACGAAGACGGTGAAGAAGATATCTCTATGACTGAGGAGCCTGGTAATGACAGTGGCTGCACAGCTGTTGTGGCACTGCTCAGGGGTAAGTGATCCTACTGCTTGTGATATCTCATGTTTTAACACTAAATTCCCTCTCATTGTTAAGACTGCGCGGAGCGTAAGACAGATATGACAGAGCTCGTGCGGCGCATATTCAAATCGGCGCGCGGCCGCCATAATAAAATTGTATGGAGGATTTGAAGTGCTTTTTTGATAAATATATATCTTTATTGTCAACTAATAACGTAAATATTTGGGACGTACAAATTGTAATATAACTAATTATGTATACTACTGTAAAATAGGATAGATTTCTACTGTTATAATCTAAAATCACGAAACACGTTTTTGCATTTTACGTGCAAATTTACGTAGTTTTGTAGACGAAAATATTAATAATTTTAAGTTTTTTACACGGAGTAATTGTAAACACATTCATTGTTATGGTAAATGTATATTTGATATTTGTATTAAACAAAAAGTGTTGATTTTATTCACTTAACTGTGACTGTATGTTTTGCTCATTTCGCTCAGCGCAGTCTTAATCATTAATGTAATGGTAATTAAATTTTTTTCTTGACAGATAATGAGCTATATGTAGCAAATGCCGGAGATTCGCGTTGTATCATTAGCAGAGAAGGAAAAGCCATAGACATGTCAATAGACCACAAACCGGAGGATGCTCCTGAACTCGAAAGGATCACGAAGGCTGGCGGAAAAGTCTCCAACGATGGCCGCATCAACGGTGGTCTCAATCTATCCCGTGCTATTGGTGATCATTCGTACAAGCAAAATAAAGACATGGGCCCTAAAGAACAGATGATAACAGCATTTCCTGACGTCAAAACTTTAACAATTGATCCCGAGAAGGATCAATTCATGGTGCTCGCGTGCGACGGTATATGGAACTTTATGTCTAGTCAAGATGTTTGCGACTTTATATTGCCAAGGTTGGCTGAAGGACGAGACAGACTGTCTCAGATTTGTGAGGAGGTATGTGTCATCGTTTTTTTTATATTTTAACGATATCTTTAGTAGGGTATCACTTGATACTCCACTAAAGATATTGTCTAAAGATATATTTAGTTGGATATATAAATTATATTTACAGATGTTTGACCACTGCTTAGCTCCAAGCACGATGGGCGACGGAACTGGATGTGACAATATGACAGCTATTATTGTGCGATTTAAAGATGGCGTTGTTAGCGAGGTAGGGCAGGCCAACACAAATAACGCAGAGGGATCGAAAAAGCGTGTCGCTGAGGAGGAGCCTAGCCAAGAGGAACAACAAGAAACGAAAAGGCAAAAGGTCGATGATCCCCTCTCAAGTTCAGTAGTGACTTCGAGTGTCTAGACTACTAATAATATAGACAAAGTGTTCAAGCCACACATAGTATTGTGAAATGTATGGTGGAGACTGTAATTTAAATTATGATTATTAGACAGGATGTCACATAAGGATATTCACATCGAGCATATACTACTTATTAATTGGTAATAATTTATTGTTTGTAATGAGCAATATCTTGCTACAAAAATCTCCCTCGATTGTTTTACACTTTTGAATATTTCGAACTATGTTGTGTCGGTGTTGCCTTATTCGGGTTTTAAGCGACCCAGTGTTTATTACTCGCCAGTGTCCTTAGGAATAGTTATTTTGGAAGAACTCAATTACTAGACAAGTAGAGGTACAGACAAAAGATAGCAATTAATTATGCATGCACATAGTCTCGTCGGCGTAGAGAAGACAACGGCATTGGACGCGATGGAATGTTTTTGACGCGTCAAATATCGCGACATTAAGTAATTCAAGCATTTACACTAAATGGTAGTTGGTTGCGATAATGTGTATTGATGTCAACTTACTACAATATACATATAGTACAGCAACATTTCAGATAATTTTAGACTTGAGGATAATATTGTTGGCGCATTCAGTGATGCAATTTAGATGGAAAGTAGTGGGTACACTGTATATGAGGGAGACGATTAATTGATAAATTCAAGAACTGATTGTTGACGATAGCGATTAGTTAGTAAGCTAAGCTGTAAGTGTAAGTTACAGAATTTAATATCTATGATCTAGTTATTTTGAATCCCACTCTAAATATTACAGAGTAAATATTATTTCTTATTTTTGTTGCTTTGACTGGCATTTTTGTTTCACTTTATATTATAATGAGACTCAATTTAGATTTCGGTTGTATTTAATTAGTAATTATGTAATGATTATAAATAAAACTTGGCGATTAATGTAAGTAGAATAGCTTACGTTACGTTGGCGCCGGATTATTTAACAAACTGAAATCATTCATTTATGACACTGTAATAACGATGTGATTAATATGTGAAATGTCGGCTCGTGAAATCTCAAATATTGACTCTTTGTTTTCAGTTTAGTCAAAAAGAGCCCTAATTGAATTATGTAATTTTGGTGTTTGGTATGTAAAATTATGACATTGGCATGTTCCTACATAAAATTAAATGTTATAAAATGTTGGAATCAAGGGAATAATTAATATTTCAATTATTTATCTGTGTTACTCTGTAGTAATAAGTAGTTATATTTTTGTAATCACAGGTATTGTAATATAAACTTATTCATACTTAGTTTTGTGATTAAGTTACATATTCCAAATTATGATCTATTTAGCAGGATTTAATATGAAACAATACGCAACAATTATAAATAACCCCGTAATAATGACTTTTTACAGTTTGACTATAATAGGAGCTGTGTTCATTTCATGTGTGTTTCAGTGAAAATTACATTTTTACCGACTGCTAAATAGTTTTATTTCATTGTAATACATATAACATTTTATAATAAATATATTTCTTTAACCAATGCCTTAAGATATTGAACAGATATATTGATATAACAAATTATAAAATTTTATAATATTTTTTTTTTTTTACCGATTCGTTAAGGTTGTGAACGGATATATTGTTATAACAAATATAGCATTGTAGTAGTACGTGATATGATGATTATCCGTTTCCTAAGCTTATCGTATTTGGGTCAGGTATTCGATTGTTTCCATTTGCGTTGCTTCCAGTATTTGCAGAGCGTCATATTCACTATCCAGTTGTTCCAGTATCATAGTTTTGTCATTTATTTCGGACTGAAAATAAAAGATAACATTACTTTGTTATGGTATTTACTAAAGCAGCGTAGCGGGTAGGTTAGTACCAGTTACCGGGTACTCCACTTATACTCAATAAAAATTTACACACAGGCATCGCCAATACAGTGCTGCATAACCTACTGTCCGCTTTGCTCAGTACTGCATCAGTAGCTTTTAACCACCAGTTTTATTATGTTAGTCATAAGTCTTACAAAATTATGGAGCAATGTTTCCCAAAAAATTCTACCTACGTAAAGAAACAAGGGTCTGTAATATAATACTTTCATTATATTGTCTTCTGTTTACGCGAATACTATTCATTGAAATTGAACTACTATATACGGATTTTAGCGCGTTGTTTATTTGACACTTTATTACATAATTTTGAAAACTGTTACACTACTTTTACTTTTAAACTTTACTAATTTTTCTCCCCGTGGGAGTTTCCCCGTGACCATGGCTGCTGAAAAGCAACCGAAACGTCGGATAAAGTGTAAAATGAAATTAAAATTATATTTTAATAATAATTTAATTAGCTTAAAAATTAGTAAAATTTAAAAGTAAAAGGAGTGTAACAGTTTTCAAAATTATGTAATAAAGTGTCAAATAAACAACGCGATAAAATCCGTATATAGTAGTTTAATTTCAATAATACTTTCAATAACTCAGCGCAATCCTATGTTTTACTAGAAATACTGGAATGTTTACTTTGTATTATTGCTATGAGGTAAACTAGCACCAATGTACAGTAGACCGCTTGGAATAACAAATATTCTTATTAGTCGCGCAACATTTGTACTGTAACTGAGTTCGAGAGAGAGTGGGGTAAAATTTGTGTAGAGTTTTGTGTAGGTATTATAGACTCATATGACATTAAAAGTTTGTCAGTAATATTTGATACCATATTTATAGACAAGTAATAACATTATTTTGTAAGAGATAGATAGATTAATAGTAAGCATGGCTATGCCTGAATTGAGTGCCTGCTTTTCACTTTAGAGACATAATACCTTTGATATAAGTAAGTACATCAAACAGGTGTGAATAGGACATTCATTTTACAACTGTACTTTGGTGTAGGTACAACAACGTTATAACAATAATAATATTTGATCACATACACACAACAACATCTAGCCCAAACTAAGCAGAGCTTGTAAAAAACCTTTATACGTATATTTATCCACTGTTTAGTACCTATGGGTACTAGACAGTGGATAAACATACGTATAAAGGTTTTGTTTTTTTGTAAATACATATTTATACATAGAAACACCTAGAATCAAGACAAAAATCCATGTTCATGCCCACAAATGTTTGACTTGTGCGTGAATCGAAACCGCGACCTCAGGCGTGGCAGTCGGTTACACTAACTACTACGCCATCAAGGCCAACATGGCCGTTCTGGAACTCCACTAGTCTAGGACTAATCTAAATAGCGTACTTCTAGTCATTCCACTTGAGCTTTTCATCGCAACATAGAGGAGAGGACGTGAGGTAATAACGAGACAACTTCTGCTTCACGATTTCTGTCCAATTTTGTGGGTACCACACCTGCAATTTTGCTTGTTCAGCCTCTCTTTCCTTAGAAATAGATTTCAAGTGGTTCATAGAACCTATGGCTGCCATTTTCTTCTTCTCTACATTGTCACCGAGATCTTTCAACACCTTCAATAAGTTATTGATGATTTTACCAAAATCTTGAATTTCTGTAATATAATTGAAAAAAGTAAGTGGACATAAGACTCAGCAAGCAGCAGACAATATAGAAGAAAGTGAACGGTAATACGTGATATTGTACCTAATTGTGGGTAATTGAACAAACGTCTGGTTATGATAATGCATAATGTAGCTAACAGAATAACATTTTTCGGCAAGCCAAAGGTTAAGAATTGTAAATAATTCCGAATTCGAGAAACTAGGTAGGTATTATTACGGTTAACTCAAGAAATTCTTAGCAGCAGCACATCATAGTCTTAAAAAGTGTCCACCAGTAGGCCAGTACGGACCAGTCGGTAATTGCCACGCCACATTAAAACCTAAGCTTAACTATATTTTATTGCTTACAACAGAATTTTTATACAGTGATATAGGCGTTAAGACTATCCCACCCATTGCACTTGAATGTGGACCCACTCCAAACAAGCACGAGCTATTGCTTAGCTGAAGTAATTTCAAACCCAAATTGGTAATTTGGTCAATCTTTCACGGAAGAACGACATAAACATACCTAATGTTTAATTTTAAGTTTAATATCACTGAATTTGACATAATTTAAGTACTAGATCTGAATTATGTAAATGTCTGACTTATTATTAAAATTAATAAATTAGATATAATCTATTTATTACTAACTTGTTTCATAGTCCTTGCATGTTTCTTTAAGGTCTTCAGTTTCCTTCAGGACGTGCGTCTCTATAACTCTAATTTTATTAATATCATCGTAGTATAAATGGACCTTTTGTAATTCTTCTGCCATTCTTATTTAGATTATAAATAGACGCTCATGCAAGAAGAAATAGTCTAGGAGTAAAAATTTTGGAGTTTGGTTTTCTCGCTGTTTTACTGTTATTCTCGTTGCCTAGCAATATGGAATAGATACAAACCTTTGCACTTTTTATCAGTATTGCCACCCATGTTATTAATAAGTGGCATATAAGCATGGAAGGTTGGTACTTTGTTAATGGCATGACATGGAATTAGTGAGTGTGAATGTGTCAGAATGACTGGTTGGATGGTTAGTATTCTTTACAGACTTTGAATCTACCTGTTTTAAATTCTGTACTTAGGTACAAAATACAGATTACAAATCATTGGCTTAATACATACTGCATACTTAGTACGTATGTACTACATAGTTTTTGTATATATGCCTGGGCGGTCACGAACTGGGACCTTAGTAACAAATTTGAATGCAGGAAAGTTTATATCTATAGAGGGCATAATTATGTTGAACCGATGGCAGTAACGTATATAGTGTCTTATCTATGGCAGTAACTGCAAATTTACGTCAGTGAAATAGGCTGGCATCTAAGTACCTACTGTTGTTAAACACACGATCACCTAGTTGACAAGTCTGACAAATCAAGATAGTGCACGCACAGAGTGTTTATACTATACTCTGTCCCAATAGAATTAATATTTTGTGTAAAGAATCGTTTCATGCCTAATTAAATATAAAGCCATTTAGAAAATTCCAACTCTCTTAATAAAGTAGTTAATGACTACAATAAGCCGTATGAAAGTCCTTCTTTTGATAAATATCCATAAATTTATTTTACAGAAAATATTTTATGATAAATGTCACTGAAAGTTGTTTACCTTTTTCTCAAATTCTATTGGGATAAACTATACTCTGTCCGTGTAAAGGTATGAAACTACTTCTGACCCGGGACGTCACGTCACGACAAAGTAAATAAAAACGATTTTCATTTATGGCAATTAAGTGGTTAACGCGCGCTTGCTGTCTCAGGACGCGTATGCGGAAACCGGTTTTGTTCGACTTGTTATCGCGCGGCTAGTTGTAGTTCTGAGAATTATTGTGTTTTATGCCTATCGAGAATAGATAGCGACATGCATTCGACTTACGATGATCGGGACAGCAATGTAAACATCTCATCGTGTGCGCAGGCAGCGGAATTGAGCCTTGGGAATGACTTATTAGTGGAGAACGTAGATAATACATATGAGCGAGTAGCGGTGCGACCAGAGAAGAGATGTCGGGAGGTAGATGCAGAGGAGGTATGGAAGGAGGTGGGCAGAAGAACTAAAATTTTAGCGCGCAGTCTTAATTCAAATGAGGCGGTAAGAACTCCAGCAGAACAAGTTGAAATGAAATCCTTAAATCCGGAAAGGAAAAATTGCCGAAACAAATAGGGTTGGCATGTATACTTAAAAGTGAAAACATATTAAATATCACAAAGATAAAATATAATATCAACGATCATAAAGTTGTTTTGCAGTTGAGCGATGAAGAAAGTGCAGAAAAGTTGATTAACTGTAAACAATTTTTAGACAAAGGCTATAAATCCCAAAATACGTTTGAAGTTGGTGTATCATACGGGGTTATAAGGGATATTAACCGCGATTTAAGTGAAGACCAGATACAAAAAGTGTTAGAGAGAGAAATACTTATGTTGAGCGTTAAAAAATTGAAACGTAGTTTTGATGAAAATGAAAATGAAAAATTTATTTCGCAATATATATGGTTTACATTAATTAGGTGGTAAATAATAATATTAAGGTTCTTTGCACATTTCGCACTTGTAAGACATGCGAAAATTTACATAATAAGTATTACAACTAAATTAAATATATTTTAGAGAAATTACTATGATTATACAATTATTTTGACTATAATACGAATATCATAAATTTATATGGAGGCAATGTGATTAGTAGTTATAAGGGAAATATAGCGGTCAGTTCGAAGACAGCGGATGTGTAAGGCTCTGTTTCAAGGGACCCTCCTTACCTACACGTGTATACACCTATGGTATGCGTATTGCAGTGGAACCTTTCATCTTTCCCGTCACGCAGTGCTCGAGATGCTAGAAGTATGGGCATACATACAAAACCTGCTCGCATCGGGATAACATTTGTCCTAAATGCGGTAAGACACATGCTAATTGTGCCGTCACATCCTTTAGATGCGTCAACTGTAAGGGCAAACACATGGCACTATCCTAGACTTCCCCATATATATAATATAATATAATAATATTCTATCACATATATATGTATATATAAAAGAAAAATAATTCGCGAGTTAATGGCGGAGTACAATTGTACATATAAGCGGGCCCTTACGGTATATGTTCCTCCTTCTCCACCGACTGAAACATTACCGCTAAAATCACATGAAGTTACTGATTTTAGACAGGAAGTTTCGGCTCATGTAGATAGTGGTTCGACATAATTATGCAGAAGTATTAAAAACGTCAAGACAGCTAAGCTAAGCTAAGCAAGGGGTCATGCTACTCGTATGTTCTTTATATCCCATAAAGAACATACGAGTAGCATGACCCCTAAGTCAGATACACGAACGTCAATACAGAAACCTAAGAAGAAATTGAAAAACATGAAAAGAGACACGAAAATAACCAATCTGAAAATGGTTTAATAGATGTGGATTGTAAAGACAGTGCAGAGTCTACGGAGACGGATGAGGCGGACAAAAACAGTTTAGATCTTATACAAGTAAAACAGAAAATGAAAGATATTATATTCCTAAGAAATATGAGTCTCTCGGAAAATATGACATCATGCAGTTGGCTGGTATACGATTGGGTAATTAGTTTAATTGGAAGCTGTTAATCGGAATGGCCTATCTTGCAATCATTTCCCCAAAATGGACTATCAAACCTATCACATAGTTATATTAATATAATGCTAGACAACGGGTCTTACTCGCGATGAAGTATTTAAAAGGTAATAAATACCTATTGATTGCCCGACGTTTGGCCGAAGTCCGAAGGCCGCCCCCCCACTACGCCACTACTTGTGGAGCACAGTATTAGTATTCAAATTTTTCCTTTAACACGTTTTAAAACTAACCTCATATTTCCATAGAAATTTGAAAGCTATCTCTTTCTATATCGGTATAACGATTGTCTTATATATTTAAAATTGTCGTATCTTCATTTTGTTAATTTTCAGTTCTATTTCCCTTAGATCTATGTTAGATGTGTAAAATACACCTTTCCTATTTAGCTACATTGGTAACACTGAATCCTACTGTCAGCTGTATTGAACTTCACATTCGAGTATAATATTTATTTAAAAATAATAAAAACGAGCTTTATTTCAAGGAAATAAGATTCATATTTATTTGCTACAATCAGTTTTAAATTGGATAAATGTTTAACATATTTTTGTTTTGTGAACACTGTTACTCTTTGTTCCATTCGTATTGTGAAATAACAATTTAAATAGAAGTTGATGTGACTTTAAATATGGATGAGCAGTTATCACAAAATGACAAAATTATATGGTCGTGTTGGGAATCAAAGTCTCAAAAAGATGTTGTCAGGGAGGCTGCTGCAAAAGGAACCCATATCAACTTGGCGATTAAATTTCTTATGGAGAAAAATGGGTGGAACGATTCTACAGCAAGGGAATGGTTCCATGCCGAGGTAATTGCAATCAGTTTTTTTGAAAGCAATATTTTTCTAAAAGTAATGGTGCTGTTCCCTTCTATTTATTACTACTAAGTTTATGTAAGATTTGTCGATAATTAAATGATGTGAGCAGATCCAGTATACATTATTTACTCAAATGTTTCAGGTCAAAGCGTGGACTATTCAACTTCTTATGAGAAAACAGATATTTAAAGTACTGCATATTCTCAATAAAGTAAAAATAAATCCCGAGGAACATCTTATGACTCTGGCCCAGGATTCAGCACAGATTGAATATAGAGATTTTATTGTTCAACACATAGAGAAACTATCAAAAGACATGACTAGTCAGAATTTGGAGAAATATTTAAATTTCAAAAGACACTGGAATTTGCTAAGGTATCTAGAGAAATCATTTGAGAGTGAGGGCACATTCAAACAAAATAAAGTGTTTGGTACTGGCAAGGATAGGATATTCGTAACTGAGACTGAAATTAAAGCTTTGACAATTGATGAAATACAGAAGTATCCTGAGCAGTGGAAAAGTAAAATTGCTACAGCACTATTTTTCAATTGTTTTGGTAAGTTCACTTTCTCTCTACTAATGGGTCTACTAGATCTAAATCCTGTGATTCAATTGCAATACATGGGCTAAGAGTCTAGCTGCAGCTATTTTGCTAGTGGTCAAAGAAGTTTTCACACCTATCCTACCTGGCTTGCTTGTGTATTGACATAGCTGTTAATGTAATAATAATAATAATAATAATATTCTATCACATACACACAACACCATCTAGCCCAAACTAAGCAGAGCTTGTACTATGGGTACTAGACAATGGATAAACATACATATATACTTTTTTTTTGTAAATACATACATATTATACATAGAATGTGATTGTTAGTAGGCTGTATGCATAAGCCAGATAAAGGTATAGATGAGAATTTTAATAAAATTGCATAAAGCATGTTACTTTTGAAAGGTAGTGATATCTTCTATTACTAGAGGTAACAAAGCCTTATGGGTGCTTTTTATTGTAAAAAATAATACATTAATATAACATAAGACATCGTCTTTTATCTACTACTACATCACATAAACAAAGAGGAAACACATTTGCAATGGAAATAGCAGTGGTGATGGTGAGTCTTGATACCAAGATCCCCAATTATTTGTGTTTTTTAAGAAGATGAGATATGAGACGATGTAATAAATATAATAGACACAAGAATCCAAATACTCTGACTTAAAACAACTAATTTTGGATTACACATATTTCGATTTTGGCATTCTAGGATTGACCTAGTGGCAACAGTGCCATGCCGACCTCTTAAACCATTGCATAACCGGTCGTATACCGCCGGCTCGCATACCAGCCGGCAGATTTGTACCCGTCGTAGGCTGGTGGCTCACATGCGAGCCACCAAATTGGCGCCAAAACGCCGCGCGCCGCCTTCGCTTAAGCGACGCCAATTTGGCGCCAATTTGGTGGCTCGCATGCGAGCCACCGGCCTACGACGGGTACAAATCTGCCGGCTGGTATGCGAGCCGGCGGTATACGACCGGTTAATTTGTGCAGTTATTCTGTTCCCTATCACATATAACTAGAATTATGCTATTAGTTATATGTGTATAGAGAAGTATTGCAGGAATAGCTTGAATTATAATAAACCTCTGACTGGTGATTATAATAAATGATATTATTAGCATTACAATTTAAGCACTTATGATAAATTATCAAGTATTGATAATATGTAATTATATAATGCTGATATGGTGATTGATGGACAGACAAAGTAAGGTCATTAACATTATAGTCTTTGGTATTTAGGTCTCCTTACTATTTTGCTAATCATATAGAGTATACATATTTATTTTCATAATGAACTGAAATGACTATATAAAATTTATGATAAGCAGGGGTCAAAATAGATAGTATCATTATGGTGTTAACAATGAGGGTCAAGAGCCTTAGAGTTTAAAATCTGTAATTCTGAAATAATGATATACCAGTCTCTGATGACAGATAGTTACTAATTTAGTTAGTTTTATATTTGAATAATATTATTTGCTATTACTGATTTAGATATAAATATGGGAGTCAATTTAATAGTAATACTAACAAATAAATTATCTTACTGTAATTAGCTACTGAGTTTCTCTGTTAGATGTTGCTGTAAGTTAGGCTTTATATTCAAGACATAAGGACCAGTATTAAACTTATACATAACTGTTTACCAAACCTAGTAGCATACTTCATACAAAGTAATCTATCAGTATTAATGTTTATTTCTGTTGCAGAATTTTCCTTATTAGATTTTTCGGCGCCCATTGAGATGTGGAACTATTTAGTGGATAATAATAAGGCGATGATCTTAGTGCGATGGATCAACGTCCAAACTTCTGAGGTGGTTCGCGATATGAACGCACGGTACAATTTCTTCAACAACGACGGATTCGTAAAGAAATTTCTCAATGTCGACACTGTAGGGTTTGAAGTACATGTTTTAGAAAAACTTGATGCAATATTCAGAAAATGGCCCGTCACTAATGAAATGATAGAAAGTGTAGCCTCAAGCAACTGCTTCGCTTACACTAAGTTGTGCATCTATGACACACTGTGCTCCTACGGCATAGTGAATGAAAGTGAACGTAACAATTTAAACCAAATCATTTCTAGATTATCGCGCACCCAGAACTTGAAACTTATTGATGATATATTCACTGAATCTTGTTCTACCATTAGCAGAGAGCACTTTTATGTGGAGCTGGCAAAGTATTGTGTCAAGAATAAGTTATATAAGGTGTTAACATTATGTGTAGAAGGTAATATACTAGACACGGATTTATCCGAAGTGGAAAAAGAACCAAAGGATTGTATAGAGCTTTGGCTACTTTTCAAGAGCATTGAACAAACTTCTGATAGGCAGAGTCATGTGCTCCCTGTGTATAAAACTTGTGAGCAGATAGCCAATGAAAGTATTAATGATTATGTCTCTTGTAATCCTCATCTAGTCCTAGGAATGATACTTCTTGAAGACACTAAACAATTATTTGATATATTTTCCAAAGAAGACTTTTTACAGTTTAAAGACTTTAAATTGCCAAATATGAAATATAAGGATAAGCTTCCACATTTGTATAATGTTTATAAGAAATACTCTGACATGAATCAGACATATGAGACGAAAGACGTTAATGTTTACCAATTGCTATCTGGATACCGCGGTTTGGACGTATCTAAGATATTTGAATTTCAATTGGTAAACCAAAACACTAATAACCTCTTGACCGACAAGCCAGATAGAAGAAGTTTAGGAAGTCTGCTGTCGAGAGACGTAGATGTGAAAACAGCAAGTATAAAAGCTTTAACACAGCGAGCTATGGATATGCCAGATTTTGCTGACGAGAAACTTATGAAGAAATTTGGCTATGTCGCTAAACTGAACCATGTTTACTATTTGAAGCAGTATCGGCCTTGCAACGCGAGTCAGGCGTTTGTTGCGCAGCAGTACCAGACGTACAATCGCTTACAAGACAAAGGCGTAAAGAGCGCCTGCTGCGAAGCTCACGCTTTAGCTCTGCAGAATTGGTCCGATGGAGCCATGACTGCTTGTACTGTATCTTTCATAGCAATGATTGGATGCAATCCGACGAGGTGTAGGGTACACATATCAGCAGCTCAAATGATAAAGGCTCATATGATTA
The DNA here is from genome assembly GCA_930367265.1 of Catocala fraxini. NCBI lineage: Eukaryota > Metazoa > Arthropoda > Insecta > Lepidoptera > Erebidae > Catocala > Catocala fraxini. The sequence goes on from OV884032.1 coordinate 11,350,385, forward strand.
ATAACAGAGGCTTTTCTGGAGAAAAGGCGAACAAAACGGTCAATGAATACATGTCGAAACTGATACAGAGCAACGATGAAGCTGCGAGAGAGATGTTGCGATACTTGGAAGAAATAACATTGAGTAAATTGTGTAGTAGAAAAAAGACGGATGGGCAGGTGGACATGTCTGTGGTGCTGTATGAATCTCAGACGATGGTCAAATTTGCAATGTTACACAATTTACCATTACCAGAGTCCCAGTTGCGGGAATTCGTAAAGACGAATTCTTGGTTTAATTTTTTGCTTTTCGGAGATGTGTTCCGTTACCCGCTCAATCAGATGCTGCAATTATCGCAAGAATTTGAGAGGAAGTCCTATGCGGAACATTTGAAGCATATAATGCTACATAGGAGCTCTGAAGATATATCTGAAAAAGACTTCAAATCTAGTACTAATAATGGACAAAGAAGAGCTTCAAGACTTAATTCTGTAGAAGTGGTAAGAGCGCCTTCTTATTATTAATAATTTTATGTACTTTATTAATGACTAGTTATAATATTACCTCAAATCTCGGTTATACGAACGATGTTTTAAAATATTCTACACTAGATGTGCCCGCGGTTTCAACTGCGTTTATCTTTACTGCGCCGCCCCCGTGAGTGGTAGCGTGATGTTATATAGCCTATAGCCTTCCTCAATAAATAGGCTATCCAACACTAAAAGAAGTATTCAATTCGGACTAGTAGTAGTTAGTTGTAGTGAGATTAGGGCGTTCAAACAAACAAACAAACTCTTCAGCTTTATGATATTAGTATAGATTTGAGCGCATGTTCGAGGAATTTTGAAGTACAGACCTATTGTTTCTTCCAGAGTCCAACCCTGAATGGCAGTTTCGATTTCTCGTCGAGCGCATACATGGGACGAGAGCTTTGGGAAGTGGCCGCCGCATGTCACGGTCCTGAAGACCCGCCGGCAGCGTTACTGAGGGCTGCTGATATTTGCCGCGAACCTCTACTTGTACTCATCGCTAGCTGCTATGAGGTATATTAGATTAGTGGGTTCTAGTAAATAGTGTAGTCCAATAACGGGAAGTAAATGAATTAAGTATTTTAATAATCTCCAGAGAATTAAGCTGGCACTTGCATCGCAATGCGAATAAAAATAAGTTTTGCATTTTTTTTGCTTGCTGGTAGCTAATTAGCTAGCCTCATAATGCTCATAATTGTTCTTATAGTCTGATATAAGCCATTTATTTTTTCACAATATCAAAAAGTAATGACTATTACTTGCCAATCGTACCATCGGCACTTCTGTACTGGCGTACAGAAGTACCGACTCAAGAAGTACTTTTAAGTAACGTTACTTACATATAAAGTTGTCCCAGTCTTGCTGATGAGCTCAGCCCTACGACGATTAGCCGGTGCGTAAACAAAATATCTGCAGTGTGACAACATTTTTAAAGGTATAGGCTGTTATTAAGTTTAAAAACACAATTTATTTCAGCCAAACGCAGTTCTAGTGTTTTGGGCTCAGTGGATCCTGTCCTCCTTATCTCCGAGCGCTCGTTCTCAAGGCGCGCTGCGAGTGCTAATGACACAGCAGCATGTAGCCACCGAACAATTTCAGAAAGTCGCGGAACTGTGTTTACTTGAAGGATATGTAGCTACACTGCACGAAGCCATGCTTATATTTATGCCGGTAAGTGTAAATATCGATCTCTTTTGTTATAATTGGTTCAAATATCGTACCGAAACTGAAGGGATTTTTGTCATGTTATATTTTACAGGAAAGTCCTCTAACACTGTTTACCTCATTTCTTCATCGTTGCATTCGCCACCACAACTTCGATAATGATACAACGAAGCTTCTGTCAAGCTTCCTCCAACATACCCATCGAAAATATAGTATCACCGGCAGTGGCACTTCTTGGCAACTGTCCAAGGAATCTCTGCAAAGAGTATCCGTATCACTCGTGAAGATAGCACTATGCAATAATTTTGATAGCGCATACCATCAGAGAGAGTTTTTGAGGTGTCTGGCTATGAGTCAGTTTGAGAAAGGAGTTTTGGGTAAGTCTATTTCGAACATGGTTTAACGATTATATCATTTGTTTAGTGTCTAATGTTTCTATTAAAAATCTTATATCATACGCACTTCGTAAATATTTGTTTGAGTTATTATAAGGTATCTTATGCTAATTTTCAGTACCAACGCCAAACTTTACAACGCTGTACGAAATCCTTCAAATATCCATGGAAACTTCACTTGCCGTAAATATTACCAAAATGCTGCAAGACGATGCTCAACAGTACATTCTAGAATGTGTCGAAATGTACACAACTAATAGAAATTATGAAGTAGCTCTTAAAATAGCGAGGCTCACTGAAGTGCCTGTCAATGGCATTTTGATCGCAGAGTGGTCTCACAAATATGAGAATTTACTCGCGAAGGATGATATGTTAGACGACAAAACCATAACACTATTTATCGCCGAATGCAGCGAAGCTTTTAAAAAGTCATCCGTAATGTTCAAGGACGCTACGGAATTTTTAGTTGCCCATGTAAACAATATATCTGACCCTGTCCAAAAATTCTATTCATACAGAATTATTATGAGTTGGTTCGAGGAAAATCTAGAATACGGCCGTCGTCGAGAAGATATTGAGCATCTTATGTGGGATGCGTACTTCAGTAGCGATGCGCAAAACAACCCTATATTTCTGAACAGCTACCAAAGCACATTGCACTATATAGTCAACGGCCAGAAAGATCAGAATATATCCAGCAAAATTGGTAAAGCTAATGCGGAGAAGCCGTTTTCTATGATGCTGGACGAAATAGAAATCGAATGTGATGTGAGTAATATTGAGAACGTGGTATTATTGGAAGAGCCTGAGGTTGTGGATAGTTGGAGACGGGTCATGAACCAACTTCTAGAACTGAAGCTATTGGTAGATGCTTTTCGTTTATCAGCTTTGTTCAAAAGTCCGCCTGAGTTCAGATATAGGCCGCCGGCGTGTCCTGTACAGATTGTCAGAACTTGTTTGAAGTTGGCGGAGGGAACTTGCTCTCCGTATGAGCTACCGCAAGAATTGAGACTGGTGATATCGTCACCGGTTCTGCAAAATAAATTATCGTGTGAGTATTTTTTTTGTCTGTCTGTCTGACTGTCTCTCCATGTAATTTGTATACTTGGATAGCCTATAATTTTTATCAGACTTACATTTGGAAAGCAATCGATTTGTTAATTTTAAGTATGTTTGAGACATCGATCTATCAAGATTCAAGACACAAAACAAAGTCCGGTGCATAGTATCGAATTCTAGTGACGTAAAATAATAATCATCCTAATGGATGTTCTTCTAGTATCAGGTGTATCGGACGCGAGTTTTGAGGAGCTGGTCGTGATTCAAGAGAAACAAGAGAACGTTCCAGAGAGTTCGCACTTGGCTGCTCGGGAGGAAGCCGACCGGTTGTCTGCTCTTGATGCGTTGGCGATCAGGAGCGGCTTGTTGCTGGCCAAGCAGGTATTTTCCAATCTATAAAGCTAACGGTATAATAATCATTATACCGTCTTTAAAACTGTTTATCAACTTGAAATTCATAATCTTTTCTTGAAGCGACAATTTACTTTACTAGTTATTAACTTTTTAACCGCTACAGTCATGTATAAATGACAAAGTGAAATGTGTCCAGCACGCCATGGCCACGACTACATGACAGATTTTTAAAGGATAAAATCGTAGCTTGACGTCGACAGCACGCTTTTGCTTTTTGACGTGGCGGTCAAAGGGTTAACAATCTATTTTCTGTGTGTTAACCCTTAAGGAAAGTTTTAACGTTCAGGTAGCAGTTTAATAATACATTTATAAAAATCATTCATTTTATTAATAGATAGAACTGGGCAGTTTTATGCACTTGACATTATTGATAGCATATGATTGTGAATATGTGTAAACAAGATGGCTTTGAATTCAGAAATTAGAGGCCAGGCCCAATACGTAAAAATAGAAACTGAAAATTAAGTAAGGCTTTCACTAATTCTCCTATAGGATATTGTAGACATGTTCTGTACTAAACTTACAGATTGAATAACAATATAACATTAACGGTTATAATTGTTCTATTTTTTGCCAGGTGGCCAGCTACTTCCGCATAGCGCTGCAGATCGGCTGGGACTACCTGTCGGTGCTGAAGTACCAGAGCCGCGCCGTGGACTTCATCAACTTGGTGAGCGGGCGCGCGCGCATGTCGCTAGCCACGCTTGTCTTTAAGACCTTCAACATACCCAACAAGCAGGTGGGCACAACTTTATTGTTAACTAAGTTTTGCCCGAGGCTTCGCTCGCGTTACTGTAGGTTATTTCAACCTGACAACGTGTATGCGAAATTTTGATGATGATCGGTCGAGTAGTTAAGGCGTGAAAGCGTAACTAACAAAAAAAGAAACTCACATTCGCATTTATAATATTAATAAGTAGCTTTTGCCCGCGGCTTCGTCCGCGTAAAAGTAGTTTATGTTAGTAACATAACGCATTTTCTAATAAAATATAACCTAATACTCGGTGATAATGTAGTAATCGAACGATAAAAGAATTTTTAAAATCGGTTATATACATTTTGAGCTAAATCGTTACAAACAAAAGACATACTAACAAAAAATCAAATATTGCCTCTTTATAATATTATCATAGATAAAGTTAGGATGTTACAGGCTCGTTTCATGTTTACTGTCTTTATAATTCGTAGGCTAAATGTGCTTCAAACAAGTATGTGATTGCAGGTTGCAGAGTACCTCTGCAAAGAAATGGTAGTAGCAATTATATCTCCACACCTGGTAAAAACATCTACATTTAGACAAAAAGAACATTTCCAATACACACTATGGGGCTATGCGCTCAATGCTGACATCGAAATGTTTCTGAACATGCGTCCGGATGCCTGCAGCCACATTGGCAGACTAATACTAGACCACCTTATGGCCTTCCAAAAGATATATAAAGTAACAGGAACTTCTAAACTGCCTGATAATTTTCTCGATGATAGCTGTCTTGATGTTGAGAATTTGGTGGATGAAGAATATCAAAACGTGGAATGCGACGAGGCCGAATCAGTCCTGACTGAAGAAGGGACGATCATGTCAGCCGATAATGAGTCAGTTTATTCCGGATCCACTATTTATACAGCTGGTAACAAACTGACGAGAGATTCCAGAAGGAATTTGTTCGATATGGCGAACAAGAGTAATATTAACATACGATATGAGGTCAAATCGAATATCCGGAAGATAACTAAAGGCGCAAAGTTGTCTACTAAACAGGTATGTTCATTATTATAGCTACTTTCGCGCACAATACTATTTTCGCGCACAGTCCCAATCGCTCACTGCCACACTCTATCGCTTTCCTACGCTCTCACTCTTCCACTGTCCCCTTTCATCAATTGCGTAAACATTTACATGTTTATGCATACAAAACTTAAAATTGTAACCAGTTTGCCCTACAATTACCAAATTTAAAAACAAAATATTTTAATAAGCTAGTTTCTGAATAATTATTTTATTTATATTTACACATAATCGCTCCGTTTGACTTCTTATTGGGTGGTACTCGAGCGACGATCGATGGTGATCACGATTCGTCGATCGACCATCGCTCGAAGATTAATAGATGACGGAATGGCTTTCGTGTGGCACACATCGGCCGTCGTTCCGTACTCCGCCGGCCGCCCTTTTCCTACCATCGCAAACAATGTCCTCTTCTGTACATAGTTAAGTTACTGAGAGTAACTTAACTACGTACAGAAGTCGTCGATCGTCGATAACTAAATCGACGATCCATCCACTGTCGATCAATAGTCTACACCAATCGGCCAAACAATCGACATATCACCATGATAAGTCGATTGTTTGGCCGATTGATGTTCGTTGTTAACCAAAGCTATCACAGTAGTCGACCGGCATCGAGTGTAGTAACACCATATAGATTCTATATGTTAACGAATTAATTAATTAAATGAATAAACCGTTATTTAGTCACTCCATTTCATTGTCTTATGATTTGAAGTGTGTATCGCTTTTATTAGGTGAATATAATCTGCCTGGAACTGCTGGTGTTGTCGCACGAATGTTTCGCGTGCGCGTGCGACACGGAGGGCGTGGCCACGGTACTGCGCTCGGCGCAGGCGCTCACGGCCCGCCTGCTGGCCGCGCGCTCGTGGCGCCTGTGCGTGCGCCTGCTGACCGGGCTGGCCAGGTACACCGAGTGCGCCTATGTGTTCCAAGTGAGTACTTACTGTATTCGCTTATGGGCATTATTAGTAAATAGGATCTGATAAATCGCTCTTGTTGCATGGTATTCGTGGCATCAGATAAAGGCAAGATAGTAGTAAAAAAAAAGAATAGGGAAGTTAAGACCTTATGAATTGATTTATGCATAATTTAAACAAGGGATGATATTGCATGCAAATATACATTTCATCCAGCCACTTACAAATTGTAAAATTTTACCTTAATTAATCTATTGAGTCGCAACGGCACACCGGCGGACAGACACAATAAGTTTTTAATTATGTCTGGCATTCAAAGACTTGACAGGTGCAGGTACAGCCTATTAGAAAAAGAAAATATTACATTGGAAATGTATGAGACACACGAATATTCAATTTGATTTAGAAAAGGATCCGACTTTTTCTTTATATGTATATATAATGCATTTCAATTATGTTGCCCTTTCTTTGATAACATAGTTAACTACTTACTTATACGATATTCTACTTCCAGGCGTTGCGTGAGAATCATCAATTTGAGTACCTACTGGGACAGTTCGACTACATGTTAGGCCAACAAGTGGACAAAATTGCTGAATTCAAGCAAGGATTACTAGATTTCCTCAAAAACCACTGTCCGGGCGACACCGATGCTTACATTATGGTTGCCTTACACTTTAACATGTATGCTGAAGCAGCCAATGTTAAGAGAAAACAGGCGCTGAATTTGATAAATGACCTCGAGAAAATGGCTTTGGATTGTGCTAAGGTATGGTACAATGACTATACTATGTACTTACATACATATATTAGTAATCGCCTAAGACTTTATTCGTAATCGTAAAAACGAACACTGCCGCATAATGATGTCCTCTCTATACCGACATAATACGTGATTTCACTTTACAAACCATTTCATAGTCATACCTTAGGTATAATATATTTTATATTTATTATTTTCGGCATACCAACAACTTAAAGTACTAAGGATAAAAACTTAAACAAACAACATCATAGCTATTGACAGGTATTCGCAAATATAATTTAAACGTGTAAACCATACATAAAAATATACAGGAAAAGTATTTATTCTATGAGTTCGTCGCACTTTTGGAATTTGGGATCGGAAAAATTCAGAGAGAGAACTTTTTTTCACCTATGAGGGTTTAGTTCTAAGATATTTGAGATATATTTTATCTGAGCCGTGATTTGTTGCAACACTGCAGCGTAGGAAATATTAAAAAATAATTATATTACTAGATTTGCCCGTGGCTTTGATGGGGCAGAGTATTTTTTTCTAAACTAAAAGTATACCCTATGTCTGAAATTTCTTGGTGATCGGCTTCAAATTTATTTAATCGCTAGGAATATGGTTATCAATGTTGTTATAAAAATAGTCATTATGATGTACATTATGTTTCGCCTGTTTGGCGACATGCAAATGTTATACAAGGTTGCTATGATCCATGGACATTAAAATGGACAGAGTATTCCATATAGTATATGGAATACTCAGTGTTAATTCGAAACGATTAAAAACTCGATAAAGATAAAAATAGAAAATTAGTTTTTTCAAACACATTAAATCAATTTAATACGCAAACACTATTTATAAACATTTACACTAACCTGCGGTCACCTGCATAACAAAACGGCAACGTCGCAATCTGTTGTCTTTCATTTTGCCTTTTGTTTTTGCCTTTTGTCTTTCTTTTTTATTTATTGCTTTCTTGTTTGTTTTACAAATTAATGGTGTAATGTTATGCTTGTGTTTTTGTTCTTATTGCGCTAAGAGGAAGACTCACTTTGGCGTGATTTTTGGCTACTGTCATGATGTAAACAATAAATACTAAGTATCAGAGCGGCAAAGTTTTCTAAATTTTTGTCGCTTTAAGGTGCACGACCTTAGGTACCTATACTTAGACTCTCGGTCAGCTGTTAGGGCAGATACAACCTGTTGCAGTTTAGCAAAAACTAAAAATCTATTCTGTGGCTAAACTACTTCAACTATTGAACTGAAATTTGGTGTAAAGCTTGTATGTGGTACATACTATATGTAGATAGAAATAAAGCCTCACTGTTTAATCAAGGTTGTATAATGTTCTTACTCATTATTCATTATTTGACGACTCGATGGCGTAGTGGTTAGTGTAACTGTCTGCCACGCCTGAGGTCGCGGGTTCGATTCCCGCACAAGTCAAACATTTCTATGCGTGAACATGGATGTTTGTCTTGGTCTAGGTGTTTCTATGTATAATATGTATGTATTTACAAAAAACAAGTATATATGTATGTTTATCCATTGTCTAGTATCCATGGTACAAGCTCTGCTTAGTTTGGGCTAGATGGTGTTGCGTGTATGTGATAGAATATTATTATTATTTAATTGTTACAATTTTACAATATCACTATCACAAAATTATACCATTATCACAAAATTACATTTATTATATAAAATTATTGAATACACATTAAAAATTTTAAATAAGTACAAGCAAAGAATAAAATAATGAATAGAAATGTTTATAAATTCTTTAATCGGAAAAATAGTTAAGGCGTGAATGCGTAACAAACGAAGGATACTGATCAGGTCACTGATTTTATCGGCCCTCGCGACAAAGTGGTAACCTTTAATAGTATAAGAACCTATTTCGTAAATTATTATAATTTTAACTTACATGTGCTTCAGGCGACATCAAAAAAACCGATTCAACCACCGGCGTGGCTCCAAATTCACGACAACGTGCCAACAAGATCACTTCTTGAAACCGCCTTAAATCATTGCACGGATGCAGCGGAACTGTATCTTCAGGGTGGATGTACTGGCTTCGCGGGAGAAATGGCGGCGCTTGCACAGCAAATTGCATTGCAAATATCACTACTGAATGCTTCGCCGACTAGACTGATATTGAATAGAAGCACGGAACAACTGTACAAGCTTGTGAGCGAATATTTGAGGTGACTTGCTAACATCTATTTAATACAAAAATCATAATAAAATATATGAAATAGGTTTTACATGTACAAAATCTATTTCATATTAAAGTGGCCTGTCAGGTAATACCCATGCAAAATAATCTTCTTCTTCTATATATATATATATAAATCAATTGCTGTTCGTTTGTCTCGCTAAAACTCGAGAACGGCTGCGCCGATTTAGCTGATTTTGGTTTTGAAATGTTTGTCGTAGTCCAGGAAATGTTTTTAAGGTAAGAAAATATTGAAAAATTCGTCAGGATAGGTGATACGAAGTACACCGGGTCATCTAGTATTATGTATGTATGTATCTTATGTGGGAGCCAGTCAGTGCAGACCGGCGACACTTCGACCCAGTGGGATCTTTTGTGTCGACACTCTCCCAATAACGACTGCCATAGATGTTCATGGCAGCCGGGACCGACGGCTTAACGTGCTCTCCGAGGCACGGAGCAGGCGATAATTGTCAATCAATACGCACATAATTTCATATAATTTCCGAAAGTCAGAGGTGCGCGACGTGGGTTCGAACCCGAGACCCTCTGCATTGCAGTCTGTTGGTCTCCCCACTGAGCTATCGCTGCTATCATCTCGTATTAAATAAAATAAAACTAATAAATATTGGAGTATTCAGTAGTTTGTAGTAGTTGCACTTAGAATACTGTTACGTGCTGGGTTCGACAGATAAGAATATAAACAATATTACCGACTAAAACACGTTTTATTAAAACACACAATTAAATTTAAAACACAACAAACACTATACCACACTGTTTCACTGTACTGCTTCAAACTCCGTAGTATTTCCGCTTCCGTTCGCTTCGATGAACACTTGATCGCTTACGATTGTAAACTGACTCGGCGGTGCGCGTGCGCCCTATTTATACGCGGGTAAAGCGCTTCTAGAGCTTTCCAGCAAAGCCGTACTCGGCGTGTAAACAGCACGATGATTCGAGAAAGTACCAGCATTCTCTCTAAGATTCTCGTACCGTACTACGCAGTTCCGTAAGATGTCAATAGATGGCGGTGTAAACTATTAGACGGAACTGCCGAGTCTTTCCCACAATGCCGAGAGATGTCACTGGGCGTAACACTGCCCCCCTCTTAGACATGTTCGTCCCGAACATTGTTCGATCCGTAGTAGCGTGCCAATCGATCCACATGGACGATCTTTGGAGTACCTCGTGGTCCTTTCTGGATCCGGTAGGTGACGTCATTCATCTTAGTGACTATGCGATAGGGGCCATCCCATTTTGCCTGCAACTTAGGAGATTTTCCTTTGCTGCGTACCGGATTATGTAACCACACCAGCGATCCTTCCTCGAAGCCTTTATTGTTCGCCTTCCGGTCGTAACGGGTCTTCATCCTCTCAGACATCTGCTGACCGGTCTGTCTGATGTGCTCGTATACGTCATTCATCCTGTTGCGCAAATCATTCGCATAATCTGTTATGCTGCGTGGAGATTCAGGTGGGATGCCGGTGATCAAGTCTGCAGGTAATCGTAGTTCCCTTCCGAAGTTAGCGAAAGCAGGTGTTACTGATGTGCTTTCGTGAACAGCACTACGGTATGACAGGAGAAACGGTTGAATGTGTTTGTCCCAATCCCTTTGTTTGCTTTCTACAACTTTTGCCAGATATCTTTCCAGAGACTGGTTAAATCGTTCAACCATGCCGTCTGATTGCGGATGATAAGCGGTCGTTCTCGTTTTGTGGGTACCCATCACCCGGCATGTCTCCTTAAATACTTCAGACTCGAAGTTCCGACCTTGGTCACTGTGTATCTCTAAGGGCACCCCGAAACGACAAAAGACTTCGTGGACTAGCTTGTCGGCGACCGTAGATGCCTCTTGATTGGGAATCGCAAACACTTCCGGCCACTTTGTAAAGTAATCCATGACCACCAAGAAGTACTTGTTCCCACTTTGGCTTTCAGGAAACGGTCCGGCAACATCTAAAGCTATACGTTCCCACGGGGCTCCAACATTGTACACCTTTAATGCACCCCTGCTGCGAGTGTGTGGTCCCTTCACGGCAGCACAACTCGTGCATTTACGGCACCATTCCTCAACGTCTTCTCGACAATGGATCCAATAAAATCGTTCTCGGATCTTAAGCAGAGTTCTCTTAACTCCCATGTGACCTCCCGAACTCCCATTATGATAGAGTTGTAAAACTTCCGGTACCTTGAGCTTTGGCACGACCATTTGCAGGTGACACTTGTCACCTCGAGCATTCTCCCATTTCCGGCACAGAACTCCATCCTGGATAACCAAGCTTTCCCACTGTGCCCAATAACTCTTGGTGGTAGAGCTCATTGCCGCAACTTCACTCCAGTGAGGTCTCGATGCTCCTGTTTTCTTCCATTCGAGGATGGGTCTTATGTCTTTGTCCTCTTGTTGCGTTCTCTGCATAGTTTCCTTCCAGTCTTCGCTAAGATCCGTCCTCAACATCCTCACTAGTCCTTCCTGCTTAGCCTCTTGCCTGGCGCAGTGCTTACACTGGTCGGGACACGGTCTACGTGACAAGGCATCCGCATTACCATGTGACTTGCCACTACGATGCTGTATTACGAAGTCGAATTCCTGTAGTTGTTCAATCCATCTTGCTACCTGTCCTTCTGGGTCTTTAAACTGTAGTAGCCATTTCAATGCAGCGTGGTCAGTTCGCAGGTGAAATTTCCGTCCCAACAAATATTTACTGAAGTGCTGCAATGTCTTTACGACAGCTAGAAGTTCCCTTCGTGTGACACAGTAGTTCCTTTCAGGTTTGGATAGGGCCTTGCTGAAGTACGCTATTACAACTTCATGCTCTCCTTTACGTTGAGATAACACGCCACCAATGCCGGTGTTACTGGCATCTGTATCTACTACAAATTCATGTTCATTGTCGGGATAGCCTAGAATTGGTGAATTACACAGATGTTCCTTCAGCTTCTGAAATGCGACGTCACAGCTCTCATTCCAGCAGAACTTTATCTTATCCTCGGTGAGCTTATGCAGAGGCCGGGCGATGTCAGCAAAGTTCCTTACAAACCGTCGATAGTAGGAGCACAAACCAAGAAATGCCCTGACTTGTGTCTTGTTCTCCGGAACTGGCCAGTCCTTGACAGCAATGATCTTATCCGGGTCCGTTTGGATGCCTTCTTCGGAGACCACATGTCCTAAGAAGTTCACTTGCCGCCTGAACAACGCGCATTTCTTTGGACTTAACTTCAGGTTGGCTCCTCGAATCTTCGAGAGAACGCGTTCCAGGTTGCGAAGGTGATCCTCGAAAGTGCGTCCTACTATGATAATATCGTCCAAGTAGACCAGGCAGGCGTCTCCAATCAATCCAGTAAGTACCCGTTCCATCAATCTCTCAAAAGTGGCAGGGGCATTACACAATCCAAAGGGCATGACGTTAAATTGCCACAATCCTTTGCCTGTGGAGAATGCTGTCTTCTCCTTATCTCGAGGATGTATCTCGACCTGCCAGTAGCCACTTTTTAGGTCTAGTGTAGAAAACCACTTCATCCCCGTTAGCGTATCCAGAGTGTCGTCAATCCTTGGCAACGGGTAACTGTCTTTCTTTGTGATGTCATTTAGCCGACGATAGTCCACACAGAAGCGCATGCTGCCATCCTTCTTCTTAACCAAAACCACTGGTGAACACCATGGACTGGACGAAGGCTCAATCACACCTTCTTTCACCATACCCTCGATCATAGTGTCAACTTCATGTTCCCGTGCCACTGGTACACGTCTTGGTCGCTGGCGGATCGGTACCTCATTTCCTGTGTTTATTTTGTGTTGAACTAGGGCAGTCTTGCCTATGTCAGCATCACTTGTCGAGAAGATGTCGGCAAACCGGTTTAACATCGTCTCAGCCTTGTTCTTTTCTTTTCTCGACAGGTTATTCTGGCAGTCCTTCAAGAGAGAAGATACGTCGTACCTTGCCCCTTGAACTTTGGCGTTGGTAGGCTGTTCATGGCATCTACGCATCCAAACTGCTCCTTCACAGGTGCCCAATATCGTGCCCTTCTTGAGTACCAGTTCTTTGTCGCTTGGGTTCAGTGCACGTACCGATGTAACGTTGGTATTTCTAGCCAGAGTGCGTGCAATCTTCCATGAAGCATCGTTGTCCAAGCCTTCTATAATTACACATCGATTTTCCTGATCAGAATTCCTTGGTAGACAAACCGGTATGATTGTTTCCGACCTCGGACGAAGTACTACTTTCTTCAGGCAGTACACTTTGCCTGATGATGCGCCCTCCATGAATACTTCTTCTGAGCCACACTTCAATACTCCTTGACTAACGTCGATCTCACAGTGATGCTTCCGTAAGAAGTCTAAACCCAGGATGCAGTCGTCCACTATGTCAGCCACGATGACGTTGTGGCGGTAAATTTTATTACCTAGTTTCATATCCACCCCCTTCTCACCTCGGACGGTTATGTGCTGACCGGTAGCTGTTCTTAGATGTATACATTCATGGTTCCCGTAGTAGTCCCCAAGAAACCGTCTTGCTAGTCGGAAACTGACGACTGTCCGAGAAGCTCCAGTGTCCAATGTCATCTTGCACGGCATTCTGTTAATTTCGCCTTCGATAATCAGGCTGTTTCCGTCACACGATTGTGAGATCGAGATCCTTGGGGCTCTCCTATCACCAGCCAGCACCCGCCCCGCAGTCCTGGCGTCTACTCGTTTCCCTGCTGTTGTTGCCCGGCGGGCACATCAGGTGTTCCTTCTACCGGCGACTGGTTACTGCTGCGTGGACTCCTTCGCTTCGGGCAGCTCAACCTGATGTGACCTCTCTCACCGCAGCTATAGCACCGGGGCGAAGTCGACACTTCCCTGATACGGTGAGCTCGATCATCCCGTCGTACTGCTTCCACTTCCAGAGCGTGGGCTAGGGCGTCCTTCAGGTTTTTGAAATGTCCGAGTCTCACTGCGGCCCTAACCTCCAGGTCTCGGATCCCGTCGGTGAAAGCTTGAACGAGGTTTCCGTCGATGAGCGCAGGTGAGGACTGGTACGCCTTTCGAACCAGCTTCTCCACCTCCAGGGCCCACTGCTGCAAGGTTTCACCAACACGTTGCGATCGGTCTTTCAGCTGGGCGCGAAATACGTGTTCCAGATGTGCGTCGCCATATCTCGCTTCTAATGCCTCCAACAGCTTTTCGTACGTGATGTCTTGACCAAGCGCCTCTAACACAGTCAAGGCCTGGTCACGAAGCCCCAAGGTGAGAGCAGTCAGAGCCTGTTCTTGCGTCCACCCGTTCGATTTCATGACGGCCTCGAACTGTATCTTATAGGCTGACCATGACGATGATCCGTCGAATGGTGGGACTTTAAAGCCTCGTGGTGAAGACGCCACAACCGCAGGTGCCACGATCCCATCGCCAGCCTTGAGCCCGCGTATCGTTTTCTCCACCTCGGCGATGCGACTTTCGTGGCGTTGGACTTGCTCTTTCACCTCCTTCATCTCCTTGCCAACCGTTGCGCTGAGGTCTTTTAACATCATCAGCTGCTCCTCCTGGCGGCGCATACCCTCCTCCTTATCGCGTTGCAGCTGTTCCTCAAGGCGGCGTGCCTGCTCCTCCTGGCGGCGTGCCTGCTCCTCCTGGCGGTGCATTCCCTCTTCCTTATCGCGTTGCAGCTGTTCCTCGAGGCGGCGTGCCTGCTCCTCCTGGCGGCGTGCCTGCTCCTCCTGGCGGCGTGCCTGCTCCTCCTGGCGGTGCATGCCCTCTTCCTTATCGCGTTGCAGCTGTTCCTCGAGGCGGCGTGCCTGCTCCTCCTGGCGGCGTGCCTGCTCCTGCATAAACGCCATCAGAGTCGCGAGGTCGGGGTTCACCGGCGAGTGAGCTGCACTAGATGGTTCCGCTGCAGCCGCGGAGTCACGTGATTCACCTGACGTCGGCGAGGGGGCGTCTCCAAAGCGCCTCTGGTCCACATCTTGCTGGCGCTGGTTCCTGGTACGCACCCCTTCCACTTCCTCCTTCGGTAGTACTGGCATATTCTTACCTTACTTCTGACACCAATTGTTACGTGCTGGGTTCGACAGATAAGAATATAAACAATATTACCGACTAAAACACGTTTTATTAAAACACACAATTAAATTTAAAACACAACAAACACTATACCACACTGTTTCACTGTACTGCTTCAAACTCCGTAGTATTTCCGCTTCCGTTCGCTTCGATGAACACTTGATCGCTTACGATTGTAAACTGACTCGGCGGTGCGCGTGCGCCCTATTTATACGCGGGTAAAGCGCTTCTAGAGCTTTCCAGCAAAGCCGTACTCGGCGTGTAAACAGCACGATGATTCGAGAAAGTACCAGCATTCTCTCTAAGATTCTCGTACCGTACTACGCAGTTCCGTAAGATGTCAATAGATGGCGGTGTAAACTATTAGACGGAACTGCCGAGTCTTTCCCACAATGCCGAGAGATGTCACTGGGCGTAACAATACATTTCGACCTTCAAAAATTTGTAATTTGTATTAATTACCTTGCGTCTTCTTTTAAATAGCACTGCATACATTTCCCTGTTTTAATATGGATAAAGGAGTATTAGACCCTTATTTTGCCAGTTATGTCATTTAGATAATAGTAGGCGAGACTATTGGCATTTACGGTGCACAGTTTCGGACTTCGTGCTGCTATTAAGAATTTCTAAGAGCAAAAACCATATAATACTTTGGATTTATGCTTTCGGCATGGATTCGTCACCAAGTTAGTATAATGGTGGTATAATATCTATTGAAAATATATTCCAGTTTCATGGAGGGTCTGGTACTACTGGCGGGTCGCGGCGGCGAGGCGTGGCGCGAGCTCGCGTACCGCCGCGCGCTCGCCAACGACCAGGCCTACCTGCGGGACATGGCCGCCTACCGACCTGACGTCGCGCATGACTTCCTTAACAGGTAACCTTTTATCCATTTATTATTTTGATTTGAACACTATAGAGTTGTTCCGCATTACTACAGTTCAAATAGTAATATAATATAAATAAATATAATATAAATGTTTTCATACACTGTATAGTTTTATTAATATAAATATTTAGTAATTAAAATAGATCTTGCCTGCGGCTTCTCTTGCATAAATATAAATGTAGATTAAGTTAGTAACAGTTCGATTTTCTGGATTAAAGGTACCCTATGTCTATGTTATTTGTACCCCTGACAATATGCAAAATGTCGAGTAGTTAAGTCGTGAAAGCGTATTAAACAAACAAACTCACAATCGCATTTATAATATTATATAGGATAGGATTCTACATGACCTATCATAATAAAATTTTGCACATGGCAAATTCGTCTGATAATATGAATTAATCAGATACTCGGACTGGATAATAAATCCAAGTATCACAGTTGATTTACATTATTTATACATCCATGCTTTTAGCAACTTCACAGTAGGTTAAACGTGCATTTAATTATAGACATGTTTAGAAAGCGTGGTATGAGTATAATATCGATAAATTATCATATTATAAACTATTGTTTTGTTTTAGATATAAAATGGAGAGGAACAAGACATCGGTGTCCCAGGCGGCCATGACGGAGCTACGTAACCTGTGCAGATGATATCCACTTAAACGTTAATTTATCAAGAGATTGGAGGACCTCAATTATTTACATGTTAATGCTCATTCGTTTATAGAAACTAACGTAAGGTTTAATATCTATCAATAATTTAAATACTATACCAAATATTATTGTCACTTCTAAATTGCTTCTACGCGTTTAAATTTGTTATTTTTATTTCAAAGTTTATGCAAAATGTAATTTTAACGATCGCTGTGATAATTTTTTGAATCGACTGATGAATTTAAGTGTATTTTTGTATCATGTTTAAAATAATATAATCATCAAATATTGTAATGCTTAACTTTTGTTACTTTAATATTAATTAACTTTGAATAAAATGTAGTTACCTTAAAATATTGTTGATTTAATTACTATATTACTTTTATACAGACCGAGAATAATAAAATGATAATTACTCATGACTATCAGACTCTTGTTAACTAGGAGCACAAACAATGAGGTCGTGGTAAACACTAAAGGATAATCTGCAGAACCATTCTAAATACTAGACGTGTACTTATGACAAATAACTTTGGCCGATATCGAGAGAGCCTTCAAAAGTTTTATCAAAATTGTTTTAGTATAATGAGCACACACTTTGCTTTGCATCCCGTAGATGGTCCGACTTATATATAACTAGCTATCACTCAGCAACAGTACTTTTTTCTGGATGAAAGCTACATTTGTCCTATTCTGCATCCCTGGTAAAGATTATGCAAAATTTCATGTTTATCGGTCGAGCAGTTACAGCGTAAAACCGTAACAAATAAACTCACGTTCGCATTTGTCATTTCCTTGTGAAGCTTAGAAAAATAATTATGACAGATAAATACCTACTTTTTACGTACGGTACCTACGTGTGACTAAGGGAGGTGCCTGCATCTTGCGTTGCGTCGTTGCAACGGATCAACGCATTGGTATGCCACATCTGCGCTGCGACGACGTAAGTCGTCGCAGCGCAAAAGGGCGACGCATGCACTGATTTCAGTCTTCATTCCACAATGGTTCGGAATACTGTCCGTCGTCGCACCGGAGCTCCGACAGCGCAGCGCAGCACCCTGCCCCGCGCTTCGTTAATCGTTTCTTGTCCGTCGATCCGTTAAAACGTCGTGCGACGACGCAACGCATTAATGTGGCATGTCACAAAAATATATGGAAAACGATGCAGCGCCGATGCTGCGACAACGCAATGCAACGCACTAATGAGGCATTGCCCTAGACTAGCGTATCATTGCCGTAGCCCATATCTCCTTCAGGAAGGCGCCGCTGAGCTCACATCAGTCAACCTGTGACCACGGTCGGTGCAAATCGGTCGGAACCTCGGGAAATAAATAGGTATTTAAACTTTTTTATATTTTCTATCGCGATTAAGACGCGTTATTTAATATTTTATTATCTAGCTAACAATAGCACTAAAATAATTATGGTGTGTGTGATATTTTTTTTTTTATGATTACTTAGCTTCGATTGCTGGTATATTTTGTCAATAATTATTGACAATCATTGGCAGACTATGATTTAGCATTATTATTATATTTATTACACTACTCTCAATTAATCTATTGAGTCGCAGCGGCACACCGGCACCAGACACAATTTTCAGTTATGCCTGGCATTCCAAAATTTGATAGGTTAAGTAATAGTTCTGTTTCTCAGAGGTCATTTTAATCATTCAAACATGGATACAAAGATCACCCTATCTTAGAACTATTTAGAAATCTCACAATTTTTGTCTCACATGGGCATTTAACCCACTAAGCGCGAATGAAGTGGCGAGGCAAACACTTAAACCACAGCGTCATCCGTGCAGTCAATGTCTATACTAGTCAAGTTGTATGACTATACTGGTGTTTTTAGCGTATCTATGACAATCTACATATTATATTGTGTCAGTACACCGTTCAGCAACAAGTATTTTAGCACTGGTGTTTACACAATAATAGTTTTTCGATTTAGGATCGGTGCCAAGCCCGAGTCACGATGTAAGGTAGATAGGTATATTAGGCATGAATAAAGAAAGACATTCTTAAAATAGATTTTATTTATAAATTAAAACAAAACCCAACACAAGACATTGGCTATACTCTATTACATAAAGTGAAAGAGATTATAAAGCCCTAATTTAGGGTACAAGTGAAAAGAACCTCAGTCCTTCTAATACTTGAACATACACGCGATCCAGTACCGTTCTTGTAAACTATTAAAATACAAAGAATAAAAGAATTAAGTAACATATTAGGTACTGAACGCTTAAAACAACAATATATACAAAACATACTGAACGATAAAATATTTATATCTACTTACAACTTGAACTTAGTACTTGAGATTGTCGTATAGTAACATTATAGTGTTCTTACGTACTATGAACTCAAATAAAACGGGGCTACTCTTTTAAATGGTTACTAAAGATTCCATTTTTGTTCAGTTTTCTTTAAAATAACCAGAATTAATTGTTAATATTTTCCTTTGTATAATACAGAGTAGATGATACATACCTGCAATTAAGTATTGATAAGATGATCATTGATACGAAACAGTTTTACTAGGAGCGGTGGACCCTAAGACATCAGATCTTATTATTACAACATAAGGCAAAACAATTTATGACACCAAATAAATCAGAAAAACTGTGGTTAATTATTTAAAAAAGTACGTATTCTTATTACAGCATATTGCATATGGAATAAAGTTGGCGGGTATGTATCAAATACATAGTAAACAGAAATTTGTTGACGTTGTAAACCGAATCTAACATAAAACCTGGAGTGTGTGTACTGTGTAGCTATTTGATTATGTTATTTCAACGTATTAATACACCGCCGACGGACTGAGGACTATAGAATATAAATTGGAATGTTAATTATTCGAAGTAAATGCTTTATTTACAAAAAATATCACCTAGAAAGTGTAGTCAGAGTATATTTTTATCAAGTCACAATAGTTTTGTTCCCGAAGTTTAGATATTATGTACACGAAGTATAACAGTTATCTAAAAATGTATCAATAGGTCCCTACGCCAATCGAATTACTTTATAATGAGGCCTACGATATACCATGAGGATTCTATATAATAACTCTTGGAAAAGGAAATAACGCATAGCGCCATTTTTTACAACGATTTCAATGCTATAATAATATTGAAATATTTACTAACATTAATACGAAACAAAGGTAAAGGAAAACTTCGCGGCCTGAAGCACGCCTTCATTGTTAATTTAAATATATTATTTCCATAGATATAATTGGGAATATTCATGATTTTACCTCATAAACTATCAATTATATATTATCTGTGATAACTATCGCAACCTTGTCATAGGGATACTATTAAAAAGAAGGTTTAATGTTACTTTTTAAACGATTCAAATTTGACTAAAAGCTGACCATGCGGCTTGTATTTTATTTAAATTTTCTGGCAATTTTTATCCATTTCTGGTTAACATGTACAAGGATGCGTTGTATGAATTGGCGCTAACAGGCAGGATATTCAAAAACATAACATATATCTCTTTCCATAATATTATTACATAAAACATAGTGACCTTTTAAATATAATCTCTAGTTTACAAAAATACATCATATAATACATTCTTATAATAGCTACATGGTGTTGCAGGGTTGGTGTTAAGCAATGAAAATAATTTATACTTATATTACTTATATGTATATGTAAGTATCTATTATGCAAAGTAGATAATTATTACATAATTGACTTCGGTAACGTTGTAAG
Organism: Catocala fraxini; assembly: GCA_930367265.1. Classification (NCBI taxonomy): domain Eukaryota; kingdom Metazoa; phylum Arthropoda; class Insecta; order Lepidoptera; family Erebidae; genus Catocala; species Catocala fraxini. The sequence goes on from OV884032.1 coordinate 11,370,923, forward strand.
CTACTTCTACGGTCTAGTTATTGTACTTAGTGGTACTTCTGCAACTCTTCATTTAACATAGTATAGTGAAAGAAACGAATGTTTCCTTTATTTAGTATCCATTGCGATTTTCAACAGACGTGTATTAGACGTAGAGGTAACGCAATGGACGATAACGGAGGATATATGTATTTCAGTGTTAATCATTGCAGTCATCTAATAGTATACAGGTATCTAAACAAAATTATACGCTTTGGCAGTAGAATTTATACAAAGAAAATGCCTTATGTTATCGAAATAAATGAATTGCTTTTTGATTTGAGCAAAATAATTTATTGCGTGAATCACGCCATTTAAGCAACAGTAACAAACGAAAGAGAGAGGCTATAACGTTTTAAACGTTGATATGTCATACACTGGGACGAGGTTCCTGTAGTTCCTTACAGGATCTGACACACTACACTGACCGATCTTTAAATATCCAAGCCACTGCAGTAGCACATCGATGAAACAAATAAAAGTTCTACGTTTGTGTTTGAAGTTATCTATGCAATTTATTGAGCTATTACTAAATCGTTTGATAGTATCGACTGTAGCTATAACTACGAGGGTGCGTTTTAAGTCCGCGGAATCGAGGGGATAGGCGTTAGTGGTGGGGATATTTTTAGCCGACAGGTACTCTGTGTTTCATTATTAGTATAAATACCTACCAAGTTTTATCTTAATTGGGCCATTAGTCTATGAACTATCGCCAATCAAGCAACTCAATCGGGAAGAAAACTGAAAACATGGAGAAAATCGAACACCGCGCCGTTATAAAGTTCCTGACTAAACAAGGAAAGTCTGTTCAAACATTATGAAAGAGATGTCATTGGTTTACGGGGAATCTTGCCCCGGGAAAACAATGATTTATAAGTGGCATAGACTTTTTAAGCAAGGCAGAGAGTCGCTTGAAGACGGCCCACGGCCGGGGCGGCCTATTGATGTGACCACTCCGGAACTTGTTGAAAAAATTATACTGGAAGATGCTCGGCTGAAGAAGAAACAAATCGCAGAAATGGTTGCAGATTACGATACAATCATTTTTAAAACTCTGCATGGTCATCTTGGTATGACAAAGGTCAGTGCAAGATGGGTGCCGAGAATGCTCCCGCCGTCGCAAAAACAACAGCGCGTCGAATGTTCACGTGCTTTTTTGGACCTCTGTAGCGAGAATAAGGATGGTGTATTGGCCCGAATTGTTACTGGGGATGAAACGTGGGTTCATCATTATGAAACTGAGTCTAAGCAAGACTCCATGCAGTGGCATAAAAAAGGGACACCACCGCCCAAGAAGTTTAAGGTGACACAATCAGCTGGAAAACTCATGGCTACGATGTTTTGGTATATTCCTTCTGAATTTAGAAGGAATATTATTTATCAATTATAAAGATAAAGGTGTCTCTATAACAGAACAGTTAAAATAAGCAATCAAAGAAAAAGAAGAGGAAACTTTACGAAAGGTGTGTTGCTCCTGCATGACAATGCTCCAGTTCACAAGAGTCGTCTTGCGTTGGCTGCCCTGCACAAAGTAGGCTTTGATAATATAAATCATCCACCCAATAGTCCAGACCTGGCCTCGAGCGATAATTACTTGTACCCCAAAATGAAAAAAGGACTTCGTGGTAAGAAATTTACTAGCGACGAAGTGAAAGAAGCAATTTCAGCGTATTTTCCGAAGAAAATTCTAATTTTTTATGAAGGTATAAACAAATTAATTTATAGATCTGAGAAGTGTATTAGGGTTGCAGTTGAATATATTGAAAAAGAAAAATAATATTGCATTTTTATTTACTATCCTTGTCCTCCATTCCGCGAACTTAAGAACGACCCCTCGTACATCAACTCCATTTTTATTTCCTGATGGTACAAGAAAGTTAAACAATTTGTTATTGAGTATTTACTCAATAGCAAATTGTTTAACTTTCTTGAGAATACATTTGTATTAGTTAGTTCTGTTGCTTTATTTTAAGATTTCGCATTACTGCAGTATATAGGCACCTAAGCGTGAATTCACACTCTTACGAAATCACTCACCAGTTTAGTTATTAAGTTTTAATTGTATACGTAAAACAATACCGTATCGCAATCGGTTTTAACCAATAAGTGAAACAAACATACAAATGTTATTATATGGCCACAAAGTAGAGTTGAGCCGTATACGGAAAGTCCCGTAGGTACTGCCCGTATGACGACGAGTAAGTGTGAAACTTACGCGTATATTTTCATGCACCACTGAAAATAGTATTAATAAACCGATGTGAAACCGTAAGAGTCGAAACGCGCTGTAACACAGTATATCAGAACCTTACATCTCAGAAACTTAAAAAACAATCTTACTCTACAATATGTACAAAATAATAAAGCCGCCATCGCGGCACTTTCATACATCTACAAACATATCTCTTAACTATAATATCATACTAACATCATCACAGTCTTCTCACAGGTCCTTAAACTAACACTACTGATTTTGACACTGCCTTTGTCATTAATATCAATTATATTGAAATTCTGAGTAGGTAATATATTATATTATGTACACAAGATTCATAAAGATTATGGTAGGAGTCACGTAGCTTAGGAACAATAAAATAAAATCACAATGTCATGCTGTAGCTCGGTAAAAAACTAACATATTCATAATAAACTTGTTTCTCTTACATTAAAGTTGTCTTTATAACGATTGTTACTTAATTTTGATCTTGTCGAACGCAATAAACGCAATGACGAGGCTGTTTTGCAAACTCGAGGTTGTTTTCAACTTTACTTGCAAGGCTATTTATTTTAACGATTTGTATAATATTTTTTGCAGAATGGCTCCTTCCTTCTCATAATTGGCATGGTATGTTATTATAAAACAAAAGTTATTTAAACAAAGATGCAAAACAACCACGTCACTTAGTTTTAGTGAATGTTCAGATACGGAAATGATTCTATAATAGGCAATGTCATTTCGGCACGTTGCGTTTCAAAATATAAACTAATGGCATAGGTATAATCGTTCTAGTTCTTTGCTGATACCTACTAGACATGGTGCTATAATATACTAAGTAAGTACAGCCGTACTGTTCAGTAAAATTCTAGGCCTCTTTCTATGTTAACCATCTCTAATTGCTATGGTTACTATAGAAAACTCTCAAGTTCAATGTGAGTGAGTTGAATACTGAGATTATACAGAATTGCAAAGCTGTTCTTAGTGTCCTCATAACCGATATTGTCCTGTACTTGACCCACATACTTCACAAGATGTACGATTTACTAACTACACAAATAAGAGTCTAATTCTCGTATAAACTTTTGATGATGGTAGTGTGAACCATTTTCGTGGCTAAGATTAGCTTTGGACCTATTTTATTGTTACGGGTGTGCTTGTTCAAGCCTATATTTACGTGCAGCCGAGTCCAATGGGGTTCTACTCTTACGCTTAGAACACCGAAGTCGAATATACTTTAATGGTGGATATTTTTGACTTAAAATGAGTCTGTTTCTGTCTTGCTTTTGAACTATGTGGCACTAAAGTCAAACCTAATCAACAACTGGTCCATAGAGATTCTATTCCTCCTTGCTTAGCTACGTATTCTTTGTTCTAAGGTCCTGTTTACACAGTCTGCGTTAGTCTGTACCGGTGCCGTTCGTCTAGTACAGTCCTTATGGTACGGTGAACGTTCTCAGGGAGATGGTCGAGTAACATTCTCGGCATCACCTGCAGCTCCATGAAGTCTTCAGGACAGGCCCAACGCATCTCGTATGTGGGCTCTGCGGTACGCACTTTTCTGTGAAGCAGATAGGCAACGGTTAACGGTTACTTAGTTTAATCTATTGAGGTATACGGCCGGAGAGTTAGGCAAATATTCAGGCTTCGTCGAGGACATATAAGTCCATTCAATTAGGAAATACAAAATAAATAAATGGCTGCATACAAATATCAAAAAAGCAATAGACAAAATCATTGCGATCACATATGTAAGATTATCATCCGGTCACTAGTCAAACTAGTTATTAGTTCATAAGGAAATTCTCAGTGAAATTACGGCTTTTGGATCCTCAGTAGACCTCAGTGTAGGGGGACGAAAAATCTTTGATACATAAGCTAATGTAATTATTGCCAATATTTACAACCACAATTTACATAGTATGTTCTGTTATTAAAACTAAATGTTCTAAATAACTTGTAAGTGTGAATTTTGGCGCATTGTCAAGTTTAATCAGTGATGTGATGAACCCAAAATTTAAAATCTATATATTAATACGTGAAGCAAAAACTTTGTACCCCATTTTACGAAAATTGCGCTGACGGAGGAGTATGAAATTTGGCACAGTTAAAGTTTATATGGAGAAGGAGAGGCAAATATCCTAATATTTTTATAAAATATTCATTATAAATACATTAAATTAATGAAAAAACACAAAATGCACTCAACCATGCATTTGACATACGCAGTCGAATCGCGTTCGTGTTATTTCGACATTGTTCGTCTGACGTCATACAATTCTTTGTAACTATGGTTACCAGTTACCTATACCTTATTTATATGTAAAAGAGAAAAACAGAAAACAAAATAGCAAGCTCAGGAATTTTGGTCGAATTTTGACCATTAGGCGACCGCTAGTATAATTTAAAACACGTAAAGGAGACAAATATGGCATTACCTCTCCTCGTTTCCTTCATCACTTTGTTCAGACATAGAATAAAGTATTTCAAATTAGCTATGGTAAAGGCAAAGGTGTAACTAGTCTTTTAAGCGAGAATTGATAAACATTTACTCTAGCGATGCATAAATTTCCATCCGTATTATATTTGAATGTATTTTCAACGCTATACATTAGTATGTACGCGTATTGCATGATCAAAGACACAGTGTCTTTGATCATGCAATGAACTATCTATATCTATTCGAATATCGTCCGAATGTAATCATGCATTCGAATAATAAAGAATGTATTAGGCATAAAGGTGTACTTAAGCAGCGTTTGCAACTGTATCTATGGCAATGGAGTGCAAAAAGGATTTGCATATTAATAATTAGTACTATGGTGACTTTTGAGTGTATTCACGAGTGTATTGCATAGAAACTAATACTTGACGTCAAAACCTCATTTGCGCACACATTGATGTCGGCGTACTCGAGATAAATTGATTTTCAATTCTTGCTAAATATACATATGTATATATTTATATAATATATGCTAAGAGTGTGACCTTAACCATTTAAATACCATTACACGATTATGAAACATTAGCATATAAAGCATACCTATATTGCATTTGAATTTTGAATATGTACCTACTTACTGTATCTGTACTGTTATCTTTTTTAGTACATTTGTAAATATAGGTTATTAGATTATTTTATTTTAAAATTAATTATGTAAAATTTAATTAGATGTAAAAATAACGATCCTAATAGTCATTGAATAAATTTGCCATTTTTTCTGGATTCCTTACTGTTTACATGCTCTATGATACGCGTATTTATAATAAGCATTAGTTATAAATTATAAACGATTAATAACCATAAGTGAAGTCGTTCTATATGCAATGTTTGGATATTTGGGAGAAAATTGTACAATGTTTAGCTTAGTTCATTATTCCTAAAATTTATTATTGATTTTCAATTATGTATGTATAGTAAGCTATTGTAAAATTCTTTGTGTATTAAAATACTTGAATAGTATGAAAGTACTTACTTCTCGATGCCCATGCGCTTGCGCCGTACGATGTGTAGGATGCGCCCCGCTGTGAACAGGCGCGCCGACGAGAAGCGCCGCGCGAACACGTCTCGCGACACTAGCGCCGCCTCCTGTCACACGGGATCATCACACGATATCACACATTTGTTGTTTAATTGGTACATATTGTCAATATTGTTCTTGTGACAATAAAGGTCTCAAAGAGAAAGAAAGACATTACTGTTCCTGGTAGCTATGTAGTAGGTACGTCCCAGCCTGTTTGTATCAATGTTAATCGAACGATCAAATCGATTTCAACATATCTTATATCTATGTGGCAAACATATTTTATTCCTATACATAGTCGCGTATAAAACCATTGTCGTATAAAGAATTTATCGCTGGCAAAGGTTCTTCCAATATCTTTACATTCTCTAAGCATTTACATAAACTCAACAACAATGTAGCTACTAGGGCCCGGCGCGGCGGGTATTGGACTAGCGATGTGGAATTTCTAACAAAAAGTAAATTTATTATTCGAGAATTGTATGACCGTATTTGTTGTTACTTGAATCGTAATGAAATATTGGCAATCAAAATTCTATTTACTTGAAAGTGTAAATGTTTGAGATTTTTTATCGATAAGCGGAAACGTTATATTGAACTTTTATAATTATGAATTTAGGCACTCACAATTTCTATTAATAAGTAATTACTGTAAATCAAAAACATTATTATCATCGTTTATATATACACAACACACAAACTTACATAAAAACAACACAAATACGACAATTAATTGTTACAAAAATTAATAACGATTACAAAATAACATTAATATAACAATACCTTAACCGCAAATTAAAAACAAACAAACAAACACAATAGCAAAACGCCAGATGGAAAACTATATATGATTTAAGATTACTCACTATCTATACAAATGATCTCCTATTGATTATAAATGCAATCATTTAATTGAAATGCATATGAAGTTTAGTTTTTACCGACATCGAAGTGGATGAGATTTTATATTTCGATTCGATGCGTATGTTTTATTTTTATGTTTGGATGCCATATAGAATATGATATTATTAGTAATCTGTAGTCAAGTGGATTAATCGAAGAAAAATATATCAAAAGCCTTACCAGATATTGTAAGCGTCATTATAAGCAGGAATACTCTATGAAGTTGTTAAACAAAGCGCTGGATACTCGAGAATACATACCTAGGAACATGAGTTTAGGAAATCGCTTTACTGGTAAACAAAACTAGAAATCCTTTTAAATAAACTGATGAACTGGTCAACCTATAACATTCAAATCTATCTGGTAGGAGCGAGTACGTCAAATATAACATCATTGTAACAGGCTTGTCGCAAATGACAGCTATGTTCATGTTTAAAGCAAGGAATGTTAACGTTCTTATAGCGTTATAGGTAACGTGCTCATAGCTGTCACCTGCGTATCTTGAATTAAAGTTACAATAAGTAACTTTATTTGGAAATCTGGGTCTTTTACTGGATATCTGAGGAAACAATTTTGTAAAATGCACTAACGGTGGACGTGCTAAAAAGTGTTGGTGAAGGCTAACAAACTATTGTTACGTGAAATAATAGAAACCGAATGGAGTATATATAACATCAACTATAAGGCGTGTAAGTGTTATCCAATGTCTGATAAATATATATATTAATTTGGTAGATATGAAGGAATTTGGTCAGAGTACAGAGCACGGAACCAAAGGACGCATTCTTCGTACGCGCGTAGAAATAGGCTCGTAGCTTCCATCATCCATGCTCTGTAGGTCAGTGTGGTTAATAGTGCACAAAAGCCTTACCACATCTAAAGCTGAATACGGAAGCACACTGTAATATAAAAAAATCTTAACTGACAGCACTCACGGTGGAGACGCTATGCACAAGTAGCGCGTCGGCCGAGTCGTCAGAGTGCTGCGCCTCCAACTGTTCTGGCCGCCTCCACGTCGACTCCAGATCTCGCGCTGGCACGCCAAATAGCGCGTACCCAAACCCGTTCAGCATTATTCGGTACTGGAATAAGACACAACCTATTCAATACCTTGTTTACATATCTGTGTTTTGTACGTGTTGGATGTTAAGGTTTTGTGTTTATGAAAAGGAGATGTTGATGACAGAAAGGAAATTGCTAACTGCTACCTGTCTAGCAAGTTCTAAATGTTCAAATCTGATTAAATCTACAATTTGAAGGCGTTCAGTTAAGTCTTGTTTATAAAAAAGAATCGCAGATGTATGTTCTGCTTCCAAGTTGATATTTTTTTGAAATCAACTATATATCAACTTAGAAGCAGAACATACATCTGTGATCTAAGTAAACCGTACCTGGTTAGAGAAGTATATATACATAGCATGATTTTTTAAAGAGCAGTGCGACTCATCCTTTCCTTTACTTGCATATCATTAACTAACAGTGACGTAATACAGCAAACCTTAGAGAAGCCGTCTTTGGAAATCTTTTTGTAATATTTACCTTGGGTAGTTTAGTAGCGTGTATAGTCTGTATGATCTTGGTCCTCAAGTTCTCGATGCTGTGTACGGAGAGCCTCATAACGAGGTCGTCGCCGACTCCCACCGTCATCACGAATGACTCCGTGAAACGCGCCGCCTCCCGGCTTATTAGACCGGCTGGAACATAAGATAAATACTATCGGAAATGTTTGTTTACGCCATCTTGGCACTCTTTGCAACAGACATGTAGATGTATAATGTCATGTTATACTTGGTTAGTTTGCTAACTAAAGTAACAATGCATTTTGTAATGAAATTTCATTATTAAGTGCCAATGAAAAGATAGATCTTTTATAATAAATTTATTAGGATAGTTTATTCCCGTATCGCAGAAATCTTTACCTATAAATACCTATAGAAACATCAAACTCAGACCAACTACCTATCTGTGGATCTAACAAATATTTGTTCAGTGCCCGGTCGAGCCCGCGGTACGCTTTAATTCTTAGTAAACATTGATACAACTTGTCCGATGTACCGCAGGTGCAGACAATTTCCTAACACGTGTAGAATATGTAGTGATCAAGGAACAGTGAGACATTAATAATTGTAAGGTATCGGATTTGCAAGCTAGAGATTTTAGATTCGATCCTCGCGCAAAACACCACGTACGTTAACCCATTCGTTACATAAACAAGCATTTTAGCTTAGCTGGAGGGGAATTGTATATTAATTATTATGTATGTTCACTGTTTTTAAAAGAAGGTTTAGTATTATATTATAATATAGTAGTGCAGCGACAGCCTAGTGGCAAACCACAAAACAAAATGGACTGCCACGCACAAGCCACGAGAACGATCCCAATGCACACACCACTGACTTTTCAAAGCTATGTGCGTATTAAATAGGTAATTATCACTTCCTTAAAAGAAATGGCATTTTAAAGACAAACATCGTTAGAAAACCTGTCTGTGTAAGAGTTCTAGGTAATGTTCTCGAAGATATGTAAAGTCTGCCAACCCGGAGTGGGCTAGCATAGCTGATTATGGCCTAACCCTTCGCATGCTGAGTAGAGGACCGTGCCCAGCAGTGTAGCAGGTGTGTGCAGGACAGTTTATAAACAAGACTGACAGACAGCAGAGCTTCAGTAATATGTACACCTAATGATAATCTATACGTATGAAAATATTACTTAAAGGCTACTAGATTGAAAAAACACGTTTAACTTAACCAATCGCAAACACAAAGAGATTAAAAAGGATATGAATATGATAAAATAATATACTTTTAAAAAGCCACATACAGTACCAATTCTGAGAAAAGTATTTAAAAAACAAATTGATGTCCGTCGCAGATAGCTTTATAGCAAATTAAAATGAATAAACAGACTGCTTCTAAATATTTAAGAGAAAACCGAGGTAGAATAAGTAAGAAGCAATATTTTTAAGTAAAACATTAATATTAAATGTTTAGATTTAGCAGGTCTATCTTAAAACTGACTGCATAAATGGCGTATTGGTTTATGTGTCGCCTCACCGTTACGCCAAGTGTTATGGTTTGATCTCACAAAGGACAAAAATGTATCCATTATGTGATCCACAAATAGTTATTCCGACTCTGTGTGTGCGTTGTTTGAATGTTTGTAAAGTCCTCGCGACTCAGGGTTTATTTCTAGTGCGGGCATAGTCTTTTAAAAGTATATTAATGCGAAAGTAAGTTTGTTGGTTACAAATTTGTGTCTAAATCACTAAGCTGATTACTATAAAATTTGGTGTGGAGATAGCTCAACGTAAAAAGCCTACAAAGTCTCGGGTAACAGTCAGTACCTAGTTCCTATATAATGTTAATGTTCTCTTTTGAACCGGATGCAATTTGAAGTTTATCACAATCGTGGGTAAATTCTTAGATACAAATTAGATACGTTATTAAAATACAATAATCTAATTAGATACACTATTACGCACATAGAATATACCAAGGATAACGTTGTTTGCAATGTATTTTATAATAATAGTAATATCAGCCCTGGTTAAACTCTCTCTAAATGGCACTCGCAGGCCTCTTATCAGAATGAGAAGGGTTTCAACACGCAGACCCTGTGTGGATTGGTAGAAGTAATAATAATAATATAAGAAGTAATATAACTAGGAATATTATGTAGAACTCTCAGACGTGCAGGTTTCGTCATGATGTTTTCCTTTAAGATTAGCACAAATGAACGATTTAACACGCAGATAACTTCGAAAATTATGGATAGATGCGTGTCGCGAGATCGAACTCGTGAACTCTGCGTTCTACGGTTCCCACTAGACTTTGCGGTATATACACAGTTATAATTATTTGGTAATTCCGGTTAACATAGGTGCCACCTGCCTTTTTCTTGATTTTTGTTTATCTTCCTAGGAAGACAACATTTAATGCCTTGTTTCTGTGTTCTACATCCTTCCCCTCCTTTAAAGCAGTTATAAATTATCAAACACAAACACAATTGCATGTATCTACATATCTATACTAATATTATAAAGCTGAAGAGATTGTTTTTTTGTTTGAACGCGCTAATCTCAGGAATATCTCTCTATTACTATTATCTCGGTTCCGAATTGAAAAATTGTTTTAGTGTTGAATAGCTCATTTATCGAGGAAGGCTATACGATCCACGGGAGCAGCGCAGGAATCGTAATATGTTAATAAATGTAGGATTATAATAAAAGATAATGACCTGGTGTGGAGAAAGCGAACACTTTGAGGTGTGGATATCTCGGCCTTAACTTTAAAGCTACTAATACTGCTACTCCCGCGCCAAGGCTGTGACCTGGAACAACGGAAATACACATATGTTAAAAGGCTAATGTGATGAGAATATGTAATGATATAAATCAAGTCGGAAACGTGTTCATATTTATTTAAATCTTGCTTTTGCCAACTACTTCGTTACCTATGTTTAAAGATTTATCCTAAAGAATCGTGCATTATCTAGGATAAAATGTAGACTTTGTCACTTGAAACTGTGACTCGGCACGTGACATAATCAACTTTTTCTGTCGGGTTAAATTCACGGCGCTTGGATAACCACCTTTAAATTCGACACTGTACCCAAATACCATTGCCTTCAGACACAAAACAGTATATGAACATAACTATCTACCTATAATTGTTCAGATAGTTGATATACTTAGAGTATATATTACCAGTGAGTACGAGGTCATAGTGCGGGAACTGTTGGAAGGCGCGGTCGAGCACTGGCAGCAGGCGCTTCAACATCTTCGCCGCGCCCATTGACATGCCCTTGTGAGCCGCCGTGTCTTCTGGTAAACCTGGAACAACAACATTTGAAATATCTGGCATCCGATCATAAGTTACCACTCTCAGGTCTACCATCAAAATGTCTATCCAAAACATCGAACCGAACGAAAAGAACTTACAATGACGTTTCTTCGGCTTTTGTTCAATATGATATTCCTCCATTGTTCCGACTGCTCCATGAAAGTATGGACAATTAAGAGGTTACGTACGGAAATTCAGGACGGATTTAGGAATATATAGATACACCAAGCCGCAGGGTTAAGACGTGTTGACGTTAATATATTAAAAGGCTCTGACATGGCAATATACATTGAACAATCGTAACTGATGACTCTACGTACTCGTCGAAACAGGGAGTGATACGGTTTTTGTAAACGGTTGCCCATCTATTAGCATGCGTGATGGTTAATTATTGATCTGCGTGGTCAGTATAATGATCACCCAGCCCCTCGCTTGTTATAAAAGCTATCATATTTTTATCATCCCGTTGCTGTGTCCACATCTGCACGGATTTCAAAATATCCCTGCTCTTCGTAATTTTCAGACAAACTTTAACAATTTTAATTTAGTAAAAACTTCGGTGTAGCGTATTGTTGTGAAAGTTGAGCGCTAGTTATAGTGCGTCTGTATATCGGTACTACAAAAAAATGTGTATAGGAATGATAAATAATGTTTCACGTCTTTGTTAAAATATGGCGAAGAGCCAATATTATTACTGCGTGATGAATTTATTGCACATTCGGAAGAAATAATTGGCACTCTGGCTTTCCTTGTTTTATTATCTGCTATGGCTACGTATATTATTTACTGCTAAGCCTACCAAACTCAAACCAATAGTTATGAATGAATGTCTATAAACGGTTAATGGCTCCACAATTGGCATTTTAATGGAAACTATATCGACAAATTTAGAAACTGGAAAATAAAATTATTGCATTTTGGCCTGTTACCATTCAGAAAACCCATTTTGGGTATATCCACATTTAAATTAATAAATAACGCTGACCGATGGACATTCGGGCGGAAATGACGCGTATCTGTTTTACATCTGTGTTTTCTTATTTGTAACTTTAAGTATTCATTTTGATTTTATATACACTGGACCGCAAAGAAAGAGGGTCGGTTAGAAAATCTTCAATATCTTCAAAAGTACCTGACCTAGCTTTATGAAATAAAGATTAAATTAAAGAATATTTAATGCCACATAAAATAATATATAAAAACTTTTTATTTATTTTTGATAATTATATAAAAAAACTGAAATGTAAAATAATTGTCGTTTTTGAATTTAGTACCAAAAAATTCAAATCATTTGTTTCGCGTTTGTTTTAATTTTGCAATAAAAAAGTTATAAATATGGTGTCTCTGGCCTTATAAATTTTATTATTCTGAAGTCATCATGTCGTTAACCCCTGAAGAATGTACCGGGATCCTGACAATGCTTGAAGATGGGCACAGTCAGCGAAATACAGCGAGAACTGTTGGTGTGACTCTTTCTACAGTCTTACGGCTGTTGAAGTAAAGAATCATCATTTACGAGCTGGAGGAAACAATCTGAGTACGGATACAGTAAGGCGGCGTCTGGCTGAAACAAATTTAAAGCCATTAAGACCTGCAAATGGGCCAAAACTAGAAAGACAGTTAAAGACACCACAGAAACTCAAGGTTGAGTTATGGTAGAGAACACGAGAATTTGACTCTGAATGACTGGTCAAGAGTTATGTTTTCAAACGAGTCTAGATTCTGTTTATACAAGCATGACGGGAGGAAAAGAGTGTACAGAAGACCGGGAGAGCGCTATAACCAAGCCTATATAGAAGGAAAAGTACCATACTGCGGAGGCGGTGTTCACATGTGGGCTGGGATTTCTGCCGAAAGCCGCACTGAGCTAGTGGTGATAGAATATGGAACTTTAACTGCAGAAAGATATGTCACCGAAATTCTGAATGACTACGTTGGTCCATTTTTAGTGGACATGGGCGAGAATGCCGCTTTTATGCAAGACAATGCCCGTCCGCATACAACTCAGATAGTGTTTGCCTATTTTCAAGAAGTCGGTACCACACACATGGAGTGGCCAGCACGCAGCCCCAACTTAAACCCCATTGAGCATGCATGGAACGAACTGGGACGACATGTACGTCAGCGGAATCCACCGCCAATCATGCTATGTGAAATGAAAGAAGCTCTAATAGAGGAATGACAGATTATTCCGCAGCATCGCCCCAAAAACCTAATAAAGTATGCCAAATCGCATAACAGCAGTATTGCGAGCTTGCGGAGGCAACACAAAGTACTAAAATGCGTGAACATGGCACATCTGTAACCAATCTACATTTACTAAAAATACTGGAAAACTACGCATTTTCATTTATATTACATTTATTAAAAATAAAAAGCTTGAATTCATTTTTTTAATTTTCATTTGAGCACAATACAGTATTCTTTGATTAAGTCTTTATTCCATAAAGCTAGGTCAGGTACTTTGAAGATATTGAAGATTTTCTAACCGACCCTTGTTCTTTGCGGTCCAGTGTATTTTGTGACGATGAACATACGACATATTGTGTCAAAAAAGCAATTTTACCAAACAATACTGCATTTGCTCTCAGATGGTTCGGACAGTTCTACATCCAGAAAAGCCAAGTGATCTGCTTTGGTTATAGTAAACATGTGTGCTTATAGTAGTATGGGATCATATACAATAATCTTACCATCAGCTTCAAACCGCTCCGATCCGGCGGTGAAGTCCGTGAAGATGTCTCTTAGTGAGATGGAGCCTCTGACTGCCACCACGATGCTTTCGCGCTCGTGGTCAGCTATCACGCAGAACGGCAGCTACAAAACAAATATTATATTAGCTTTGAATATACATGCAAGTTTTTAAGAGCGTAAGAACCAGAATTACTAGCGAGCGTAGGTACTGTGTTGATTGCTGGGTAGACTAACCATTAGGTTATTGTGAGGCATTTTTTGGTAAAAGCAATATGGCTTTGCCGCATGTGCGCCATTGAATAATTAGGAGTTTCTTACTTGATTCGTATAATTACCCATTGTTTGCAACATTTCGGGTTATTAATTTAAGCTTTAGATCCAATTTAACACAGATAGATATTCAAAAAGTAATTTGTATAAAAGTGTCTGAGTTGTATGTTGTAATACCAATTTATTTATTATGGCACACAAAACAGAACAGAGAGGAATTTCAATACTAAATATCAAGTTAAACAATACTGTTTTAGTCTTATGTTCTAAATATGTTTACACAATAAGTAATTAAGTATCCCCTTATTGTGTCAATAATGTTTAATGTTATAGTGTAGGCTAAGGTATCAATTTTAGCCAACACTATAACTTTAAACATTATTGACGTTTGTGCATTGCAAAAATCTTTAAATATCGTTGAAAATATTCTTCATATTTTATCATTCAATTAACGTGATCACGTGTAAATAACAAAACTAAGTTTTAAATGATGACTAAATATAAATATTCATTAATGACTGTGATGTGCAGTCACCGTAATTTTTTCATTATTTGTTTCACCATTTTTTAATATAATCACGTCATACTTGGCTAGGGTCTTGGTAAGAACGGAGAATGAATCATACTCTGCTTTTACTAAACGCCAACTAAATCTGTGAGTTTTGCGTCATATACAACATCATGCCTATTTCTGCAGCGTTAAACCTCTGTTTAACTATGTTGAGTCTAATGTATCTCTAGATACATTAGATTCACATTTCGACAGTTAAGTTTAAGTACTTGTAAGAAAGGCCCAAACCCCACAATTGTACGTAATGAAATATAAAATGATAATCATTTCAGATGGCAATGCTTAAAAGATGCCACACTAGTGATATAAGTATACATGGACGATACGATAATTGTCGTTCGCTTGTTACGTTACATACCCTTATGTGGTATATAAGAATAAAAAAGGTCATACTTACTTCAAAGACGCGATTGTTGAATGATGCGAAGATGATGTCGTCTGCTGGGAGCTTCGACATGTACTTGACGCCCGCGAAATTGCACAGGCAGCAGTTGTCGTCCGTCACTATTGAGTTCTTCGGTCTAAAACAACATTATATATATTTAGTTATAAATTAAGCTATTGTAGGCATAATTGGGTAGTTAGGTTTACTTAGTAATGTAATGTATAAGCCTTATATGCTAGGTAATAAGTATGGTTATATTACAAATTCGAAAGTTTTGGTTCATCTTTACGTGAACGAGGCATGACGTAATTTTTCTACGACTGATGATAAACTGATTGAATAGACTAAATATAACAAGTCCCACAGAATCTCACTATCACGAAAAGGAAAATGTGCAATTGAAAACCTATTAATGATCGGCCACCATATGCACAACATAAGCGTATTATAAAGCTAAGTTATTGTTAAAATCCAATGTTTATATTTTGGTAGAATGTAATTTTTTTTGATTATGTACTTAAAAACCATGTAAACAAACTACGTGTCTGATTCATATACTTTTTCTGTATTTGGGAGTAGTATGGTATAACCTCTTGGTTTACTGTTTCTCTATATATTACTGGTTGTAATCTGTATAAGTGAAAGATTGCAAACATGCATGTATTTATTCTCAGATAAAAACATTTAACATTGAAATCTCACTGTCGCACAGACGAAATAAAATCGAGAAAACAAGTCTTTAAATAACACGTAGAATTGACATAAATTAATGATTATTTTTAGGGAGGATTTGATGTGAAAGCGATTTGTTTAGCTTTCATTCCAAAATATCACAAAAAATAAGATTGTGTCAGCCGTTTCTAAGCTGCGTCGCGTAATCGGATGATTAATGAATCCAATTTGTCTTCATGTTCTCTGACGAGGACAAAAATGTGTAACACATTTTTAGGAATTTAGTATATTAATTAATATAAGAGACCAAGGTCGTCTCTTCTTTGTCCACATTAAAAGGAATAAAGGCGCAAACACTTCGGTCGCACTGAGCTAAAAACACCTTGCGCCATCGAATAAAAAAAAATGTTCATTGTTTTGCGCAAGTTTACAAAATTGGTTAAAACTGCTTATAAAAACCTGAAAATACCGTAAAACTAAATAAAAGCAGCTGTCCCGACACACAAAAAAAACCCAAATCTAAACTAACCTCGAATCCACATTAACTCAACACACACAATTTTTTTTATCAATATCGGTCCAGCCGTTTAGGAGGAGTTCAGTGACATACACACGTACAGTAGAATTATATATATGAAGATAAAAAATACTACAACGGGTTTTTGTAATATTTGAAATTCGTAAGCTAGTATCGTAATTTGTAAACAAAAGTGTTGTAAAATAGTCATTTTATTGCATTAAGCATTTAAATATCAGCAGTATACAATATATTTCTACAGTTATCGATTTCAGTAAGATTTGTATTTACAAGGGTTAATAATTTATGTTTCTATCAATGTATGGTAGAAGAAGAATAAATAATACTACACTTTTAAGTACAGTTTAATGGTGTTCTTCCGAATGTGTTTCAACATTTATTTGAGATATCCTAACTAATATTATAAAAGTGAATGGGAGTTTGTTTGTTTGTTATGCTTTCACGCTTTAGCTACTCTACCAAACATCGTGACATTTCACACACACGTTGTCAGGGGTACAGAAAATAACAAAGGGTACCTTTCATCAAGAAGTAAAGAATTAAATGTACTCAAATCAATAGTAATTTGTTAACAAAATCTAGATTAGAACGTGTAAAATCTAGTGGCCCATAAACGTGCGTTTTGTTTTATTTTGTGGTTATTGGTGTGATAAGGACTTCCAAACGATTAGCGCACGTGACAATTAATGACAGCTAAATTATCACGATAAAACCTTTTATACTAATGGGAAGTAATTACAGAATTACTTAGACAGACCATTGATCGTCGTGTAATGCGGATGTCTACTAAAGACTTTTTGTATTATCTTATAATCTGCAGGTCTTCAATGAAAATGTCTGTCCGAAATATCGGTCCGAACGAAAACAACTAACAGCAAAGCTTATTCGGATTTCGTCCTTTCAAAATGTTATTACTCTGTTGTTCGGACTGTTTCATGAAATGGTTTAGGACAATCAAGAAGTTACGTACCGAAATTCATGACGAAGGTAGAAACAATTGGCCTTATTTTTCGGCATTTACATTTCACGGTAGGCTTACTGAACTGGCGTTTTCCAAAGACCCAAATTTCCTATTATCTAGTAACATACATAAAGGGAAGAGCATCGTGAGATTTGATTTATCATCCATCACAAACATATAAAATTATATATTATATAAAACTATCTAATTCCTTATGAATAGATCCAATCAATACTGTATAACTTAACTGCCAATAGCATATGAATGGAATAGTTAGTATAGACAGATTTCAGCGAAGTTTCTGTGATCGAAATCTGAGATGATTTAAAGACAGGCCAGGATAGGAGAACTCTAAACCGGGTACATAAAGAATGTGATAGTAGTGAATAAGCGAAGATGTGTGTATTTTTTTATTTATATTCATAATATAAAGATGCAGAAAGATATTTTGACGTACTCGAGTGCACTATGCAAAAGAAAAGGCACCTCGGAGTGTCTTTAAGCTTACAGATTCAAGACCTATACAAATGTACCATAACTTGCTTACCAGATGTTCAATTGACTAATTTTGCCAATTGACCAAAATATTTAAACGTGCTTAAGTATATGATGATTGTCGTATTATGCGAAACGATGACTTACGAAACAATAGAATCACAAAACCATTTTGATATACCTATTTACATTCAATGTCAATGCTGCATGCATAACTCGGTATATAATGATAGCAAAAATACTAAAGTATAAAAAATATATGCATCATTACTGAATAATTTTGAAGTCACTTTGATGTTTGTCATTAAACTAACATTATTGAGTGGAAATATTTGTTTGTTCGTCACAAGTTCAATCAAAGACTATCTTTATCTTGTATTTAATTAATGTTTTTTCCAATGAGATTAGGCTGGCGATTTAAATATAAGTATTTTATATGTTCTAGCCACTAAAGTATGAATATAATTACTTTGTATAAAGCTCATCTCGTTCTATCATAGGCCATCGCAGTATCTTCTCTCTTCTTCCTATCTTTTGCAGTATAGGTGGTCAATAAAAATTCACACGTCCGGTCTCATGGGAAGCGGTAGACATAGCGTATGTAGCCTTAAAGGTATTTACTCGCTCACTGTCGAACTCTAGTTTACATTATTAACATGTTAATGTGTCAATTGTTATAACGCCAGATATACTTAAAAACTTATTGTGTAAAGCCGTCGGTGTGCCGCTACGACTGAATAGGTCAATGTTTAAATTTATGTCACCGTTGTATTGCTGCAGAAACAATGTTTTTGTTGATTGCTCCTTTTGTGTTTTAAGATTCCGTCTAACTACGTCGTTAGTCGCTCACTAGTTTTATAAAAGTATCCTAGATTGCAATAAGCTTTTTGTTCTAAGATATAAATATGGCACACGCATTGTATTGACAAGGTCATGTCTGAATTGCACATTTCGGTAAATAATTAAACTCCGGATTTAGAGCATAACATAAAACAGAGTATAAGTAGGTAAAGGTATTACTTAGTATAGTGATGTATTAGCACACAGCGTCTTGATTTTTTTTACAACTAATTTGGCAAACAAGCCTACGGCCCACCTGATGGTAAGTTATGGACGCCTGCAACACCAGAGGTATCACTTGCGCGTTGCCGACCTTTTAAGAAAGGAAGTGGGAAGGGGGATAGAGGGTGATTGAGCTTTCGGCACTCTCACTCACCGAACGAAACACAACAGTAAGAATACTGCTATTTCACGTCAATATTCTGTGAGAGAGTAGTCCTTCCCTGGTCGAGCCGGCCCATTCGTACCGAAATCAGCTGCTACTAAAAATTCACGAATACACCCATAGGGTACTACTTTTCTCAAAGTATACGCTTAGTGAGACGCAATACTCTCTAAGAGAAAAAGGAAATTAAAAACATCTGTAAAGCTCTTAGGAAGTTTTGACTATTGTTATTTCTTCTGCTGACACAATTGTTTATTTTCTGACTGATTAAATTGAAATAACCATTGATATTGCCTGGCGTGATGGGATCCGTCCGACTTATAACTTGCAACACATATGAGAAGCCTTACCACCATCTCTCAAAGAATCATTTTTCATTGCATGTGCGAGAATAAGACAAAGTTATAATGCGGTCTCATTCATGCATGCAATCATCAATTGCAATGTTTTAGAGAATGTCTGTAAGGCACTAGAAAGCAGAAAAAAACAATAGGGTGCTAACTTTAGAAGTCGTTTAACTTATATTGAAAAATGTATTTTTAAACAGTATATACTTATTGAAAGAATACTAATGTGGTTGAACTTGACCGTTCGTACGGTGTAACAGTTTTAACATATGAACTTGGCCTTTTACGCACGTTTGTACGAGGCAACGTGCATTTCGTTACAGTATCATTGTATTTTACTTGACTGTGTCAGTTATAAATTCTGTTTTTACGTGTATATACTCGTATATACACGTAAATAAATAATATTTATTTATTTGGTTTGTTAGGTATCGTAAGCGATGAGATACGCTAGAGATAGAGAGTCTTTACAGCGAAAATGACATGGAGCTTATTATTTTTGAAAACAAACATGTCTGCTGGCAGGATGACCTAGGTTTTAATTATTTTTGTTGTAGGGAAGTCGTGTATTTTTTTAAAAGGAATACATATTAGCATGCTTGTAAGAGTAAGGTTAGATAATGGAAGACTCTCAAACTCTTATTCGCCACAGCAAAGGCTAAGAAATTCTCAGTATCATTCCAGTCGTCGAAAATTGCCTGATTGATCGCAATATGCACATTATCTATTTCGTAAGATCTGAAATCTGGATGCAATTTCTGCCTAAACTTCCGAATATACACAGGCGTGAGTACCTATATGAATATTTTTTTATATTCAACAGTATGCTATGAAATGGGAGCCGAAATGAATAAATAACGTGTGCGATGATGACATCAGACATGTTTTGTTTTTACTATGAGTTCTATGACTAAGTTGCCAGTATAAATAATTCACACCTGTTCTTTATTTTCATCGCATTACCATTGGAAATTGACCTCGAGGTTGTCATTCAAACAGTAGCCAAATCAGTTATACAGTGCCTTCAACATACGTGTAAAATGGCCAAATTATTTGAAAAAATAATGACCTTACATATCCAGGCTGCAGGAAGTGTTCAAACATAATACATATATGATTGTAGGAACAATTCTAAAACTATGGCTATTATAAAATTATAATCTATTTCTGGATAACGACTGTTTTTGATTTTAGCCTTTGTAGTTATTTTTGGCCAGGTATTTTTAAAACTTTAATGGTGTCAATCAACAAATTTCGAAATTTAAGTCTCGCACGCGTCAAAGCATTTTTATCCATAACCACTATAAAAGCAGCTATACAATCTTTACAAAAACAAAGAAATATATATATTTTCAGAGTAAATCTATAATAGCGGAAACAGAAAAGAAATTTCGTGAAGTTTCTCAATCACAGCTTACTACGTAAGGCAATACCGAAAATGTCAAGTAGCAAATTCAAATACTATCTAACATTATAAACACTGTTTATTTATTTGTTGTACCTGTTCCCCAGTTATAAGTTAGTTCAAGTTCTAAGAAATACTGAATTTATTATTTAATATTACCTCAAACACAAATTAAGATATTAAATATCTGCTTTATTTAAATTCTGTAAAGATGTTGATGTTCAGATCTGAAGCTGAATTGCGGAACAAAACAATTAATAATTACTAACTAGGAATAGTTAATTAGCTTCTTAAACCGACTCCCAACACGATAACAATCGAGGAAGCTTTACGTATCTACAATAACAAGTATTTTGTTCTTTGTAAGATAGTATAAAGGCAAATAATAACAAAAGACCTGCGATTCCTTCGTTATAATGGTCTTAAAGTCGTTGTTGCTGAGAAAATAGATATTTTATTTTGACGACAGTTTGAGTTGCTTCGTTAGTCTTCTGGCATCAGTTTGCGTGCGTTCGTAAGATGTCGGTTACTATTTCCGGGTCAGATAAATATCTCTTCTCTGTTTTAAAAGACAACTCCCGCATTAGCAATGATTCTTGTGTCGCGGAAGGCTTTACAAACATTCAAACATAGTAGATGTTGACTTGGAAATACTATTCGTGGATCTCACAATTATTTTTGTGTGGGGATGGAACCCATAACACTCAGTGTAGCAATGGCGAGGTGACCACTTAAACCACTCCGTCTCCCTAGAGTGCTATTGATTATTTCTGTTAGAAAATTCGTAGTAGCAGTAAAGAGTCTAGAAAAGTACCTGGCAAACGGTAAGGTTTGTCTGCCTTGGCTTTGCTATTTCATAGTCTTCTTCTCTCTAGCCTTTATTATTCCTAAGTCACTTGGGGTCGGCTTTTCTGGTCTAACCGGATTTGACGGATATTAGTTTTGCCAAGGAGCGGCTGCCACCTGACCTCCGCAACCCGAAGGCAACAATACCCTAAGGCTAGACCAGTGTCAGGATATTATAGGGCACTGACTTTCCAATAACGACTGCCATAGATGTTTCTGTTATGACTGGCAGCCGGGATCGACGGCTAAAGGTGCTCTCCAAGGCACGGATCAGGCGATAATTGTCAATAAATTTATCTTTGCCATTTCATAGTATCTAAAATATAGCTGTCGAAATACATATATTATTATGTGTTATGTACCTCAGTACACCTTCGGGAAATACAGGTTTGTAACTGTATAGAGTTTTAGCCACAATAACTTAGTCAAATTATATGAAAACTTTTGCGTGTTACTTTTCTCTCTAGTTGTTCCCAGAGCAATTTACTCAACATAAATAAACGTCTAACTGCAGTTCAATCACAGAGTTATAACGCGTCGTCAATCTTCGTTCGCGCAGACATATTCGAAAGCTTAAGTAAGTTAATAATGAACCTTATACATAATAGCTACAAGCTACAAGATTGATTGCGACGTAATTTCTACTATCCTGTTGTTGTGTCAACAGTCGCACCGTCTGTGTCCGATTAATTGATCAATAGCGAAGAAGAACTTTGGCTGCGCGACTATGGCCAATCTAATATTTAAGTGTACAGTTACATTTGAAAGCCGTATAAACCTGGTTACCTTATACTGTTATATTTTCTCAATGAACTAATGATTGAACTTGGTAGTCCTATTTTTTCGAGTGTTATTTTGTGTCAGACGTTTAGTGCGAACCGAAGCGCGTGAGTCAACTGTATATTTGTGGTGGCGACGGATGCTCAATCAAAGATTACGGAAATATTACTAGTTTATAAATAGGCTCCAAGTTTAAACTTGCTTATCGTCGATTCGACGTCAAACGCCTTATTCTTCAGTATTAATAATAGGGCAAAGGGAGCTATTTTAAGTATAGTGAGAGTGTGATCATGTTATAGGGTCGTAGGATGTTGGTGATAAATAGAAAAACAGACTAATAATGATTGACGAACGAATGCATAATAATTTTATTTTGGCATAATTTTCGCTTCGCCTTGCAGTTGATATGGTTTGCATGTCAATAACAGTGATTTATCTCCTTGATGTTACTCTGACGTCGCTGGTCAAATTCAGATATGTCGTCAGTAGTTTAGTACCCTTTAGAGTATATACGGTAAATTTGAACCAGCTCAGCTACCTGATGAAAAATTGGCTGTATCGTCATTATTCAATTTGTCGTATGTTATCAGTCAATTTGTCGTATTTAAAATATTTCTCTTTGTATTAAACCATTGTCTTTACATAAGATTTTAGTTAAACGTTATTGTCCGCTATACGGCCCTTATTTACGTCCACACCTTAGTGTTGCACGCTGTATATAGATTCAAATATGCTTTTAATATAATTGGGAAGAAATCAAATGTTTATGATTTATTGGCTGTCATTTGCAATAGATTTCCTTGTTAGCATAGAAATATATTCTATACACGTATACACTTTTTGCCAATACAAATACTGCGTCTCAAAACATGTGCGGTATAACACTTACATGAAATACGTCAAACATGGGTAACAAAAAATACAGTATTCATCCATTAGAACCAAAATAAAAAAGTACAAATTGTTTTATGGTAAACAAGAATGTGTTATTTATAGTATGAAATAGAAGAAGAAAATTTCTATAAACAATATATGAAGGGCTAAATATATGTATCTGAACTTATGTGCAGAATATCAGATGGACTGCTGGTATCCTGTGTTGAAGTTGAGATTTATTTTGCCCACAATAAAAGCAGAAATTGATATATTCATCAAATTTTGCGTTGCGTTTGTGGGATATTTCATTTATTCTCAACTATTTAACAACATACATATATTACAACAATACACACATATAGTAGATATTTCATTTTCTTATTTTGTACAAAATCTTTCAATTCAGTCATTACGAATTATATCTTAGAACTAAGCTCTCATAAGTATTTATCTGTATGACCTATTTTATATTAGTTGGTAAGTTCCATGCAACCGAAATGAAAATAAAAGGGCGCATACATTTACATTATTCATCGAACATCCCAATTTATTTTTAACATGTTATTTATTTCGGTTCATTAATATAAACTAGCGGTCGCCTAGTGGTCAAAATTCGACCAAAATTCCTAAGCTTGCTAATTTGTTATCTGTTTTTCTCTATTACATATAAATAAGGTATAGGTAACCATAGT
This sequence comes from Catocala fraxini, assembly GCA_930367265.1. Classification (NCBI taxonomy): domain Eukaryota; kingdom Metazoa; phylum Arthropoda; class Insecta; order Lepidoptera; family Erebidae; genus Catocala; species Catocala fraxini. The sequence continues at coordinate 11,395,181 of OV884032.1, forward strand.
TACAAAGAATTGTACGACGTCATACGAACAATGTCGAAATACTACGAACGCGATTCGACTGCGTGTGTCAAATGCATGGTTGTATGCGTGTAATGTTTTTTCATTATTTTAATGTATTTCTAATGCATATTTTATAAAAGTATTACGATTCGTCCCTCCTTCTCCATATAAACTTTAATTGTGCCAAATTTCATACACCTCCGCCCGCGCAATTTTCGTAAAAAGGGGTACAAAGATTTTGCTTCACGTATTAATATATGGATTATAAAATTATAAATGAAAGCTTAATTCTCAATGACAGGCAAACCCTTTATAATAAATTTATCTTTAGCGTATCTACACTAAAGATAAATTCGATCTCACATAATATATCGAGATATCACACCAAATAAATCTATATGCCTACCTAAACTAAAACATACTGAACCATGAGACACATATTTAATACTATAAATCAGTCAGTGCTGTAATATTTAGCATTAGTAATTGTTGTACTAATTAGTATCAGTAATTGCTGAATTATCTTGAAGGTAAAATTCGCTATATTGTCATAATTGATAGTCAAATTGTCATATTTATAATATGTCTTTTGTATTAAAATATTTGCTTTTTTATAAGATTTTTGGTTTCACACTAGTCACATGGTCTGCTATATGACCTCAATATATAACAATAACTTGGTCTTACACTGTAAGATTCAAATATGCCGTTTATATAATTGGGCAGAAATCGAATGTATACGATTTATTGCCTGTCATCTGCAATAGATTTCCTTGTTAGCATAGAAATATTTTCTTTGCACGTCACTTTTTTGCGAAGACAAATACTACATCTCAAAACATGTGCGTGCATGTACTTGAAATACGTCAAACACGGTCAACAAAAAATACAGTTTATCCATTAGAACCAAAATAAAAAAACAGAACAAATTGTTTTATGAAAAACAAGAACTTGTTATAGCGAAGTACGATTAAAGTTTGCGATAAAAACTAAACCTGTTGATCTATTATAGCAAACTCATTCGTAGTCCATTATGTATACACGTATTAGTAAGGTTGTTAGCAAAGCTCGACGTATATTTAACACCACGCAATATATCAGAGTACACCGAGCCTCGTTAGAAATGTGAGACTTGTAAACAAAACGTTAATCAATATTACTCAATGACACCTCGACGATGACCGAATGTTTAGTACACAATGTATTCATTTTACTAGACTTTGGACTACGACGCAATTTAAGTGGATTTAACTAAGCACCATATTGCCGATCTACTAAAAGAAAATAGATGAAACGTGGCTTAGATTTTAAGTTGCGATACATTCGGTGGCTTTTGCATGATGACAGATATACAGGCAGATGGACAGACAAACAAAAACTATAAAGGCTTCTGGATTCTAAACCTCTAAATAGACGACCCAATTGGTTAAATATATCTCTAATCTGCAGACAGAGCCTCGTTACAGTTTTATATAAGGTATAGGTAATGTTTTAAAACTCGTTTGCCGATTGTGCCTCATACGCATTTCGCTAAACAGACGTGCGTTAAAAGGATAAGGTTATTGATTGATCTCATGTAGTTGTAACGAGACTCGACAAATAAAGTTAAATTTTAAGTTTTATTGTAGATATACACTCCTATAAGAAATACTTGACTCAGAATCTTAAAGAGAAATCTAGAAATTTAATCTAGCAAAAATAAATTGCAATTTATGAACCTCAGCAAAGAAATATAAATGTCAAAGTCAAGAATATATTTCTGCGTCTCATTGCGAATTGAATAAAAGGTAAACCGGAGGTCAATTACGCTTCGACCAACAATAGAAGAGTTTGGTAATGACAAACTTTAGCTAAAGCGATGGTTGAGTTTGTTAAGCGCCTTCAATGTTAGTTGTTTCTTTTACAGATAAAATACAAACTAAAGATTAAATAATTAAGGATTATGAATAAAATAGTTTACTTACCGACAACAGCAGCAAGTTAGATGCCTGGCCAGCTTGCAGAAGCCGGTAAAGCAATGCCTATACAGGACATAAGGCCATCCGTACGCCGCAATCGACAACCTTAGGTAATGTAGAGCATCCTCTAAATTCATCCAGGGTGGCGTTTCAGAGAATATCTTGTTTACATCTGTTGTGTATATTGGTTCTTCATCGTTCAACATCTGTATTCTTCTCATTTCTCTGGTCTCCCTCTTTTGTCGGACACGTAGAAGAACGCAACCGGCCACGACGTCTGATGGTACTAGGTCTGTTGATCTGAAGAGGGCGCTGAGTAGGGCTGTAACAATATTAATGCGTTAGGATTCTGTTCTTCGGAAAAAAGAAGTGTGTCCGTAACGAACAATAGATGGCGTTGGTTATTTTTACAAAAGGTTTGGTTTATTGAAATATATTTCAATATTATTGATAAATAATAAATTTATTTGGTGATATGACGACACGGAACGCCGTAGTAATAGTTCTAAATAAGCCCAGTTTCATATTAAGGATTTTATATTTTCGATAATGATTGTCAAAGACTAGTACCGCTGAAGTAAATATAGTTGTATTAGCTGCATTGTAAACTAGAAATAACTCGTGTTTGCAATATTCTCACGAGAGCTAAACAGATCGCAGTGACGCAGAAGTCCATGTTGTTCTAAATACAATACAATATCCCTGGGATTTAGATGTTCCCAGAATACATTTTCAATTATAATATAGCTTGTATTAAATAACTAAATTATGGTTTGTATATCAACCGAGATAACATAATATTATTTTGGGATACACATTGCATTTAAAGTATTTTCATAGTTAAAGAATGGTATTTCTATAAACAATATATAAAGGGGATTTAAATGTATCTGAGCTCATGTGCAGAATATCAGATGGACTGCTGGTATCCTGTGTTGTGGCTCAGAATTATTTTGCCCACATTAAAAGCAGAAATTGATATAGTTATTTATCAAATTTTGCGTTGCGTTTGTGGGGTATTAACCTTAGTTTTAACTACTATTACTTATTTACATTCCATAAGTATTTCCTATGCTAAGATATAAGACTACCTTACCCCGGGCAATGCTTATATAATAACTAGTTTCTGACCGCCTCGCTCGGTAATAATACTTTTTCTGGATTATATCTTTTCCTGTACCCCTGACAACGTGTATGCGAAATTTCATGATCATTGGTCAAACAAATTTACATTCGCATTGATACTGTACGTTAGGATATATTATGTTGGGATATAACGATATAATAATATATGTACTTTAATAGCATAGTTTTATAGCTATACGATAAACGACAGTTCGCCTTAGATGCAAAACACAGGCAAATTTCCATCCCTAACGTAGAACCACGAGAATCTCAGTTGGCAGAGCGATGACACTTTTGTCGAAGTAGCTTCAAGTTTTCTTCATAATTTTAAATTATTGACAATTACATGAAACGATGTTGTAAGGAAAATAGAGTACCTATGTGACGTAGTTATCATACTTGTATTATTTTTAACGTTATGAGATTCTGTTTTTTTTCGTAAAAAGTACTGTTACTAGCATAACCTAAACTACTTTTATGCGAGAAAAGCCGCGGGCAAAAGCTAGCCTATACTAATAAAAGCTGAAGAGTTTGTTTGTTTAGTTGAACGCGATAAACTCGGGAACTGCTGGTTCAATTGAAAAATTCTTTATGTGTTGTATAGCCCATTTATCGAGGAAGGCTATAGGCTATATACCATCACGCTACGACCAATAGGAGCGGAGCATCAATTAAAAATATTGGAAAAGCAGGGAAAATTCTCTTATGTGAAGTTGCGCGGGTCAGCTAGTAGATAATAAAATTGTAAACAGATTCGTTATTGTGCATTTGTGTACGATTGACCTACTTTAGCCCTAAACGTTTCTTTTATTCTTTTAAACGTATCACCCTTTCTATTTACAATCATATTATTATTATACAATAAATAAGGTAAATCGTTTTAAAACAACTTGACCCAAATCTTAAAAGAAACAATAGACATTTATTTTAATGTGATTTACGAGTAGAAACTCGAATTACTAGGAACCTACTATAGTCACAAAATAGACTTAACTTTAAATAAAGTTTATTGCTTAACAAAGTCTTTGTTATTTCAATAATTATATATATTAAATTCAAATAATATACCTCATTTTAAAACAGTTTAACTGGAATTATAAAAAGAAATGCAGAATTCCCTAAAAAATAATACGACTATTGCTTGAGCTACGACTATATCACCAAAAAGTCTTAATGCTTTAAAGAAATCTGAAGTTATTTAGTCTTTTTAAAATAGCAATAGCTTTCCTTAAACATCGTGGTCTGCCAACGTGCCATGGACCGCAGTATATTCAGTGTTAAGCTAATAGATAAGATAAGAAATACGGTACTGCGCTCCCAAGCAAAGTTTAAGCATGAGGGCCAAGCTGCTGTCGAACTCAAATGGAACTGGGCTGGCCATATCTGTCGTATGTCTGAAGAGAAGTGGACAAAAATCACAACAGACTGGGCACCAAATAACAAACGGCCCGTGGCAGGCCTAGAATGAGATGGCGGGATCAATGAATTGGATGCGTTCTACCGGGATTGGAGACAATTGGTGCTGGACAGAAAAGAGTGGAAAGCTCGAAGGGAGGCCTTTTCCCTACAATGAGACGGAAAGGCTAAAAATAATAAATAAATAATTTCCTTAATACGTGGGGTTTAATAAAATGACCAACTTTTCTAACGCATATTTTGTCAGTCAGCTCTTAGAAGGACTGTAGCTTTAAATTTCTGACAAAAACAACAAAACACTAGCCTTATGTAAATATGAAATAGCGAACACAGTAAAATATCTGTATGCTTGTATAAAAAGTAATAATAATATTCTACCACATAAACACAACACCATCTAGCCCAAACTAAGCAGAACTTGTACTATGGGTACTAGACAATGGATAAACATATATATACTTTTCTTTGTAAATACATACATATTATACATAGAAACACCCAGACCAAGACAAACATCCATGTTCATGCACACAAATGTTTGACTTGCACGGGAATCGAACCCGCGACCTCAGGCGTGGCAGTCGGTTACACTAACCACTACGCCTTCGAGTCGTCAAAGTGAATTAAAAAAATAAAGTTTGAAATATTATAACCTGACTACGTAAAAAAAGGGGTCTAAAAAGGACGGAAGGAAGTATACAGTAGGTGTGACCACGGCTCGTTACTTTACGTAGCCGGGTTATAGTTTCTTAAACTTCATTTTTTGATTTAATACTTTTTCGTAAAATTTATATAGCCTATGTCACCCGAGCCATTATTACGAATCTATTGACACCTTATTAATTAAAATCGATTCAGTAATTTTGGCGCTACGGTGGAACATACAAACATACCTACATACACAGACTGCCAAAATCATTACCCTTCCTTTTGGCTTCGGGTAAAAATATAAATATCTGATTTATATTTTATGTTTGTATGTTTATATTGAAAGTGTAAGACATAAATGTCTAATTGTCCCAGCACCGGCATGGAAAATTATATAACTAGGTATAGATTAGATACACATATATAAACATATAGTCAGGCCTATATATCACTAAAGAACTTTTATCACTTTCACTTGTCTCTGGTTATGTTTAGGTTGCACATTATAGGCAGTAAGTCCACTACGGACAGTTTTAAGTTACGCTACAATTATTACAAACAGTAAAATCTATCATCAGAAAATATAATCCTGGACCATACAATCAGTAGCTGCGGTAACACTTAAGCTACAAGACCAACGAGGCTTACTTTTTTACTCTTTATCAGTCGTGTCAGGAGGCAACGAACGATTAACTCACTTTACGTAATCTGTAAATATACACCACGATATAATAATTATATGTTATTTATATTTGAGATTGTAGCTTGACCTAATTAAAATTTTATTTACAACCACACCGCTTTCGTGTTTTAGTGTCGTTTGTAGGAAATATAATATGAAATAATTTTCGCGCTAACTGCGGTTTATAGTGACAAGTTGACAAGCAGATTTTATTACTACATAATAATAATACATCTATACTAATATTATAAAGCTGATGAGTTTGTTCGTTTGTTTGGTTGAACGCGCTAATCTCAGGAACAACGTCTTCGAATTAAAAAATCTTTTTGTGTTGGATAGCCCATTTATCGAAGAATAAGCAATTTATATGCTTTTTATATTTTTCTCATAATTATTTTAATTCTTAATTAGTAACTCAGGTAATTATCAGTAATAAAAACAAAAAATCAACAGTACAAAGACTTCAACAAAAATATTAATTTGGTATAAGTAATATAAGTAAAGGGCATTGCTCTGTTAAGGTCACTCGTGGACAGCCTGTATTATTTTATATCTGATTAAAAAATAAAGGTCGGTTATTAGTAGATAGTATTTGTCCCGTACCTGGCAACACCTGGTGACAGATGTTAAATGACAGATGTAAAAAGTCAATCATTTGTTTGTGAATTGCGCTTGTGTTGTAAATAAATATATTACACTACCTGCCCAGTTCCTAGATAATATTTTGATCACCTATGATTCTGAATAAATACAATTTTATACATACATAATTCTTTTATTTTATTATTTTAAACAACATAGTATCATAAATATTATCGCCTATTTATGTATGTTAACATTATTATAAGAAAAATAACCTCCTTACAAACAGAGCAATACCCTTTTTACTCCAAATTCACTAGCCAAATATTGCAGATCAAAACGTTTGTTTGGGACCTTTTATATTAAAAAATCAAATGTACCTATTCATAATCATCTACAAAGTGGTTAGAGTAATAGCTTTGCGCAGAGTCGGTAGAAGCGCAAGTACTTGGAGGAGTTGGCTGCATCCGGTCTTCAGGTAATGCCTGTTGTATTTGAAAAGGCCCAGGTGAGATTGGTGGCAGAGGTTAATACACATGTGCTTGAGATGGTCCCTGCATTTGGTCTTGAGGTACAGCATGTTGTGTTTGAGAAGGCCCGGGCGAGATCGCTGGCGATGGTCCACGCTATGGATTGGTCATCGTCTTTGGAGGTATTATTTGCGGGTTTATTATGCGTATTTTGCGCAATTCACGTTGTGAGCACATTTATCTTTAAATATATTTATAATTTGCATTTTCACATTTATTTTCATATGTCATAAACACTAAGTCGTTGCAGCATAGGTACCAGCGACAACGCAAAGTTGTGATTTTCATCATTTACAATTGTTTCATTCTGTTCAATATTAATTTTCCTCTCTAACATATTTAATAGAGATTGTTCAAATAATTTATTATTGTTAGGTGAAGGACGTGGAGGGTGCATTTGAAGAATCAGTCCCTTCACCATCTTCGCTATCATTACTAATGTTACTTGCAGTTTCCCTTGGATCTATGGTAGGCAATAGAAACATCAGCCGTTCAAAGTATAAATAGGTTCGTCTTTTCTTAGCGCTCTGCCCCGACTTGGTCTCTCGCTGTAGTCTTAATTCTCTAGAAAAGCAATTCCGTAGATTTAGCCAGCGCTTGTGTGCTACCTTACCTGAAATGGTAAATATAATATTGTTTGTTTCAGATATTTAGCAGCATATTGAGAAGTATAATTTAGGTGACATGTGCTATGTAGCTATGGTGTATTTTACAGCCTTTGTACATGGCTGAAAAAACCAATGAGGATTGGATAAAAATAGCGAAACAGTTCCATATTAGAGCTGGTTTTCCTAATGTTATTGGCACCAAAGACGGAAAGCATATCAGGATAGAAACACCCAACAATGCAGGCTCGGAAGATTTTAATTATAAAAAATACTTTTTTGTGGTATTGATGGCGTGGGTAGATGCTGATTACAAATTTGTATTTGTAGATATCGGTTCATAAGGATCCTCATCAGATTTGGCAAATCTGATAATAGATAGATCAATAGATTCAACGATTTTTAAGAATTCTAATATGGGAAAACGGTTACAACACGGAACTCTGAACATTCCATCAGGAAATACGCTGCCAGGCGATGAAAGTGGTCGGATTATATTATGTAATTGGTGATGAAGCATTTGGACTATCCAAAAACATATTGCGGCCTTACGCTAAAAGAGATTTGAACATAGATAAGAAAGTATTTAATTACCGCCTTACTAGAGCTCGCCGATTCGTCGAATGTACTTTCGGCATCTTGGCTAACAAATGGCGCATTTTACACAGACTCTTAGACGTTAACAGGGACTTTTGCGACAGTATAATCAAAGCATGTTGTATTCTTCATAATTACGTTCATGTTCATGACGGAATGAAGGCCACAGATACCGTTTACGATTGTCCACTGACTGATTATAGCAGTAATAACTCTGTTATGTCATCTGGCAATGATATTAGACAGTATTTGTGTAGTTATTTTGTAAGCCCCCATGGTTCATTGCCGTGACAATATGAGAAAATATAGTGAATATATGCGTACATAATAATATACTTAATAAAGGCAATTACGAGTATACTTACATGCATTTGTCTTTTCTACAGCCGACATTTCTCCGCACCTCATAAATCCGACTAGTTGCATTGTAACCTCGACACACTTGCTTTTTTTTAAATTGACTTTAGAATTTTAAATGTTATTTGTAAAATGTACACATTTTATTAAAAAGTACAGGTCTCTTTTAAACCTCCCCAATAAATTTTCTACGAGTTCTTCGTCTGTGAACATGATACGATTTGTTTACTGTCTGAACGCTCGGACAAGACTAGGTGAGAGAGGGTACGACGCTAGACTGTTTTGTCGTTGATGTGCGCGCCCGCATAGGTACAAAAGGGAAGCTGACAGTCGTTAGTCAGACTTGTCGCCGTACAGTTCTTGTAGCTATTAGACAATTTTGTCTTTGAGACGTTTTGTTTGAAGTTTGCGCGACTTCATATTTTTCGTAAAGCAATAGTCTGTCTTAAAACTATCGTGACCCAAGTTTGCGCTCAGCCTAAAGTGATATTGGGGTTTTCAGTCTAGACATTCTTAATAGCACGGAGTCTGGAACTATGCTAGGTAGGTAGCATTAGGCACGAATCTTATTACAAGGGAGCTAAACTCATAGTTCAGCAAAATGTAGGTGTAATGATCCTCTGCCAACCTCTTCGGATGGCGAAGTGGTATAGGCTGGTTTTACAGTGACGCTTACCCTTTTCGCGGGTAGTAAGCGCGGCCCGTACGCGTGCGGATGACCAGCTCGAAACAATAAAACGAGTTTAGTGCCGCGCGGTTTGCCACCTCGAACAGTCGCGATGAGACTTTTCTTAATTGTTATATTATATTACGTATGGAAAAAATGGCAACGACGACGGCGTATTCAAGTACATCCTTACAATGGCGCTAGATTGCGTATGATGATTGAAATGCGCGGCCAAGTTGCAGTCAGCGCGGGCCATCTGCGTGGATTGGTTTTACTACGTCACGATCTAAGACACTCAAAGCTCGTGGCCCGCGACGTTTACTAACCGCGCTGGCAAAAGCGGCACTGTAAAACCAGCCAAAACTATCAAAAATTTGTGTGATCCATAAATGGTTGTCCCGAGTCTAGGTGTTCTTTGGGTCCGTTGTTTAAATGTTTATTCGTCACATTCGTAAGTCGCCCGCGATACAGGAATTATTCCTAGTGCTGGTGTAAAAAGAAATATAGCCGTGATACTATGGTATTTTTAAATACTGTTGTACCTACTACCGTAGCCTGTTAATGTTTGCAATACGAAGGCTATCTCTGGCACATTGCCAATCTGTCAATAAAGGCTACACATAGTGTATTGTCGGCATAGCGGAACAAAGACTAGAAACTCTATTTCCAGAGCTTCCTTAAGTATTCCTGCAAACCTTGATTTATAGAAACATAATATAAGACTAATTGCCTGAGATTTTTCAGAATAGTGGTACTTTCCAAGTTTCATAGTAGCCAGCGATGTAGTGTTGTTTCATTAGAACTCAATTCTAGTTTTACCGAATGAATAATCGATTACGGGAGTATCGCGAATTTGGGCGTTGAAATAATAGGTATGTGTTTACGTCACATGAATGAATTCACGATACAATTAGTGACAAACTATTGTGTCTATTACGTTGTATATCTTACTACAGTAATTTATAATGTGATTAGGTGTCGCTCTAACAAATACGCAAATACAATAGAAAAGTAACAAATAGGTTCAGTTTTTATAGTCTTAATATTATTAGATTGATACGAACTAAAGCTCTCCAACTTTGAAAGCGAAACCAAACAATCTTATTTTCGTGTTCTATTAGTGAGTAGGGTTTCCAGACTTAAAAATGCGTTGAGCTTAACCGCGGGCTAATCTTAGACCCTGGTACTGGCAACACTGCGACTCCTTTAAAGAGTCAGTAACACGAAGTTGTCGCTTCTTCTGTTGTTAACATCCACAGGCTACTACAAAAGATAAACGTTGACGCGTCTTTAACCCCGAGAGGCAGGCAGAGGTGCATATCAAACCCACATTTGCCAGCTATAGTTATTGATTCTTTATCATAGAGGGCGAGTCTGCTGCCGTTTATCGGACACATTCTAAAACTCTTTGCTGCTTCTAATAATCTCATGATATGAAACACAATCGCACAATCCTTTGAGAGAGCCTCGTTGATTTCAACATGAATGGGCCGGCTCGACCAGGGAACGACTAACCCTCTCACAGAATATCGACGTGAAATAGCAGTATTCCTACTGTTGTGTTTCGTTCGGTGAGTAAGAGTGCCGGAGGCCCAATCTCCCTCTTTCCCCCTTACCGCTCCTTTTCCATCCCCCACTTCCTTTCTTAAAGGGTCAGCAATGCGCAAATCATGCCTCTGGTTTTGCATGCGTCCATAGGCTACGGTGACTACTTACCATCAGGTGGGCCGTAAGCTTGTTTGCCACCTTAGTTGTATAAAAAAACCGGCCATGTCTACCACTACCACTGCGCCACCGAAGCAGTCGTCTTTCCATCAGATGGGCTTGTCCGCTTGTTTGTTACCTTGCCCATAGATATCCTGGCCTTCCCTTTGATCGCTAGTATAAACAGAATGACTTTCTAATACTTAGATGGTTAGATCTATATGAAAATCCAAGAGTGTGTTCGTTTGAAGCACTTTGAAGCACTTTGAACCACATTCAGTGAACACATACTGTGTAAACATATCGTCATGTCAACCGTAACATGTCCATTGTTGAAGGTAAACGTGAACACATATCTGTATAAGTATCACTACATAATAAAACAAAGTCCTCCGCCGCGTCTGTCTGTCTGTTCGCGATAAACATAAAAACTACTAATCAGATTTTCATGCGGTTTTAACCAATAGACAGACAGATTCACGAGGAAGGTTTAGGTGCATAATTTGTTAAGTAGTACCCGTGCGAAACCGGAGCGGATCGCTGGTATCTAAATAAAATAAGAATAAATATCTGTTTATTCATTACGTGGGCGCTCCTCTACCGTTTATTCTATTGTGATAAAAGTTTTATGAGTTATGTGCACGCCCGCGGAAGTAGGTATCAGAGAGAAAATACGCAAGATTAAAGTAGCAACGCAAGTCAGATATTTTGTCTTACTTTTAGAAAATCTGGCAAATATAGAATCTGTCAAATGTAGAATCGGTCTAATATAGAATCTGTCAAATGTAGAATCTGTCATATGTAGAATCTGTCAATAGTAATAATATAATAATAATAATAATATAATAATATTCTGTCACATACACACAACACCATCTAGCCCGAGCTAAGCAGAGCTTGTACTTTGGGTACTAGGCAATGGATAAACATACATATATAGGTACCTTTTTTTTTGTAAATACATTCTTAATATACATAGAAACACACAGGCCAAGACAAACATCCATGTTCATGCACACAAATGTTTGACTTGTGCGGGAATCGAACCCGCGACCTAAGGCGTGGCAGCTGGTTACACTAACTACCACGCCATCGAGGCCGTAGGAGATAGAGGAGTAGACTATGATGAGGAAACTAGAATCTGTCAAATGTAGACAAACACGTTCAGTGCAAAACGAGGTCTAATACGCCTCGTATGTGACTTCTGGCGGTGCGGGTAAGGAAAACATAGACTTCTCTGCCGTGCGGAGAACAGAACTTTAATTTGAGTTAGTTTAGAAAAGAGATGAATATATATCTAAGATGCCCTGTTAAAACAGAATGCAGTGGTGTATCTACTTTAATATGGGGTCACTTTGACCTCGTACCGCACCTTGCCACCAAACACATTACCTCGAAAAGTGTTCGAAGAGAAGAAAATGTGTCGTATGCTACGTAAAATTGCAAAAAGAATTAAATAGTCGTGAGACGGACAAAAAAGTTAGAAAGATTGTCACACAATGTGTTCAATTTCAAACATTTTTATGTATAAACATTTAACATCAATCAATTTATGTATAAACATTGTAAAAACATTTGTAATTAGTAAAATAAAAATAAAGTAAAAATATTCACTGATATTTTTGTTTCCCATCACTAAATCTATGTAAAACTTCCTTATTAAGTGCGGTACGAGGTTTATAAGACCCCTCATTTTCTTTTACCTACAGATTCTAAATAAAACAATCAATTCATAATTGATAACAGTGTACCAAAAATTACTATATGTTTTTATTAATTTAGCCAAAAAAAGCTTTTAGTTTCTTAAACGTTACGAGGTCTAATAAGCCCCTTACCGCTATAATGATAGTTTTCAAACGAGGTCTTAAACGTCCCGTACCGCAGAAATGTAAAGAATACAAAAATTAGTGCTGCTGTCAACGTGCTAAACTAAAAAAACTATCATCATAGTACCATCTTATAACTAGCTGTTTTGAACATTGCTATTCTATTGACGCCTTAGCCAAGGTAGCATGAAAATGGATTGCAAGTTAGTAGAATCGCATTCGAACGACATATTGCATATTACAATAGTGGTCAGTTGGACACAGTTCTCCGACTATACAATACGTGGGAAGACTGCGGATGGCACTCACTTTAACAGTACGACTCATAGGCATACAATATATAGAGCTACATGGAATTGAAATGGACGTTTGTTTGTCTTTTTAGATGGAAATGGAGCATCGCAGTATTTCACTGTTTATTCATTGACAAACCTTTTCGTATGTAAATATACACCCACGCCACGTAGCGTTCTAAATTTAAATTGCATTTATTCAGCGCTTTCATTAGAATACCTTTTTATTCTGAGGCTTTATTGCGTATTTTGATAACGCAATTGACTGTGACGAAAATTTTAAGAATTTGCATCTTTTGTTTGAAACTAGATAAAGAAAAGAAAAAGAAAATATTGAAAGCTACCTTTGTATGTGCTAATGTAGATGATTTATTTTTTATCTTGGATTGTATGTTAAGTATTTTAGAATAAATTACTTTAACTACCAGATTTAATAAGTAAGTTATCCTAACTAATATTATGAATGTAAGTTTGTTTGTTACGCTTTCACACCTTAACTACTAGACCAATCATGATGAAATTTCTCATACACATTGTCAAGGGAATAGAAAAGGGTATAAGGTACCATTCAACAAGAAAATAACTGCTCCCGAGGTAAAAAATTTATTAACAAAATCTACATACACAGTATACACAAGCGAAGCCGCGGGAAAAATCTCGTATAAAATAAAAGCGATGAAAGTATACGGATCACAATTAATCGTAAAATCAAAGCTATATCTTAAAGAAGAGTTGCCGAGAATCACACAACATTTTCACTAGTATATTTCCATCCTACATAATAGAGAGCAATTTCCGTCACTGGACATGCGAGGCAGTCAACGGCTTCGATGGGCAATTTCCCTTTTCGTTTCACGGACAAAGAATATATACACTACATAAAACCGACTCTTTGTACAATGCTAAGAGGCACTTGCTTTAAAACGTTCAATGGAATTCTAAAGCACAATTTAAATCTGGAACATAATGTGCTCATTAAACAGTTAAATTGAAATTTGTTCTATTTGACGACTTCCCATGTCGTATATTCTAAATAGCGTCGTTAGATGGCGTTCTTAGATATATCCCTCTATAATTATAACCTTATTAACAAAAATGGTTCTTAATCAATCAGCAATTTTCTGTTAAATTTGTTCCGGTGTTCCGCTTTTATTTTGATTGCGATTGGCAGAAAGCGGTCAAATGCAGTAAGATAAATCTATTTGGATTCTGCTTGCTCGGTTTACTTTGGTAGATAATTATAGTTTGATGATACGAACGTTAATATTATGTATTAGTTTGTGTAATACCAATGTTATGAAATGCGGATTTGTGATTCATGACAAAATAGGTTAAGGACAAATGAGGTCGCGCGTAATTATGGAGATGAAATTATTGCCGTTGTACATCGAACTATATGCATGTACTTCGTTTAGTCTGATGTACAACGGCAATAATTATATACTTTTAACAATAAAACTGAATAATACTTTGTATGATGCGGTAATCAAACCTAAGACCTCAGACCACAGCCACAGCAGTGAGTGTACCGCAACTTTACACCACAGGGCTAACAAAACTATAATGTAACTAATGTTATACATTCAACTGCGAGTTTGTTTATACTGTTTTACGCCTTAACTACTCAACGGATAATCATGAAATTTCCCATATACGTTGTCAGTATTACAACAAACGACTTAAGGATACCTTTCATACAAAAAATAAATATAATACTGGAATTCTAATTATCCAAATCAATTGGAACCAGACCCCATACGGATAATCAAAAATTCGAATAGTTTGACTTTTTCGAAAAAAGGTTATATACGTACATATGTATATGTACATTACATATTTTAAGGAAATAGAGCTTATTTTTGGCACTGTATGCATTTTTATTTGGAATTGAATGAAATTGCAACACATAAAGATGTTACATACATATGGGATACACATATACAGTTTCTCGTCTCCCAATAATCTTTCCCCGAAAGCGATTCTGATAATCAACAATTCGGATAGTTGGAATTCGGATAATTGGAGTTCTACTGTATATTAATTTTGTATTATAATGTTAGTTACCTGCTACTTGTTGAAAGGCTTCTTTCCCGTGCTCATCCCTCTTGAGCCAACAGAACGCCCACCTGAATCTCCTTGACCAGAGGCCAGTCACTTTCCTGTGGTGCCTGACTTGGTTTGGCGTGTCTTGCATGTCGCCATAGTTCACCGAGCCCAGGGGGTCAAAAACCATGAATAGGCCGAACACTGTCAGGCCCAGTTGGACCCAGTTAAACAGTACTATGCCTGTAAAAAACATAATTTATTAGCATACCCTTTAAATGTAGCTGGTATGGTCTTGACCGCGATTTAATTAAACCGTTTTTTGTTTAAAAGGCGAGAGTTGCCTTTTTAATAAAAATCTTATTTTGTCATTAGATTAGAGAAGATTTTGGCACTAGGTACATAACCTGTATTGCAAGGGACTTTGCAAACATTCAAACAACGGGCACAACACCGAGACATGGAACAACCATTTGTGGATCAACATTTTTTTGTTCAGTGTGGGATCGGATTCGCTACAGCAGCCGTGCACTCGTCAAAATCCGTTTAGCAATTCGGGCGTGATTTATTATTAACCGACAAGATAATTAATATTTGAAATCAGTATTGCATTACACTTCAGAGACATGATAAGTGGCCGTAGATATCAAAGAACGGCAGTACATATTATCCAGCATCCCTAATAGCATTATTATTGCGTACGAGTGAATGAGACAGCACGTTATAGTGTGTAGGTAGCGTAGTAGTGTGTTATCTCGTTAACCGAGTCCTGCCCTAACGCTACTATAGTTAGTAAGATATAAAAAATTCGACCTATTTTTGTCTGTTTGATTGAACTTAATTATTCTAATGCTAGCCTAACCTATCACACCAGTCTCCATTTACCGGTGTCTTCTTATAACCAGGATTTCAATCATAATACAACATTTAAAAACTGTTAACCCACAAAAAAAGGTCACTAACATGACGCATCTTTAAAAATGTATCATAAGCAATTCCGGTACTTAATTTAAAAAAAACACATGACTACGAAAGGGTCAAATTTGTTTGCCGTAGATTCGGAAACGAGATTTCTGACTTGGCAGTCTAACGGCCTTCTAAATGGGCTATGTTAGTGTTACTTACGTAAAATTGTCGGACCCAATTCCCGACGCGTGCCTTTCCATGCGTTCAAGAGATTACGTAACAATGGGCAGGAATAGCGTAACTGTGTACGTTGTGGAGTGCCTGATCCATTAATTGGAAGTAGTATTAGCACGTAAGGTTTAATAATGGACTGTTATTAGATAGTCGGATCACATCTTTGTGTTGTTAGATAGAGGTAATATCGGAGATAATTTAGAGAAAGACTAGTTTAAAGTATAAATGTAAGCCGATGAGTCTGCATGAAAAATGTGGGGTAAGGTATACTAGGATCGCAGTATCCAGAATACAGACTTGATCTATGTTTGTTGATAGAGCTAAAGGTTAGTTTGGCACAGATAATTGACTGCTAACCCAGTAATTACGCCTGGAAAATAGATAATCTGACGTTTGCATATTCTATAGGCTTTATACTTTCGATTGGTATTAAATTTATTTGTTAAACTCATGTGTGCAATTATTAAATAAGAAGTCATTTTAAATTTTTAATCAATCATGTCCTGGTTTGGAATCTTTTGGCTAACCATATTCGTGATGTATTTTCTAATATACTAAATCTGATAACAAAATGTTGATCGACTGAACAGATGGATGAAGGTCATTTATAATTCGGATTCTCTACTACACATGGTGTAGTTCTGTAAGCGACTGTCTCGCCACTACCACTACGCTGAGTATTGGTTCGATACGATTCTACACGAGACAAACATCGTGGAATCCACAAATGGTTGTTCTGAGTCTTGGTAGGTATTCATTGTGTCCGTTGTTTGAACGTCTGTAAAGTTATGTACGAAACACAGCGCGGCAGTTGCCTAAAATAAAAACTAAAGAGATATCAATATCATCAAGATTACGATGCATCAAAATAGTCTCTCAGTCAGAGGGACGAGTGCATACCCGTGTCATCTTTATTTTATCAAACTGTTTATATAGGTACCGCCTTTTTGAGCATAATTACAGTCCATCCTTTCGTATCCGCGTTATTGTAGTCCTACTTTTTCCTAGTCAGTCCTATCACGGGTGATAGGGCTACAAACTGCCCTTGTTATCAGGCAAACATAGCCATGACCATAAGCAGCGGTTACCGCTAACGCAGTGCACCGCTGGGTCGTCTGCCACCAATAGCAATAAAAACCTTTCTTCTTGTCCATATCATCTATCGTACGTATTCACGACAGCCCTGACGTTTAGGAACTCGAGGATAGAACTTTTTGTAAATGGTCATCCATTTGCTTAATCTAGTCGATCGATTTGAGCTGCGCCGTCGCCACTTCGTCACGTCTTCCTCCGTAAATAGAAATGAAAATGCCAAACAAGCTTTTCTACAAAATAAGGCCTTGTATTGTTGTATAGTCGAAGCTCTTCAGACAAAATAAATCATGCAAAACGGTCTATTGATATTTACACGCTTTGTGAACGTTTTTCATAGTACAAAGCGTTTTACAAATGAGTGCGTTAAATGTTAATTTTGTTCTTCAATTGCATGGTACTTACTTTGTATGACTATGCTGGAGAATTTGTCTTCTACGGAGCATTGGATGACTTCACAGAACATCCACATGGTGCCCATCACGTTTAGAGCTGTCTCTGGAAACACCAGCAGTACTCTGTAACAAAGAAATAAATATAAATAAAAACTATATTTAAAGTGTCTATAATCATTCTAGCGCACTGATATAAATTAATACCGACTTTCTTTTACAAACTGATGCACAAACCTCGTCATAATTATTGCGAGAGAACATGGTGTTTGCCAACAGCAGATTTAACTCTTAGCCGAGCAGTTATCCTGATACAAAATTCCTTCACCGGCGATTTTATTAAGGAATTAATTTTAGATGTTTGGGATAGTAAGTAGACCGAATTCGTGAACTGAATTAAGATTATGTATTCTAGAAACAAAAACATTTGAACAAGCAATACTGTTTAATTTCACGTCCTGTTTCCTTTTTGTCCGTTAGATTTTATGAATTTCTTTGTAACTGTTTTGTGCAATACCGTAATGTGGCGTCCAATTAGTAATATTATTTCTTATTATTTCTTTTACAATAGCTATACTCGACTTTTAATAGTCTTTGCTTGCGACGATTAAAAGTCCTGTATTGAACTTCAACTTTTAAAGATCCTCTTGACCAGCATGATAGGTTTTTTAATTTTGCCACGTACGTGGAAGCACTTTAAAGAACTATCTACCTAGTGTTTCTAAGCTCTATAACTTGTGAAGGACACGTCAAACGTGGTTTAAAGAGAGTTTACGATTACGGTCAGTACCGCCTTAGCTGTATATACCGTTGTGATTGCCGAGGTCTATTAACAGCGAATACCACTTATCATAAGTTGGGCTTGGGCTAACATTGGTACTTACTAAATAAATAAATCTCTACTACAATTGATTACAACCAATTGAATCGCAGCAGCACTTCCAGACATTTTCAAATGTCTGGCATTTCAACAAGGACAGGTTAATTAGAATTAGTCAAATAAACACATCAAAAGTGTTTAGGGATCAAGTACATTTTTAAGTATAAAATACTATCAAATTAATATTTGCCAAATCTAGTCTTCTAGACTAGCTTTTTTCTTTAATTCCTAGGTTTAAACTATTAAATTATGCCTATATTTTGTAACAATTAAAAGAAAATTGAAATTATTACAAATTCTGAAAATTAATCAAATTTAATATCTTCAATTAAATGGAAAAATAGGCAAAAGGGAGGACCTTTTATAATTTTTATATTAAAGATTAAAAAACTAATAGTCTGTGTTTCCACCATTCACACATCGATTTGGCATGCTTAAAATCAGTTCATCAAAATCACTTTGAGGTATGGCCGCCCACGTTCTTTCTAACAAGTTAAAAAGTTGTTGTGGGGTATGTACGGCATCCATCGGCAGAGCTCTTTGGAGTATATCCCATGCGTGTTCAATTGGGATGAAGTGTAGAGATTGAGCAGGCCACGGCAGGACGTTGATACGAGCATCGGCAAGAGCACGTGTTATGACTCTAGCGTGTATGTGTGGACGTGCATTGTCATGCATTAGTCAAAATGAATTATCCAATGATTTTCGCAAAAGGATGATCACATCTGAAACAATCCTCTCCGCATAAATCTGAGCATTGAGGTTGCCCCTGATCCAAGTGAGATCGGTTTTTCCACCGATGCAAATACCGGCCCAAACCATTATTGTTCCACCCCATATGAATGAACTTCCTGACAAAATTTCAAACGTTCTTGACGCCCAGAAGTTCTCCAAATCCTAGTACGTCTTATATCTGGTCTCACACCGAAACGAGATTCATCGGAAAAGCAAATACAACGCCAGTCTTATTCTTCCCAATTTCTGTGTTCGCGAGCCGATTGCAAACGGGGCCTACGATTGCAGGGTGCTATAGATGGAAACCTCAGCGGCCTTCGGGAACGCAGATCCACTTCACGTAAACGATTTCGGATGGTTTGGTCGCTTATCAGCAAGCCTGAAGAGCTGTGGAGCCTCATAGCTAACATCATAGCGGTCATGTTACGATTCCGTCGAGCAGTATTTCGGATGTACCGGTACTGTCTGCGAGTGGTGATGCGAGATCGTCCTTCATGTCGCTCAGCCACGCTGCCCGTGATACGATAGCGTGTCCAGAGACGACTTATAACACTCTATGTAGTGCCAAGAGGGACAGCCACAGTATGTTGCCTGGAACCAGCTAGCAACATTCCGACGGCTCTCATCATCTCTTCTCGTGTTAAATGATGTCTTCGCTCCATATTGATGCAGTTTTTTTCAGTTCCGATGCAGAAATTGTAATGGTTTTATAAAAACGCTATTACATAATTTTATAGAAATCCTGATTAACAGCTGATTTTCAATTTTTTTTTATTTGAAGAACTTTCTTTTTCATATATTGAAAATCACTAAAAAGATCCAATTACAATAATAAAAGTTAAAATGATAATACTTAATTGCGGTGAGCCTCTAAAACGAATTTAATCCCTAGACTCTATTGATGTGTGTAGTTAATGAATTCAGGTAAAACAATAACTTATTTTGACATTTATCTGTCAAAATATTCGTCTATCATAATGCATGGTTACCTAACATGATAGTTTAATAAAGTAGGTAGGTATTGTGTCGATTAGCGCTTCTTAATGCCAATAACAACATTCCAAAGTGATTGCAAAAACGTCAATGAAATGCACGTCGAATTACGGTTATTAGTGTAACGTATCATAATTGAAATACCAGCCGCAAACGAATGATTGTTTTCAATCATTAATATTGATAAATCTATTTCAATTTATGCTTGCTAGATAATTTTCTTGAGTTTCTTGGTACCTACTTTTAAGTCATTGTGTAACCCAGTTTTTTTTTAAATCTATCTATCAATTAGAACATATCTTAATAATAACACTAGCTGTTTTTTGTGGTTTTAGCTGCGTTTATGATTACTACTTCGCTTCTGTGGCTCGTAGCGTGATGTTATGTAGCCTACAACTTTAATGATTTGTCAATAAAATGCAAAAAGATTTTTCAAACCTAGCTATTAGTCTCAGAGATTACTTCAAACAAACAAACTGCAGCTTTATTGCATAAGTATAGATAGTGTATACTACTGACGTAGATACATGACAAATTTTCGTTTTTCTTTCTCAATTTAACAAATCTGATATTTTTCTCGTATTCTGCATACTGAACTTACATAAAATTGACTTTTAACTTACCATGCCGCAAAATGACTATTCCGCAGTGTAATCAATAAGATACCGAAATAAAGAGTATCAAGTGTTTGTAAACAAAACGCTCTTGGTTATTAGTTCTTCTTACAAAAGAAATTGATATCGCACTGTACTTCAAAAAAATATTGTTATATTTAGCAGCCTTGTTTCTTTACAAATAGTATTAATAAAAACGTAATCTTGTATATTTCACTTGTGATGCTGGTCCAAGATTTTGTTCAAGAAATCGTATCTAAAACGAAATAGTACGTAAACATATAAACAGAGAAGATCCTTGTCATTGTTTTTGGTATGCATTCCTTTCGATAACTACATAATAAAATCGAATTTTATAACATCTCAAGTTTATGATCATGATATGTCAATGGCGTTTATTGAAAACAAATTGGTTATAAGTGCCGACTATTCATCATCCCAAGGTGACATAGACTTGTTTCACGTCATTTCAAATTTCGAAACATAAGTTTCAATACTACACCATACAATAAACTGCAGAGTCAAGGCACGAACATACGTATTGTGGGTCAAGATTCAAGTGCAAATGTAAACAAATGATTTGAATAAGTATTGTTGTCGGTACAGACAGAACACACGTTGTTCTTGTTTTTATATAGTGCGTACATTATGGGACACTAAAATTAGCATAGCTATGCTAACCTCAATGTAATATCATCCATTTAATACTTAAATTGTCAGCGTTGCGTCTCACCGCCATCGTATTAAAGTTAGCTTAGAATACTCTGCAATAACATTATAATAAGTAACAAGTTTGTATATTTCTTTTTAACATATCTTGCCTAAGCCACTATTTTCTATGACTCTTGAACTAAAACTTGGTTTAATTACTGTAGGTATCCAACGTCACAGAAACTAGAAAGTATCACATAAAAAGTTTCAAGACAGGTGTGAAATGTGACCAGCAGAACACATTTTCAAACATTATTTGCAAACTTTTAGGTCCAATAGTAACTTTCCGGGAAATGTTTCAAGAGCCGTGATGGGTAGTTTTCTTTGTCCTGTCGTGTAAACGATCCTACTTGTGTTTTATTCTTGGTGTATGAATCAGATTGGCGATGACGTGATTATGCTCAACTATTGTGGGTTATTAGCGCCTAAGATTAGAAACTTTTTACATTACACATTTATAACTTTCCGAATCGAGGAAACGTAAACATCATAGCGTAGATAGTTTATTTTTCGTTGGAAAATTGTTAATGTTTATTTATATACTAGCGTAACAATATAATAACAAATAGATCGTATATGAGCTTTTATTATTGTCTAGTTTCCGTAAAGTTTATGATACGTATCGAGATGATTGAAATAGAACACGAGGAGAATATAATTTTCGATTGTTCAGTGCGTGTTCGCGGTCACGAGGACTGGCAATGTTCATTGCCGAGGGCTTGTTGGGGAAACAAAGTTGAAACAATAGGCGTGTTAGTAAGTGAAGTAGGTTTTATGGTCCTATACAAAACTGTCGTCGGTATAATTACATAACGATATGGAAACGTAATATTATTGGTACTTACTTGATTAGAAGCAGTGGAGACACCATTTTTCTGACGTCTATGTCTGTGATGGTGCCCCTGGCAGACTGCTGTGCCAGGGCTGCTAGTAAGAGCATGAGAGCTGCTTGCAGTGCCAGTGTCCCGCAGAGATAGAGCCGGACGAACGCGCCGCCTTGCCAACCCTCGTTTTGACACTGCCATGTTACTGGATATAGCACTTCTACTACCAGCGCTATTAGGACTAGCCTGTGGACAAAGTAACATGTTTCATTATCTGTCGTTAGACTAATTTTATAAAGAACAGCGTAATAAATAATTCTAATTAATATTATAAATTATAAATGCGAATTTGATATTATAATGAAATAAAAGCGTAACACATCGAGCGCATGCTGGATAATTATTCCGATCTGGAATTCAGAACATATAAATAATGATATGACATATTCAACAGCGTTTATATAATTATCGCATGGCGACGTGGCCGATTTATAATGCAAGGAATTATTATAGGTAGAATACCAATAAGATAGATATTTTATTTACATGACAATCAAGCCAGAGACTAAATAGTAATTCAAATTGAAACCCAAATTGGGCGGTAGATTTTACAACGTCACTTCCGTAAACGTATGAAAATGAACTTGGTGAAGCAATATTCTGATTGGATGGTTTGTACTTTGTTGACCAGTCTGAATACCTGAATACGTACCAATATTGTACCATACACGTATGAGAATAAACTTGGTGAAGTAATATTCTGATTGGATGGTTTGCATTTTGTTGACCAGCCTGAATACGTACCCATACGGTACAATGTACCTACTAATGTACCGGTACGCGAGCTCGACGACCAAATCCGGTGGAAATACTCGGAAGGGCTATTTGTTTTTGTTAAGAGTATCGTTGTATAAGAAACGGATGCACAGTTCCCCTGGATTATTCTACACTACTGTTTGCTATTATGATGTAACTCTATCCTGCGCAGTACCTATAGGTAATAACAGTAGGCTGCGAACTAACTCAGTTACTTGTGGCTCAATGAATAGAGGTGCAACTACGCAGATAGTACTTGTCGGTCAAATAATATCATTTTGAAACGTTGGCCAAGGAAAGGAAGTTTGTTTATGATCATTGAAAATTTGGATTTGCTTCATAGTTCAGTTGTATCAAATATCACAGTGGCTTACTCGAATTTGTAGCTGTGCTTGTCTTTCATACTTCCATTTATCATGTATTCCCCTATAATATCGGACGTAAATAAAAACTACTATCGATATAATATGTGTGTCCTAATATTTGGTGATACAAGCATGACGATGCTTTTTAGTATTAAAAACTCCCAGGCCTTTCGAAGCGTCAAATTATACTAACGACCTAGAAGTTAAGAGAGTTACACAAGACGGTATTTAATTTATAAATAGACATTATGAATTAGAAATGTCATAGCAGAAATAAGTTGTGAGCATTTAGGCATCAAAAATTATAATTAAAGCTGAAAATGGTCCGTATCCATGTGTTTATAGGTTAGTCAAAAGTCATATTAAATTATTATAACAGGAGATAATTACCACACTCAAAATCAAATAAATTATATTTGACTTGCAACAGTGTACCTACTGTAGTTTGTGTGTATATTTAATAATTTTGAAAAAGATGGTATTGACTGTGATGTTAATTTAATGCAAAAATAATACGAGAATTTTTAACTAAACCATAACACTTGAAACAAAGAAGCTAATAACGATACAAAGAGCATTGTTTTGACGTCTTTGAACCGTAACATCAAAAAGTGTTTGCAGAGTAAATCAATTTGATATATCGACTAAATAAATCCTAACGCGTTTCAGATGAATGGATTACGTCATATATGAAACAGCATCTACCAAATGTATTACGTCAGCCTTAAAAACATTAGATTTGTATTTTTCTGACTGCGGTGTCTTTGATGGTGCTCCTGGCAGATTGCTGCTCCAGGGCTGTTTGTCGGGGCATGAAAACTGGTTGTAATGCGAGCGTCCCACATAGACAGCCTGATGACCGCGCCACTTCATTATACAATTGTACTATTACAAAAGTACAATGCTTACCTATGTAAACTCTTGTAATAGACCCTCAAAAAGAAACAGATATTCAAAATTAAATTAAACACGATTGAGGAACAAATGCTAAAACAATTTGACCTAAATCAGCGCGATTTTGAATATGCCTTACTATTGGTTCATTGAATGAGTTAAGCGACATTCGATTGGCAGACGGTCAATCAAAACAATGGATGTTACTACAATTTAAAATCCATTACGAGGCAATCAGACCTAGATCCGAAGGTCTGGAATAGTGCAGATAAACTGCGAACCGATATTGGGAGCAGGGAAAGCTCATACATATTCGAACAGCATCAAGTAAGACTTGGCAAAAGTGAGGTATTTTTTCGCTATATCGAACATTTTTAAGAAAATAGTTTGTTTTTTAAGTACAAGAACTCTTCCATAATCCTTTTCCAATATGTGTAGCTTGATAATATTTTAATTAGTATCAATCCACACTTATAAAGCCAATTTTACAACGAATTGTTAAACAATTTGTGCTAATTTTACATGACCTTTTGTCTAATTCCTTGTCCGGAAAATTCCAGTGATGTTTACTTAAAAACGTTTAATTAAACTCGTCATTGTTATTGAACCCGATGAAAAGGGCACCATGAATAAGTTTCTATCATATTGTTTAGAATTTTCTCTATTATTTTTACAAGATCTTAAGATGGAGAATATTTTCTAATAAATTTTGTTGTAGGCTTATTGTTTACGTATTTGCGGTTCAATGTTTATTCCTAGAAGAACCTTTAACATATCTTTTATGTGTTTTATGCTTGAATTGATTTTATTGATGAAGTTTTTATGTAGAGTTTTTGTGTTGATATCCTGGATTCCCCGTTGTTTTGTTATAAAGCGTATAAAGTGTATGTAGTAGAAATAAATAAAACTTTATAGTTCATGCTATAGATAACG
Source organism: Catocala fraxini (assembly GCA_930367265.1). Classification (NCBI taxonomy): domain Eukaryota; kingdom Metazoa; phylum Arthropoda; class Insecta; order Lepidoptera; family Erebidae; genus Catocala; species Catocala fraxini. The sequence continues at coordinate 11,420,603 of OV884032.1, forward strand.
ACTAGAACGAAAATAATCACCTAGAAACATGGTTCGTGCAGTATGATTTAATTATCTAACAAGATGTCGGAGGTGAAAGTGTGTGGTTGATGTAATCTCGTGTGTCCGAGATGTCCTCACATCGCGGTCCACGGAAGTAGGTACTCAACGAGCTCAAATATGGACGCTATATTGTTGGTGAATACAATTTGACTATTAAACGAGAGGGGAAAAAACATTACGACTTAACTTAATACGCATTTATAGACTTAGACCATGAAAACTGAATAGTGATAGAAAAAATTAGCACTTCAGCTTAAATACCAGTCACTAATCATTTATATAATTTGAAACTGCATCCGTGGCGCAGCGGTAGTGAACGCGACTGCTGTGCATGAGGTCTCGGGTTCGAATCCCGGGTCGGGCCAACAAAAAGTTATTGGGTTTTTCTGTAAAGAAATCTCAATAGCAGCCCGGGGTTAGGAAGTTGGCGGTGTCAAAAACCCCTGTGCCTCGAAAAGCACGTAAAGCCGTTGGTCCTGCGCCTGATCTCTCTCCGGTCGTGTCGGATTGCCGTCCCATCGGATCATGAGAGTTAAGGAACAGAGAGTGCACTTGTGTTTGCGCACACACTTGTGCACTATAATATCTCCTGCGCAGATGACCAGTCTCTGTTAAGACTGGCCGCCGTGGCCGAAATTCGGTCTGGAGGACATTATTATATAATTTTAAAAACTATTAAACTGGGGAGATATTCTGAGTTGAAAAGCAACCAAAACATTGGGGAAAGTGTAAATCTAAATAACTTAATCATTTAAATAGTTTCATAGTAGTAAAGTTTAAAAGTAACAGTAGTTTTGATAGTTTTCAAAATTATACAAAAGTAGTGTTTTGAAATAAACCACGATAAAATATAGATTTTATATTACTACTTTACGCTAGGCGCTCAAGCTAGTTGCACTCACTGATCGGTAAACGATTAGCGAGGTTAATCAACGTTGGATGAGGTCAGTCTATAGATGGGTGACCGTTTAGTGGTATTTTATCTGAGCGTCTCCGTTCTTCGGATGGCATGTAAAAAGTAAGTCGGTCCCGGTTGTTGTCAAATTGACAGCAGTCGTTAAGCCATGTCAGAGGCCTACGGGCGGCTTGAACAACTCTTGACAACAGGTTGGCCACTAACCACACGAAACGAAGAAGAAGAAGACTACTTTATATAGATAAAGTAAATTCATTTTAAAGATGAATTAGATGTATTTATTTATTTTAATAATTAGATGAATTCGATATATTTATTTATTTCAATAATTAGATGTATTAGATAATTTTATTAAAATTCATTGAAATTACAACATTCGCGTAAACAGAAGACAATATTATTTATTAAAGTTACTTATTACTCATGTGTTACCTAATATTACAATTCTCGTTGAAGCCTCCATTTAAGCTTACGTTTAGAGTGGAGAAGGGAGGTTCACGTCAATCATATTAACTGGTAACTTGACAGAGGGTTATCCTGATTGTAACGTGTCTGATTCCAATACAAGTAGGTACTTCGGAAATGTTAAATGTCGGTACGCCCGCAAGTAAAATGGCGATGATAGAATTATTATATTCGCTTTATCCTTACTAGGATTACAAATGCGAATGTGAGTTTGTTTGTTACGCTTTCACGGCTTAACTACTGGACCGAACATCATAAAATTAGGTATACGCGTTGTCAGGGGTACCGAATAGGATATAGTGTACTTTTCAACTTGAAAAGCCTACATTTATGCAAACGAAGCCACGGGCATAATCTAGTATTTTATATCGCCTAAAAGCAGCCAAAACGCCGTTAAAAGGCAATGCTGATTCACATTTTTGCTTTACGGGTTATTGTTCATAAAATATCGTTAACGGTTTGGATTCTATTGTGTTCGGTCATAAACTACTGCTTCAGTGGTTTAGATTTTATATATTGCGTAAATAATACCAATAACCTCACGAGAAAGATCGGTGCGAATTTGACAGAACGACAATTTTAGGAAATTCTTGGTAGGACCTTTGGAAATGTAGATGGATAGACGAAAATAGGCTCGCCGCTATAACGATATCTGGGTGGATAATATTATACACCTGTGTTTGCCACTTTGGAAATAGACAAGTGTGAGTGTATGTATGTGAATATTACAATTAAAACAATTATATTTCGAACTATAGATGAGTTTCGTCCATGTAATATAGTCTCGCTGCATAAATACGTGAACTTGTTGTCCTTGTCGCACGCGTAATAAAATATAGTTTTTGTTCGTCTCGCCTGACGTCCTGCTCAACAACTAACAACATTTTTGAAAATTTGCCAATTAAGTAACATTTGTGATTTTACTTTTGGCGCACATGTAACATATCTACTTCTTTTATTTATAATAAAAATAAGTAGATATGGTTTACATCATTGATTTAATCAAAATGAGGTATCATTGATGTAAACCATATCTACTTATTATATAAATGCAAATCGCATTAGGCATTAATCGGTAATTATATTTTTAGACAGATCACTATCACTACATATCACTTCACTACATATTATAAAACAAAATCCCCCGCCGCGTCTGTCTGCTTGTCTGTTCGCGATAAACTCAACAACTACTGAACGTATTTGATGCGGTTTTCACCAATAGGCAGAATCACTGTCTATTGGTGAAAACCGCATAAATGCCGTTACGAGGAAGGTTTAAGTGTATAATTAGTTAAGGTTTTATGTAAATTGGTTGAAATATAATGATAACTGTCGAAGATGTCGGCGAAAATCATTGCCGATAGCTTTTATCGAAAACGCTGTCTTATACCTTTGATATAACAAAAGAATGTATGGGGGGATTGTTCATCTTTTATAGGTCTACAGAAAACTTCGGGACTGCATGAATCTATCTATTATGGACAGCTTACTATATCCGTTCTAACTTCTTAAAATTGGTCACGTACACAATGCGGTAATTGGAAATCTATTTCGACGGATACAGTATTAATTCTTATCTATATATTAATACGTGAAGCAAAAACTTTGTACCCCTTTTTACGAAAATTGCGCAGACGGAGGAGTATGAAATTTGGCACAGTTATAGTTTATATGGAGAAGGAGGGACGAATCCTAATATTTTTATAAAATATGCATTAGAAATACATTAAATTAATGAAAAAACACTACACACATACACAACCATGCATTTGACTCACGCAGTCGAAACGCGTAACTATGATTACATATATCAATATATAATGACGTATACCAGCAATATCTTCCCCCCGTATTACTTTACTCTTTGAATATCTTACAGGCAAATTTTGATCGAATATCGAGCACTAGGCGACCGCTAGTCAACTTAAATACGTTAGTACACTATACAACTTAAATCAATGTCTTAGGAGATACAGAACTAGAAAAAGAAACACGCGAAAATAAATTCAAACGCGGATCTCACACCGATGACGGTGACTGAATGTGTTACGTATTTTAAAAACTATAGACATTAAAAAAAAAACACCACCCTGTGACGGTCTTTTCACTCCTGTTACTACAGATATTTCGAATTTGAATTTTTTTTTGTTATGAAATCTCGAATAATTGAAATCGAGAACTTAAAGAATCATTATTCGAGAGGATAAAACAAAAAAAAACTGTCTGATTGCTTTTAAATGCTTATAATTTTTAAAATATGAAACCTTGTTTTTTTATATTTTCCTGATAGCTATAACTTAGCCTGTTACCTGATTCCGGCTTGACGTCGACTTCTGGGACACCCTGTATTAATGACTTTAACAACATAACGCATTTAAATGAACTATTTTTGAAAATTTATTATCTTAAGTAAGGCCTAACCTGTCGTTTTCCTTGCCGCGGCTATATATGTAACAAACTATTTTAAGAGTAAATATTGAAGGCATACTTAAAAACAAAACAGATAAAAATGATTACTTGACTTACTTTTAATGGAATTTTGTATACAATAAATTACAAATAAAATTTATTATGTTATGTTGGTATTGGCTAAGTGCATAGCTTTGCCTCTTGTGGTAGTAAGTAGTACTTAGATTGGTGTTTTCCTATATAGCAGTGGTTCCCAATTACCTTTCCTGAGCACCACTTTAAGAAAGAGTTGAAATTCACGTATGTGTAATAGGATGTGAAAGGGTCTCACCTCCTATTTAGGCTATTACATCATCTGGTATAATCTTGTTTTAAAAAAAGACAACTCCCGCAGTAGGATTAATTTCTGTGTCGCGTGGGACTTAACAAACATTCAAACAACGGACACCAAGAACACCCAGACTCAGAACAACCATTTGTGGATCACACAAAGTTTTATCCCATGTGGGATTCGAACCCACAACACTTGGCGCAGTAACAGTGGCGAGGCGCCGTTTTAAACTACGCCGTCCGCGTAGAAGAAGTATATTATAATATAATCCTTATCTATGTAGTGAAAACTACGATTGCCTGTTCAGAATGCTTGTTTATTTGATCATAACAAGAGTATCTATACTAATATTATAAAACTGAAGAGTTTGTTCGTTTGTTTGGTTGGTTGGTTGAACGCGCTAATCTCAGGAACTACTGGTTCGAATTGTAAATTCTTTTAGTGTTAGATAGCCTATTTATCGAGGAAGGCTATAGGCTATATTGTTATATACTACGCCGCCTCCGTGAGTCGTAGCTTTAAACATCACACTACGACCCACGGGGGTGGCGCAGTAACGATAAACGGGCACATCTAGTAGTATATTATAATATTAAGCATGTGTCATATACACATGTAAACAGAAATGTCTATTATAAAGTAAAAATATCAAATAATAATTCAGCACAAATTGAGTTCGTAAGTACATCTCAAATATTGAGGTGACATAGTTATAATGTGCCTACATCTATATTAGTTTATGCGCAAAATCTCCCACCGCCATAGTAGATTTAATATTAATAGAATACTAGCACTTCAAGCAATATTACATACCTCTGGGACCCGCTAACTGAAAGTGTACTAGTTCTAAGAAAATACTGTTTATACATCTACTATCTATGTATAAACATTTTGGGCCAGTGTACCGACAAAATCGAACTGTCAATTGTCTACAACATTGATTGATTTGATCATAGATTCAAATCATTGTTTAAAAGTTCTTATTCCTTTAATAGCTATAGTTAATTACGCCTTTATTCAGTTGCTAAACAAATGTCTTATTTAAATTTGAAGGTTTATTATATTAGGAATAGGAAGGTAACATTTTTAATGAACAAAGTAAACAACAATGTATAACTGGCCTGCTGAAAAAATATTTTTATTTCACACAGTAAGAACGTAATAATACGTGCATAAAGTTATTACACGCTGTTTTCTTGCAATGTGACGATGATTCGATGTCTGTATTTATCTTAGTGTCTGCGGTTAGAGTAGATTACATTTGAGCAAAAAGATTTAATCTGTCAATTATTGTTGGAACACCAGACATAATTGCAAACCCCTTATGTCTGCCGCCGGTGTGCCACTGTCACTCAATAGGTTAAAAATGTTTACGGATTTTGTGGTAATGTTTAAAACGCTTTTACCCGCGACTTTGTCTAAGTAGACTGCTGGTCGCCAGCAATTTTATTTACACGTCTATACGTTTGACTATGTATGTACATATGTAAATAACGTTTAATCCGTGATGAGTTACGTATTTTAGATGACACGTGGCTTATATAATATATAAGCCACGTGTCATCTAAAATACGTAACTGAGCATATGCTACCACACTGTTAAAATCGTATCTAAATCCGTTCAGTAGTTATTTAATTAAGAGACAGACAAATATTCGTTAAGTTCCTTATTTGGGGTTCAGAGACCGTTAAATAATGGAAATCAAATTGATTTTCACTCGTTGCTACAGACAGCCTTGTAACAGTTTATAATAGTAGATATACATTAATTTTTCACATGTACCTATATAAGTATAAGGTTCCTTGACGGTTTCGCGGTTCATGTTGAATGTGAAATTGTATATAGATCAGTGCGAATAAAAATAAAATTAACCACTATAAAAAATTGAAATAGTAGTTTAATTTCAGTAATACATACCACACAAATCTGAAGAGTAGTTCAAATATGCTAGGAAAGACGAGGTCATCCGAGGCTGCCAGCCATTTTCGCCCCAGTAACCGGAGCGCTGGCATTCTGGAACAAATAAAAAATACGTTATTTACATTTTTTATAATGTAAACAATATTTTGGAAAATATAGCTGACCAGGTTTTATCAACAGCGCTTAGTGTTTTATATTATTGCAGTAAGTTTTAGTATAAAAAATAATGATTCTGACTGGCGAAAAGACACAATTGTAATGATATTGTCTTCTATTTACGCGAATATTATTCATTGAAATTAAACTGCTATATACGAAAATATATACAAAATTTTGTAATAAAGTGTCAAATAAACAACGCGATAAAATGCGTATATAGCAGTTTAATTTCAAACAATTGTAATGATTTAGATTTTGTTTTGTAGGCGGTAATCGTATCCTATGAACGTTTGCAGCACCAAATAAAACGCTGCTGGATTACCTATCTTTAAAAATGTTGACTCTGTGCTGCCAGTGAAGGATGCAAAGGCCATACAGGTCCCCAGAGCCTTTGCCCTTTTACTATTAACTTTTTTTAGGGAATACCACTACCATTAGTTCCGGAATTCGTAAACAAAACTATTATTAGTACTTATAGTACACACAGCGACACATCAACCTAGACTGTTTGGACTTTGAACTATTAGAAGTTGAACGCTGCGAATCGTGCGAGATTAGGCGTTATATTTTTGTTATTTTCTCTCATTCACGCTGAACGGGACGCGACGCTCTATACTTACTATTACATCGACACCACTATACACTGTCCCTTGCCGACAATTCTGTATTTTGTATGTAACGTAGTTATGCGTATATAGGGTGTCTAACTTGATATGTAGCCGAGTGTACCTACAATGGTTAATTGTTTAATTTTGGCATTGAAAATTAAACCTAAACATTTCATAGATTTAGTTTAAGTTAACTTAATACACTCAGCGGCGTGGAATCTTAGCCTAGCGCGATTTATGCGATAACAGAGATTTAAAGTGTTTCCAATGATTATTTATGGTGAATGTAGCTCTAAAATGTTTTTACCCTAAAGGGTAATTCATTACGTTTGAGTGCACTATGGTGTACTTTTAACTTTTAGTTGAATAGCGTAATTTGACCCGTTAAGGTGCAAGTTGAAATTTGTGTATTGTGACAGATTTCGGTTAGGTTATTCAATCATTGCGGTTTTGTGCTTATTATTCAATAACTAAAAGTGCTTTTAAGCCAATCAAAATGCCCTTAACCCCAGCACAGGTTGCACATGCTGTGGCCTTCAATCTGGTGTGACCACGAGTCCGCAATGGGACTGACACAGCGTGAAGTCGCTGTAGTGCTTGACGTACCACACTCGTCGCTGCATTATGCCTTAAAACGGTACCAGGAGACAGGTCAATACTCCCGCAGACCAGGCAGTGAAGGTGTCAGATGCACATCTGCCCGAGACGACCGCTTTATTGTACTCGAAATTTTAAGAAATCGCTATTTGACAGCTGTTGATATACGTAATCGGCTTCAAATCATAAGAGGCGTCAATGTTAGCGAGCGTACGGTGAGCAGACGTATAGAAGAAGTAAATTTAAAAGCTTGTAGACCATTACGCGGTCCTGAACTACTCAGACATCACCGAGTAGCGCGACTTCAATTTGCACGTGAACACGCTAACTGGACTCACGAGCAATGGGCTCGAGTGCTGTTCACAGATGAGTGTAGAATCGCTTTGCGTGCTCCAGATGGTCGAGTGTGGAGAAGAGGAGGAGAGAGGTTTATACACAACACCACACAAACTGTGAGTTTTCATAGAGGCTCTATCATGGTTTGGGGAGGAATAAGTTCTGATTGTCGTACGGAGTTGGTTATGATTGACAACCGGCTAACTGCAACCCGATACATCGAAGAGGTCCTTCAGGAACATGTTTTGACATATTAGGGATTAATTGACCACGATCAATTCCTCCTAATGCACGATAATGCACGCCCCCACGTTGCAAATTGCGTTGATGAATACCTTCAAGTTGGTATTAAAAAAATGCAGTTTCCGGCTCGCAGTCTGGACTTAAATTCTATAGAGCATAATATAATATTCTACCACATACACACAACACCATCTAGCCCAAACTAAGCAGAGCTTGTACTATGTGTACTAGACAATGAATAAACATACATACATACCTTATTTTTCTTTATCGTCCTTTTAAGCATGTCTGGGACATGCTTAAAAGGAAGATAAACTCCACCAGCAACCCGCCACAAACTCTTAACCAACTTCGAAATGCAGCACTGGCCGCTTGGGAATTGCTTGTATTGCACAAGTTGATGTCACAAACATAATTCAAAGCATGCCAGATCGAATGCAAGCGGTTATTAGAGCTGGAGGAGGAAACACTAGAAATTAAAAAGCAGAGACAATAAAAAAATATTGAATTAAATTAATAGTGTAAAATTCGTATCATTTGTAAAAGTTCTTAATTTTAAAAGCATTCACAATGGTGCAGTTTTGTGTTCATTTTATTGTTCTAAAAGCCTTATAAACACCACCTATTGAGTGCATCTATCGCTGTTAGGAAAAAACATGAGATTACAAATTACTGACAATTTTACGTGTGGCCAAGTTTCCGTACCAGTGAGTGTATTTCAGATGTTTCATTTTCATCAATGTAGTACCGCACCCCCAATTTACTAAGTTTAAGTCACATTACTAATATTAGAGAAAATATAAGTACATATTTATACAAATTTAATTAAAAGGAATATTAATTAATGACGGTGTTTAAAATTTCAACTTGGCAACACAAAGTAACAGCCGCTTGAATTAAACATTTAGGCAAAATCAGAAGTCTTAATTATTCTATCGCTTTATTTTAATTAGAACGGTAATAAGAACATGTCCGACTGTGAAAGCCTTCTGTGGATAAGAGCTACTAATTCATAACGGCAATTAGGAGTAATGCGAAGAAAACCCTCAGTCTTCATAAAAACCCGTCCACGAATGTCTGACGTAAGAGTTGAGATATTTAAACTACTAGCAATTTCGGATATCGTTGTCACAAAGGCTGTTTGCGGTCTACATTAGGACTCATTAAGAGCAGTAAGGAAAAACGACTTCCTTTTTTTCAGAGTTAAAACTGGCTCGACATCGAGACACGGGACAGAATGAATACTGCCTCGTCGCTTGGGGAGATCTAGCGTTTATTTTTATTTGCTAACTTCGTAAAGGGACATGTCGTTTTGTGCTTTTTGATGAAAATACGTCTGTTAAGGTATTTTTGTATTATGGACGTATTATACACAGAATTTAATTTTCTCCATACAACAAAAAAAATTATAACAGTGTGGAGACCATTGCGCTTTTTGTGTGCAATCAGCTTTTAACTCAGCTAATACAAAAACAGCCTGATTTATGGATCGTTACATAATGGATACTGTGTTTGTTGATTACAATCTGTACGTATAAGTTCATCATATTACCCCACGTATATTACTCAACAAGGGTTAAGTTATGAGGGTTAAGATAGCAGTACTTATTTTAAGTTATGCTGACAGAATGGCAGCAAGAAAATGCCAGCTTCGTGTTACCGTTTTCTATTTTACCTTTTTGCGTAACGTAATGGAGTTAAATAACCAGCTATTTGCATAATGAGTAATAAACGCATGCCTTTATGTATAAATGGCTCTTGTTTATGTTACGCTTACTAGAATTAAATTATGCCTTTGATGATACGCAAACACTAAGTTGCGTATTTATATTGGACGGACTGTATTCCTCTATAAAAAGGCATAAATCTATCCTTATACACAGAGTGGGTTTTAAGAGCTTTTTTGTAGTATATTTATAATTAAAGTATTTTGGCTTCAACTATTTGGAAGCAGCTTATAGATGCTTAGGCAACTAGAAAAACTGAACGCATGCAATAAATGCATGCATAAAGATCGCTTGTCCCTCAATGACAACACAACGCCTTCTATAGAGGCTCTGTTCCATAAGGCTCAAGTTTAAGCGTAGATATCATACTCTACTTGTCACATTTATAAAGTTAAGCCAGTAACGCGGCATGAACGGAGATGATGTATAGCAATATTTTTACATATCTACCTTTACCAGCCTAGGCCGTTTTATCAGAGTAAAATATAATAAATTGATCATTTCTTCTTTTATTAAAGTGTTTTTCTATTTCTCGATCACGGTATTATCTTCACCTTGTGATAAGACTTAAGTTCCTATTTTATATCGAATCTGTTGCAAGGGATCAGTGACTACAGACCCAGACACTTAAATATGAAAGTATTTAAAAAAAAATAGGTTCGTATGAAGTGACATATTTACTTTATTTACTAGATTCAATACTCCTCGCCTCAATCCTTTCCGTGTCATATACATAGTAAATAAAATTATACAATATAAAATTGCCTATCTCTCTTTTCTTTCTAGTTTGGTAACAATATAATGTCTTCGTTTCGTAACTGTATAATGTTTAACTTCTGTACGTTTAAATTATAGTTTAAATTTTCAATTGGACTATGGCCATTTAAAAAGCTGCCTAATGCTGAAAAGCTAGTATTCTTTTTATTACTAAATCTTTCAATTATTCAATAAACAGTGACTTAGAAGTAGGTATAGATAGTTCGTATTACGGAAATAAATTATTAATATACCTACGTGTGTTATAATAACACTTATAACTGTTAATAACCTGTGCAAGGCTTACGAAGTAAAAACAATAATTACACGTTAGTACCAATTACGCAAATTCTTGTTTCATCACAGATAATAACATACCTTAGCCATAAGCCGCATTGTCAATAAATAGTTTTTAATATATTCGTCACGTCTATTATTTTATGTAAATAATATCCATTATGTAACGACGACAAAGTGGTGAACGTAGACTTTTTGTAGAAAGTAATAATTAGGTGTCAAAGCTGGCATTACAAGTAATATTAGATATACATTCTTTTATTTTACCGGAAGATATCAAAGCGAGAATTACGCATGTCCAGTTCTTAGTGTTATTAATTTAATTGTACATACATACATGCATTTAAATGATAGTATATAAATATTATATTTTAAGAAACAGAAGCATATACTAATGTTAGAAATATAAATTAAATTATAGACTATAGAAAACTAAGCTATTATGCATTTTATGTATTATATGTATACTTAATTGGTTTAATAATATTCATAATATAAAATGTTTATTAAATTATACAGACATCGCCATCGTTGCATCACTGAATGTTACATTTCTCGATAATATTTATCAGGTATTAAAAATAACAAAAGTTGAATAAAATATGAATGACCAAAAGCAAGCTGCATTGACCGGAAACCGTCTATTTTATTAGCACCAATATCATTTGAGGAATTACGTAAATAGTAGTAATAAATTTTGGTGTAACGTATCATTGAAATCGATCCAAATCACGTTCGCAATGTCGTCTGGCACGTGCGGCCATGCGGCCGTGCGACACGGAACCATCACATGTGGATGTGTCGCACGGCTCACCGGCGCGGCGGCCCTCCGGTTTGCCGATATTCGCGCCGGCGACGTGCCGCCACGCGTTCCACCCGGACGCTGAACCCATCCGGGTATTTCTGGACGTGGATACCGAATATTTTTACACTTTGTTTACTCGCGTTCCCCTTAATGGGTCCCGGTCAGTAGGGTACGGTATTTTTAACGCTATCACACCGTCTTGTTTATTTTTACACTTTTATAGATGAGATTTATGTAATTTTATAATTTAATGCCGCTCATTATACATTTTTCTTACGTTTGCTTATTTGTATCTTCATTTGTAATGAGAATTACGCGAATCGAAAGGTTTTTGGATAGGTTAGGTTAGGTTAGGTAAATCCTAATGCTTCTGATTTCTAGATTTTAATTTGGAAAAATTATGTTGGTTTAAATAGTTTTTATTCGTATTGCATTTATACTAGGCCTACGGGGATTTGTTAAAACAGTTATACGTGTTGGTATTTAGATTAGTTCAATAAAGACATTTAAAGAAAAAGACATTGCAAATGCACAAGTATGAATAAATTATGCCAGGAAAAGTTGGTACAACCAAAGGTATCACGGGAAGCGTATTTTGATCCAATCTTTTGCCTGAGTTAGTAACAACTATAATCTAAAATTAGGAAGAAGTGTGTTCACAAAGCTATGTAGGTATAATTTTACTCGTCGCGACGATTTGAGTCGCAATATTAGAATGTTTGTGTTTTCTACTAAAAGCATGAATTTCATATTGATAAATCAGGAGCGCTTCTTTGTCAGATAAACCCTCAGTCAGTTGCGTGGTCTATAGTCGTATGCCCAAAGAACAAATACGATGTGGATAAGATATAATTAAGGGTTGGGTGCAGAGTATCAGTTTTATTGAATGGGTTCGCCGATTGTAGTACGATTTATTTGCTGTTAATCTGTGAATTGTTCGAGTGCCAATCGTAACTGAAAACATATTGTGTCCGGCCGCCAGTGTGCTGCTGTGACTCGATCTATATCTATACGTACTAATATTATAAAAAGAAAAGATTTGATTTAACTCAAAAACTAATCAACCGATTTTAAAAATTATTTATCCATTAGAAAGCTTTATTATCGCCGAGTAACAAGCTTTATTTTATTTTTACGCGAGCGAAGCCGCGGGCTAAAGCTAGTAGGTTAATGAAGTTGTAATTCTCTAGTATACCTACTACAAACTAATATAGAAAAAACTAACTAAAAAAGTATTTGTGATTGCATAACAGGTACGTTAAATAACAACAGTGATGCATTTTTGATAATACGTTAACGTTGTTTACATGGAAGATCGCAATCCGCAATTGTTGAAATCATTATTCAATCATTGTTGAAATTAAATAATAAAAGAAACTACGTGCGTACTTGGTAAAATCCTAGGTTTTTCCTATCTTAATAGTTGCAATTAGGATATTTTTTATTCAATAAATCATTTAGATACCCATCATGGAGCGTTATTTCCCAGCTTCAATTCCTTCACCAGGCAAAGTATTAATAAGTGTACTCAGCGGTACTGCAGAAACAAGTAGATGGTAAATAGAATAGCGCAAGTTGAACAACTATTCGTGCCAACATGACAAATAAAGGCGTGCTCTAATTTCGACATTGGTCACTCCATTATCCAACCATACGAAGTGAATCTGACTTTTAACTGTATTCTCTATACCCTGTTTCTCTTTAATTGTACCTAGTTATGTGAGGCTCATAAATAAATACATAGGCATTTACTTACCCCTGTGTATCCATATATAAAGTGATAAAGATGTTAAAATTAAACTACTATGTACAGATTTCATCGCGTTATTTATTTGACACTTTATTACATAATTTTGAAAACTGTTACACTACTCTTATTATTTAACTTTACTAATTTTTAGCTAATTGAATTATTATTAAAACTATTGAAACTATTTAGATTTAATTTAATTTTACACTTTCCCCGACGTTTCGGTTGCTTTTCAGCAGTCATGGTCACGGGGAAACTAAGATGGCAGTTGTCTCAATGTTCCAGTGTAGTTATTTCAAAGTACCCGAACATAATTTAATCATTGGTGTTTCTATTTACGCAGAATGAGCTCAAAGTATCATGAAGTCTAGCTGTGGTTTGCTATATATAAAATCCGTATATAGTAGTTTAATTTCAATGAATAATATTTGCGTAAACAGAAGACAATATTATGATAAAGATGTATCACACTTCAGAACATTGAGACAACTACCACCTTAGTCTCCCCGTGAACATGGCGGGAAAGCAACCGAAACGTCGGGGAAATTGTTAACTTAAATATAAATACTTTTATTAATTTAAAGCTTAAATTGCAGTAAACTTCAATTATAGTAGTGTTATAGTTCAAAATGATGTAAAAAGTCTTTTAAAATAAACAACGCGGCAAAAACCGTATAAAGAAGTTTAATTTCAATGTATAACATTCTCGTAAACTTATGACCATATTATAACCACACTTCTCTTTATAATAAGCAGCAAACATAAAATTAGTATATTAACGATGTTTCATTAGTAGGTATCTACTAACTTGTGAAATATGACACGCATTGATATAGATTGACGAACATGCCTACTCAGTTCTATATCTGTGTCAGTAATTGTATCTAATAACATAATCTTAGGTACAACTTAATTAATACACAGGCAGAATGAAACACAGTGTCATGTTGTTCGATTATCGCGCTAAATTATGGCCGCTAAGCCTTCAAGGCTCTATAGTAATTTATAACGTACTGCTTTTCAAATATGGCCGCCGTTTGTGGTTACAAATTGTGCAAAATACACTACATTGTTACTATCTATTTTGCACTGCGGCTGCTTTGGGTCTCAGTATTGTAGTAAGTAAGATTATATGAAGAGAGCTCACGCTTCACTTTGTTGTGGCAACAGCGCGACGCTCTAAGTTGTTGAGGTTGTGGCATGTTACAGTATCTCAATATGAACATACTCAACTAGTAATAATGAGAATTTTTGTTGACACGTCCAACTTTAGCTACAGGCCTCACGGTACAAATAATTGTTTGATCGAGAAATAGTTGTTCCGAGCGTGTTCTTTGTGATCGTGGTTTGAACGTTTGAAATAAGAACATTATAGGAATTTTTTCTAGTGCAAGCGATGTCAATTTAAAATTAGACCATTTAAATTTTTTTGTGTTTCTCCTCTATTAAATGTGATAAGGGATAATGATTGGCCCTAATAAGCCCAGATATATTGTAAAGGTTTTATTATGACTTGGTCGGTATTTAAGGTGACGCAACGTGGAATTGTGATTAGGCCTTATAAAGTCAGTTATGAGTAGTTGCCGATAAATCAAAGTAGCCAATTATCTCATGAGCAATGTCGGCAATCATCGGTCGAATGTTTCGTTTTGTCGAGAGTCGTTTTCGTTCGTGAGTCGTTAATTTAGTTGTATATACCAAGAACAAGGGATTAATAAAGGCATTATAGTTTTTGAAAAGCTATCTCTTTAACTCTAGTCTATACACCAGTGAAACATTTTCATTTTTTTGCACCATTTAATATAATCGTTAAATAAATATCACAGGTATGTCATATAAATAATTAAATATTGCCGCCACTAGCGTTGCCCGAACACCTATTAGTAGCGGTGGGAAGCTCCAATTTATTTATATTATCGAGTTACCGCTTAATTATAAACTTTACATGTTAATGAATTTTCACTACAGTTTGGTTGATACTTCATTATTACTGAACTCGTTTTACGTACGTGTTATATGCCACCTATCCCTTCCACCCTTTCTCCCTTATACTCAACCCTTTATAGAGCCAGGATAGCAACATGCAAAAATAACAAATATTGTTAATAGTTTTTATATTACTCATACCGGTATTGATTTTACATAAGTAAGTAACGTTATTATACGAATGATAGAATCTTGTTGAACTGTTACCGTTGCCATAAATGGATCAAGAAGGATTTGGCTTTAGCCTATTAGAAGTTGACAGAAATATTCTGCAAAAGAATATGTAATAATGGTAAGTTATTGATTTAAAATAGGATTGCGAAATAGTTTAAGGTAAATGGATCTCAGTAACAATAGTCTATTAGAAAGAAGCTTGAACTGCCGCGCAGACTTTTAAATTTCGATCACATGCATGCCATTTTACCTTTGAACAAGTATCATGTATGAAGGTTTCCAAGATATATTTCGACGTTATGTATAAAATAATAAACGAAGGAAAAAATAAATGAAATGAATACGAAATCTTACGTTATCTTCCGCCAAGCCGTCATGACGGCCATGACGTCTTGTTTAATAAAATTAAAACGGTCTGTAAGTGCACGTTAGCATCACAAGGCTTTGATCATCGTAAATGGATTATGAAAAGCAAATAAATGTAATAGATACTATTCAAAAAGTCAAAGTCGTAAAGTTCGATCTCAATCTACTGCACTATTAATATAAAGCAATTTCGTTAATTGTGTATTTACGAAAATAGTAAAGTTATTAGAATATTTTTGTGTATGTGGGTTATTCTCTAAGAACATTTTAATAGAAGCCAGGTTGGCAGTTGGCAGTGTTGCACAGCCACGTGTCTCGATAAGCACGTAAGCATATTATAAAGTTGTTGGTCCTGCGCATGAATGCCTCCGGTCGTTTCGGATCCATCCCATAATATGAAAGGTAGGGAAATAAAGTGCATTTGCGTTTATGGACATATTTGTGCACTGTAATTATCTCCTGCACGGATGACTAGTCTGCGCTAAGATTGGCCGCTGTGATCAAAATTGCATCGGGGGGACCTAACGTATTAAATAAACGTATAGTCTTTGTGGGTCACCCGTCCATGATCAACGACAAAAATATACTTATTTTGTTGACCAGTGGCGGTTTTTTTTGTAGCGACCCTAAATGAATTTCATTGAAGCGACACTAAATGTTGGTACTACAATCGACTTGGTTCAGTCATTGTGGATATTAACACATACAAACGCATAAGCAATGCTGTTTACGATTTTATTATTTGTTTAGATTATGATAATGGCCGTTGTTATTGTGCGTTAATTGGGTAATGGGCCGGATAATTAAAGCAGACTAATTTTAGTTCCCTCGTAGTTTGGGACGAGATTTGTACGCATTATAACTTTGTATGGCAACAAACTTGTAACTTACACTAAGCTTATGTGAGATATAATTCGACATTTTACTAAGAGGAATACTATTTGTAGACAGGCTTATTTTAGACAGTCTGGAATGTATGAATAGACTAAGATTAAGTATGTCTGGAACGACAATGTTAAAGTATTAATACGTAACGGCAGCGGTATCGGCAGGTTGAAACTTATTACATACTTACAAGTCTGGCGATTAGATAATTCTTGATATTATTAGGTTAAAGTCCGAAAGATAAAAATATGAAACTATGTATTATTGCACGGCGTCTTAACAGCGCATATTGCATTTATTTGTACTTGTTGGTGTCACATATTTGTGATTTATCCTCTCGTATGTTATATGAAAGCGAAAATGTGTAAAACTATGATGGCAGATTTAAATAAATTAATAAGCTTTAAAAGCAATCATATAACAAACGTGACCAGCGCGGAGACAGTTTACAAAAATATAGATATAAGATTATAATTTATTATTTAAGTTTTCAAAATACAAAGCCCAGCTATCTATAAATCTTGGATCGCGAGGGGTTTTATAAACTTTAAAATAATACACAAAGTATACTCGGTCTGGGCACAACTATTTGTGTATCCCGCATTTTGTTGACCCTAAAGTGTTTAAGCTATTTATAGTGCGCCGAGTTTTATGGTGATTGAACCCGCAACAATCAGTGTACTGACAGAGACGAGATGGCTACTGCATTAAATATGCAGTCTACCAATTTTTAAACAAACACAGGCGATATATTTTTATTTGACTTCATGAATGGCGTAGTGGTTTAAGTGGTCGCCTCGCCGTTACCACTGCGCCGAGTGTTGTGAGTTCGAATCCCAAACGGAACAAAAATGTGTGTGAAAATGGTTGTCCCGAGTCTGGGTGTTCTTTGTGTCCGTTGTTCGAATGTTTGTAAAGTCCCCCGCGACATAGGAATTATTCCTATATTAAAATTTTAAAAAATGTATTTCTTGCTCACATATAGCATAATTCGCATTACGTGTGTTCTTAAGGCCACCACTGTATCAACAATATAACGCTATATTAATATTAGGTATATTTTCACAAAGAGAACAAACTTAGTTCCCAGTTTTGAATAAATTAAGTACTTTTGTAATTACGTAATTTATGCGAAACATCTAGAAGTAATATTAACATCTGTCGAAAATACATTCTTAAATATATAATAAGAAATATTCATGAAAGTTAAAGAAAAGATATATATGTATTTATAGACAAGTCTCAACATTTCTCATGTTTAACTTGCAAACATTCTAATTAAGTCTGAATATATATTACTTTTATAGAATAAATACTTTCCAAGTCTATTTCAAATTCTTCACAGTGTTTTTATATATCCAAGGCCCTATATTTTCTAAGTAGGTATTAGCTTTGCAAGTTAAAAATAGAGCAAAGCGAACCTAACTTGAATAAAAAGGGCAAAAAAGCCATCTAAATATAGTGTTATTACCCTGAAAATAGTCATCTGTTACCATAGACTGCCGCCGTGAACAATCAAAGGAGGCATTACTGAAATCACCAACCTTGGCCAGCAGATTGATGATTGCGGTTAGCTGTGTTAGGTAGTAAACAGATCAGTGGATTGCCCATCTACGGAAATGTCTATGGCCTTGATTTATATTGTTCGTTTTATAAAGCACCTTTCCTGGCTCGTATAGTACCACAAAAAGGGAAGGCTAATTGCTATCGTTATCGAAAGTTGGATACGTAGAGATGTATGATCTATTTTGATTTTCTTAGTTATTTCGTTATTTTTGAAGAGTGTTCTCAGTAGTGAAATTCTTTGCCTTGCGAGGTCTTTACAATATATTTAATATAAAGAACTAGCTTTTGCCCGTGGCTTGGTTGGCTCTGGAACAGTGTCCTTTTCTGTACCCCTGCCAACGTATAATGCGAAATTTTAATGATGATCGGTCGAGTAACTTAGGAGTTAGGACTATAAGCGTAAAAAACAAACAAATTCACATTCGCATTTATAATATTAAGTTAGGATTTGGATACGCCTGTCTATGATTTGCACATATTTTTATATCCCTTAACATTCAGTACTTTGTACCTATAAGTGGAGGTGACCACTAAACAGTTACTTTGCTCTCTATGTAATAATATATTTTCATACATAGATTTACGCGTGTATATGACAACCTTATAATATCAACGCATTTTTATCCCACATATTAATAACAATACAAAATTATATAACAAAAATATAAAAATTCTAACAACAAGCATTTAAATAATTACACCAATATTAGATACAAGTAAATTAATGATGCTATTAGCACGGTGTCTCAACGATGACGTTTTGCAGCTATATAATTAATAATTATGTTTAATTAGATATATAAAACTGCTCTTCGTGTGAAGAACAGTTTTATATACAAACTAGTTTTCCTGCGGTTTCACACGCGTATGTCCCGTTCCCGTGGGAATATCGGGATAAAAAGTCTATGTGTGAATCCAGGTCTCTAGCTATCTACATACCAAGTTTCATTGCAATCGGTCTAGTAGTTTTTAGTGAAAGAGTAACAAACATCCATACAAACTTTCGCGTTTATAATATTAATAAGGATATAATGGCAATAAAATAAGAGTTTATTTGATACTAGATTATGCCCGCCGCTTCGATCGCGTAAATGTAGCTTAGGTTAGGCTAGATTAGTATCAGTACTTTTTTAGGGATAAAAGGTACAAACACCTGACAAGGTGTATGTGAGATTTCATGACGATCGGTCGATTAGTTTAGGCGTGAAAGCGTAACAAACAAACAAACTCACATTCGCTTTATAATATTAGTTAGAATTGTCTTAAATTAGCGCGAATGTTATACATTGAAATTAAACTACTTTTTATGGATTTTATCGCGTTGTTTATTTTAAAAATACTATTATTACATAATTTTGAACCTTTAAACGACTATTGTTAAACACAGTTACTAGTTACTTTCAGACTGTATTACCATAATATCAAACATTAATGTGTACATCCTTATATACAAAGGCTCATATGTACGCAAATCTCTGAAAAAGTAGGCAGATGTACCTATAATTCCAATTCCAATGTTTGAAGTGAAAACTTCTTTAGGCGCGTTGAACACTTTTTGGGTGAACAAAAGTCATGGAACTCGCGTCATCGTCACCGAACGCATTCAAAATTCAAAAATAATAATCTAATAGCTCGACGATACAATTCACAAGTTACTTAGTTTTCGCTTCTATCGACAGTCCCCAAAGACTGCCCTGCATGTTTTTTTTTTGTTTTTACTTCTCTTGGGTACATATTCAGACACCATGTTTTTTTTAATAAGTATTGCCGTTTGTAATTTCGAACAACATTCTGCCCCATTCAAACATCGCAAACTTATGCCAAGAGACTGGCGGGGTAGTAGATTGTGAGTCTTCTTTTTTATAATAGGTAATCTTGACCTAACGTAATACGCCGTCAGATGGCAATATATAGTCCGTCTACGAACCACCAATATTAATAAATGCATAATTTAGCACACTTGTCTCCATAGATTATATCATGATCTAGTTTATTGATTCGTGAACCTTGTTTGTGGCCTATGGGTTTCATCAGCAGTGCTTGACCGCAGTGTTTGCTGACGTCATATTATCGAAGGGTAAAGGTTGTGTTCCAAACATATTTTTTTTAAATTATAACCTATATTATCGGGATTGTCAGCCGGCCAGTATTACGAAATCTTTGCCATTTATCATATTTCATGTTGATCGATTTTTGCCCTTTGACCTTATAGAATGCTAACGTCACGTAGTCGACAGTGACCGTATTTATAATTTTCATTACTGTTTTCCCTCCGCAAAGGCAACGGTTATAACGCCAACAACAAATAATAAAACAGGTTTTTACGATTCCTCTTTACGATTTTAGACGATCTTGGTGTTAAGTCTCACAGACTTACTCAGTAAATAAATGAGATATATTTTGTCAAGATCTCTCGTTAAAACAATTTTATTTAAGTATCTTGTACTGTTTTCTAAACTCAGTTTATAATGTTGTTGTGATGCTCAATGAAATATTACTTCACAGTAACCCATATTATTATAATAATTTGTATTTTGTAAACTGGCTTGCAATATTTGAACAGTAACTACATATACCTATTATTTAAAATTTTGAATAATTTTGTAGTTAAAGATAAATTAGCTTCTGCACGTGGATTTGTTCACTTGAATCTCACGGTGTCGACATCCTGGACATAGCTATATGCCAAGGTTCATAGTTTACGCGTGACTGAGTAACAAACGTGCAGATATCTGTACAGACTGTCACATTTATAATGTTAGTAGGATAGTTAGGATTTGCGGTTACTCTCTAAATTATGTTTTTAATATATAAAAGACTCCCCGCACTAAAATAATTCCTGTGTTGCGCCGGACTTTACAAACATTTAAACAACAGACATAGAGAAAACTCAGACCTGGAGCAACTATTTATGTACTACACAAAGGAGACCGACCACCTTGTATGGGACCCTGGCCTGGGCGTGAATAATTTTATATTGTAATAACAATATTAATTTTCAGCAGCCTAAACTAAGTAGAAAACATTATTCTATGAAGTTTAGTTACAAGTTCGTGAAATAATAAAATAAAACATAAAGTCACGTCCACAAAATATCCACTATATGAGTGAACAAACAATGACGGAAATAGAATTGACAGATAAGTCAAGTGTTGCTAGATAAATAAATTACCCAACACACTTTACAATTTTGTTATATTTTATCAAATATCATATCATTTTTAAATTAATTATTATTGTCGAATTCAAAATATGATTATAGTAAATAATGAAAAAAATATCAACGTATTTTCAGATTTTGTTAATATTTCTAAATGTGATTTTTTAAATACTTCGTTCCGATTTTTATCCACTGTTTTTTTACTAGGCAACACAAACAAGCCATTTGGATTGTCTATTTCAGTTACACATTTTAAACCAAATGAAAATATTTTAATATCATTTTTATTATACGTCAATTTCATACGACTGTATAATAACCAATATTTATTATACATTAAAACAAAACTTTTAATATTTTACTTTGTTTATAAGACGATTTTCCACGTTCAAGCCGAAT